>JAZKJV010000440.1:472357-2944157 GCA_037367405.1 Ottelia alismoides | reverse complement strand
TTGTAAGTTATCCCTGTGGATCAACTGTCTCTACCATCTAGTTACATAACACAAAAAAGTTTGTTTCCAAATTGATATCAGTTGGGGAACATATGACCCCTTCCAAATTTGTTTCTGATCTCATGCCTCATGGGGGTGTATGGCACTCGATTAGTTGCACTGAAGTCACAATTTTTCCCATTGACTAATACAAAATAGATCACATCCTGGGTATTGCCCTTCTGATAAACAGTTGTTTCTGCAAGTATTAGAATGTGGTGTTGGGTTTGATATTCTTTTCCTTTTACATCCTTATTAGGGCCAAGTTATACTGTATCTTCCCATGTATAGATATATCTATAGAGCCCCATGGTGTTTATGCTTTGATAAGGTTAGTTATATGGAAGAGCAGTCTGTTTTGTCTTGAGCATGCCACTTTCAAGTATATTGCAGGTTATATCTAAGAGTCCAAGTGCTGCCATTTTTTTGTTGCTCACATGGAATGGGAAGGTTGTCGTGATGGGTATAATATCCTTGAGATATTTTATGGTGAATAGGTAGTGGAGTAGTTGCCGTCAAGGGAGGGGCACGCACCCTTGGAGCCCCGGGTAGAAAAGCCTAGATGACCGTGATCCCAACTGCTACTGTAGCTATGATGGTTAGGGGACATGTTGCTTGGCACACTGAAGTGTTGATCTGACGGTGTTGGACTTGGCACTTACGTGCTTTAGCTCGGTGCTCGAGCACGGGCCAAGTAGTCATGATTGGTCGGCTAGTGTTTTGCTAGTCACTTAGAGTTAACACTCGTGTACAGGCTAATGTAGGCCGCATTGGTCTGTATTCCGAGTGGGAGCGCTAAGAGGGGAGTTCCGGGAAATGTGGTTAATGAAGTTGGTGATGGGACATGAATCTCCTGTGCATAAGGAGGATCGGATTGTCGCGATGATTCGCGGGTTGGAATCTAATTTGTGAATCGGAAGTACAATTGTGAAGTGGAGCTAAGTGGACGTGTTGGGAACTTAGTTAGGATGCACCGTGCCCCACCGCATGCCTCTGGAGGCACCCCAACCCTAAGGTATTTTCTTTCACCTTAGAGTCTTAGTGTGAGGTCTCATCCAGACCAAGATCACATACTATCCACGAAGCTCGGTTACTCATATCCACATCCAGATCTAGTAATAATAACAATGATAAAGATGTAATTCTTTGTAAGACCAGTTACACAATTGTTCTTTTGCACACATTTAAAATTGTATCATACTTGTTGTATATTTTTGTTTAAATCGTATTGGGCAACTTTGCTCATAACGTACCTACGTGTGAATCCGCAGGTCCGCAGCAGTGAGTAACTTTGCGGATATCACCATTTTTGTGCAGCTTCACGACATTTTTTTGTGGTACAGTTGTTGGTAGTTTTACTATCCTTCTTCACTTGTAGTATTTTGTTGAGAGACATGGCATGTAATGTATAATTGTGAACATCTATTTTATGCTTACATGCATATTTTTTTGTGGACATGGAAATGATCAATGGAATGTAATGGAATTGGTATATGCAATGAATGGAATATGAAATGTGAACAGGCTGAATGAGCAGCAAAATTTTAAATTCATGTGCATGTTGCTATTTTTCTCTTGTTGTTACAAATGTCAAGTATTCGAATGTGAAATGTGTGTGCGTGGATTTGGTTTGCCGAGTACCAAGATCTTAGGGGCGTCACATATGAAGTTAGACATATGTGTTGAATTGTTACGTCCTTTACATGAATCTTGCTCTAATACCAAATGACATTTTGTGTGGATCGAGATGCACGTTTATATCCATAAAAAAATAATTCTCAAGCACAAAACTTCAAGAAGCACTTTTAATTATAATATAACATATATAATCAATCATCACACAAGTGATATAAGTATTTAATATGAAAATCCCCTCACGTAAAAACAATAACCAGATTCTCCCTACTCGGGCTTTTAATTTGAGTAAAGCTCGATCTTTCTCTAAACTTAATTGCTTAAGCAGGCAACTGATTGTATTACAATGTATTAATTCACATAGAAACTCCAACCATTGGTACAAATTAAACTCCTACGGATGTCAAATATAAAGGAGATGGGAGAATGTGGCATACTCATGATCCCACAATGATTAGAATGACATGTAGTATACAGTTTTCAATCTAGTAGGACAAAAATCATTGATATCATGAAAGATGGTATTGCTTTCTTCACATGTGCTTTGTTAGGATATAAATATTGTTTGAACATATCAAATTACCTCACGCTCAAGTCGCTTTGGCAGTTGCACAAGCCGACAGTTGCACAGAGGTTGAGTCGTCCGTGAGACTCGCGCATGTCGGGCGTGGATGGAGAGGGGCGGACTATGCGAGGGGCACAACACACCCTATAAATACACCTCTATCTGGAGGGGAAAGACATAGAAAAATCGGAAGTTGCCTTGCATAGGAAGCCCTCTCCCAAAACCCTCTCTCGTTCTCTCTCGGTCAAAGGGCGACGACGACATACTTGATTCGGTTCTACACTGGTATTAGAGCTCCTCCTCGTCATTGGTCTTCTCACGTTGAAGCGTCTCTGCCGCAAACATCGAACACGTCTCTCCAGTTTTGTCGCCGCCCATGACATCCACATCCCAAAACCCTAACAACTATTCGCCCCTCTCAGATCAACAAAAATGATAAGCAAGACAATTGCCACTGAGGTAGGAAAAATAGAGTACCTTAACGATACTAATTATGAGTTGTGGAGTAGAAAGATCTACTATGGCATGTTGCACGATAGCATACACTCCATCATAGACAAATCCGGCCCAACTTTATCTGAAAATCCAACTATGGAGGAAATTAGGTCCCACGAATAGTGGGAGAAAACAGATAATAGGGGCAGGAGCTTCATGCTAATCCACATGGATTTGAACCTGATTCGGATCTTTGAGACATGTGAATTAGTTTATGAGCTCTAGAATGCGGTCAAGGAGAAATATCACTCCAAGTTAAAAGTGAGCGTCCAGCTTCTTCTACAAAAGTACAATTCATGTAAAATGAAGTAATCCGAAAGCATCCTCGATCACGTGAACAAGATGATCGTGATGGCCAAGGATCTTGCGGTTGTTGGTTGTGCGATTTCGAAGAGGATGCAGATTGCAGCCATGCTAGGAAGTCTCCCACCATCATTCAACATCTTTGTCACATCTCTGTGGATGAATGGCAACATTAAGTCCGTAACGAACCTACCTGCACAGTTGGTAATTGAGCAGGACCTTTCTAAGAAAAGATCGAAAATTAAGATCTTTGAGGTCGAGGAAAAAGAAGAAGCAAATGTCGTGCACATGAAGAAAAGGTTGGGCCCCTTCAAGGCAAATTTCAAGGGAAAGAGTGGGAAATACCTACATGGTTCTTGCGACGTTGCGACAAATATGGTCATTTCAAGGTCAATTGCCCCAACAAGAAGAAGTCGGGAAATTCTAAAATACCTGAAAACAAAGGCAAAAAAAATAGAATTCGTCGCTGTCGTGGAATGCAACTCTGTCATCACGGACAATGATCGATGGCGGCTCAACTCTGGAGCAACCGGACACATCGCAAAGATGAAGGAGGGCCTAGTGGACTTCAAGGAACTGAGTAAAGGAGAACAGAGGATCTTCATGGAGAATAACATCTACATGAACGTGGAAGGTGTGGGACATACAGGCTTGACCTACGTGACAGTATTATGGTACTAAATGATGTACTATATACCCCAGGAATACACAGAAACTTGATCTCTGTCCCAGTGCTTCTCAAGAAGGATTTTGAAGTGTGGTTTTATAATAAACATGTTTCTATATGCAAGAATAATAAGGTTTATGCGATGGGAAAGTTTGTACCTGAGCATGACATGTTCTACCTTCCTATAATAAACTCTAGTCAATCAATGAATGACTCTTCTGAGTATTTCTTGTGTTATTTATCTAACTATGACTTGTGGCACATGAGAATGGGTCATCCAGGAAATTCTAAAATAAAATAATGAAGACAAATCTGTTGCCTAAGATCACAGGTGTAAGGACATTGTCCTGCGAACAGTGGTTGACCGGTAAAATTATGAGAAGATCCTTCTCAACCGGAATTCGGTCAATAGAGTTACTAGGTTTGATCCATTCGGACATATGTGGACCACTGAGCATCAGCACACATAGAAATAAAGAATACTTTATAACATTCATTGATGATTACTAAAAGTTCTCCTATGTCCATCTCTTAGGAAGAAAGTCGAAAGCACTTGAAACATTTAAGAGATACAAGACAGAAGTGGAGACAAGATTGGGAAAACCAATCAAGACCATTAGGACAGATAGAGATGGGAAATATACCTCAAAGGAATTTGAGGATTACTGCATTCAAGCAGGAATTCGTATGCAAACTACAATATCCTATACACCACAATAGAATGTTGTAGCATAAAGAAAGAATCGAACCTTGATGAATGCAATAAGGTGTATGCTTTCACACTCAGGACTCTCCACGAAATTTTGGGTAGAGGCAGTGTTGACTGTGAACTAGATACAGAACAGGATTCCCACCAAGTCCGTAGAATCAACGCCATATGAAATATGGAATGGCAGAAAGTTCGAGTTGGGTCATCTCCGAAAATGAGGATGTTTTGTACATGTTCTGGTACTGAGTCAGCTTAGGGACAAGTTAGACTTCAAAACATTAAAGTGCAAGTTTCTTGGATATAATGAGAATTCTAAAGGATATAGGTTCTTCCATGAATCCAAAGGTATAATTGAAAATCGTGATGCAACTTTCCTTGAAATTCATCAAGAAAAAGAGCATGAAGTGGAGGAATCAGATCCTCTGATTGTCCTACAGGACAATGAAGACGACTTGAGCATTAGACAAGAACTTGAAGATGATATCGGTCATCAGAATATAAAGAATGAACTTATAGATCATGATGATCCTTTAGAGGAAGTGGGAAATGTTCCAAATACTTCTGAAAATTCTTGCTCCCATTGGACCATTTGTATCTATATGCATCCGGATCCCGATTCATGGATCTCTTGATTTAAGAAATAAGATGATCAAACTATTTCTTCTGACTCTTTTTCAAATTCGATAAATGTCGGTTGATCGTATATTTTCTTATAGTTATATGATTCTGAGTCTCATTTCCTATTCAATCCCTTGGAATTCCGTATTCGAAGGATCGTAATACTAGAGGAATCATTATCGCAAGGCATAGAAATTCAAAAGACATATCTTAGACCCACACAACCCACAAGTAGAATCGGCAACAAGCGACCCAGAACACGACCCGCATGGACGCAAGATTACTATTTCTATGGATGTGAGGCGTTATGTTATACTGTGGATAAGGATGTCGCGGATTATACAGATCCCAATTCCTTTGATGAAGATATGGCTTCGTCTGAGTCAGAATCATGGTCGGTCGCCATGAGTGATGAGTTGGACTCAATCGAGCGAAACAGTGTAGGGGTGCTAATCGAATCGAATACCTTCTAATCCACCCCGATTCATATTCAATTCATTTTAAAATTTTCGAATCCGAACTTGAATCGAATTTTAAACGATTTTGCTAACTTGAATTCAGATTCAATTCATTATAATTTTCGAATATTCAAATTCGATTCATTTTGTTTCGAATTTGAAATGTCAACTTAAATATAATTATGAGATATTTAAACCCATAACCTGAGGTAATCAGCCCAGAAAATCTCCATAATAATGAATTACATTCAGAACCCCGAATAATGCTTAACCTTTACATGACATAACCCTGTGTCAAGTTCCGTCTTAATTCTCTGTTAAGTATGACAGAAAAAGTCATATGTTGATAAATTTTTCATTCGAGACACATCATATTTATAACATGATGCCATTCTAGATCAAACAACAGGATGTCATTCTAGAGAGGAGGGAGACTGAGTAAGCATGACGTGTAGACTGGCTTCCCTCCCTCCTGCTCACCTCACGCCTCCCTCGCCCGTTCCGACAACCACCCCTCTGCATCCACCTTTCCGTAATCCTCAAGGCTTGTGTGTGGAGCTCCCCCCTGCACGCACCTCCGCTTGAAAGCTCCAACTCAACCCCCTCCCTCTAGCAAGCCCAATCCCCGACCGTAAGCTCTAACACCATGCGACTTCACAGCCCCACCCCTGACTGCCAGCACTACAAGAGCCCCCCGCACCCCCCCCTAAGTGCCTGCAATAGCCTCCCCCCCCCCCCCCCCCCCGCATCGTCCCTCCCTGCAACCCGGTTGTCTCTGCCTTCACCTGTAAGACCATGTCCGTCGTCGCCTCCCGCTTGGAAGCCCCTCCCTTGAGCACCTGCAAGGACCCACCCCACCACCACCACCACGCAACCCCCCCAAGTGCCACCCGTCGCCACCCACCCCCTTCGCCTGCAAACTCCCTGCAACTCCACCCCCGCTCCTCCTGCAACGTCCCCTCCTAGTCTCTCCACAACCCCACCTCCACCCCACAAGCCCCGCCCGTCCCTCCCTGCAGTACACCTCCACCCCACAAGCCTCGCCCGTCCCTCCCTGCAGTACACCTCCACCCCACAAGCCCCACCCATACCCCATCCCGCCCTTCCACCCGTCGTCCTGGACGTCCTGCAATGCATGCATTTTTTTAAAAATTTTGATTAATCATAACCGTTAGATCGCATATCGGTTATATTAACCTACTCATACCGTTGAGTTACTGAACAAAACTAACGGAAGGTTATGTTAGTAAAAAGGAGCATTTACTCAGGGTTCTAGGTGTAATTTGTCATTATGGAGGGTTTCTGGGGTAATTACGAAATTACTCAAAGTTATGGGTATAAACATCTCTATAATAATTTATATAAATAATATTAAAATTTTAAAGGATTTATTTTACATTTCTGTTTTTTTTTGCTAGAGATTTCCAAGATCAGTTGAAAAACTATATAATAAAGGAAGATACCCAACATATGATATATATATTGACTAAAAATATCTAAGTTGGAAATAAATGTAAGATGAGGAATTAAGATAAAACTCTTAAACATATTTTCTTTCTTACTAGACATCATGACTAATATTTGACTCTATTTTGTAATATTGATATTTCGTCATTACCTGATATAATTATATGCACATGCACACATGCATACATACACGTATGTTTGTATGCATACATATTTTTGTATGTATGTACGTGTATAATATGTAAATACATATGTATGTGTGTACATTTGTATGTATGTATGTATATATATAAGTATCGAATCGAATCGAATTATTATCGAACGAATTCATGTTAATTCATACTCAATTCATTTGGGAATCGAATTCACAAGTCAAATTCATATTCGATTCATTTTACTTCGAATCGAACGTTTTCGAATTTTTATCGAACGAATCACAATCGAATTCGAATTATTCAATTCAATTAGCACCCCTAAAACAGTGTATGGGAGTTATGTGATTTGCCAGAAGGTAGGCAATACGTAGGATGTAGGTGGGTGTTCAAGAAAAAGTACCGAGTTGACGGCATTGTTGATAAATACAAAGATTGATTAGTTGCCAAGGGTTATACTCAGCCAGCTAGAATAGATTTTCAGGAAACCTACTCTCCAATGGCTAAGTTTGCATCCATTTAGATGATCTTAGCCATAGTCGCATATATGGATTTGGAATTGTTCCAAATTGATTGGAAGACATCCTTCCTTAATGGAGAATTAAATGAGGAGATTTATATGTGACAACCTGATGATTCTCGGATTGAAGGTCAGAAGAAAAGGGTTTACACATTAAGGATGTTATTATATGGCTTGAAGTAGTATTCACGGCAATGGCATCTCAAATTTCATGAGAAAGTTATCCAATTTGGATTTGTTGCAAATAAATTGGATAACTGTGTGTATGTCATGAAGAGTGGGAGCAGGTTTGCAATCATGTCATTATATGTGGATGATATTCTGCTTGCGCTAATGACACACTATTGCTCAATGAAATTAAACAAAAATTGAGCAATGAATTTGAGATGAAGGACATGGACGAAGCATCCTATGTTCTTGGAATACAAATAACAAGAGATAGGGATTACTCCTTGTTATACTTTTTAAAGTATCCCTATCTCCGTACAAAGTAAGAATTCTATTACTTTTTAAAATAGTACCACATGGAAAACCCACAAAGTGTGGTTGTGGTTTATAAGTGGTGGGGATTATAAGTAATAGAATTCTTATTTGTATTCCAAATTTTAACAAATAAGTCAACAGAAAAATCATTGTTATATAAATCCCTATCTCTTGTTATTTGTATCCCTATCTTCGTACAAAGTAATAGAATTCTTTTATACTTTAAAAATTATCGAATACAATTGTTACTCTAGGTAATCTTTTATACATTCATATGTAGCTCGTGGGTACTCAATAGATAACATATTTGCCCACTTTTGAATTTGGGCTTCGAAAATTTATCGATTTTGGACTTCGAAATTTGTTAGATTATCAATCTAAGGTTCTTCCTTGCCCTTGTAAGAGATGTGGTAATAAATTCAATAAAAGAGCAGAAGAAGTATATGATCATGTGATGCTTAAAGGATTTACTCCAAGATATTTTACATAGATGCATCATGATGAATTGAGATCCAATAGAAGCAAAAATACTCCTTCACAAGAAAAAGATAACAATGAAATTCATATCTTGTTAAGGGATGTTTGTGACATGTTCGAAGATATGGTTTCAGTAATGATCAAGATGACACTTTAGATGAGATGAATGATTCAAACGAAGAAGCCACGAATAGCGATGCATAAAGATTTTATAAACTTTTTAAAGATGGACATGAACCTATTTATTATGGATGCAAAAAATATAATAAATTATATTTTATTGTGAAACTTCTACATTTTAAGGTTCTGTATGGTTGGTCAAATAAGTCATTTTATGAAATACTATTGTTATTCAATTCCTAATGGAATGGATACATTGCCATCTTCATATTATGGAAAATTTTGTACCTTGAAGTTGGGACTTGATTATAAAAAGATCGATGCTTGTCCAAATGATTGCATGATATTTTGGAAAGAATCACAATATAGAGAGTTATGTGATCGATGCCATGCATCCAGATACGAAGATCATGTTATTTCTGGGAAGAAAAGAAAAAAAGTGCATGTAAAGGTGTTGAGGCATTTTCCGTTAGTTCCAAGATGACATCAGATATCGATACATGGGAACAATAGATATCTGCATGTAAAGAATGTTTTGCCATCGAGCCATGGGAACAGGAGATATCGATACAACCCTAATCTTGTATAGTGGCATGGATTTCTAAAGACAAGCATTGTAGGATTGAAATAATTTTTCCATCGTATTAAGAGAATCCATCACCACCACCAAAGATGTAACCTCATTATGGATGAACTTTATAAATCTTATAATGTGGTTGTTATCATGCTTCATTATCTACACGTTTAATCCGGGGCATATACTCCGACATTAAATTATGCCAATGAGTACAATTCGTTGCTAAATCATCTTTTGTTCTTGTGATATGCAACGAATAACATATTTGTTGTTAAAGATTTATACAACAACGATTTTTTATGTTGACTTATTTGTTAAAGTTTGTGTTAATTATTGCTAAATTTAACAACGATCAGAAAAAAACGTCAATGAATGACCGTTGTATAATTTGTTGTGAGAAATATAACAATGAATATGATATTTGCCATGAATCTAAATAATGAAGTGATGAATAATATTTACAGTTGTGTATTTAACAATGGAAGTTACAACAACGAATATTAAATTATTTATTGGCTTAGGTCAATTTGTTATAGGGTGTCCAGGAGTAAGCTAACACACATGAAGGATGACTTTCTTGCTTCTCTATACTTTCCAAAGCTAAAATCGTACACATTTTAGAGATGTACTTCTACCCAACAAATGTATGTGAATATGAAGGAATATTTAACATTGGAGAATCATATGCATAGATGGAGTCAAACAATCCTCTGCTGTAAATGACAATTACAACCGATGTTGTAATCCGCGTGATCCCTCAGATGAGAATCGCGACCTGCAGAGGGGGATGGGGATAATGGGTTCGCATCTCGAGGTCTTTTATTTGTGATCGGACGACTCTGTTGTAGGGCCTGCTGTACAGCAGATATTTTTCTTTCTTTCTATGCTGACCATGTGATGTTGATAAGGCATAATAGGTGGGATCAAACAATGGATACACATTTCATGTGGACCTCCTGACCCTATGATTTGCAATCTTCTATTTCTTCTTCTTATTGTTGTCTCCTAACAAATTCCATAAGTTTTGTGGAGTTGATGCTTGATGGGTTGATGGCTACCCCTCCATGGATGTGAGATCTCTTAACTACCACGTGAGGAGTTGGTCGTTATGATGTCGTTTGTTGCCCAAGTTGGCATGCTCGTTGTCATTTACATTTTACTCAGATGATGCGCAAGTCTCCCATACGTCAACTCTTGTTGGATGGTTTCGTGGAGGGAAATCGATTTTTTGAGAGGATATTGGGCGTACCCTTCAATTTTAATGTAGATATACTCAAATATGTCGTGATATTCATTTTATGATTCAACCATCTAAAACATTCAAAGATACACCTTAAAGATCTGGGCTTACCCTCGATCTCCGACAACTAGTACATCAATTTTGATCATGGGTTGTTATAGTTCCCTGTTGAAAAGAGCAAGCATGGCGTCTTTACCCGTTCCAGTGTACCTCAACATTGATCATACAATGCTGCCAGTATAATCTTTTCTTCCCACCACACTAAAATAAACCAAATGCCATTGCACCTCATTAATCATATCACGTTGCCAAATGGTTTTGAACAAAAATAAAAATAAGGGTCCATGTCAATTGAAACAAAAACTAAACAAGGAGTTTCTCTTCAACAGCTGCAAAAGCTGTTTATTTACCGCGATATTACAAATAATGGGTGAAGAGACTAACGCGCAAGATATCCCCGTTGAGTATCACTGGAAGCAGCTAGTTATATGATGACTTTTGCTGCTCTCTGCAATAGATCTTAAATGATTCAACTGAAATTAGAGTGCTTTATGTTATCACCACTGTATGCTAAAGAATTATACGGAAAATCAAGCAGGTCCAGAGCGGATGGCATTATCAAGATCAGCTATGAGATCTTCTGCATCCTCGATGCCAACAGAAATCCTGATAAGGTCCTCGGTCAGACCCCGCGCCTCACGAACTGAAGCAGGTATGCTTGCGTGCGACATAAAGCATGGTAGGCTTATGAGCGACTTTACACTTCCTGCATCAAAAGGAGTTTATTACTTCGTTCAGGAATAGTAGATGCATTTTCTATCATATAAGGTCCCAATGATGTATGAAGCTACCAAATAGACACCAAACTCCAAGGGATGATATAAGGTGATTACTTAGCAAGAAATTTTTTTGTTTCTCTTGTTGGTTTTGCAGGAAAGTAATCTCTATCTGTGCATGGAAAGCCACCTTCAATACCTCTGACTGCCACTATACTACTAAAATCGACATGGCAGCTTCACATGCAATAGCGACTACTAAAATGGGGTTGACCAGACCATTAAAATTATATCTCCACAATATATAAACTTTGTACTAGATCAAGGTTTTAAAAAGCGTGAGGCGTATCGAGGCGTTTTCCTTGTATTGCCTCGAGGCGTAAGCCTCGAGGCGTATCGAGGCGTAAGCCTCACTCGTGTAAGAAAATTTTTCATAAAACATCATAATTAACCATAATTACAATTTCCAAGTTCTAGAAATTTAATAGTTATGAGTAAATACATAACTCCATGACATTTCAAGGCTAACATCATGGTTTAAACATCGAAGTTGTTATATAACACTCTTTTTTGGACTCTAAATCAGTAAGGAGTCAAGTAAATATGAATATGCAAGCACAATAATAGGTAACTCTCTGCAAAATTTAAGTCTTGAATAAAATTTACTAGAGGGGCTAGATGTAACACAAGATGCATACTAAGAGTAGAGGCATTAGATTTAGTATCTCAAGATCCAAATTTTTGTTCATGTTGATATATAAAGAACATGCATAACAAAGTAAAAATAAGCTCAATACTTTAATAAACTAAAAAAATGCATTTTAGTGAATTGTGAGCTTAAGGACTTGAACATACTTGTCTATGAAAGATGAAAAGCCCACAATCAAAAAGAAAAGAAAAAATATTGCAGAAAAAATTCAAAAAATCAGCACACAAATGAGGCTGCGCCTCGAGGCGCGCCTCATAAGCCTCGAGGCTTAAGCCTCACTGAGGCTGCATGAGGAAAAACGCCTCGAGGCGTATGCCTCAGCGCCTCGAGGCGCGTTTTTAAAAACATGGTACTAGATGTTTATGTACCTCAAATAAAACAAAACAAATACAACAAAAAATCCTTTTCCCACATTAAGTAGGATCGGCTACAAGGATTTTTTGCCTCCATTTAGATCTATCATGGATCATTCTACATGAAATAAAACAAAAAAATAATGATAAAAAAATTAAAAGATGATGACATTAAATACAAAACCACTAAAATGGAATAAAATTGATATTAAAAATTAAACGTGTGAAGCTGGACTTACAAGGAAAAAACAGGACTACTGCACAATGCTATAGTCCAGAAGGAATATACCATGAAAACACATATTCACATGGTGAAAGATTAGAAACACTAATAATGATATTATCCTTTGCCTCACGTATTGAAATAAAACTTATATCAGATGGATAAAAATTGTGTTGTTAACAAAAGTGAATAAAAAGAGGTGTGGAGTCGATAATGATATGGAAATATGATATTATGTGGAACCCTACTTGCTAAGGAGTGTGATTAATCCACGGGAGAACATCCAAGGGATAGATTTTCTATTGTGTTTATCTCAATAAGTATATGTGGTGTGAGCTCGTTATATAGCCCCACCATTATAATCATGTCGTACCACTTACCAACGTAGGACTAAACAACTCGCTCGATTAGCCCACTACGCAACTCTCAACACTTACCGACAAGCTAGAGCATGGAATGCTCAGCCTTGACAATATACCATTCTACACACAAGCTGAGTACATATCTCAAATACAACTCTCAAGCTCGTAACCACATCTTATTGTTCTTGTGATCTCAGGAATACACAATTGTTGCTGCTGGACTCTTGAATGCTACGGATATGGAAGAATGAAGTGAGCCTCTCTAAACAGAGACATGTTTGAGCGATGCCATTATATGAACTGAACAATGAATCACTATAATGAAGTCATTGCACTAACTCTCTCTTTACGCGAGCCTCAAATTGGACCTCTCCCATACATTGGCTGAGAGAATGTGATCTCTACTATTGACTCCATGCGGATCCCTCTGTTCAGAGCTTCTTTCATAGGTCTCCATCATACATTGACCACATTCAAACTCTAAGCTAAAACTGAGGGGATCTCTTAGTCTTCATATCTCGCTTTTGCACCAAATTACAAATCATGGAGGTGTTCAGTAACATTCACCCTATCTCCCATATATCGGCATGGGAGATACAGAATTTCCCCCTTTTCTTCTGGTCATTCTCCTTTTCTCTCTCTCTTTTCACCATCGATGATCTCCCTTTTATCTCTTTGTTTTCACTCATATTTTTTCAACATTTTTTCCCTTTGGGATGCCCCCATTTTTTCCCTTCAGCCCTTCATTCTTTTGCCTGTCCCTTTTTAAATACAGGGGGACTCTGATGGGCCCATTTAAAGATACATATAAAAAGTGATGCCCACAGAAATATTAGACCCTTCTTTATTCTTTCTCAGTTTTTTTCAAGCTGTCTTCTTTTCTCAGCTTTTACTGTTTACATTTTTTTTACATATATTGGAACATGCACCTTGGCATGTTGGGCTCATACCAAACAACAACAAAGCCTTCTCCAACACTAAGTAGGGTCGGCTACATAGATGCTTGGTGCTCGAGGATTTCATTTCGTTGGTCCCCAATGTGCCTAACAACCCCTATTGTTGTTCGAGGTTGTGCTTGATCTTGTTCTTGCGGGGAACTTTGTCAACCGGCTGGAGCACATTTGGTATCTCTTTTGGGCTTGTTTATGATTGGTTTTCTTTACCCCATGGCTGCTATATGTTGCTCTATGATGCATGAATTGTTATGGCTTCAAGACAAGTCTATTGTTTATGATCTCCTATCTGGCAGATGGTTCTCAGTGATGCATGAGTCTCCAACATCAATGACGCGAATTTGTTTGCGTATGTACTGAGAGCAACCTATTTGGTGCTTGAGGATGTCATTTTCTTGGTTGAGCAACCTACCAGTTGGTTGAGAGCTGCTGGATGCTGCTCAATGATGCATTAATTGTTGGTTGAGTCTCTTGTTGATGATATCGTGCTTGGTAGACGGTGCTCAGTGATGCATGAGAATGGCCCATCGTCGATGGGAATTTGTTTGTGTATGGGCTGAGAGCAACCTATTTGGTGCTCGAGGATGTCATTTTGTTGGCTGAGCAATGTACCCCTTACCTGAGAGCAACGTATCGGTTAGGTGAGAGCTGCGGGATACTGCTCAATGATGCATGAATTGGTATCTGCTTCATGACCCCTGTGAGTCTCTTGTTTATGAGCTCATATCTGGTAGATGGTGGTCAATGATGATTTGTGCTCGAGGCTTTCATTTTGTTTGTCCCCGATGTGCCTAACAACCCCTATTGTTGTTTGAGGATGTGCTTGATATTGTTCTTGCGTGGAACTTTGTCAACCTACTGGAGCACATTTGGTATCTCATTTGGGCTTGTTTATGATTGGTTTCCTTTACCTCATGGTTGCTATATGTTGCTCTATGATGCATGAATTGTTATGGGATTCAAGACAAGTCTAGTTTGGGCTTGTTTATGATTGGTTTCCTTTACCTCATGACTGCTATATGTTGCTCTATGATGCATCAATTGTTATGGGCTTCAAGACCCATAAGTCGCTTGTTTATGATCTCGTTGATGGTTGATGGTTCTCAGTGATGCATGAGTCTACTACATCATTGATGCAAATTTGTTTGCGAATGGGCTGAGAGCAACCTATTTGGTGCTCGAGGATGTCATTTTCTTGGCTGAGCAACCTGCCGGTTCCAAGGTTCAGAAAGTCAGTATGCGGTATTCGTTCGGTCGGGCGGTCCCGAGCGAGTAAGCGGATATGCGGAAGTATATGCGGAAGTATATGCGGAAGTATATGCGGATTATGCGGTTTGCATTATTTAAATAAAAAATATTAAAGATATACATTCAATTGTGATGTGAGAGACAAAAAATACATGTTTCCTTTAGATTCCTATAAAAACATACTTTTAAAAATAAAAAAGGCACCACAATAAAAAGCTACATAGTTCATTTAGATATCAAAATATGTTTCTGAATGTAGAATGTTCAAATATATAAAGTTATAAACCGGATTCTAAATTCTAATCTAAATCATCTTCAAAATTGATTGTTGGAATATCATCATCGCTTTCCGAATCACTCATAAATTCTTCTTCTTCGCCCAAAGTTAACAAAGCTTCCGCATTCCTTTGGCTCCTCCTATTCTCAACAAACTCTTCTGCCCCACTTGCTTCTGCAACCAAGTTCCACGTGAGCCCCGACCCTTGGAAGATTTCTTCTTCTTCTTCACTGGCACCAATCCAATCCATAACATGTGTTCTATCCTTTGAAACAAATGGATCTCTCCCAGTTAGTGATCGACGCTCCTTCAGCTATGAATTGAATTTCACAAAACCAAATCATTCAATCTCTTGGTTTCTAGTTTGTTCCTTTTTTTGGTGTGAATCTGCATTAAGAATATATAAAATTGATCAATTATAAATTATAATGACTCAATGAATATATACAATTGTACATCCAAATAGTGATAGTTATACCGCTGCAAATGAGCTCCAATTCCTCTCACAGGCAGAAGAAGAGGATGTCAGCTTCAGAATTCTCAAAGCCATTTCTTTCAAATAAGGCGTTTGAGAACCATATAGCATCCACCAATGAGCTGCAAGAGATTGCGCAGTTAATGACTTGTAAAATAATAAATCTAACTTAAGAACTTTAACGTCGATAATAAGCTTGAGATATTACCAGGATTGAAATCATCATCATTGGTGGATCTTTGTCTGACAGCCATTGGCTTTCCAAATGCTCCTTCTCCCCTTCGGTAAATATGAATCTCTTTCTTCGTGATGGCATCCTGAATCTCCAACTCAGGATAAAAAATTTCTACGCATTCCATCAAACCATCAACGACGAAGCTATCTTTTGAAATTGCATCGCTATCCCTGTAAAAATAATAGGGATTGAGATAGAAAGCTGCAAGATGGAGGGGGCTATCCAATCTTCTTTTCGTCTTTAAGGTAATGGCATCTATAAATGGCTTGTATGAATGTTCAACATTTTTAAAAATAGCCTTTATTTCATTTTTTGCATCCTCCAACCCTCCATATACAAAGCCCATTGAGGGCTTCCTTTCTCCATCAACCACACGCAAGAGGTAGACTAGTGAAGAGAAGATCTTCAACGTCAAAGACACTTGGCTCCAAAATGATGAACTGAGGACAATGGATGCAGCTACCTCACCTTTTCTGATCTTTGACCACTTGCACTCCCTCCACTCATCAGAAGAGAACATCAACCGTAATTTTTCCTTCTTGTCCAACACGCTCTGTAGTGTAAGGAAAGTGGTGGCAAATCTTGTTTGTCCTGGCCGAACAATTTCACCCTTCTGGGTGAACTGTCTCATCAAGCTCAAAGTCTTTGCATGACTGTAGATAAAGAGAGTGAGAGTTCTGGCCTTAGTGATGCAATTTTTTATCTTTGATTCATTTCCAATCTCCTCAAGAACAAGATCAATGCAATGGGTCGCACATGAAGACCAAAATATCCTTGGATATTTAGTCTTAAGAAGTCGTCCGGCTGCCATATTTGCAGAAGCATTGTCTGTAACAACTTGTACAACATTATCTTCTCCAACATCCTTGATACAATCCTCTACGAGAGAAGGGATGTATTCAGCCGTGTGAGAATCTGCGGATGCGTCAACGGACTTCAAGAAAGTTGTGCCCAAGTCACAATTCACACACAAGTTCATAATGCTCCTTCCCCTCATGTCAGTCCATGCATCGGTCATTATTGAACAACCATTGTTTTTCCACGATTCATTGTGACTCTTTAAATATTCCTTTGTTTCATCCACTTCCTCCTTCAACAAAGTTTCTGTAATTTCATAGTATGAGGGTAGCTTGTATCCGCTTCCATATTGTCCAATTGCCTCGCACATTCGGATAAAGGAATTTTTAGTGACCACATTGAAGGGAATGTCAGCATCATAAAAGAATTTGGCCACGAATTTGTTGACACGTGCACGCTCCTCTTTGGCTAAAGCATCTTTAATCACTGTATGCCGCATTGTTGTGCCTAAAGATATGTCATCTTCAGATACACGAGGTCTTTTTGTACTAGCACCTCCTTCTGATGGATGGTTAGAAGATCCATCAGAAGCCTTGATTGTTACTTCCTCCCGCAGTTCTCTCATACTAACAACTTTTTCATTCTTCTTCTTCATAATATCCTCCACATAATCTCTAATTTCCTTTTGCACATCTCCATCAGCCTTTGGACATGCCCTTGTATTTCCCTTGATGTGTGCGAGATGTTGTTTCATTCTATTGATGCTTCCTTTTATGATCTTGCCGCACAAGCGACACCCAACCGTGTTCGAATCGGTCCTCTCGATGAGGTATGCATATTTCCACTCTGGATCGGTAGAACCGGGTGGAACATAGAATGTGGATTCTGCCGTTGTAGGCGTGGAAGGGGTAGCCATAATGACCGACCTAAACATGATACAAAAATGATGTGTCATTGAAAAAAAGAAGTGCAAATTGCAAACCGGTTATCCAAAAATGATGTGTCATTGTAACATGATTACATTATACATATATAAAAATTTAAATGAAGCTGCATAATTTATAAATAAAGTTGACCACATATAATGGATGAAATACAGATAACGGATGACCATTAAAATCGATATATACCCCAATTCTCAATCACTGATCTCATTTTTAAAATGTAACAAGGATAGTATTAAACTTTCAAACATAAAAAAGCAATGAAAGCAAAAAATTGTATTTAAGATAGAAAAAAGATTCTCTGTGTCACATTTCATAAATTAAGGCATAATTAGGGTTATTTCTAATTTACCATAAGATCTTTGTACCTTGCCAGGACTTTTACATACAATCTCCAGGAGACTTCTTATATTACAAATATTGTCACAATCTTTCTAAAAAACTACCATTTTTTTACGTAAACACAACTTCCACAAATATAACTACACAAAACATAAATAACGGAGTATATAATCCAGCAAACTTCAATAAACGTCAATAACAGACGGAAGTCCATAATCATATAAAATTATCGCATTCAAAAAATAATAAACCCCATAAAATGGCCATTTGATTTTGAAAGCATATCACATAATCTAATAATAAGGAAGCATTCGAATCTCTTGGAGTAAGCAGAGCTTATACTTCAAAATTACGATGTGCTTCTTTACATGTAATTGAAAATTTTGACCGTCAAATTAGGCCAGTGATGCTGAAAATATCATAATCAACTCAACTTTTGTTAACTTGGTTAAAAGAAATAAATAGAAAGACTTGAATATCAAGCACAAATATCCTATACAGCAGCAAGGGCAGTTTGTTGCTGCTATCGTTGTTGCGGAAGGTTCTTCCCGAGTTGTTGGAGTCATCGCCCTAATTTAACTACAGGGAAAGGGGACATTTGTTACCTGTAATCCAAAAGGAGCTGCGGTGGCGAGGGCGGAGGCGCTGGAGTCTGGAGGCGGCGAGGACGGAGGTGCTGGAGCGTGGAGGCAGCGAGGCTTCGAGGGCAGAGACGCTGGAGCGTGGAGGCGCGATGGAGGAAACTTAGGGCAATTCCAATGTGGGGATCGAGAGAAAACGAGGTTTAGTGAAAAGGGTTTTTTTTGATATACGGATCCTAAATCGGATCCCAAACGACACCGCATATGGACCGACTAAGCGGCCGTATATGCGGTTTAGGCGGCCCGCATATGCAGCTGGACCGCATATGACCGCATACTGTAAATGCGCTTCGGATAGGCCACCGCATACGCATATGCGGCCGCATGAACCGCATTTCTGAACCTTGGCCGGTTCGCTGAGAGCGGCTGGATGTTGCTCAATGATGGTGCTCAGTGGTGCATGAGAATGTCCCATCATCGCTGCGAATTTGTTTGCGTATGGATTGAGAGGAACCTATTTGATGCTCGATGATGTCATTTCGTAGGCTGAGCCACCTATCCGTTATCTGAGAGCAGCCTATTTTGTAGGCTGAGAGCTGCGGGATGCTGCTCAATGATGCTTGAGGTTGTGCTTGCTCGAACCTGCTGATGATGAGAATTTGCTGGCACACAGTTTATGATGATTACTTACTGTTGTTGTATGATGATTTCTTATGATGCTTGAGGTTGTGCTGGCACACAGTTTATGATGCATAAATTGTTATGAGCCCTTATGCTTGTTGATGATTTCTTGCTGCTGATGTATTAAGAGATTTTGCTGGCACACAGTTTACATTTTCTGTTCTATTTCTGAAATGGTTTGGACTTCATTCTACTAACCTGAGACCCACTCCACGAAGGTCATTGTTACGAGATGGTATGGTGCGTGAGAGTTGTGTAGGGAATCTGATTTGTACATCATTGCAGTTGATATTTTCTGACTTAAAATCGTAATAATACAGGATGTTCACTGCCGGTGCGGGCTCGTCTGGGGTTCACATTAGGAAAGATGACTGTTGCAAAAGTCGGTCGACTAGGCCGACTAGTCGGCCCGACTATGCGACTCGGTGGGGTGCCCGATTTGAATAGAGATAATCGGGCTCTAGTCGGGCCTACCCGCTTAGTCGGGCGCTTAGGCGGAGTAATCGGCCGCGTAGTCGGGCGATTTCTACATAGGGTTTTCGAGCTGGGGCCGGGTTTTGTAAATAATAGGGTTACTGTTAGACAGTAACCCTTCACGCAAGTCAGACATTTCGACTCCCACCCCCGCGGCTCCTGTGCGATACCCGAGCTTCCCAGCCTCGCCGCCTCGCCGGTGTGCCCCCTCGCCAGTGCCGCCCCTAGTGCCTCGCCGCTCCCAGCCTCGCCGCCTTGCCGCCTCGCCGCCTCCGGTGCTGCGCCCTCGTTCTCGGCTCCAGCAGGTAAAGCCTTAAAGGTTAGGGTTTTTTTTTTGCTTTTATTTCCTCTTGTTTTTAAGTTGATATGTTAATATGTTATTGTTAGCAAACAACAATGTTAGGTTATGTATGTTATTGCTTAGATTTTCTTATGTTGATGTGGTACTTAGATGTTTTTATGTCAATGTTATTGTTAGCAAATAAGATCAATGTCATTATTGTACTTAGATGTTTTTATGTCAAGGTTTTCTTCAAAAAATTTTTGTTTTTGCTTAGGTTGATCTTAAATGTTAATGTGTTATTGCTTAGATTTTCTTAGGTTGATGTTATACTTAGATGTTTTTATGTCAATGTTATTGCTAGCAAATAAGATAAATGTTATTGTTGTACCTAGATGCTTTTATGTCAAGGTTTTCTTCAAAAAATTTTGTTTTTTCTTAGGTTGATCTTACATGATAATAACATGTTATTGCTTAGATTTGCTTAAGATGATCTTAGATTTTATTGTTAGGATATATTTTCTCCTCTAAGTTTGGTTAGCTTTGTGCTTGATAATTAGTAATTTGTGAGTTTGTGACTATGTCGATGGATACACCTCTCGCGAACGTCGCTTCTGGTAGCGGCTCGTCTTTTTACGTGCCACCGGGATCAACTGATCCTGCATGGCAATATGGCTATCTTTCGAACCGTACAGATCCGAATACAGTTACTTGCAGATTGTGCAAGAAGGTTATCAAGGGAGGTGTGTATCCGTTCAAGCAACATCTAGCACACCGTAGAGGAAACGTGGCTTCATGTCCCAAGGTGGATGAAGATACGAAGAAGAAGATGATCGCATATCTTGATGACGTTGCAAGGAAGAAGAGCCAGAAAGCCGTTGATGTTCAGGAGCTGAGAGAGGATGTTGATATCACTGGAGATGCGGGTTCGGTGAAGAGATCACGACTATCCGACTCGTTGGAGCAAAATGTCGCATTGGAAGGAACATCACGTCAGATGACCATAAAAGATGCATTCTCCAAAGAGCATCGTGATAGGGTCACCTCGTATATAGCCAACTGGGCATATACATCGGCGATTCTTTTTAATGCACTGACGACGAAGCCATTCATGCAGATGGTGGAGGCGATTGGGAAGTATGGGCCTGGACTAAAGACTCCGACGAGGTATGAGCTTAGTGGTCCACTTCTGAAGGATGCGGTGAAGAAAATGCACGATGACTTGCAATGTCATCGTGATACGTGGAAGTCGACAGGATGTTCTTTGATGACTGATGCATGGGCGGACATGCGTGGAAGAAGCATCATCAATTTTTGTGTTAATTGCACCTTGGGGACTTCATTTTTGAAGTCCATTGATGCCTCAAATGAGACACACACTGCGGATTACATCTTCAAGCTGGTGGATGAGTGTCTTAATGAAGTGGGCATAGATAATGTGGTTCAGATTGTGGCGGATAATGCATCTGCCAATGTAGCAGCGGGAAGATTGCTGCTCACCAAATATCCACGGATTTGGTGGACTCCATGCGCCGCGCACTCCCTTGATCTTGCTTTGGAGGAGATAAGCAAAGAGACGAAGGTGAGGAGTGCAATCACAAAGGCAAAGAAGCTTACGGTGTTTATATACTCTCACACCAAAACTCTAAGCTTGATGCGTAAGTTCACCAACAAGAGAGACATTGCAAGGCCTGGTCAAACAAGATTTGCAACCACTTTTCTTACTCTTGAGAGCCTGAATGAGAAGAAAGACAAGCTTAGATTGATGTTTTCCTCAGAAGAGTGGAGAAATTGCAAATGGTACAAGGCCAAGAGGGGAGAAGCAGCGAGTTCTATTGTTTTCAGCCTTACACTTTGGAATCACATTGCACATGCCGTCCGAGTTTTCACTCCATTGGTTCGTTTATTGCGTGTTGTTGACGCAGATCGATGTCCATCTATGGGTTTTGTGTACGGAGGGCTTGAAGAGGCCAAACGAGAGATAGTTGCATCATTCAATGGCGTGGAGTCATCTTACAAATTTTTTGTGGATGTTGTTACCTCCAAGACCAAAGGGAGGCTCGATACTCCATTGCATCTAGCGGCTTATTACTTGAACCCATTTTTCTTCTACACCGAGTCTCGTGGTGATCCGGATGTTGTGGTGAGGAGAGGGTTTAAGGAGTGCATAAAAAGATTTTATCCAGATTTGGATGTACAAGATGCAATTACCAGGGACGAGCTTCCAGCATACAGACTTGGTCGCGGTGATTTTGGCAAGCCTTTAGCTGTGAGACAGAGGATGACAAATGACACAATTATGACCCAGGTATTTCATGCTGGACAATTCTCTCTTTGGCAATATTATATTATATTTATATTGATGAATTCTCTATTTAAATAGCTAAATGGTGGCATAATCATGGAGATGACACGCCTCAATTGAAAGCCATGGCCATCAAGATCTTGAGCTTGACGTCTTCATCCTCCGGATGTGAGCGTAACTGGAGTACCTTTGACTCGGTAATGACTCCATTCCATCGACCAAATTTGGTTACTAATAGTAAACTATAACGTGGTAATTGATATAAATTTAAAATTTGAATTTTGATGTTAAGATCCATACCAAGAAGAGGAACAGATTGGAGACGAAGAAGCTGAATGATCTTGTGTATGTTCCTTTCAATTCGAACTTGCGGGAACGTCGAGTTGAAAAAGAAAAAGATCCTCTCTCATCTCGTTATCGTGCATACATGGCTGAATGGACTGGAGGTGTCGATGCTCATGATGAGGAAGTTTTTCCAGGTTCCGGATTGACATGGAGTGCTGTGGCACATGCTAGTGGTGCTGAAGAGAATTTGGAACCGAGAAGGAGCCAGCGAGTTGACCGTAGCAAGGGAGCTTCATCTTCGAGCTCTAATGCTACACCGATGAATGAGAACGAGGAGTTATATCTTGATGATATAGAAGAAGTAGAAGAAGAAGAAGATGATGATGACGACGACGAAGAAGAAGAAGAAGAGATGGATTTGGATAATGACATTGAGGATTGATCCGATTGACATGTTGTAGTATTTTTTTGGACATGTTGTATGTGCTTTTGAACATTTCCTACTTGTGGTATTTTTTTGGACATGTTGTGTGTGCTTTTGAACATTTCCTACTTGTAGTATTTTTTTGGACATGTTGTATATGCTTTTGAACATTTGCTAGTGTTATGTACCAAATATTTTGAATGTTTGATCTTAACTTCCTTCATTTTTCCTTCTCTTGATGTAATTTCTTAAGCTCTTGAAAATATTAAATTTGTTAAAATTATGAAGATAAATGATAGTATATATATTAAAATTTGATTTATATATTAAAAATAATTAAAAAATTCAAAACCGACTAATGCCCGACTAAATCCGATTACTCTCCCGACTGCCGATTAATCCTTAGTCAGTGAGCCTGCCGACCGAGTACCGACTGCCGACTTCTGCAACCTTGGGAAAGATGAATCCTCAGTCCAACGCGTGAAATGGACACCCGCTATGGATGAATGTCTTCTTCAGTTGTTCAAACATCACTTTGATGTTGGGGACTGGGCTGGAGGATCTTTCACACCACCAGCCTGGCACAGTATAATTGCGAAGTTTAACATGCACACTGGGAAAAACTAGGATAAGGCAAAGCTCCACAATCGATGGAAAACAATTAAGAAGGATTACACCGCATTCGTATACCTGATGACGAAGAGCGGTTGGGGTTGGGACCCACTGACATGTACCGTTGTCACACCTGATGAGGAGGCATGGCTCACGGTGAGTAATTAGACGTGCATGTAGTTTATCTCCACATAAAACTTCATAGCCTCTCATCAATTTATATTGCACTTAGATTGACAAGTCATACAAGTCATACCGGAGGAAGTCTTTCCTCCACTTCGGTCTTGTTGATGCAATGGTCGGAGACTACACTGCGAAGGGTACATTTGCCTTCTCTTCACAGACAGCACCCCTGGTTCGTTTGCTGCATTTTTTGAGGGTGATACTAGTGCGCAAAAAACGTTTGAATACGACCTCGAAGGGGATATCGATGCCCCTGAGGTGCCGGAATCAGGAGAAGCTGGAGGCCCAAGTACTCAGCAAAGTCGGAGGAGACGACGCCGGGATTCAGGGGCTCATGCATCAAGCACAAAGCGTTCACGAAGTGAAGGTGCCCCTTTACCCTCACAGCAAGTGAGAGAGGACGTCGTTCGTCTGACGACGCAGATGTTGGAGCTGCAGAGGGAGCAGATCCAAGCCTGGACTCCGAAAGATCCCCATCAGGGGGTGGAGGAGCTTCTTGATGAGCTTGAGACCCTAGTACCGGGCCTACCTGTCGAGGCACAAATTCATCTTGCCCATAGCCTTCGGGACCCGTACGAACGTATCATCTTCAATCGGGCCAAGTCTGTGCCTGCGAAGTTGGTTGCGTGGGTAAGCCTCCAGTTAGGCAAGGGTTAGATGATGATCACCTCCTTTGTCCCTGACAAGTTTGGACAGAACCTTTTCTTCTTTTTATTTGTCTACTTGGTTTGCAAAACATTTATTCCTTCTCTACTCTTAACTTAGTTGGCATGTAATAACTATTTTCCTTGACGAACATTTCTCGCATGCAATAGTATAACTTTGTAACTTCCGTACAACTAATGTACGTAAATCCCATTTGACTGTTGCTGGCCCCGTATGATTGCAACTCATTATGAAATTGTAGGTTTTCTACAAGAACAATGGAGGAAATGGCGGCAATTAGTGCGATGAGATATAATTTGGTAATGTTGAATATGACATATCTGTGTGCGGTCCTAGAGGATGACGAGGATAACCAGAACAATGGAGGCGATTACATCCCCAGAGTGCCACAGCACACGTCAGTGCGTACAGGTCATGTATGGATTTGGAAGATGCTAAATGGACACGTTGCCCGATCTTATGCTATTTTCCGAATGTACCCCGATACCATACTACGTTTATGCACCCTATTAAAGGACCGAGCGGGCCTAAAGGATTCGAGGCACCTTAAGGATGAGGAATCCCTCTACATATTTTTGTATTATCTCGACCACAATGCTAAGAATCGTGTATTGTCTGAACATTTTCAAGACTCTAGTGATACCATTTCCTAACACCTCAAAGACATCCTCATACGCATCGTCTCTCTTAGAGATCAGTTCATCTGATTCCCATCAGATGATTGTCCGACACCATATGTTATTCTGAACAATAGGAACTTCTATCCTTATTTCAAGGTACTCTTGCATGCTGGATTTTTCAGGCAATGTAACACCTTCTCAAATTAATTAATAATTTGGAATGTAATTAACGTTATTTCAGGATGTCATCGGCGCAATCGATGGGACGTTTATCCCAGCAAATGTCCCTGCAAATATCGCTCCAAAGTTTCGGAGCAGGCACCAAACACTAGCACAGAATGTCATGGCGTGTTTGGACTTCAGTTACAGATTTATATACGTCGTCGTCGGATGGGAGAGGTCAACCGCTGACTTGAAGGTGCTTAGGAGGGCCATAGACGATGGTGGATTTCATATACCTCCTGGAAGGAAGTTCCTTCTCGACTGTGGATATGCGAACACGGAGACCTTCCTGACCCCATACCGTGGCGTTATTGCACACCTACCTCAGTTTAGGGCATGAAGGGGACACGGATATCGCCGGCCTGAGGAGCTGTACAATCACAGGCACTCACAGCTTCGGTCGTACGTCGAAGCCTTGAGAAGCAATAACTGAACGATCATTCTATCATGAAAGCTCTCTTCAAGGCAATAACTGAACGATCGTTCTATAGCTTTGAGAAGCAAGTTTTGGTTGTCATGGCGTTTTGCATCAACAACTTCATCCGTGATGTCCACGGCGAGGATCAGATATCCAGTGCATTTACTCTTGACGCAGCACAACGTGGGTTGTCTGTAGAGCCCAATTCGAATGACGAAGAATTTGACAACACCTCTGCATGTAGCAACGTGAGGGTTTCAGAACAAGAGATCCGAGCTGGAGAGTTGTTACGTGATGCTTTGGCAGCGGCCATGTGGGAGAACGCATAGCGGTCATGTTGTTTAAATTACGTATATCTTTTCTTACCAATGTTCCGCTTCCACCAACTATATCGTAATACGTCAATGTCATCTCCATATTGCATCGTGTAGTATTGTACACCGAACGACATTGATGGATTACAATCATGATTGCCTACCCAGGTACATCTTTAATTTATTTAACGTCCCTATGATGATTCCACCATTATGAATTAAGATTTAATAATGCGGTGTCGATCATGGCTGAGCAGCCACGGTAGTGGCGTGGCTTAAACGACGTCACTGTCAACGTTATTTTCGATGTGGAAATTCAATTCTGAGGGAAATCAAATCTATAATACCTTTTCCCTTTTCTCCTATTCTATTTTGCATATTATCCAGTCTATTTCCTTTTTTCGACCGCTCTCGTCGCCATCACTACGTCGAGGATCGTTTGTGGTACATTTGCCAGAACAGGGCAAACTCCTAACATTAATTTAATCTACCTAATAATTATGGATCACAATATCAGTGACTAACAAGTCGTGTAATTCGTGCCGATTTCAAGTAGATACAATGTCAACGAGTCGGCGTTGAGCCCAACTACAGAGTCAATATGAGATGCAACGATAGTTCAGTCGTATGACACTCAGATCATCCTCTACAACTATCGTTGAAGATGAATCAATGTATGATAAACATGTAATAATGTAATAAACACTTTAGTTTATTGTATTAAACCTTTTAAATTTTGTATTTCAACACATATCGACCGGTAATTGACAACTATATGCCACCTATATGAGACCTCATTAAATCTCACCACATCAAATAACAACCAACAGCTTTACCTAACTTTCAAACCTTATTCCTTAACCCCCAATAGCCAGCCGAACAGAGAATAACCCTTATTCCAGCTTATTCTCCTTATTCCTATACTCCTGCCGAACGGAGAATAGACCCTTATTCCCCTTATTCTCCATCCTTATTCATGCTTATTCTCCTACCGAACGGGCCCTTAGGGTACCACGGATGGAACCCAAAAGAATCTATCTACTGCAGATCCCTTCTCACGCCTACACCAGGACATCGTTCCACTCATGCATTAGGAGACGCCGCTTCCTGAGCATCGGCATTCAAACCTGATCTTTCCTATGTTGTTATAATATTATGCATTTTCTTCATCTACCTAAAATTTAAGCCACCTTACCATTATCTATCCCTTTAAATGTTGCTTACTATAAGGAATCCACAAGTGTGGCTCCTTGTATTGTAGAGATATTTCTAGTATTTATGTACTTATGTGTCATGCTTATTTTCGTTGGTCCATCTTATGTAATTTACCCATAGGCTTCCTCTATATAAGAGAGCTTAGGCTTCCCTGGAATAAACAAGTTCTCTATTTCTTCCAACATGATATCAGAGCCTCCACCCTAAACCCTAGCCGCCGCGCTCATCCCCGCCTCCCCCCCTCCTCGTCGCCTCTCATCCTCGCCACCCACCCCCTCCCCGCCGCCTCTCCTCCTCCCTGCCGCCCACCCCCTTCCCGCCGCCTCCTCCCCACGGGCGTCGTGGCCCTTACCAGCAGCCCCTACTCCATGCGCGGCCCCTAAGCACCCCCCCTTCCGTCACCACTCATCCCGCCGCCCATTTCTCCCAATTCGGCGACGACTACATCTCCTTCTCGTCATGGGCATGAGTGCATAAGTCTACATATGCACTCATATCCCTACATGTTTTTGTAGACGATTCTTCATTGGTCTACAAACTCTAGTTCTTTGTCTCCGACAACTATGTCAGAAAACAAAGTCGATATGCCCTCCATTGGCACCTTCAAAGGTCCAGCGCCAACAGTCAAGATGGATGGGACGAATTACGAGCTTTGGACGATGCAATTCATGAGCCTCATGAAGTCCAACGGTAAGAAGCACATGCTTACCGAAGATGAGCCGACGGAGAAGACGATGATTTACGTCTCATGGAAGGCTGATGATTCGTATGCCAAGGTCTGGCTTTCTGGCACTCTGACAATGGACATTGCCAATGATGTCCTACATCAACCCACGGCTAAGGCCATGTGGGATATTCTTGCCATGACGTACTCGCAGATGAGGAACGAGACCAAGATCCTCCAACTTCAACATGACATCTTTACGGTCAAGCAGAATGGCCGACAACTGCATTCGTTGTATACATCCCTACGGGGATGTTTGAGAAGCTTTATAGTATCATTCCCCTGACGGCGACCCCTGAGCAGCAGAAGACGTTCCGGAATGCTACAATGGTGGGGGGTCTTACTAGCGGCGCTAGACCCGGAGTATGATGCGGATCGCTCGCAGATACTGGCAGATGCTACTATTCCTCCAGTGGAGGAAGTGGATCAACGACTCAGCCGAATCTCAGTTCCTTCTCCAACGTCTACGCCACCTCCTTTAGCAATGGCTGCTTCCTGAGGCAGAGGTAACCCTCTTTTCGTAGTCGTGGACCTCATGGTCGAGGTGGCTGCTTCTGTCAGCCATGTACCTTCTATCATCGTCCAGGTCATGCGGAAGATACATGCTATTCTAAGCATGGTTTTCCTGTATCTTCCCATGTAGCCGAGCATGCTATGCCTACACCGCCATCCACTTCAGACCAGCGGTTTGAGGATCTTGTCGCCAGACTACGGGATATCATGCCTCCTGCCACTACTGACTCGCCAGGAGGATACTCAGACATCGCAGCTTCAGCCTCTGCCAGCACGTCAGCTACGGCAAGTACATCAGGTAGCATTTATGCCTTTACATCATGTCACAGTTCTGATATTTCGGAATGGATCATGGACTCCGGTGCGACACATCATCTCTGTCGGGACAGAGATAACTTAACATCCTACAGGGAAGTTTCCCCGAGGAGATCGGTAGTAATAGCAGATGGGACTCATTCCCCCATCATTGGACAGGGGAAGATCAGTTTGACACCCTCTATTCGTCTGTTGAATGTTTTGCATGCTCTAGATTTCTCGATGAACTTACTTTCTATTAGTCAGCTTACAAAGGATTTGCATTGTCGAGCTATCTTTGACCCATCATCTCTTATTTTTCAGGACATTCTAACGGGCAGGGTGATTGGCTGCGGCCGTGAGCAGGATGGTCTTTATTCGCACCTCCTATGCTGGTGTCTCATCTCAGTCCAGTGGTTCTGTTTCTCCGTTTACTTGGCATCTACGTTTTGGTCATCTTCCTCTTCAGAAGTTGTGTCATATCTTGCCCTAGATTTCACCAAAGTCTTCTTTTAAGTGTGAAGTCTGTCAGTTGGGAAAGCATCACAGGTCTACTTTCCCTCGTCGTGAGTCTAGGAGCAGTCGCTCCCCTTTTAAGTTATTGCATGTTGACATTTGGGGTCTGAGTCATGTACCTAATCACCAGGGACACATTTTACCTAGTAGTCGTAGATGATTTCTCTAGATTGTCTTGGGTCTTTTCATTGAAAAATAAATCTGAAACGGGGGATGTGATTAAAAATCTTATCAATGAAATTCGGAATGTTTTTTCTTCTAATGTGAAGATTGTGTGCACAGATAATGCATTAGAATTTTGCACTCGTGCTCTGTCTCATTTCTTCGTATCTTGTGGCATTATTCATCAAACAACTTGTGCTTACACGTCTCAACAGAACGGTGTTGCAGAGAGAAAACATCGTCATCTCCGTGATGTTGCTCGGACTTTACTCATTCATAGTTGTGCTCCTCTGTCTTTTTGGGGTGATGTTGTTCTAATAGCAGGTTATCTGATCAATGGTATGCCATCTTCTGTGTTGGGTGAGAAAGTCCCCCCTTCTGTTGTCTTTCCTGACAATGACTTGTTCTCACTAACTCCTAGTGTTTTTGATTCAGTTGCTTTTGTCCATCACCTCACTCCAAGGATTGACAACCCCTCACCTAGGGTTGTCAAGTGTGTGTCTCTGGGGTACTCTCGTACTCAAAAGAGCTATAGATGCTATGATCCTATGAATAAGAGATATTATGCCAGTGTTGATGTCACCTTCTTTGAAAATGTCATGTATTTCTTGCTACAGGTGACAGGATGACTCCTTCCACTACTGATGACAACATTTATGTGCCACCTCCTCAGGTATGTCAGTCTGATCACATACCTACTCCTGCTATGCCACCACCATCACCACTACCACCTCCACCACCTCCACAACCACCAGTACCACCTCTACCGAAATTTTATACTCGTCGTCCGAATCCTGCTCATGGAGGCCGTCATTCATCCACCACGCCCAGGTATGTCCAGGTGATACTAGTAATGACTAATGATGGAACTGACAAAGCACAAGTACAGGACAATGATGTACAGGAGGATACTGTTGATGATTTGGATGTACCTATTGCCTTGAGGAAATCCAAGCAGGTGTGTGCGTCTTATCCATTTGTGTCACAGGTTTCATTTCGCTATTGCCCTATCTACTGTGGAGATACCACGAAACTATCAGGATGCCTTGAAAGACAGCAGTTGGCAGTTAGCCATGGAAGAGAAAATGGCTGCATTGCGATCTCGTGATACATGGAGCTTGGTTGTTGCTCCCCCAGGAGCTTCTGTGGTCAGTTGTAAATGGGTCTTTACTGTCAAATATAATGCGGATGGCAGCCTTAATCGCTACAAAGCAAGACTAGTGGCCCGTGGATTCACTCAGACCTATGGTGTGGATTATATGGACACTTTTTTCCCCGGTGGCCCGTCATTCAACTCTGCGTGTTCTTCTGTCAGTCACAGTGGTACGTGGTTGGCCCTTGTTCCAGCTTGATGTTAAAAATGCCTTTTTATAGGGAGATCTACAGGAAAAAGTCTACATGCAGCAGCCTTCGGCGTTTGCTGCTGAGGGGGAGTGTCATATGGTGTGTAGACTTCATAAGGCCATATATGGTCTTAAACAAAGTTCGTGTGCATGGTTTCAGAAGCTTTCAGATCTTAGCCAGAAGCAAGGGTTCATAAGATCAAATGTTGACCACTCTTTGTTTGTCCAGAAGATTCCCAGAGATACTGTTGTTATTATGGTATATGTTGATGATCTACTTGTTACGGGAGATGACATGCAGGGGATAAAGATGGCAAAAGCATTTTTAGGCCATCAGTTTGTGACTAAGGATCTTGGTACTCTACGATACTTTCTGGGATTGGAGTTTGCGAGGAATGCGCAGGGTCTTGTGATGATCTAAAGGAAATACATTACAGACATGCTTGTTAAGACAGGTATGATCGGGTGTCGACCCTCCACTACTCCCTTGGATCCTAGTATGAAGCTATATGGAGATGATACAGAGGAAGTTGACAAAAGAAGATATAGAGAAATGGTGGGAAAACTTCTCTATATTACTATCACCGGACCTGACATTGCTTTTACAGTTAGTCGGGTGAGTCAATTCATGGAACAGCCCAGACGGATACACATGGATGATGTATATATGATACTAAGATATCTAAAGTCGTCCCCGAGTGCAGGATTGTTGTTCAGGAAAGAAACAAATCTTTCTATCTTTGCATGTGTTGATGCGGATTATGCAGGATGTCTTAGGGACCGGAAATCTACCTCAGCTTTTGCAGTATTTGTTGGCAGTTCCTTAGTTTCTTGGAAAAGCAATAAACAGACAGTGGTGGCTAGATCTAGTGTTGAATCTGAGTACAGAGCCATGGCACAGGCAAGTACGGAGATGATGTGGGTTCGAGCCGTATTAGCAGATCTGCATATAGATGTACTATTACCAATGAAGTTACAATGTGACAATGAAGCAGCCTTATTTATTGCTAATAATCCTACATTTCATGAAAGGACGAAGCATATTGAGGTAGACTGCCACTAAACCAAGGATATGATTCAGAAGGGGTTGATTTCTACTTCCCATGTTAGTTCAGGAGAGCAGACTGCAGATATTTTTACTAAACCATAACTCAGAGGGATGTTTCAGAAATGTTCTTCTAAGTTAAGCATGATTGCCATCTATGCTCCATCTTAAGGGGGGTGTAGGCCATCTATGCTCCATCTTAAGGGGGGTGTAGAGATATTTCTAGTATTTATGTTCTTATGTGTCATGCTTATTTTCGTTGTTCCATCTTATGTAATTTACCCATAGACTTCCTCTATATAAGAGAGCCTAGGGTTCCCTGGAATAAATAAGTTCTCTGTTTCTTCCAACATGTATAAATATTTCAAATCAAACTAATAAATGAAAGTTCTTGTTAAAAAATATGTTAAAATTTAAAATTAGTAGCTTCTTGTAAGTATCATATAAGATATAGACACCGGAGGAGCCAACTGTTGAAGATAGTCTTTAGATATTCCACTCTTCCATACCATCTCACATACAGGCATTTTTTAACAAGTCCTGAAAAGCAATGGACATTTTTCACATGAGAGTTTTGAAGGTCATATAAAATGTCTCAAAGCACAATGTATCAAACATTTTGTTCCTCTTCTACATAGAAGAATTACACTAAAAAATTTTAATTTCTATAAATGCGTGAAGATTGTTATAATATATTTTCCTTTATATCATAGAATCTTTTTCAGAGTAAATTACACAAAAGTCCCTGAACTATACACCTAATTTCAATGTCATATCCGAACTTCCAAAAGTAACAATATGGTACCAAATCTATCGATTTGGTAACAATGACGTACATGGCTAACAGGAAAAGCTAACCACCGTTAATTTAATGAATTGAAGGGCGAAAATACCCTCATCACAAGATCAGATGTTTTTTTAATGAAAACACAAGATCAGATGTTATACGATTGTTCCTCTTGTCTCCTCAATAAGTCCTCCAAGCTTTCCCCCACCTCTATGGCCCTCCTCCTGCTGCACACCTCCACCAGCACCATTCCATAGATGTACATGTCGCTCGCCTTCGTCGGTGCGGCCACCCTCGCCATCTTCGGCATCAAGTACCCCAACGTTCCCACCACCCTTGTGCTCTTGCCACCTCCTCGTGCCCGTAAAGCTTCACCAACCTGAAGTCCCCTATCCTCCCATGCATCTCCCTGTCCATTAGTACATTGCTCGGCTTCACGTCCTTATGCAGCACCACCTTCTCCCAGTCCCACCCTTCGTGGAGGTAGAGCAGACCCTATGCCACATCCAGTGGGACCCCTTTTTTTGCCTCTCCAGCCTAAAAGCCGAGATAGCTTGCTCTCCTTATGGAAGATCCACCTGTTGAGGCTCTCGTTTGGCATGTAATCGTAGACGAGCATATGCCCGTGACCTTTCTGGCACCATCCTCTCATCGAGATGAGGCTTCTGTGCTGCAATCGACACGTGTTGGAGATCTCCGCCATGAATGGACTCGTGGGATATGCATTTGATAGCTATTTCGGTCTCGTCCTAGAGGACCCTATTGTACACCTTGCTGAACTCGTCATACCCGAGGATGTTCTCAAAGGAGAATCCCATGATGGTGTCGTAAAGGTCGAGATAGGAGAATCTCTGTGGCCAAAACTCGAGTTCCCAATGCTTCATGTTTCCTTGGAGGGGTAAGGTTCCCATCTTTGGTGTTTTTCCTTCATGTGCCACCATAAAAAAAGGATACAAAGGGATAGGAGTGCCATGAGCCAACGACCACCCCGGTGACCATATCGGACAAGAACGTGGGGGATCGAGATGGATCTTTGGGGATCTGGAAGACGGTAAGGTTGGTGGTGTCGATCTCCCTCGGAGGCTTAACCGTGTCTCTTAAGGCCCAAGCCAAGATCCTTTGCTCTTCAATCCGCTCTGTCTTAGACACCGAGAACCCGATGTACATCCTGGGGGAGAGGTACTTGATGATCTCCGGGTCTGTATAGTTGATCAGAGGCCTTTTGGGATTGTGCATCACCTCCACCGGAGCGATCGTGACGTGGATCTACGAGTTGGGAACGTCGAGATCGATCCCTCGTATGGCTCCTATTGTATCTACGAGTTTGTACGTCACACTCCCTCTCCTCGTGGGGAGTAGCTTGTGAGGAAGAAGAGTGGGTTGTGTAGTCAGATCTCAAGCGGAGGTCATTGGAAATGGGCAGAGGCTTTGGTGGAAAAATCAAAAATGGATCCCTCTTTGTGAAAGGGACAAAAGCAGGGGTATTTCCATCATTCAGTTCATTAATTTAACGGTGGATAGCCTTTGCCGTTAGCCATGTCATCATTATCAAATCAATAGATTAGGCACCACATTATTACTTTTGGAAGTTTGGGTATGACATTGAAATTAGGTGTATAGTTCAGGGACTTTTGTGTCATTTACTCCATTTTTTATTCAATGGGATATTTTTCAAAAGAAATACAGCTTACATCCCATCACTACGCATCGCCTCAATTCAAGGGAAGTCATCATGTTCCACCTTTCGTTTAAAAAAATGATTGTCGTTGGAGTATTGCACCAAGCAATACCTTCCCTATTTCAAGGAGCATCACAACTGTTGATTTCGCATGGGACCACCAACGTCATGACCATACAGCCACCACGTAGTGTCTTCGAAGGCATCCTTAGCCTATTAAGTGCATGATGGCTTGGAAAGCATGGATAATGTTTTGGCATGACGCAGCAGCCACCACTATGGTGGTGTGAAGTTTGCATGAGATCTGGAGATGCTCCCGATAGGAGCATAAGCTACAGCCTGGTTGCGATAGAAGTGGGCCACTTGATGGAACGTTATCGCAACCTCAAACATCGTCGATGGAAGTTCTTGGCAAGCTTGTAATACTAGTCGGCTAGACTAGTCAAGTGGGGGTTGGGGGTTTACCGACTCGACTAGGACTGGTCACTCAAACCGACTGTCAAGATTGCAGAGGCGGTAGTCGGTAGTCGGTCAGCGAAGTCACTGATTATGGATTAATCGGCAGTCGAGCGACTAATCTGATTTATTCGGCCTTTAGTCAGTTTTGAATTTCTTTAATTATTTTAAATTATATAAATCATTTTTTATACACACATTCTTATATATTTGCAAAGATTTAAACATTTTCAATACTATAATACATTCATAAAAACAAAACAAGAATACCACCTATTAAAAAAATTAACATTCATAAAAAATGAACAGCATAAGTATACTAACCAATAGCATAAGTATACTAACCAATAACATTGACAGTGAATGAATAGCATACAAAAATAAATCAACCCTATGTATATGTTTATAATAAGCAATAGCATTAACAATAACACAAAACTGAATAGTATCAACTACGGATATGCCTTGAGTTCTAACCATCTGATGTCCCTCCTATGCCACCATACCCTACCAACACAGGGGGTTTTGCTAGGGAGGAACAGACGTCCCCCACCCCCTTGCAGAGTTTGCAAGGGGCAGCGTCCCGTCCCTTTTTTATGTTGGTATGCAGTTTTATTTACAACATGAACTAAATATACAACAGGATAGCATAACATAGTTTTTTAAAAAAATGGTTGGTTATAAATGGTTTAAATCATGCATGGAGGACTTCCGCAATCTTGAAAAAGCATAAAAACTAACACAACCCAAGAGAAATAGGGGCCATCAGAACAGCATAAAAAATTAAAAAAACACTCATGTAAAAGTCAACAAACTAGGTCGACTAGTAGACCTGATTATTCGCGGGCAACTATTGATCGATTATGCCTAGTCGAGTCGGCAACCCCCTCTTTCAATTAATCGGGCCGACTAGTCGGCTGATTTTTACAACAGTGGTGATTGTCGTTGGTTGACTTGATTGGTTTGTTGACTAGTCGATCTAACAAGTCGACTAGTCGACCAACTTGTTTTCTATAGTTCTTTATATTTGTTTGATCTGGTTTTTTAGAAGTAAACGGTATCTAAGATTCTTGATGTTTAATTGAAATTTCAGTACTTCGTTAATTTCATTATGATAAAATTGGAATTATACAAATCTATGTCAACATATAATATATGTCTATTATATATTTAAAATAATTTAAAAATATAAAATCAATTAAAATCCAACTAAATCCGATTAGTGACCTAACTGTTGATTGATCCTTAGTCAATGACTTGACCGACTGAATACCACTACTGGCTTTTGCAACCTTAGTTCTTAGCAAGAATACGATTACGATATCGCACCTTATGTGATAACTTTAGGGTTTGAGAACCCATGTTTTGGCAATGTCATCGATCATGAACAGACCCCACGTCTCATTGTCGTTTAATCTCATGAATAGATCTCCAACTTTGAAAACCGTGAAAATAATCAAAATAAAAATTGAATTTGGAGATAAAAATCAAAATCAACTTTCTACAATAATAAGTGGAAATATAAAATATAGGGGTTTGAATCAATAAAAAGACACATGATTTTACGTGGAACCCTAATCCCTAAGGAATGGGATTAAACCACGGGAGAAAGCCCCAAGGATAGGTTTTCTATTGTGTTTTCTCAATGAGTACATGGGGGTTGGGGCTCTTTATATAGGTCTACCATTGCACCCAAGTCTCGTCACTCATCAATGCCGGATTAAACAACTCCCACTCAATTCGCCCAATACATATTTCTTAACAGTCCTCGTCAAGCTTGAATATGGAATGCTCAGTTTTGACAACATAACATTTAATTAACATGCACACAGCTGAGGACATATCTCAAATACAAATCTCGACCTCTCAATCGCATCTTGTCGTGCTTTTTGTGAGAAATCTGCAACTGTTGTTTCTTGGTTCTTGAATGCTATGGATATGAACAAATGAACCTTCCCAATGAAAATCTCTGTAAGTGTTGATGTTGTATGAAGATCTAATTAATGGGATTCCATCATGCCATCGCTGCACTAAATCTCTCTCTATATATCTCTGAGAGCCTTAACTTAAGCCCCTCCCATACATTGGCTAATAGAATAAGAACTCTACTATGGAATCCCTACAAATCTATCAGCACCGAGCCTCTTTCATAGGCCACCCTTATGTGTCATCCATATTCAAATTCTAAGCCAAATTCACAAGTAACAGAACCTCTTAACCAAGATATCACATGTATGCCTCATACAAATCATGAAGGTGTCACGTGTGGAATATAAAATAGAAATGTGATATCAATAACAAGCTAAAACATTATATTTACGCAGAACCATACTCTCTACGGAGCGGCATGAAGCTATGGGAGAGAACCCCAAATGCTAGTTTTTTTAGTATATTCTTTTAATGAATACAGGGACCAGGGCTCTTTATATAGCCACACCGTCACAACTTAGCCCCACCCCATAGCAACGTAGAACGAAACAACTCCAACTAAATTATCCCAACACATATTTCTTGGTACTCCCTATCAAACTGGAGCATGGAATGCTCAGCTTTGACAATACAACATTCAATACACGCAAGCTGATTACATATCTCAAATACAACTTCAACCTTCCAATTGCATCTTCTCGTGCTTGTAATCTAGGGAATCTGCAAGTGCTAACGTTGGACTCTCGAATGCTATATATATAGGGAGAAATGGGGTTTCCCCCTAGAGGAGCTAACTTAGCTCCACCTGCCCCATTTTCCTTAGTTTTTTTTATTTTTTTGAAAATTTCTTCCATGAATATTCATCATTATATCCCTATATTATGCCATTCAAATTTCGTGTGAAACAGAGACTCCTACGGCCTCCATCTAAACAGTCATTTTTTAACGGTCGTAGGATTTTTTAAATCGACCATGTCTGGATGGAGGCCGTAGGAGTCTCTGTTTCTCACGAAATTTGAATGACATAATATAGGGATATAATAATGAATTTACACGATTTTATTTTTCAAAAAAATATGGGGAAAATGGGACGGTGGGAGATAAGTTAGCTACCCCCTGGGGGCAGCCCCATTTTACCCATATATATATATATATATATATAAGATTGAAGTAGGCCTCTCCAACGAAGACCCATGTGAGCAAGGTTATAAAAATATAAATGGATATTGAATCGTCAATCATCTGTTTTGTCTAATCGAGTCTAACTGTTGGTTCAAACCATTCAGACCGATCATGACATCAGTATGACATCAGCATTCATATCAACTCGGAAAAAATCGAAGCGGTTATAATTTACCAATCGGACCAGTTTTTAAAACCAAGAAAATTGGAAGAAGAAAAATAGTATAAATATATGTGTATTAATTGAATAACCTTTGATGTTAGGAAACCACTAATACAAGGTGTACATTTCAATCCATTGCAGTTTCGTTTGTCAATCATTGACTCATGTAGCATTTTTTCAAAGAACAATCTTGATGAACAACATCAATTCCGAATTCTGACGGTTGTAGATTATTATCGGTAGAATTCAAAATTTGAGCGTTGATTTTTGAAAATCAATAAGCTTGCTCAAATAAGACTAAAGGTACTTAGCTTAATATTTGTGCTTTATCTCATCAAAAGAATATGATGCTTATATAATAAAATAGGAAATTTTTTTTGAAAGGATAAAATAGAAATTTGACATCAAAGAATGAAATAATTTGAAAGGAGGCAGCGACTATTTTGTCGCAGCGACATCTAAGAATAAAGAAAATTTGACATCTAAGAATGGAGAATGAAAGAAGAAAGAAGCAAGCATTTACTGATGTCAATGAGCAGGAGGCAGCGGCTATTTTGTCTCATCACAAGAATAAGATGCTTATATAACGAAATAGAAATTTGACATCTGAGAATGAAGAAAACTGAAAGGAGGCAAATATGATATTTGAATGGCGTTTAATCAAGGAATTTGTAGTTATGAACTCTTAGATTTATGAAAAATAATGATATTCTATTCATGTTTAATCAACTTGGGAAATATGGAAGCAAGGGTCAATGGCGACAAAGAGGTGGGGGCATGATCACACATATGAGAAGGTAGCAATGGAGACCACAAGAGGGCACGTCAATATTCATAAGAGGAGGGAGCATCAATATGAGGTGTCATTGGGTGGGAGGAAGGAGCAGCAAGGGGAGGAGGTGGTGGTGGCAACAATGATGGTCGAGAGTGTTGATGACAAAGGTTGCCAGTGGGTGGAATTGTAGCGGCAAACATCATGCATAGGAGAAAGGATGGCATCGGCATCGTGGAAGATGGTCTCCATCACTTTTGGTCTCAAAGTCGTGAATGTAAGCATTGAGCTTTGCCGATTTACTTTTTAGATTTTTAGATCGAGCCCGACCGGTCTAATTCAACCAAGTCGGACCATAGTAATGCACCCAATAAATATTACAGAATGCAATTCTTACTAGTCCTCACTTAATCAGTAGCATGCCTTCCTCGATAAGTAATGATCAAGTAACCTTCTAGGACTTATTCCCTAAGAAAGATTTGTTTTGTGTTCCTCCATGGGTTTACAAGATACGTTGATTTTCTTCATAACATGCCTCCAGGACTGGATAAGCTCTGCCAAGAGCTGTCGAGTAAATTCGTCAGATATTCCAAAAACTCAAAAGGAATATCGGTTTTATGATCCTATTCGAAAAAGAGTATCATGTAAGTACTGATATCACTTTCTTTCAGTTTATTGGATTTTCACATCCACAGGATCCAGCATTCTGAGTTCAGACTCCTCTTAGAAAGAGGTATTTTGACATCATCCTCTCTTTTTGAATCATGTGCCTTTTGAGCATGCAGATCCAGTTACAATTCTCAATAAGGTCATAAAAGAAGACATAATCCAATAGAGATCAACCCCCTTGCCTCACAACCTGACCAATCTACTGAACCACAGGTAAGTTCAGAAAATTTCTTTGTGGTGTTGGTAATGATTTCCTATTGTGAGAAAGTACCATTTAATAGGAGGATCCCATAGCATATCACATAGTTGAGGCCGATCTACCAATCACATTGAGAAAAGGCAAACACAAGTGCACCGGCTATACAAACTCTAGCCACTTAAACTCTTGATTACCTATCACAAGGGTACAAACAACTTATTTAGGCTCTCTCTGCTATAATCAATCTGAAAACACACCGGGAGATACAAATGAAAGATGAAAGGTGGTCATGATCGAAGAAATGGCTACACGACAGCAAAGGGACACATGGACACTTGCTTTACCTCCAGATAATGCAGTTGTCAGCTATAAGTGGGTCTTCCTAGTGAAACATGAAGATGATTGTAGTATTGAACACTAAAAAGCTCGATTGGTGGCCAAAGGCTTGCCCAAATTCATAGTATTAACTATCACGAGACATTCTCGCTGGTTGTCAGGAATGCTTCTTTTCGCATTCTCATTGTTTCCGCAGCCACCAATAATTGGCCTCTATATTAGTTAGATGCAAAAGAATGCATTTCTATACGAGGACTCAAAGATGAGGTCCACATGCAATAGCCGCAATGGTTTATTGCTGGGGGGTCTTAAAAGGTATGCTGACTTTACAAATCCATATAGAGACTTAAAACGGAATTCAAGAGTGGTTTCAGAAGCTTTCAAAAGTCATTTAGGGACAAGAATTCAGTTGTTTAAATGCATATCATTCACTCTCCATATCTAATACCACATCCGAGCCAGTAATCATCTTGGTCTATATTGATAACATCATCATCACTAGAGATGATTTTTTAAAGTAAAAAAAGGATCCAGGACAGCTAAGATACTTCATCAGCTTTGAGTTCGCTCGAAATGACAGGGGTCTTCTGATGTGTCAGCAGAAGATTGTAATATATTTCTCTGAGATTGGATGACTGTAGGCCCACGGTTGTTCCTACGGATCTTAATATTAAGCTATATAAAGAGAATATATAAGCAACAACAACAACAACAAAGCCTTTTCCCACAATTAAGTAGGGTTGGCTACATGGATTCTTCGCCTCCATTCAGATCTATCTTGGGTCAATCCCGGGCTTATATCCACAAAACTAAGATCCCTGCGTATGGTCTCTTTCCAACACTTCTTGGGCCGTCAAAGAGAATATAGAAGCATATGCTAAAAAATACAGGGAGCTTGTTAAGAATCTTATGTATATGACAGTTACCAGGTCAGACACCTCGTTTGTTGTCAGATATGTGCGTCGGTTATGGCAAGACACGGACAAGCCCATATCGATATGGTTACAATGATTCTAAAGATACCTACAGACCCCTTCAGGAAAAGGTCTTCTTTTATTTTTGAGAGAACGGTGGTCTAGAGATCTATCCAAAAAAATGTACAAATTGAAAAAAATAAAAAAATTGCATCCGCTACAACTCAAAGAGGGCATTGGCTAGCCCCAAAACATTCTCAACATAAAACCTTCCTCCCCTAAAAATGACATCGTTTCCAGCCAATCACAAAGCCCACACGATTGCACAAACTTCAGATCTCCCTTCCTCAGAGCCCATCCAACCTCTACCAATTGAGTTCCAAAAAACGATTTGTCCTTCTAGTTTATCCCCGGGCAATCTCCCTTTTGTCACACTTCAACCAAACCGGGACACACAAAAAACAGATGATCTATGTCTTCCAAAGTTGATCCGCAACGTACCCACCCGGCCTCAGCATCATGAACAATATGGCTCTCCTAACCGCCGTCAAAATCTGCTCTCTTCTAAGCAGTCAAAAGAAGATCTTTACCCTCGATTGGAATCCTCCATTTCCAAATTTTCGAACAATCCCCTCTCGGTCCTGTCTCAAACGCCGGTTGTTGACCCACGAGGACCTTATAAACCTTCCTGACCGAGAAGGAACCATCCCTCCAGCACCAAGAATCCCTCCCCACAGTTGGCCTAGCGGCACTGCGCAACATGGTAGAAAGACGCAAGAATTCATCAACCCGCTGCTCGGATGGAATTGAAAAAAAAAAAGTCGGTGTCCATGAACCATCCGACCAAAACTCCGCCACAGAAGCCCCTCTGTTCGAGGCCATAGCATAAAGCCTTGGAAAAAGATCACATATCTTTCCAAGTCTCATCCAGTCATCAGTCCAAAAATGGAAGCCCCGCCCATTGCCCAACTGCAGCCGAAGAAATCGCACCAGATCAGGCAAGATTGAGCAGATACCTCTCCAAAAAGTTGTTGGCGACGTCACGCAATCCGCTCTAGCTTCAAGAGCAGGTGACACATCATAAATAGAACGAATCATCCATGAGAGAAGATCGCACCCGGATCCCCAGATCCTCATTATCCACTTCGCCAGTAAGGCCATGTTCATACCTGCAAGACGTAGCACCCCAAGACCCCCCCTCCTTGAGCGGAGTGGATACCGTAAACCAATCAACCAAAGCAAGCCCCCTCTCCTGTGCGGAGGAGGACCAGAAGAAGCGACACATCAAGGCCTCCAGACTCTCCCTCACACTCACAGGTAAAACCTGAGTTGAAATGAAGAAAATCGGAATGGCAGTCAGCATCACCTTTACCGGTACCAGCTTCCCCCCTTCGAAAGAAAAGACGCTTTCCAACCCGCCAACTTCCTTTCCATTTTCTCTATCAGCGACATCCAATCCATCTGTCTCGACCTCCCTATTATCAGAGGCAGACCCAGGTAGTTGACAGGTAACGATTTCTGCTTCGTTCTCAAGATCTCTGCACACCTCACCACCACTTCCAAACGCAGATTAAAAGGGACAAATGCCGATTATGTACCATTCACCTACAACCCAGAAAGCTGCCCAAAATGTCAATCAACACTTTCACCGTCCTACACTCCTCAACCCCTCCCTCAACAAAGAGTAATGTGTCATCCGTGTATTGTAGCACGGTACCAAGCAATCCCCTCTATTGTATCCTTTGAAAAATCCCCCTTCTACAGCTAAATCCGCCATCGTAGCCATATCGTTCGTTGCCAAGACAAACATAAGGGGAGTCAAAGGGCTCACCCCCCGTAGCGGTTGGAAGAAACCCCCTTCCTGTCTGTTATTCACCAGAACCGACAAAGAAGCGGTCGTGATGCACCTCTTCATCCAATCGAACTATAACTCCGGAAAGCCCCTCTTTATCAGTGACGCCCATAGAAATCTCCAGCTAAGACAATCATAGGCCTTGGAGAAGTCGACCTTCCATAAGAAACCAGAGGAACCCCTCCTTTTCCAGTCAGCAACTATTTCTGCCGCTACCACCACACCCTCCAACAACTGCCCGTCCGGAATAAAAGCCGTCTGTGATTCTGAGATGAGATCATCCATTACACCACGCAGCTGGTTGGCGAGCACCTTTGCAATAATAAGATAAATAGCGTTTGACAAAGCAATTAGCCTAAATTCCTCAACACACACTGCCCCCTCCTTCTTAGGGAGCAAGAATAACATCGCTTTGTTAATCTTTTCCATCCCCTTGTTCCCATCCATGAACTCCATCAACAGATCCATGACGTCCGGCTCCACCATCTCCCAGAACTCCCGAAAAAAAGCCACTAGGAACCCATCTGGACCCGGACAACCATCTGCATTGAGGTCGAAAACTGCCGCCCGGATCTCCTCCCTTGAAAAAGCCGAGATAAGCCGTTCATGTCTACTCTCTTCCAGCCTCTTGTGTCCCCTCCCCGACCAGATCCCTCCTGAACCGGGTTGCCGCCTGCTGACCCTGCGGAAGTGCTCAACAACAGCCTTCCCAATCTCCCTATCCCCATTAATGTTGGCTTCCTCTATTTTTAGTTCAAAAATCGTGTTCGTCCTTCTCCTACCGTTGGTCGTTGCATGAAAAAAATTGGTATTCGCATCTCCTTCCTTTACCCATTTATGCCTAGACCTTCGTCGCCATTCAACCTCCCTTCGTCTATCTTCCTCTACCACCACATGTTGTTGTGCTCCTCTGGCAATCAATTCTTCACCACTCAAAGGCCGTGTATCTTCTATAGCATCCCATCTGGAAATCTCTGCAACCGCCTTCTCTCGATTTTCAGTTCTGCTTCGACCTGCCTTTTATGCTCCGTCAACATACGTCGCAATAATTTTAACTTCTGTGCCAACCTTTGCGTCGTAGAGCCTTCAACTCTCAAGAAGCATCAGAAATCGCACACCATCTCTCTAAATCCGACGTCAAGCAGCCATGACCTTTCAAATCTGAATCTCGATTTTGTCAGTAACCCATCCCCGAGACCTAAACAATGGGCATGTGGTCCGACCTTGATTTCGGAAGGGCATGAACCGCAAAAAGTGGGAACTGCTCAAACCACTCCATTGAGATGAGAAAACGGACAATACGAGACCTCGAAGAAGTGCTACGCCACGTGTATCTTCGATTAGCTGCGTCCATGACCTCCAGCTCCATTTCCCCCACAAAATCACGGAAACTGTCCAAGCCAATGTCCCTACCACGCCTATTGTTGGGACGATCCGCCGTGAACAAAGCCATATTGAAATCGCCGCCTACAAGCCAGGGGATGCTCGGGTAAGATCTTCTGATCTCCTTCAGCTCCTCCCAAAGAACCATGTCACGCCCCCCCTGCCTCATTGTAAACAGACGTAAAAAGACTTCTGCTCGCCCCCTGCTTACAGTCCAACACCACTGAGACAGATCGATTCGCCACATTTTATGCGACAAAATCGAAGAGCACCGCATCCCGTGCCAAAACCAGGCCCCCAGAGCTCCCCCTTGCGGGGGCGGCTCTGCATTCGGACAACCTTGAACAGCCCAACGAGTTCCAAAGCACATCACTCCAAGAACTAATTTTTGATTCCTGCAATAGTGCCACATCCGCTTGCCAAGAATTAAGCAGTCTTCCAACCGTCCTCCTTTTCTCCCCTTCCCCCAGCTCATGCACGTTCCACGAAACAATCTTCATTTGGATCCACTCAGAGGGTTTAAGGTGGGGATGATCACCCCAAGACATTTCGCAACCCGCACGTGAATGTCCACCGCATCCTTAGCCGCAATGTCGTCCTGAGCTTCCAAGTGATGTTGAGCTCCCACTGTCTTCGATGAGTTCTTGATCCCAGTAGCACCTTTCTCTGTGTCTTCTAATTCACGTTCCAACCACAGCCTTACTTCTAGCTTTCTTTTTTTATCCGAGAAAGAAAGAGAGCAGAGGATCCACTTTTGACCTCCTATCCCCTTATCCAACGTCAGTCTTCATCCCCTCCTTGCCCTTTATGCGGCCAGAATCTTCAATATCATCTTCCGACTACGAGCCAGCGATGCAGCCCCGAAACCAGGTTGACATCATCCGCCTCCCGGATAAGCGAAGCCTCCTGTAGCTCGGTGCCCCCAACACCATCGTTGTAATCCTCTCCTGGCACCATCGTCATCGAAGCCTCCATGACAGATGGCGCAGAACCCATTTCTAAACAGGGATCCACCCTCAGCAACCCCGCCACATGTGGCTCGCCTCCCAAAACATGTGAAATGGGATCGACGCCCCCTGACGACCCCACAGGAAGGACATCCGAGTTGCGAGCCCCAGCGCTGAAAGCGTCACCTACCGACCCAGGCGACGAAAGAACGGGGCCTGCAACGCCAAGGGCTACTCCAGAAATCCGGGACGAGGAGTCTAAGGCGGGCAGGCCCAAGACTGCACACAGAGACCTTCGGAAGTGGATCGGAGCCCGTCCAACCAACAGGAGAGAACCTGAAAACTCCACTTGGATAGCGCCTCGAGTTCGGCCCACCAGAGCTCGTACTGACACACCCGACTCCACGAATCCGCGAGTAGGGTGGAGCATTGGGCCGGGCCGGCCCTGACCCGACCCTGACCCGACCCGCAAAAGCCCGGGCCCGGCCCGAACCCGACATACAAATGGGCCGGGCCCGGGTCCTCATTTTTCAAAAATATTATACTTGGGCCGGGCCGGGCCCGAACCCGAAGTACAAGTGGGTCGGGCCCAGGCCCTCATATTTCAAAATATCGTATTAGAACTAAATAAGGGGATACGGATTTATAGTCATATTACATCCAATATTTCCTTCATACATCAATAGTAATATTATATTGTAACAATACATCCAATATTCGTGTGTTATGGACGAATTATATCCATAACAATAAATTGGAATCAAAGTGCAACTTCATGGAATCAAAATAAGTGCGGGTTGAGCCCGACCCGAGCCCGAGCCCGACCCGAACCCGAGCCCGAACACGCGGGCCTTGGGCCGGGCTTGGGTCCTCAGTTTGCTGAAAATAGCGGGCCTCGACCCGGCCCAAGGCCCACGGAAAATTGATGGGCTCGGGCCGGGCTTTCCCGGGTTGGGCTGGGTCGAGCCCAATGCTCCACCCTATCCGCGAGTCCCCACGCGCAACGGCTGGCATCAACGAGACACGTGGGCCCCGAATCTTCAAATCTGCAATAACGGCATCATGCGAAATTGGGCGATCGTTCAGCTCCCCCTGCAAACTTCGCATGATGTTTCGATTCCCTCCGAGCATCGATCGGTCGGGCGGAGACAGCGGCCGAACCCAACCGATGGAACTCCCGACCACCGAAGGCGAAGCCCGGGAACGAGCTTGCGCTACCCCCCAAGGCACCTCCGGCGGATGGTCACCAGAGTCTGCGCTGCCAGTCGAGAAGCGGAGCTCCGAGGCCTCCACACACCTCAGACGCAAACAGAAGGTAGCTCTTGGCTCTACCTACCGAGAACTAGATTGTTGCAAGGATTGGCTTCCACATAGGGCTGGCTATCGAGCCTAACGAGTTGAGCCATGGCTGGGCTCGGGCTCGATCGAGCCCAGCCAAGCTGGCTCGAGATCGAGCTTGGTGGGCTCGAGCCCTTATCGAGCCAGCTCGGGCTCGATAAGTCTTGAGTCGAGCCCTTTATCGAGCCCGAGCCTCTTATCGAGCCTGCTCTGGGCTCGAGCCTATTCAGACTCGTTAAGGAAATATGTGTTTTTTGGTGAAAAAGTTTTTTGCATGGCTCGAACCCAAGACTTTTCAAGATCATCCACCTTACCAGTAGGCCACCATCCAAGTTATATATAAAAGTTAAATTAAAATATATATTGTAACATTCAACTTGTTAATAAAAAAGAAAAAAATACTAAATATCTAACTATATCCTAGATTAACATAGATAAAAGGTAGAAAATCCAAGTCTACAACATAGTCCACCCAACATTGTTGTTACATAAACAACATAAACACATAATCTGCCATTAACAATGTTGCAAAACTAATACAAATAAAAATAAAAATCATTGTAGTTTCACAAATAGAATATATATATATATATATATATTCCTTATCGAGCCCGTTATTGAGTTATCGAGCTGAACAGGGCTCGGCTCGAGTTCGCCTTGATAAGCTATCGAGCCCAAAAATCTGGTTCGGGCTCGGCTCAATAGCTTAATGATCCAAGCTCACGAGCCCTTATCGAGCTGAGCCCGAGCCTGGCTCATCGAGTCGTGACTCAATAGCCAGCCCTACTTCCACACCCCCACCAAGGAAACCACCACGGTAAATCTTCACCGGGACAAAGACCAGAGCGCACCATTCGATCCACGTCGCGAAGCGTCTCTCTCACCGTGGATAACTTCTGACATCGGATCGGTAAACCTTCAGTTTCTAGTAGGCGCCGCGACTCGGCCCAAGCCGCGTCATCCTGCAGCCTACGTCGCCGCCAATGAATCGACATCGGGAACATGTCATAGCCATTGGAGAGGAAGGCCCCTGCCTCCGCAGCCTCCACCCCACGAACACAGAATTCTGAATCAGATAACCAGATTTCGTCCTCCAGACAGCCGGTCGATCGACCCAATGCCAACACCTCAGCCACCTTCAGATCCTCATGAGGACCTTCTGCGATGAGAACTCCATAAACGAGGTCCGCACCCTCACCCTTTTCCTCCAAAGGTCCAAGATCGCTCCCCATGTCAACCTCCATCCCGATGGAACCACCAGGACAGTCCTTCCACACATGCCCTTTCGGCCAACATCTATAACACACCGTCTCCTTCGCCTTACACCAACGCGCGATGTGACCTAACCCATCACATTTGAAACACCTCCTTTTGGACGGGAGTAATACCGCGTGAGGCCGAAAACCCATGACATCTGGGGGGTTGGGGTCGAAACCAGCACCCCACGGAAAGGGCTCCCTCCCTGAGAATCCCCTCGAAGGTTCGACAGTCACCTCCGGACGAGCGGGAGCCTTCCCCCGATCGTGTCGCGTCCCAAGTTTCCGAGACGACGCCACGCGCTCCATCCTGCCCACCTAGTCTAACATTATTATCTAATTTCTTTTGATATCTCATTGTTATTTAAATTAAAAGAGTTTTTTAAAAAGGTCTTTTAATTCAGTCACTCTCGCGGGTATCATAATTCAGACGATGCATTCCTATGGATAAAAAGTCCACCACGAGCTTCGAAGTATTTTCAAATGATTCCTTAGTCATTTGGAAGAGCAAGAAGCAACAGACTGTATGTATCCAGATCCAGTTGTGAGTGGGAGCTATAGCTCAAACCAGTGTAGAAATGATGCAGATCTGATCTGTTGGACAGACCTACACATAGAGATTCGTATACCCATATTGCTATGGGGAGACAATCAGGTAACATTGTTTATAGCAAAGAATCATGCATTATTGGAGAGAACGAAGCATATTGAGATCGAATGTCACCACACCAAAGATACAATATAGAAAAACATCTTATCTACTAATGCATGACTTTCCCCTGAGCAGATTGCTGGCATTTTCACCAAAGTTCTTTCTCTCTCCAACGGATCTCTCCAGAAGTGTTTGCCCAAAATGAGGACTGTAGAAATATTTCTAGTATTTATGTACTTATGTGACATGTCTATTTTCATTGTTCCATCTTATGTAATTTACCCATAGGCTTCCTCTATATAAGAGAGCCTAGGGTTCCCTGGAATAAACATGTTCTCTCTTTCATTTCCTACAACATGGTATCAGAGCCAGCCTAAACCCTAGCCCTCTTCCACGCCGCCCACTCATCCTCGTCGCCCTCTCATCCCCGCCGCCTACCCCTCTTCCCCCCAGCCCCTCACCGTCGTCCAACCCCACCCAGCCACCCACCCATATCCCCCCCCCCTCGTGCACAGCTCCTAACGCGCGCTGTCACCACCACTCATCCCGTCGTCCCTTTCCACTCACGTGGCGCCGCCTCCATCTCCTTCCCTTCATGGGTATGAGTGCATAAGTCTACATATGCACTCATATCCCTACATGTTTATGTAGACGATTTCTCATTGGTCTACAAACCCTAGCTCTTCTTCTCCGGCAACTATGTCTGATAACAAGGTCGATATGCCCTCCATTGGCGCCTTCAAAGGTCCAGCGCCAATAGTCAAAATGGATGAGACGTATTACGAGCTCTGGACGATGCAGTTCATGAGCCTGATGAAGTCCAATGGTAAGAAGCACATTCTTACCGAAGATGAGCCGGTGGAGAAGACGGGGATTTACGCCTCATGGGAGGCTGACGATTCGTATGCCAAGGTCTGGCTTTCTGGCACTCTGACAATGGAGATTGCCAATGATGATCTACACCAGCCTACGGCTAAGGCCATGTAGGATATTCTAGCAGCGACATACTCGCATAAGAGGAACGAGACTAAGATCCTCCAACTTCAGCATGACATCTTTACGGTCAAGCAGAATGGCCGATTATTGCATTCATTGTATACATCCCTACGGGGGATGTTTGAGAAGCTCTACAGTATCATTCCCCTGATGGCCACCCCTGAGCAGCAGAAGATGTTCCGGAATGCTACAATGGTCGAGGTCTTACTAGCGGCACTAGCCCGGAGTATGATGCGGCTCGCTCGCAGATATTGGCAGATGCTACTATTCCTCCAGTGGAGGAAGTGTATCGACGACTCAGCCGAATCTTGGTTCCTTCTCCAGCATCTACGCCACCTCCTTCGGCGATGGCTGCTTCACGAGGCAGAGGTGCTTCCTCCTTTCGTGGTCGTGGACCTCGTGGTCATGGTGGTCGCTTCCGTCAGCCATGCTCCTTCTGTCATCGCCCAGGTCATGCAGAAGATACATGCTATTCTAAGCATGGTTTTCCTGCATCTGCCCGTGTAGCCGAGCATGTTGTGCCTACACCGCCATCTACTTCAGACCAGAGGCTTGAGGATCTTGTAGCCAGATTACGGGATATCATGCCTCCTGCCTCTACTGACTCGCCAGGAGGTCACTCTGACATCGCAGCTTCAGCCTCTGCCAGCACGTCAACCACGGCAAGCACATCAGGTAGTGTTTATGCACTTACCTCATGTCACATTTCTGATGTTTCAGAGTGGATCATAGACTCTGGTGCGACACATTATCTCTGTCGAGACAGAGATAAGTTTACATCATACAGGGAGGTTTCTCCAGGGAGATCGGTCGTGATAGCATATGGTACTCATTCCCCCATGATTGGACAGGGGGAGATCAGTCTGACACCTTCCATTCGCTTGTTGAATGTTTTGCATGCTCCAGATTTCTCGATGAACTTTCTATTAGTCAGCTTACGAAGGATTTGCATTCTCGAGCTATCTTTGACCCATCCTCTCTTATTTTTCAGGACATTCTAACAGGAAAGGTGATTGGTTGTTGATGTGAGCAGGATGGCCTTTATCGGTTGGTTCGCACCTCCTATGCTGGTGTCTCATCTCAGTCCAGTGGAACTGCTTCTCCCTTAACCTGGCATCTGCGTTTTGGTCATTTTCCACTTCAGAAGTTGCGTCATGTCTTGCCCCAGATTTCGCCAAAGTCTTCTTTTCAGTGTGAAGCATGTCAGTTGGTAAAGCATCACAGGTCTACTTTCCCTAGTCGTGAGTCCAGGAGCAGTCGCTCCCCGTTTGAGTTATTGCATGTAGACATTTGGGGTCCGAGTCGTGTACCTGATCACCAGGGACAGATTTTACCTAGTGGTCGTAGATGATTTCTCTAGATTGTCTTGGGTTTCTTTATTGAAAAATAAATCTGAAGCGAAGGATGTAATCAAAAATCTGATCAATGAAGTTCGGAATGTTTTTTCCTCTTATGTCAAGCTTGTGCGCGCAGATAATGCAATGGAGTTTTGCAATCGTGCTCTTTCCCATTTCTTCTTGTCTCGTGGCATTATTCATCAAACTACATGTGCTTACACGTCTCAACAGAACGGTGTTGCAGAGAGAAAACATCGTCATCTTCTTGATGTGGCTCGGACTTTACTCATTCATAGTTGTGCTCCTCTATCTTTTCGAGTTGGTGTTGTTCTTATGGCAGGTTATCTGATCAATCGTATCCCATCTTCTGTGTTAGGGGAGAAAGTTCCTCTTTCTGTTGCCTTTCCTGACAGGGAATTGTTCTCACTAACTCCTCGTGTTTTTGGTTAAGTTGCTGTTGTCCATCAACTTATTCCAGGGATTGACAAGCTCTCACCTAAGGCTATCAAGTGTGTCTTTCTAGGGTACTCTCGTACTTAAAAGGGCTATTGGTGCTATGATCCTGTGAATAACAGATATTATGTCAGTGTTGATGTCACCTTCTTTGAGAATGTCATGTATTTCTCACCTACAGGTGATAGGATGACTCCTTCCACTATTGATGACTACATTTATGTGCCAACTCCTCATGTACGTCAGTCTGATCACATACCTACTCCTGTTGTGTCACCACTGTCACCACCACCACCACAACCACCTGTCCCACCTTTACCAAAATTCTATACTCATCGTCCAAATCCTGCTCATGGAGGTTGTCATTCATCTACCACGCCCAAGGTACGTCCAGGTGATATGAGTACTGATGGGACTGACAATGCACAAGTGCAGGATAATGATGTATAGGTGGACACTGCTGATGATTTGGATGTCCCTATTGCCTTGAGGAAGTCCAAACGGACGTGTGCGTCTTATCCACTGGCTTCACATGTCTCTTTCATCGCCTCACTGGTGATTTTCAGAGATTTGCTATTGCCCTATCTACCGTGGAGATACCACGGAACTATCAGGAGGCCTTGAAAGACAGCAACTGGCGGTTAGCCATGGAAGAGGAAATGGCTGCCTTGCGATCTCGTGGCACATGAAGCTTAGTTGTTGCTCCCCCGGGAGCTTCTGTAGTCAATTGTAAATGGATCTTTACTGTCAAATATAATACGGATGGCAGCCTTGATCGCTACAAAGAAAGACTAGTGGCACGTAGATTCACTCAGACCTATGGCGTGGATTATATGGATACTTTTCCCCAGTGGCGCGTCATTCAACTCTACGTGTTCTCCTTTCAGACGCAGTGGTACGTGATTGGCCTTTGTTCCAGCTTGATGTTAAAAATGCCTTTCTATATGGAGATATGCAGGAAGAAGTCTACATGCAGCAGCCTCCGGGGTTTGTTGCTGAGGGGGAGTGTCATATGGTGTGTAGACTTCACAAGGCCATATATAGTCTTAAACAAAGTCCGCGGACATGGTTTCAAAAGCTTTCAGAACTCATCCAGAAGCAAGGGTTCATGAGATCAAATGCTGACCACTCCTTGTTTGTCCAGAGGACTCCCAGAGGTACTGTTGTTATTATGGTATATGTTGATGGCATACTTGTTACGGGAGATGACATGCAGGGGATAAAGATGGCAAAAGCATTTTTTACGCCATCAATTTGTGACTAAGGATCTTGGTACTCTACGGTACTTTCTGGGATTGGAGTTTGCGAGGAATGCGCAGGGTCTTGTGATGACCCAAAGGAAATATATTACAGATATGCTTGTTGAGACAGGTATGATCGGGTGTTGACCCTCCACTACTCCCATGGATCCTAGTATGAAGCTATATGGAGATGATACAGAGGAAGTTGATAAAAGAAGAAATAGAGAAATGGTGGGAAAACTTTTCTATATTACTATCACCAGACCTGACATTGCTTTTGTAGTTAGTCGGGTGAGTCAATTCATGGAGCAACCCAGACAGATACACATGGATGTTGTATATATGATACTGAGATATCTAAAGTCGTCTCCGGGAGCAGGATTATTCAGGAAAGAAACAAATCTTTCTATCCCTGCATGTGCTGATGCAAACTATGCAGGATGTCCTAGAGATCGGAAATCTACCTCAGGGTTTGCAGTATTCGTTGGCAGTTCCTTAGTTTCTTGGAAGAGCAAGAAACAGACAGTAGTGGTTAGATCTAGTGCTGAATCTGAGTACAGAGCCATGGCACAGGCAAGCACGGAGATGATGTGGGTTCGAGCCGTATTATCATATCTGCATATATATGTACCATTACCCATGCAGTTACAGTGTGACAATCAAGCAGCATTATTTATTGCTTATAATCCTGCATTTCATGAAAAGACGAAGCACATTGAGGTAGACTGCCACTATACCAGGGATGTGATTCAGAAGGGGTTGATTTCTACTTCCCATGTTAGTTCAGGAGAACAGACTGTAGATATTTTTACTAAGCCATTGCTCAGAGGGTCGTTTCAGAAATGTTCTTCCAAGCTGAGCATGATTGACATCTATGCTCCATCTTGAGGGGGTGTAGAGATATTTCTAGTATTTATGTACTTATGTGTCATGTTTATTTTCATTGTTCCATCTTATATTTACCCATAGGCTTCCTCTATATAAGAGAGCCTAGGGTTCCCTGGAATAAACATGTTCTCTCTTTCATTTCCTACAACAAGCACGATGGACATCTATACTCACCTAGTGCAAGTCCAGTAGAAGAATCAGATTGAAATGCCCCCTTTTCATCAATTTATTGAAATATTATATCCTTTATCTTGATTTATATTTTCTTAGGATTAGGATCCTCACTCAATCCTTGGATTGATACTGGCGTGTACATCAAAAATTCAGAGTACGATTTGAATGAAAATAAAACAAATTATTTACAATTAAATTAGATTATTTCAAATTATTAATTGAGAAATATTATGTAATAATAAGGGGTTGATTAAAAAATATTTAGTAGAGTTAATTACGTTAAATCCTCATTAATTGTGCATTGTATAAAAAACGAATACATATATTATATAAAATATAACACCGATCGATATAAGTACCCTATTACATTTCATTGATCAAGAGGAATTGAAAAAGCAGTATAGTATGGTATCTCTAAAAATCCCTGACTACTACGATATTGTTTGCTGATTATACCAATCTACATATATATCTCTCTTTTATCAATCAGTACCAGTGGAATAAAGAGAATTATAGTTTGTAGACATCTAGTTTGAGAGATGTTGATAGATATTTCTGGAGAGAGTTATTTCTTCCTAGGATATTATGTAACCCTTCAGGCTATTAGTGCCTTTTGCTAAAAACTAAAAAGTATCCCCTTGGTAAGAAGTGTTAGGATACCCTTCTAATATATAGAACCGTGGAACACTATATCAGAATTACACTAAATCAGAATTACATAAATATAAAAAACCTTGGGAAGTTGGACGAGTTGTAAGGAAAAAGTAAGACTTGTTTGATGTTTCATTCAAGAATAATTATACCGTGAAGAAACATATTCAATTGTTGCAAGATTAGAATTGTTCCCGTTTTTTTGTGGCAGGAGGTAGAGGTGGGTAGAAAAAATATGTGAGCCACTGATATATAATTGGGCAAGAGACAACCCTGCAAAATAAACTTCCAGGAAATATATATTCAGGCGAGGAAAAGATATTTTATACGTACAAGAACCAGAGCGGATGAAGAGGCAGAGATAGTGGTGCTACCTAAGAGATCCATAGATGTTTTCGATGAAGGGGAGAGAGAACGAGGCATGAATGGGGTGAGGAGGGTCACCGAATCCCCTAAGGTCGAGGACGATGAGGGTTGGCATTGGATCAACCAATGTTCAAGAAGGCGGTATGTGATATTCAGTCGGAGGGTTCACTGCATCGCGAGTATGCGGTATGCGGGTATGCAAATTTATACAGTTTGATATTTTATTTTATTAAAAAATATAAATTCATGTTGGAAAAATGAGAAAACTTGTTTATTCCATACGCCCTAGGCTCTCTTATATAGGGGAGTAGCCTATGGGTCATGCTCAGCTTGGACGAACACTTCCGGAACGGCCCTCGAAGTAATGCCTTAGTAAAAATGTCTGCAGTTTAGTCCTCTGAGCTAACATGGGATGTAACAATAAACCCCTTCAGAATCATATCACGTATGAAGTGACAATCAACCTCAATGTGCTTGGTTCATTCATGAAATGCTGGATTATTCGCAATGAATAGAGCCACCTGAGTCTCACATTCCAGAGCCATAAGAAGCGGGACTTCTATATATAGATCTGTAAGTACAGCCTCTACCCACATCATTTCTGTACTGACATGGGACATAGCCCTATATTCAAACTCAGCACTAGACCTTGCTACAACCGTTTGCTTCTTGCTTCTCCATGAGACTAGAGAATCTCCAACATACACAGCAAACCTAGTGGTGGACTCCCTATCCTTAGGGCATCCAGCGTAATCTGCATCTGCACATGCTGAGATAGTAACCTCTTTTCCTTTCTTAAACAGCAGACCCGCACCTGGAGATGACTTAAGGTGCCTGAGTATCATATGTATAGCATCCATGTGTACCAGACGTGGTTGCTCCATGAACTGGTTTACTCGGCTCACAGCAAAGGCGATAACGGGTATGGTAATAGTAACATAGAGAAGTTTGCCCACCAATTCTCTGTATCTTCTCCTATCCACCTCATCAGTGTCATCATCATATAATTTCATATTGGGATCCATAGGTGTAGTGGCAGGTCGACAACCAAGCATTCTTGTTTCACTCAACAAGTCAGTGACACATTTCCTCTGGGTCATTAACAACCCATGAGGATTTCTAGCGAACTCCAGTCCCAGAAAATATTTAAGAACTCCAAGGTCCTTGGTGACGAACTCACGACCCAACATTTCTTTTGCCCCTAGGTATCTTCTGTACGAACAAGGAATGATCTGCATTAGAACGTTTGTATCCTTGTTTCTCAAACAGGTCTGAGAGCTTCTGGAACCAAGCTCTGAGGCTCTGCTTAAGGCCATAGATAGCCTTATGAAGTTTGCACACCTTAGGATACTCCCCCTCAACAGCAAAACCAGGTAATTGTTGCATGTAGACTTCCTCCTGTAAGTCACCGTATAGGAATGCATTCTTCACATCTAATTGGCATAGTGGCCAATCACGAGTAACCGCAACAGAGAGGAGGCTCCGTAGGGTGGAGTGGCGAGCAACCGACGAGAACGTATCAAGATAATCCGCCCCATATGTCTGTGTAAAGCCACGAGCAACTAGGCGTGCCTTGTATCTGTCAATGCTGCCATCTGCATTCTGCTTAACTGTAAAGACTCACTTGCAGCTAACTGTAAACACATCCGTAGGTGCAGTAACAAGGCTCCAGGTGCCTCTAGACTGAAGAGCAGACGTTTCTTCCTCCATGGCTAAACACCATCGACTATCCTTCGACGCATCTTGGTAATTCCGTGGAATATCCACCGTTGATAGTGCAATGACAAAATTCCTGAATTCTCCAGTTAGGCGATCAAAAGACACAAAAGATGCTATATGATATGACGCGCAGCTGCGCTTCTTCTTTCGTGGAGCAATAGGTAGATCTAAATCACTTGGCTTCTCATCTGACCTCTATAACACATCCTACTCAGGAAAATCATCATATCCATTAATATTAATATTCTCATAACATACCTAAGGCAAGCTAGATGATGAGCGGTGACCATGAACAGAAGCAGGCCTACGGGTATAGTGGGACGGCAATGGTGAAACAAGCACAGTGACAGGAGGTGTAAGAGATGGTAGCGGTTGAGGTGGTAGAGGTAATGGTGGTGGTGGCATGTATATAGCATAAATAGTGTCATAGGATACCAACTGATCACCTGTAGAAGAGAAGTACATAACAGATTCGAAAAAGGTAACATCAGCACTAACGAGATACCTCCTGCGCAATGGATCATAACACTTGTACCCCTTCTGTGTTCTTGAGTACCCGACGAAGACATGATTGACAGCCCTAGGAGAGAGCTTGTCAATCCCGGGAGACAACTGGTGGACAAAGGCGACAGAGCCAAACACACGAGGAGTGAGGGAGAACAATTCTTTGTCAGGAAAAACAAGAGAGAAAGGAATCTTCTCACCTAAGATAGATGACGGCATACGATTAATGAGATAACATACCGTAAGAACAGCATCGCCCCAGAAAGAATGAGGGGCATGACTCTGTATAAGAAGCGACCTGGTGACATCAAGTAAATATCGATGTTTCCTTTCAGTAACCCCATTCTGTTGGGAAGTATTGGCGCATGATGTTTGGTGGATAATCCCTTGAGATGAAAAATAACTGGAGAGGGTATGAGTACAAAATTCCATGGTATTATCACTTCTCACAATTTTAACAAATGCAAAAAAAAACATTACGGACTTCATTAATGAAATAGATGATAATATTCCCCGCTTCAGATTTATTCTTTAACAAAAATACCCACGACACACAAGAGAAATCATCCACAATAACTATATAAAACATGTGTCCCTAATGATCAGGTTCACGACTAGGACCCCAGATATCAACATGAAACAACTCAAACTTGGAGGTACTACTCCGACACTGACGACTGGGAAAGGTAGACCAATGATGCTTTCCCAACTGATAAGCCTCACATTGGATGGACGTGTGAGGTGAAACCTGAGGTAACACATGACGCAGTTTCTGAAGCGGTAGATGTCCAAAGCGCAAGTGCCACAGTAATGGGGAGATGGATCCAGCAGGTAGAGATGAGGTAACAGCATAAGGAATCCGACTAAGGCGATAGAGGCCTCCTTGCTCATAGCCACACCCAATCACGTTGCTCGTAAGGATGTCCTGAAAAACAAGAGAAGATGGAACAAAAATTGCTCGACAATGTAAATCATTTGTAAGTTGGCTAATGAACAACAAATTCATCGAAAAATCAGGTGCATGTAACACGTTCTTGAGATGCATGGATGGTGTCAGTCTAATCTCCCCCTGATCAGTAATCGGGGAATGTGTTCCATTAGCAATAACCACAGTACGGCCTAGAGAAACATGTCTGTATCATGTAAGTAGACCTTGATCACCACACAGATGATGTGTGGCACCAGAGTACATAATCCACTCTAAAGTATCTGATCCACTACTGCTAGTGAATGCATAGGTGGATGCAGACGCAGCAATGTCGGAGTGACTCTCAGAAGTAGGTGCTGATGCGGCGGGACCAGATGGAGGAATAATGCCCCTTACACGGGCTACAAGGTCATCAAAGCGTTGATCCACAGATGAAGCAGATGGAGGCTCGATTTGTTCAACTACTCGTGCAGAAGCAGGAAACCATGCTTAGAATAGCATGTGTCTTCGGTATGTCCAGAACGATGGCAAAAAGTACATGATGGTCAAACACGGCCTCCTCTGCCCCTAGTTCCACGGCCACGGAACTGATGATGACACCCACGACCTCGATTGGCTGTCATGGCTGAGGCAGTCTGATTTGTAGCAGACGAAGGAACCGTGATACGACTCAGCCTATAAAAAGCTTCCTCCATATAAGGAATAGTGGAATCGGCCAAGATCTAGGAACGTACTGCCTCGTACTCTGGATCAAGGGCAGCCAGGAAAACACACACCATAGTGGCATTCCGATAGGTCTTCTGTTGCTCTAGAGTGGCAGTGAGAGGCATGAAGCTATAAAGCTTCTCAAACATTCCACGTAAAGACGTGTACAGCCGTCCATTCTGCTTGATTGTAAAGATGGCATGCTGAAGTTGCAGAATCTCCGTCTCATTCTTTGCATGTGAATAGGTGGCAACCAGAATGTCCCACATTGCTTTGGCAGTGGGCTGATGGAGAATATCGTTAGCAATCTCAATTGCTAATGTTCCGGAAAGCCAGACTTTGGCATATACGTCATCTGCCTCCCAAGAGGCATTAACCCATGTCTTCTCAGCAGGCTCTTCCTCAGTAAGAATGTGCTTCTTACCGGTTGACTTCATCATACTCACGAACTGCATGGCACACAGTTCATAGTTTGAACCATCCATCTTCACAATAGGCTCTGGACCTCTGAAGGCGTCTGTAGATGAAATATCTGTTTTGCCTTCTGACATTATGATATTGGAAGACTAGGGGAGTAAACTAAAGATGTGACTGTCTACACGGACATTAACGGGTTTAGTTGCATGTGTGGACGCAAGCAACCAAACCCATTAATCTGGAAACGCACGCGCGGAACGAGGCTGGAGTCGCGCGCACGTTGGCCTAGGGTTGCATGCGTACGGAAATCACACACACAGATGTGCACGCAGACGCACGTGCAGGATCACGAACAAGAGCACACGCAGGCACGCAGATGCGTGTGCAGATGCACAGGTGCGTGTGCAGGATCATGAGCAAGGGCACGCACGGGCGCGTGCAGATGTGCACGCAGGCGCGCAAGCGAGCAGGTGCGCAGATGCGCGTGCACAGGCGCGCAGATGCTCCTACGTACAGGCACGCAGGGGCACGTCTTGATGCGCAAACGTGTGCGCACTCGGGCAGGAGGCGGTACACAGGAGCACGACGCCGAGGCGGAGCGAGGCGGCGCGCGACGCATGCGGAGGGCTTGAAGGTGGAGGCTAGGGTTAGGGTTCGGTTCAAGAACTCCAGTCTAGGACCGTCGCTCTGATACCATGTTGGGAAAATGAGAAGACTTGTTTATTCCATACGTCCTAGGCTCTCTTATATAGGGGAGTAGCCTATGGGTAAAATACATAGAGTCCAACAATAAAAGGAAAAATTATAAAGGTACAGAAGAGAATAATATATCTCTACAATTCATATTTAATATTATGTTAATATCCTATAAATATTACATCTCTTGATTATAATATTATTTCCGGCTAATTAAGTTCGCTGTAATTTTTATTTCTTTTTAAATAAGGAGATTGTTTTTGATCTCCAATCAATTAGTTAGTCGGTTAGAGATATCAAGCTACGTTAGGATTTGTTTTTTATTCTCTTTTTAATTTTGTAATCCCGCCCCTCCTATATAAAAAGGATGGTAGTCCATTGCATGGAAGGCCGTATCGATATCGATATCGTTTCGGTCAGCCCGGAAATGGATATATCGGGATATATCGACGATATCGGTGGAAATGTCGAAAATGGCGCAAAAAAGTCATTTTTTTGGCATTTTTTCAGAAATTAAGGTCATCCAAGATATTAAAACAACAAATAACGTACAAATACACACTTATATCACATATATCGGTCCATTTATAGATCATATATCGCACATATCGGTATTGCACATATCGATCATATCGAACATATCGATATTAATATTGATTCTTGACTTATAAATATTAAAAATGGATTTCATTCAAGTTCTTATAACATGAAATAATACAAATATACACCTAGAAAATACATATAGATCATTTATGAAGAGTGAGGACTATGATCCTTATAGTGCACATATCGGTCATATCGAACATATCGCTGATATTGTTAGTTGTTGACATACTATATATATATTGAAAATGGAGTTCTCCAGGTACTTTGATCACAAATAATTTATAAATGTACTCTTGCTCTCGTAGATAACACATATCGATCATCTATGAACCTTATATCGCATATATCGATACGGTTGTACTGTTAGTTGTTGACCTATATATATATATATATATATATATATATTGAAAATGGAGTTAATCCAAGTTCTTAGATCACTAAATAACTTATAAATATACTCTTAGATCACACATATCGATCATCTATAAAGCTTATATTGCATATATTGATACTTTTGAACATATCGATATTAATGTTGATTCGTGACTTATAGATTTTTTTGAAGAATTGACTTATAGATATTGGAAATTGATTTCATTCAAGTTTTACAACATGAAATAACTTGTAAAACCCAGAACAAAGTATATAAATCATAGATTGTTTTAATACTAGGTGTAGTTAGATAGGTAGTGGAATCAAGCTTGCATGAATAATAACATTCATATATAGGGATATCGACGAAATATCGGCGATATCGGTTGATATCTCGTATTTTTTGTATTGAATCCATTCATTTCTGACCGATATGAGCCAATACGGCGATATATCGCCGATACGGCGATATATCGCCGATATCCCTGTAAAAAGATATACACTCTGATTTCGATACCTCCAACCTCTCGATACCGATATATCGGCGATATATCGCCGATATATCGTCGATACGACCTTCCATGGTCCATTGTTTATGGTAGTTCAAGTTGAAATTAAAATTTGAAGTTTTTTCAATTATCTCCCCCTTCTCTCCTCCCCCTCCCTTCACACGAACGATCCCCATTCTTCTTCTGCAAAACCCGTGCGACCGGTACATCTTCTCTTCCTCTACCCTTCAAGTTTCTTCTCGACCAAAATTTTCTACCATCAAAAATTGTTCATTTGCATCCATTGGTGTCAGAGCACGGCGTTCAAGTCGTTCTCACGATTTGGTTGTCCTTCCAGACAATCAAGAAAAAAAGTTGCGAAAGAATCCCATGTGCAATGTTGGCAAGTACATGAAAAGATAGAAGAATCCACCAGAAAAATGCAAGATATTTGTACTAAAATACGTTGCACATTGGATTCCATCACCAAGGAGATGATAATACAACAATCACTTGAAGGTCTCTCCATTAGAAAGCACATACAAGATGATTCTGAAGGCTACAATGAAGAAAAAAGGAGGAAAAATCTTCTCCAACTGTTGTCCACGAGATCTCTGAGCCACCCTGACTTCGTTTTCGATGCCAACAACAACCGCACCCTCGTTACCAGTCGCAACCGCACCGCCAATATCTTCGCCACCTCACCGTCTGTACCACCCCTCTCGTTGTATCACCTTCCTCACCCATATAGCACTACCCAGTGCAAACACCATCACTGTCATCATCACCCTTGCCCAAACTTTACCTTTAGTGCACATCCCTCACCCTCCCGCAACTGCACCACCCCCATTGGAACCGCCAAACTCAGCGTTGATCAGGTCCCAAACCCACCCGCACATTGTCACCACACCCACCCCTTGAAAAGCAACACCCCTGCAAGGTCCAGTTCGTCCCTCCAGTAGATGGAACATTTATGCCAACCACCGTCGTCGACATCACTGATGTATCAACAATTTACGAGGTCATTGTATGCGTGGTTCCACTACTTATATCCACCTTGTGAACGCCACCAGCCCTTCCTCCGGTTTTCCCATTACATGATGGAACCTCTAGCATGCTCCCCGCTACCATTGTTGGAATATATGGGGAGAGGGAACCCTAGCAACTACTTTGTTTTTATCTTCTACAAAAAAATCAAATCCCTTAAAAGTAGGACGAGTGGTTGCTTTGGAACAATTATGAATGACCCCTCACTAAAAAATCTTTTATATAAAGGTTAAACTTTGAGAAGCATATGTGGAGAAGAGGCTACTTGGAATTTTGCACTCACCCCCCCCAGGTGAAATATTCCAACAAGGATGTTGAAGGGAATATGAGTGATCAACAACTTATTCCCAATAGAATTAGGATTTTTAGGCCTCCCTATAAAAGTGCATGTGGACCAAATACATTAACCTCATCTCCCACCACCATAATCTTGTGGTTTTCACCTTTGATGGCATCTCTAAAACCCATAATTCCAGCGGTGAAGATTCCACGCCAATATTTCCACTGCAATATTTGTCCAAAAATGTCAAGCCAAGAGAAGCTTCACCACAACATGGATTCTACCATGTGCGGCACATCAGTTTTTCAATCGCAATCATCTCTAACAGGATGTGAACTCGACAATGGCGGCCACAACTTGGATTCCGTCACACACACCACACATGTTCTTTTATCACGAGCGTGGAAACCTTCTGATGTCATCAAACATCCAAGCACCATGTCTTAAGATAAAGTCACTCACGAGGAGATGAGCTTTTCTAAGCGACATATAGTTGATGTAGCGTGGAACGATGACTTTGAGCAAAGTCCATTCAATTTTGTCCAGTTAGGATTTTCTATCAGATTAATTAGATTCTAATTTAATTATGGTTAGGTTAAAATTATTTCCAACTAATTGAGTCTGTTGCAATTTTCGTTTCTATTTAATAATGAGATTGCTAGTGATCTCCAATCAATTAGTTAGTTGGTTAGAGATATTTCGAGTCCAATTAAGGTATGTTATAATTTGATTTTTATTCTCTTTCTATTTTTTATAATCCCACACCCTCCTATATAAAGGGGATGATTCCATTGTTTTAGACAGTTCAAGCTGAAATTAAAATTTGGAGTTCCTCCAATTATCTCCCATTCTCTCCTCCCTCTCCCTCCATGCGATGCCCATGCTTATTCTCCAAAACCCCGTGCAACCGGCACATGTCTTCGTCCACACTCCAGATGTCTTCTCCACTAAAATTTTCTGCCGTCAAAACTTATTGATTTGCATCGCTAGTTCCAGCACCATTGTTCCTATCGCTTCCTCCCTGTTTGTTTCACACCATAACCAGGTTTCTTTCCTGGTGCACAACGACCAATTCTTGCCTGATCTATCCAACTCTTTTCAATTTTCCATTTCTTTCTATTTCTCTTCTAGAATTTCGGATATGCTATGATATCTGGGTCTCCAAGTAGGAGGCGAGGGCTTTCATAGTCCACTCTATTCTTTATAAGTTAAGGTACTGCTGCGGATTGTCTCCTGTCACAGGTACTGGTTGGTCACGTCTTTTCACCTGCTATGAGGTCAAGCCAGATACTCCCTATTGGGGTGGTAATAATGACTTCTATGGAAACGAATCACCTGTAAGAATTATCTTATAGGCACATGCTTCCCATGTTTTTATTGGAGGCCAGGAGAAACTCCATACCACTGGAATTCTGAATGTAAAAAAACATAATAATTGGAAAGTGAGATGAGGATAGTTCTCTGGTGGATGAATTAGCTTGTAACTTTGTTGTCCAATACTCCAACAATTTCTATGTGAAGATTTTAAAACCGATGCAGAGCACTCTCAGTAGTATATTTTCATAAAAGACCAGCAGTCTTGTATGACAGAATGTGCGACAAGATATTCGCCATTAAGCTGCCGATAAGTTCTTAATTCTTAATGAGCGGCAACTAGAATAGCTATTTCCCAGCTTTACATAGGCCTGTTTCATACGTAAGATGCTCTTATCGAATCTAATCAGTTCCTTTTGAGCATTTATTACTCTCTATAGGAAGTTTATATGATGAGTCATATGTTTTTGCTCATGTATAGATACACTCGTAATCTTTGTGAAGTATTTAGTCATTACCATGTTTTAAAACAAAAGTGAACAAACGGATGTCCCAATTTTGCCCTAATTATCCGTTTCATGCTGCATCAGACTAGCAAAAAAACTACAGGGAGCAAAACCTAGGGGATAGGAAAGAAAACCCACTGCAATGTCATCATGAGGAGCTGGAACTAATGTAATTGCTACGTCTTAATCCCAATTGATTGGCAGGAAACAGCATTTCAAGTCCACATATAAATATAAAAATGAAAATAATGCCCTGAATTGGAAAAAAAGGAATTTTCTTAACAGGATTCTTACCAAAGCTAACCGTTATGCTGAAATATCTGGTAGCTTCAACAATATGTTTCGAAAGAGCAAGGGATCCAGTCAGAAAACTTAGTACAGACCCTGCACCCCTTGCCTGGTATTTTGATAGAAATGTTATAAAATTCAATCAGCAATGTTTTTAATTAATTCATGAGTGAGAATACCTGCGAATAATGCAGTGAGCGTCCAACGTGACTAGGAAGTCCAGCATAAAAAACTCTCTTTATCCGAGGGTGAGCAGATAGAAATTCAGCAATTCTCTGTGCATTAGCCTGTCAAACAAGAATAACCTTGCCATAATGGTATACAAAGCATAAAATCTCATTAATTATCATGACGTAATAAAGTCCAAAGTGAACCATTCAAACAAAGTAGTAATCTGCCAGATAGTCCAAGACCTGGCTCTATTGAATGTGAGATTCATGTTAAAATCATTTTATTGAGGGCAATTACTAGATTGGTGCATTTTAACATCCCTTACACTACAACCTACAAACTGCATGTCAAGACAACTGTTTACGGAAGCGAAATGATAAACAGAGCATATAACAGAAATATGAAACATGGAACACAAGAATTTTTTACGTGGAATCCTACTCCCTAAGGAGTGGGATGAAACCACTGGAGAAGGCCTCAAAGGGCCATATGCTTCATTGAACTTTCTCAATGGATACAGGAGGTCTGGGGCTCCTTATATAGCCTCCACAGAGCCTCCAAGTCCCACCACTGGTAGATGTGGGACTAAACACATGGACGGGAGGGATCCATTTACCATCCTACAACTCAAGTAGCGTACAACCAAATATTCCAACACTCCCCCTCAAGCTGGAGCATGCAATGTTCAGCTTGGACAAACAGAAAGAAACTCAACTTGTGCTACATGACACTACATACAATATCAACTCAACACGCACAATTGTCGGCTGCTGTCGAGGATGTTGCTTCTCATGTCGTACAAATGAGGAGGACGAACGGGCTGGAGTATGAGTCAACTGAATCCCCTCGTCGGAGAGCATGTACTCTGTATTGCGCATGTCAGAGTCATTGTAGCTGGAATGAGTCTTCTCGTCGGAGTACTCTGACCCGCCACAACATGTGGACAACTGCTTCATCTCTAAAAAGAGTCGAACTGAAAAAGCCACGGAGTACAATCCTCATCGAAGTACACGATCGTTGGAGAATGGAGTCTGAAGAAGTCTCCACGTCGAAGAACTGGATCTCTCCCATCTGGCTCAGAGAATGGTACTCTACTCTGGAGTACATATGATACCACATGAAAACCCTTACCCACATGACATAGGAAATGATCCTCTACTCTGGAGTCCATGTGGCTCACATGAAAACTCTAGCCAAAACAACAAGAATGATGGGGATCACGACAAAAGATGGCAAACATGTGCACATCTGAAAAGGACGCATACATATGCGTGTCTGAAATTGGAGACTCAGAAACATCTGACGTCGAATCTTAATATATGTTGTAGAGTCTGAACAATCCGACTGGTTTGACGAATCTGCAATCTGGAGAAGACTTGTGACGCTACATATATAGAAAATAGAGAATGCGGAATGATAAATAGAGCATGAATAGAAAGATAAAACATGAACTCAAATCTCGAATTATAAATGATACAAAATAAGCTCCAAATAGGAATCTTCAAGAACAAGAACTCCAACATCGAATCTCGCATAAAAAATAAGGAACTTAGAATCCTCAAGAATCGACCCACTCTGATACCATATTAGACGATAAGAATGCGGAAGCGAAATGATAAACAGAGCAGAGAACATAAATATGAAACATGGAACACAAGAATTTTTTTACGTGGAACCCTACTCCCTAAGGAGCGAGATGAAACCACGGGAAGGCCTCAAAGGGTCATATGCTTCATTGAAATTTCTCAATGGATACAGGAGGTCTGGGGCTCCCTATATAGCCTCCACAGAGCCTCCAACTCCCACCACCGATAGATGTGAGATAAACACATGGATGGGTACCATCCTACATCTCAAGTGGCGCACAACCAAATACTCCAACAACAACTAATCTTGTTCATCTATCAGACAAAGTTTATCTTTAGCTTCTAAGTTTCTAAAATGACACAAGAAAATAAATGAATAGGGCACAAACCAATTGATTACTAAATAGGAAGTGCCCCACTAGCTTTAGGTTGGTAGACCCGATCTTGAGGCATGGTCAGTGATTAACCTCCATTAATGATTCTACGGTGAATGTTGTATAATTCAATGATGATGAAGTGTATGGGATACTTGATATGGGAGAGTGACATGAGAATATGAGATGATTATAAACCCTACTTGACATTGTATACCTCTATGGTAGATATCATACTTATATGATACACTAAAACGAATGCTTTTATGATTCTATTAGGGTGTGTTTGGTATGTGGGTTTAGGTGGGTTAACTTGGTAGCAGGTAACCCATTTTTTGGTTTTGGTGTTTGGATAGAGGGTTAAACTGGGGGTGAGTTAGAAGTGGGTTTATTGTGATATGATTGTATTGGAGTTTGAAAAAGTGAGTAGTTATTGTGATGTGATTGTATTGGAGTTTGAAAAAGTGAGTAGAAGTGGAGTAGTTTATAATTTTTATATGATATGATGGTATAGTTACTTAATTGTGGGAAAAGGCTTTGTTGTTGTTGTTATATGATGGTATAGTATATTATTTTTTGATGGAATTGATGATGGAGAATTGATTTATTTAATTTTTTTTAAAAGATAAAAAGTGGGACCCACGTGGAGGGAGAAAATATGGGGTAAGGGTTACCCCATGTGTCGAACGACACCTTAAGGTTTACCTATATGAAGATGTAGATTAAACATGTGGGGTATGAACACTCTTCCCTAATGTGAATGTTTATAACAAATCAAAGTTTAGTATATAGTTACTCTTGATGGGAATGAGCAATCTGTTTATTCCATAGAACCCTAGGCTCTCTTATATAGAGAGGATCCATGGGTAAATAACATAAGAGGTTACTGGAAAAATAAAAATAGAATAAATGATACACTGACTACATAATATTCTCTACACTCCCCCCTCAAGATGGAGCATAGATATCAATCATGCTCAGCTTGGAAGAACACCTTTGGAAAGGTCCTCTGAGCAATGACTTGATGAAGATGTCGGCAGTCTGCTCCCCTGAACTAACATGTGAAGTAGAAATCAAGCCTTTCTGGATCATATCTCTAGTGTAGTGGCAATCTACCTCAATATGTTTTGTTCTTTCATGAAATACTGGATTATCGGCAATGAACAAAGCAGCTTCATTGTCGCATTGTAGCTACATGGGTAGAGGTACATCTATATGCAAGTCTTCTAGTACAGCTCGAACCCACATCATCTATGTGATTGCTTGTGACATGGCCCTATATTCAGATTCAGCACTAGATCTCGCCACAACAGTTTGTTTCTTACTTTTCCAAGAGACCAAAGAGCTACCGACAAAAACTGCAAAGCCTGAAGTGGACTTACGATCCTTGAGACATCCTGCATAGTCTGCATTTGCACAAGTCGAAATAGATAGATAGCATTCATATGTATCTGTCTTGGTTGCTCCATGAATTGACTCACTCGACTAACTGCAAAAGCAATATCGGGTCGAATTTTAGTGATGTAAAGAAGCTTACCCATCATCTCTCTATATCTACTCATGTCAACCTCTTCAGTATCATTGTCATATAATTTCATACTTGGATCCATAGGAGTGCTCGATGGTCTACATCCAACCATACCCGTTTCAAAAAGCAAATCTGTAATATATTCCCTTTGGGTCATCACCAGACCATGTGCATTCCCGGCAAACTCCAACCCCAGAAAATATCGTAGGGTACCAAGATCCTTCGTGACAAACTGACGGCATCTGATTTTGCCATTTCTATCTCCTGAGCATCATCTCCTGTAACCAGAATATCATCAACATATACCATGATGACAACCGTAACTTTAGAAGTCTTCTGAATGAACAACGAGTTATCCGCATTTGATCTTTTGAATCCATGTCGTTCAATTAGGTGGGAAAGCTTCTGGAACCATGCCCTTGGGCTCTGTTTAAGGCCATATATCGTCTTGTGAAGTCTACACACCATATGATTCTCCCCCTCAGCAGCAAACCCCGGTACCTGCTGCATGTAGACTTCTTCCTGCAGATCGCCATACAAGAATGCATTCTTGACATCAAGTTGAAATATGGACCAGTCACGTACCACAGCAACAGACAGAAGAATGCAAAGAGTAGAGTGACGAGTCACTGGAGAGAATATATCCATATAGTCCACACCATATGTTTGAGTGAAGCCTCTCTCCACTAGTCGTGCCTTGTACCGGTCAAGGTTCCCATCTACGTGGTACTTCACAGTGAATACCCATTTACAGCTAACAATAGATGCGCCAGATGGAGCAGTAACCAAGCTCCATGTACCCCGAGACTGTAAAGCAGCCATTTCTTCTTCCATAGCCAACCGCCAGCAGTCAATTTTCATACCATCCTGATACATCTGTGGTATCTCCACGGAAGACAAAGCCGCAGTAAATCTCTGGAAGTCTCATTTGAGATGGTGAAAGGAAACCTGGGAAGCAAGGGGATAAGACGCGCAAGTCCGTTTCTTCTTCCGAATAGCAATAGGGACATCAAGGCCATCATCCACTGTACTTGATGGTGCACACTGCTCCTGCAAAGAAGAATCCTGCACAGGCACACTATCCGACCCGTCACTAATAATAGCATATGAACATACCGGAGGCGTGATGGATGATTGACGTGCCGCCTGAGCAGGGCCTGACAGACGTGTATAGAATTTAGGTAATGGCATGATAGGTGGTTGTGGTGGTGGTGGAGATGACGTTGGCGTGACGACCGGGACAAGAATGGACAAAGGTGGACTCAGAGTAGGAGGAGGAGGAACATAGACGTCATCATTAGATACGGAAGAGGTCAACCTGTCACCTGTAAGGGGAAGTACATAACTGACTCAAAAAATGGAACATCAGCACTGACAAAATATTTCCTATTTACAGAGTCATAACAACGGTAACCCTTCTGAGTCTGAGAGTAACCCACAAAGACACACTTAACAACTCTAGGTGAAAGTTTGTCAAGTCGAGAAGACAATTGATGAACAAAAGCAACAGCACCAAAGACACGTAGGGTAAGAGAAAAGAATTCCTTCTCTGGAAAAATAACAGAAAGTGGAATTTTTCACCGAGTACAGAGGATGGCATATGATTGACAAGGTAGCATGCCGTAAGAACGGCATCCCCCCAAAAAGTGATAATCGCCCAACTCTGGATAAGCAGGGTTCGAGTAATATGAAGAAGATGTCGATGTTTTCTCTCTGTCACTCCATCCTATTGAGATGTGTAAGCACAGACGGTTTGATGAATAATACCTTTGGATGAAAAGAAATGGAAGAGAGAGAGCGCAGAATTCCAACGCATTGTCCGTACGAACATATTTGACAAAAGAGGAAAAAATATTTTGCACTTCAATGATAAGATTTGTAATAACAACCCCTGTTTCAGATTTATTCTTTAAAAGAAATACCCACGATACACGAGAGAAGTCATCAACTACTACAAGATAGAACATGTGTCCCTGATAATCAGGAATACGACTCGGACCCCAAATATCAACATGAAATAATTCAAAAGGAGAGCTACTGCTCCGACACTGACGACTAGGGAAGATAGCTCGACGATGCTTTCCCAACTGACAGGCTTCACATCGAAACGACGAACTTGGAGAAATCTGAGGCAAGAGATGATGCATCTTTTGAAGCGGGAGGTGACTAAAGCGTAGATGCCAGGTGTACGGGGAGACTAATCCGGCTAAGTAAAAAGAGACACCAGCATATGAATTCCGGACCAGACGATATAGACCATTCTGCTCAGAACCACAGCCAATCACCATGCCCATTAGTATATCCTGAAAAATAAGAGATGGGTCAAATATAGCGCAACAATGCAAATCCTTCGTAATCTAACTAATAGACAGTAGATTCATGGAAAACTCAGGAGCATGTAGAACATTATGTAAATGCATGGATTGTGACAAGGTAATCTCCCCCTATCCAACGATGGGGGAATGAGTCCCATCAGCTAAGAGCACTGAGCGTCCAGATGGAATGTCTCTGTATGACTCAAGTCTATCTCTGTCGTGGCAGAGATGATGGGTTGCGCAGGAGTCCATAATCCAATCTGAAAGATCATGACAGGATGTAAAAGTAGAAGCACTACCTGAGGTGCTGGCAGAGGCAGAAGTACTGGCAAATGTTGAAGCAGCAATATCTGAAGAACCTCCTGGAGAATCTGTAGATGGTTGAGGCATAATATCGCGCAGTCGCGCCACAAGCTCCTCAAATCGATGATCTGAAGTGGATTTTGACGGAGATGTAACATGCTCAGCTACGCGCGCCGATGCTGGAAACCCATGCTTAGAATAGCATGTATCCTCGGAGTGACCTGTGCGATGGCAGAAAGTGCATGGTTGGCGAAAACGACCTCCTCGACCATGAGGTCCACGTCCACAGAATGAAGATTGATCACCTCTCCCTCGCGACACAGCCATCGCCGAAGGTGGTGGAGTAGAAGTGCTTGAAGGAACAGAGAGGCGGCTAAGCCTCTGGTAAACTTCTTCCATAGGACGAATAGTAGCATCCACAAGTATCTGAGATCAGGCTGCCTCATACTCAGGATCAAGTGCTTCTAACAGTACCCCCACCATGATAGCATTCCGGAAGGTCTTCTGCTGCTCAGGGGTAGCCGTGAGAGGTATAGTACTATAAAGTTTCTCAAACATCCCCCTTAGGGATGTATACAAGGAATGAAGCTGCCGGTCATTCTGCTTCATGGTGAATATGTCATGTTGTAGATGTAACATCTTTGTTTCATTTCACACATGCGAATAAGTGACCGCCAGGATGTCCCACATCGCCTTAGCAGTGGGTTGATGGAGGACATCATTTGCAATCTCCATCGTCAACGTGCCTGATAGCCAGACTTTGGCATGAATCATCAGCCTCTCAGGTTGCATAGATCCCAGTCTTCGCTGTCGGTTCTTCCTCGGTAAGAATGTGCTTCTTATCGTTCAACTTCATGAGGCTCATGAACTACATCGCCCAGAGCTCATGATTCGTCCCATCCATTTTGACTATTGACGCGGGACCTTTGAACGCGCCAATGGAGGGCATGTCTACTTTGTTGTCAGACATAACGCCAGAGACGAAGAACTAGGAGCCATAGACCAAAATAGAATTGTCTACATCAACTGGAAGGGATTGGAGTGCATATGTAGACGTTATGCACTCAAATCCATGGAGAGAGAGAACCCTACGGAGGAGGGGACGCTGGCATTTGGTGAGGAGCCGGCGGCGGAGGGCTCCCTACGGTGGAGGAGGTCGGCGGTGGAGAGATAGGCCGGCAGGGAGGGGCAGGGTGGTGGCGGGAAAAGGGGAGGGGCGGGGCGGTGTGACGGCGGCGTCCTAAAGGGAGGGGGTGTGGCGGCGGCGGTGAGAAAAGAAGGGAGAGAGAGGGGCGGCGGTGGTAGGGTTTAGGGTTAGGGTTTTGGCTCCGATACCATGTTGGTGGGAATGAACAATCTGTTTATTCCATAGAACCCTAGGCTCTCTTATATAGAGAGGACCCATGGGTAAATTACATAAGAGGTTGCTGAAAAAATAAAAATATAATAAATGATACACTGACTACATAATATTCTCTACAGTTACATGTTAGATGTAAGACGAGAGTGTATATTCTCTATGATTATCATAATATATTTTTTGAATTCAAAAGGAGGAAAATGCGTTATACTGTCCACCCCAAATGACAAAGTCTTCTCCTACTATAAGTAGGGTCGGCTACATGGATTCTTGCTCAAATCCATGTTGAAAAATTCAACTATATTTTGTGTTGGTTGTAGCTTAACTAACGCAAAGTCCACATAAGGGGATTTAAACCATGGTCTTTTGAGTGGGGCACACTGCACCGTCTGCCCCAAATATAATTAAAAAAAGGGGAGATACAGAATTACCTTGCATGAGCCAAGACTCAAGGAGAGTTTTGGTGTAGAACAAAACATATTCAATATAAAAAGCGATCTGCCGCAAAGCTAACATCATTTCTAATTAACCAAGTCGCCCAAATGATTGTTAGTGGAAGGAACCATTTGGTGGGCACCGCCTTGCATTAAAAATCGACTCCCAGAAGGTCTCAGTGCCGTCAGTGTTTACCCAATCAATCTTTAGATCCTGCCAAATGCATTTAGTCTTCTTGCAAGCCAAAAAATGGTATATAGTCTCAGCACCATCAAAAAGTGGGCACACACGACAAACCTAGACCAATGATCTCTTGGTATGATGCAGCCCCTTCGCATCAACCAGAGGAAATTGTTGAAGCGTGAAGGTACCTTAACCTCCCAGATCAGTTTGCAATCACGAACTAGTTGCTTCGATGTCCGAGTTGCTGGTATATCCACAGCTTTACATCCTCTCCTAACAGAGAAGTTCCCCTCTCTCCGTATCCAGTGATCTTCGGCGTCCACTGGACCACCCATCTGTTGAAGTATCCCAATAAACTCTAAAAGCTCAATCAACTGTTGACTAGTCTATACAGAAGTACAAAGCACATCCATCTCCAAGTATCAACCGCGAAAGTTAAAAAAATCATGGTAGTTGTGAACATAGAAGGCCATATTGGTGATATAACGACGATATATAAACGATATATCGATTTCAACAAGGAAGGGGTTTCGATATCACTCAGTGTATCCTTTTACAAGGATATCAGCGACATGTCGCCGATATATCGCCATATCAGCTCATATCGATCAAAAACGACTGGATTCGGTACAAAAGTCCCAGATATCGATTGATATCGTCGATATCTCTATATATCAATGCTATTATTCATGCAAGATTGATTTCACTACTTATCTAGCTACACCCAGTATTAAAACACATATCTAGCTACCTAGTAGTAAAACACACAATGGATTATATATTATTTTGTTCCAGGTCGGGGGCCACGGGAGGATTCGATAGGAGAGTGCATATAATGTTCTTCAACTTGGTGTAAATTTGCAAGTTATTTCATGTTGTTGTAAGAACTTGAATGAAATCAATTTCCAATATCTATAAGTCAAATCTTCAAAAAAATTATCTATAAGTCAAGAATCAACATTAATATCGATATGTTCGAAATAATCAATATATGCGATATAAGCTTCATAGATGATCGATATGTGTGATCTAAGAGTATATTTGTAAGTTATTTAGTGATCTAAGAACTTAGATGAACTCTATTTTCAATATATATAGGTCAACAACTAACAGTACCAACGATATGTTCGATATGATCGATACGTACAATATAAGGATCATAGTCTCCACAGAATGATCTATATGTGCCATCTAAGTGTATATTAGTAAGTTATTTAATGTTATAAGAACTTGAATGGAATCTACTTCCGATATCTATAGGTCAGGAATAAACATAAGTAGCGATATGTTCGATATGATCGATATGGGCCCTATATGGGCTATAAATGATCGACATGAGTGACATAAGTGTGTATTTGTAGGTTATTTGTTAATATCTAGGATGATCATAATTTCTGAAAAAATGATAAAAAAATGGCTTTTTGAGCCATTTCTGACATTTCCATCGATGTCGTCGATATATCGGCAATATATCCCGATATATCCATTTCCGGACAGACCGAAACGATATCGATATCAATATGGCCTTCCTTGATGGGAGCTAATGAATCCATTCCCCAAGTAATCGTTCCTCGTTTACCATTTTGTGGGTCACATAATCTGAAACTCATTCAACATATGAGGATGATATTTAAAAGAAGTCTGGGCTTGACAGTGTTGGTGATGAACTTCAAAAGGGCAAAACCTTCAAGTGTAAGGATGATTTGATTTATGCTGTGAAGAAACATCACGTCCTTGCACACTACGACTTCATGGTTAAATAATCCACCACCTTTATTTGGTCTATGTTTTACACAAACAAATCGAAAGGATGTGTTTGATATTTACGTAGTCATTACAGGAAATTTGATGGTATGTGGGTGATCTCTAAGATCGTCGGTCCATACACCTGCATAAACCCAGTTGTTAATCATGATCAACCTCAATTGGACTGTAATTTCATGGATAGATCACCGCTATCCGTGGTGAAGGATGACTCTACTATTCAGGTATCGAGTTGTAGAGCTCGCATTCATGGGATGCTCGAAGACAAGCAATCGGAATAACATTCGGTGATTGGAAGAAATCCTGTGCGGAGATGTCGTATCTTTTGCAAGCATTGAAGGCCACCATTTCGGGGACCGACATAGATATCGAACATACCGAACACCCCGACCAGGCGAAACCACAATGTCATAGATTTCAAAAATGCTTTTGGACGTTCGTCCCTTTGCATCGAAGCATTCAAATATCGCAGGACTTTGATAAGTATTGATGGGACTCATTTGTACGGTAAGTACAAACATAAACTGTTGATTCTTGTGGGACAGATGGAGATAAACATGCCATTCCTCTTGCATTCGGGATTGTTGATGAGAAATTCGGCCCTACGTGGAAGTGGTTCCTTTCGTTGCTACGCATCAGAGTAAATGGGATGCGTGTAGGGCCAATATTTATCATTTCTAATCGCCATCCTGAAACAAAATCCGCAATGAGTGATATTGATTTATTAGAATCGTTCGCATATAGACATTTTTTTCTAGGCATGTCGCAAGCAACTTCAACAATGTTTTCAAAAATGGCTCTATGAAAGCATTGGTATAGGTTGTCGTACTTCAAACGACTAGTAGGAAGTTTGCGTACTTCATGAGAAAATTGCAGGAATGGAACCCAGATACAGGTAGATGATTTTCAACTCATGATTGACAAAGGGAGCAACGGACTTTAGCATATGATGGTGGCTATAGGTTTGGGTAGATGGCTACAAATCTAAGTGAAACTTATAATGTGGTTCTTATAGATGTCGATGTTTGCCTATTGCTACACAAATCGAGAAGATCTTTTATAATTCCATCTTATACTTCAACGAACGAGCGGATGAGGCTATCGCTGCAATCGCAGCAGGTCGAAAATTCACGCATTTCACAGCATCAGAGCTACACCAGTGGAGTGCAGCTGCAAATGGATACGCAATAACCCGTATACAAAGATAGTCGAACATATTGTTTGAGGTTTTGAGTGGTGTCCGATGTACAAAGTTTGGGATTCAAGGCCACAAATGATACATGATGAACTTGGGGCAACAAACATATACATGTAATAAATGGCAAATTCATTGCATCCTCTGTACTCACGATATCGTTGTCATTTTACAATGTCGCTTGGAGATTGACACGTATGTTGGTGAATGGTACACATGGGAGAATTAAGTAAAGGTTTACGAAGGAAGGTTTTTTCCAATTGGTGACCGGGACATGTGGCCTCCATTGGAATTACCCAGAATTGCGTCTTGATGAAAACCGTAAGCATAAGAAGGGTCGCCCATGGTCAACCAGGTTTCATAATGAAATGGATATTCGGGATGTCCTGCAACAGAATACAAGTTCATTTTGTGGTGCAATGGGTCATACCAATCGTTGTTGTCCTAATAAAAACATGTGGGCTTCCACTTCTCAAGCATCCACGTCTAATGCACAACCTTCAGTCATGGGCTTGGGAGCATTTTCCACACATTGCTCCAGTGATCACGGAGAGATCACAGTAGTACGGTCAACCGTTAGGAGTTCGTTAGGATGTTGCATTCGCAAATCGTCGACAACCAACGCATATCATGAGATTGTACCGTGATGCATTCAACATGCAGTCACCTGAGCAGGTAAATACACCGCGACACATTCATTCAAATTTCTTTAAATAAATGTTTTTAAATTATATTTCAATTTCCCATGTAGGTGTTGTGGATGCCATATGGTGATGATGTACTCGCACATCTACCAGACTACTATCTCGAGGGGTAGAACATTTGGAGGGCACGGGTGCCGCTGATTTACTTCCACATCGTGGAATGTTATTTTCCACCGCATTCTTCGCCAGTTTAACAGACGACAAGGCATTCCAACACCGTGCAATATCTACGAGAAGCTCCATGCAATAGACTTGAGGGGAAAAGTACATATTCATTGGAGGGCCCGACATGACCTGAAAATACGTGAGTGGGATGCACGAATGGACCGAGTTGTTGATCTGGACCGATCCAATGGGAATAGTGTAATTCCGGACTATATGGATTGGTATAGAACAATTACGAGGAGATTTGTGGATCAACTAAGTATTGCTTTGGCAAGCAACTTGAGAATAACCACTCTATATTATCTTAAGCTTTTACATGAACACCTAATGAATGGATTCTTTTTACATTGCAGATGTTTAGGTGGGATCTCATCAGTGTTGTCAAAAGCAAGCCAGGCGCTCGCCTAGGCGCTAAGGCGAGGCGAAGCGAGGCCATGGCACCTCGTTTAGAGTCAGGCGAAGCGATTTGGTGCAGGCACGACAGAAGCGAGCGCCTTGATGGAAAACGCGAGGCGCTCGGGCGAGCGCCTGATAAAATATTGATCTCTTTAGGGTCTAATCGGATCCCTGTTGGAGATCCGATTAGATTTTACAAAGACCCTCAAACTATTCGCCTTACAAACCCTAACTTGCAGGCTGTTTCATAATACTCCTACGCCTACAACCTCTTGTGATCTCCATCGCCCTAATCATCACCATTAGCTCCTCTGTCTCGTGGTTGCTCCTCCGTCACAGTTTTTGTGTTTCACCTCCTTCTATCGCGCAGAGGCATCATCAAATTCAACACCATCATCCTAATCATTTCGGGTTAGGTTTCCGCCACTTCCTTGTATCTGATTTCTGCACGAATATTGTTTATGTAGCAATCCCGAATACGGATGGATTTGAAAATCAATATAGAAAATTCGTTTCGGGATGGGGGCGCTGCCCCTTCAACCCCCGCAAGGGGGGTGCACCTGCTCTCCCCTAGCCCCCCCTCCCCCCAGGCTCGCTAACCAGGCAGCGAGACCCCCGTGCTGGTAGGGTATGGTGGAACGAGTGGAGTTATATGGCTGGGTTCACCTACCAAATAACATGTAGACTGTAGAGATCTCAGTTATAACAAATATATGGCATGCTTACATATATTTATTATAGTATCTATGCAAATGTTTATATTCAAAACTTAGAATGTTGATTGTACAAATATCTTCATATGTGTTAGGAATGGCTATGGGAAGTGGACGTGACATGGTTGAAGAAAGAACTACTAAAAAAGATATTGCGTGGAGGTACAATTATCTGAAAGATCAAAAAGAACCAAACAGTGTAGCATGCATGTTTTGTGAGAAGACCACTAAAGGCGGAATCTATAGAGCCAAACAACATCAAGTAGGATCTTTCAAGAATGTTGCCGCTTGTAAGAAATGCCCTCCAAAGGTAAAGGAAGAATTGTGTGTGTTATAAAATATGAAGAATGCAGAAGCGATTGATAAACAGAGCATAAACAAGAAATATGAAACTGGAAGACAAAGATTTAACGTGGAACCCTACTCCGTGAGGAGCGGGATGAAACCACGGGAGAAGCCCTCAAAGGGGCATATGCTTCATTGCTTTTTCTCAATGAGTACAGGAGGTCTGGGGCTCCTTATATATCCTTTCCAGAGCCTCCGAGTCCCACCACTAGACGATGTGGGACTAAACAACTGGGTGGGGTAAATGGATCTTCTCCAGGATCCATTTACCCTGCTACAACTCATGACGCATAGAACTAATACTCCAACACTCCCCCTCAAGCTGGAGCATGCAATGCTCAGCTTGGACAAACAGAAAGATACTCAACTCAACGCTACAAGACACTACGGACAATATCAACCCAACGCGCACATGCTGCAGTCGAGGACATTGCTTCTCATGACGTGCAGGTGAGGACGATGAACGGGCTGGAGTGTGAGTTAACTGAAGACTCGGAATCTAACCATCGAGTCTGAAATTGCGCCTGAAATCTCCTCGTCGGAGAACTGGGTCTCTCCTATCTGGCTCAGAGAATGGTGCACTGCTCTGGTGTACCTATGATACCACATGAAAACCTTTGCCCTCAATGGCACAGGGAATGCTCCTCTACTCTGGAGTCCCTATGGCTCACATGAAAACTCTGGCCGACACAACAAGAATAATGATGGGGACCACGAACAAATGATGGCAACATATGCTCATCTGAAAATGACGGCATCCTTGTGCGTGTCTAAAACTGAGAACTCGGGATCAAGCGTCGAGTCTGACAAAATCTGATCATCTGTAGAGTCTGAAATTATGAATTGGTCTGGAGACTGAATAATCTGAAATATCTGGATCTGGAGAATAGACCTGTGACTCCACACAATACTCCCCCTTTCTCCCATACTTGTCGGAAAATGGACATCGACTAAGTTGGGAGAAGACGAGATAAATAGGGGTAGAACATGAAAAACTTGCGGCTTTTCTTCACATTTTTTTTAAAGCCGTCACTATTTTTTTATATGTCGTTTCAATTTTTTCGGCTTTTCTTTTTTTTTGAATTTACGTACGGTTTTTTTATTGTACGCGCCTTTTTTTAACTTCTCTTTTTTTTATCTCGGCCAAAATATGGACCCAATTGCTCTCACCCACCCTTAAAAAAATTCAGCCCACCCTTGGGGTCATCACAAAAATAGCCCATACATTTTTTTAATACCAATAACGTCTAGGGTTTCTTGGGAACCCCTACTCTTCAAATCACGCCGCCGAGGGTTGAGGGAGCGTTGCCCCTGGGGTTTGCTTCTTCCGGCGGCACGCGCCTGCCTGGAGGTGGCTCGCGAGGGAAGCGTCGCCGCTCGGAGCCTGGGAAAGTTGCGGGGAGCCCGCAAGGGCAGGAGGCTCTGGTGATCTTGGGGTTGCGCCAGATCTCGCCTGGTGGGTTGGCGATGCGGGGGACATCTCCTGGGCTCGCGCCAAGTTGTTCACGCCTCCTGGGGCTTGGACCAGGGCCAATAGAGGGACCTGGACTTGAAGACGGCTTAGAGAGCATAGAGCTCGGGCGAGAGAACATCGCCAGCGCCACCTGAAGATTGATATGCGACCTAGGGATCGTGCTTGGGGTGCACGCACGGAGTGGGCTCCGCTTGGATCTGAGAACGCCAGCACTGCTGGGGGGATTCGGCCGCGCGTGAAGGCGGTGGCGCAGAGGATTCGCGCAACCAGCGCGACCACCGCGCGATGGCTTGGAGAGTCGAATGCGGGAGATAGGGCTCGCCCTGGGATGGAGCGTAGGGGCTTCACCGCTGGAATGCGCTCCGCCGCCTGGATCTGATGGCGGCGCCTCCGCCGTAGGTGATGAGAGAAGCCGCCGCTAGGGTTCCCAGTTGGAACCCAATGCCTGCACGAGGGCTCTCTTCTGGAGATGCACCTGATGATATCTGTGTCGCTGCCATATGCTGATGTAGATAGAGATGCCGTTGGACTTGGAGGCTTCCGCCCGTGCCTGGAAAATGAGGATGGGCACTGCGAAGAAGGGGTGAGATCTCCTTCGAAGTCGAGATTGTTGTCTACGGGACCATGGCCTGGATACTGCAGATTGTTGCCATCATCCTGGAGATCTCGTTGAGAAGATCTGAGAGAGAGATGTTTGTAGCTTCGCTTGCTTGGAAGGCATGATTAGGGTTTCCAACGAAACCCTAGAACTGAATATAATTATCTTCTCAAAATATTCTTCACTATCAAAATCGAATCTCGAATACGAACATGAAAACTTCAAGAATCGACCCGCTCTGATACCATGTTATAAAATATGAAGAATGCAGAAGTGATTGATAAATAGAGCATAAACAAGAAATATGAAACTGGAAGACAAAGATTTAACGTGGAACCCTACTCCGTGAGGAGCGGGATGAAACCACGGGAGAAGCCCTCAAAGGGGCATATGCTTCATTGCTTTTTCTCAATGAGTACAGGAGGTCTGTGGCTCCTTATATAGCCTCTCCAGAGCCTCCAAGTCCCACCACTAGACGATGTGGGACTAAACAACTGGGTGGGGTAAATGGATCTTCTCCAGGATCCATTTACCCTGCTACAACTCATGACACATAGAACTAATACTCCAACAGCGTGCATATATGAATGAGAGGAAGTCTCAAAAGGATTCTTTTGAAGGTAGGAACATTGATGTGGCTGACATGAATTTTGATGATGATGAATGTGAGGAACAAAATGCAATTGGGATTGGGAAGAGGGCATGTCCAAGTAGCAATAGTAATTCTATTTTGCAACCTACAAAAAAGGATAAAGGACCAATGGACTCATTTGTGACTATTAAAGTGGCAAAAGAGAGGAAAAGCTCCAATGAGACAAACTTCCATGGTAGAGGCTTATGACAAAGAGATGTGACCCAGAACTATTCAACATATAGCACGCTTCTTCTATCGTGCTGGTATACCATTTAATGCTGCAAAGCTGCAATGTTTCAATGATATGATTCAAGCTATTGGAGTATATGGTCCTAACTTAAAACCACCTTCATACCATGAGCTTAGAGTCCCATTACTTCACATTGAGAATGATTACACATCTGAATTGTTGGCTGGGCACAAAGAAACTTGGGGAAAGTATGGATGTCCTATCATGTCTGATGCTTGGACTGATAAGAGAAATAGATGCATACTTAATTTTATGGTGAATTGTTCCAAGGGCACGATGTTTGTGGAATCCATTGATGCATCATCATATGCGAAGACAGGAGAGAAGATTTATGAGCTTCTTGATATGTTTGTGGAGCAAATTGGAGAGAGAAATGTCGTACAAGTCGTGACTGACAATGGAAGCAACTATGTCTTAGCAGGTATATATTTATTTTTAATGACTACAACTATTGAATTATTTGAAATTAATGTTACACCATCCTACTATTTTTATATAGGCAATACAAGAGAAGAGGCCACACTTGTATTGGACTCCATATGCAGCACATTGCATCGATCCCATGTTAGAGGATATTGGTAAGATCCCAACGATTAAGAAGAATCTTGAAAGAGCCATTGCGATTGTGGGTTACATTTACAATCACATTGGGCTACTGAACATGATGAGGGAATTTAGATTGCAAGGAATTGGTTCGTCATGGTGTGACTCGATTTGCAACAACATTTCTTTCTTTGCAATCTCTCCATAAGAATAAGCACAGTTTAAGGACCATGTTTACTTCAGAGAAATGGGCTACTAGCAAATGGGCTAAGGAAGCCAAGGGCAAGAAGGCAAGGGATATCGCTTTGATGCCCTCGTTTTGGAATTATGTACTTGACACGCTTAAGTACAAGGACCTCTTGTTAAAGTTCTTCGGCTTGTTGATAGTGAGCGAAAACCTGCAATGGGATACATTTATGAAGCAATGGATCGTGCAAAGGAAGCAATTGAGAAAATCTTCAATGGAAAGGAGGAAAAGTACAATGATGTATTCCAAATCATTGATAAAGGAATGCCAGCTTCATCATCCATTACATGCTGCACGTCATTTTCTGAACCCTGAATTCTACTATGGCAACCCATCCATTGCATTTGATGCGGAGATCATTGACGGACTATACAAATGCATACAAAGATCGGTTCCTGATGTAAATGTGCAAGATAAAATTACGATTGAGTTAAGCTCATATAAAAATGCTGAGGGAATTTTTGGAAATCCAAAGACCATTCGATCAAGAAACTCAAAATCTCCAAGTACCATTACAATTTCATAAACTCAAATTGATTAAATTCTTGATGTTAACATCTTTATATGATAATGTAGTGGAATTGTGGAGCTCTTTTGGAAGTTCAGCTCCAAACTTGCAACTTCTAGCTATAAAGATTTTGAGCTTTACATGCAGTTCATCTGGATGTGAACGTAATTGGAGTGTATTTGAGCACGTAAGTTATTTTATGTTAATCCAGACTTTTGAGTCTTTGATTTTAACTCTTATAGTGCGAACATTTTTGCAGATTCATTCAAAGAAAAGAAATAGGCTTGAACATCAAAGGTTGCAAGATTTGGTGTACATCAAATATAACCAGGCTTTGAAGGATCGATATGACTTACGAGACACCATAGATCCGATCACTCTTACTGAGATTGATGATGCTAACGAATGGTTGCTAGGTGAAATGGAGACGAATAATGCAGAGGAAGATTTTGTCTTTGAAGATGATATATTGACATGGGGAGATGTAGCAAGAGCATCTGGAATTGCAGAGGCACAAACATATACGCGACAACGAACAAAGCATGGAGCACCTATTGCGGGATCTTCTTCAAGACGAGTTGTTGCTTCATAAGACAACGAAGAAGAAGAAATGGAAGAGATTGAGGGGAATGAAGGTGGAGATGAAGACGGTGCTGGTGAAATCATTTTTGGTGATGATGAAGACGAAGAACTTACGGATACATAGACATTTCAATTTTTAGTTATATGTTTGAATGATGAAGATGAAAACAATGCTTTGTTTGCGTAATTTGAACGTTTGAACAATTTCTAGAAGTGTTTGAAGTTTTATTTTTTTCTAAATATATGTTTGAATGATATTCATTGCATGATAGTGCTATACTTGTGGTATATTTATATTTGGAATAAGTAATATAAATAATTTAACGTGTACATATATTATATATACATACAATATTTCTTTAGCGCCTCGATTGTCTCAAGCAAGCGCCTAGGCGAGCGCCTAGCGCCTCAGGCGTTTTGGACCTGTAGCGCCTTAGAGCGCCTCACGCCTTTGACAACACTGGATCTCATTTACAATACGGGACACCCGGAGTGTCGAGAGATTGCAATTCAGGCTAAGGTGTGATGCAGCATGATATCAATTTTAGGGAACATTTGTTTTGTTTATTTTATTTATCATTTGTTTTGTTTATTTTATTTATTTATTTCCTATGTAAAAGGCTCATAATACAAGGCCTTATTATCCTTTCTTTTTTTATGTTTTCTTTCCTTTCCTAATTTTAGGAAATTGTTGTTTATTTTGGGGGGAATTAGCCTCTATAAAAGGCCCCCTTGTATTAGGGTTGCAATTAAGTTGAAGAAGAATTATTTTCCCCTCACTTTTCTCTCTCTCTCTCTCTCTCGGCCCTGCAGCCCTCTATTCCCTTTTCCCCTCCCGTGTTTTCTCTTCGCCCCAACCCTACCCCACACCATCACGCCGCCGCCTCTCCTCTCTCCGAGCTCGGCCCCGCCACCACCCTCTCGCCGCACATACCTCCCACACCCGCAACCCTGCAGCGCGCCAGTCTCCTCGCCGCCTCCTCTCCACTCCTGCGCCTCTTCTCCACGCCGCGCCTCCTCTCCCCCCGTGTTCCTCTCCCCACCCCGAACCCTAAGTCCCCCGACGCCCCACCTTCCCCGTCCCGCCGGCCCAGTCATCTTCCTCTCAGCCAACACGCCAGTTTTGTCCCCCCCACTGTGCCGCCCCCTTTGCCCTCCTACTCCCCAACCGCACCGTTAACGCCCGGCCCCAGTGACCCCGCTTGCAGCCCGTGCCGACCAGCGAGTGTCGTGGTCCTAGATCAGCCGATCCGCTTTCCCGCCGGTCCGACCAGATCTGAAGCGAGCATAATCTTCCTTGCCGGTTGTGGTATGAGTGCTTTCTCCACATATTATTCTACCATATAAATTTAGTATTATGGCCTGTGATATTGCTATTCGGTTTGGTGATTTATTGAAATTCTAGATTGCAATATCGTTATTTATTTCCATTAGTCGTTAACTAATTGATTTGCCCTAAAATTGTAGAGGAACCGGTGCTAAAACGCACGTCATTGCATTCATTTGTTGCTGATTTTTTTGCTTATCGTATATCATCCTTCTTGTATTCGTCATTTAGCCCTTAGTTTTCAATTGTTAGAAATGCCATTTAGTTCATCACTCATTTAGGTTGCATCAATTTGGTATCAGAGCCTAACGATCTTGCATCTCACTTGCATTCCATTTATTCATTGCATATAAAAAACACACAAAACAAAACAAAAAAAATTCCCAAACAAAGAAAGCAGAAACCCTAGGATTCCCATGACCGACAAACCTAGTGCCTCTAAACCCACCTATACCTCACACCCTGAATTAACATTAGAGGCTTTGTCTGCCCAATTACAACACATGTGCAATCAACTGAGCACACAAATCGCCGGAGTAGATCGTCGAGTTACCATCGCACATGAACAAATTGCCACATTGAATAGTCGTGTGCTAGGACCAGACCATAGTGATGAAACACCCAACAAAGGTCGACGTACTAACCGGAAACCGCACTCCCGGAGTAGCACTTCCCGTGACTCTAGCTCTTCTACTTCCGACGGACATGTTATCGAATATCATTCACAAGAAAGGGAAGAAGAAGGACCAGGAGACTACACCCTTTTCACTTCCAAGATCCAAGATCCACACACCTCTGGGTATACTTCACAACCTACTGGCGAATATCAATTCCCACCACGAAATGGACCTAGATCCGATGATGGATGGGATCGAGGCATCCGTCTCGATGTTCCAGAATTTGACGGAGGAAGAGACCCTGATGTCTTTTTGGATTGGCTCCAAGCCGTCGAACACTTCTTTGTGTGGAAGTCTATGCCTAGCGAACGAAAAGTTCAATTCGTCACAATAAAATTAAAGGGACATGTTCTGCTATGGTGGGATCGTTTGCAATCTGAACGCAAACGAAAAGGAAAAAGTAAGATCCGCAGTTGGAGCAAGATGAAGGCCAAACTGAAAACCAAATTCGTGCCGGAAGATTACAAACGAGATCTATATGCACGACTGCAATCATGGAGACAAGGCACCATGACCGTGAAGGAATACACCGAAGGGTTCCAATCCCTAGTCCATGGCAACCGCTTGCAGGAGACTCATATTCAGGAAGTCACCCGCTACATGCAAGGCCTCCGCCAAGTTATCCAGGATGAACTCTACTTCCACAACTGCCGAGGCGTCGACGAAGCCTACAAGCAGGCTGAACGGGCTGAAACCAAGCTCGCTAAAGCCCAGACAAGGAAGATGTCTTTCTCTGCGAACTCCGTCCCTCGCACCAGTACCCCGATGACGACTTCCAAACCAATAGGTTCCCCATCCATCGTTGCGGGTAAACCCCAAGCCAAACCATCAACTCCTGCCGTCATCTGACCACCTACTAGAAACCCCAGCCCCGGCATCTTGGGAAGTCGACCTATTGTAGGACCTGATACTTGCTTCCGATGTTATCAAAAGGGACATCGAGCAGCAGAGTGCCCAAACCCTAAGGCTAGACCCGTCCATCTATGCACCATCGACGACCCTGAAGACCCTGACCCTGAACCACAGGAATCACCTGAAGAGGAACCGACTGCTTTGACTGCTGACACCATGGGAGCCGATGACTATGAACCTCTAGGAGTGGATGGAGACGAATCCGGTCCGTTCCTGGTAATTGAACACGAGAACTTTATCGCTCCTGACAGCGCACGTACAAACATTTTGCTTACACTCGGTGTCCATGACGTTGATAGTTGGTTGCGACGCAACATCTTCCGAACCACCTGCACCTCAGGAGGACGTCGTTGTTCACTGATCATTGATGGAGGAAGTGTTGAGAATTTCGTTTCTCAAGAAATGGTCGATAAGTTGGGTCTTCCAACTCAACCGCTCGAGAAACCTTACAGTGTGGCATGGTTTCGAGGTGGTACCCAACTCCCGATCCACCGTCAAAGCCTCGTTAGCTTCTCCATTGGACCTTCATATAAAGACGAGGTGTGGTGTCATGTAGCCCCTATGGATGTCTGTCACATACTACTTGGGAGGCCTTGGCAATTCGATCGAGACACTGAGCACAAAGGAAAACTAAACACTTACTCCTTTCTCATAGATAAGGTACGTGTGACCCTTAGACCTCAACGAGATGCCCTTAGCCCCAGACAGGTGGCTACACTGCGAGCTGCGACCGCACAATCGGGCAAAAGCACTCCACCGTCAAAGCCCTCGACTACATGTCCCGTATTGCAGATGGAAGCCCAGACATTCCAACGTGAGATTCAGGAGAGCTCCATCATTTATGCATTGATGGGACGTGAAGTGAACAATCAAGAGACAGCTACACCCGAATTCCCACCTGAAATAAAGCCCATCACCCAAGAGTTTGCTGACATCATGCCTGAAGAGTTACCTGAAGGACTACCCCCGTTGCGAGACATTCAACATCACATTGACCTAGTCCCGGGAGCCAGCCTACCCCACTTGCCACATTATCGGATAAGCCCAAGCGAGCACGAGGAAATGAACAAGCAGGTCACTGATCTTTTACGTCGTGGATATGTTCGAGAGAGTATGAGCCCCGTGGCGGTTCCTGCTCTGCTTACCCCGAAGAAAGATGGCACATGGAGAATGTGCGTGGACAGTCGTGCTATCAACAAGATAACGATCAAGTATCGTTTCCCCATTCCGTGCCTTGATGACATGCTTGATATGCTATCAGGTGCCAAATTGTTCTCCAAAACGGATCTTCGCAGTGGTTACCATCATATTCGCCTCCGACCTGGAGACGAGTGGAAAACTGCCTTTAAGACCAAAGAGGGCCTCTATGAATGGATGGTAATGCCCTTCGGCCTGTCGAATGCCCCCAGCACCTTCATGCGAACCATGAATCATGTATTGCGACCCTTCATTGGCAAGTTTGTGGTTGTATACTTTGATGACATATTGATCTATAGCTTGACCAAAGACGACCACTTATCTCACTTACGACAAGTCCTAGACACCCTGAGAGCCCAACAATTGTACGTCCACCTCAAGAAATGCTCCTTCATGTCTGACACTGTCCTCTTCCTGGGATATATTATCACTGCCGATGGACTTAAAGTTGACCCATCCAAGATTCAGGCCATTCAGAGCTGGCCTGTGCCCAAAACCCTCACTGAGATTCGCAGCTTTCTAGGATTGGCTTCTTTCTACCGACGCTTCATCCGGAACTTTAGCACTTGTGCAGCTCCGTTGGTAGATTGCACGCATAAAGGCGCACCCGCCTGGACTCTTGAAGCAGAAACCAGCTTTCAAAATCTAAAACATCAATTGACACATGCCCCTGTTTTGGCACTTCCTGACTTTACCAAGGTTTTTGTAGTCGATTGCGACGTCTCACATGTCGGGATTGGTGTCGTCCTAAGTCAAGAAGGACGACCTGTAGCATTCTACGTTGAGAAATTGAATGAAGCTCGATCACGGTACTCCACTTATGATGTTGAATTCTATGTCGTGGTGCAAGCCCTCAAGCATTGGAGGCACTATCTGATCCAACGTGAATTTGTCCTTAACTCTGATCATGAGGCTTTACGATATTTGAACTCTCAGAAGACCCTTAACAAACGTCATGCCAAATGGGTTAGTTTCCTCCAAGAATACATGTTCCATCTCAAGCATAAGGTTGGTACCCTGAACCGCGTGGCCGACGCGTTAAGCCGACGAGCACATGCCCTGACCACAATGACCATCAGCACGACAGGATTCGACACACTCAAAGATCTCTACCCCACTGATCCTGACTTCGGACAAGTTTATGCAGAATGTGTTGAAATTGGACAGGATCCGACAGCCACTTATGTTCTTCATGAGGGGTTCATGTTCAAAGCCCACCGACTGTGCATCCCTGCCACCTCCCTTCGGGAGAACTTAATTTCTGAACTACATAATGGTGGCTTAGCTGGACACTTTGGAAGGGACAAGATCTTGACCCTTCTCCAAGAGCGATTTTATTGGCCGCAAATGCGAAAGGATGTTACAAAGTTCGTACAAAAATGCCAAACATGTCAAAGATTCAAAGGCCGTAGGCAGAACACTGGGTTGTATACACCTCTGTCAATTCCTCTGCGACCCTGGGAAGACATCACCACGGATTTTGTGCTAGGCTTACCCCTCACGGTACGGAAAGTTGATTCTATTTTTGTGGTTGTGGACAGATTTTCTAAAATGGCACATTTCATTGCATGTAGAAAAACCTCAGATGCATCTCATGTCGATGATTTGTTTTTTCGTGATGTCGTTCGATTGCATGGTGTTCCGCGCTCTTTTACTTCGGATTGTGACACCTGATTTTTGAGTCATTTTTGGCGCACGCTTTGGTCTCGTCTTGGTACTCAATTGCAATACAGCACCGCTTATCATCCACAAACAGATGGGTAAACCGAAGTAGTTAACAGATCATTAGGAAATTTATTGCGATGTCTTGCAGGGGACTCTCCGTCCAAATGGGATCTAATTCTTCTCCAAGCTAACTTCGCATATAACAATTCCACTAATAGGTCCACCGGAAAATCACCATTTGAGAGTGTGTATGGCTTTCCACTTACCCAATTTCTAGACCTAAAACCCACAACCATGCAAGGGAGAAGTAGTGCAGCTGCTGAGGATCTGGTCGAACACCTAACCCACATCCATATTGAAATCCGAGTCAAACTCCAAACCATGACCCAGAAATACCAAGCCCAAGCCAACCTACACCGAAGAGAGAGCGAGTTCAGAATTGGAGAATCAGTGATGGTCCACCTAAAAAAAGAGAGGTTTCCTTTGAGAGTCCACCAAAAATTGAGTGAACGAAAGATTGGTCCATTCCAAGTCCTCAAGAAGATTGGGCCCAATGCTTACCTACTTGATCTGCCGCCAGACATCCAGACATCACCAGTATTTAATGTGTCAGATCTCTTCTTATATCATGGAGATGAACAGACAGATGCCACCGCACCAGCAGTTCCTGATGATGATATGCGCCAACCGCCAGCCGCAACCGATGCCGATCAGATTGAAGATATTGCAGACATCCGAGATATGACGACTAGACGTGGTTTCTTCCGACGATATCTAGTCAAATGGAAGGGACGACCTCTTACCGATTGCACCTGGATTGACGAGGATGAACTCCAACAACTCCGCCCCGATATACTTCAGAACTTCCACGATGCCATCTCGACGGAGCGATATTCTTTTCAGCAGGGGGAGTTGATGCAGCATGATATCAATTTTAGGGAACATTTGTTTTGTTTATTTTATTTATCATTTGTTTTGTTTATTTTATTTATTTATTTCCTATGTAAAAGGCTCATTATACAAGGCCTTATTATCCTTTCTTTTTTTTGTTTTCTTTCCTTCCCTAATTTTAGGAAGTTGTTTATTTTGGGGGGAATTAGCCTCTATAAAAGGCCCCCTTGTATTAGGGTTGCAATTAAGTTGAAGAAGGATTATTTTCCCCTCACTTTTCTCTCTCTCTCTCGGCCCCGCAGCCCTCTATTCCCTTTTCCCCTCCCGTGTTTTCTCTTCGCCCCAACCCTACCCCACACCATCACGTCGCCGCCTCTCCTCTCTCCGAGCTCGGCCCCGCCGCTACCCTCTCGTCGTGCATCCCTCCCGCACCCGCAACCCCGCAGCACGCCAGTCTCCTCGCCGCCTCCTCTCCACTCCTGCGCCTCTTCTCCACGCCGCGCCTCCTCTCCCCCCGTGTTCCTCTCCCCACCCCGAACCCTAAGTCCCCCGCCGCCTCACCTTCCCCATCCCGCGTCGGCCCAGTCATCTTCCCCTCAGCCAACACGCCAGTTTTGCCCCCCCCCCCCACTGTGCCGACCCCTTCGCCCTCCTACTCCCCAACCGCACCGTTAACGCCCGGCCCCAGTGACCCCGCTTACAACCCATGCCGACCAGCGAGTGTCGTGGTCCTAGATCAGCCGATCCGCTTTCCCGCCGGTCCGACCAGATCTGAAGCAAGCATAATCTTCCTTGCCGGTTGTGGTATGAGTGTTTTCTCCACATATTATTCTACCATATAAATTTAGTATTGTGGCATGTGATATTGCTATTCGGTTTGGTGATTTATTGAGATTCTAGATTGCAATATCGTTATTTATTTCCATTAGTCGTTAACTAATTGATTTGCCCTAAAATTGTGGAGGAACCGGTGCTAAAACGCGCGTCATTGCGTTCATTTGTTGCTGATTTTTTTGCTCATCGTATATCATCCTTCTTGTATTCGTCATTTAGCCCTTAGTTTTCAATTGTTAGAAAAATCATTTAGTTCATCACTCATTTAGGTTGCATCAAGGTGAAAATGGAGCAATGGTTGTCTTTCCAATTTGTTGATACGATGACAATATACGAGGAGAGTGCTGACCAGGCTCAGGCAGAAGCTAGATGCGGAAGGGCGCGACGGAGAGGAAGAAGCAGGGGTAGAGCTCGTGATACAGTTGTCGTACCGGTGGTAGAGGAAAAACCACATGTTCCAGATATGGAACGTGTACCATCCCCGGATCTGGGTCAAGAGCTGTCATATTATGTCTTTGAAACCCAATTCGCCACACCAATTGTCGAGCCACCAATTGAAAAAACGCAAACATTGCAGGCACCGATGAGATGGGACTGAACGTAATGGGTACTCAACCCACTTACTGCACGCTTACACCGCCACTGATGTTGATCTTCGAGGATGACGATGCCGGAACATCCCAGATATCGCTGATAGATGAGGCTAGCCATTTACGACCTTTTGATCCACCGAAAATATTAAGGACATATCAATAGAGGAAGCGATAATGTAGAATGCCATTTTTTTGGGGAATTGTAAAGCGTTATGTGATGGCATTTCTACTTACAGAGAGACTGAGACTTTTGTAACTTCAAGAACATAATGAAATTATAATGTTGTTTGTATGTTTAGAATCTATTTTTGTTAAGATGTTTATATCTCACCGTATTATGTTTATAGTTTATGTTTCTTTGGGTATCACTTATGTAATTAACCCATGTCTCTTCTCCTATATAAGAGAGCCTTGGGATCTCGTTTATCATACGAATAATCTTTATCCCAACATGGTATCAGAGCAACGGACCTAGACCGAGGTTCTCGTGCCAAAACCCTAACCCTAGCCCCACCTGCCCCCCCCCTTTCTCCCAACGTCGTTGCGCCTCCCAGCGTCGCCACCCTCCAACGGGATCTCCCGCGACGCCCTCCCACCTCCGTTGGCGTTGTTGTCCGATCCAAAAGGGGCTCATGCGCTCCCTTCGGAAGCCTCAGGTCCCTGGTTTGAGTCCAACGGACCCTTCTCCATCCGCATTGAGGTCTGGCATGATTTTCCTGAGGTGATAGTCTGATTTCTCACTTCATTTGCGGCCTCAGACCTCCAACGCAGCATTAGGGATGAGTGTATAAGTCTACAGATACAACTCATCCCTCATATGATGTTGTAGACAAGTCTATTACTGAGATATTCCCCTCCTGTTCCGCATTTTGGTCCATTGAAGAATGTCAGAAAACAAGGGTGACGTGTTCTCCTCTTCCGTTGCCTTCAATGGACCGGCACCTATCGTAAAGATGGACGAGACCAACTATGAGTTATGTCCCATGCAGTTTCGTACTCTAATGCAATGCCACAACAAGGAGCATGTTCTGACTGACTCCAAGCCGACGGACAAGACTAGGGCAAATGCATCATGGAAACAAGATGATGTCTATGCTCGTATCTGGCTCTTTGGGACACTTAGCACAGAGATTGCTAATGATATTGTCAATCAGCCAACTACAAAAGCCATGTAGGATATATTGACAGCTACATACAGCCAGGCGAAGAATAAAAGCAAGATCCTCCAACTCCAGTTTGACATTTTCTCGACCAAGCAGAATGGTCGACCTCTCCTTGCACATTTTTCACATCTTAGAGGCATGTTTGAGCGCCTTCATAGTTTCATGCCCATTACTGCCAGCGTGGAACAACAGCAGTCGTATCGGAATGCCACTATGACTGGAGTATTCATGTCATCCCTTGACTCAGAGTACGATGCAGCTCGTACTACCATACCACCAATGGAAGAAGTCTACAAGATGCTGAGCAAGATTACTACTACACCTACATCTACGCTACAGCCGACATCCTCGGCTATGGCTGCTTCTTGTGGACGAGGCAGTACGTCCCAGTTCTGTGGTCATGGACCTCGTGGAAGAGGTGGAGGCCGTCAGTGTGGTCCATGTTCTTATTGTCGCCGTCCTGGCCATACAGAGGAGACATGCTTTCACAAGCATGGCTTTCCGGCATCTGCACGTGTTGCTGAGCAGACTGACTCTTCACCTGCACCCACTACTGATGCACGATTTGATGATCTTGTCTCGAGACTTCGAGAGATGATGACCACCCATGTGCTGCCAAGTTCCTCAGGTATTTCATATGTGCCTACCAGTAGTACCAGTTCCGATGTGACCGATCGGATTATGGATTCTGTAGCATCTCATCACATGTGTGGAGATCGGACACAGTTTACCTCGTACAGGGCTATACCTCTTGGGCGATCCGTGATCATAGCCAATGGAGTTCGGCTACCCATTATTGGTCAGGGGGAGATTGCTTTAACCCCTTCTATACGTCTTCAGAATGTTTTACATGCTCCAGACTTCTAAATGAATCTTCTGTCTATTAGTCAGATTGCAAAAGATTTGCACTGCCGTGCCATTTTTGACCCATTTTCTCTTATGTTTCAGGACATACTAACAGGCAAGATGATTATTCATGGCCGTGAGCAGAGAGAATTGTATAAGCTTGACGTTTCACCATGTGCTGGGGTGGCCTCTATTCCCTCTGGATTAGTTTTGCCTTTCATGTGGCATCTTCGCTTTGGCCACCTTCCTCTTCAAAAGATGAAACGTGTTCTACGGCATATATCTACTCGTACTACTTTGGACGGTGAAGCTTGTCAGCTTGGGAAACACCATTGCTCCTCCTTTCCTAGTAGCCCCTGTCATAGTAGTAGTCGGTCTTTTGAGTTGATTCATTTTGACATTTGGGGTCCGAGTCGTGTTCCTGATCATCAGGCACACAGATTTTATATTGTTGTCGTGGATGATTTTTCTAGATTTCCGTGGGTTTTCTTGCTTAAACATAAGTCTGAAGCAGGTGCTATAATTAAGACTTTTCATATTGAGATTAACAACATCTTTTCTGCTAAAGTCAAATACATTCATACTGACAATGCTTTGGAATTTTCTACTCTACAATTAGCCGAATTTCTCCCGTCTCTGGGTATAGTTCATCAGACTTCATGCACTTATACCTCACAGCAAAATGGTGTTACTGAACGCAAGCATCGTCACCTCTTATAGACATCACAAGGACCTTGTTGATTCACAATCGTACACCTCATTCTTTCTGGGGGGATGCGATTCTAACCACCTGTTACTTGGTAAATCGCATGCCCTCCACCAATCTTGGAGAGAAGAGTCCCTTCTCGATTGCGTTTCTCGAGAAGGAACTCTTCACACGTACACCACGGTTCTTAGGATCGATGGCTTTTGTCCATGACTTTACTCCCGACCGTGACAAGCTCTCACCTAGAGCTGTCAAATGTATCTTTGTTGGTTATTCTCGTACCCAAAAAGGAAGGCTCCTCTCCGCTTTAGCCAGCCTGCATTTATTCTATTAGTAACATCTCCACCAATTTTCCTATCATGTTGCAGAATAGATCCCAGATATCTAAAGGAATCTCTCTTTTGAATGTTATCGTCGCCAATCTTCACCTCGATTCCTTCACCATTGCTTCCATCAAAGGTGCACTCCATATATTCCGTCTTAGCCCTACTTATACGAAATCCTTTAGTCTCCAACTCATGTCTCCAAACCTCAAGCTTCTCATTTACTCCATCTCTAGTCTCGTCAATTAACACAATATCATCAGCAAATAACATACACCAAGGTAACTCATCCTGTTGGGAGAAAATACTATGTGAGCGTTGATGTTACATTTTTTGAGTCTATTATGTATTTCTCTCCTACATGTGGCATGTTGTCTAATACTGGTTCTAGAGAGGATGTTGTGGTACCAACACCTCCATCTCATGCTCCATGTGATGTCTCTCGATCTTCAACACCTCCATCACCACCCCCACCACCACCAACACCTCCATCTCCTACCACAGAATCTACATTCTTACCACATGTTTATACTCGCGGGTCTTCTACTCGTCACTCTACTCCTGTGCCGTCAACGTCATCCACCATGCCTCAGGTATGTCATGAACATATTATTTCCACTGATGGCATTGGAGATTTGCATAATGAACAGGAAGAGTTGATTCCAGAGGACAGTGAGGCTGATGACCTGGAGATACAGATTGCTCTAAGGAAACCGTGTCGCCAATGTGCCACATATCTGATGGTTGCACATGTTTCCTTGCATCATCTATCAGAGGACTACAAGAAGTTTATATTGGGACTGTCTGTTGTTACTATCCTACGGACGTATCAGGAGACGCTTCAGGACAGTAGGTGGCGCCTTGCTATGGAAGAAGAGATGGCGGCTCTACGATCACGTCGCATATAGAGCATTGTCTCTGCTTCACCAGGTGCATCTTTTGTGAGCTGCAAATGGATATTCACCGTAAAGCAAAGGGTTGATGGCAGTGTCGACCGATTCAAAGCACGGCTTGTGGCTCGGGGGTTCACCCAAACCTATGGGGTGTATTATTAGGACACCTTCTCGCCAGTAGCAAGACATTCGACACTATGCATTCTGCTATATATTGTTGTTTCACGAGACTGGCCTCTGTACCAACTTGATGTGAAGAATGCCTTTCTATATAGGGATTTACAGGAGAAAGTATATATGTAACAGCCACCAGGTTTTGCTATTGAGGGGGAGTCTCAGAAGGTGTGCCGACTTCACAAAGCGATTTATGACCTGAAGCAGAATCCTGGTATCAAAAGCTATCGGAGTTGATAGAGCAGAAGGGGTTTGTGCGTTCTACTGCGGACCACTCATTGTTTGTACAGAGGACACCTAGAGGTATTGTGGTCATTCTTGTTTATGTGGATGATATTGTCATTACAGGAGATGATGAGCAGTGTATTCTTACTGTCAAGGAGTTCCTTGGTCAGCAGTTTGTGACTAAGGACCTTGGCAACCTTCACTACTTTCTTGGATTAGAGTTCGCCAGGAACCAGCGTGGACTCGTAATGACTCAAAGGAAATTTGTTGTGGACCTTCTATCTGAGACACGTATGACAGGGTGCAAACCTGCCTCTACTCCTATGGATGCAAGCATGAGATTGTATGATGAGGACACTGAAGAGATTGACAGGAGAAAATACAGAGAGCTTGTTGGTAAGCTCCTATACGCCACCATTACCAGGTCGGATATTGCTTTTGTCGTTAGCAAAGTCAGTCAGTTCATGGAGCAACCCAGGAAGGTGCATATGGATGCAGTCCATATGATCTTGAGATATTTGAAGACTTTACCTGGCTCAGGCCTTATATTCAGTAGGGGTACATTACTTGAGGTGACAGGATGTGCACATGCAAATTATGATGGTCGTCCCAGAGACAGAAAGTCTACTTCTAGTTTTCCTATCTTTGTAGGCGGCTCTCTTGTTTCATGGAAAAGCAAGAAGCGGACAATGGTGGCCAGATCTAGTGCTGAATCTGAATACAGGGCTATGGCACAAGGATGTACAGAGATGATGTGGGTTAGATCAGTATTAACTGACCTTACTATTGAGGTTTCTCTTCCTATAAAGCTTTTATGTGATAATCAAGCAGCTTTACTTATTGCCAATAACCCTGTGTTTCATGAACGGACAAAGCATATCGAGGTGGATTGTCATTACACTAGAGACATGATCCAGAAAGGTCTTATATCCACCTCTCATGTTTCCACAGGAGATCAGACGGCAGACATCTTCACGAAGGCTCTGGCTAGAGGTCCATTTCAGAGATGTTGTTCCAAGCCGAGCATGATTGATATTTATGCTCCAACTTGAGGGGGAGTGTTGAGATGTTTATATCTCACAGTATTATGTTTATAGTTTATGTTTTCTGTGGGTATCACTTATGTAATTAACCCATGGCTCTTCTCTTATATAAGAGAGTCTTGGGATCTCTTTTAACATATGAATAATCTTTATCCCAACAATTTTATATGTTTTTCTTGGATTTCTATTTCATATCGGATGAGACTTCAACAAAAATGAAAATAGTGCAATGCATGACAATAAGGTTGTGCTGAAATGGATGTTGTTTGATTCTTGTAATGCGTAACAAAATACATGTTCAGTGGGTGTTGTGTAAATGGTGTTGAAATAGATGTTTAATTCTTGTAATGCATGACAGAATACATGTTCATTTTATTTATTTTTTTAATAAGAAAAAGGGGGAGCCCTCCCAAGGCGGGAGTCACCACACCTAAATATTCATTAATTAATTAAGGAAAAGGTACATCATTTGGAAATCCAGAAATTGTGCAATGCATTACAATGAGCAAGTACATTTTCAAAGTAAAATCGCTGCCCCTTGAAAGTGGTATCATTTCTACCAAGCCAAATAGCCCATAGCGCTGCAAAGGGCTTGGAGACGTCTCTGGAAGACCCAATGCCGACCGCCCGAATAGATCTCCAAAACTGCTCCGCATCTGATGCCCGAACCCACGGGAGCCCCAGCGAATCCCATACACTTGCCGAGGACCTGCATCCAAAGAAAATGTGGACTGCCCCCTCCAAGTCGCCCTTGCATCTGTCACATATCAAATCCGTTGCACCCAGCAGCCTGCCTCTTCTCACCTTGTCACAAAGACGGTCTCTCCGCAAACACCAAAGGAAGATCTTAAACCGAGTAGGAATCTTGGCCGCTCAAATCATCTTCAAATCAGCACAAAGGTCCTCGTCACGTTCCACCATACCACCACTCAGATTCCGATATGCATTCTTCACTGAGAACTTACCATCTGCCCACACAAAATGATCGGGGTCTCCCAACATTTCCCCGACGGAGGGAATCTCCGATAGTAACCGCAAAAAATCTTCCACCCCCTGATCCGAGAGGGCCGTAAGGAACCTTGGCACCCACGACCCAGCTTCAGCCACCTCTGCCACCAGAGCCCCTCTGTCAACGGCTAGCACCACCAACCTAGGAAAACGGGAGGCTAACACCCAATCCCCCATCCAGTCATCCTGCCAAAACCGGAATCGAAGACCATTCCCCAACTTGGGCCGCAGGAGAGCCCTGAGCCTCGGAATTACGGCACGGATCCCACTCCACAACGCAGACTCATGATGCTTCTACACCGCCACCAACTCCCCCGTGACACCGTAAATCTCCCTCAGCAATCACAAAACCGACGAATCCGATGAACCCCAAATGCGCACCACCCATTTGGCTAACAAGGCTTTGTTCATAGAGTCCACATCCCTGACGCCTAGACCCTCCTCCGAGACTGGTGTCGCAAGGTCCTTCCACGGGACCAGGTGTAACCCCCTCGTTGTTTGCCTCCCATCTGACTAGAAAAAGGATCTCATTAGGGCCTCCACCTTTCTCTTGACACTGACTGGCACTAATCTTGTTGAGAAGAAAAAAATCGGAATGGCATAAAGAACATGCTTCAATAGTGTAAGTTTCCCACCCTTAGACAGGGTGGTAGCCTTCCACCCTTCCAAACGCTCCTCCATTCTCCGTAGAACACAGTCCCAATCAGACTTCCTCAGCCTACCACCAACCAGCGACAACCCCAGATAAGTAATCGGTAAACTCCCCAGAGGGCATTCTGCCCACGTCGCTAACCTGCTACTCTCTTCGCCATCCATCTCCATTGGGACCAAAACCGACTTAAGCTTGTTAATCTGCAAGCCAGAGAGGGAACCAAACACATCCACCAAAATCGCTGCATTTTGATTTTGCTCCTCCGTCCCTCCCCCCTCAGGAATATCAGCGTGTCGTCCGCGTACTGCAGGACCGGAACGGAGATGTCTCCCAACCTGAAGCCCTCGCACCAACCCTCTTCAACCGCCCGCAGGAACAAGATTGCAAGACAATCCGCAGCCAAAACAAAAAGCAAGGGGGGGCGACGGGCATCCCTGACGCACCCCTCTCTGCGGCTGGAACCAACCTCCCTCCGACCTCTCGTTGATCAACATCGAACAAGAGCAAGTGGTGACGCATCTCTTCACCCAAGCAATCCATCCTTCTGGAAATCCCCTCTTTTGCAACGTTGTCCATAGGAATCTCCAACTGACATATGCCTTGGAGTAGTCAATCTTCCAGACCACCCCTTTCTTTGAAGACCTCTTCCACTCCCGACATATTTCCGAAGCGGTCACGATACCATCCGCCATACATCGACCCAGAATGAAAGCAGATTGTGCCAGTAAAACCACTGATGGCAAGACAACCCGAAGTCTACTCACCAGAACCTTGGCGACAATGAGATAAATGCCATTAGAGATAGAAATCGGCCTGTAATCCCCAACCCCCACTGGAGAATCCTTCTTCGGCAGCAAAAAAATCAAAGCCCTGTTAACTTATTCAAAATCCCTGTTGACATCCCTGAATTCAGTCAAAACCTCCAAAATGCCGCCCTTCAGCAGATTCCAGAACTCCCGGTAAAAGGAAATAGAGAAGCCATCCGGGCCAGGAGCACCGTCCGCATTCAGATCCCAAACCTCCATGCGCACCTCTTCCTCCGTAAAGTCGGCCACTAACGACTCAGCCTGGGGTCCACTCAAGGACCCCGCCCCCCCGGCCCGTCCAGCCCCAACCATTCTCCTCCCTCACTCTCCTCGACGCCCTTACGAAGTGCTCCCGCAATGCAACCCCAATGTTCCTCTCGCCCGATACCCTCTGGCCTCCCACCTCCACATCCTGTAAATAACTCCTCCTCCTTCTCCCTGAAGCCACAGAATGAAAGAAACGCGTATTCGTGTCACCTTCCCTCAGCCACTTCTGTCGCGACCTATGTCGTCAATGAACCTCTTCCTTCCTATCCTCCCATAGCGCCGCCTCCAACCACGCTGCCCTCTCCTGCACCTCCTCCGGAGTCAGCTCCCGGTTGTCTTCCAGCCCATCTACCCTTCTAATCGCAGCCTCTGCCTCTACCTTGACTGCCCACCGCCTCCTGACAACCTCCTTCTCAAAAGTCAACAACACCCGCCTAAGAGAATCAAGCTTTGCCGCAAACCGCGTGACTGTCGAACCTTCCACCACCACATCCCTCCAGTGATGAACCACCAAGTCCCTAAAGCCCTCCTCCAACAACCATTTCTTCTCAAACTGAAAGGCAAACCGAGCCAAGCGCTCCTCCCCAGAAAACCAAAGAATGGGAGTGTGATCTGAAAGCGTCCTCGGAAGCGCCTAAGACCTCGCCAGCGGAAAAGCCTCCCCCGCCTCAACCGTCATCAGGAACCTGTCAAGCCTGGACCTCGAGCGCGTATTCCTCCAAGTGTACCTACAGCCAGCCGCATCCACAACAGACAAGCCCAGAGAACGAACCATCTGCCTAAACTCGTCAGATCCAGGGTCAGAACCACCGCCTCCCCTCGGCCTATCGTCCGGGAACAAAGTGACATTCAAGTCCCCACCGATGATCCAAATACCATCTCCCACCTCATTACCAACGCTCTCCAAGTCCGCTGCCAAACTACCATCCTTCCGCCGACACGGACCATAGACATTAGTAACGCACAGACGCATCCCATCCATTCTCCGCAGCAGCCTGGTCGACAAGGTGAACAGGGAGACGGAAGTCCCCAGCAGATCAAACGCATCAGACCACCAACCAGATAGAAGCCCCCCCGAAGCCCATGTTGCCTCCTTTTCTGCCACTGCAAAAACCACCCCCTTACTCACCTCCCGCCGCAACTGGTCGTCCAAAGATTGTAAATTCATCTTCTGCAGCAAAAAGATATCAGCCCCAACCTCTCTCACCAAGTTCTTCACTCCGAGCCTTTTTTCGGGCCGGTCCAGGCCCCACATATTTAGTGTTAGCAACTTCATTTGAACAACTTAACAACCATCCTCCTCGGAGGAATCACCCCCAAACGCCTCACAATATCTCTGTCGAGAGCAGCAAACCGATTCCGCACCACCAACGGGCTGGCCACCTCCAAACCCTCACCTTCTGCAGCCACTTCCGAAGCCAAAGAGGCCCTCAATGCATCCCTCGTTACCTTCTCTGCCCTCCTTCGACCCCACTCCCTCTCTCATATGCCAACCTGAATTGCCTATGTTGCGGCCCAGAGGCCACCACCTCACCCCCACCAGAAGCACCCAAGATCTGAGGCAGAGACTCCTTCGCCACCTCCAAAACAATAGGATTAGCCCCAACCCCCAACGGGCCCCTCCACACCACACCAGACACCGACAGAGCCACCTCCCCTCCCAGCAAGTCACCCCCTCCCGCCCCCCCAGAAACAACCAGCCGCGAGTCAGGCGCAGCTCCCCCCACCTCACGCCCATCAGACTGCACAAGGGCCGTCGCACCGCGCGCCGAACCCCCGGCCTCCTCAACCAACTCCGGAACCGAACAAGCAGGTAACGAAGCGGCTATGTCGATCCGAGATCCAACCGCAAGCCACCAAGGTAGCTGAACTACCGCCAAAACCGGAAGACCCAGCGTAGATATGGCGTCGAACTGAATCGCCTCCGCCCGGGACCGTGCCATGATGGGGTGCGACCTACCCACACAAGGCTGCTCCACCTCCGGGGTCTGAACTCCCTCCACTGATGCCTAAACTGGAGACCACGGCTTCGGCCCCTCATCACCCGATGTTCCCTCGGCCAGCTGGAGGTCCCTCCAACGACAATCAGCCGCCCGAGAAGTCGCCCTTACATCCGCGGCCGCCAACTCAAGAAGCCGCCGCCTACCGTCTAGCCACACCTCCCACCAGCCCAATCTGTCGGTGCCAACCGGCCTCACCCGAAGCACGACCTCCAAAGATTGCCCAGGTGAAAGGCACGAACTCTCCACGGAGACAACCTCAATCACGCCCCGCAACAACCCAGAAATGGTCTCTTTCGTCCTCGCCCCCAGCGGAAGCCCCCTGATGACTACTCTCTCCACCTTGCATGGCACCACGGCGACATCCCACTCCTTCGGCTTCCGCCACCTCAACTGCAAAGCCCCCACCTCCGACCCACGCAACAGACTCTGCATCTCGGAACACTGCAGCCCCCTCGCCAACACCCTCCACGGTGAAAGCTGAGCCACATCTCCCTTAAAAGAAGCTCTGGACACAAGCCCCACGTCAGAAGTCGCCAAAAACAGCGCCCCCTCTCCACCCCCTTTGTCAACCAAGAGGCCATCCTGAAGCACAGCAGACGGGCAGCACCTACGGGAATGACCAAAGCACCGACACGAGAAGCATCGCATAGGCTCGCAGCATGCCCGCGCCTAATGGTCGAGTCCACTGCAACGAAAACAGCCCCTACCGAAAGGTTTGGACCGTGGAGGGCCATGTCCACGCCCGGTAGCAGTAAAGATCCGCCCCCTCCGACGCCGTACCACCAATCGCCAACCCCCGGCCGCATCAGAGGCCCGACATCCGACTCCTCCCCTGCCCGCTCCGGCTTCCCCTGCACCCGGATTCCCCTGCCCTTCACCCGAAATCCCCTGCTCGCTCTGAAAGACGAAACCAGCGCGCGCCGAGGAAGCCGCACCCGGCTTTCCCTGCCTGCCGAAGCAACCGAAACCAGAATGCCTCTGAATCAGCACAGCACGCAGAGGAAAGAGCGCCAAGGGAAGCACTCCAAAGCCCCCGCACCCAGCCAAATGCTCATGCGGAGAAGAAACCGCAGAGCTACGAGCTCCTGCGCCGTTGATAGAGCTGGCAGCGACAGCCTAGCCCAGACTCCGAGATCCCCGATGGTCCCAACCACCGCTCTCCCAAAGCCCCTCACCAACACACCGCCCTCCAGGTCGTCGCCCCTCTCCAACGCGACGCCCCTGCTCGCCCCCGACGCATCGCGTGCCCACCGTACTCTGCATATGATTCCCACCGTACTCTGCATACATGTTCATTTTATGTCGTTTGAATGGTTTTATGACATCTATATTGAATTCCAGGAAGTTTCGTGTATATCGCATAAACAGAATGCGACATCTATATTCATTTTTAAGATGTTTCTTGTATATCGCATACACAGTATGTGACATCTATATTCACTTCCACTTTTACTTTTCCAGGAAGTTTCTTATATATCGTATACACAATATGTGACAATTATATTTATTTCCAGGACGTTTCTTGTATATCACATACATATATGCAACATCTATATTCATTTACAGGAAGTTTCTTGTATATCGCATAAATGTTTGCGGCATCTATATCGCATTTTGTAAATGTGATGTATATGTAGTATCAAAGTAAAATAAAGCCTTCCTTTAGTATCACATTCCATATATGCGATACCACTCTAGTACTCGAGTAAAAAAAGTTTCTATGCTACCAATGGACTTTTGTAATCTCGAAGTACTACTTAGGAATTTGCCTCGTTAACAATTTACTCCAAAATAACTGACAAAAAATGTCTCCCCTTCAATTCAGGTATCGGGCTAGATACGGGGTCATTCCATGCAATGATCACCCCCTGCTAAGCCAATTGTATCCAAAGATATGTACTCCGTCAATGAACCAGACCCCATAGATCCCCAAAATATAGTAGAACAAGAGGAAAACAAGGCCGCATCACATCCCCATTCGACCAACAGAGCTCCAATCGAGCTCCGTGTTTCTTAGATCACCCAGACCTCTCACGTTCCAAGTTAGAACCCTCATTAAGACAACTTGGAAGAACCCAAAGTTTTGACCACCCACGGCCACAACTACATGAGATTTATGGGCCTAAATAGTTGAATTCTATGTATAGACCTTTGTACGTTTTTTGTTCATGTATCTCTTCAACCTCCTCCCAATTACACCCCCACAACAGAAGAACATGATGAGGATACTGGCAAAGTGGAGGCACTGACAGCTTCTAATTGGGGGAGGGCTCCAGTCGTGGACTGAACCACTACTTCCTCCAAGACAGTGACCGCTCATTGAAGATGGGAGCTCCAATGAGGGAGAAAGATGCATATTAACTTTCGATGGAAAATGAGTCTCTGCAAGGACTAAAAGAGCATAGGGGAGTTCCAATCGTAGCTCCCCAAGTGTTGGAGACAGCTTCAATGAAAGCAGAAGAGGGAGCTAAAGACTCTTCAATGGGTGACTCAGTGGGAGGATTCACAAAATCATGGAAGGCTTCGAATTGATTTCAAAGCAGAAGCTCCTTGGTAATCGATGTCACATTGGGTGTCTCCAGTCAAGTAAAATGATACGCATCCAAAGTATTCCTTTGAACAGTAGCTCATCAAGGCCCCCTCATTCGAACCCTCCAAACAAAACAGTAATAAGGGTGGGTTTGCAGCTGCCGAAGACAAGAGGAACCATAAATAGATCCCGCAGTCTCCAAAAATAGTCGTAGCCCTAAAAGGAAATACGTGATTGTAGATGGGGTGAAAGCTAGAGCGGAGGACGTTGATTTCACGGTACCTTCCAGGTTTTCTTTTTCAAAATAGGAGATATGCACTATGTAATTTCCACCTCAGTTTGAAAAAAAAATCCAAACAAGTCTCCTCCAGGATCTTTGCCTCCTTGTCTTTCGGGATTTCCGTTACTGGAAGAGGCTTCGACTGTGTGAGAACGGATGAGCTTGCGACTGCTTCTAACGCTAGAGACGAAGGCGGCAGAGGGGGAAGAACCTACACTAGTAGCTTGAAAGATGCATTGCCCACCTTTAAACTACAAACACACTCACTGAGAAGTGAATCTGAACCCTCAAGGACCACCAAGGTCACGAACGAATCTGATCCAGGAGACCAGCCACCGCCAAGGATCCTTGTCGATTCCTAGCCGCCTCAGCACCTGTCTCAGGGCTTCTACCTATATCAAAAGAAAAGGCACACCAAAAACATGGGTCACCCGCAACTTGTTGTTTGGTGCTTCACTATCCATCAAACATGGGAGGCGCCCACTGACTCCTACCTTCTGATTAGTCTTCAACATGATATCAATCACTTTTGTTGATAACCCCTTAGCATAATACACATTTGAATCCAGAGCAACGACGTCACCCGAGAATGAACTTCCCGACAAATCTTGTAAGGATACCATGATGGAGAGGACATCCTCCTCTTCACGCATAGCAACACCAATGAGAAAGCCTTCTTTCTCTATGACAGATCTTTATTTACCATGACAATTACCACCGAAGCATATGTGAGAGTAGCATAGCGCATGACCATTGTCGAAGGTCGCTTTGAATCCCCGGATTTGCAAATCAGAATGGCATATGGAAGCATCACCTTCTGCAAGCAAATATGTGACATGTGACCTCCTTTCCCACAAGTGAAACACCGTGGTGGAAGAATGCACGACGTGGCACAATGACCATACAAACCACATCTAAAGCACCGCTGACCTCGTTTGCAATGGGAAACATATGACCAGCCCTCCTTTTCCCTCTCTTGCGTGCGTTTGGTGGCTCTCTCACACCTCTCCGAGTCGATGATGGTATCCCTCCTATGTTCCTTCACCCCGCCTTGCACCTCCCATCTTAGACGCTCTCTCCAGTGTTGAGAGCTCCCCATCCCCAAAGAAAGGAATATTCAAGTATATTCAGTCCACCGCAGTTATTTCTTTGTAATAAAGAAGGATTAGCAATCAATGTGATGTTCATTTAGTTATTTTTCTGCAAATATAAGAGAGGCATTAATAAAGAATGGAGCTGAACCTGTTGTTTCTCTACCCGCAATGCCAAGGTTTTGATGCCTCGCAAGCAAAGCCAGCAATCAAATGGGGCTAACCCAGAACCTTCTGCATTTTGAAGGAATGCCAGCTCTCTTGACAAGCTGCATCGACAACATGGTTGGCAAAGAAAGCACATTATCGGCATGTCAACCAATAGTACATGAAACATCCATATTTATTTATTATGCTAAAACAAAAGAAGTAAAGAGCATTTGTCATTGCTGAAAGTAATGGTCATCATAATGAGAGTCCTAAGCAACAAGAAAATCTAGATTGATTGTTCGAAAGCCATGCTGCTTTAAGGGATAAGGCACCTAAGAGGAATAGATACTTTGTTAGTTCTGAAGGTAATACAGGACTTCCATACTTTGGCCATACAGTGGCAATATTGTCACCTAGAGAAATTAAGGTCTAGACACAAACCTAACAGTTCCTCAAGAGAACGCTTGAGAATGGTGAAGGTTGAGGCAATCGGGTGATTGGATTTTGTTGAAGAACCATTTATTCCATCGTAATTTGTAAATGCTCAGGTGTGGAGTCCGACATCATTAACTGAGAGGAAGCTGCGAGTGACTGGGCATAGATATAGGGTCATGTATTACTTGTTTGGTTGAGAAGAAACATTAGATGCACCACAACCATTAAGTCGCCTCACCCCATGGAGTAGATTTGTCACCCAGATTGGCTCGGACCACATTATGTTGATGAGTACTTGATATCTTTTTGGTATGCTTATTGTCATTCTATATTTCCAGATGATACTAGATAAAGATCTAGGGACCTTTTCTGACTTCTCGCTGTTGGTATCAATTTTAAAAGCATAGAGTGTCTTGGTTCGTCAAGTTAACGCAGGTCATTTTATGATTAATCAAGATCTGTAGATAGAGAGTTGTAGATTTTTGTACTCCAAGTCGACAATTGATTTTAGATGACGCCAACCTGTGCATATTCACAATTTGATAGGATCTGCTGAATCCAACAAAATCTGATCTAAGCCTGACAAAATCTAATCTGACAAAGGTGGCAACGTATGTGGGTCATTTGTCATGATGGCGACATTAAATGACCACAGGATAGTCAGCAGTGGTAGTGATAGTGGTAGCATGCACAACACGGAGACACTGTGCGAGGCAACAATTGCATATAGTGGCACACACATTGATGCAATAGCACGATGATGCAACTGCTTAGAGACGAGAGTCCCACTTTCAACTCCGGTCCTTCCAAATTGTGGGCCAGAAATACGGGTCTATATGATAGACTTGTTGCATAGCCGATAGCCCTAATCATTATTGATGTAGAGCACAAAATCCTAGATATTTAGTGCTTGATGAACCATCATTCAAGACTCCATACCTCCAGTCTGTCATGATCACAAGCATTTTTTTAGGTCCTGAAAGCAAAACAGATGATGCAATTATGTGAGAGCCAAACAGCCCAAATTGTCGCAACTGGCAATGGCAAAAGCAGAATGGCATCGGGTCAAGATCTTGCATTGTAAGGAGACTCCCAAAAGTCGTCCAAATCCACGATGTTGAGCCAATCCAATCCCAAGGTGCCCACATCTCCATCATCTTGACGCAAACAAAGAAGAGATGATGAGAGGATTCGATCTGGTCTCGCAGAGGGGACACATGCTATTACCATCCCCAAATAATCCCGCCCACCAGTCCCTGGTCATAATCCTTCCACAATGCAATAACCAAAGGAATACCTTTATGCGAGAAAGTATTTTCAGCTCCCAAATCAGGTGGCAATTACAAGTGAAACTTTCGAGCATCGGCTATAACGGTCTATCGATTGCTTTGCAGGCATGTCTCATTAAAAACTCCATCTCTCCAGACCCAATGATACCCACCCCATCCAAACCGCTAATATCCTCTAACATCTCCAATAGCTCCTCCATACGTTGATCAGAAAAATCAAAAACAAACTTCGGCATCCAGTTATCCCCCACCCAGCAATCTGCTGTCGTAACTTCCTAATCATAGGAGAGAACAAACAGTCTCATGTAGGGATGAAAACGAATGTGAATATATTCGTATCCAACTCATTGTCGTATTTGCTTTATACATATTTTGACATTCATATTCGTATTCATTTTAAAATGGATGCGGATATGGATATCACTTTGACATTGACTATTATTCGCATTTGTATTCGTATATTCATTTTCGTACATAAGTATATTGATAAATTTATTTATAACTATGCGTAACAACATTTTATGATTGCATTCATCATTGTTGATATAGATGTTATAAATTACTACATATGGTGTATCTATTTTATGTGTAACACATCCTAACATATATATTTTAGTTAATCTATTAAATATTTCTGTTATTATTCGTATCCAATTCGTATCCGTTTTACATTCGTATTCGTTTTTAAAGATATGGTAACACAATTTTGACATCCGTCAAATATTCGTATCCGCATTCGTATTCGTATTTTAAAATGGATAAGGATATGATTATACCTATATTCGTATTCGTATCTGACCGTTTTCATTCCTAGTCTCGGGAAATGAGCATAAGCGACCCACCGTGAGTCCAATTGTCAGTCCAAAAAGTAAAAGATCAACCATTCCCCCGTCGGACTGAAAAAAGGTGGGAAATTACGGCATTAGCAAACATATTCCCTTCCAAAAGGCTGAGGAGGTGGTCTGAGGAGGTGGTATGATTTACCAATGTCGACTGAACATTAACACCCTAAATGCGAGGAATGAGCCTGCAACATAGTTCCTCGCCACTGCCCCAAATCATGGTCATCCACTTCATAAACAAGGCCTTGTTCATGGTGTCCAACTCAGAAATCCCCGAACCCCCATCCTCCTTGGGGATAGAGACAAAATCCCAGTCAATTAAGTGAAAGCCCGATGCACCTTGGCCCAATTCGCCCTGAAAAAATCTTCCTATAATCCTCCCCATTCGCCTTCGAACCCCAATGGGAAGACGTTTTGAAGATATAAAAAATACTAGTATTGCCTCCAGAATCGCCTTCTCTGGTATTAGATGGCCATCCCGGGATAAAAGAGAAGTCTTCCATCCTGTTAGCTTCTTCTCCATCTCCTCAATGATTAGCAGCCAACCTGTGATATTGAGAATCCCACAAGCTAATGGCAAGACTCCCCACAACCCCAAGCCTTTGAACCTTCAAACCCCATGCCCACCCCTCATTCAGTGGAAAAGTAATCGTGTCCCAGTTCAGGAGGCATATACATTTACCATCAGATGAGCTCCATAGGAATCTTCTCATGCATGCTTCAAAACATCTACGGATCCCCGCAGGAATAATACATGTAGACATGGAAAACACAGGAACCGCTGCGAGAACCACCGTCAAGAGCACAAGTCTCCCTCCTCTGAATAGGCATGAAGCTTTTGAGCTCGCCAACTTCTGTTCAAGCCTTTCCACTATAGGTATCCAGTCAGCCTGATACAGTCGTCGCTACAGAGAGGCAGTCGAAATAGCTTTATGGACCACCTCTCAGTGTTGAGGTAATCCTCGCAGATCTCTATCTCAGCTTGAGAAACACTAGAGAGCTCAAAAGAGAAAATTACATAAACACCCTGAAGGGGTCACGGACTCGAGAAAAAGAAAAACAAATAACTAACTCTAACAATAGCTTTTTTACATCAATCTCCGCACGATGTAAATTAACAATTCATGTAATTAAAATGCAAAAAAAAACATTTTCATGGTTTTTATTGCAATAATATTCTACATGTTCTCAACACATTTTTTCTCCATGTTGAGCAGTGAACTTGTGCATGTCATATACATGTATAAAAGAATGGGTGGCAAAAACTATCCTTGCAAGTTGTCAGCAATTGAGTATGTTGAGAAAATTGTCAATTAGGCTATTGTCGTTTAGTCCCACATGGATGAAAGCGTTGGAACTTGCTTGTGTTGGTGGGGCTATATATTACCACACACCCCTTGTACTCAACTAGAAATTGCTAGTCGAAGATCCATCCCTTTGTGTCTTTATCATGTAATTTCATCTCACTCCTTAAGGAGTAAGATTCCATGTAAATCCGAGTTTTCCTTCTTGCTTCCCGACTTAGTTTATTTTATTTAGTATTTTCATATGGTATCAGAGTGAATCAATTCTAAGCTTTATTCTTGACGTTCGATTTTCATTTCGATTGTTAGTGTTTTCGTAAGTTTGAGATGTACTCATGCTACGTATCGCCAAAGCCAACAGCAATGCAAGAGGTGATGGGATAACTCTTGGAATCCTAGATCGATGCTGGTCCCAGTCGGTGAAGATAATGAAGCGGTGCTCAATAAACTATAGTTAGTGTTGAAGATGGCACATGACGAGCACCAAAAGCGCCATGATCAAAGATGTTGGCACGTGAAAGGAAATGTTGGAGAAACACCGCAAACGACTATGCTTTATGACAACAAAGGAAGAGGAGACGGCGGCAACAACCTTTAACATTCCTCACACGGCGACAACGAGCTCACCATAGAAACCCTACTAATGTTTGTGAAGGAGAGGAGACGGAGGAAAATATGGCTCGGTGACATTGATGCAAACCCAGTGATGAAGGCATTGAGGTGACACTGACTTAATGATGGTTGCGGTGGCATTGAGAGATGGATGTCATCCTGTTGTGCATCCTCATAGGAAGCCCTAAATAGCAACCCCAAGCATTAAGTTCTTCTTAGGAACCTTAACCCACGAAGAAGGGATTGAGGAAGATGGGCACGATGCCTTCTCCACGGTGGAGATTTAAAAGCTCTTTCTTTAAAAGGGTAAAGCCTTCTCCCACTTTTAAGCAGGGTCAACTACATGGATTCTTGCTCAAATCGATGATGAAAGATCTGACTATTTTTACGATGGTTGTTAGCTACCTAACGCAACCCCCACAAAGAGGGATGTGAACCCTGTTATTTTACATGGTAGGCATACTGCACTACCATCAAATCATTGGAGTAGGTTTAAAAAAAAGCTCCTTCTTTATGTTATTTTTTTATTATTTGGTCCAATAGGACATATTGGTTGTTGTAAGTTTGTGAAAAAAAATTGAAGGGATGCAATTCAAAAAAAGGAGACGGCGAGACAAAAGAAATAGTCAAAGAGGATTAATATGAAGAACTAAAAAATTCTGTGAAAAAAGGAAGATGGTGGGAGGAGAATAGTCAAAAAAAGGAAATGATGATTACAAAGAAATATGACGAATGATGAAAATTATTGTTGAGGTGAAAAGGGGAGAATTTTTTAGAAGTTGTATCTCTGACATGAGTATGGAAGATAGGGATATCTAAGAAAACCTCCTTGTTTTATATGAAGCGCACATATATTATCATTTAAAAAAATCGTCATACTCATGATTTGGGCTTAGAAAATTTTTCGTTGACCACGTATGTCACAAACACACTATACATGCTCGATACTGAGAGATCTGCATGGACTCCATAGAGAGATATCATTGTTTGAGCCAAGGTGGAGAGGCCCAGTTCAAAGTTCAATGCTCTTATTGTCACCTTGCATCGGTTTCATGATAGAAGGCATTTGTTTAGATCATCATATCATAGCAATAATCACAAAGGTTTCCATTGGAGAGATCTTTTTTTTTCAATCTTATGTATCCAAAGAATTCTAGAGCCCAACAACATTAGTTGCATATTTCCTAGATCACATGCACAAGAAGAAGCAGTTGAAAGTTTAAAAGTTGTACAATATGTGTACTCAACTTTTGTGTGTTGAGTGTTATATTGACCAAGCTGGACATTCCATGCTCCAGCTTAAGGGGGGGGATTGAGAGAGTTGCCAATTAGGTTATTGCATGGAATTGTTTAGTCCCACATGGATTTGTAGTGGGACTTGCTTATGTTGAAGGAGTTATATGTAGACCCAACACCCCAAGTACTCACTGCGAAATTTCTAATAGAAGATTCGGTCATTTGTGGCTTTATCTCATGGTTCCATCCCATTCCTTAGGGAGTATGGCTCCATGTATATCCAAGTTCCCTCCTTTTTCAATTCCACTTATTTGTGCAATTAATAATAGCCTAGATAGTAGATACATCACCAAAAATATCAAGCACCATAGTCATTCCTCTAACCATTTGAGATCAGCCCTCCACAAAGAACATCATGTTGTCCACATACTGCAATATCGAAATTGACATATCTTCCCGGCTATACCCAACGCTAATCTCTCCAAGCACTGCATGCTCCACCATAACAGTGTGTGTGTCTGCCACGACTACAAAAAGAAGAGGTGCAAACAGACAACCTTGTCGAGCCCCCAGTATAATTGGAAGAAACCACCCTGTAGACAGGCATTGATCAAAATCAAGATGAAATCCGAACAACCTTGCTTTTCTCTTAGCTTGGCTTTAACTGAGAGCTAAGCCTAGATGCTCCAGATTTGATTTTCAACATAAAAATATATGCCACATGTTCAACTTATTTGCATTCCTTACCCTTTCTAAGGACGCTCCTTCAACTTCTTTGCACTCCTTACAACTTATTTGGAGTTATATGTACAATAGCTATCTATATAAAATTTATCCATTCTGAGCCACTTCACACTTTTCCAGAAATCCTCGGAATACCATCCCCATTGCTCGTTAATGAGCATGGCATATGTGTATCAGCATCAGTTATAAAACCTTGAAATGTGTGTCTACAAACCCTCTAACTAGAAAAAAAATCAAGAAATGCACTTGTTCAGAAGCTTTGAATGGGTTGTAAAAAAGACTGACCTGTCTCCCTTGACAGCAAGGACACCTGCCATCAAGTCACTGTGTCCAGCTAAAAACTTAGTTGCAGAATGCATGACGATATCTGCGAAATGGAGACATTATACAGAATAGATTAATTACAAGAACTCAAATAGCTCGCGCAGCCATTATTTGGTGTTTATATTCATTATAGTCCATGCATGTACCTGCACCAAGTTCTAGAGGTCGTGATAGTACTGGAGACATAATACTGTTATCCACCATAACAAGAGCACCATGGGCATGTGCAAGCTTTGAGATTTTCTGATGAAAATATTTAAGTCCAATGTAAAACTTTGTAATTTTATAACTGAAATATTCCATAATTGTATAACTAGAATATGCCAGATTTTCATATGCAAAACTCAGAAAGATATCTGAGAATACTTGCAATAAATTATTCTAAAATAAATGCATGACGTTACAAAGCAAATGACGCATAAAAATATTTTTTCCGGTCTGCACTTTCAAAGTTTCAATTGCAATTAGATGGAAAGTCGTTTACATGGATCTGACACTAATGGAAGGCCAGGTGGCATCTCAAGCGGCAGAACCTCTTTATTCTCTATTTGTTTTATTTAGTGAGAAATGATTATTCTTGTAGGGTTCCTTCGATTGAAAAAAGAGCCAAAAATCATTCTCTTTTATAATTTTTAGTGAAAAAGAAGATCCTCGACAAACCTCTATTAAAGATCAATTTCTAATACTGGGAAAACTTCAATCGCCATGATATCTCAATCTGGGTGACCTGCTTTTCAATTCTTTTCATTATGAACGATCTTGATGATACCCAAATTTATCTCCTTCGGGATTTTGTTACCGATATAATTTCATGATTACATCTAAACCCCTATGTAATTGTGAATTATTATAATCATTATAAGACATGCCTATGTGTTAATTTCCTTTAACTTTTCCCGGTCAAATGTGACAGTCTCCGTTAAAGACAACAAGAATATCCATCTTATCCGTCATTTATGCCCTCCTCTTCTCCATCGACGAGGGTCAAGGGAGGGAGAGGTGTTGGGGCAGGAGGAGAAAGGGAAAAGATGAGGAAGGGGGGCAGGGGAGGTCAGGACTCAGGGGAGATGGGTGTTGAGCGGAGGGAAGGGGGTGGACCCATGCAAAGGGCAGAGGTCCGGTAGGTGGGGTTATTCAGTGCCCCCTTAGAATTGAACAAAGTAAAACACTGGGCAATGGTGACGGGCATTGGGGCAGTGGCAAAAAGCAGTTGTGCTCACTAGCAGCTACCAGTGAGTTCGACATGGGCGATCGATCGGGAAAGGTGCATAGGTGATTCGAGGTCATGAGGGATTCGAAGGCACAGACGAATGAAACGATTGTATCATGGGCTCGCACAAGAAGGTTGTGAACAGAGGATTTCCCGGGTGAGGCTGGGCAATGGTGGAAATAGTTGTGAAGGTTTATAGGAGAGGATGTTTCAGATGACGGATGTTACTAGTCCAGTTTCTCATGTGAACCCTGAAATGATGAGCATTTGCTCTTTTCTTAATAGCTGGATTGTGGAGTTTAGCAATTGATTGGGTGGGCTCCTTCTGCTTGGGACACATCTAAAAATCATTGGGAAATGTAGTGTTTAGATCTCATAATGATCGGGTTAAACCTTTGGTGGTTATTTAGGCTTTGTCGTTGGCAAGAAAGGAGTTGGTGTTCCAAGAGGGGTATTCTATGTTAAGAATGTGGTTGTTCATGCTAAGGTTCTTTGAATTATGGTTGCACCTTTAATAGTATAATTGGTGTATTGGATCAACAATCTATCACATAAACCAATATTGAGATATAATCAACAAGTTGGCAAACGAATCAAAGGTGAAAGTATACAGGTGATTGTGATGCATATTGTATTAGCTCCCGACTTTAAATTACTATAGGAAATACGCAAAAGAGCCGAAGTGACATGTCTACTTAAGCTTGCATGCTCTCAAGATATCGAATCTATATGAGGATGCTTACATTGAGTTGAGACGTTACGTGCAGTGTGTGCTTCTAAGCGCCCAACACTGCTTATGGATGCTCAGACCGGCGCGCTACTACACATGTAGCCAGCGTCAAGGATGCAAGTTGGTGATGTGTTAGTGCACATAATGTGTGTGTTGGGTGCTGAAGATGTGCAATTTGCACATTGTGAGCGACTCCAGGCGTGCCATACATGTGCGTGAACAGTACGGAGCAGCCCAAATTTCTGTATTCTATAGTACACGTGATTTGGTATTGGTGAGTGAACTCAGTGAAGTACAATTATATGCAAGTGCACGATGATTGAGTGTAGATGTGTACTTAATAAAAGTATCGTCTTAAAAATGTATCTGATTGCACTTGTTGTGCATCTATGATACCATTCAACTCCAATACGCATGCCTTCTTATATAAATACTATTTTTGGTGTTTTCAAATTGCAAAATTGCAACATTTTGGCATTAACTTTGAGTAAAATGAATTAAATACATTTGAATGCATCGTGGGATGGGAGTGAGGGATGGCCCCACGCGTAGGTAGCAGCACCGGTACCGGCTCCACGAAGCTTATATGATGGTTGCTTCTGTTGGCTTTCCTATGCAAGGCAGCGAACCTTCAGTATCAACTCGATTCTACTCCAAATAAGAAAAGTGAGATGAACGATTTTCCAATCGATTGATAGATAGCATGATCCTAATGGTGAGAAAGGGGGAGCTCAATCGAAAAGGGAAAATCCCTTGTTTCGAGGCCCCTCCCATCTGAAGGAAAGATATATGTATACAATGGAGCCAGCTTTACTAAGTACATAGAAGGCCCAAGTGCTTTTTGGGCTAGCTCGGTTATCTTATCTATCAATCTAATGCACAGTGCTCATCCTCAGGGAGGACAAAGTCATGACAGCCCCCCATCTGCACCCCACCCTCCCCCAGCATCGTCCCACAAAAAGAAAGAGCGTGGAGCCCTGGCTAACCTGTAGGTCCTCTAACATTAAGCGAGGAGTTGAACCTGAACCGACGAACCAAAGTCACTTTCAAGAAAATACCTCCTACATCTCGTGTGTATCCAGTCTAGCGACACGGCGCAAACATTCGAATCCTCCCAAATCCCATCGAGGACCGAGCTGTCAGGCCATGATCTGTAGGGAAGCAGATCACTCATTCTTCCATTGGGTACAAGTGCACAAATGACAACTCCCAAAAATGGAAAATGCTCCTCGTGTATTTTAAAACATTTTTAACGAGAACACGTATGACCATGATTTTTTAGGCAAACAAGCGGGAGACACGCAAAAGTAATGCCCCAATGGATTAATTAAGAGATGTTATAGAAAATACATAAGCCATGACTCAAACAGAATATAAGTAGAATGGACCATATTATCTACATAAAAGCATTCTGCCTGAAAAAGACCAAATAAAAAGGAAAGAGAGATCAGATTATTATTTTTTTTGTTTTCCCCATCTTTATATCTTCTCCCAACTTGGTCAATGTCATCTATTCCGACTAGTATGGGAGAAAGGGGAAGATTATGTAGAGTTCTATAGGATAGATTCAAACTCTAGTTCGGATTCAAATGTCCATATTTCAGACTCTATAGAGTTCAAGGCGTACAGGTGTGCATTCATTGTTTGAAAGGTCCACATACCCATCTTGTTTTTGGCTCAGGGTCTTCATGTGATCCATAGGGACTCCATAGTAGAGATCTCATTCTCTGAGCCATTGTGGGCTTGGGGTTTTCATGAGGATTCATAGGTACTCCAAAGTAGAAATCACATTCTCTGAGCCAGTATAGGAGAGATCCAGTTCTTCGACGAGGAGAATTTCAAACTCCATTCTCCAACATCTATGGACTCCGACGAGGATGTTTTCATGGCCTTTTCCAGTTTGACCCTTCAGATAGATGGAGCAGTTGTGAGTCAGAGTTCTCCATGTGGAGACTCGTTCTAATTTCAGTGACTCTAACAGACACAATATAGAGCACATGTTCTCCGACGAGGAGACCCAATACGATTCACACTCCAACCCTTTAATTCCTTCTCATCAGCACGACATGAGAAGCAATGTCCTCAGCAGGCAGCCAATAGAGCATGCATTGAATTGATATTATCTGTAGTGTCTTGTATTGTGAGTAAATGATCACTTTCTATTTGTCCAAGCTAAGCATTGCATGCTCCAGCTTGAGGGGGGTGTTGAAGTATGTATCACATGTATAGATGGGTAATTAGATCCTTTCAGTGTCCAATTACCGCATCCATAGGTTTAATCAAACATCTACTATTTGTGGGACTCCGTTCTGTTTGTGGGGCCATATAAGAAGCCCCACATTTATTGTATTAGTTGAGAAAGTGAATAGAAGAATCAGCCCTTAGAGACGTTCTTCTGTGGTTTCATCCAGCTCCTTAAGGAGTAGGATTCTACGGAAATCACAGTGTTCTTCCATAGTTTTTTATTTTTTATCTCTGATACGTTTCAGCACTACCGTTTTTTATACAGCGCCAATTGATTCCCAAAAGCTCGTAGCGCAATCCTTTACAATCGACATGTTGCCAACCCTCGCCCAATCAACCACAGAGCTTGCACATGAAAAGAAAAGGTAGTTTACATCTTCAGTGTCCTCCAAGCAACGAGAATAGGTAGAGACTGTATTCAAAAAAATACAGACATAGCTTGCCCCTGTCATTAACCAACAGTGTCTCATAATCCAGAGAAACAACTCCACCCACATAGGGATCTTCCGTCGCCATAACCTCTTGTAATCCTCAACGCACCCCCAAGATCAAATGACACTAATCCCTAAGGATTTATATTCCTTACCAACGGAAAATCTGCCATCAATCTAGCTATGGGAATCATTCCATTATTATGGACCCTCCTGGCCTTCCAAGAGTCTCCAACAACTCACATAATCATTGGTCTGAAAGGTTAGACTGGAAGGACGAGAAGAAGGATGTCTCCTCCCAAGTATCGGCAACAATGTTGTTGGAATTAAAAGCCAACACCATCAAAGAAGGGAATCTCTCAGTCAGTGATGCAAACGAAAAAATCTACCGATGAAAAAATATTTGGTGGAAGAAATTGGAGGGTGGAGGAAGAGAAGACTCGTTGGATGTGAGGGATTTGGGGATGAAGAACTGCAGAGATCGCGTGGAGAGAGAAGAGAGGGGGAGAGAGATAAATTAGATAAATCTCAATTTTGATAAAACTCCAACCAACTAAAACATTGGACTATCATCCCCTCATATAGGAGGGGCGGAATTACAAAAATATAAAGTAAATAAAATTTCAAATCGAAATAAAATCCTAATTGACTCTAACCGACTAACTAATTACTTGGAGATCGCATACAATCTCCTTATTTAAATTAAATAAAATTCGCAACATGCTCAATTATATGAAAACGAAATTAACCTACTTTAATTAATTTATTGATCAAAATTTAATGATAAGAGCATAAAATACTAATTAAGCCCAATTTGTTATTACACGTTACATCAACTCTCTACCGCTTCGAAAAACTCATGTCCCGATAAGTGGCTTGATCCTCATATTTGAGTTGTGGGAGCTTCTTCATAGTTTCCTTTGTTTCATACTGGAAGAATAGATGTATGGCATGAAATGGAGTCCAAGTGTCATCCTCGTGCTTCGGTTGTGTGTACCCGCCTTGATGCTAAAAAATGGACGTAGCGCAAATAGAGGAGTCTGTGTTGATGTCGCCAAGGTTCGAAATCTCGATATCAATGTCATCCCCCAAAAAAATCGAAATTTCGGTGAAATTTCGGGAAATTTCGACCATTTCGGTGGAAGTGTCAAAACGGTTTAAAGCCATTTTTCGACCATTTTTTTTGCAAATTAAGATCTTCCAAGTTATTATAATAATAAATAACTTACACACTTATATCACACATATTGTTCATATATGCCCCTTATATCGCACAAATCGATCATATCGGCCAAATCGATGTTAATGTTGATTCTAGGCTGATATATACTGGAACTGGATACCATCCAATCCAAGATCTTAAAACAGTAATAGCTTACAAATGCACACTTATATCACACATATCTCTCATCCATACACCTTATATCACGCATATCGATCATATCAGACACATTGTTGAGCTGGTTGATAAATACTTGAAATGGAAATCGAAATAACTAAGTTAACAACACTAAGAAGATGCCTTTTGCTTATAAAAATAGATGAACATTTGATTCTGAAATACATATAATAATTAATTAGCCAATATTTCGTTCATAGAAATAACTGTCGTGGACAATGTTCTAATGAATTACAGAATTAATTATACATAAGTAAAGATGTATCTATTTACGAAGATAAATGACAATCGGAATGAAACGAACAAGTTGTATCGGATATCTAGAAGTTATAGAGTTGTTTCATCTCGATTGTTTAAACCCAAAGGGGAGGAAGCTCATCAAGTTGAAGAATCGTTATATGTACCCCCTTCCCCCGTCGCACCATACCCTATCGGACAAGGGTCTCGTTGGGTATATAAATCATTGTGTATTTTAATATCGGGAATAGGTAAATAAGTAGTAAAATCAAGCTCGTATAGATAATATCGTTGATATACATAGGTATCGATAAAATTCCATCGATATCGGTTGAAATCCAGAAAATTATGTACTTAAAACAATGAATTTCAACCGAAATAGGACGATATGTCGAAATATCACCGATATTTCGATCCATCTCGATAAAAATCTAAGAAATCGACATATAGGGGAGTTTAGATACCAACAACCTGTCGAAATCAGAATTTCACTGAAATTTCAATCCATGGATTTTGCAATTCGAGTGGAATTATTGTTGACGTCCAATGACCCATGGTTAGAAAATTAATGAGGCATCTTCATTGGCAGGATTATAGAGTTTGTTGAAGCCATGAATGATGAAAAACCAATTATGGTGTGGGAAGATATGAATAAGATGTTTAGCCTACATGTTCTGAAATATAGGGAGGTCCAGTAGTCCAAATTCTAATAAGAATAGTTTGTTGGTTACTTGTGTCATTATTGCAATATTTCTCCCCAGGGGGGCGTGAGTGCAAAAAATCTAACCCTTCACATAAATGAAATCCCGCCCATATGCATCCCAATCATATAACCTTTAGGGATGGTCTGCATCCCTGGGTTGAAAATCCATCACAAATCAAGATGACATCACATCACATTCATTTTCCAATCCTCTCCCAAACATCATAACCATCCAAACTACTACTATTCACAAGAGGATACCCCAACCGACCCCATCTCAGTAACCAAACATGCCCTTAGCAAAGGAATTTAAGTTGGAGGAGTTTCTTGTAATATTCCCAAATCAATCCACATTCCTTAATTTGGTGGGATACGATTCCCAATTAGGAGATGTCTCCCTTTCTTAAGTGTTATAAAATAGAAAGCGGAAGCGGAATAACAGAATAAAGAAGAATAATCACGAAGAACACAAAGATTTTTATGTGGAACCCTACTCCGTGAGGAGCGGGATGAAACCACAGGAGAAGCCCTCAACGGGGCGGATATTCTATTAGAATTTCTCATCTGTTACAGGAGGCCTGGGGCTCCTTATATAGCTTTCACAGGGCCTCCAAGTCCCACCACTAGGCGGTATGGGACTAAACTCAGTGGTGGGGTAAATGGATCAAGGAGGGATCCATTTACCCACCTATTACATAAGTGACGCATGCTCCAAATACTCTAACACTCCCCCTCAAGCTGGAGCATGCAATGCTCAGCTTGGACAAACAGAAAGAAACTCAACTCACAATACATGACACTACAGACAATATCAACCCAACGCGCACAGCTGCTGCAGTCGAGGACGTTGCTTCTCATGGCGTGCATGTGAGGAGGACGAACGGGGCTGGAGTGTCTATCTGGCTCAGAGAATGGTACTCTACTGTGGAGTCCCTACGATACCACATGAAAACCCTTGCCCTTAATGGCATAGGGAATAGTCCTCTGCTCTGGAGTCCCTATGGCTCACATGAAAGCTCTGGCCGACCAACAAGAATGACAAATGATTGGCATGCGTCATCGTCGAGTCTGAATCTGAAATTTGTAGAGTCTGAATATCTGACCGGTCTGCAAAATCTGATATCTGAATCTTAGAACAAGACCTGTGACTCTACATATACTCCCCCTTTCTCCCATATTGGTCGGAATGACATTATATGACCACGTTGGGAGAAGATAAAATAATACATAAACATGGGGATGAATAAAACATCATTTAACCGATAATGATTTTTTTCCCGGCTTTTTCTCTAATAATTTTTTTTTGAACCACACATTTTTTTTTAAATTCGTACGGCTTTTCTCTGTACGTGCCTCTTTCAATTTTTTTATGCGTACGGCTTTTTTTTTTCAAAACGTACGCGCCTCTTCTTTTTTTTCTTTTTTTTATCATTTTTTTTATTTGAACATACAGCCAACTGAACTTGCATAACTGTGACCTTTTTTTTCGGGCTTCCAAGCAAATAGCCCCCCCTTTTTTTTTAAAGCTGGGCCTTAGCCCTTAGGGTTCCCTTCCTTGGAACCCCCTTCGTCAAGATGAGGACGCCGCCTACCCTCCTGTAGCGTGAGTTGCGCCTGTGCGATGGGATCCAACGCGACTGAGTTGCGCCTGGCGGAGAAGCGGCTGCTGGGAGCGCCGCCTGGAGCCGCCACTCGTTCAGATGATTGGAGATCGTATCGAGAGGAGGAACGGCTCCACTGGCTGAAGGGACTGTCGCCGCCCGCGCGAGGAGGTCCCGATATAGCGCCGTCTGTGCGGGGCTTCCGCCGCCTGGAGGTAGGGAGGCGCGCCAATGCGCGATCTGTCTCGCGCCGCCGTCGATAGGGGTTTGAAGAGGAGCGCCGCCAGTGCGGGTATGCTGGATCGCGCGCGCCAAGATGGCCGGAGAAGAGTGCGCGCCTCCTGGCGCTCGATCTGCGCAAGATCGCCAGGTGCGTGGGGGCGTCGCCTGCTGGGAGCGGCTGCCTCGCCGCCTGGTGGCTGTGCTAGGGCTCGATGCGGTCGATAGGCCTGGGTTGCGCCGCCTGATGCGGCCGGACAGATCTTCTGGGAAGCCATGGGGCTCTTGCGGTGGATCTGAGGCGCCATGGAGCTCTTGCGTTGTACTAGATGAGGCTCTGGAGATCGGGAAGGACTTGGAGGCTGAAGGGCTGCTGCGGCCCTTGCGTGACTTGCTTCTCACGCTGAAGAAATCTCCGGAACAAAAAAAAATCCAGCAATCGGACGGATCATGAATAAAAACTCCAGAATTAGGGTTTCAAAAAGAAACCGTGAAACATATAAACAAATCTCCGCCTGAAGATAGATGTGAATGGCGGTGGAGAATTTCTAAACCGATCTTGAACAAGTCTTCAAGATAATCTTCAAGAAACGACAGATCTCGGAAAAATAATGAACATAAAAAAATCCCGAGAAACGAACCCGCTCTGATACCATGTTATAAAATAGAAAGCGGAAGCGGAATAACAGAATAAAGAAAAATAATCACGAAGAACACAAAGATTTTTATGTGGAACCCTACTCCGTGAGGAGCGGGATGAAACCACAGGAGAAGCCCTCAACGGGGCGGATATTCTATTAGAATTTCTCATCTGTTACAGGAGGCCTGGGGCTCCTTATATAGCTTTCACAGGGCCTCCAAGTCCCACCACTAGGCGGTATGGGACTAAACTCAGTGGTGGGGTAAATGGATCAAGGAGGGATCCATTTACCCACCTATTACATAAGTGACGCATGCTCCAAATACTCTAACATTAAGAAATCCCTTGCTATGGTTTTCTTCATCCCCATCAGACGGTGGCGACAGGTGGGAGTACGAGGTAATTGTGGCTACCGTACATGTGATGATGGGGATTCACAGGGGCCTAGAGATGACGACGATCGCAGCATTGATGGGGACCGTGAGGGCAGAGCGTTGGGTGGTGATGGCATTCAAGTTCAGGTATGGCCAAGGGCGCGATACCAAGAATGTAGGGACTGGCGACGGGCAGGGCAAATGGGACAAGGAAAGGGTTGGGGGTTTGCAGGGGCGAGGGAGAGGGGCAGTGGGGATGGTTTCCGATGGTCGTGTGATCGATGGTGGGTCAGATGGGGTCATGGCTGTGAGTAGCGTCGGAGGGGTGGTCGAAGGCTTGGATGGAAACAGTGGTGGGATCATGGGAAGTGGTGGTGCAGGTGTATATGATGCAATAAGGGTTGGTGGTCGAGAGTCCGGAGTTGGAGGTTGTTGGTGTTGCTGGCAATGGGATGGGTATTGGTATGTTTGTAGGCGGTGACAATAAGGGTAGTGGCGATGCGACTTCAGTGTGTAGGAATGTGGTCGCAAGGGGAGGTGTCAAGGGAGGCAGCGGGGGATGATAGGGTTGCGAGGAAGGTGGCGAGGGTGACGGTAGGGTGGTTGGAAGCGGGGTCGCTGAAGGAGGCTCTTGACTCGAAGATGGTGGTGGAGGCTCGGGAATGTCTTGGATAGTGGGTTCAAGGAGGGGAAGTGACAACTCGATGACTTCTTGGATAGCATTGGGTTGTTCTACCACAAAGATATTACATTGAACCACGGATCAAATCATTGTTGTACCTTGATGCTTGAATGGAGATGATGTTTGTACCTCTCCTGTCGTAAATGTGACACATGGTGATGACTCAAATTGAGTGAAATCCGCCAAATATCGATAGGATCTTCGACTTGCCAAAAATATCTCTTTCCACGAGCATATAATCAGATCGTGAAGACAAATTGTTGGCAATGCTCTGATACCAATTGATACAAACGAAAAATTCTGATAGTGAAAAAATATTTGGTGGAAGAAACAAGAGGGTGGAAGGAAAGAAGACTTGTTGAATGCAAGAGATTTGGAAAAGTAGAATCGCGAAGATTGTGCAGAGGGAGAATAGAGAGGGAGATAGATAATAGATGTAAAACTCAATTTTGATTGAAATTCAACTGACTAAAACATAGGACTACCATCCCCTTTACATGGGAGAGGGTGGAATTACAAAAATAAAAAATAAATAAAATTTCAAATCAAAAAATCATAAGTGACCCTTAAATTGACTCTAACTGACTAACTAATTGATTTGACCAACTAACTAATTTATTGAAAATCATAAGCGATCTCTTTATTTAAATTTAAACAAAATTTGCAACATACTCAATTATATGAAAATGAAATTAACCTATTCTAATTAATTTATTGACCGTAATTTAATGGGTGGAGCATAAAACCCTAATGAGCCCCAATTTATTGGTCCACGTTGCATCAGCTAGTATCCCTCCTTCTGTATAATCATCTCATCATATACAAAAGTCTCTCCCGTCATATAAGATAGGTTTCATTAAAGGACACGCGTCTAGGGTAGAGCATCAAGTAGGGTAGGGTCGGGTCGACCCAACTCGATGCCCGGTCCCTAAAAGCTCGAGCCCCACCATTCAATGGATGGGTTTGAGCTTTATTTCTGGTCCATTTACGAATCGTGATGGGCTTGAGCTCCAAACGGCCCAAACCCAAAGCTCGAGGACTGCCCCCATCATCCAGTAGCTCATATTTTAGCCCAACTGAGGCCCGACCCGACCCGACCCGAATGAGGAGATGGGACGGAGAGGGACCCGATTCAACCCATCGCCGAACCAAAAGTCCCATCTTCTCACTTCTACCACTCCTCCCGTGAAAAACTATCCCCTACCTTTTTTTGCTAAAAGTCACAGACCCTCTGGTCGCCCTCTCTGCCTCCGCCTCCCTCCCTCATTCCTCCACTCTCTCTAACGCATGCTATTGTGAACCAAAATCATTAGCTCCAGCAAGAAGAACAACTGATTGAGTGACAGTCAGTGAGTAGATCCCATCCTCAATCGAGCGTGGATTTCTGGCTGGCGGGATCCAGCTGCATAGCTCCACGTTGCAGCCAAGCCTTTGTACACCTTTGTTGATACGTCGAGGCAACCACCTCCAACCCAGGCGGTCTATCTTCTTTCTTTCGCTGAAGATAACCTCTTCTCCCCTCTTGTTTTCTTTCTTCTTTGTTTGCTTAGTTTATTCCACTGTTTTAGTGTTTATATCCGTCTTATTTGTGGTGTTCCACTACTCGAATAATCCATCACACATCACCACACCTTAATGCATCACCTTACCCATCGCTGCTAAAGTAACAAAATTGAGGTCAATCCAACTTTGATTTACCATGGACGTGTTCCCATTTCGTGCTAAATCTCCCCAAGATCATAAAATAAATTTTTATTTTACTTTTCATGTGAGTTCTGGTCCATAGACAAATGCCAGCAATCCCTGTTTTGTCAACTGCATTAAACATGTAATTGCATTTGAACGTATTTGTACATTTACTATATTAAATTTTTAGAAACTCTACTGGGCAGAACTTCTTAGATCCAAGAAAAGTTATCGGTACAAATTGCATGTTGCTCGAACACAGAAAATAGGTCTGCCCGACCAAGGCCCGGTCCAAACACGCATGGGTCAGGCTTGGGCATACGTTTAGGAATTAAGTCGGGCCCAAGCCCAACCCGTAGGCCAGCACCGATAAATGGGTTCGCGAGTTCGGCCCGTAGGAACGCCCCCATAAACAGGCTCGGGTTGGACCATAGTGGGCTCGACCCGACCTAGCACGATACTCATCACTACGCACATCCTATACCGCCGCACATATTCCCTACCTAAAATGGGATGGCACAGCACCAAGCTCGCCCTGAACAGATAAGTCGTAGATGACCCATAGACCTTACAAATCAAATAAAAACCACATTGTCATGATTGCCCCAAATCCTGCTGATCCCCTTGCACATCAAGGCCTTTTTCGTGTCCTCCAGGTTGGGAACCCCAAGTCCCCATCCTCCTTAGACATAGTGAACGATTTCCAATCGACCAAAGCCAGCCCCTAAGAATCACCCGAGGAGGACCAAAAGAAACGTCTCATAATAGTTCCAAGTCTTTTCTGGATTCCAAAAGAAAGAAGTCTAGAAGAGAGGGGAAAACAGGGATAGCCGAGAAGGCCAACTTTAACAATATCAAGTTGTCACCTCTCGATAGGCACGCCGCCTTCCATCTAGTGAGCTTCTTCTTTTCGCATCTGAGCTTTAAAGCTCAAGCTGTGAGCATTTGAAGTATATGTATCTAACGTCCATTTAAGATTCAAATTTCATGTGAATTTTTATAAATACCCAATGGCTGCTCAAATATCCTTTCCCTTAAAACCCTATCAACCACCTACCTCACAGGAATAATGTCATTGTCGTCCCCAGACCATCTTAAGATATCACCAGAGTGATGAGATAAATAGATCATCACATGCAGAAAGGAAAGTTGATCCTTAGCTACTAAGTTAGACAGCAAAGTGACCTTAAACAGCCCTTTTCCTCCATTTTATATACTACAACCTTACTTGACAAGAAAAAAAGTCGAACAAAGAGGCAGGGTAAAGGATTGTTTTCTCTAAATTCCACATCCTCGTAATTAGATTGTGCCTCTATTGAAAAATAACTAGAATGCACTGTGGGGAGTTCTCATGACCAAATGGTTTTCTAATGCAGGAAAAGAATGGGCTGAGATGCGCAGGGAGGGACTAAGAACATGCCAACCCATAAGTGGGCCAAAAGGAGAATGAAAGCTGAGAATGGACTAAAAATCGGCCAATGATATTCTTCAAGTCCATAATTTTCTGAGCTTCTTGGTCTTAATCATGTTCAATACACACACAGATAAGAAGTCCTAGTTGGGCCTTTACGAAGACACCCCCACTGAATTGTTAAAAAAAGCAAAAATTATTGCAAAAATTATTAAATTAATGCAATCAAAGAAAGAGAACAAATGAGCAAACTGAGTGGGACAAATCCAAGCCACAAAAACTATCAAGTTTACATGGGTCGCATCAAAGCCACAGCCACTCTTGTTCCTAACATCAAATATAAAGAATTACTTCCAGCCAAACTGTGAAGTCAACCAAACCCAAACCAAATGAACTCTTAGGAAGGAATCAAAAAGCAACAGAGAACAAATAATTCAATATATATATGAGTTATGATTAAGCGGGGAACAAAGCTACTTCACAGCATACTATATAATTCCTACCCGTATATCAGAAATCAGTTGGCGAGGATTTGTAGGGCTCTCCAACCACACAAGCCTGGTCTGAGGCCCAATTGCTGAACTAACTTCATCAAGATCGGTCGTGTTGACCCGCCTGTCACAACATGCATGTTGTAAACTTACATCTGCCAACTCCACATACTTAAGTTAAAACTCAATGACAAAATAGGAGAATGAGGAACCAACTTCACGACAATTCCTTTTTTCGGGACCACTTTGGATAGAAGTCGATCTGATCCTCCATAAATATCATCCCCGGCAACAATTTCTTGACCTGAGAACAACACAGTACATCCACAATTTCATACAATAAATACAGAAAAGACAGTCCAAGAACATTATTTCTCGAGCAAACTACCGGATTCAACAAGATGTGTGACGGCTGCAAGAGCTGCCATTCCACTGGTGAAGCAGAGTGCCCGATCAGCCTTCTCGAGCTTTGCCAAAAGCCTGATTCCCACATCATTAGATACTCCCGAATCAACACTAAAACACTTAGCTCGTCAGCCATCAACATTCAAAAGCGCCATTCACCCTGACCTTTCAAACACATCACGAGTCGGGTTCCCACTTCTTGTATAGTCGTATGGGCCATTCTCCGTCGCCGAGGGCTGCATGAGATCATACACAGTTTCCATGACACAAAGAAATCTCGATAACACTGCACGGGCACTGGTACCTGCTTGAAAGTGGCGGTCTGGTAAAGGGGAGTGCTGAGGGCGTCGTAGGGATCGAAAGAGTTCCCAAATCCCGTCAAGATAGTGGACACACTCGGCTCTCTCTCCTCCATCTCTGCAACTCACACTAGTCATCTCGAATGAAGCAAATCGGAAGAAAAAACAATATATTGATCCAAATCAAGCAAAACTGCACTCTTTTCCAGTCAAACGAAGCATTAAGCATCAAAATCCAGTCTTTGACGAATCAAGCTTACCTAAATCCGTAGTGGAACCGGCCACGGAGGTGTCCACAAAAGCGGCAGCGCTCGTGCTCGTGTCTCTGTGGCCGTCCCCGCTCGCCATGCAACGGGTGCTTGCAACGGATGTGAGTCCGAAGCGCTTGCTGGAGCCCTGGAAGGAAATGTGACGGAGTAAGGCGGTGATCAGAGGTAGGAAGTTGTATGGTTTACAGGTTACTGACGGTTAAACGGAGAGTGGGGGAGCGGACGGGGACAGTGAAGTGCTGGTGGGTGGAGAGGGGAGGGTTGGCGCGTTGGCAGGCGGCGGTGGCGGCGTAGGTAGCCATGGGGTCGCGGTGGCCTGCGAACTCTTGTGGCTGGAGACTTGCAAATTGGGTGTAAGTGGAACGACGACAGTCCAGTCCAACCAAATTTTGCATCGGAGGGCGATTCTGTCCGTGACGAGGAAGGGATTGTATTTTGTCTTGGGAAATGAAAAATGAACAGGTTGAGAAGAAAAATGGTTGTTCTGTTAGATATTTGGTCACGACGATTTGATTATCTTGAAAATGGAGATTTTTTATAGGATTGGAATTACAAAGGAGGCAGTTCCTCTATAACTCACCATTCCTCTAGTTCCATGTACACAAGTTCATGGTCGAGATGAGAAATAGAGATGAAGGAGGGGATTATATGTCACCTAAATTATAAGACACTAAAGATTGACTAGGTTCCTACTTACATCATAGAAAAATAATATACAAATGATATGTGTGATGATCCTACCACTCATTATCCACTTGATCTCTCAAGTGTTAGAATTAGAGTCATATTAGGATTAGGAATCATAATGGGAGGGGACCTGTAATCCTAATAGTAATTGAGTTGCGTTTCATTTTTTAGTCCTAATGGAAATAGGACTATATGGTTGTAATTAGGCCGTATAAAGGGGGTGGGAGGCATTGCCTCCACACCACCACAACAATGTACCCCTTAGAGAAAGGGGGAAAGAGAGAAGAAGGAGATGAGAGAGCGAGGGAACGGAGAGAGTTGTACCCGTTCTAATTTATAGTGATCTTTCTTCTCTGGTGGTCGCGAGAAATGGTCGACCACCATTATATTTACTTGTTCTTTCTTTACATACTCCCGTGGTGGTGGTTGATTATGCATCTGCATCCATCCGGGGGGTTCGTATCCGCAACAACCGGTATCAGAGAAGATACGATACCGACGGGTCGTGTCCCAACAACTGGTATCAGAGCCAAGTTCAGCATTGCTGAAGGAATACGACGTTGCTGGTCAAAGCGAGGTTCGACGTCGACTTGTGGGCACCGATGTAGCAGATGACGCGCTCCTCAAAAGCCATAATATGGTGAACTATATTGGATAAACCGATCAGAGGCCTTAAAGAATTCTACTAACGACGGCTGGTAGGAGATCGTGTAAGGTGGTATGTCGAGGGCATCCAACAACGGGTGCATCACCCAAAAGCAGTGAGTTCCTACTAACAATCCCTACAGATGATGAGCATAGCGAAGTATATTCCCAAGACGATGAAGAGATCGTGATAGAATTCAACTCGAGAGGGAGATTGTTGAGATTAGAGTCATATTAGGATTAAGAATTCTAATGGGAGGGGACTCCTAATCCTAATAATAGTTGAGTTGAATTTCATTTGTAGTCCAAATGGGAATAGGAATATAGGATTGTAATTGAAATATATAGAGAGGGTGGGAGGCATTGCCTCCGCACCAGCACAGGAATAATGCAACCCCTATTGAGAAAAGAGGGAAGAGAAACAATAGAGGAAAAGATCGAGAGAACGAAGAGAGTTGTACTCGTTTTTCTTTTAGTGATCTTTCTTCTCTGTTGATCACGAGAGGTAACTAACCATCGTTATATCTACCTGTTCTTTCTTCACGTACTTCCATAGTGGTGGTCGATTGTGCATATTCATCTGCATCCGTATATGAGGGTTCATCCGGTATATGAGAAGAGACGATATCAATGGATCGTGTTCCCACCAACTGGTATTAGAGCAGAGTTGGTATTTCTGTTTCCAATAAGATGTATCAGAGCTAGATTCAGTGTGCTTGCGGGGACACGATGCGTCGGATCAAAGTGAGGTTCGACGTTGACGAGATGATGTGATGCACAGATGCGCAATCCTCATAAGCCATGATATGATGATTTCTTGCTTAAATCGACATGAGGCGTCGAAGAATACTGTTAACGACAGCTTGTAGGAGATCGCGCAAGGTTGCACGTTAAATGCACCCAACGATGAGTGTACCACTCAGAGGCGATGACTTCCTGCTAACGAGACATGTATATGATGAGGATGACCTAGTGTAGACTCATGACTATGAAAATATCATGATGGAATTCAACTCAAGGGGAAGATTGTTGGGATTCGAGTCAAATTAGGATTAGGAATCCTTATATGATTGGACTCCTGATCTTAATAGTATCTGAGTTGTATCACATTTATAGTCCTATTGAGAATAGGACTATAGAGTTGTAACTGGGTTATATATAGAGGGTGTGGGAGACATTGCCTCAATACCATCACAAGAATAATGTAACCTCTATATAAAGAGGGAGAGGGAGAGAGGAGAAAGATGTGAGAGAGGTATACTCGTTCTAATTATCGTGATATTTCTTCTCCGATGGTCGCGAGAGGTGACCGACCACCGTTATATCTGCTTGTTCTTTCTTTCGCATGCTTCTATGGTGCTAGCGGTCGATTATGTATCCGCATCCATATCCGGTTGTTAGTCCCATCATCAAGTGGTATGGGATCTCATGGGAATATGAAGATTTGTTTAAGATTATACTAAAAAGTGTTAGACAAGTGCACGTTTGTGTATGTTACATTTGAGAAAATTATTTTGTTTTCATTGTAAAATTGGGACAGAGCCAGGATGATAATTATAAGGGGACACAAAATAGATATAACATTGCATATATCAATGTAATGAAATTAACTAACAATCGATGTAATGAAATTAACTAACATATATAATCTACAATGCAAATAAAAAATGATTGTGTTCTTTTTGAAATTATAAAAATATTTATGCTCTTTCTGAAATTACCTTGTTATAATTATCCTCGATGAGATTTCATATTTTGAAATCGTTGAACAACTTCTTTATTTCTGACATTTTGTGAACATGCTCAAGCTATCATTCAGCCATTGATCCCCCATCGTATTCCAAAGGTGAATTTTGATGTGTTTCATAATAGAAAATGCTCTTTCTACTGTAGCAGTTGTGACTGGCAGAACAAGTACCAATTTGATAAGCTTGTAAACCAAAGGATATATCATGTCTTTTCTTATCAATTCCCAACCGATAGTTGTGCAAGATTTACGATTCCTTTCAGATTGGAAAAATCTCCATCACAATTCAAATCTAAAAAATATGTTTCGTGTTGATTATCTACTTTCACCATGTCACCATCTGAAAAATCATCTTTATACAATGTGATCATTTGAACTAACTTCTCTTTATTGAAGGAATAAAATGATTGTGACGGATTAAAATATGCCGCACACAAACACAAATCAATTGCCCTTAATGTAAAACGGTAATTCAATTCTTGAAGTTGTGAGTCGATGACCATATATAATAGCTTAACCCGGCAATAGTGCAAATTAGTCATACTATAAGTTCTTCACCGAAGCCTTCCATGAGTCATGTAAGGTTTGTCCATCTCAGGAACACGTATTATGCTTTATGCAAAAACAACTTACATTTGCGAGTAACGAGTCCCATATAATGTCTCCTAAAAGTTACAATCTCTGTGTATAGATCTTAACCAAAGTCATGACATTTACAATATTATGATCTTTTCTTTGTGGTGACTACGATAATTGAGACGTAGTACACAAAACAAGTTTCATAAGATAACAACTAAATATAAAATCAAATGATTGTATGGAATCTAACTAAGAAGATTCTTCAACTCTGTATTCATAATTTGAATCATCTTGGACAAAAATATTAAGAACATATATTATTGATGTAAACATCAAAATGATGCTAATTATAGAATTGTAATGTGATCTCCATCGAGTATCACCAAGGCATGACATACTTGTTTGTTGATTTAAACTTTTTTCACCAATTTAAACAGTTTTAAAATTCTGAAGAGTATGATTTCCTCATAACTGATCACGGCGTTTACACAAAGTTCCAACATTATTCAATAGATGTGGATTAGTATTAAATAATAATAATGCAACTTGAACATTGTTTTTAACCATTGCTACTAAAGTTAATTGAAACTAATGTGCAAAACAATGCACATAATACACTGAGTTGTTTTCTTTTTGAATCAACGCTCGAAGTCAATGACAGTTCTCCCTCATATTGCTCGCACCATCATAACCTTGCCCACACAATTTTGCAAAACTTAAGCCATGTAATGAAAGTAAAGCTTCGATTGAGCATTTTAATGAGTAAGTTGTGGTATCAGGAACACAGATTATAGATAGGAATCTCTCAACAACATATCTTTTCTTGTTCGTGTAACCTAAAACAATAATCATTTATTTTTTAATTGATACATTTCCAGATTTATCAAGTAAAATTGAAAATATTCCATTCCCAAGTTCCATAATGATGTTCTTAATTTTAAATGTTGCAGACACATTAACAATATCCTTTTGAATTTCCGGTGCAATTAATTTTACATTCTCTGAAGCATTTTTCAATAAAACATCTTCAATCTCCATATTATGATATGAAAGGAATTTCAACAATTCAAGGAAATTGTCTCGATTAACTGAGATTTTCGATTCATCGTTTCCTTTGAAAGTCAAACCTTATCTTGAAAGAAATCTAACACATTATATTGCTGCATTCAGATGAATTCGATAATCATTTTTCATTTACGTAGTCGTTTTGTCTAATAAATTATGTATATTTTAATTCCGATTCATTAAAGCAATGTAATTTTATTTCAATTTATTGTGAGCACTGTTTAGACCGCCAACATGTTCATCAAAATTTTCCTTCTTCTTCCAATTTCTAAAGTCTTTTGTTACAAAAGTTTCTCCTCTGCTTTGAACATCATTTTATGATCTAAATAAATAACAATAAAGACAATATGCATCATCTTATGACATGTTGTACTCTAGTCATGTTTTGTACTCAATAAATCATGCTTGGTTAAATCATCTTAATTTATCTCCAATTATTTTTTTATAGAAAATTATGACTTTGAGGTTGACACGAACCTTTTTGAATATAAGCGCTCCTAATACAATCTTGATCAATAGGATAATAAGAAGATATATTTGGTCTCAATCTAAGATCCGTCACAAGATCTGTATAAACTTTTAAACATACACACTTGTTACTTGATTCAACTTCCTTGTCTTTTATCACATTGGAAAATAGATGAATATGGCCTCCTACTCGTTTACAATATTTTTCCATTATATATGTAAAAAATAATTTTATCTGTAACTTGACTTATATGTAAAATTATTCGCTATAAAACAGAAGGCTTATTATTTGCATGCGAATAATCAATAATTTATAAAATGATTATCATACCAAATAATTAGTCAATCTTCTCTACTAATATTTTTATAGAAAAATCGAATAAGAACATATAAATTATTTGCTATCTTATAAAAAAATCTAGATGTGTAAACTTATATGATAAAATTATTCAACCAAATTTGTTGTATAAGAAGTTGCTAACAACATTAGACTTTTTGTAATAGTAAAAAAATATTAAAAATAAGAAAATCAACGGACAATGTTAATACAAAAATTATAACATAAAATATACACATCCTGTTCTATTTAAAGTATGTAATTTAAATTTTAATTGGAAAACATATGTAATTACTATAAGATTCAATTTGATTTCAATTGGGAAATCAAATGGCTTGGAGTGGTATCTGAATTCCCAAATTTGAAACATTGATCAAGCTTGGGTGAAAGTTGAGTACCATACCTAGTATTTCTAAATTTTTGCTGAGCTTATATATGAGTTCACACCCTAACCACTTGTAGCAATAGTAGAGAGGAGGAATGGAAGGCCACATGCACGCGCCGCTCTCTCTCCGGCTCCTGTTATAGCTCCGGCTAGGGAGAGTCAATTCGGATCTCAATATTTTTGTTGTAGATTTCATTTGGCTGATCGATTAAATTAATCATAGATATTAATCTGGATTCGATCGCAATGGGAATCTGACTCGATCCGATTGGCCCATTTTAGCTGCGATTTTGGAATCCAAAGGAATATGTCTGTTGAGGGGTATTTTCGGAAATCAAAAGGTATTGCGCACTAGGGCACACGAGCTCCCCTTTTTATATCTCCCCCGATGGTGTTTTTCTTCACTCGCAAGAAAGTCTCTCTCACGCTGCCTCTTGTGCTCTCTGTTCCCACCACATTTGCGACCTGATCTTTTCGGCTGCAAGTTCTCTGAGGTACTTTCGAGGATGGTCTCATCAATGTGCGTGGACGAAGATCGTGGACCGTTGTATCCTGTGAGTGGATCGCCAATACCCTGCGCACATGTATTGCGGTGGCAATATCCTCTCTAAGGACAGTTCATTTCATGCACGCTTAGGTGATTTCTAATCTAATCTTTCTTTCATTTTGTCTGCCGCAATTTATTTATTGCTTTACTTTTCCTAGATCACGCTCTGATTTATGTTTCCATTTAGATAATATGTTCCTGCTTGTATTCTATAATCGGATGATGGATTGGAAATGCATGATTATAATAATGTTAATATGTGGTGCTTTTTCTTTCAATTCATTTGGATATGTGTAAATACTATTTAATATGTGCGATAATGATCTTATTTTCAGCAATCTTAGAGAGGATATTGAGAACCCTTTTTAACATTATGTCGGAATCAATGTTTAAATTGATGGGTGGATATGACGGGTATGCTTGAAAAATTTGGTGGTCAGAACTTTAAGCGTTGGCAACAACGCATGGTTAAACACCATAGGATTAATCTCTATACTTGAAACCAATTGTCCTAAGGTGGAAAAGGAAAACCCCTCACCTGATAGCCAGAAGACGCAATATGCGTGGAAGGAACGCGATCGTATATGTCATGGTTATATCTTGTTGGCTCTGTCCAAATGTTGTTTGACATATATTGTCCGTCCACACAGACTGCGGAAGGGTTATAGGAAGATTTGGATCGGAAGTATAATATCGAAGATCTCGATATTGAGAAATACTCCGTGACCAAATTTTTGAAGTTTTCCATGGCCGAAGGGAATTCGGTTTCTAAACAGACACACGACTTTTTACTCCTTTTCCATGGTTCAGAAGATGTTGAAATGAAACTTACAAAGAAGTTTCAGATCACATGCATCATAGAAAATTCCTCAAGTCATAGGAAGACTTCGGTATGACCTTTAAACACAGGAAGGGTAAAATTTCTATGGATGACTTGATAGTGGCAATAGTCATAGAGGAGGAACACATGAAATAAAAGTATGTGGTTCCTGTCGATATTCAGGCTAAGGTCAACTTCATGACCTCCGAGGGTAAAGATAAGAAGGGAAAGGATACGAACAATAATAAAATGAAACTAAAGGACAAAATCCAGGAAAAGGCAAAGAATAAACCATGCTGGCACTGTAATCAGGTTGGCTATTAGAAGAAGGATTGTTCGTCCTTAAAGGCTTAACCTAAAGTTGTAGATGGGAGTCCACAAGTGAATATGATCACTATGGGATTTGCGGCTAGCAAAGGTTATGTATATGTAAAATATGAACTATACCTTATTCATGATCCAAATGAGTGACTCGTGGATATGGAAGGCAATGTAAATATTTGTTCTGACAGAAATTTATTTTCTTCTTATCAGACCTGCAGTGGTGGGAATGTGAAGATGAGGAACGATTCTACTGTCAGGATGCTCGGGTCGGGACAAGTCAACTTGAGGTTCTCATCTGGATGTGTATGGACGTTACACAGGGTGCTGTGTGTTCCTGGCATCAAGAAGAATGTTCTACCTGGCTCTATCTTAGTTAGAAATGGTTTTGAATTGAACTTCAAATGTAATAAAGTTTTCATTATGAGACATGACATTTTTTTTATGGAAAAGGCTATCTGTCTGATTTTGATTTGTTGTTTAGAATTACATGTGATCCAGTAAACATTGATGAAATAAATATTTTAAGTTCTGAATATTCTAATTATGTGTTTCATGTTGTGAATAATCTAAAGTCCTGTGATCTGTGGCATGGTAGATTGGGACATGTAATATTAAATTCAATTAAGAGAATAATGAATTTATATTTGATCCCAAAACATGTTGTTGATAAAATTTAAAAATGTGAAATTTGTGTGCAAGCTAAGACACCTAGGAAGTCTTGCCAACCTGTCTCTAGAGATAATGACATCTTGGATCTAGTGCACACAGATAACTGTGAGTTTAATGGTGTGTTGAACCGAGACAATAAGAAATACTTTATCACCTTTATAGATGATGATAGTAGATACTGTCATGTATATCTAACGAAAACCAATGATGAAGCCTTAGAGAAATTTCTTATATTTAGGAATGAGACTGAAACAGAAACAAGAAAAGTGATTAAACGCCTTAAGTCAGGTAGAGGAGGTGAATATACATCTAACTTGTTTCATGAATAATGCAAATCGTTTGGCATAGTTCACGAATTTACTGCTCCATATTCACCGCAATAAAATGGGATAGCAGAACAGAAAAATAGAACCTTAACTGACATGATCAATGCTCTCCTACAGAGTTCTGGACTTCCAACCTATATGTTTTGAGAAGCCTTAAATACGGCTTGCCAAATTCTGAACAGGGTTCCTCCAAGGTGTATGGAAAAGTTTTCTTTTGAATTTCGAAGGAATAATAAATCGATCTTAAGATATCTCTAAGTATGGAGCTATCTTGATAAGATTTTAGTCCAAGAACACAAAAGAAAGAAGCATGGTCTTAAAATTGTTGATGTGGTCTTCTTGGGTTACTTGGAAAATAGCTATGTATATAGGTTCTTAATAATTCGGTCCGAGATACTTGACATAGATGTCAACACATCGCGATGCTACCTTCTTTGATGATGTCTTCCCTATGAAGACTAAGATTCCTCATGATCTGACCATTGAGAGTGCCTCCACGTCAGTATCTATTCTAGATCAAGTGGAAAGGATAACGAATGTGGAGGTTGGCACTCAACATGAACCCAATGATCTTTCAGAAGAAATTGAGCCAAGGAGGAGCAAAAGACCTCGGATAGCCAAGGATATTGATAGCGACTTCGTTCTCTACCAGATCGAGGGTGATCCACCAAGTTACAAGGAAGCCATGGCTTCATCTGAAGAAAATAATGGAAGGAAGCTGTCAAATCCGAGATGGATTCCATTATGGCTAATGGAACTTGGGAATTGGTTGATTTACTCAGAGGGTACTCTACCATTGGGTGCAAGTGGGTGCTTAAGAGAAAACTTAGGCCTGACAGATCAATTGAGAAGTATAAAGCCAGATTAGTTGCCAAGGGCTTTATGAAAAAAGAAGGCATCTATTATTTTTATATTTATTCCTCTGTGACTAGGATGACCACAATCCGGATGCTCGTAGCATTGGCATCCGTATATGATCTCTCTATCCACCAGATAGATGTAAAGACCGCCTTCTTGCATGGTGATCTTAAGGAGGAGATCTATATGAATCAACCTGATGGGCTTGTGGCTCTTGGGAATGAAGGAAAGGTTTGTAAGCTCGTTAAATCCCTATACGAATTGAAACAAGCACCAAAGCAATGGCACGAAAATTTTGATAGAATCATTTTGTCATGTGACTTTAAAGTTCATGAATCTGATAAGTGTGTCTATACCAAGGTGAAAGGTGATGAGTATATTGTCTTGTGCCATACTTTTGTTTGGATCAAATGCAAGGATTATTAATGAGACTAAATCATTCTTAAGTAGCAAGTTTGAGATAAAGGACATGGGTGTTGCTGATGTGATCTTGGGTCTCAAACTGACATGTTCAGTTGATGGGATTGTAGTTTCTCAATCTCACTATATTGATAAGGTACTTGAGAATTTTGGATATCAAGGTGAAAAAACTGTAAGCACTTATTTTGATTCATCCAAAATGTTGTTTTACGAATAAAAGTGGAGTACATGTAGCTCAACTAAGTTATTCACAAAGTAATAGGAATTTTAATGCATCTTGTAAATTGCACGAGACCTGATATTTCATTCTCGATTACAAGTTGAGTAGATACACTAGTTGTCTTGATCGTACTCACTGGAAGGCTCTGTATCGAGTAATGATGTACTTGATGGGAACTATTTCCCTTAGTTTGCATTATGGTAGATATCCATCTGTACTAGAAGGATATAGTGATGCAAGTTGGATAGGAGAAATAAAGGAGTCGGGGAATAATGATATTACTGGTATGTCTTTATCCTTGGAGGCGGTGCAGTCTCCTAGAGGTCTGTGAAGCAGTTCATTCTAGCCCGATTCACCTTTGAAGTCGAGCTGTGTGCTTTGGACACCGCTAGAATTGAGGTTGAATAGCTAAGGGAACTTCTCTCTGAAATTTCCATGGTAGGTCAACCAGTTCATGCGATCTCGGTACATTGTGATAATATGACTACAATTACCAAGATCAAGAATTCAAAGTTCAATTAGAAAACAAAAAGACACATACAAATCAGACTTAAGACGTTAAGGGATTCGGTATCTCGAGGGGTGTTGGCTGTGGATTTTGTTGGATCTAAGGACAACACGACAGATCTGTTGACTAAGGGACTTGATAGATCTTTAGTCCTAAAGTCTAGGTTTGGGATGTGACTGAGACCCATTGGAAGTTCCTCTACAGTAGCAACCCAACCTATCTGAGTGGAGATCCCACAAAGTAGGTTCAATGTGGTAATAACAAGCTCTTGGAGAACTGGCTGACACTCTTAGTTTAATGCTTATGCATGAGTGTCTTATCCCTAGAAGCATGCATGTCATTTAAGCTGCAAATTTAGGAAGAGCATAGGCTTTGAATAGGTTCAAGCATTTAGGAGGATGTTAGCAGTGCATCATTAGAGAACGCCATCTATGTGAGTGTTATTGTGGACCACAGTTAAAGGAAGAGGGTCTTTCCTGAATATATTCATGAAACAGGATGAGGGTGCATAGCCTTTAAGAGCACCAACATTGAAGATTGTATCAAGAATAACACTTTGTTGTTTCTACCGTATACTTTAACACAAAGGTCTGAAGTTCAAGACGTAGTTCACTTGGTTCATGTTAAAGTGAAAGTAATAAACTCAGGTAAATGTTCAAACCGGAAGGTATCTTACTGGAAGCAAAATGTGGCAGCCGAAAGATGTTTTTTAACTCTCTTTGAATATATTTTTTAAATTGATGAATTCGTGGGGGATTGTTTTATTTAAAGTAAGTAATTTAGGTTTTAATTGGAAAACCTATGTAATTACTATAATAGTCAATTTGATTTCAATTGAGAAATCGAAAGGCTTGGAGGGAAAGTTGGGAATTCCCAAATTTGAAACATCAATCAAGCTTGGGTGGAAGTTTAGTACCATACATAATATCTGTAAACTTTTGATGGCCTTATATTTGAGTTCACACCCAAGCTCTTGTAGCAATAGTAGAGAGGAGGAATGGAGGGCCATACACGCGCGTGCACGCTCCGCTCCGTCTCCGGCTCGGACTCAAGCTCGGGAGAGTCAATTCGGATCTCGGGTCTCGATACTTTTGCTGCGGGTTTCATTTGGCTGATCGATTAAATTAATCAGACAGATTAATTTGGATTCGATCGCATTGGGAATATGACTTGATCCAATCAGCTCGTTTTAGTCGTGATTTTGAATCTGAAGGGACACGCCCATTGAGGGACATTTTCGGAAATTAAAGGTACCGCGCGCTAGGCACACGAGTTCCCCATTTTATACCTCTCCCCCGACGACATTTTTCTTCATTCGCAAGAAACTCTCTCTCATGTTGCCTCTTATGCTCTATGTTCCAACCACATCTGCGACCTGATCTTCTCGGCTACAAGTTCTCGGAGGTACTTTCGAGGATGGTCTCGTCGGTGTACGCGGACGAAGATCGTGGATCGTCGGTACCCTTCGCACCAGTATTGTAGAGGCGATATCCTCTCTAAGGCAGTCCATTTCATAGACGCTTCGGTGATTTATAATCTAATCTTTCTTTCATTTTGTCTAAATACCACAATTTATTTATTGCTTTACTTTTCCTGTATCACGCTCTATTTTATATTTCCTTTAATTAATCGATTCTTGCTTGCATTCTGTAATTGGACAATGGATTGGAAATGCATGATTACAATAATGTTAATCTGTAATATTTTTCTTTCAATTCATTTGGATCCGTGTAATTAGTATTTAATATATGCGATAATGATCTTGTTTTCAACATATCCTCCTTCGACTTTGAACCTTGATAGCTCCCGAATTTCATCCAATTTGATGTAACACGAGCGTGTGAGGAGCAAGTGAACAAGAGAGATAATATTAAGAGAGAGAATGTATAGAGGGCGTTTGAGAGACAGGGAGACAGTGCTCGAGAGAGAGAGCGTAATCATTTAGAGAGCGTGGGAGAGATAGAGGGGTAGGCGCGCGCGCAGAGAGAGAGAGAGAGATTGGGAGATAGAGATAATGGGGGAGAGAATTTACAGGAGAGCTTCTTTGAGGGTGTCGTTTTTAGATTTTGCAATTGTTTTAACTAAAAATAATAAACTTTTTTTCATAAAAATTGAGGGGGCACTTGCCCATCCTTGGCCCCCCCCTCCATCCATCGTTAATTGTAAATATATTTTCATATATTATTTCCAATATAGAAGAGGACATGACAAAGATATGAGAAAGGATGTTATAATAAATGGGGATTGTACTTGTGTCAATTTGGTTTTTATTTCTCATGGTGTGAGGAATGTGTTCGAGCGTAGTATTTACGGTATGTGTGTGGTTATTCGTATGGTAATCATCAAATACGATGGGCAAAAATGAAATGGACAATGTGACACTTTATTGCGTGTTATCTTTCTTTATTACGTGCTTTGGTACTACTGGATGACACACACAATGAGGCCTTGCACATGCGAAGACCGGTGTTTTTTACTATCTTTAGTCAATCAATGTACATACATACATAATTTATGTCCATGAATTTGATCTTTGTATGAAGAGAATTTTTATGGGTATATGTTGATAATAGCGAGTTCCCCCTTTACAAAGAAGTAGGTTGATATAAATTAACAAATAAGCACTTTTTCTTTAAACTTTAGGAGGGTGTTAATATTAAATTATTATTTTCATTTCATTATGAAAAGGATGTCATTATAAAATAATAAACAACATATTTCCCAATTTTTTCATTGGGAGCTATTATAAATTAACTGCTAAATACTTCATTTTCTTCTTCTTTCTTTTTGAAGGTGGGGGGAAGAGGGGCATGATCCCGACTCGCCCCCTTTCCCTCTACCCGATCTTATAATCGAAATTTTGGCCACGTTTGTACAAAGTCGTCACCAGTTAAAAGTGATTCTTCAGGAGGCCATATCTCATATACATGGTACATGGTTGAACTTGTAACATAAGGCTTAAAGGTTTTGTGAAAGATCAACCCAAGTTAAAGTGGCATGGTTGATCCACTGGAGATGCTCGTACGCATGTGAAGATCTTATCCGGTATAAGTTTGAGATAAATACAAGAGTTCTTCGAGAGCCTTGCTTGGTTATAGTTGTAAGGGGTCTGGATTGCATTATTCAAGCATGTTATGGCTTCAAACTTCATTGATAACCGAAAGTCAAAGTGTATATGTGCTGTGATAAACCAATTAACTAAATATTATAGGATACTTCGCATTTCTTGTATAGTTAATTTATGTAAGTAGGGACATGTGTGTTGTTCTAAATAATTGTTCACTTTTCGTACACTCGTACTGCATGTTATAAGACCATGATATTTTACATACTCAAATCGGGGCCTTCTTGCACATGAACACCTGAACGGTACAATACATATGTAAGTCTCTAATTGCTCTTATCTTAGCAGTAGTATAAAAGAGAGAAACATATGTAAATTATGGCATTTCAAGTAATATGTACATAAAACCTTTATTTTCTAATAATTCATGTGTCATTCAATTATATGCATTTATTATTTTTACACAAACATCAAGCATGTAACGAAATTTTTAGTTCCGACATCGATTTATGTACTGTAATATTTTGACTTATCATTAAATTGTATTTGATAAAATCTTAGACAATGCATTTCACACAAAAGTGTCAATTAGTTCCCGTTTTTTTCATAAATCCACCACTACATATATTTAAAATAATTCTTCATATATATATATATATATATATATATATCAACAAATATGAACTTATATTCAGAAATCTTGCATAAATACCTATAGCACTCGAAACCAAAAGGTTGTAACTCAATCTTCTAATCATCATATCTTACTCATGTGAATTTTGAATTGGAAAAACTAATTTTTTAAACCTTAGTTATAAAACTATCCATCAAGTGAAAGTGGTTTTACCAAAAATGGAGTTAATATGAGAAAAAAACATTTTTGAGACTCTATTGGTATATATGTATGATTATCTTCTATTTATTTGTAGTTATATCTTGTACATTCTTTTGTGTTTCATATTTTCTAAATGTTCTATTAATATTATACTTCATCAACAAAATAAAAATTACTAAGACTAATTTAAATAAATATAAGATTTTAAGACATTGGAAATGTTGACATATATTGATCTATTTATTTATACCTGAAAAACTATTTTAAAATATACTAAAAATGTATTTAAAATCTTTAAATTGCATTTTAAAGAATTTATATTCTGTATATAAGTAAATTGTACCTATGAAGTATGGTTTTTATTTATTTATACTATTTAACTCATATTATTTAATTAATGCAAAATTACCATTAGCTATTTATTAAATCATTTTAATTTGTAATTTTTTATTTAATATTAGTTATTATTTGTTATTTAATTTATAATGTATTTACATGCTAGGTTAATCGATTTTGTTTTGTAGTGTGTTTACCCTTTGACCTCGATGTGATCAACTCTTATAGTTTTGTCCCTCACATTGACCATTGTCAACTCTACCTTCACCTCCCTTTTCTTCTATTCATTCCGCCCTCTTCCTCAGTTCCCTTATTCTTCCAACCAATCCAACAATTAGACAATTCATCCCAATCAACTTCTCCATGTTGACCACCTCCTTACAGTCTCTCATCTTCTCCAACGAAGCCCTCCATCTCTGCCTAAATATATATAGGAATTCTAGGGAACCCAACCATGGGTGGACCTATGGTATTTTGACGAGCCCCCCACCCACCCCCAGCCTCCATTTGAAGCATCCCGTCCAAATTCTCCATTAGATAGATTACAATAAATTGATGCTAATATGTTGCTACATCTTTCGATGTCAATTTTATAACAACAAAAATTTCCAATATAAGATTATCCTTGATTTTTAAATTCAACAACATGTATTGTATTTGTTGCAATATTTACAAGCAATGAATCATATCATAGTTTTTGTTCATTGGCCTTTTAAAGAACCTTTATTTAATCGTTTCTGGATTATCAATGATTGATACTAATTTTAACAAAAAGCAACATATAGTAGTCGTTATATTTGGTTCACCATGAATGTCATATTCATTGCCGATTTTTTTAAAAAATAAAATATCAATTTTAAACAATTAATATTAGTTGTTATATGTATTTAAGATGACAAATATAATAGGGAGTCGTTAAATTAATTAGTTTTAATGGTGTTACTCTGTTGCCGTGTAAATTCAATCTTCACGTTTACATCATTCATATTGCAATATAACACAGCTTTCTCTGATATTTTGGAGCTTGATTTTTTTATCCAGTACAGTAATTTGATGTATTTAAAATTGAGATACAAAAGTTCCAAGGATCGTCACTCTAGAAAAAATATGGCAATTGGCATCTATCTCTTGATATTTTGTTAACTATATCAGCATTGATAAATACAAGATGCAATTACAAATATTGAAATAGCATTTTCAGTAGTAGATATTGTAAAATTTGATGTTTAAATCAAATGAAAGATTATCATATAATAATGCTTTAGTCATAAACATTACGAACTAGATTCCGAGTACATAAAGGCTAACCAGATGTGAGAATCATTGAAATTCTTCTCATTGTTCGAATTTTATATGTAGAACATATTGTTTGTACTTTATCAATATTTAACTTACAAATTTCTTATTTTTAGCATATATTTTTTAACATATTATGATGCCCCCTCTGACCTAAAAACTCGAGTCCACCACTGGACCCAACTCAATATCGACTGTTTTCCTTCTTCCACATTCATTCCTCCAATTCTGATATGAGAGAGGAGATCTGACAAGGTCTTCGTCCCCCATCAAGCGAATTGATGAGAGAGAGAGAGAGAGAGAGAGAGAGAGAGAGAGATGAGGATGTGAGATTGCCGTCGATAAGGTTCACTTTGCGGTGTTGATGCTTCTGGAATGCGCCACCTCATCAAGGCGATGACCTGGAGTTCTGCAAGCTCCAACCTAGGTGAATTCATCGATTTCATTATATTCTATATCCATATTAGTTTGGTTTAGTTTTTAATCTTGCTTTTGTATTTTCATTCTACACGTGTTCCTCATTCATCACCCAAGCTTATTTGAATTTTTAATCTAACATTCGGTCAAGGTCCACAAGCTTCGAGTTGTAGCCTTGCAGGAATTGAATATCTTCCCCATTCATCAACTAGAGCAGGGAGATTCTTATGGAAGTTCACTTGGATTATCATTGGTAACTCCATCACATGGTGATCAGACGGATCAAGAACACCGCTGGAGATTGTTCACCAAACCATATAGGTATGAAGAAGAACATGCGGAGAAACACAGAGGATAGAGATTAACTGTCGTTTGGCTATGCTAATTTTATCTCATTATAGTACGAGCCATCCGACAGTTGATCAGAACCTCACTAAAATATCTCCGCAAAGAGAGAGGGACGTAAATTTTTATCATGAATAATTCCATGATCAAACTCAGGAACATGAGCAATTAGGACTACTTAACTAGAGTTCTAATACTACAAGATAAGTGATCTAGTGTGTATTTAGGTCAAATAAACGTGGATGCATGATATTTTAATGGTTTTTATATGCAAGATGTATAAGATGCAACGAATTGCAATGCAAGACTGCACAATAAATATACATGATATACACTACATTTCTCCCGAATTAAATTTCAATAATGAGATCCATTTAGGTAAGTTAGTCCATAAAAGATCGATGCTTGCTCCAAATCTGAATAAACTCATCAATGTATGTATTTTAGAAAATTCACATAGATTATTTAATGAATTCTAGCAATCATTCGTGCTATTAATGTGATGAAATCAATGATCAAGTAACTAATGAAACTCTAGGTTTATTAAACAATTCATAATTCAAATATAAAATATTAAAGAACAATGCATTAATGAATGAATTCAATAATGAATATGCATAAAATTGCTATGAACTTTAAATAGAAATACACGAGTTAAAATGGAGAATCAGTTATACTAATTCTTATAGCTATTAAATGAGCTCAAAACCACATTAATCGAACATTGTATGCTCAAATTATTAAATGCTTATTTCAGGGGCATAAATGCAACAAAACACACAAAAATAATTAAGAAAACATATACAAAATGTCCAAAAGGGACTTCTATGTAATTTATAAAAGTCAGTGTGTCTTGTCTGTAAATTATCCATGTGTGTGGGTAGAAATGAAATAGATGGAACCCAGTGAGGGTATACCGCAAAAGTCCCAATGACTCACATGTTATGCATGTGGTCCTAGGCTTGGTTTGAGGCTCGTGATGTAGCCTAGCTTCAGGACACATGGAGACGATTGGTGCTTCGGAAGAAGGATTGGAACTCCAAGATTGGAGATTTGGGGTGAGGTTCGACTTTGACTACGGACCGTTGGATCAAATCAGATCCATCTGATCCAATAGTCACTGATGTGTGGTGTTGCCTTCATCTCTCTGCGAATGGCATACCTGGGCAGAGCTCTAATGACTCCTGCGCTCCTTCTCCTTGCTCTTTTGTCTCAGACAAAGCTTAGGGTTGTTTGTGGGAGACCTGCCGTGGTGAATGGGTGGTTGAGGAAGATGAATCGAGGTATAGAGGGGCTAATCAATATTCGATTGTCGGAGGTGGAGAGGATGAACGAAGATCATCTAGAATTTCAAGATATTGAATTGATTGTGGAACCTACAATTGTTTGTCTAATGGTCGAAGCAACGGAGAGTGATTTTCAGGTGTTATGGGGATGAACAGAAGGCTATAGGGTGTCAGAGAGAATAAATCCCTAAGTTAGGTCTACCTCCTTGCAGGATGAAGAACATGATCAAAAAGGAGAGGGATGTGGAGAAGAGAAGGATGTATATAGAAGAGTTCGTGAAGATGGGGGTGCTTTTGATTAAGGTGCGATGCTATTCGATTGGGGAAGATGGTGTATGTGGTGAATGAATTAATTAGGAGAACGCCGAAGTGGGAGGAATTGGGACTATCCTGGAGGGTGAAGAATGGAAGAAGAAGGAGGTGCATGTGCTTGAAGCATGAATGACCACTGAGGTCTTTGCTTGTCAAGCTTGACAAGTGCTTAAAGCTCGAGCAATAAGGTGATGTTGCGACATGGTCTAATGAGTCATGGATCACATCGGAGGTTCACTCCATTGTGGCCTCACTCAATGCCCTCTCTCTATCACAGGGAAGGAAGATGAAGCTCGAGAGGAAACTCACACGAAAGTGGATCTGGTGGAATGGAGGCAGAGCTCTGGTTTTGTTCAGGAAGGGGATGTTGGAGATGGTGTTTTCAACAACATGTAGTTGAAGCATGTGAGAGTGATGATAAATATGGAGGTTATGGTGCATATAAGAGATGAGAAGGCTACAAGAAGACATCGAGATTACAAGGGGAAGATACATGAACTAGCCAGAGTACTTGGGAGAATCATACCGGTGAAAGGGATACGACACTTAGGGGTCAACTACATGGTGATGGATGAACAGATCTGGTGGCTTAGCATAGAGCGTGGGCGGACATTTGATCACACAATCCAAATGGAGACATGTATGAAAAGACCGAGACCAATTAATCAAGAATTCATATGGTCCAGACAGGAGAGGGTAGCTAAAGATGAGTCGAACATGTGAAATTCTATGATTGGACTACATGATCCAATTAGAAAAAAAAGAGAACTCAATAAAATGTTAGAAAATAAAAATGAAATGTTAATTGAAGTCAAATAAAAAAAATTCTACATGAAAGTTGCATATTTTTATGATCTACATCTTTCGTGTAATTTCCAAAATCAAAATACATCATGCATATATATATATATATATATATATATTCATCTTTTGTAATTACTTTAAGAAATAAAAATACTTATATGTTATGTTTTTAATAATAAATAACAAACAAACTATGTACAATGTTAAACTATTTTTTTGTGGATTTTATATAATATGAAAAAATATAGAAAATAAATAGAATGATAAACATATATATACAATAATTAGACCATTTATTTATTTACAATAAGTAATCTCAATTAACTAGAAATTGTAAAATGCTAATTTTAAATACTAAATTGTTAGCTTAATTGAGTAGTTTAAGATAGAGGTCTGATTAATAAGAATAAAGATGATGAATATGAGATTCATCACCCCCATACTTAAACTTTGCTCATCCTCGAGCAAATAAAGAATGAATAAATAAGTTGAATCCCAGACTGTGCATGTGATATACAAGACTTGAAATTCAAGATACACGTTTCATGTGACTCTTGTACTCTAAGTTTAACCAAGTTTCACTCAAAAGGAACTCATTTTCCCTAATTATCATATGCGTTATATATATACATATAGGAAATACGACATTTAGCGTGGATCACACATACAAGTGTAGAGTCTAAGCTTCAACGGAGGCTCTAGTCTTCTTTATACCCAAACCTCAACTCTAGGGAATAAGTAGAGTTTCACTTCATTCCACCATCTATTTAGTTATCAGGCTAAAAATTGTGAGATGGAATGGCCAAGTATGGATGACTTAGGTTTGTGTCATTTCTTTTCTCCTCTCCTAGGAAAAGGGTCGCTCCCGACCCACCCCATTCCAACACGTACCCAATTGTAATGGGTACATGGTTAATGCTGATGGATGTTGGCTACATGTGGGTGCCCGTGGGGATACCACCTTTACAATAAGGTAATTGCTCATCTAATGGATAGATATCAATAAAGTGATAAAATAAATAATCACATTTTTTCGTGAACTTTATATATCAACTTTGAAACTCAGTGATTTTTTGTTGTCACTCCTTCATGTTTTGAACTTAGCCATGGCCAGTCCCAAGCCCTGGTAAATGAGGAGGGTTGCGTTAGGTAGCCAACAACCAGCGTAAAACAGTCAGAGACAACTTCTTAAATAGTTTTTTTAAAATATACTATTTAGGAAGTTGTCTCATGACAGTCGGTTCTTTTTCAACATGGATTTAAGCAAACATACATATTTTGTTGGGGCATTTCCTACTTGCGACATGTTGCATCGCTTGAATGCAATGAAAAATTGACAAGGGTGCTACATCGCAGCCTGGATGTAGTTCAAAATTTGCAAGGGTTCTCGCATAAGGAATGCATGCGGGTGATGGGCGCAAAAATTGCCTCTTTAAAAGAGATGAATTGTAGCATAGGAGGCGAATTTCGATCGATAAAAAAACAACAAACTTTGAATGTTGTGGAATATTTTTACTTGGCAAGTCTACTAAGGTCGAACATAGGGAACAATGAATCTTAGTTGCGTGGTTTTAAATTAAATTAAATAATTAATTAATGCTTGATTAATTTATGTATTGAGAAAATATACAATGCAATGATGAAGATGTTATGCAATGAAAATAAACAGAAACACTAATTCGGCTCAGGATCTGTTATTTTCACGATTTAAATCATCAAATAGTAAGTCAATTAATCCTCAAAATCACATCACATATCAAAAGAAATTATGTCCATAAATATTTATCAAAATAACTCTAGAAGCAGGCAGAAGGAAAATAGTTCTGAGAGACAATCCTACAAAACACTGGGATAAGACAAATGATTCTATTCATAAATCATTATTCTCTTAATAAAATTGATCCTGTAAAAGAATGAGAGATCAATATCTGTCCTTCATAAGAACACTCCTGCGGAATTGATTCATTAATTTATCCATGAGAATATGATATGTCAAAAATTAGTCTACATATGTCAACAGAGATCCTCAAATAATCATTATCAATAAACAACCTCAGATCTATCCACAAATTATACCAAGTGTTAGAGCATGAAAAGAGCTTCAAAATGACATATTATATGCTAAAAATGGAGTTCGAATGGAAAAGATATGATGAAATAAAATTTCAGGGACTAAAATGTAATTAAAATAAAGTTTTTGCTTCAAACAGGTCCTTGGAGGGGCTTATCTGCAATTTCATAAAGTCAGCAGGGCCCGGATGTAATTACCCCAGGCGGGTATTATACTTGCAATATTTAGAAACGTTGGGGGCGTATCTGTAATTTCCCCCAGCACACATGCGTAGCACGTATGCCAGGAGGCTCGGAGACGGAGCTGAGGCTTGGGGGTCCCGAGCCTAGGTGGCGGTTGGTGGAGGCTTGGGGACCCCGAGGCTGAGGCTCGGACGACCGAGGCTGAGGCTTGGACGGAGAACCTCAGGCTCGGAGGTTCCGAGTCTAGATGGCGGTGTCTGGAGGCTCGGGTGCCCCGAGCCTCGAGGTTTGGAGGGCGACTCGGGGGCGACACGTGGAGGCTCTGGAGTCGTCGGATCAAGGGCTATTTGCCCTGATCCAACGAAAGTCGGGTGATGGGGCATAGAGGGCGAGCGGTGGGCAGAGATGGCGTCGCACGACAGTGGTCGCAATACTGGAGCTCGGGCTCCGGCGGTGGTTGATGGAGGAGCTCGACCGACACACGACCGATCGGTGGAAGCACGGAGGGTGAGGCGGCAGGAGGAGATGGCGTCGCGATGCGCGATGGCTGCGCTCGGGGGCAGAGCAGCTGATGGGGAGAGCTTCTACGATGGCGACGTTGGCATAACTGGAGTGTATGGCGGAGATAGAAACCACACGAAGGAGATTTGCGAAGGTTGAACACTGGTGGTGGCACAGACCGAGGGAGGAGAGAGTTCGCCTGAAGGGATGAAGGAGCGGGGCACCGACCTGTGCGAGGCCGGCGGTGGAGGAGGGGGTGCCAACTTTAGGGAAATTGGGGGAGAGTAGTTACCTGAAACGGAGAGGCTCCAATTGCGGCTCGAGTCGTTGGAGTGCGACGAGCTAAGCGGATCGCTAGGAGGCTGCAACAGAGCTCCTTGAAGCCCTAAATCACGCCGAAGTCTTGGGCCGTTGTCATCGGCGAGAGGGCGGATACCTCCAGAGGTGGTGCGCGATGGAGCTTTGTAGGATGGAAAAGAGGCGTTTCATGGAGGGAGGCATAACGGTCGGAGCAGGTGATGGACGGGGGCTTCGGTTACATGCAGGGGAAGGAGATGCGTGGAGGCTGTACACGCATACGGCGATGGGCGGTGGTTGAAGGAAGGAGAAGGGGGTCAAGTGCTTCGCACGTGACCCGATGGAAGAGAGAGAGAGAGAGGCGGGGCATGTGGGGGTGCCACGTGGTACGCCCTGGAGCTGCCACGTGGCACCAAAAATTTCGAGTTTTGAAGAGGGAAAAAGAGATAGAAGAAGAGCTCGGATCGAAAAATTTTCTTCACAAAAGTTGTTTGTCTCGACAAGGTCTACAACTTTCATGAAGGATCAATCAACAAAAGAGGTCATTTGTGCGAAGTGGTATTTTTGGTGGTTTTCCATGTGTATAGAAAACCGACTTTTTGGAGTTTTGTAAATTTTAAGTGGTTTTAAGAGGATAAAAAATATAGAAAAACTACTATAAAATGCAAGAAAATTATTTACACACTAATCTGATTTTTTTGGATTTTTAGTAAATAAGAAAATCAGAAAATAAAATAGAAGTAAGAAACACACAATTTTTGTACAGACTCACAATGGACACTTAGACTCAGTCAGTTTCTTTAATTTCAGTTTTAATTTGGATTTGTATTTTTGGGTTGCTTAATAAAACTTTCATCAAAGGACACAAGTGAAGAAGAAATAAAATTAAAGGGTTAATTATGTACATAAAAATTTAGGTCAAAGATAGCAAAAAGTCAAAAAGTGCAAAAGAGGCCCAAAATCCATCTTTCACATTTGACCTTCGAATTTTATGAAATTGATCTTGTTTTGAAGGTATTCGAAAATGGAGTACTTTAAAGTGAGTAGACCAAAATCGGACACTGTATGAGGGAGATATGCGCATTTTAGTCTGTCAAATGTGAAATTATACTTTGGGATTATTTGACACTTATTTGAGCTAGTATTTTTTTGTATTTTTTATTTAATGAAGTTAGTAATATCTACACAATGGAGGTGGTTTTGGGTCGATCGGAGTTAGGATGAATTATTTACAAATGTGAGAAGTTAGCGGCTTTTTGGGCTAATTTACAAATGGAATTTTTAATGCAATTATGCATGATGAAATGCAAATATTATTTACATATGTATGAATGTTAATGATGCTCTGTTAATGATTAAATGCATGTGAATATTGGGGAACAGAGCCTAAATGACCAATTTTAGCATGATGAATACGTGATTCATCAGCGGGTAATTAAGCTACTTCCACTGCATCACCTCCCCGATGCAAGTCCAAAAATTGCAAGGGTTCTCGCATAATGGACGCATGCGAGTAAAGAACTTAGTCCAAAAAAGATTGCAACGGATGCCGCGGATTGGTAGTTGTAACACTGGCACTTTAACTGGAAAATTGATGGAGATAGTGGATACGATGGAAAGAAGGAAGATTTATATACTATGTCTTAATAGGTTGGAAAGAAAGTAAGGGAGATCGGGAAGACATGCTTTAAACTTTGGTATTCAAGTAAAGATAAGAGTAGAAATGTTGTTGGAGTGGTTGTTCATAAGGATATGAAGGATTGTGTGGTTAAGGTGCAAAGATTCGGGGATCGGATTATTTTGCTAAAATTGATGCTTGAAGAAGAAATTCTAAATATCATCTTAGTTTATGCACTGCAAATTGGTTTAGATGAAAGGACTAAACAAGCTTTTTGGGAGGATCTGGATAATGTTTTACAAGGAATCATACAGAGAGAGATGATTTGCATATGTGGAGATCTTAATGGACATGTGGGAAAATATGCTTCAGGGTATGCTAGTGTTCATGGGGGACATGGTTTTGGGGATAGAGATGAAGAGGGAAAAGTCATTCTAGATTTTGTGATGACATATGGTCTTTTCATTGCGAACACTCTTTTCAAGAAGAGGGAGGAGCATTTAATTACTTATAAGAGTAGGCCAACTAGAACACAGATAGATTACTCTACGTTGAGGAGAGGAGATCGGTTGTGTTATAAGGACTGCAAAGTAATCCCAGGAGAGAGTTTGACAACCCAACATCGCTTATTATTCTTGGATGTACAAATAAAAAGGTTGGTAAAGAAAAGGAGGGTTCCTGTAATCACAAGAACTAGATGGTGGAATCTTCCACTAAAGCAATCGAGCTTCATGGATAAGGTTTTAGAAGACCTATCTTGGGATTGTAGCAGAAGTGCAAATGAGATGTGGGAATCAGTAGCATCTTGTATCTGAAAGGTGGCCAAAGAGGTGCAAGGCAAGTCAAAGGGAGGAGCTCCAGGTCAAAAGGAGGCTCGGTGGTGGAGTGAAGGGGAGCAAGAGAAGCTAAAAATTAAAAGAGAATGCTTTAAATCTATGTCTGAGGATAAAATAGAGGAAACTATCACAAACTACAAAATAGTGAAGAAGGAAGCACAGAAGTCTGTAAGCGAAGCTAAGTGAAAAGCTTATGAAGTTTTGTATAAAAATCTCGACTCTAAGGAGGGCCAGAAGGATATATTCAGGTTGCCAAAGCAAGAGAAAGAAAGACCAAAGACCTTTTCTCAATTGAGATGCATTAAGGACGAGGAAAGTCACGTGCTTGTTACTCATACGGATATAGAGACTATATGGGAGCAATACTTCCATAAAATTGTCATCGGGGAAGGAAATAGAGAGGTCACGTTAGGTAATATAGCTAGTCGTAAAAGTTACTTGAATCATGCAAGCTATAGACGGATACAAAGGAAGGAAGTAGAGGAGGCTTTGAAGGTTATGAGACACATGAAAGATTATAGGATCGGATGATATTCGTGTAGAAGTTTGGAGAGTTTAAGTGAACGCGGTTTGACTTGGCTTACAAATCTATTCAATGTTATTTGGCAAAGCAAGAAAATGCACGAAGATTAGAGGAGGAGTATTGCGGTGCCTCTTTATAAGAATAAAGGAGATATTCAAAATTGTTCAAATTACAAAGGTATCAAGATGACGAGTCACACTATGAAATTTGCGAATGTATGATTGAAAGAAGGTTGAGGCAAGTTTCCAACGTAAAAGAAAATCAATTTGGATTCATGCTAGGTCGCTCAACAATTGAAGTTGTCCATTTGTTGAGGAGAACGATGGAGATTTACAGAGCTAAAAGGAAGAACCTTCATATGATCTTTATTGATTTGGAGTAGGCTTGTGATTCTGTCCCACGAGAGATAATGTGGAGAGCTATGGATAAGATACACGTACATGTCCTATACCTTAACCTCATAAGGGACATGTATGATATGGCTTTTATCTTGTGGAAGGACCCTGTCTGGGAAGACTGGCTATTTTGACATCAATATTGGTTTACATCAAGATTCAGCTTTGTGTGCATTTCTTTTTTACTTTGATTATGGACGAGTTGACAAGTCACATTCAGGATGAGTTACCTTGGTGTATGTTATTTGCTAATGATATTGTGATGATTGACGATACTAGAGATGGAGTAAATGAGAAGTTTGAGGTCTAGAGACATGAGTTGGAGACTAAAGAGTTCGTATAAGTAGGGCTAAGATGAAATATATGGAGTGCACCTTTGATGGAAGTAATGGTGAGGAATCGAGGTGAAGATTGGTGACGATAACATTCGGAAGAGAAATTCTTTTAGATATCTAGGATCTATTTTACAACATGATGGGGAAATTGATGGAGATGTTACTAATAGAATAAGTATAGGCTGGCTAAAGTGGAGGGGAGCCTTTGTTGTTCTTTGTGATAAGAAAATTCCTTTAAAAATTAAAAGAATGTTTTACAAAGCAACCGTGAGACCTGCTATGCTCTATGGATTTGAATGTTGGCATGTGAATCATAAACATGTCCAGAGAAAGGATGTAGCAGAAATGAAATACTAAGGTGGATGTGTGGATACACACGTAAAGATCGGATTCGGAATGATGCAATTAGAAGGAAAGTTGGTGTAGCTCTGATCGAGGATAAAATGCAAGAAAACCGCTTAAGATGGTTTGATCATTTGCAAAGAATATCGACTGATGCACCAGTTAGGAGATGCGAGTGTTGGGATGTTGAGCCAGCTAAGAGAGGGCGAGGATGACCCAAGAAGTGTTGGAAAGAGGCTCTACGAAGGGATCTTGATTTTATAGATATAAGTCGGGATTGATCCAAGATAGATCTGAATGGAGGCGAAGAAACCATGTAGCTGACTCTACTTAATTGTGGGAAAAGTCTTTGTTGTTGTTGTTGACTCCTTCACGTTTTGATTTGTCCAGACATTATATCGATACATTATTTAACATCATTTAATAACTTAATATTCAAATAAAATATTATTTTATCCATTCTATAACAAAAACATTTGTATTCACGGACTTACGGGCTCGAGCAAACATTGTAGAGTAGGGTATTTATTTGAATAAAGAGAGACACTTCTGGTAAAAGGAGACATATATAAAAATGCAATTGATATGTCCATCAATGTATATCTGTGTCTGTACCATAACAATGATAATGTCGGGACATAGAAATTTAAATGGTACGGATTGAATTCATATAGGGATATGTAAACATAGATAAATAAATCAGTGAGGATATATAAAACTATGTGCATAATGTAAACTATATGAATATATGGAATTGGAAGGAATGCAATAAGATACGGATCCAAAAATGACACATACATGTAGGTTCTGAAAAAGCCTAAAAAGCCCTTGATAATAAAGTAAAATTAATGCATTGTAGTCAGCCAATTAAGGACTCATCAAAAACCACTTAATTGATTAATTAATTAAATACAAGAGCGATCAATTTTAATTTTCTACTTGGGCAAGCCAAGTTCGAACTCATGGTGTTATTGTCTCCCTAGGTTAATTTTCAAATAATTCATGGTTAAGTTTTCAAGGAGATTTTTTTCTATTTTATATGCAGTTAAAATGAGCATGTAACTGAGGCTGACTTCATGGGTTAAACAGTAAATTTTCAACGGCTTAAGTCCAAAAATCCTAAAACTTGGTCAGAATGTAAGAATATGAAAAACTAAATTACTTCGAACTTTTTTATATTTTTCCAATGCAAAATGAAATTATTGTGAGTTAAATATGCATCATTAATTATTATAAGTTTAATTTTAATAATAAGCTAGTCTTAATATTTTCAGGAAATGAAATCACCCTAATACGTCTAATTAACATGCACCTAGGAAAAATTCCATATCATTGAAATCTTAAGTCTACGAAAATTAAAATTAATTTACCAAATTCACCAACTTATTTATTAAAAGAAGGGTATGCATGAAAATGGTTTGTTTTTCGGATGTATTACAGAGAACACTCAACTCTACCAAATGTGATTTTTTAAAGAATTGCTCGAGCAAGTAATGATTTACTAGGAATTAATTACTCACGGAGGCGTAAGATATGTCAAATTTCACTACAACAATATTAATAAATCAATCATTGCTCTAAAATTTTCAATTAAATACCACAGTAAAGAGAACTAGAAGTTCAACATAATACAATTTTTAGAATGATGAAATGATAACAAATGTGTTTTGAAATAAGGTTCAAGTCCAATGTTTTAATTGTAAAATGCAAAATAAGTAAAACAAATTACATGTGGACAGTGACTCAAGTACGATTACCACAACCAGTAGGGGTATTATTTCAAATGTTCCACCAAGAGCATGCGATGTACGTGTATCATGATGGCAGGGATTATGGCATGATTTTTCAGAAATATGAGATGCAAGGCACAAAATGGCCAGCGGCGACATGCTTTGTGCGTACAGACATGAGGTTCGAGCGGCATGTTGGATCCTCGACTCCACATGGTTATCCATGGTAGCTTTGGGTCCACCTGAGGTGGCAGGCATGGGTGGCTCGCTTGGACAACTACAATGAATCCCTAGGAAGAGATACAAGAGTGACTGTAGGTCGGCGTTGATCTTCCTCCTCTAGGTATGATCAATAGTTAATGGCTCCTTCTCTTCAGTCAACGCATGATCGTTGTCGCGAACGAAAAGGGGAAGAGATCTGGTGTTGGATCAAGGCCCGGGACCTGCATGTGTAATAGGGAGATGAACAGAGGCTCCGTGCACAATGGTGGAAGGAGCGGGTCTCTGATGACGGGTTCATTGAAGTTGGGGAAGAGATGAAGAGATAGAAGAAGAAGCGAGGGGGGAGACAGGTGGAGATGGTTCATTGTTGATCAGAGGGTTTTAATTGCGGTGAAAGATGGAGAAGGTAATTGAAGAAATGATAGAGAAATCAAGCAGAAGGAGAAGAAGAATATGTGATAAAGAAGGTGGATCGCATGGGATGTATGAACTAGGGCCACTAAACTCCTACCTTTGACTCATGTCACGACGACAACGAGTATCAACCACTTGTCGGAGGACGAAGTAGCAGCAAGGTCAACGAGACCTCGTATCTCGTCGGTAACGAGGTCTTTGTCAATGGATCTAGATCGTTGTCACCTCCCCAAACCCCAACTCTCTCTCTCCCTTGATCTCTCGATGAATGGGAGGGGGTCTGTAGATGGTGGTTCTGGAAGAAGAAGAAGAGAAGATGAGGGGCAATGACAGTGGATGCAATTTGTAGAGGTCGAGTTTGATCTTTGGTTGTTGCTTTAAACAAGGAAGTGGATGTATACAAATAGAAGTTGCCATAGGAATAGGAAATAGAGCATGAAAAATGAATAGAGGAAAGAATTGGAGAATGAATGCTTACAAGATGTGTTCGCCTAAAGTTAATGGAGGAAGTGCATGGGGTGAAGAGCTCAAGGTCTTCAATCTTTACTTAGTAGCTCCACATATATGTATGGCTACGATGGTGACGAAACGGCGTATCACACCAAGAATTGGAATGCTGATCGTCGTTGCTCAACGCATAATGCTCTCATTTGTATTATTCACCTTTTCTCACGGATAATGGTGGATGGCGATGGTTGGCGGCGTCGCTACGATTTTGAGGGGCTACATTTAGGGCTTGACGAACAAGATGGAGGAGTGGGGTACGTGGAGGGAAAGGGCGAGAGGAGGAACGAGGCTTGCAGATGAGAAGTATGGCATGTGTAAGGAGGTCAAGAGATGGTGGTGCGACGAAGGCGGAGAAGCACGTCGCAGTGGAGAAGGTGGATGAGGAGGAAGGGGTATCTCTCGTTCAATCGATTTAGATCGGACGGCCGAGAGAGGGCCACTTGGTGAATGAAATTCAAAAGAAATTAAAAGAAATAGAAACTAAAAAAAAAGGAAAATGGGAACGTATATCGACCATTGGATGAAGGGGTTCTTCATCTATAGATACAATATATGGGCGACTAAGAGGATAAGTTGGGGGGATGCACATGGCAGCTCCATGAGTAGCCATGTGTCGTCCCCAGAAAAATCAGAAATAAAAATAAAGAAAAATCAAAATGAAATATGAAATGATGTCAAATCAAAAAGTAATCTTCATGAAAATTGTTCATCTTGATGACATCTACGACTTTCATGAATAAAACAAAAAAAGAAGTCGTTTGTACACAACATATTTTGATGGTATCCTATGTATATAAAAATACCATATTTTAATGAATTGCATTTTTTTCGATTTTACTTAAAGAAGAATTCAAAATAAAATTAAACAGAATAGAAGATAAATATTTACATATTAATCTTTTTGTTGTATTTTTTATCATTTAGAAAATAAAGAAATAAAATAAATGGGACTTATGTACAAACCATAGTAGCAGACTCAATGATTCATGTTCTTTGTTTTTCTTAATGTCTTGAAATTAGATTTTTACATACTTTACTAAAACATAAAAAAGAGAAATAAATGAAAAAGAAACAAACTAAAAAAGTTAATTATGTACATAAAATAATACGATCAAGTTACTCAAGACAAGTAATAAATAGTGCGGACCCAAAACCCAAGTTTCATATGTGAACTCTAATTATTTAGAATTTGATCTTGTGTTGTAGATAATCAAATGTACATTAATAAAAAGTGAGTATGAGTTCACAGGAGATTGTGTGAGATATATTTGACTTTGTGGCTTGTTAATATCATACTAGGGCTTGGTTTTATTGAGCATATATACAAGCTATTATTTTTCTGATTTTGTTCTTTATTAGTGTTAGTATTATGTAAAAAATTAAGTTAATTTTACTTTTTTGGATTTAGTATAAAATAATGAAAAATACGAGAATACATGAATGTTAATAATGTAATACAAATGACTATATGCAATTAATTACTTGGGGACACAACCCTATTTTCAGCTTTAAGGTGATGAATTCAATATTCATCAACCTCCTATACTTAAACCTTGCTTGTCTTCGAGCAATTAAAATGAGTGCATAAGTGAAATGAGATTGGATTCCATACCAAGGTCATGAATAAAAAGGTGAAAATGGAGCTCAATCCGACCGTTGGATTAATAATGTGCCGAAATTTCTTATGAGAAATAGGATTTTAAAACCAACAATCTCTAAGTTGTACAAGTCATCATCCGATTCCGATTCATAAGTCATCTTAGATCAACCCCCTCCCAAAATATCCAACATGAATATTGAATATTTGTCTTTTGTGTGTGATGGGTGTTGGCTCTCCCCATCCAAGATGTCGAACTATCGTGCAATCTCTTCCTCTAGTAACTCATCCTCATGGAGTCATGTATTCCTTTCTAAGTTCACGTACACATGCTAGTTCACAACAAATATGGGGGGAAGAAGTCTAGAAGTAAGGGAAAAGAACTAGAGTATGACCGGTGTAGTCACATCTCTTGCAAAGCTTGGTCTATTTAGCCAAGTCTCCACCAAGATCTACATGTTATTTGAAGCTTAGACCATTGTGGTCAGTGATGTACTTTAGGAATTAGCTTCTTTTTTGTATGAATTTTGGTTTCCATGCATTGAACTTTTTGTACCTCGAAAGATATAGAATCTTTTTTCCTCCCAAGTTTTGGGGTCCTAGAAAAAATTGTGCTAGCAGTCCATTCCTCATCTGAAGCATTGTTTTAACATGTGACTCCAGACTTTAGATGTCCATCTACCAAAGAAAAAGATGCACCATGTTCTGACACCCTATCTGAGTTGATAAGTACATGATGTAGAGTACAAATTAGTTCCTTTTACAAGAGTCTACTCAGAATGAGGCAATCGAGTTAGACACTAAGAGTCAAAGTCTAGACATTGTCTTGTGAAACTTGGAGAATTAAGTATATGACCCAAAATTTCTAAAATACACTTCTCAGTGAAGTTTTTTCTGAAAATTAAGTGGATTAAGTAGTCAAGTCCACTCTCGATTTTTAATCATGACTCAGTTAAGAACCAACTGACTTTCCACTTTATGCATATGCATGATATGCTAATGAAATGCATGTGCATGACATGTAAAAGTTCTATTAAGAAAGAACGAGAGGGCGTTTTATTTGAAAATAATGTTATACAATATACACACTATTTTTGTAGAAAATTTACAAGAGGTACACAAGATTTACATGTATTCTACATAGTGCACGTATTTTGCAATTTTTTAATATAGACACACCCCATATATTTTGATAAATTTTACAAGTGATTACCCTCCCGTATTTATTGAGTATCACACATATAAAATACGTAAAAGTACGAGCTATGTGTAAAGTATATATGTAGGGTATACTTAGTATGTGTTATGTCCTCATAGCATGAAACACGAGGAAGAGACATAACTCATGCTAAGCGAAAGGGAGTGAAAAAAGTCGAGGAATATAAGTGACATGCCTCCCTATAGTTAGGCTTTGGTCAGCCTAAGTGTACAAAAAGAGCAAAAATGAGGTGACCGGGGTCAAGAGGAGAAAGAGTGTATGAGTATATAGAGCGGGCATCAGTCCTCCTATATCTAGGTTCTAATTAGACTGAGTATAGAAGAAGGAGCAAGTGTGTGAATCGATGAGGTTGGGCAAAATACAAATAAATGGATATAAGAAGAAAAGGTGCATAGAAATGTTGGGAGTAGTGAGGTGTCATGCGTTCCCTACAAGTGAGCCATGAGATTCTGGATCATGCATGAAGAATATCTCTTCTACATGGGCCAATGGCTCATCTGATCATATGATACGCTTAAACAGTTGCCTGTTCACGATGAATGATCGTGCATCATCTGTAATATTTGGAATTTCCACATCATTGTTCTCGTGCACTTATCTAACAATGAAGGTCCCATCCATTTGGATTTCAACCTGCCTTAGAAAATCTTCAACTTGACATTGAATAACCATGCCTTGTGCCCTGGGATTAATTTCTTGTGCATGATATGATAATCATGCCAGTGCTCGATTCTGCCCTTATAGATTACATTGTTATCGTATGCCTTCTTTTGAATTTCTAGAAGCTCATCTAGATCCATTTGTCTGCTACGTTTCCCCTCATGCCTGTTCCAGTTTAATTTATTCAATGCATATTCAGATTTATGAATCGGCTTAGCAGGCAAGTGGCATGGATTTCCATATACCATCCTGAATGGGGAGGTTTCAAACGGGGTCTTGTAAGCAGATTGATATGCCCATAGAACTTGGTTCAAGAGTTGGGAACAATTCTTCTTGTCAAGGCAGACTAGCTTCCGATAACTTCTCTTTGTCTCCCTATTCGACACCTCTGCCATGCCATTCGATTGTGGGTGGTATGGACTAGCTAAATGGTGCTCGATGTTGTAGTCAGTTGCTAACTTTTTCACTGCTATGTCAACAAAAGGATTACCCCCATAAGGTATGATGAATTTGGGGACCTCAAACTACGAAATGATGTCATCTTTCACGAACTTGTAGGAAGTTTTGTTGTCTACGATTCAGTCAGGGATAGCCTTCACCCACTGACGAGTTGCAAATTCATCCCTTTAATAGTGTAGAATTAACAATCAGATCGTCATTGCAGTCGGGATACATTTGGTCCGTCAAAAACCATCTAATTGATGTCAATAAAATCAAATAGTTGTATTTATATTTTGCTTGGGCAAGCCCAAGGTCGAACTCAGGGACACAAGCCTCTCTCGTGATATTTGGACTTAAATTCATTTAACTATGTGTTGGATTAATAAATAGTAGGTCAATAAATACATGAAAACAAGACTAGATGCATTAAGTAATCATGAAACATGCATTTTTTATTTGATTTATAACCATGCAAATAGATGCAATTGAATGCAATGTAAATATGCCATAAATCAAAATAAAATGATGAGCAATTTAAAATTGAATAAAATTCGGATTCAATTCAAGTAACAAACTTGATGGATAAATTAATCAAGGCATAAGCATAAGCAATAATAAACACCTAGTTATTATAATAATACATCAAAATCACAGTGTCCAAAACAAGATACAAATATGCTATTAAAAAGTTCATCAAGCAACCTTTGAAATGAAACAGAAATCAACTGAAACAGAGATACGATGCTCAAGATATGCGTAAAAGAAGACAAGGGCATAAATGTAAGAAAACATGAAAGATAAATAGCAAACAGGTCCCGTGGAGGGACTAAAATGTAAATAAAATAAAGCTCAGGACCTTCCCTGTAAATAACCCACATGCACGGGGGTACTTTTGCAATTATTCAAACTCGCGAGGGTATAAGTGCAAATACCCTAGACACGTGTGGTTGACACGTGACTCCAGGACCTGTCTGCAAAATTTGAAGAAGATGGAGGGCCATCCTGCAATTTGTCCTGGCCGCACGTGACCTACACGTGCTCTCCAGGCTCGGGGAATGTCCAGGCTCGGAGTAGGCTTGGGTGGTAGGCGCAGCTTCGGCGTGGCTCGGTGATGACTCGGATGATGCGATCCTGCAGGCATGGGGGTAGACTCTGAGGCTGGCTTGGACGGACACGTGGCCTTGTGTGCGCCGTTGATCAAGCCTATCGAACGACGCCTGTAGACTGGGGCGCTGTCAACGTGGCTTTCTTTCGATTGTTGGATGTCCACCGATCAAGTGGCATACAACGGTAGATGTATCATCCTCCTCCTTCGCATCATGCGACGAATTTGGATCTCCGACAATGTTGTGCAAGCTCCACCATTGTCCCTCGAGATCGGTGTAGCTCCAGAAGAGAACTGGGAGGCGAGGCGATCATCCGAGCAGCACGAGCGAGGCTCTGAAGATCCCGGAGAAGGTTGGAGGTGCTTGCACGTTGGAGACAGTGCTTGGAAGTTTGCTCCGGCAAAGCTCCGACCAATGAAGATTGGTACCTGCACGTGTTAATTCAATAGTCGAGGCGTACACATGCGAGATGATTGTGAATGAAATGAGGTGTCATGCGGGCGGAGAGATGGGACACCATAACTCCATCTCTGGTGACCGGAGAGGAGGTGATGCGTTAGTGATCAGGTACTGAAGAAGGGGAAATGGCGAGCAAGGGCATGTGCGAGGATGGATATGGCGTGGAGAAGCTGACGAGATGTCTAATGGGGGAGAAGTAGCTTGAGATTGCCTAATTAATTACGAGAACGGAGGGGAAAAGTACACAGAAGATCAGAGGAGTTTACCTGGTTAATGGCAGAGTGGTCACATGTGCGCGAGCTTCGAGGAGGTGCTCGGGTCATCGCTGAACCTATTCAGCCACTGGAGGCAGCTAGGCGAGCCAGAGCCACCGCGGTCCTGGCCTACCATGGCCAGTGGTCAACAACGGGAGCTACCGACGTCATTGCACCTCGATCGAGCCTCCCTCTGTCACGGGGAGGAAGAGAGGGGCTGGGCGGAGCCCCTCATAAAGGTGGACAGCTTGATCGTGGGGCGGAGATGGCTTATTTAATGAGTGAGAGTAGCAGATCTGGTGAGTGGGGACGTGGATTGAATGATGAATATGGAGCACGTGGGGGATAGACATGGGACGAGTTGTTGGTCGCGAGGATGAGGGACCATCAGGCTCCGTCGTGGGGTAGTTGGTGAGTGAGGAGGTTGATGGAGATGGTGGAGAAAATGGAAAGGGGGAAGAGAGTTGGCGAGGTGGAGAACGTGGGATCGGGGGTGTCTGGAGGTAGAAGAAGACCTCGTGGCCGTTGGATCTCGCAATCCAACGGCTACGAAGCGGGCGACAACGAAAGATCTAGATAAGATCGATGGGGCGCAATCGTACGACGTAGCCAGTGCCACGTGATGCTAGGACATAAAGGCGACAACCGACGACTTGGATGAGATCGGTGGAACGATCGGGTGGTGGAGGTCATATGGGTTGATGAGCGGTGAGGATAAACGATGAAGGCGGGATCGAAGGGTGCAGATGACTCCACATGTCGTGTTGTGGGCGAGGCGCTAGGGGACGGTCGAGATTTGATCGGGGCAAGATCGGAGGGTTGAGATAAGATGCGGGATGAAAGGTGGAGATAAACGGTGAGGGCGAGATCGAATGGCTACGGCGATGACACTTGGCGCTTTGGGAGCGCATCGTTGACGGATGGCTAAGGTTGATCCCAGGCTTTGATCGAATGGTTGACAATGGATGCGGGAAATCACGGCTGGGATTTAAACCTCCAGACCTCCATCCAATGGCTGCTGGACCAGAGTGCGTGGTGCGAGGAGATGGGGTCATGTGGCTCAACCAGAAAGAGCCAGGTGGCCCAATCAGATTATTGCAATGAAGAGAGTGATTTATGAGGGTGTAGACAACCGAATTTGGAAAAACTCAAAACATGAAAGTTGTAGATCTCGATGAGATCTATAAGTTTCATGTTGACAAAAAATGGAGACTAGGTCAATCAAAGGTAGAAAATATTTTTGAGGGCATTTTCAAGGGTAAAAGCACCATGATATTTAATTATGCCATTTTTTGTGTTTTTATTTTATTCAATGACTCTGATATTTATAGGGAATTGTTTGATTTTTATTGACACCTCGTCTAAGATAGGGGGTTAATTTCAGTGAATTAGGGACATGAAACATGGTTTCATCAACCCCCTACACTTAAACTATGCCCGTCCCCGAGCATCAAAGAAAATTAATGAACTGGATTAACCCCCTTGTGCATGTGCGTACATGATCTAATATGTTCAAGTCCTCTCAAATTTAGAGATTCAAAATCTTAGACATCAACCCAGCCTTAATCAAGAGGCACCCAATTCCTCTAGCTATCCAGACTCTCTCTGATGTACATATGGACTAAGGGTATGACATTCAGTGTTGACTGCGTTCACGAGAGTAGAGTAAAAACGTCACCCAAGGTCTTGGTCCAAGAAATTCTCCTAAGGACCCAATCCTCAACACTAGGGAATAAATCAAATCTTTCATCCAGTCCACCGTATCTTTAGTTGTCAGAATTGAAAGTGTAGATGGAAGGCCAGCAATGGAGGGCATGGGATTGTGTCATTTCTTCTCTCCCTCTCATTGGAACAAGGATTCTCTCCAGTGCCTTATTATGCCACACATATTTTTGGTGTTTATCAGTGCGTCCGTCAAGAGAAGTTGGCGCCGTCTACACTCGTTTTCCTGGAAATACACCGGGGTGTGTCTTTTTTGAGTACCTATCGTACCTTCTACACCCAGACTTCCAGGCTTGTAGCATTTATGATGCAGAGCCTTTTTTGGTGCAAGCCCGACTCCGGTCCAAATAGCGATGGTCCAAGTGGACACTTTGAAATGATTGGGAGCGCTTGCCTTTGGTGGATGCTCTTTGATATTTGATTTGTGGAATGAGAGCTTTTCATTGACATTGCATTGCTTTGTAGTATTTTTTACTAGCTCCACTGCTTTTACTAAGAGTTGGCGCACGCTGATCAACATTTTTATTTATTTCACACCCTGTCACTTAGGTCAATGTCAAGAAAATAATATAAGAACCAAGTTCTCATACTGGCTAAAAATGCTGACACTCAGGTTTTATGAAGCCTTCAAAGATTTTATCCCATCCTCGAGCATCATTAGATCAAGTCCAGACTCGAATCTCCTAGCCCAATCCCTCAAGTGAAGAGTCAAGTCATCTCATCGAAACCGCAGTCGTGTATGTGATGTGTTGATCATATTCTTATGGTTGGAGACTAAGCATGCAATATAGCATGCAAATCTAGAAGCCTAGATAAATGTAGATGATTAATTCCAAGACCCTGATGGTTAAAGCTGGTTAACTGATGAACCGAAAAATCCTCAAGTCAATCCGGGATAAAATAATCACTCTCGGGTCGTTGCGACCCGGATCGCGAGGGATCGGCTCAATCAAGAAAATAAAGATCAGACCACCAAATAAAGAAAGAAAATCAATCAAAAACAAGATAACAGTCCTGGCTATGAGATTAGCCTAGTGTAGCACCCAGGGTCGGACTCAGGGAGTACGAATTGGCCTTGCGGCCTACGAAGTAGTCAAAATGAGAAGAAAATGTATTTTTGGTGGATTTTTAATTATTTTTATATTTTTTGGATTTTTAAAATAGGTGAAAAAATAAGAAAAAGGAAAAACAAGGCAAACTCAACAAATTATTTAAGCACTCAAAAATATATAGAAAATTCAAACAAAAATATTTTTAAGTTTTTTAGGTTTTTTAATGTTTTTGGTGAATTTTTCAGATTTTTCTAATTTTTATACAATTTTCTAAAAATCAAAGAAGGCAGAAACACGAGCAATCTGTCCAACCAAGCTTCAAAGTCCCATGAAAAATATCAAATGGGTCTTTCACAGCCCGGAGATAATTTTTATGAGAAACAGAAATAACAAGGAAAATTCAGAAAAAGAGTTTTATATTTTTTAGTTTTCTACAATTTTTTAGGATTTTTTTGAGTTTTTAAGGGTTTTTAAATTTTTAATGTTTTTATATATCCAAAAATAGCCAAAATTGCATAGAAAACCAAACACACCAAAAGTAGCAAATCCTAATTTTTTTAGAATTTTTAAAATAGTTTTTGTATTTTTTAGTGATTTTCTAAACTGGACAGAAGCAAAAACTACTGTTTTTGAATTTTTAAAAATACTAAAAAGCCTCAAAATTGTACCCAAAATTTAGAGAAATTTTTATAGAGTGACAGGAGCCATGTTTCCAAATTTCACGTAATTTGGGTTAAATTTGATATTTTATTTAAATAAAATAAAGGCTCATAGTACACAGAGACCTAAATGTAATAAAAACATGTTCCAATGGGCAAACAGTAACAAGGCAAGAAATTGCGAGGGCCCTCGTGCAAAATGTCCAAGTAATCATGCGCTACGCACGTGAATCAGGCACGGAGGGACCTATCTGTAATTCCTATTTCTAAAAATGCAAACAATAACGCACAAGAAATCACAGGGCATAAAATGCAATTTAACCAAACCTCACGTGTCGATGCACGTGGTCCACATATATAAGGACTAAAATGCAAATGTCTGAAAAATAAAGGTCCTCGATGCAAAATTACCAAAATAAAACAATTAAGTAAAATATTTACAAGACTAGGAGTGAAATGCAGAAACCGGAGGGGCCTAAGAATAAATTACCCCTCTTATTATCGGAGGGCTGGAGGCGTGCCACGTGGATGATCTGACGGTGTAGGAGCGCTGATGCCTCTTCAAAGAACCCTAGATTGGATCCGACGGACGAAGGCACGCCACGTGGATGATCTGATGGCTCTGGTGCTTGCACGCCTCTCCTCTGCGATGGATGATCTCGATCGATCCTAGATGGATCTGACGACTGCTGGCGCTCCCTAAATAGAGGGCTGCGATTGGATCTGGAGCGTCAGGGGCGATCAGACGACTGAGGAGGACCCTCCAAGAACTCGACGTCGGCGAACTTCGTCGGCCTCCTGTACGCGCCGAGGTCCTCCACTGCTGTTGAGATATGGAAAAGCTCCGCCAAGGTGCTCCGCAGCCAATGGGCCCCTCCGATGAGGCCGGCGACCATAGGAGCGGTCCGACGACGACGGAGGAGTAAAGCTCCTGGGCTCGAACGTTGGACCTCCAGATGAGGTCCCTTTGACGTGCAAAACCACACCAGAAGCTTCCTGGGTCAAGGGCAAACTGCCTTGACCCAGTTAGAGGTGGAATGGTGGTCGGGCGAGTCGGGGCGAACGACCTCCGGCGAGGTGACGACGGTGGAGGTCGAGCCTTGGTTCTTGGGCGAACCAAGGTGGGTGCGTGGGTGCAGAAGGTGGAGAGGGGTCTCACAAAGATGATGGTCGGGTCGGATGAGCGGATTGATGATCAGAGCAGGCGGAATTGATCGGCGACGGTGACTGGGTGAATTGGGCGTAATCAAAAATTAGAGAAAACTAAGGGGAATCGGGTCTACCTGATGGATGGAATCAATTGGGAACGAGCTCAGCGAGCTCTGGGTCGTAGCCTCGAAGGGTCGTCGGTGCCCGAGGCTCTGGCGCACCTCGCGGCGGTGCACGACGACAAGGGGTCGCCGGATCAGTGGCGAACGGTGTCCTCTCCTCTCTTCGACACTCGCCTCACTCAGCTGTCACTCTGGGGAGTCTAGTGGAGGTCCTGGGACGAAGGAGCAGCGCCAAAGATGGCGGGTAATGTGCGGCGGAGGTTCAGCTATATAGCAGCTCAGGTCTGAGAAGAAGGGGTCGGGTCCGGCTTGGTGGAGCACGGACCCCTAGGCAATGTGTCGGGCAAGGATCTCGGATGCACGAAGAGTGATTAGGACCCAAGGTTTAGAAAAATGGTGATCGGGTCAAACATGGGTAATTGGGAGAAAACGGGTCAGGCGCACAGATCCGCGAGAAGGGGGTCCGCGGGGGAGAGTTGACCGGGGGTCAACATTCCCCCGTGGACCAATCAGAATCAAGCTCTTATTAATTATTTGAAAATTCATTTAAAAATAATAAATGAATTAATTTCAAAAAACTTAAAACATAAAAAATGTTTATTTATTTTCAAATAATTTTTTAATGTTATTTATTTATTTTTTTGAAATATAAATTAGGCATTTACAAAATATTATTATTATATATAGGTATATACAATATGAATTTTTTATTTTAATTTTTTATTATTTATTTTTATACATTTTGTTCCAATTTTATATTTTATTTATTTATAGAATAAAACTTGAAATAAAAGGATATTTTTATTTTTTATGAATTATTTACAAGGGTTAAATAAATACTTTTATATACATATTTACATGGTATACATACAAGGTGGGTTTTGATTTTATTTTATTTTCTTCTTATTTTATTTTCATTTTTCTAATTTTTATTTTATTTATTTACATCATGAATCAAGGGATGTTAAAAAAGTTTTATTGAATTTTAATTATTTATTTACAAATAGAAAATAAATAAATAAATAACTCTATATACATGGTCTATGTACAATGATGAATGGGATTTTATTTATTTTTCTTTTTCTTTTATTTTCTTAATTTTTATTTTAACTTTATATTTACAAATATGTACAAATTAATAAACACACATTTTTATTTTTATTAAGAGGAAAATAATTTTTTATTTATTTACATAGGTATATATACACACATGAGCTTCCCTATCTCTCTCTACTTTGATTCTTTTGCGGTCAGGCCCATGGTGAGCCCTCCCTTGGGATTAGGTTGCTCAATATTTATTCTAAATATCTCCCTCTTTTTCTTATATTTCTTTATTCCTTTATTTTGGCACAAAATCATGCTAATTATGCATATTTACAAGATGTATGTTCTTTGGCAATTTATGATAATTACACATATTTACAATGTATTTTGCTTAAGTTTCTAGCTAAAATAAAGGAATAAAGGGTGATGAAGTGGGATTCATCATTAACCGATAATCTCAAGATCTAAAAACCAAGTTTTCTTGAACATTTCTGATTCTGAGTGGGAGTGAAAATGTTGGGGATTTAATCCAATTCCTTCATTCATTTTTTTAACTTTAAGAGACATTATGACTGCCTAAACTCAACTAAGTAGATGCATATGCATTCAGCCGGTATGGGTGTAAGTACAGGCCGGAGCTTGTTGCTTGAGGACGGAGCCTTACGCGATGTCCTCTAAACCACCCACTCTGCTAAGGGCGAACCCTCACTGAACGCGGCTACTTATTTGGGTTTAGTAGTTAATTTGTCTCTGAAAGGTTTTTGAATCTTCTCATTTTTATGGATTTTTTTATTAAAGGTTAGAACACAAGTTAGACTCAACTTTCCTTGAAATCAAAAAGAATTTTCAATATCATGTCACACAAATAAAGATTTTCAAAATATTTTCAGAAGTATAGTGTAACATAATATAGAAAGCTTTGAAAATCATATTGTCCATTTAGTTCAAAGGATTTTACTTTAGCCAAAAAGTTTTAAATTTTTCAAATTTTCCAGAATATAGCTAAAGTATATATATTGTGTGTATGGTATACCCCCTATACTTAAACTTTGCTATGTCCTCAAAGCACTAGATGACACAATTTCATAGGTCCATTTAAATATAGAAAAATATACATGAACTAAGGAGGGTTCGCCCTATACTTAGGTTAGACATAACCTAAGTATTGATGTAAGGATAGATGAGTATAGAAAATCACGGAGACTCGGGTTCCCCCTATACTTAGGCTGAGAATGGCCTAAGTATAAAGATTGAGTTTTGATGCGGGGAGAGACTCGAGGTGAATGAAGAAGACAGATGGATATACAAGTGAGTGGATGAATCTTTGAAGATCAATGAAGTATCTAAGGCTCATGGGAGGACGTCGGAGCAAACAAGGCTCAAACAAACATGCAAAAACCCTTTAATTCACAAACTCACTCATGAAACCAACATGTGTTGGTTTATTATCGTCAGTTTTATTGGTGATTAAAACATTCTATTTTACGTGAAAGAAAATGTCAAGTAGAACCAATTGCATAAACGAGGGTGTTGCTCTCCCAAAACAAGATTTTACTCCATTTTTAGGTTGACTTGCAATTAACAGTCCCAATTATTTTGCTTAAGGTTATCACTAAATTAAGATGAGCATATAAGCCAAGCAATCATCGTCTACCGCTTATTCCCATTTTCCATTAACCTAGGTGATCAAGCTAGGAGGCGAAATCGAGAAAAACCATGTAATCGATAAAAACCATGATCCAGGCTAAGCGAGAAAACATGCAGTGCCTTGGCAAAAAATACGTGAAAACTTGGACTGTTTTGAAAACCAAAATGATATGTACGTAAGTTGATCGAAAACCGCCCTAACATGCTTCCATTAGAAGGGAATAATATCTTTTAATTTTGCTAAGTGAAGCGATATTTATCTACGTTTATATTAGAAGTGTGTCCTACCTACGAGCAAGCACGTAAAATAAAAATTGTGAAAAAGTTCGAAGAGCCGCATGTCTGGTCCTAGGTCGACACTTAAGTGGGGACGATCCCCACACAACCACATATAATTCGTTCATTTATAAACACGAGTCTCGAAGACCGTTGTAAAGACGATTATTACATGCATATGAAATGAAATAAAATGTGACACATTTTTTCTTTTCGACTTGCTCCAAGAATTCTTTTGCGGCTCCTCGCAGCGGGGAAGCACATGCTCCTCGCCTCCTTGAACAAGGGCCCTGTCACAAAAGCAAAGGTTAGATATAAATCGAAAAGAAAATATTTTATAATGCAAGACATATGGACAAATTGACCTACATAAAAGAAACATCTAATTAAATAAATAAAAATCCAAAAAGATAAAAGACGAGCTGTATCCCATACAACAACGCCATTTGACGAGCCACAAATTCATCCCTTTAATAGTGTAGAATTAACACTCAGATCGTCATTGCAATCAGGATAAACTTGGTCCATCAAAAACCATCTAATTGATGTCAATAAAATCAAGTGGTTGTATTTATATTTCGCTTGGGCAAGCCCAAGGTCGAACTCAGGGACACGAGCCTCTCTCGTGATATTTGGACATAAATTCATTTAACTATATATTGGATCAATAAATAGTAGGTCAATAAATACATGAAAAAAAGACTAGATGCATTGAGTAATCATGAAACATGCATTTTTTATTTGATTTTTAACCATGCAAATAGATGCAATTGAATGCAATGCAAATATGCCTTAAATCAAAATAAAATGATGAGCAATTTAAAATTGAATAAATTTCGGATTCAATTCAAGTAACAAACTTGATGGATAAATTAATCAAGTCATAAGCATAAGCAATAATAGACACCTTGTTATTACAATAATACATCAAAATCACAGCGTCCAAAACAAGACACAAATATGACATTAAAAAGTTCATCAAGCAAGCTTTGAAATGAAACTGAAATCAACTGAAACAGATACGATGCTCAAGATATGCGTAAAAGAAGACAAGGGCATAACTGTAAGAAAATATGAAAGATAAATAGCAAACATGTCCCGAGGAGGGACTAAAATGTAAATAAAATAAATCTCGGGACCTTCCCTGTAAATAACCCACATGCGTGGGGATACTTTTGCAATTAATCAAACCCACGAGGGTATAAGTGCAGATACCCCAGGCACATGTGCTTAACATGTGACTCGAAGACCAATATGCAAAATTTGAAGAAGATGGAGGGCCTTCCTGCAATTTGTCCTAGCCGCACGTGACCTACATGTGCTCTCCAGGCTCGGGGAATGTCCAGGCTCGGAGTAGGCTTGGGTGGTAGGCGCAGCTTCGGCGTGGCTCGGTGATGACTCAGATGATGCGAACCTCCAGGCATGGTGGGTAGGCTCGGAGGCTGGTTTGAACGGACACGTGGCCCTGTGTGCGTCGTTGATCAAGCCTATCGAACGACGTCTATAGACTGGGGCACTGCCGACGTGGCTTTCTTTCGACCGTTGGATGTCCACTGGTCAAGTGGCATACAACAGTAGCTGCATCATCCTCCTCCTTCGCATCACGACGAATTTGGGTCTCCGACGATGTTGTGCAAGCTCCACCACTGTCCCTCGAGATCGGTGTAGCTCCAGAAGAGAACTGGGAGGCGAGGCGATCATCTGGGCAGCACGAGCGAGGCTTAAAGATCCCGGAGAAGGTTGGAGGTGCTTGCACGTTGGAGACAGTGCTTGGGAAGTTTGCTCCGACAAAGCTCCGGCCAATGAAGATTGATACCTGCACATGTTAATCCAATAACCAAGGCATGCACATGCGAGATGATTGTGAATGAAATGAGGTCTCATGTGGGCAGAGAGATGGGAGACCATAACTCCATCTCTGGCGACCGGAGAGGAGGTGGTGCGTCAGTGATCAGGTATTGAATAAGGGGAAATGGCAAGAAAAGTCATACGCGAGGATGGGTATGGCGTGGTGAAGCTGACGAGATGTCAAATGGGGGAGAAGTAGCTTGAGATTGCCTAATTAATTACGAGAACAGAGGGGAAACGTACACAAAAGATCAGAGGAGATTACCTGGTTAATGGCGGAGTGGTGGCCCGTGCGCGAGCTCTGAGGAGGAGCTCTGGTCATCGCTGAACCTCCTCAGCCACTGGAGGCAGCTAGGCGGGGCGGAGCCACCGCGGTCCTGGCCTACCATGGCCAGGGGTCAACACCGGGAGCTACCGCCGTCGTTGCACCTCGATCGAGCCTCCCCCTGTCAAGGGGGGGAAGAGAGGGGCTGAGCGGAGCCCCTCGTAAAGGTGGACAGCTTGATCGTGGGGCGGAGGTGGCTTATTTAATGAGTGAGAGTAGCAGATCCAGTGAGTGGGGACGTGGATTGAATGAGGGATATGGAGCACGTAGGGGATAGACGTGGGACGAATGGTTGGTCGCGAGGATGAGGGACCATCAGGCTCTGTCGTGGGGTAGTTGGTGAGTGAGGAGGTTGATAGAGATGGTGGAGAAAATGGAAAGGGGGAAGAGAGTTGGTGAGGTGGAGAACATGGGATAGGGGGGCGTCTGGAGGTAGAAGAAAACCTCGTGGTCGTTGTATCTCGTGATCCAATGGCTACGAAGCGGGCGACAACGAAAGGTCTAGATAAGATCGATGGGACGCAATCATATGACGCAGCCAGTGCCACGTGGCGCTAGGACATAAAGGCGATAACCGACGGCTTGGATGAGATCGGTGGAACGATCGGAAGGTGGGGGTCATATGGGTTGATGAGCGATGAGGATAAACGATGAAGGCAGGATCGAAGGGTGCATATGCCGCCACGTGTCGGGTGATGAATACCCATTCAACACTCTTTATTCTTATATTTTAGCTACAAAAACCTTTGCAAATACATGTATATTCTTGTAAATACAAATAATTACCAAATTGCATGCATTGTATAAAAGTTAATAATTGGCATGTTTTTGTGCATAAATAAAATAATAAAGAGACAAAAGAAAAAGAGGGAGAAATTTAGAATAAATATTGAGCGACCTAATCCCAAGGGAGGGCTCAGCGTGGGCCTGACCGCATAAAAGCCCGAGTAGAGAGAGATAAGGAAGCTCACCTTTATACATATACCTGTAAATAGAATAATAATATTTTCCTTTAAAAAAAAATAAAATGGGTTTGTATATATTTGTATATATTTGTAATTATTAAATTAAAAATAAAAATAAGAAAAATTAAAAAGAAAATAAAAATAACCTTCCTTGTGTATATTCACCATGTACATAGAATCATGTATCCATTGATTTATCCCTATAAATAAATCAATTAAAATCCCATATAAATTGTACATATTCTATACTTCGTAATGTAAATAAATAAAATAAAAACCATAAAAACAAAAATAAAATAAAAAGAACAAAAATAAAAATCAAAATAAACATAGTACATATACCATGTACATACTTGTATATATCTATTTATTTCATCCATGTAAATAAATAATAAAAATAAAATAAAAATTCCAAAATATTCCAAATTTTATATTGTTAATAAATAAAATGTAAATTTGGAATAAAAATTCACAAAAATAATTAATTAAAAATCAAAAATTAAAAATCAATATTGTATATATACCTATGCATAATACTATATTGTGAATACCTAATTTATATTTCAAAAAAATAATTAAAAATCACAAAAAATAGTTTAAAATAAGAGGAACATTTTCATGTTTTGACTTTTGTGAATTCAGCCATTTTCTATTTTAATTTGAATTTCCAAACCATTTCCACGTGGTCGCATTCCACTGGTCCACGGGGGATGTTGACCCCCCGGTCAACTCCCCCCCTGGACCACAGACCCGTGGATCCAGTGCCCCGACCCGATTTCTCCGTATTATAGCCACTTGATTCGAGCTCTAAATCCGTAAATCCCGGGTCATAATCCATCTACGTTCCTCCCTGATCCACGCCCGAGCAGGGTTTTGGGGATCCGCGCTTCGATCGAGTCACCCAAATCCCATCTTCTCGGACCCCTAGCCACTTAAATGCCTAGCTCCGCCGCACGATTCGGTCATCTTTGGCTCGTGCATTCTCCACCCCAGGACCTCCACCATCTCCGCCTGAGTAACAGCAGTCGGCCGGTGGTGTTGCAACAAGGAGAGAGTGTCCAGACCATCGATCCGGTGACCTAGCGCCGCCGTGCGCCGCCACCAGCGTGGTGCTCGAGCCTCGGGCATTGACGACCCTTGAGGCTAGGACCAGGAGCTCCGTCAGCTCGTCCCCAGTCGACTCCGATCATCTGGTAATCTTAGATCTTCCTATCTTTCGCCAATTTTACATTACGCCCAAATCGCCCCGTTACCTTCGACCGTCGATTCCGACCATCTCCGACCCCCTTTCGATCATCGGACGACGCCCTCACCTTTGCCCTTCTCCTACGCACGTTCTCCACCCCTTCATTTAACCCAGTTCGCACAGGAACTGGGATTGGAGCTCCACCGCCGTCGCCTCGCCGGAGCTCCCCCATCTCGACGCACCAAACATCCCCATCACCTCTAACCGGGTCGAGGCACTTTGCCCTCGACCCAGGAGTCTGTTGCGCCACTTGGTAGGTCAAGACAAGCCCATCTGAGGGGTTGAACGTTCAGAAGTAGCAGCTCCAGCTCCGCCTACATCGTCGGAGCGTCTCTGACGTTCCCGGCCTCATCGGAGACCAGTAGTAGCTGCGGGACATCTTGGCGGAGTCTTTCCGAATCTCAGGAGCAGCAGAGGAGGACCACTGCACGCGTATCGGGCCGACGAAGTTCGCCGGCCACCTGTTCTTGGAGGACCCTCCAGAGCCGTCCGTTCAGCCTTCACCTGTCAGATCTTATACGGACCGTTCGATTCAGGCGAAGAAGAGGCCAGTAGCAGCCGCTGGATACACCACGTGTCCTCTTCTCCGCCCTCCATCCTGCGAAGGGTAGCCATCGATTCTTGATCGTTAGATCTCCCACGTGGCACGCTCTACACCGTCAGATCCGAGCGAGGTTTACACGAGGAGGCGCCAGCTATCCCCAGCCGTCAGATTAGCTACGTGGCGCGTCCTCCGCCCTCGGATCATAATAAGGGGTAAATATCACTTAGACCCCCTCCTGTTTTGTCTTTATTGTTGAGTCCTGTAAATATTTTACATAGTTCATTTTGTTCCGGACATTTTGCACTTAGGACCTCATGCTTGTTTTATTTGCATTTATACCCCTGTCTACGTGGAACACGTGCATCGTCACGTGATTTTTGTGGTGTATTTGCAACATTAGGGCTGATGTTTTAAAGTGTTCTGGAATGAAATAAAGTTTTCATTATTTGCAATTATTCCCCTATGAGCGTTTTAATTGTGCATGTGCCGGATTTAGCAGGCTTTTTACACTTTTGCCCCTGGACTTTTACTACGTGTTACTAATTGGTCCAGGGACTTAAGTTTTGTTGCAAATAGGTCCCTGAGTGCCCCAGACATAGGGATGAGCATCGGGCCGGGTCGGGCCGGGCCCAAGCTAGCCCAACCCGAGCCCGATTTCATTTTTCGGGTCAACGGGCCGGGCCTAAGCCCGCGAGATATCTGGGTTTGTGGCCCAAGCCCGAGCCCGCCTGCAATTAAATGGGCCGGGCCGGGTTCGGGCCGGCCCGTTACTGCATAATTTTGTATCTGTTCTAGCTCTTTAATTATCTGCCATGGCAATTAGCCTGTGTAGATGCGGATCTTGGTTAGAGAACTTTTAAAACCCTAAGGACTGATATAGATTGATGCTTGTAGAACAGGCCACACCAACGGTAAACCACAATTTATTCAAAATAAAGTCTGGTTAGAAATGAAATTTTGATTACACGTACTCCTTAGTCGGATCCCTCACATCCCGCCTGTGCTAAAGATGGTTGCCCTTGTTTGTCAAAGTGATGACTATAATAACTATCACTAAGTGTTATTATCAGTACCTTATACTTTTTAGTTCTAACCATTTGATCTAACAGTTTGACAAGAATTTTACGGCTAGTAGAGATTGCAGTGTCGATATGAAACGGTTGAGATTGAAGTATTACTGCAATATTTTGTTGAGGCAAAATTGTGAAATTCACTCAATTAAATAACTTCCACATTTTATTTGGCACATAATTCTAAGATAATCTTGCAAGGGAGCTAGGTCTTCAGGATGGTAAATCTCTACTCTAAACAGAATGAAAGAATGCACTGGCCTAATTGTATTTGCATGATGACTTGAGCCATGGAAGAAGAAAAAGGATCAAAGAAGGAGCATGGCATGATATGAACATATATATTTGTTCAAAGACGTCATAATAACATTCAAAAGTGATTGGAAACGCTACACAATACGCATATACAGAGCTTGATGCTGCAATAACAGATGAATAGGCTGAAATTGCAAGCTTTGGCAGCCGCTGCATTAATGCATCTTATATGTGAAGAGTGGAAGTAGTACCAGTATACGTAATAGAAGTCCTCAGGTATTGTTTCGCACGTCCTGGGCATATACGCGGGCTCGGGGTGGGCCTATAATCGGGCCGACCCACGGGCTCGAGCTCGGGCCCACCTTGCCCAAGCCCGACCCGAAATTCTGATTGGGCCAAAAAAAGAGCCCAGGCCTGCCCAGCTATTACTCGGGCTCGGGTCTGGGCCGGGCTTGATCGGGCCGGGCATTGGGCTGGGCCGGGCCGGCCCTACCCAATGCTCATCCCTACCCAGACACGTGCTTTGCGCGTGGACTTTTGGGATTTTTGCACCGAACCCCCCTGGGTTTCCTGATTTGTTACTTTTAGGCCCTTCAAAGATAGTTTGTTGCAATTAGGTTCCTGTGCACTGTGGGCTATTGGATGCTTTAAATAAAATATCAAATCATATCCAAATTAAATGAAAATTTGACATGTGGCTCCTGCCACTGTGTAGAATTTTCACTGAATTTTGGGAAATTTTTGAGCCATTTTGTTATTTTTAAAAATTAAAAAACATCAAAATTTCTTATTGTTCAGTTTTGAAATTCACAAAAAAATATTAAAACATTTCAAAAATTACAAAAAAAAAATAGATTTAGTGTGTTTTGTTGTGTTTGATTTTCTAACCAAGTTTGGTCATTTTTGGATCTTAATAAAAATTATAAAAATTGAAAAACACTAAAAAACTTATAAAAATTCTAATAATTCGTAGAAAACCAAAAATTAATAATTCTTTTTCCTGATTATTCATTTTTACTCAAACTTGAAGGCCTTGAAACAACCATTAGTATTTTTAAATGGTTGTTGAAGCCCGACTGGACAGTTTCTTGGGTTTTCTGCCTTGTTTCATTTTTATAAAATTCCCTAAAAATCAGAAAATTGTCAAAAATTAACCAAAAACAGTACAAAAATATAAAAAACATAAAAATATTTTTGTTTGAATTTTTGGATTAATTTTGAGTGTTGAAATAATTGTGTGAAGTTGCTTGTTTCTCATGTTTTCCTGTTTTCTTTATTATTTGAAAATCCAAAAAATATAAAAAATATTAAAAACCCACCAAAATTTGCTTGTTTATATTTCTTTTTTTTAGACTACTTCGTAGGCCGCAAGGCCATCATGTGCTCCCTGAGTCCGACCCGGTCACTATATCAGGCTAATCTAATAGCCATGGCCACTATTGAGTTTCTTTGATTCTTATCTTGTTTTGGTGGTCTGATCTCACAATTTTCTTGTTGAGCTGAGATCTCTATCGATCCGGGTTGCAATGACTCGAGAGTGATTATATTTTTCTGATCCGGATTGAACGATTTTTGGCTCATCTGTCGTGCTGTGGGCGAGGCGCTATGGGACGACCGAGATTTGATCGGGACAAGATTGGAGGGTCGAGATAAGATGTGGGATGAACGGTGGAGATAAACGGTGAGGGCGAGATCGAATGGCTACGGCGATGACACGTGGCGCTTTGAGAGCGCAACGCTGACGGATGGCTAAGATTGATCCCCGGGCTTTGATCGAATGGTTGACAATAGATGTAGTAAATCACGACTGGGATTCAAGCCTCCAGACCTCCATCCAACGGCTGCTGGACCAGGGTGCGTGGCGCGAGGAGATACGGCCACGTGGCTCAACCAGAAAGAGCCACGTGGCCCAATCAGATTATTGCAACGAAGAAAGTGATTTACGAGAGTGTAGATGGTCGAATTTGGATAAACTCAAAACATGAAAGTTGTAGATCTCGATAAGACTACAAGTTTCATGTTGACCAAAAATGGAGATTAGGTCAATCAAAGGTAGAAAATATTTTTGAGGGTGTTTTCAAGTGTAAAAACACCATGATTTTTAATTTTGCCATTTTTTGTGTTTTTAATTTATTCAATGACTCTGATATTTACAGGGAATTGCATGGTTTTTATTGACACCTCGTCTAAGATAGGGGGTTAATTTCAGTGAATTAGAGACATGAAACTTGGTTTCATCACCCACCTAGATAGACAATCTGCCGTCAATAGAGTGTGCTCATAACCGTGGTATTTAGGGGATGGGTCAATGAAATCTATACCCCATGCATCAAAAAACTCAACCATAACCATAGGTCGCATGGGTATTTCATCTGTACGACCAACGATCCCTCCCATTCTCTGACATGCTAGACACAATTGAACAAATGTATAGGCATCACAGAACATGGTAAACCAATACAAGCCATACTACAGCACTTTCCAGACAGTCCTCTTCCCGAAGTGATGTCATCTTGCCTCTAAGAATGGCAATATGTAAGGTGATGAGCTCAAAAATCGCTTCTTTAATAACAAGGAATTGTAGCATATGAGACAAAATTCAGTCGATCAAAAACTGCAAATTTTAAATATTGTGGAGAACTTATACTTGGCAAGTATACCAAGGTCGAACACAGGGAACGATGATTTCTAGTTACGTGATTTTAAATTAACTTAAATAATTAATTAGGCGCTAAGTTAATGTGAAACCCTTGGTTTTAGCCCCACAACTTGGTCAAGTTGATGATAATCAAATAGTTGTGGTTCAATAAGAAATTTATGAAAAATCCAATTTCGATCTAATTGTAGCATATTATGACTTGTAGGATGCGTATCGTCGTCAGGATTCCAACGCATCTGAAATTTTGTAAATGGATACCGGATGAGTGAGATATGATCATTTTAGTGAGGATGGGTCAAATCTGAAATGGTTATACGGGATTGAGCAAGATCCATCTAAGAGATCCGCCCAAGTAGGATTTTTGAGATATAAAAGGACACATGGGCTGCTCTCTCCTCTCACTTGCAAACCCTAGCCACCACTCACCATCCCCACCTCTCAAGACCGTTGGAGCTCCGACGAAGCGTTGGCGGAGTTGGTTGTTCTCCACTATTTCATGGAGAAGTTTTTCCTCGACATCCTCTACGCAAATATCACATTAGAAAGGTAAGATCACCTCTCCATCTCCCTCTAATTGGTGATTTTGTTTATGGATTAGATCTAAGAAAATGTGCTTGTGATTTAGAGGTCTCCGTGGTTGGGATAGCATGTGCAAGGTGGGTTAAAACGAAGACATGATATTGCAAGCGAGAACAACCATATAGGTATGGTCCCCTGCCCTTTTCTTTGCGATTTTCTCGTTGTGTTTATATCCCATGGACCTTCGTGTCTTTTTGCTGGATTGGGTTTCCCCCTTTTGGTGTGGAGATTGATGGTTGTTCATGTTCTTAAAGATATATCTATATGTATATATGTATATATGTGTGTGTGTGTGTGTGTGTGTGTATGTATATATAGGATAAATGATATGTTCGGTTAAATCCACATGCAAAATAATTTTTAAAACTATTAGAACTAAAGATGTACTGTAAATATATGTTGTCACATGGATTGATTGGATCGGAGTTTAAGGTGTCTATCAATGACTGCATGGGAATATAAACTCGTAATGATGTCTCCTTCCATCCTTGATGTTGGTTTCATGTATTTTATCGCACCATATGTTTTAACCCTAGTAAAATCATATGATTCCGTGTGTACGATCTTTAGACGATTGTTGATATCATGTAAACTGGATTATACTCCATTGATATCTTCATTACCAGTTCAAAGTTATAGTACGATAAAGGGAAAAAAATCTCACTGCACGAAAATAATCCGTCCATCCCAATTGATAAACTATAATGTCGGCCAGTTTTTTTTACTATGTAACTGCCCTTGCATGTCATCATTATGATTCTAAATGATGAAATGCCTAATTTAATAATTAATATAAAATCTATTGGCATAAACGTATTAGCATCTATGTTTGGTATTAAGAATGGTTGACTTTTGTTTTGCATGGTTGCCGTTATAAAAAGAAAAGAAAGGAAACGTATCTGAATGCCTGTGTCACAAGGCATATTGATAATTCTCCAACGAAAATTTTTGCATTACAATTAAGTAATTCAACATTTGACTCATTCATTATTTAGTATGTATGAGCATTTTGAATTTGAAATAATAATATATTAATAAGATCTGGTCTGGTAGTCTCGAGAATTGCTTGCATATATATGTTCATAAACACTTCAAAATTTCCAACGAGAAAACGATTCCTCAAATTTTGAAGGCTAAGGGATTTTTCTTCCCTTTACTGTATTGTCAGTTGTTGTGGTTATCTAGTCAGTGTAAACTTATTGTTAGACTTTTTCATTGGAAAGGGAAATATACTTATCAGTATTATCGAATCATTGTGTATACACACATACCTATATATATAGAACACTGATTCAACTACAATATACTGAAGTGATTAACTCGCATGAGTTAGATAAATAGATTAAAGTTAGTTATTAATTGTTATATATCAGCGCCTTATAATTTTGTAAATATGTATTACTATCCTACTTTACCTATTTGAAGTGGTAATGCACCTAACGATTTGGACACACATTATAACTCTTTCTATCCTTCTAGGCATATTCATGGTAGAATATGAGTCATTGATGAGTTCCATAAATTCGCTCAAAAAATAAAATAGAAGAAATGTCATCATACGCGCTTAGAGGTAGTGTGTTTTAGCCAAGTAAATTAATTTCAAATGCATGTTTCGGAGACGTACATTTAAGATGAACTGCCTGATGGAATGAATAATTAGATATTGACGTTTTGTATTTCTAGTTGATGAAATTGCATTAGGTTGACAATATTAAAAGGACATTAAAATATCATGACTTAAAGATCTACGAAATACCCATTTTAGTACGGTTAATGAATATTATTAAATTACTATTCTTGAATGGATGTTCGGATTTTCTCTAAAGTAAAACTGGACTTAACAGGTACGATAGGGTGTACTATTGTAGTGAAGTTGTATTTAAGTTATAGATTATATACAATGATTTCCACTTCCAAGCATCTTGAAATTGAGCAAGTCGCTAGCGGTGATTTTGCAAAATGTACTATCGTAAGGGACTGAGTATGCACATTTGGGCATCGAGTAGATACCCTGAAGATCGCAACCTAAAATAGATGTGTTGGGTGGCGTATTGCAACCTTTAGTCTGGGTGTAATCGGAGTCACTTGACGGAGTAGGCATGTGGCAGGGTAACGTATGCTTATTTGTGAGAAATAATGCATGAGCAGATGTCTCTAAACACTTTTTACATCATTGTTAACTCTACCGAACCGTAGAAATCGTTTTAAGTAAATATTGAATTAATAAATAAAATAAGATTGAGTTACCACTTTATCAACGTTTGGATGTATCTGTCATGGTTAGAGAAGTTAGCATACCCGAGAGTGTGGCACAGCTCTCGTGGTCCCGGTGAGTCCTAGATGGAGTGTTAGTTCTAGTTCCGCGAGTTTGTCGGTGTGTTCCGCTACTCTGTCGGTTGAACGTAGTGCTACGGGTACAGTCGGTGTGTCCGCGTCCCTAGTACGGCACTCGTCGAAGACTCGTACTTCATCACAAGGGTGTATCCGGTGCGGTCCCGTTTGGCCGCGGTGTACTCGTTCCCGGGTATTCCCCTTGTGATGGGTAAGCTGGGGGAAATGGGTTGAAGTTGGAGTTGGGGTTGTTGGCTTGAGTTAGTTGCTCCAGTGCACATGTTGTGACTGTTGAGTTTGGTTATTAATGTTTGAACTCAATAACTAAATGGTGGAAAGATCTCTTGAATAGTATACTTATGTGCATAGACTTATATGATTATCCCAAACAATGCATGTAGATAAGTGAATAATTAGTGAGTTCATGATATGAATAAAAATAATGGCACTTGTAGAGTACGGATAACAAATTGCATGCAACTTATAATAATAATCTTATTGGTGGTTTGGAATAATAAGCAACAATTACAAGAATAATAGTGGAACATGAACATCCCTCTTTTTACTCTTTTACACTTTCTGCTTAGTGTAGTGTTAGACTGTTTTAGCTGTACTGAGCATTTTAGCTCATACGTACTTCTTTGAAAACCCATCCAGGTTTACAGGTTGTTGATCAATAGCAGTGACTTGGTCTTCCGCAGTTTGTACAAGACCCAGGGTACAGTTTCACTTGTAGAGATATACTAGTTGTTGTTATGCTTTTGTAGCTTCTACAGTTTAAGTTGTTAGTCATGAAAATATATTTTGTGGACTCTATTGTAAATTTCTAAAATTTTTGGGAACCATGAATATGTAGATGTCATTGGTACATTTTTATTCTTTACTTTTCCTGTCTTACATTCTGAATGTTAATCATAATGTATGAATGTGGCTATTGCTGAGTATCTGGATCCTTGGGAGATAGGTCCGACACCCTCCTCGCGGGACGGAGCGTCACAGTTAATCTCCGTGTCGATTGATAAAATGTAATGAAAGAGATGTAAAACTAAATAGAGTAGATGAGAGCATGATATGTGATTTTATATTATTAAAATTCCAAATGAAATAGATCAATTAATACTCAAAAATTATCACGGATCGAAAGAGATTCAGGAAATAAGTTTCCAATCAAATTTAGTTGCAGACAGGGAAATTAAACAATGAATAATCCTGCAAATATTTAGATCAATTGAGAAGATTGTCCTCGAACTTCCCTATAATCTAATCCTCAAACAAGTCAATTTCTAATCACATGAAAAGTCAGGAAAAATAACTAATTTCATCTCAAATGACTCCTTCAGAAATTAGATCCTCAATTAAAATAAGAGATAGTCACAAGAGAATTAATAGAACATAAATTCCGCAATCAAGACAAACTTGCAAGGATTGTATCCTCAAAGATCATCAATAGATATACTTAGCATCTTAAATTTTCTTCATTGCATATACTGCATAATAAATCACTGATCTCCTCGATAAAATAACACACACACAGATATATATATATATATCAAAAATCAAGCATGAATATATCAAATCACTCCTCGAATAGTAAATAGCAACAAATGTATTCAGGTCGGTCCACAAAGTATATAATATGATAGGACACATAAAGAGCATCACAATGATATAGTATACACTAAAATTAGAGTTCAAATACAAAAGATATGGTAAAATGAAGTTATGGAGACTAATATGCAATGAAAGAGTTCTATAACAAAATAGTCCATAGGAGGACTTATCTGCAAATGTGAAAACACATAGGGGTGCCTTTGTAAATTACCCCATACGCATGCACGAGGACGTGATCTGGATGGTGGGGGATTCCTTACAATTTCAAGAACAAACGTGTGTGTGTGCAATTGTCCCAACTAACACATGCCGGGCACGCGCTCGCAGCTGGGTGGGGGCGCTTTAGTAATCTAGCTGGAACCGTGGGCCTTGTTTGCAAAATTCCCATTGTCTCGTGTATGGTGCACGTACGCGGATATGTTAAGAGGAGGCTTAAGCTCACAGAGCTAGAGCTGACATGATGCGTGTGAGTGCTTCGCTTGACCAAGCTCCAAGCATGGAGGGAGGCTTCGGACGGATGACGTGGCAGAAGGACCGTCAGATCAAGGGTCGATCCTTGATCCAATGGTGACTGGAGGCGTGTACCGAGTGGCAGAGCAAGGCGGGGATTGACTGCATCAAGGGTGATGCGTCGAGGCGGAGCTCGGTCGACACACGACCGAGCTAAGGCAGAGTGAGAGCAAAGGCTCCTGCAAGGTAGGGGGTCGGTCACATGGGTGGAGGCGAAGGTGTGGGGTGGCCCTAAAAGAGCGGGCCACGATGAACGGTGAGGTTGTGAGGAGCTCCAACAATGGACATCGTCGGAAGTGGGGTTGTGATCGACTATCCGAGGACGATGGTGGAGGCGCGTATGATGTACATGCAAGAACTTAGAGAATAGATGGGGGTGGGCTCCAAGCGACGGTGAGGGAACTAAGGTTCTATCCTTAGCGAGGTCGGAGGCGAGGGGGTCTAGAGGATAGAGTAGCAACGGATAGGGAGGAGATGTGGAGGGACTGGGGCATTGAGGAGAAGGAACGATCAGAGTAATTTGGGTTTTGAGATGCAGCGAGGATATGATACCTAGGGCTTCGAACAGATCGAGGGTAGAGGAAGGACGCATGGAGATGGAGTTGCTCAAGGCAGCTCAGGTCTTCGCCTCATGCTACCGACGAACATAGCGAGTCTGCAACTCCCATGAGGCAGAGCTGCGGCATGGGAGATGGTTCCACGGATATCGTTGTCGAAGAGTTATCGCCTGAGTCACAACCACTATCACCGGCCAAGGCTAAGGCTCTCCCTCATGATTGGGTGATGGCGAATATCCATGGCAGCTAGTGTGCGACATATTTTATTGAGCAGAAGTTGTAATGGCGGGGGGCACGAGGGAGATGACTTTACATGCAGGAGGGGAGGGGGGTTACAGTGGAAGTGAACCGGCTGGTGAAGGCGATGGGTAACGAACAAGAGGAGTGGAGCGGTCGAGCATGGGCGACGTGGGAGGAAGGGGACGGGGCATGTGCCGCACACATGCATACGATGGGGAAGAAGGCACGTACGTGGCACGTGCGACAACGTGGGGATGGCAGGGGGTGACTTGTTGAGCGCATGACCAAGCAGAGGAAGATGAGAGAGGAAGTGGAGTGCCACGTGGCATGCCCAGGGGCTACCACGTATCACCCCAAAAAAATAAAAAAACAAAGACAAAGAAAAATAGAAAGGAAATAGAAGGAGACCTCGGATCAAAAAAAATTCCTTCATAAAAGTTTTTCATCTCGAAGAGATCTGCAAATTTTACGAAGGAACCAAGAGCAACAAATGTCATTTGTAGAAACTAGTATTTTTGGTGGTTCTCCTTGTGTATAGAAAACTGACTTTTGGAGGTTTTGTAATTTTTTAGTGACTTATAAAGAGGTTAGAAATCTATGAAGAAATATGTTAAAATAAAAGATACTTAATTACACATTAATCTATTTTTGGAATTTTTAATAAATAAGAAAATAGGGGTAAAATAGTACAAAATATATGAATTTATATAGACTCACAAATGTCACTCGGACTTAATCAATTTCTTTTGATTTTAGTTTTTATTTGGATGTGGATTATTGTAACACTTAATAAAACTTCCATCAAAGAACACAAATGAAAATAAATAAAATAAAATAGATTAAATATGTACATAAAATTCAGGTCAAAAATCGTAAAAAGATAAAATGCGTAAAAGCGGCCCAAAATCCAGCTTTCACATACGAGCTCTGATTTTTATGAAATGATCTTGTTTTAAGGGTACTTGAAATTGGAGTACTTTAAAAGTGAGTACACAAAAATCGGGCACTGTACGAGGAAGATATGTGTGTTTTAGTCCATATAATGTGAAATTAGGTTTGGGTTTATTTTTCCCATATTTGAGTTAGCATTTTTTATTTTTCCTTTATTCTTGTCATATCTACACGATGGAGGTGGTTTTAGGTTAATCAAATTTGGATGAATTAATTTAAAATTGGGAAAGATATATGCTTTTAGGTCAATTTACACTTGGATTTTTGGTTCCTTATTTTTTGCAATCTTGCATGATGATATGTGAATATTATAAGGGTCCTTATATATTATGCATGATACAATTCATATTCAATTATATTAATTATCATCATTTTTGGATGGAGGGATGCATGTACATTGATTTGGATCATATCCAATTCATTACCATATATGTTAATTCAGATTTTGACATTCATATATATTTCGAATTCAAAATGGATACATATACTGATGCAAAAATCACTGTGTGAGCCCTCCAGTACATATAAATTTAAGGGTTTCTATTAGTTGTGCCCATCTCTTCCACAATGATTGCTTGTGCCCCTAGGGTTAGTTGCCATTAATCCTCATTCTAAACGATCATTAACTTTACTAACACAAGGGTAATTAATTTTAAAAAAGGTGTGTGTGTGTATTTCTTCCCCATTCATTATTCTTCCTCCCTCTTCATCCTCCAGCTTTTCCTCCTCCAAACACCCCTTCTCCTCCAGGCTTGCCTCAACCGCCACCCCTCCACCTCTAGGCCCTCCTCCATTGTCGCATCTTCCCCTCCAAGCCCTCCGCTATTGTAACCCCTACCCTCCAAGCCCTCTGTTGTCGTAACCCCTCCTCCTCCAAGCCCTTCGCCGCCGCCCCTCCCCTCCTCCTCTACCACCCTCGCCCTCTAAGACCTCCTCATCTACTCCCCCCTCCATGCCCTCTTCCTCTCCCCCTCCAGGCCCTCCCCCTCCACCGCACCTCCCCTTCGATTACCTCCTCCTTCTTCGCCACCTCTCCTCCTGTGTTTCATCTCCACATTCAAGCACATCCTCTACCCCTCCCCCTCCAGGCCCAGTACATACTCCAATGCCTCCTCCATAGCTGTCGCCACCCCTCCTCCTCCTCCTCCTCTTCCTCGACCTTCGCCCCTCCTCCCCTCCATCCCTCCCCATTCCAGCCATTCCTGTGCCCCTCCTCCCTAGACCTACTCTCCTCCTCCTCCCTCGCCCCTCCTCCCTAGCTCTACCCCTCCCAACCCCTCCTCACCTCCATCCCCACCTCCCTCCTCCCTAGCCCCTCCATCCCCTCATCCACCCTCTCCTCCACAAACCATTGGCTCCTCCTCTGCCCTCACACCCATGCTCCTTCACCTCTGCCCCCTTGATCCTCCTCAACACTCGTGGAAGAGATGCCTCACAAGCCTCTAGCTCTCCTCCTCCCCATCCTCTCTGATCTTTGCAACTCCAGGTATGCTCCAAGAATAAAGCAACTCCAAGTCTGCAAAGCCGAGCCCAACCCAAGTGGCATGAACTTCCAGTTGCAGCAGGGTTCTTCTGCTATTCTTGCATAGAAATGGCTTCAATGGGATCAATTGATACAACAAAGATAGGAGTAGAGGATGTGTGTGATGGTAGAGGAGACTGGAGGACATGAGCGGGAGGGGCCGAAGGAGGAGGATTGGGGGGAGGGGAAGTGGTTGGACAGTTATGTCATCTTAATCGCACCATGGTTTAAAAAAACTATGGTTAAGTTCAATTCATTGATTGTTAAAGTAATAGAAGTACACAAGTGATAGAATGACAAGAATTCTGGCGCATGATTGATATTCCAAAAAAGGGAGGGGCGTAACTGATATTGTAGTATCTCATGGAGGCACAAGTGATAAAAATCCTAAATTTAATCTAATCAGTATAATTTTGATTTGCATCCATTTCATACCAATATCCATTTTTTACGATTTGGCAATATATTTTCTGTATTTACCGATATTTGTATCCACATCCATATCTACATTTTTTAAATAGATAAGAATAATGCAACATATACATTGGTATTTATATCTAACTATTTGTATTTTTGTAAATCAATTGATAGTGGAAGTTTCCAATAGGGCACCCACGTTTACCTATCGGCTTATTTGTATAGGACACAGATCATGGCATAGCAGGTACTCGATCCATAATTTTTAAATGGGTATCCAAGAGTTTGGGATCAAAATGGTCGGATCAAGTTGAGTATCCTTAGATCACAATATTTTTGAATACCCTTAATGTTAGATGCGACTTGGCAAGACATTTCAATTGGGCCTATTTTTATATACTTTGGCTTGAAAGAAATGCATCGAAGATGCGGAATTTCACAACATCCATTATGTAGAGACCACTTCACATTTTCAGCACATGTTTGAGATGGTAAGTGGAGGGTGCGATGAAGATGGAGGTGATGCGGTGAAGCTTGTCGGATTATCAAGTGGAGGTGAACTGAATTGTGTGTCTCGAAAAAAGAGAGAAGAACATATGAAAACTATAGAAGAAGGAAACTTGATCGATGAGTAAATTGGTGGAGCGGTGGCTTGGGATGAGGCTTGGGTCAAGAATCAGGTTGTCACACGACTCCCTCAACCACGACGAGGTGCTCAACGGACGTCGGAGGCACCACGACACGACAGAGTTGCCGTGCGTCGACATCGGGGTGATAGGCCATCGTGACCAAACCACCTGCCTCCGTATGTCGTGCGGAGGCAGAGGATGGCTAGGTTGCACCCTATAAATGTTGGATCAGGAAGAGATAAGGCAGAGCCAGAGTATTTGTAGGTGAAGGTGGCAGTTACAAGAGAAGAATGAGGGGATTTTAAACGACGATGGCGAAGGTTATGAGTGATGCTGGTATTGTTTGGGGGTTGCGCAAAGATTGTGGGCATGAAGGATAGAGAGGTGAGGTGTTAGATAGGAGGGAGATGAACATAGGTAGAGGTTATAATTAGAAGGGGGTGACGAAGTTGTGAGGTGTAACGATTGGAGGGGAATGAGCTGAAGGTAGGCGACGAGATGATGGTTGTTAGATCATGAGATCCAATGGCTAGGATGGAAGCGTAAAGGGATGGTTTAGATGAGATCCTGAGATCTCATCCAGTAGTGGAGAGCTTAACGGAGCCGAACAACTGGGATAGAGATGGAATCTGATCCAAAGGTCGAGGTTATAGAGGTGTCGTGGAGGGATAGGAGCCACTGGATGGCAAAGATCATGTGGCTGAGGTTAAGGTGCTGGGGGGCAGTCCAGATGAGGGAATGGATCAGACGACAGAGGGAGAGTGGATGGCATGGAGGAAGTAGAGATGTCAGATGAGATGTCATCGTGCGACTGTGGTTGGTGCAGAAAGGGACGACCAGAATCTCATCAGTGGATAAGATCTGAGGGCTAAGATGGAAGCACCAAAGGACGCCCATGATGGAGGCAGAGGTAATATGATTAAACGGTTGTTGAGGGTGGTTCAAGGAGGTGAAGGATATGGAAAAATACATAAGCACGTCATAGAAGCGTAAGTATCACGTCGTATGCGATCGAGAGAAACTAGTCGTACTAGTTGGGCAATGAAATTTAAAATATTTTGAAATGATGAAATCACATGATCCAAAAACTCTTTTCGGATCGTTTCATCTAAACCACAAACACATATTAGGTTTACCTCTTGAAGCATGGTTGTGATCGAGAATCTAAATGAAGATACCTCCTATCTCAAGTCCGATCTGATGGAGGAGACACTTGTGAGCGCATTGATGAAATGTGTACTCCTCGCAAACCATGTTGATGATCCAAGCGACGGATCTCCTGATCTTTTCTCATGAGATCCGACATCTTCTTCATGGGCGAGGCTCACTAAAGGAGGTGGAGATAATATGGGCAGTCGAAGCGGCAACATGACGGCATGGCGACGACAACGTTCTTCTATTGGTCAACATACGGACGACCACTTGTTGATAGAGAAGGAAAAAGAGGATGTACAGAGAATGAGAGAGAGAGAGGGCATACTATGTGTGTCTCACTGTTGTCCTTGAAGAGCAAGGGTTGCCCCTTCTTATAAAGTATTTAAAGGATATGGAAAAGAACCTTAAGTGCATCACGAAAGCGTGAGGATCACATTCTATGCGATCAGGAGCGACTAGTCGCTCGAGGCAGTGGAATTTAAAATTTTCCAAACGTTGAAACCATGTGATCCAAGAAAACTTCTCGGATCATTTCATTCAAACCACAAACAAGTATTAGGTTTACCTCTTGAAGTGTGGTTGCGATTGAATCTCTAAACGAAGAGACCTCCTGTCTCAAGTCCGATCCGACGGAGGAGATGCTTGCGAGCGCCTTGGTGAAACACGTCCTCCTTGCAATGCATGTTGATGATCCAGGTGGCGAATCTCGTGATATCGTTACACGAGATTCGACGTCTTCTTCACGAGCGATGCAAACCGAAGGAGACAGAGATCCATGAGCAAACAATCCGACATCGTAATGTTGCAGCGATGGCGACTCTCTCTGGGGCTCCATGGTGGACGACCACAATGAGCGAGAGAGAATTGTTGTATAGAGAGAGGGAGAGGGAGAGAGTTTAATTCCTTTTGGAATTATGCGTGTCATCAAAGACGAGGACTACCCTTCTTTTTATACTAGTCGGATGCATAAGGATCTCAATCTATGTGCTCTCTTAATCTACGGTATAGATAAAGAGATTATTGATCGTCCGCAATATATTGTTACATGACTAACAACATAAACTGCATAAACTACAAAAGTATAATGTCAACTAGTACAGCTCTACAAGTGAAAAAGTACCGTGAAGTCTGGTACAAACTGCGGAAGCTCAAATCACAACTGCTGCTCAACAACCTGTAAAACCTGGATGGGTTTCCAAAGAAGCACGTATGAGCAAAAATGCTCAGTACAGCTACAACAAGCTAACACTACACTAAACAGAAAGTGCAGAAGAATAAAGAGATGGGTGTTCATGTCCCATGACATTTATATATTCATGGTTCCCAAAATTTTATAAATTTGCAATAGAGTCCGTAATATATTGTTACATGACTAACAACATAAACTGCATAAACTACAAAAGTATAATGTCAACTAGTACAGCTCTACAAGTGAAAAAGTACCGTGAAGTCTGGTACAAACTGCGGAAGCTCAAATCACAACTACTGCTCAACAACCTGTAAAACCTGGATGGGTTTCCAAAGAAGCACGTATGAGCAAAAATGCTCAGTACAGCTACAACAGGCTAACACTACACTAAACAGAAAGCGCAGAAGAATAAAGAGATGGGTGTTCATGTCCCATTATGAGTCTTGTAAATGTTGCTCATCATTCAAAACCACCAGTAAGATTATCGTTATAAGTTGCATGCAATTTGCTATCCGTACGCTACAAGTGCCATTATTTTTATTCATATCATGAGCTCACTAATTATACACTTATCTACATGCATTGCTTGGGATAACCATATACGTCTATGCACATAATTATACTATTCAAGAGATCTTGCCATCATTTAGTTATTGAGTTCAAACATTAATAACCAAACTCAACAGTCACAACATGTGCACTGGAGCAACTAACTCAAGCCAACATACCCCAACTCCAACTTCAACCCATTTTCTCCAGCTTACCCATCACAAGGGGAATACCCAGGAACGAGTACACCGCAGCCAAACGGGACCGCACTGGATACACCCTTGTGATGAAGTATGAGTCTTCGATGAGTGTCGTACTAGGGACGTGGACACACCGACCGTACCCATAGCTAAATGTTATTCCTCGTGATATTGCTCTGGAGGTATTTTGTATTCTTGAAATTCCTATCCAAACTTTCTGTTTTGGATTAAGAATTCCGTTTTAGTTATTAGTATTGCAATGGCTCGTTGAAGGTAAATGCTCCAGATACATAGGTAGCCTCGAAGTTCCGATACAGTGGATATCCCTTGGGATGCATTTTTCTGTAGCTAAGCTTATCTATTGTTTTTTTATGGATATTTGATTGGTTAAGGATGTTATAAGAAAATATCTGCACATGAAATTTATATCAACATTAATTAGGTATTACTTTCACGCACACATTGTATTGTGCTCTTTAGGTTACACATTCTGGACATTTAAGTCGAAGTTAGATGGGGTGTAACATGCGTCCATTTATACTCCATTATGTTTTCATGCATGAAGGGTTAATGCACTTAAAGTTTTATTATTGCATGCACATTCATGTTATTAAGAAACGCACATCCGTTTCTTTTAACCTTCTTATTATTAGTTTGATACCCCTAATCATAATCCCAATTCAAATGTTATCTTGATTACGAATTAACATCTAATGGTGAGGGATATGTGATCTACGACATGAGTTATGATATAGACAATGAAACGAAGAAATCATATGTTATATATATTTAGTGAGGGCCGGTTGATATGAACGAGTGAAAGTTTATAAGAGCAATAAATCTTATGAGGCCATTTAGCAATGAGAAGTCAGATAGTTTGTATTACAATTTAGTTAAAAGAAAATAGAGTTGGTATACGTGATACCTTTAATTTTCTTGTCGAATATGATAGTTACCGCTCAGTAATTTCAAATCTAGATTTGCTTTGAAGAATTACTAGAAACAAATATCAAACATTTTGAGTTGGAATCAATTGCAGAGAGAATGCATTTTTTTCTGCACCTCATATAATAGGCAGTAAATGAATCTTAATTATAATTTCTTAACTCCGTGAAATAAAGATGTTAAGTCTGAGCGATGCCAATCACTAATGCCAATTCTATATATACTCATCTTGCCGTTATCTTCAATCCCAATAGATTCCCATTACTTCTTCTCTTTACGCGTAAACGTTATACGGAATGAAATCTTGAGTTTTTCAAATTATTTATACTAATATATTTCATGGATATACTAATAGCTAATGGAAGATTCTGTTCCTCTACAAGTTATAACACACATAGGTTGTAGGTTTAATGGTAGAGAAACTTGAGTAACTTATCTTGGCGGGCATTAATATTTTAGAATTTGGAAATATAACAGTTTATTGTAAAGCAGATTGTCCTTACCATATATTCTAGATTTCATTTGTAGCTTTAAGGCCTAAGTATATGCACAACACAACAACAGAATAACCTATTAATCACCACATAAGTGTGAACATGTAGGAAGCAACCACATCGAAGTCTATTTTTATTTTGTATAAGGATCAATATTTTGGAGATTAGTCAAGTTTTGCTCACCAAATTATATACTAATAAATTAGTTGATACATGGTACACTTTGATTATGATTCCAACAAGCATTCTCATTTAAAAAAAAATTACACATAAGATGATATAGTATTTTGCTTTTAAAATCCTAGCTTTTTGGAAATTTATTAAAATAGTATTGTTTAATTTTATGGATCTTTTCTCAAGGATTGAAATACCGTTGAAAATTCTCTCTACCGGTGCATTACATGTGTATATCTAATGGAAGTCTGACTTAACGGATAAGTTTAGTACATATATTGTTGTGATGAAGATATGATTGAATCACATTTTATTTACAATAATCGTTACCCCGAGCAAATTAAAGTCCAATACTTTGTTCGCGTTTAAATTAGTTCTTGTGAGTATCCTCCCAATCGGTGAGTTTTTACGGTAATCGGGGTAGAGCAAAAATACGCTTAGCATGCAATGATATAAAATATGAATATGGTGGTAGTAAAAGTTTTAGTTGATGACTATATATTATATGATGATCACCTTGCTCGCTGCATGTGGGTCGGATTTTTACGGTGACTCGTAGAAAGAACTAAATCTGAGATACCAAGATATAGCAAAATGAAATTAAGTTGAAAACCTTTTTATCAATATTTGTTTGTATGTTTTATACTTAGAGAAGTTAGCATACCCGAGAGTGTGGCGCAGCTCTCGTGGTCCCGATGAGTCCTAGATGGAGTGTTAGTTCTAGTTCCGCGAGTTTGTCGGTGTGTTCCGCTACTCTGTCAGTTGAACGTAGTGCTACAGGTACGGTCGGTGTGTCCACGTCCCTAGTACGACCCTCATCGAAGACTCATACTTCGTCACAAGGGTGTATCCAGTGCGGTCCCGTTTGGCCGCGGTGTACTCGTTCCTGGGTATTCCCCTTGTGATGGGTAAGCTGGGGAAAATGGGTTGAAGTTGGAGTTGGGGTATGTTGGCTTGAGTTAGTTGCTCCAGTGCACATGTTGTGACTGTTGAGTTTGGTTATTAATGTTTGAACTCAATAACTAAATGATGGCAAGCAATGCATGTAGATAAGTGTATAATTAGTGAACTCATGATATGAATAAAAATAATGGCACTTGTAGCGTACGGATAGCAAATTGCATGCAACTTATAACGATAATCTTACTGGTGGTTTTGAGTGATGAGCAACATTTACAAGACTAATAATGGGACATGAACACCCATCTCTTTATTCTTCTGCACTTTCTGTTTAGTGTAGTGTTAGACTGTTAGTCTGTTGTAGCTGTACTGAGCATTTTTGCTCATACGTGCTTCTTTGGAAACCCATCCAGGTTTTACAGGTTGTTGAGCAGCAGTTGTGATTTGAGCTTCCGCAGTTTGTACCAGACTCGAAGTACAGTTCCACTTGTAGAGGTTTAATAATAGTTGTTATACTTTTGTAGCTCCTGTAGTTTAAGTTGTTAGCCATGTAATAAAATATTATGGACTCTATTGCAAATCTGTTATGTTTTGGCAACCATGAATACATTAATGTCATTTGAGCATTTGATTAATTACTTTTCCTGCTTTACATTTCGAATGTTAATCATGATGTATGAATGTGGTTATTGCTGAGTATCTGGATCCCAGAGAGTTAGGTCCGACGTCCTCCCCGTGGGGCGGGGCGTCACACTTGGCATCTGACACCATACCCGTAGAAGTGTGCAATGAACATTTTCTACTTTGAATAGAATATTCATAAGGATGTAAGATTTGAAATTTTAGACACTTTAAAGTATCACCTCTTACTTGTCTATTGATCTCATCAATAGACTTATGTCCAAGACTCAATGTCAGATCATTGTCAAATAATCTTCATCCTCCTATTGATCAGGCTAAGGTTTAATTTTAGTATTAGAAATATTAATGAACCATTCATTAATTTTTTAGTTTGGCAAAGTCCTTTATATGTCATATTACTATTTGAAATATATCCATCATGACTATTTATGATAGGTCTTTTCTAGAATTCATGTTTATTTTCAACATTTAGAAATAAACAATAAGTGTATTCTGATATCTAGGTCATAGAGACACTCTCTAAGACTAAGAGCTCTCATAATGAAAATATGAAGTCTATTTATCCAATAGATATTGTTGCAACAATTGCATCAATATCCATGTGGATGACTATTAAAACTTATGATCGATTTTTCTAATCTTCTAAAATGCATGCAACTAATTGCAAGTGTTATTGGAAGAATGAGATACAATTATCAGACTTTGATCTTATCTAATAAGTCACTTCAATGATGTTTTGTAGATGTAGATTATTTTGATGCACTGTTCGAGTCCTTCTCTAAGGATCCTAGATAGACTTAATAGTCTTACTATCAACACATCAACTTGTTGCAGTATTGGCATTTACCCAACTCTTTGGATGTCATGTTGAAGTCACAGAAGTACAATCAATCCTTTGACTTTCCTTCTTACTCGGGGCTAACCCATGCTTCCACTGCGCTTCCTTCATTTATAAACAAAAAATGCTTAAGACAAAGGACCTCTTATGTTGAATTCAAAAGATTTCAATATAAGAGTATTTCAATATTTATACATGCTTCATTCAATTCATACATACGAATATTATAAAGCTTCATGAATGACTTGAGTATGTATAGTAGGATGATGACACTCATCATATCTACATCCATCTTAACTCAAAAATTTTGGTTCAGGTAGGTATTCAAATATTTTGAATACATCATCTCTAATAGAGTCACCATTCTGTATGATGTAGTGAACCATATCATTCATGATTAAATATCGAGAGCACATATGTATGCCAAAACATCTTCTTAGATTTCATAAGTATTATTTGACAATTACAATCATCATCGACGTGTCACTTCCAAATTACATTCGATGAGAGATCAAGACTATAGAGAAATATAAACCCTTGGTTGTTGTCCTATTGTCCATTTAATTGTCTTTCCTCGTTATTATGAGGAAATTTGCACATTGCAACCACATAGAATATGTGTCCAACTGCAGGTACAATTCCTTGACTATGGATCCAATCCACAATATTTTACTAATCATTATTGAGTATAGTTTTGAGTGGGTTTAACGAGTATTATGTGAAATAAGGAATTTGCATAAATATATAAACATATACTTAACTTTGATTTAGGAATTTTTATATCAAAGTTGTCTTTCCTTGTCAACACTGGAAGTTCATTCCCTTGATCACTTTCAATGTAAGAGATCTACTTACCATTATATCTCAAGCAATATCATGGATCTCCTTCTTATCTTTGTCACAACCAATAATATGGGAACATGTAACTCAGATAAAAGGAAGCGGGAATACATTCTGCCTTGCAAGTCCAACTTGCATTCCCAATTCGATCTTTAACACTCGAGTCCACCACCCCTAAGGTGAATCGTCATTAATTGAACCAACTATCAACAAGATTATAACTCGCTACGCACAATCCAATATCACCTAAATTATATAAGGACTTGATATTGGGGCCACTATGCATACGACCTTACTCTTTCGAGAAGCAAAGAGCCCAATTTAGATGTGCTTGTATGCAACAAACGCCACTTCAGACAGATGTCTCCTGCACACAATCCCTGACGATGGAACCCTTCACCTTGACGGGAGACCGTAGATGTCACTTGTGTGATCCTTCGTATCATGTTCGAATTATAATTAATTATTATGGATCACATTCACATGATTAATTCTTCCAAGGAAAATACTACTCCATTCATAATAGAGAGTTTGATTTAATTGGATCTAATTAACTTAATCATATTAAATCAATTATCAATCCAACCAATCAACCAACAAATAATTTTTAATTGTTACTTCAAAGATGGTATAATATCAAAATATGTATTATTCGATTAATAGTTAAAAAAACATATGATGATCCCTTCAAAAATTATCCCTTCCTTACTCATTGTCATGGCCAGTACCGACGGGAGTGTGACAGACCGCTCACGGAGAAACCTGCTAACCCAACACTCCCCGACTAGACACCATATCTACCTTAGGTCAGGATAATGCTAATTGATCACTTTGTACTTGAAATGATAGTCGATCTTTCAACCAAAGTTACGTCATATAATAACAATCAAAACCATTTTTATTAATATTATACGGAAGTTTGCTAAACAAATACCCAATTCTATTCTGGCATCAATGTTTATTGGAAGGTTCATGCAACCAAATGCATATATATATATATATATATCATATAATAAATTTTTGTTAATGCAAATGCCATTTAAGGAAATAACTATCATCAAATATTCCTCAAATATTTATCCATAATTATTTCAAGAAAGTAAACCATTTAATTTCATCAAATTCTTAAACGATGATAAAAAGTTCTTGATTAGGAAAGTAATTTTCAGTAGTGACCCTTACTAAAATTAGCATATCTCGTTCAATTTAAAATCAAAATACAACAAAATAAGTTTTTTATAGTTTGCTAATTTGATTTACAACTGAATCCAAGTTCTTTGCATGCGTTTCTAGGCGATTAAAAACCACAATTAACTCTTTAATTACTTAAAGATTCACCATCCCCGAAAAAATGGATACATACCCATTAAAATGATCATAACTTGGGAAAATCGGATTCCAAACTATGCAAACTCAAATTCCCCAGTTTACTTATTTAATGGGGGGCATAATCCAAGTGATAATTTTAGTTTTAAATAATTTTAAATATGGCGAAAAAATCGCACAAAACAGGGTTGCGAGAACAAAATGCGATGAAAATTCACACATCCAAAAATGCCCTCGTCATCTTCGATTTAAGGATCATATCCTAAACGTATGACCTAGCTCTGGTACGATTTGAAGGATATGGTAAGATTCTTGAGCGTGTCACAGAAGCGTGAGGATCGCATCGTATGCGATCGGGAGCGAGTAATCGCTCGAGGCATCAAAATTTAAAAAATTTTAAATGATGAAACAACATGTTCCAAGAACACTTTTCGGTTCGTTTCATCCAGAACACAAACAAGTATTAAGTTTGCCTCTTGAAGCATGGTTGCGGTCGAGTCTCTAAACAAAGATATCTCTTGTCTCGAGCCCGATCTGACGGAGGAGACGCCTGTGAGCGCATTGATGAAATGTGTTCTCCTCGTAATTCATGTTGATGATCAAAGTGGCGAATCTCCTGATCTCGTCACATGAGATACGATATCTTCTTCATGGTCGAGACACACAAAAGGAGACCGAGATCCACGAGCAAATAATCCAACAGCATAAAGATGCTGTTGCGGCGAGACTCTCTCTAGGGCTCCATAGTGGACAACCAAAATGATAGAGAGAGAGTTGGCGTGTAAAGACAATGGGAGAGAGTTTAATTCCTCTTGGAATTATATTTGTCGCCAAAGTCAAGAGCCATCCTTCCTTTTATATTAGTTGTATGCATATGGATCTCAATCCACGTGCTCTCTTAATCTACAGGGTAGGTTAAAAGTTTATTATTAGTGGCCATGATTTGTTGCTTTAAAAATGACACAATTAGTTTAAGATAAATTAATATCTTTTTAAGATAATAATGAATTCATTTTAAATTCAATTAATATATACATATATATATATATAATGTGAATACCAAGTACTGTTACTATAATTAGGCTGGTCGTCCCCCCTCTTGAACAAGTCAAGGTGAACAACCACCTGAAAGGGATAAAGTCTCCTTTTTAAATCTATATATACTAATTAATGTGAAATAACAATTATTGCATTTATCTTCACAAAAATAATTCCAAATTAAATTTATAAAAACTCCAATCATGTTATTGATAAATATGAATCATATTCATATATCCAACATAATATATGTAAATTAGATTCACAATAATTGTTTATTGTGAATCCTATTCACAACAACGTATAATTTGTAAATTCTAATTACAATTAAATCTCCACATCATATCATAAATCATATTTATAATATCCATGATTATTGTGGATAATGATATCCACATTAATCATGTTATTGATAATTAGACCACATTTAATCATTCTGGATCTCTATTCTCATGCACCCAAATAACATAAAATCACATTCACATTATTCACATATTTGATAATTAAATCATATTTAGTTATCCTATATAACTCTCAGTATATGGCCAAATAATATGAATCAAATTCATATCATTCATGATAAATAAATTACATTTAGTTATCCATTTCTCAATGCTCAGATGCATATATTAACAGTGAAATTATCCTTGAACCCTTTCAAGAACAGTGCGCTTTTTTTGTAGATACTTGGAGATAAGGACATGGTGATTGTATTGTTCCATATAAAATGACTTGGATATTTAGATCATACCTCAAATCCATATCTTGCGGAACTATTATAGATGTTTGGTTAAATCAAGACCGTAACTCTAATCTTCTCATTGCATATGAATCACATTCAGATCAATGTCCAACATTTTGACCAAGATCAGATCACTTCTCTACTGAGAGGAGTCACTAAAATCATGACCCGCTTCATCCCTCCCTAGGAATGGGAGCGTAATGGTTATACAATCGTTTATGATCACATCACCCTCAAGTATTCATAATACATGTACATCCTGCATAATGGAAGACCGAGAATAAACTGAAGTTTTAAATCTATTTAGACTGTCTCCTTTAGGGTGCTATCATTGAGGTTCTCATTCGACCGTTGGGAGTTAGTATCGATCATATATCTTCCAAAAGCATATATCATACCCTTCTATCGATCATGTACTTTTTAAAAGCATATATGAACCATGCAAATTCATTCAAGATTCCGAAGTGAAACGACCGTGCACAGAATTTAATCCTTCCCAATATCTCATGAATGAGCTCGTGCTTTCTAGTTCAGTAAATGAACCTGTATGATTCCTTTGAGAGATTATATTACTCATATTCTCTTGTATGCACACCAGGACACCGGTGTATAGACCTTGATTAGGTCACCAAACTGTTGGTCTGCCAAATGTACATTCTCATACATATAGTAACACACTATCTCCGGTCAGAGGATGCATGATCGTGATATCATTCGATATAGTTCTTTGGTTATCTCGATCTCTTTAAGTCAACTCTTTGACATAACTTATCTAACATCCCTGACTCTTTGTTCCTATGCATGGACCTGCATCAAGAGGTCAATTAAAAACCAACCCATGAGAGAAAGGATTGCCATCTCCTACTTAGGCTGGAGATTATCTCTTAGTAATCATTTGATCGTGCTTGATGAGTCCTCAATCTAAATCTTTAAATATTCATTCAAGCACCTGCCTCTACGGTGTAACAATTGAATCAACAGTTGTATGATCATTGAGATGGTCGTGATACATAACCTTAATTATATTAAGAGACTATTATGCAAATTAATTATTCTTCATTTTAGAATAGGGAATGGTATTTGCAATAACATTTATTAAACAGTAGCTCGTCATGGGCTCGTATGTCCAACAATATTTTGGAGTCCATGGATCTCAATCCGTGGACAACATAAAATCAACAGATGAGATTGATTTGTGTTTCTTCCAATGGCCAAGATTTTATTGTAAAAACACAACATTAATTGATTAAATTATATATATATATATATATATTAAATAATCGGCATAAATTATTTTCAAATTAAATCATTTATCCTTGGAGATAATTAGAAAGAGATTAGCCTCTTCCCATAAATAGAGGGACGGGCCACCTATTCCAATTTAGACTTGATGGTCGTCATCCGCCTTTAGATGGAGTGTGGTTTTTATCTCTTCATCTCATAATATTACATTATCCCATAAAAATATCCAATAATTCACAACAACTTTTGTTAAAAATTTATTCACAATAATAATTCACAATTATCTTGTGAACATTGCAATCATGCCATTGGAAATTTGTGAATCACATTCACAACCCAGAATAAAATGTAAATTATATATTCAATTAATTATCCAATGTGAATACAATTCACATCAATAACTAACTAACAAATGTAAGTTACAACATGCTCTCTCTAATATATTATAAATCATATTTACATTATATATATGATTAATATCGATAGTGCTATCCACATTATTCGTATCCATGATAATCAAATCGTATTTAATCATATTGGATATCCATTCTTATTTGCATAGACAATATAAATCATATTCAAATTATTCACATCTTTCATAATCAAATCACCTTTAATTATCTTAGATAACTCTCTTATAATATGAATAAAATTTATATTATTCATGTAATTAATTCACATCCACTTATCCATTTTTCAATGCTCGGATACGTATATCAATAGTGAAATTATCTTTGAACTCTTTCAAGGATAATACTCTTCTTTGCAGATACTTGGAGATAAGGATATGGCGATTGTACATTACTCGTTTAGTGACTTGGATATTGAGATCACATCTGAAATACATATTTCGGGGACCTCCCACAGATGCTTGATCAGGTCAAGGCCGTAGATCTAATCTTTTTATTGCATCTGAATCACATTCAAATCACTGTCCAACATTTGGTCCAAGACCATATCACTTCTCTACTGAGAGGAGTTACTAAAATCAGACCTGTTTCATTACTCCATCGGAATGGAAGCATCGTGGTTATACAATCATTTATGATCACATCACTCTCATGTATTCCTAATACTTGTACATCATGTATACTGGAAGACCTATAATAAAACTGAATTTTAGATCTATTTAGACTATCTTCTTCAGGGTTTTATCATTAAGTTTCTCATTTGATCATTGGGAGTCGGTATCGATCATATACTTTCCAAAAGTATATATCATGCCTAGGTGTCGATCATGTACTTTCCAAAAGCACATATCAAAACTACAAATTCAGTCAAGCTTCCAAAGCAAGACGACTATGCACGTATTTTGATCCCAATATATCACGAATGAGCTCATGTCTTCCAGTTCAGTAAATGAACATATATGATCCCTTTGAGAGATCGTATTACTCATATGCTCTTGCATGCACACCAACACACCGATGTATAGACCTTGATTAGGTCATCAACCTACTAATCTGCCAAATGTATATACTCAGACATATAGTAACACATCTTTCTCCAGTCAGTGGATGCGCACCTATATCGTGACAACATACTACACAGGTCTTTGATTATCTCAATCTTGTTAAGTCAACTTTTTGATTTAACTAATCTAACACCTTCGAATATCTATTCTTATGCAGAGGACCCACATCAAGAGGCCGGTTATATATCATCCTATGAGATAAAGGATTTCCATATCCTACTCAGCGTGGAGACCATCTCCTAATAATCATTTGATGGTGCTTAATGAGTCCTCAATCGAACTCATTAGATATTCATCCAGGCACCATCATCTATGATTCAACAATTGAATCAACTACTGTATGATCATCAAGATGGCCATGATACATAACTCTAACTGTATTATAGGACCTATTATGCAAATTAATTATTCTTCATTTCAGAACAGTGAATGATATTTGCAATAACATTTACTGCATAATGGCTTGTCTTGGTCTCGCACGTCCAACAATCTCCCACTAGTCCAAAGAGCTATTAATGGGCTAATCTTTAAACCCGCACTCATGTGACAATCATGAGCTATTTAATATAGTTAGTTAAGATGATCAATCACTCTGTTCTCGAGAAACTATGCCAAGTACTTTAATAGTTAGTGTATATATGCTAGTAACAGTGCTTGCATCCAGTACGAATGTTGCATCTTATGCAATCAATACTTAATAATATTGCAGTTCTAATGTCTTTGACATTACAACTCAATAATCGTTATAACAAGTATGTATTTTCCATTGTCCTTATCAGAATACCTTATTCTTGAAGATCTCTATCTCCTAAGATATCCGCGGTTAAGACCTTTTAGGTCTCTATCTATAAAGTATTGATTTATTGAATACAAGACTTTGAGATCACTACCTCTAAAGTATTGTAATCTTTGAAGTTATTGTTATTACTACAACTAAGTGTTTTATCTCCATAGTAGGATTATTAACAATTTACTGCTCCTACTGCATGGCAGACATATGGATTTCGTACACATCTAGTATACACAGAGCTTCCCATACCAATGACCAGATCATGCAACTTTGGCATTCACATCCTCAACACTTTGAGGTGTTATCCTTTTGGACAATTCATTGCCATATCTTAAGGGAAGGAATCCTTCCTTGGTTTTTTCCAATAATGGAACATGTCCAAGATGTATCACTTAATATGACGGTCCCAGTGCCCTCTTTTATTTGCTTCTGAACATCTTCATAACTAAGATCTAAGAGGTATCATTGAGATCATGTCTCAATGTAGGAATAGACATACTTTAAAATACTTATTATGGTACTTATATCATTCCAAATGATTAGGATATTATCTACATTTAGCACGATAAACACAATGGCACTCCCATTAAGCTTTACATGGTTCATCAAGACTCTATATGTAATCACAACATTTATCATTTCATCAAATCTAGTGTTCCAACTACAATAAGCTTGTTTAAGTCCATGAATTGAATTCTCCATGGGACTACTTAATACGAATGTCCTCATATATGTATTCATAGAGGAATGCAATATTGACTTCCATTTTGTAGATGTTAAAGTCAAGTTTTGTATTTATGGTTAGCAATATTCTGATGGGTTCAAGAATGGTCACTGGAGAGCAAGTCTCATCAAAAGTGATGTCTTCTCTTCGTGTGTATCTTGAGGATAAGGGTCGTACTTTGAGGGTCCCTACCTTTTTATCAGGTTCCCTCACTCTCTTGAAGATCCATTTACACCTAATGGGTCTTACCCTTATAGGTGAATCTTCGAGGGTCTATATACAACACTTGTATATGAAGTTTAATTTAGACTTTATTGCTAACATCCTTCTCTCCATGTCACGATCTACATAAACTTCATCATATGAAGTCGATTAATATTAGAGTTAACTGGCACATGGAATCAATCCTCTAACTTATTTAAAGTGGTATTAGTGTTTTATCTTTAATTGTCCATTTAGTTTTTGATTTCAGGAGCCTCGCTATCTTCTCGAGATTCAATGAGTTCCTTCACTTCATTTCATCTTGGTTCTCGAGAATCTCGTCCTCTAATAATCATATCTTTAGAGATGAATTCTTTTTTAAAAAATCTCAAGGTCATAAGGTATGTATCCAATACCATACTTTATTTCCCTAATGAAGCAACACTCCTTGGTGCTAGATTCTAGCTTACTTGCATCCAGGACAAAGTTATGGACCATGCAACCCTAAATCCTCAAGCGTCCAATATTAGGCTAGGTTCCAAACCATAGGTTATGAGGATTTCCGGTTTAGATTTGCATGGAATCTTATTAAGAATATATATTGAAGTCTCTACTACGTATATACCTGGAAACCAAGAGGTAGTTATGCTAACATTCATCATTGATCAAATCATGTCACACATGATCCAATTGTATCTCTCCATAACTCTATTGAGTCTAGTTGTATCAGGAGGAGTGAGATGGGAATGATATTCTTGTCTCGGTAAGGTATTCATTGACTTGTACTTGCTACCTTGATTAGATCATTTTCTTTTATCTTCCATCAAACTTTTATTCTAACCCATATTTGTGAAATCTTTGAACATTTCAAAGCTTTCTAAGGTGAAGGGAAGAAATCTTATATCACAGACAATCATTGAATGACATCACATATCATCAATATTCATTGTGATACAGATGATCTACATACATCAATATGTATGAAGTCTTGAATACGTTGACATCTTACACCATTCCCATAGAAGAGTGTATTGGACATTGCACTTTGAATACAATATTCACAAGTATGTAAGATCAATCTTGTGAACATTGTAATCATGTCATTGGAATTTTGTGAATCACATTCACTACCGAAAATAAAATGTAAATTATATTTTTAATTAATTATCCAATGTGAATCCAATTCACATCAATAATTCCAACAAATATAAATTACAATAGGTTCTTTCTAATATATTATAAATCACATTTACAATATATGTATATATATGATTAATATGGATAGTGCTATCCACGTTATTCATATCAATGATAATTAAATCACATTGATCATCTTGGATCTCCACTCTCTTGTGTCCAAACAATATGAATCACATTCACATTATTCTCACATTATTCACATCTTTTATAATTAAATAACGTTTAATTATCTTAGATAACTCTCCTTAAATTATGAATCAAATTCATATTATTCATGATAATTAAATCACATTTAATTATCTACTTCTCAATGGTCGAATACATGTATCAACAACGAAATTATCCATGAACTCTTTCAAGGACAATGCATTTCTTCGCGGATACTTGGATATAGGATAGGACGATTGTACGTTCCACGTATAGTAACTTGAATGTTGAGATCACATTTCAAATCCACATTTCAGGGACCTCCCACATATGCTTGATCAGTTCGAGGCCGTAAATCTAATATTTTTACTGCATCTGAATCACATTCATACCGTTGTCCGACATTTGGACCAAGATCAGATCACTTATCTACTGAGAGGAGTCACTAAAATCCATACCTATTTCATCACTCCTTCGGAATGGAGCATAATGGTTATACAATCGCTTATGATCACATCACCCTCATGTATTCCTAATACATGCACATCCTGCATACCGTGAGACTTAGAATAAACCGAAGTTTTATTTCTATTTAGATTGTCTTCTTCAATGTTTTATCGACAAGTTTCTCATTTGATCTTTGCTAGTCGGTATCGATCATATACTTTCCAAAAGTACATATCATACTTATGTGTCAGTCATATACTTTCCAAAAGCATATATCAAACCTACAAATTCAGTGAAGCTTCTAAAGAGAGACGACCGTGCACGGAATTTGATCCCAATATATCACGAGTGAGCTCATGCCTTCTGGTTTAGCAAATGAACCTGTATGATCCTTTTGGGAGATCGTATTGCTCATATGCCCTTGTATGTACACCAACACGTTGGTATATAGACCTTGATTATGTCATCAAACTATTGGTCTGCCAAATGTACATACTGAGGCATATAGTAACACATTTGTCTCTGGTCAGATGATACACGCCTATATCGTGACAAAATACGACACATGTCTTTGGTTATCTCGATCTCGTTAAGCCAACTCTTTGACCTAACTAATCTAACAACTCTGAATCTCTATTCCTATACAGAGGACATGCATAAAGAGGTCGGTTAGATATCAACCTATGAGAGAAAGGGTTGCATCTCCTACTCGTGCTGGAGACCATCTCTTAATAATCATTTTACGATTCTCGATGAGTCCTCAATCTAACTCTTTAGATATTCATGCAAGCAGCAACCTCTATGATTCAACAATTGAATCAACAGTTGTATAATCATCAAGATGGCCATGATACATAACCCTTATTGTACCAAGGGGCCTATTATGTAAATTAATTATTCTTCATTTAAGATCAGAGAATGATATTTGCAATAACATTTATTGCATAATGGCTCGCCGTGGGCTCATATGTCCAACAGGAGGAGCAGTCATGTGGGCGACTAAGAGGGCGCCTCGTGACCACACCAGATTATTCAGAAAATAAAAAAGGATTTAAAATAAAAAAAGAAATGAGAATTGGTAAAAAAAAATGAAAACATGAAAGTTGTAGATCTCGATGAGATCTACAAGATTCATTTGAACAAAAAGTCAAGAGAGGTCATTTATACAAAACAATATTTTTTGTAAGTATTTTTATAGATAAAATTATTTTATTTTTAAGGATTTTTTTGTATTTTCAATTTCTTTTTAAAGTCAAAATAACTATATACAATAGTTAATCTAATTGTTAGGAGTTTTTAATAAAATATAAAATAAAGAAAGTGTTAATCGACATTCTTCGTTTGTGGTGATTCTACGAAACACATGCTTTAAATGCACAACAAGCTTTACCGCGTCACATTTCTTTTCCAAGATTTTCAACACTGCTTGTGGGATGGCGTGACCTCACACTCCTCGTACTTAACCTGTTGGTGTCATATCATTCAATTTTAGCATGTTAAAAAACCTGGTCGGCCGGCCCGACTGGAATCGAGTCCAATTCGATCGGTTTGGCCATTCTATAAAATGAAAAATTGGGTTCGAGCGACTAACCGAATCAAGTCGACCCGATTGAACCAATTTAGTGGATTTCACTTTGAATTTTGAAACTTAAGTAAAATAAATAAAACAACGGTGGATGCATAAATGTGAGCGGGAACGAATTTGGATACGGAGACAGTGTTATTATTCAAATACAAATCCTGATATATATATATCGACAGATATGAAAATTATATTCTCATATTCTTGAAAATGTTTAATTCTTAAAAAAAATAGATACCGATGTAGAATAGACACTGATCGCATACGAATAATATCAGAAATATTATATAAATTAGCTTAAATACATATGTACATATTAGATGGAATATACATGATATAAATACAACAAATGTGCTTATATCACAATAATTACATCGAATATGGTGAAAAAGGTATACAATTATGTTATATATATTTTAAAAAACACATTTACAATTACCTTTTTATATGAAAATAGATATGAATACGAGTGTTTACAACATCAAAATGATATCTATATATGTATATGTTTTAAGCAGACAAGGATACAAATGCCAATACTGGTATAAAATGGTTACGGTGGTGGATTGGATACAAACATATCCATATATGTGTTAGGTTGATAATCTTTCCCTCTATGCCCAATGCTTATTATGACGTTTATAGTGCAATCTTGTATATTTTGAACGTAAAATATAGTTTTCTTCCACGATACATGATTCAACATGATTTTAATATCGTTGTCCGTTGAAATTGTGAGATATACTATACCACCGGACCTATGTATTTCACTCTTTTTTCTGCAATGGACATTTGTTGTACCATGCTACCTGTGATTTGTTGAAATCATGGATGTGTATATATAATTAACATTTACATCTTATAACATGTACGCTTATTATTGATTCGGAACATGTCAATGATTTGAATTCTGCACAGTTATTGCACACACACATACATAATCCGATTTTCTCGATTTAGAAAATCTATTCGACCAATCTGACCAATAAATTAAGTTCGATTCATTTTTTTTATCAATACGAGTGATGATGTCATGATGATATTATTACATGTATGATCAATTTGAACCAATAGTACAGCTCAGTGAGACCTTGACACGGTTTAGGAAAACCTTCTCTCAAAGGATAGATGGCTAGACGCTTCTTGATCATGATCTGTCCAAATGTACTGGGTCCACCAGATCCAATAGTAGAACAAAATTAAATTTATCCGCCGTTTCCGGTTCCTCACGTGCGTTCCTGTCTGGACAGTTCTGTCCAGTGTCCACACTGCCCCCCTCTTCCCATCACTCTCCGGTATCCTCACCCCCACTCCCACTCTCGCTATCCAAACGGAGCACCATTCCCAGCTATCCTACGCCCCGAAAGTTCCCGCCACCGCCTTCCCCAACCCCCACTAATAACCCTAAACCCTCGCCACCACCTCCCTGAACCTCCTCTCTGGGCCTCGCAAACAAATGCCCGCGCGAAGCACCGCCGCCTCGTCTCGCAGCTATGCAAAAACTCCTCTCCACCGCCGCCCCCGTGATAAGCACCGCCGCCATGAGCCCCTTCGCCGCCTCCCACCACCACCACTTCCTCCGTTCCTCCTCTTTCCCCCTCATACAACACGACGGCGCTGCTCCCCGCCGCCGCGCGACGCTTTCCCGGGAATACGGGACGTGGTGTGCGTGGGATGCGGTGCTGAAGAAGTCGCAGAGCGGGAGGGTCGCGTGGTCGAGGGGATACGAGGCGCCAGCGGAGAGATGCGGCGATGGAACGGGGAGCGACGAGAAGGGGGGAGGGGGAGAGGCGGAGCAGTTGAGAACGGCGGTGAGGAGGCAGAAAGCAGGTTTGAGTGTGGATCTGCTCGGGGTGCCCGGAATTGGCCCGAGGAATCTGAAGAAGCTCGTGGATAAGGGGATTGAGGGTGTTGCGGAGCTCAAGCGGCTCTACAAGGAAAAAGTCTCTTCCTTCCTCCTGATCACAAACATGCTGATTATTCGTCGGCTGTTATTGCCAGTCTTTTTATGGGTTGACTGTTGCGTATGGTTTTGCTGTTATGCCTTTTTTGTTGGTGTTGTTGTTCTGCACACGCTTCTTGAGGAATATTTTCGTTGTTTTTAAAAGGCTACACCTGTCCTTTCTGACGGACGCTGTTCAGAAATGCTGTGGTTTGGGAGGGTTCTGGAATTTAGTATGTATTCTAATGAGATGAATCTTGAAAATACTCGAGCGTATCAGATAAGACCTGTTGGGATCATCAAGGATTTACTTAATCTTGGCAATGCCATTTTCGGACTTGCAGGCTTGCTTCACGTGGAATGTTTGGAATCTGTTTTCCGATGAATAGGGGTGTTATTTCTGAACTGGATTCAGTTCAATCAAATTCAGTATTTTGAATTTGAGTTATGAATTCACGTTCAGTTCGTTTCATTTCGAATTTGATGAGTTGAATCAGTTGATAATGCCTTTCAGTATGTATATATTATATTATAAAGTGAATTCTACAAAGACTTTTTTATATTTTTAAAATCTGCTGTACATTCATAATTGAGAACAAAGGTTCAAATAAATAGAAGACAATTCTACAACGGGGAAATATCCAAACTAGAAATTTGAATAGAATTATAGAATACTATATGTAATGCACAGGTTAAAACAGGACAAGACTCATCTACAATAGTATGCTTTTTTGTTGTCCCATCTACTCTTGCATGCAACATCTTATTTCAATTAATCTCCATTTTGTATATCATATATCAAATAAATGGAATTGTTATAGATGTCTCAAAGCACCATCCTTGGACAGAAGAAGTAATCTGCACTTTACCATAGGAAAGTAGTAGTGTTGATGGCACCACTAAGCATGAGGAGAAAATCGTAGGCAGAAGGAGGGTGCTTCTGAAATATCACTTACGAGGTCAATGCTATTGCATGACAGTTTGTTAGAAGAGGATAACCATGGTTGTCGTTCTGTGTCTGAAGAGGAGGGAGTTGCTGACTTGCTGCTGTGCATTTGGTGGGAGTGTTTTTTTTCCAAGACAAGGATGGATGAGAACAAGGAGAGCTGAGTATGAGATTGCAGACTAGAAGCAAATTGCTGGTTGAAGGAAGAGTTGTTTAATATTAGTGTCTAAATATTATGGGGGTTCAATGACTTTGAACTGTTGTTTTTATGATCTCGAAAGGACTTCCTCTTATACTATCGTCCTCTTTTTCTACACACATATACACACGCACACGCTCACACTCACACATACACGTACATATGTTATATGCATGCACTCACATACACATGAATACATTCATATACACATGTATCAAATTCAAAACATTTTCAAATGAATATAAGTTTACTCAGCTTTGATCTGTTTCCATTTTAAATCCCTCAAATTCATATTCAATCTTTTTTTATTAGAATGTATTCTTTTTTGGTTTTTCCCAATGAATTCTAATTGAAATCAAGCGATTCAATTTAAATAGCATCCATACCAATGACCCACGTGTAGCTAGGTGACTTGTTATTGACCTTTTCTATTTTTCATTTTGGATTGGTTTGTCCTTATTCCACATTCCAAAGCAGATTAAGTCTCATTGCATGTAGTTTGGATATATTATTAATGATACCTTTTTGGCTGCTCTCAACATTGTTAAAAGTCCTTGAGTTTCTGAATCATCTGCTTAAGAAATTGGAATTTTTGAAAGTCTGCAATCTCCTGCTCAATTACAATGTGTGTGTGTATTTCAAAATGTTGCTTTGTGTTCAATCAACAAATACAAATATAACTGATATGTAAGAGTTGTGATATGACATACATCATGGCTAGCATGTATAGCCATATTCTTTTAGTGCAACATACTACTGCTGAATCATATAGCGGAGCGGTGACCATTGTTTAACGGGCTGATTTCTTAAGCATCTAAGAAATGGTAGCTGTGCTCTTGGCTCTATCACTTTACTACATTACTTGCACTTGATATGTGGTGAAAATGCTGACACATTAAGCACAAGTTGCCCTTGTTATACATGACCGCGTTCCTGATATTTCTACTTGTACAACCAGGACATATACTTCAAAGAATGTCGTTCCATATCCGACTTTTCTGCTAATCTTTTTATGGTAGATTTATGATTTGCAATTGGTTGGCATTAACACGTTCTAACATTTTGCAGTTCTTTGGCAAGGCAACGGAGAAGATGGTTGAGTATCTGCAGAATTCTGTTGGAATCATCCATAAAAACCATGCAGAGAGTATTACTTCCTTTATTAAAGAGAGTGTTGATGAAGAGTTGAAAGATGAAGGTGCTCCGTCTGACTTGAAACATTTCCAGAAGAAGAGGCTAACATTTTGTGTCGAGGGCAACATCAGTGTGGGGAAGTCCACCTTTCTTCAAAGAATTGCCAATGAAACCCTTGAGCTGCGTGATCTTGTAGAAATTGTTCCGGAGCCGATTTCTAAGTGGCAAGATATTGGCCCTGATCACTTCAATATATTAGATGCTTTTTACGCCGAGCCACAAAGATATGCATATACATTCCAGAACTATGTATTTGTGACCAGAGTCATGCAGGAAAAAGAATCTGCTGGTGGCATAAAGCCTCTTAGGTTAATGGAAAGAAGTGTTTTCAGCGATAGGATGGTATGCAGTCCTCTTTGTCGGATTATAAATTTCTTTCAATTCATGTCTTATAGTAAGATGGTTCAAAATGGCTAGGCTCAGTGTTTCATGGTCCTGAATTCTGTAATTGTATCTGTCATCATATCTTGGCTTGAAACCTTCTCCTTCTCAACATAATTGCAGGTTTTTGTTCGTGCTGTTCATGAGGCAAATTGGATGAATGAAATGGAAATCAGCATATATGACTCTTGGTTCGATCCTGTTGTGTCTACCTTACCTGGTCTGATACCTGATGGTTTCATATATCTTAGAGCTAGTCCTGATACCTGTCATAAGAGAATGATGCTTCGCAAGAGAACGGAGGAGGGTGGTGTGACCTTGGATTACTTGCGAGACTTGCATGAGAAGCACGAGAGTTGGCTTCTTCCTTTCCAAAGTGGCAATCACGGTGTCTTATCTATTAGCCAGATACCCTTGGACATGGATATCTCTTTGCACCCAGACATAAGAGACCGTGTGTTTTATTTGGAAGGCAATCATATGCACCCAAGTATCCAAAGGGTTGGCCCCTCTCTTTGTTGAGTTATTCTCTCTCGTAACATATGCCATCTTTCTGATCTTTTGTTCTTTTGTTACGCATTAGCTTACTGTTGCTGCAGTGTCTTCTGATTTTTCGCTCATGTCATTTATGCTTCGAATATAACTTTAATACTCCATCAGGTTCCTGCTTTGGTGCTAGACTGTGAACCAAACATTGACTTCAACAGGGATATCGATGCAAAGCGACAGTGAGTTTTTATATTATATCTTATTGCAGGCTTCATTTTTAATTTTTAGATTGTCGTTGTTCTTAGCTTTTTGACAAAGTGCAGATGCTCATTTTATCGTTTCAATAATGCTTGCATGATAGTAGTCCTTTTAATTGCATGTAGTGCCGTAAGTAAAATTAATAACTCATTTACTTCAATCTTTGAATTCTTTGGCTTGAATTAGAACAAAAGAACGTCCAGTTATCTGATTGATTTCATGTGTCCCTCTGTGTGCTGAATATTCTTGCTGTGTATAACACTCGCTACTGCAGTTTGTCAACCTTTTATCTGTGGGAGTTGGTTGGATGGCTGTTGAAATGACTTATTTATGCCTTTTTAAAGGTATTGTTGACAAGGTTGAAAGGTGGGTCACAGGTTAAACCTTACAAGCCATTGAATAAAGTATAAATACGGAGTTATAGCTGAGATTAATCAACTGAACAGAGAACAGATCTTAATAGCACATGCTCTGCTAGCCTGTAAGGTGAAAGTGACAAGATTTGAATGTGTTTGAAGGTCAAGTAAATTCCATGCGGAAGTAATATGTGAAGAAGATGTTAGAAGAATGAGTAAATGTGCATGTAGAAAATGGATGGGAGGGAGGATGGTAGACATGACCATTTGGAGAATTGGGACAGTCACGAGAAACAATAAAAGTTGGATAGTAGCATGCATAATTTGAGAGAAGGTGATGATCCATTAGTTGGGACGGGACAAAGCCAATCTAATTGGTGGGATATTGGCAAGGTTTCTTTTCTTGAGAAGAAAAAGGATGGGCATCCAAAATAGTGCACACCTATGCTACATATCATGTAACAAAAAGAATAAATTTCATAGTTAATGGTTCAAAAAGAGCTTTCAAATTTGCTATTGCATTCCCTTGTATAGTCTATTGTTACAGAACGATCCCAAGCCAATGCCACACACCTAAGATGGTCATTATGAGAATGATAGCTTCCATTTCCAAGGGTTTCCTAGCAGCTATCCGTTCCTGTAGAGTCTAAACCTCCCAATCTCTACACTATTCCACACTCCAGTCTTCAGCACAACCATATGTGTAGAACAACTGAACAAGTGATTCACATCCTCAGAACCATCAACACACAATGAACAAGCTACGTTCTTACCGTTCAGAATCCTGGCTCCATGCACTTTTGTCATCACCTAATAATAACCAATGGAAGACCTTCACCATCAAGTGAGTTTTAATGAACAGATTAGCCCGCTGTCCCATGTTAAATTGCAAGGGTCAAACAAATAGGAGCGGACATGGCCATGTGCACCTTCTTGATTTAAAAAATCTCGACCAAATTAAAACCATTGATCATAGCAATTAGATGGCCCCTCCATTGTGCCGAGTCCGTCAACTTCATAAAGTATTGTACCCTTTTTATAGAAAGTGGAGGTGAATCTAAGACATCCATGACCACTAGACTGTGCCTACTTCTCATTGTAGTCGTGGTTGTTAGTGAATATAAAGAGTCATAGGAATAAAAAAGAGCTCCGTTTTTAGTTCAACCATCTTTACAAAATGTGAAGGAAAAACCTTCACCCATCATTGGGCTCATAAAAAAATAAACTTGAACGTGAAAATGCAGATCCCTCACCAGAATTTTGACGGGGAAGGTACCAAGCTCACTTTTACGGCCATACCTAGAATAATACCACAAATCTTCTGCACTAACCGGCACATTTTGTAAATTTGTCATCCTTCCTTTCCTATATTCTCAGCATCGATTTCATCGGAAGGATATTGTTCATCTCCTCAAGCCTCAACCCCTAGAGTCCCAATGTCAACCAACTGCATCATTAAATCCCTCAGCGAGGTAATACTTGACTTTCTCGTACACAACCATCCCAAAAGAATTGCCACATCGATCGATATAAGCAGGTAGAGGAGGAAAACATGGATGACAAATAAAATTACCTCAAGAAGCATGAGGGGAATGTTCTTAGAAAGACATGAAGCCTTGATGCGGTCGAAAAATTTAGCGAGGGATGGGAGAAGAGTTAAGAAAATGATGCGGTTCTCGAGATGCGAGAGGAATGTGTTAAGAAGAGAAACCTTAGAAATTTGAGGGGAGGCGAAGATAATGGTGGAGGCACTCTCCATATCAAACTCAATTCATCATTTCATAACTTCATCACCAATAGCCTACTACTCTTTATATAGGCAGGGATGAGATTAGAAATTAGGACGCGAATAAAAACAAAGCAAAATCAAACACTAACTGACTCCTAAAATAAATCTAATTAAACCAACCAAATAACCATTCCTAACATATTGAGATTTTAATTTGTCTTAATTTATTTAATGCAATTTAAAATCGATGATTAAGGAGAAATCCTAATTTATTAAAATTTATCAATCTGTGCTTGCATATTCATTGGGAAAGTCTTGCCAATTTGAACTGGTTTTTCTTCCTTTTAGCATTCTTTTGATAATTTTTCCAACTACGAGGCAATTATTTTACCCATTCAATCGAAAAAGATTCCCTTATCAAGTCTTGCTCAACTTTAACCTTTAATATAATATTTTTGGCAAGGCCCTAAATGTCGGTTTCGGTCACCATTTCGGTATCGACCAAAACAGAATTTCGGTGGAATTGCGGTTATTTCGGTCATTTTTTGTACTAGGACCTCCATATTTCGGTCATTTCGGTCGAATTTCGATTTCGACTGGATATCGATATTCGACAGAAATTCGACCGAATTTCACTGAAATTTAAGGCCATTGTTTTTGGGGGAGGGGCTCATGTGCAATGCCATTTTCACAGTCTTTATATTAAGGGGTTTCATTCTCGTCAAAGGACCATCCCCACAATGGTTTCTCCGTCCCTCGTCCAAGGCAGTGGCAAGAGAGCGGGGGACGCATGCGCTAGTGGTGGCAGTGGCCTCGAGGCCTTTGTTGACAATGAGGGTGGTTTCCATGAGGGCAACATTAGTGGCCTTCATCTGTGTGAAGGTAGCGGTGGCAACATGCCTCGATGCCCAGGAGTTTGCAGCACTGCTCATTGCGGAGTCGGTGTCGATGGTGGTGTTACTGGTCTGAGCGATTGATACCCTCGTTGGCGCCTATATACTCCCCACTTGCGAGAGTGGCATTAGCAATGGATGGTTGCATGAGAGTATTGCTTCAATGACAAAATGTACTTTTGTGAAAGCCCTAACATGTAGTGGCAACATCTTTTGTGGATAAAAATGCAACAACATGCGATGCTTCAAGCGACGGTGGCGCTGCCAGGTGACACGAACGTCGATGAAGACCGTTCAGTGAAGGGTGCGAGTCGTGCGATATTCGTGGCTAGTAGTCGAGAGAGGGTAGTGAGTTGCATCCTTGTCGGGTCGCATATGAGTTTGAGGGGGTGGTCAAGTCATAATCCTCTATGTTCTATTACGATCCCCTAAAGGTCCGTTTGGTTACCGAGTTACCCTAGGGTAATTCAATTTACCCCTTGCATTCATGGGTTGGAATTCCATACAGATCAATGTGACATCACTTCAGATTCTTTGTTCCAATCCTCTTTAACCCTCGTAACCATCCAAACAACTATTCACGAGAGGTTACTCCAACCCACCCATCCCGGTAACCAAAGGGAGGGATGACCAGCAAGCATGTTTGGTGGGTGTCAGCTTCTACAAGAACCATAAGGGCTGGTTCTGCAGCCATCATGAACTCAGTTTTCGCTGGGACTTTAGAGTCCTCATCTACAAAGCCTTTACCGAAGATTTTAATGGCGAAGATGTTTTTCTGTGCATTAGTTGTAATAGATGGCTGATTTTCTTCGTTTTCCTGTACAAGCGTTGTAATGATATGATCTTCCTTGTAATGGGCATGTCTTCCATGGGGAACAAATCTATGTTGCAAAACATATATTCCGTGATGGAGTCCAATCATTGTTGTACTTTAATGCGTGACATGAGAGCATCCACATGATTGTATTTATCATAACTTGAGTACCGCAATATGCGTCAGTAATTTACCTGATCGTTTTAGAATATCCAATCCATGGTTATAAAATATTAAGTTGACTTGATATTTGCTGATCTCGAGGGTCAGTGTGCTACTTTTTTTGTAGCTTATTGTTTGCAGGTTTTGGTCATAGCAGTTTCACTTTTTTTATTGATTAACAAACCTGCTCGTGGAAAGTAGAACATCTCTGAAAATCAAATTAATTTTTGTTCGACTTTCTATCTTCTCTAATGCATTATTTGAGTGTGTTAAGGTATGCACGCCAAGTCGCGGAATTCTTTGAATTTGTGAAGAACAAGAAGGAAAGTTCTTCTGAAGTTTCCACGGCTGGAAAGTGTATGGGACAACAGCTGGTACTGCCCAATCAAGGTTTGTGGATTCCTGGAGGTGACCAATTCCCTGAGTCAGCGCTAAAGAACCTAAATTTCAAGCGAGCGATGTCGCTGTCTGGTTAATCGAGGCATGCTTACATCTTCATGATTGTTCTAATATTGACTGCATCTCTCTTTGGGTTGCCCCCTTCCCCCTGCTCAAGTCGAGCAAATTTTGAATGTTGGAAGTGGTAACCCTGAAGAGATGGCTAACACCAGTTTAATGTGTAAATTGTAACGTACTTGGGGTGGAATTTCTAGATTGTGTATATTTTAGTCATGTGTTATTTCGAGAATGTGTTGATGTGGCTATCAGGATTCAGGAATTTTTTTCACCAGCCCTTTATGTGAATTTACCTCTTTTTGACCTTGGAATTTCTCAGAATGGACCGTGATGGCGTCAAAGCGCGCTTGCATCGATTGTAATACTACTCGAGCCGTGGATCGTAATACTATTTGAAAACTGCCTTGTCAAGTAGATCGTAAAAGCTCACATTTACGCTATAGGGAGTAAACTTTGTATTGAATTTGGAGAGAACATGATTTAGTATCAGTTAAGTGCTCTTACATCAGAACTCTCATACTAGCTCTTACATCAGAACTCTCATACTCCATATTAAAGATAAGATCGTTAGCAAGTTTGCCACAAGGTTGTATTACAAAATTCGCGCACCCTTTTGACAGGTCGTAGGCCTTATCTTCTCAGTGTGGAACTCTGCCCGTGAGGTGCACGTATTGTGTTTCCTCTGTCAGGGTAATACTAGTGCTCATATGCACTTGAATAATCGCCTTGCCTCACTTTAGTAGATCGATGAAGTTTTGAGCTCCAACAGAGATATATTGTTCTCTAAGTAAGACGATAAAAAAGGCTCCAGACCTTCAATGAGGAATAGTGTTAGGAAATGTGAATACCGAAAGCGTATCAGAGATAAAATAATAAGAACATGAAGAATTCAGGATTTAACGTGGAATTTTACTCAAGGAGCTAGATGAAACCACGGAAGAACATCTCAAAGGACTGATTTATTCATTGCAATTTTTCATTGGATATAGGCGGTTTGGGACTCCTTATATAACATCAACATACTCTTTAAGTTCCATAGGTATCCAAAACACCTCGTATCAAGCTTAAAGAGCTCTCAAAGCACTAGCATGTGCCACAATAATCAAATACACCCAAAATTAGACAACTAATGAAAGTACCTAAAGCTCCATACTACAAACAAAGTAGGTCCTCGATTTAGGGTCCATATGTGACAAGTGACCTAATTTTACTCCCAAATCGGTGACAAAGATCTCATAAAGCTTTACATCTAATCTTGGATGAAGCTTCTGCACTATGGAGATCAGAATGGAAATCGAAGGCGATCAGATGTCGGATTGGGGAAAAATAGAGGTTTAGTAGAAATGAGGGGGAATCTTTAAAATTGTATAAAATCAGATGATTTTGAATGAAACTGAAAGTCAGAAAATTGGAGAGCAAGATAATGTATTGTGCAACAATGGTTTAAAGAGAAATCAACTTTGGAGGAGCTTTAGAATCTTACAGTAGTTGCCTTGATTGACTAAGGCAACGTGAAAAGCTCGATCAAACCTTTGAGATGCCTCAAATCGAGGAGGAAAGCAGTCAGATTGATCCTTCTTCTCATCCTCCTTTCTTTCGCTTGAACCTTATAGAATGGCGCTGATGAATATAGGATTCACTTATGTAAAAACCATAAATTGAGCTTTAAGTCTAGTAAAAATACATACATTTGCATTGAATATCACGTTTTATCATTTTCATGTACATTGTTAACATTCCATAACAAAGAAATTATATTAAAATCCTAATAAATTACAAAATCGAGGAAACAAGGAACGATGCACTTGTATAGACTACCAAAAATAAGAAAGGGATTTTATCACTCATGCCCTTCAAGGATTCAACAACATCAATTACGACTCTATTTTTTGGAATATCAATTGTGCCCATACATTCTTACAAATTTATCACTTGTGCCCCCGAGTTAGTTGCTGTCGATCCGCATCCTAAACGAACGTTAAGTTTTGAGACACATATAATTAGATTGAATAGATAGGGTGGAGATGTCACTTTTTGAACTCATTCTTCTTTGTCTTCTTCCTCTTCATCCTTGTCCTATGTAAACCCAACTCCGACAGAAATGATCTGTTGCAAATCTTCGACCAACATTCGCCTTGACCTCGAGGCGATAATTGGAGCACCTCCGTGCTTCACATTTCAAGCAACAGAGAAGTGTTTTGGAGTGAGATGGAGGCAAATGGAGACCCGTCGAAGGTAGAGAAGGCGGGACCCAAAGTAGGTCTTCTTCCTTGCAAGAAGAACAAATCAAGGTGGTGGAGGTTCTGGAGAAGAAGAAGAAGAGAAGGAGAGAGAGAGAGAGGTGTTGCATGCAGATTGGGGGAGTGCGGTGAAGGCGTGGGATCAATCAACTAAGAGTGAATATAAGTGTGTGCCTAATTAATTGTGAGAAATCAGTAAGAGGGAACACCAGAATATTACCTAGAGATAGAAGAAAGTTATTTGAGGTGGTTAGGAGGCCTGAGTTGGAGCTCTAGATGCTCATGGGTCCTCGCTTGATGTACATTGTCGGTGTATGAAGATCGAGCAGCGCTCAAAGGGGCTGTGACACAACCAAGTCGCAATGGATCTCACCGGAAGCCTATCTCTATCATCACTTCACTCAGCTCTATCTCTCTTTCACATGAAGTAGGAGGGAGCTAGGAGAGACACTCGCACAAGGGTGGATGAGGCGAAATACGACCCACCACAATAGTTTTGTTTTATGTAGGAGTAGTTAGAGAAGGTAGTTTTAACCACCTCTAGTTACCGCACGTGATGAAGAGGTTGGAGATGGAGGCATTGTTGTGAATAAGGGATGGACATGCTCTCGAATGATACCTGAATCATGTCAAGATGATACATGTATAGGTGAAGGAAACGGGTTGAAGATACATTGGCTTAGGGATGCATCACTTGGGATGAGAACCACTGGAGGTTTAAGATGCACGTGCATCGTTAGATCATGAAATCCAATAGCCCTGATTAGGGCATGTGGCATGACTTGGAGCTGCTTGATCATTTGATCAAGTGGTTCAGATGGAGGCGACTCTGATGTATTGAGGACCGTTTGATCAAAAGACCAGACGACTACCATGGAAGGCGACAACTAATGAAGGGCTGTGCTACGTGGCCAAATGAGAAGAAGCCACGTGGTCCAATCAGAAAAAAGATAAATGGAGAAAATAATGTAAAATGAAAATAAAATAGTGAATGAAGTCAAATCCAAAAGTGCTCGAAATGAAACTTGTGTTTTTTAAGATCTACAACATTCAAGTAGAATACAAAATCAAAATACATCATATATACATTCCATTATTTTTGTAAGTATTTTTAAGTATATATAAAAATACATATTTTATTTTTTATTATTTTTTGTATTTTTGAATTGGAATTAATAGGTTATATATTACTTACAATATTACATTAATTTTTATAGAATTTTAAATAAATAGAAAATACATAAAATAAAGAGAACCATAAATATATATACAATAATTAGATACTTTATTATAATGTTAATTATATTTAATTAATTGTTAAATTACTTGAATAAGCTAAGATAGATGGCTAAATATTTAGAATAATCTTGATAAATATGAGATTCATCAGTATTCACTTATTAGAGCATATAACCATTGTGATGGTAGGCCAAGTACTTGATTCACCGTTTAATGTCCTTACCCACCTTCTTTGGCCAAGTAGTTATTGAGATACTGTTTGCTAGATGAGGGCCCAAACGGAGCTGAGCAACAAGTTAAGCACTAGTGTGGGGTAAGCTTCAACAAGCACGGATCCTCTGTAGTACTGTAGAGTAATGAGGGAAGCGATGTGAACCGCTCGATCAAGATCGAGCGGTTCACACGAAAAGAACTTAAAAATGCCCCAAAATACCCCAATTTTGAGTGAACCGCTTGATCTTGATCGAGCGGCTCACATCGCCTCCCTCATTATAGCCGGCCTCTGCAGTACTGCAGCGGATCCGTGCTCAGTTTCAATAGGATCAATGTGTATCCTAATGGAGGGTTGTCAATTCACCTTATGGGTAGTGGTTAGCTAGCTCTGAAAGAGTGTCTGAATAACTAAAGAAGGTCATTATGTGCATTGGTGAATCTGTGTATTTGCTTTGTGTTTTCTTGAGTATGTGTTGTGTGCCTACCCTCCCACTTTCTTCCCATTTTGACTTCATTGATCACTACATCTTTCTCTCATTTTCCTCTTTCATTGCTCCACTGTCTAGAGATGACCCTCTTTTCTTGTCAAAACTATCGTACCCCGTTGTTTCTTCACCTCGTACCTCTCTTCAGTCTCCCGTGACTCTTCATTGATCAGTCATTTCGTTTCACCTGTTCAAGGTCAAAACCCTGATCAACCTCTCGTCTCCCTTCACCATCTCGCCCCCTGTGTCAGTCACCTTCCCCATACTATCTCCATTCCATCCCAATCCTCCTTGGGATGACCATACTTTGGAGGTGGAGACATCTTCTCTCTCATTCACAGTCGGAATGCTAATCTACATCTTTATCACTTTTGCTGAGATGCTGAGACATATGGAGGATTTTCTTGGATATAACCGATTCATCTTCCCATGTGGAATCCTCCCTACTCCGCAGGCCACCACACGATAACACCAGGTATCGACCAAGGACAATAGAGATTATCATGGACGTTAGGACTGACTGACTACACACACGTTGAGCAGGCACATGTTTCAGAAGTCACGTAGATAGCTCCTATTGTAGTAGAGCAAGTTTCATTTCTAGACTTAGATTGATCTTTCAGATCAAACATTTTCGAGCCAGCCATATTTCCATCACTCTGCACTAGATCTTTACCTGAAACCACCTACGACGGGAGAACTAACTATGTATACATGATCTATTACTCAAGTTCTTCGGTCCATCTTCCCAGAGTTACCAAGCTTCTATCGGATATAACAAGTGCCAAAATGATGTTCTACTGCCACATGATTTCATGTCAAAGGAATGGATGGAGTATAGTACAATTCCACCTTTCAACAGTCTCTTAACGTAGGACCACCGCGAGCAGATCGTCTGTAGTACTGCAAACTCTACAGTAAAATCGTGGGTCACCGGAGCCGCTCGATCTTGATCAAGCAGTTTGCACGAATTCACTATTTTTGTGGGTCCATATAGTATAAACTCATGCGAACCTCTCGATCAAGACCGAGCAGCTCGAGTGGTCCCTTGATTTTACAACAGAGTCTGCAGTACTGCAGACGATCTGCTCTCTAGGACCACCACCCAGATGCTGTGTCATGAGGGTCCTATCTTATGAGATATAGCCCAACTTATCCTATCAATTGTAGATAAATTAGCTACAAGATCGACTTAAGTCCATTATTGTAGTCCAAGAGGAGAGTCTGCACATGACCACTGATGAAGAGTTCAAAGATTTGGAAGCCTTTATACATCCCAAAATCCATTTATACATCTGGAGTCATATCACCCTCTTCTAGTGATCCCTCACCTTCCAATCCCTTTGTATATGTACATACCATTATTCCTGAAGGAACTCGACGAGGTAGGCCCTTCGCTTTGGTTGCGAGAGAACGTGAGAGGGAGATCGAGAGAGAGAGAGAGGGATTATGGAAATGGGAGGGGGGCTCCCGTTGGTGAGCTTCTGATGTGTGTACATTCCCTTCCCCATGGGAGGTATTTTATAGGGTGCAAACCCTCGCCACATACGTCCCCTTCAACCACGCCCCCTGCGGTTGCGGCCTCCGAGAGACCCGGTCGTCGTAACCGCCGGCTCCGCAATGGCCGGCGACGGTTCTTGATCACACGGTCATTGGACCTGTTCTTCATCTCCCGCTTGACCGTAGTGGTCAAAGACATATATACTCCCATTATTCGTGTAGTATATACATGGAGATTTATCATGTGAGGATCATTATCTATGAGACCTCTTCCTTGACTCATACATTCCTAAGTCCCATTAAACCAACATGTTTAATGTATGTTCCTGCTGTTATTCCTTTGGTAAGGGAATCAACTAACATGTCATTGGTAGGTATGTAGGTTTCCGTGATTTCTTGCTTCGCCACTATATCTTGTATATAGTGATATTGGATCTCAATGTGTTTTCCTTTAGAACTATTAGCCCCACTATTGATCAAGCTTATTGCAGCTTGATTGTCATAATATATTTCAATTGGCCCTTTGACCAATTCGAGGCTTAGGTTCTCTAAAAAATGTCTGATCCACACAGCATGAGTGGTGGCCATGCTACATGCAATGTACTCAGCCTCCTGTGTATGTCGAGATACACATCCTTGTTTCTTGCTACCCCAAGAAACGGCTGCACCACCAAACATGAACAGATAACCTGATGTGGATTTTCTATCATCCACATCCCCTTCGAAATCGGCATCGGAGTAGCCTACCACTTCAAGCGATTCTGCTTGATACACAAGTTTCATATATACTGTTCCTTTCAGATACCGAAGAATCCTCTTTATAGCTTCCCAATGTGCTGGACCGGGATTGGTTTGATATCTACTGATTAAGCTTACTGGATAAGCTAAATCAGGTCGAGTACACATCATTGCATACATTAAACTTCCCACCGCTTGTGCATATGGTACATCTAAAGGTTTCTGCCCCTTTCCGAGATACTGACTCTTACTGAGTCTCTTTCCCATTACAAGCGGTGTTGGAGCTGGAGTGCTGTTCTGCATTCCAAATCTCCTTAATACAGTATGCAAATATCTTTCTTGACTAAGGCTCAATGTCCTTGAGTCCCTGTCTCTTGTTATTTGAATTCCAAGAATATAGGATGCTTCACCCATGTCCTTCATCTCAAATTCATTGCTCAATTTCTATTTGATTTCATTGAGCATTTGTATGTCATTACCTGCAAGCAGAATGTCATCTACATACAATGACATGATTGCAAACCTACTCCCACTCTTCATGACATAAACATAATTATCTAATTTATTTGAAACAAATCCAAATTGAATAACTTTCTTATGAAATTTGAGATACCATTGTTGTGAAGACTACTTTAAGCCATATAATGACTTTCTTAATTTGTAAACGCTTTTCTTCTGACCTTCAACCTGAGATCCCTCAGGTTGTCGCATATAAATCTCCTCCTTTAATTCTCCATTAAGGAAGGTCGTCTTCACATCCATTTGGAATAAATTCGAAATCCATATATGCGACTATGGCTAAGATCATCCTAATCGATGCAAACTTAGCCACTGGAGAGTAGGTTTCTTGGAAATCTATTCTAGCTGCTGAGTATAACCCTTGACAATTAATCTGGCTTTGTATTTGTCAACAGTACCGTCAACTCGGTACTTTCTATTGAATACCCATTTACATCCTATGGATTGCCTACCTTCTGGCAAATCACATAATTCCCAAACACTGTTTCGCTTGATTGAGTCCAACTCATCTCTCATGGCGGCCGACCATGATTCCGACTCAGACGAAGCCATAGCTTCACCAAAGGATATGGGATCTGTACAATCCGCGACATCCTCATCCACGGTGTAGCACGATGCCTCGCATCCATAGAAATGGTAATCTTCCATCCATGCAGGCCGTGTTCTGGGTCTCTTGTTGCCGATTATACTCGTGGGTTGTGTGGGTACACCCACTTCCTCTAAAGGATCATCATGTTCCATAAGTTCATTCTCTACATTTGGATGATCGATATCATCCTCAAGTTCTTGTCTAATGCTCAAGTCGTCTTCATTGTCTTGTAAGACAATCGGAGGATCTGATTCCTCTACTTCATGCTCATTTTCTTGATGAATTTCAAGAAAAGTTGCATCACGACTTTCGATTAGACCTTTGATTTCATGGAAGAACCTATATCCTTTAGAATGTTCACTATATCTAATAAACTTGCACTTTAATGTCCTGAAGTCTAGCTTGTCCCTAAGCTGACTCGGTACCATAATATGTGCAACACATCCCCATTTCCGGAGATGGCCCAATTCGGGTTTTCTGCCGTTCCATATTTCATATGGCGTTGATTCTATGGACTTGGTGGGAGTCCTGTTCTGTATATAGTTCGCAGTCAACACTGCCTCTCCTCAGAATTTCTTGGAGAGTCCTGAGTGTGAAAGCATACACCTTACTGCATTCATCAAAGTTCGATTCTTTCTTTCTGTTACACCATTCTGTTGTGGTGTATACGGTATTGTAGTCTGCCTACGAATGCCTGCTTGAATGCAATAATCCTCAAAATCCTTTGAGGTATATTCTCCACCTCTATATGTCCTAAGAGTCTTGATTGGTTTTCCCAATCTTGTCTCCACTTCCGTCTTATATCTCTTAAATATTTCAAGTGCTTCCGACTTTCTTCCTAAGAGATAGACATAGGAGAACTTTGAGTAGTCATCAATGAATGTTATGAAGTATTCCTTATTTCTATGTGTGCTGACGCTCAATGGTCCACATATGTCCGAATGGATCAAACCTAGCAATTCTGTTGACCGAATTCAGATTGAGAAGGGTCTTCTTGTCATTTTACTGGTCAGACAGTTTTTGCAGAGCAATGTCCTTGCACCTGTGATTTTAGGCAATAGATTTTGTTAGCAATGTGAGCCCGAGGCAAACCATTCCTACAATAAATGTTATTGTAATAAATGATTTATCAATAAAAGTTATTGGTTATGTTTCACTCCCTTTCTGATATTGAATGAATGAATGCACTATAAGGTCCCTCTGTACAATTAGGGTTATGTACCATGGCCAACTTGATAATCATACAGCTGTTGATTCATCGATTGAATCATAGAGGCTGATGCTTGGATGAATATCTAAGGAGTTAGATAGAGGACTCATCAAGCATCATCAATGATTAACAAGTAGTGATCTCCAGTCTGAGTGGGAGATGACAATCCTATCTCATTAGACTGATATCTGATCGACCTCTTGATGCAGGTCCTCTACATGGGGATATTGATTCGGAGGTATCAGATTAGTTGAGTCAATGAGTTGACTTAACGAGATCGAGATAACCAAAGACCTATGATGAATACTGTCACATCACAGACAAACATCCTCTGACCAGAGACAGATGTATTGCTATATGTCTGAGTATGTACATTTGGCAGACCAATAGGTTGATGACCTAACCAAGGTCTATATACCGACGAGCTGGTGTGCATGTAAGGACATATGAGTAATATGATCTCTCAAAGGGATCATACAGGTTCACTTGTGAACCGGGAGACATGAGCTCACTCATGAGGTATTGGGATTGACCAAATTCCATACATGGTCATCATGCTTTAGAAGCATGATATGAATTTGAAGGTAAGATATATGCTTTTTGAAAGCATATGATCTATACCATATCCCAAGGACCAAGATTGAGAAACTTGATGATCAGACTATGAAGATGACAGTGAAAAATGATCTATATCTTCATAATGATCATAAGTCTTCCAGTATGCAGGATGTGCAGGTATTGGGAATACCTGAAGGGTATTTGATCATAAACGATTATATAACCATGACGCTTCCATTCCGAGGGAGTGATGAAACAGGTCTGGATTTTAGTGACTCCTCTTATTAGAGAAGTGACCTAATCTTAGTCCATATACTGGACATTGATCTGAATGAGATTCAGATGCAATGAGAAGATTAGGTTTACTGTTTTGACTTAGTCAAGCATCTATGAGAGGTCCATGGGATCTAGATTTGAGATGTGATCTCAATATCCAAGTCACTATATGTGGAACAATACAATCGCCCTATCCTTATCTACAAGTATCTGAGGAGTAATAACATTGTTCTTAAATAGTTTAAGAATAATTCCATAAGATCTAAGTAATGAGAAATTGATAATTAAATGTGATTTAATTATCATGATGTATGAGGGATTATCCAATATAATTAAATGTGATTTAATTATTATAGATAAGAATAATATGGATAAGAATAATGTGGATAGTAATATCCAATTATTCCTAATATATTATAAATGTGATTTATAATGTATTAGAGAGAGCTAATTATAATTTATATTTGAAGATTAATTATTAATGTGTATTGGATACACATTGTCTAATTAATTGAAAAATGTAAATTACATTTAGTTTTGGGTTGTGAATATGATTCACAATTTTCCAATGTCAAGATTGCAATATTCCCAAAATAATTGAGAATTATTTTTGGTGAATAAAAATACCAACAAATAGTTGTTGGAAATAAGTTGAGAGAAAAACAAGGAGATATGCAATCTCATGGAATCCATGAGATTGCCCTCCCATTAGGAAAGGAGGGGGCGGCACCAAATCCCTTGTGGGAGTGGTGGCCGTCACCTCCCTCCAAAGGGGAAGGATGATCTCCTATGTTCTCTCTCTCCTTATTTGGTTGATTTAATTTGGTATTAATATATATTTGATTTATCAAATATATTTAATCAAAATTAAATCACAAGTTGTTGGTTTTACCGACAACAATCTTGACCATTGGATTGACATAAATCAATCTCATCCATTGATTTTATATGTCGAATGGATTGAGATCCATGGATCCCAAAACCCTATAAATAGAGAGGCATACCATGCTCTCTATTTACATGCTATTGTAGCACATATCTCTCTCTCTCTTTCTCATACTCGACAGCCCTCTCTCCCTCTCTTCTTGGTGGCCGTCCACCATACCTTGGTGGAGAGAATCGTTGACGCCCGCGCCATCGTGATGCCGCTTCGATGCTCTGCGGTTCTTCATCTACTTGGAGTACTTCACTCACGAAGGAGATGTTTGATCTCGTGTGACGAGATCAGGAGCAACCACGCTTGGATCAACTTGGATTGCGAGGACACCGCGACTCATCCCCGCGCTCGGAAGCCGTTACTCTGACGATCGGACTTGAGACAGGAGGTCTCTTCTCTTAGAGACTTGATCAACCACGCTTCAAGAGGTACTGCATTATACTTGCTGTGGTTATAGATGAAACGATTTGAGAATGGTTCTCGGATCATGTGGTTTCATCGAATAAAAATTTTTTAAATTCCGCTGCACCGAACAACTAGTGCGACTAGTCGTTCACCATCGTATCCGATACGACGATCACGCTTCCGTGATGCGCTTCAGGATTTCTCCATATCCTTCAGATTTGCCTTAATCATTTGATCCATCTTAGAATTTCCTGGATGACCCAGTCGCATGTGCCACAAGTCATAATCAGATAAACAACACAAGGGATACTCAGAAGAGACATTCATTGATTCACTAGAATTTATTACAGGAAGACAGAACATGTCATGCTCGGGCACAAACTTTTCCATCGCATAGACCTTCTTATTCTTGCCTATAGATACACGCTTATTATAAAATCTAACTTCAAAGTCTTTCTTGAGCAACACTGGGATAGAGATCAGGTTCCGGCGTATCCCTGGGGCATATAGTACATCATTCAGTACCATAATGCTATCTCCCAAGTCAAGTCTGTATATTCCAACACCTTCCACGTCCAGGTAGGTGTTGTTCTCCATGAAGATCCTCTGTTCGCCTTTGCTCAGATCCTTGAAGTCCACCAGGCCTTCCTTTGTCTTGGCGATGTGTCTGGTTGCTCCAGAGTCGATCCACCATCCATCACTGTCCGTGATGACAGAGTTGCATTCCACGACAGTCGCGAATTCCATCTTCTTCTTGCCTTTATTTTCACGCATTTTAGAATTTCCCGACTTCTTCTTGTTGGGGCAATTGACCTTGAAATGACCATATTTGCCACAACCGTAGCAAGAGCCGCGTGGATATTTCCCACTCTTTCCCTTAAAATTCACGTTGGAGGGACCTAGTCTTTTCTTTGCATGCACGACATTTACTTCTTCTTCTTCATCGACCTCAAAGATCTTAGCTTTCGATCTTTGTTTAAAGAGGTCCTGCTCAATTACCAGCTGTGCAGGTAGGTCCGTCACGGACTTAATGTTGCCCATTCATCCTCAGAGATGTGGCAACCACGTCGAATGACGGAGGGAGACTTCCCAGTATGGCTGCGATCTGCATCCTCTCCGGAATTGCGCAATCAGCAGCCGCAAGATCGTTGGCCATCACGATCATCTTGTTCATGTGCTCGAGGACGCTTTCAGATTCTTTCATTCTACACGAGTTGTACTTGTGTAGAAGAAGCTCACTTCGGATTTGGAGTGATATTTCTCCTTAACCATGGTCCAGAGCTCGTAAGCTGATTCGCAGGTCTCAAAGACCTGAATCAGGTTCAGATCCATGTGGGTCATCATAAAGCTTCTAGCCCTATTATCCGTTTTCTCCCACTATTCGCGGGACCTAATTTCCTCCATAGTTGGATTTTCAGATAAAGTTGGGCCGGGTTTGTCTATGATGGTGTGTATGCTATCGTGCAATAGGACATAGTAGATCTTCCTACTCCATAATTCATAATTAGTACCATTGAGGTACTCTATTTTCCCAATGTCAGTGGCAATCATCTTGCTTGTCATTTTTGTTGATCTAATGAAATAAATGTAGGTTTGTGTAAGATTATGTGAATGTGTGAGAATAAGCAGATGTACTTACAAAATTAAAAAAGAACTCAATAAGATTAATGGAAGGATATTTACGAGTTTTAGGGACTTCACTAAAACTAGACAACTTACGTTAAACAATAAAGGAACTATTCAATTTGATCCACACAAAAATTTTTAAACGTAAATGAAGTAGGCCCTCCCTTTAAAAAACTTGTAAGCGAAATGGATGGCAAAAAAAGACTAACTGGATGACCGAAACTTGATTGCAAGGGCAAATAAAGGAAGGGTCACGTGACCAATGAAAGCGAAAAGAAAAAACCTTTAATCCAATAAAAAAAACTTCAGCCAAAAAAAAGAAGAAAAAAATTGAATACAATTATACCCTATTAAAAAAACTTTTTAAAAGCCTAAGATGTTAAATAAGGGGAGTACAGGTCGAGAATACCCATTTTTCTTTAAAAGCGAGAAAGGTATTTTAATAACATAAGAATACTTTCAATTGCATATTTAGAGTCCAAAAAAAAGAATACTAATTATAACTTATACAATGTCTAATTTGAAAACAAGCTTCCACTGCTACTAATCCTTTCTCCCTTTTTTTTAATTTTTTGAAGACAGGTGATCAATATGAGAATACAAGGTTATCCTTTATAAAGATTAATGAACGTGATTCACGGATCAATTAAAAAAATAACAAGGTTTGTAGTTTAATAAGAATAAGCACCTTTTTTTGACAACATTAACAAGGATTAAAAAAACAGAATGTGATGGTACTGTAATGCAGTATACATTTTTTTAACTCTCCCACCTTTAATTTAACAAAAAAAAATAAAAACAAGGATGGGGTATGTTAAAAAAAAGGTATGCACGTTATGGTTCACCTTCACGTGATTCACTGGAAAGTGAATTCACGTGAGCTAAAGTGAATTCACGTGAGCTAAAAAGCTAAAAAAAATAGGATAATATATATAATATGACATGGTTAGGGTTTGGGCAAAGAAAAGAGCTGCCGTTCTTTCTCTGAGCTATGCTTGTGCGGCGGCAAGAAGCTTCAACCTTCAACTCGATTTTGGAGGCGCGGACATCAGTTGCGATGGAGGCCGATCGATCATGCTCGGGTGAGGCAACGAGGCAAGCCACGCTCGTGGCTCTGATACCAGTGAAGGAACTCAACGAGGTAGGCCCTTCGCTTCGGTTGCGAGAGAACGTGAGAGGGAGATAGAGAGAGGGATTATGGAGATGGGAGGGGGCTCCCGTTGGCGAGCTTCTGATGTGTGTACATTCCCCTCCCCATGGGAGGTCTTTTATAGGGCGCAAACCCTCGCCACGTCCGCTCCCTTCAACCACACCCCCTGCCTTCGAGAGACCTGGTCGTCGTAACCGCCGGCTCCGCAATGACCGATGACAGTTCTTGATCACACGATCATTGGACCTGTTCTTCAATTCCTTGTAATTTTTGTCATCTTTGTCGTTCTTCTTCCTTTAATAAGCCATAAAATAAAAATACCAAAAATTTTGACACATGTAACATGAAATCTCTTATTGAAAATATTATCCTTAAGCTACCTTTAATAAAAGCTTTGGACCACCTGCTTGACCTGATGAATCATTTGAAGAATAAGTGGACACCAAAGAGGATTAGGAGGAAGCAAACTCGTATGGAAAAACATATAGTGTTCATGACTAGTTCATTAGTTTTAAGGAGTAATACCAAAAACCGCACAGTGAAAGAGATGTCTAGGATTGAGTGCGTAATTAAAGATTAAACATTCACTCATGCTCTGTTGGATGATAACTCTGCCATCAAAATACTCCTGACCTCCATGTTCGACAAGCACAAACGTAGGCTACTTAGTAAGACTAGAGTGATCGTTCAGCTAGCCATTCGATCCATGAAAAGGCCAAGAGGAATGTTGAGGGACACATCATAACCTTTTAAGGTTTGTATTACAGATTAAGCCTCATTGTCCTTTACATGGAGTTTCTTGGAGAGTTATCTCTATCTATCATTAGTCCGAGAAAGTCATTCTTAGCTTCCGATAAGGTGCATCTTAATTATGAGACTAAGAAAATCAAGTTCCACGAGGTGGATGAATATGAATACATGTATAAATAGGAGCGATGATTTCTTTTACGGTTGTTCGAGACGATCATTATCTACAAATAGCAACAACTATTTTGTAGGATGCTTAGGTATTATGAATACTCATTCTAAATCATCTAATATTGGATAAAAATACTTTTAATCTTTCATTTGTCCCTGATCCTAAGTTGTCACATCTTATATTACAAAATATGCAAAAAAATACGGAACCATCCCAAAAATATGAACTTTTTTCTAGAACATGAGCAAGACAAATCTCAATAATCAATCAACCAAATTAAGTGCCAGATAGAAGAATAAAAGAACTTAACCAATTCTAGAAATATCCCTCGAGTCTAATATGTAGAACAAAATTAATAAAGAGTCCAATAATTAAATACTTTTACTAATCAAAATTAGAAGAGTACAACAATGACTCCTCAAAATCAATTTACAGTCGCTCCATGCTAGGTTGCAATATTTTAATCAATATAAATTTAAAAAATGTGTAAGCATGCACCATTGAAAATATGAAAATAAACCACAATTATCCTTACATACTAAGTTTTAAAAATATTATAATTATCAATTAACATAAATTATGAAATATTCCAGAGACGTCTTCTATTTTCACCCCAATGCAATGTACATTAATACATAGTAACCTGTCATAAAGGATATTATTTAGGACTAGTGCAAATATTCCCGTATTTAGTAGTCAATTAGTGAAATTAACCATCTGCACGATGTAGGATCAAGTTTAAGTCTATATTTGGACCATTAATGATTACTGTCTACTCCCGCACAATTATTGTATATATTTTTTCAATTAAATACTTGAAATTATAATATGTAGGTTAATCTAATATAATAAAAATATGGTGATGTTTATCCCATCAAAATTCAAGCAAATGTTGATAGTTTGCACCTACATGTGAAAACTAATTTTAGGCTAAAAATTAACGAAACATTACAAATAAAATAAAGTTTACCATTGCTGGATATAAATTTTTTACGTCATAAGAGGCCTACACAGAAATGAATGGGTACATATAGAAATACAACACATATTCAATATTATGAATGATACCACTAAATAAGGTATACGTGAATGACATAAATAATTTGGTATGTTAACATACTTGAATGGGCATATCTCAATCTCGATCAATAAAATCTTTGATCGAAAACAAACACTCTAATCATGACGCGAAATCAGACCCCTGTAAGAATTATGTATAGGATCTAGAGTTTTACAACTTAAATCACCTCCTCTCTCTTTTTTATTCTATGAATCCCTTAGGCCCTTTTTGGAGTTGGAATGGAATAGAATCAAGACAAGAATGGAATCAAGTCTGGGAATGGAAAGGAATGAGAATTTTCCATTGTAGTGTTTGGTTCAACACAGGAACACGACTATCATTGACGGTTCAATTCCTTTCAACTGTTTGGTACATTTTAAGATGGTGTTCAGAATAAAATTTGCACACACACAGACATATAATATTTCTAACAAACTCATCAAAAAAATTTATTCACATTCATAATAAAATCAACTTTTCCATTAGAACCTTTCTAAAACCAAAATGCTTTCTAAATATTTCTTCGAAAAATAATATCTAAAATTTTAAATAAAATGAATAATTACAACAAAAATTATTTTAAAAAATAGTTTAATCTAATATATGTCAGATGAACTTCTCTTTATCGTCACGAGAGAGAGTGAAAAAAATGCATTGCACTGCATCACGAACCATCTTCAAGCCTGCTCGAATGCCCTAGTTTTGATCAAAGGAAGTCAAATTTGAGAGTTCTTCATTCAGCTTCAGTTTGTTCTCCATTGCGCTAATACCAAGTGCTTTTGTAAATTGATTTGTAGACTCGCTGCTTTTTTTGAAATCATTTCTGCAACATCCAGAATAGATTTCCTAAATTATCCGTCAAAGACTTCTTTCTCTTTCGAATGCGTCTTGAGTTATTTTGATGTTCTTATTGTTGATCAGATAAAATAGATGTTTCATAAACAACGACAGTTTCTTCATCTTCATTATCTTTATCATTGTCATTCATAGTTTATTCTTCCACTTCATGAACAATATCTGCAACTCCTTGGGCATTATTTCCTGTAGCATGATCCTTTCCAAAAATAGTGCCGGGTTCATTATAATATCAAAATTGCTTATTTTTGAGTTGTGTTGCATCCTATGGCTATGAAAAGATATCGGCAAATAAATACGAGTTAACTAAATATCAACATAATAAAAAATGTTACAAATAGGTATGTTACCTGTAGATAATTCTCCCATATCTCATTTTCATAAACAACAAATTTCAAGTTAGAATCATATCCAAAACCACTCGTGCTTCCATTTAACACATCCCATATGGTGTTGAAATTGGTTTTGAATGTCTTGATCCATGATTCTAAGTCGGGCTTTCCTTTTATTTCATGGCTTGGTAATTTTTGTTCAATAGACCTTTCCAATACTCCCAAATATCCAGCTCTAAATCCATTATCCGCTTTATAAGTTCCTAGATTCACCAAATCAAGCAAGGCTTCAATAAACTTCTGATATTCCTCCTCTGTTCATTTTCTCTTATTTTTTCCCGATCCAAAGGTTGTTTCTGTTATTTGACTCATATCCTTATACATCATATTTAAATGTTTAATCATGTCAGTAAAATAAATTATTAGAAGAATATATAAAATTGATCAAATATAAATAACTCCATTGGACCAGACAAAGATATATATATATATATATAATTATTTATTTAATAAACAAAAAATACATCGATGCATTATAGATTGTCAGTGTTAAGTTATCTCTCCAACTGTTCCATTCATCTGATATCTCTACTGTTGTTATCAATCTGCCTCATCTTCCTCTTCCTCTTCTTTTATTTCTTGTTCTTCTTCCATTAACTCATCTTCTATTGGATCGTTTGACATCTCTCGCATCGCATGATTATGAAGGAGGCAACACGTTAAAATTAATTTATTTTAAACTTTTATTGGATACAATTATTGAGCACGTAAAATTACCCAACATTTCTTTAGCAAGTCAAAGCATCTCTCAATCACATTCTTTGCTCTCACATGCTTCAAGTTGAAAAACTCTTTTGGTGTAGTTGGCTGGTAATTATTTCTCCATAAATTTAGATGATAATGTTGTCCTCGATAGGGAGCAAGAAAGCCTTTTCCATTCATATAGCCACAATCAACCAAATAATATTGTCCTACACAGACAATTATTAAATATCAGATTGAATTATTTTAATATCATAATTACAAATAATGATATTATACTAATCATGGGGAACTATTAACCCATCTGCTCGAGTAAGTGCATCTCGTAATACACATCTATTTGTTGCGGACCCTTCCCAACCCGATAGCACATAGATAAATTGCATATCTTGTGAACAAGCACCTAGAACATTGGAAACAACTTGCACTCATTGCAAGGCAAAATCTATGGTGGATATGAGTGATGAACATTCAAGTACATATTCCCTTTCTCCACACACAACACACACATGTACACATACACACACATCCACATACACATAGGGCTGCACGTGGATCAAATTGGATCGGATTTTAGCTTAATCTGTGTCCAATCCAATCTTAACTGATTTTTTTATTTTCTGAATCCAATCCATCAAAATACTTCAATCCAATCCGATACAATCCATCTGATTACGGATTGGATTGGATCGGATTTTTACACTTACATTTCCAGCTTAATAGTCTACTCTTTTGTGTTTGTATTTTATATCCCACTAGCCCTGGACATTTGAATAATATCTTAAAAATTGATTAGATTAATAGATGTAAAAAATTGATTGGATTGGATCGGATTTTTAAACTTACATTTCCAGCTTAATAATCTACTCTCTTGAATAATGTTTCTGACGAAATTCGAATGGCATATAGGAGGGATATATGGATGAATATATATGACGATATTTTTCAAAAAGATAAAAAAATTTACCCAAAAATGGGGCGGGGCAGCCCCATCAACCCCTATATATATGTGTGTGTGTGTGTGTGTGTGTCTACACGTATACATGTGTGTGAAAATGAATGGATTAACAGATCGGATCGGATTGGATTTCAATAAAGATCTGATCCAATCCATACTTGAACGGATTCGAAAAATTCCAATCTGGTCCATTAGAATGATAAAACCAAACCAATCCAATCCAATAACATCATATTAGATCGGATTACGGATTTTATCCGATCCATGTGCACCCCTACACACATACATATGTATGTACGTACATATGCACACACGTACTCACACACGTACATACGTACAAACAGACATACAAACACGTACATGCACGCGCACGCGCACACTCACTCACACACACACACACACATCGGATTACGGATTTTATCCGATCCATGTGCACCCCTACACACATACATATGTATGTACGTATGTATGCACGCATGTACGCACGGACACATAGACACACATACACACATGCACACACGCACGCACAGACACACACACACACACGCACATGTATGCGCACACCTACGTAAACACACGCACACGCGCATGCACACACGTGCACACATGCACGCGCGCGCACACACAACACAACAACGCACACACATATCGAGTTTAATTGGCTACCTCTACCTTTATTTTTTTATTTCTTGAAGTATTTACATCACTATACACCATCATGTTCTTATTCACATTTCGACTCAATTTGATACTCTTATCTCATTCATCAAGCTTGTCAAATTATAACAATATGAGAATTGCTAAATTTGATACCTTATAGATGGATGGGTTAAGAATGTCTGATTTATATGAAATTTAAATGATAACATGTTTTCATTTAGTGGAATAAATTCTCTACGGATTTTATCCGATCCATGTGCACACCCACACACATACATTATATATATATATATATATATATATATATATATATATATATATGGGTAAAATGGGGCTGCCCCCCAGGGAGTAGCCAACTTGGCTACTCCCACCCCTATTTTTCCCTCATTTTTTTATTTTTTTTAGAAAATAAAAATTTGTATATTCATCATTATATCCCTCTCACATCCTATTAAAATTTCGTCAGAAACAGAGACTCCTAAGCCCTCCATCCAGACGTCATTTTTTTAACGGTCGCATGATTTTTTAAATCGACCATGTTTGGATGGAGGCCGTAGGAGTCTCTGTTTCTGACGAAATTTTAATAGAATGTGAGAGGGATATAATGATGAATATACAAATTTTTATTTTCTAAAAAAATAAAAAAATGAGGGAAAAATAGGGGTGGGAGTAGCCAAGTTGGCTACTCCCTGGGGGCAGCCCCATTTACCTCTCTCTCTCTCTCTCTATATATATATATATATGTACGTAAGTATGCACGCATGTACGCATGCACACACGCACACACACGCACACACACGCGCGCGCGCGCACGCATGTGCGCACGTTTACGCAGACGCACACACGCACGCGCGTACACACACGTATACACATGTAGATATACATACATATATACATATACACATGTGTATGTGTGGGTAGGGTTTTTCCGAAGAGCTTCGAGCTCATTATGATTGTAATGAGTACACTCATTTTTACTAATACTTCCTATCTTTTTGAGCATAATACTTATTGGTTTACAACTGTTATCATTCTCTTACTATTAATTATCATTTTTACAAAAGAAAACCTTACTTAATAGGGATAATTACACCCATAACCCTGAGTAATTCCTCAATCTCAATCATAACCCTGTATAATCGCGAATTACGTGGGAAACCCTGAGTAATCACTCCGTCTCACACTCATGACCCTCAGTTAATTTTTTCCTTAACCCAACCATATCATTGGGTTAATCCAACCCTTCTTGTATCCAACGGCTGAAAAAAATTAAAAAATCCTCTTCTTCCAGCTTAGCCGACCCCCTCCCCTTCTTCCTCCTCCCTCCCTCCACCTGCAGCTACCCCCTCCGTTGGCCGTCCGACCGCAGCCACACCCTCCTCCCCTCTGCCCTCGCCTCCCAGTCGCCTCGTCACGACGGGACTGAGGTTTGCAGGCGCCTGCAGGCTCGGGCAGGTTGTGAAGGATGGCGGGTGGTGGGGGGCGGCGCGCGCGGGGGCAGGGGAGGGGGCAGCGGTGGCAGTGGGGCGGGGCCTAAGGGGTTGCGGGCTTGGGCAGGGTGGCGGGTGGTGACGGTTGCGCACGACATGGGTGTTCGAAGAAGATGGGTTCCACGTCGTGGATGGCTTGCTCGAACGTATTGGAACTATCAGCCTTGACTCGATTCGAAGAATCAATCTGGGGTTAAAGATTCTGACCTTAATCTACTTAAGAATGGGGCATTGATTTCAGAATATCAAAAAGCACTAACTGAACTGGAGTTGCTCTTCTGTTGTGCACAAATGCTGAAAGCGAATGGTTGCTAATCGATTGGAGAAGCTACTGGAGCTTCTCTTCTATTGCTCCTCCGTTCTTGAGCAACGGCGGTGGTGTGGCTCCAGGAGGCGTCCATCGGCGCATAGAGAAAGAATCGGGTGTTCTTGACAATAAATAGGTGCGGCGAAGCTCGATGGTGTCCAGCGGTGGCTATCGAGTTGGGTCGATCTGATGTGACGGATTCTGAAGATCTGCAAGTCGGTAAAAAAAAGGTTGCTCGCGATTCTGGAAGGTAGGCGGTGGACTTCAGGTGCTTGGCTGCCATCTGATGGAGAAATGGTCGGTGTGAGGAGTTGGAGATCAAGCTCCAGGTGGACGGTCTTGAACGAACCTCGACCGGAGATGACTTCCCTTGGATGCGACACCTTACAGATCGATGGGAGGGTTGCGGGCTTGGGAAGGGTGGCGGGAGCAGAGGGGTGTGGCGGCGTCGCGCGTGGGGGCGTGGGTTGCAGGGCGGAGGCAGGGGTTGATCTACAGGATGGAGGCGCGCTGGGAAGGGGGTGCTGGAGCGAGCGGCCGCAGGGGGGAGCTTGCTGCGGGAGATGCAGGCAGGTGAAGGTCCGATGGGAGGCTTTGGGTTTCATTTTGTTTCATCTACATAGTGGCATGATTTGCAAATAAGAATATGTTTTAGGGGTAACATTGTCTTTTTCTTAACGGAAACCGTCAAAGATAACCGACATTTCAAACGGAACATAACACAGGGGCATGTTGTGTAAGAGTTAAGCATTACTCAGGGTTTTCCACGTAATTCGTGATTATGCAGGGTTATGATTGAGATTGAGAAATTACTCAGGGTTATGGGTGTAATTATCCCTACTTAATATGAAATGATTGTATCTTTATTTTTTTAGTGTTGTCTTTTCTATTCTTACTAAACCATTTCGTATTAATTTAATATTTGTTTTTGTGAAAAGGATCATTAATATTAAGAATATGATATAATAGTTGTAAACCAATAGTTATTACACTCAAAATGATAGAAAATATTAGCAAAAATGAGTGTACTAGTTAAAATCCTAGTAAACTGAACTCATTAGAAAAGTCATATATATAATATTATATAAACTGATAATGAGATTCTTCCTTGTAAAAATGATTTTCAACCTATTCTCTTTTAGTTTATATACAGATCCCCTGTCTTGAATCACTTCATTACAATAAGGGTGTTAATAAAACAGGGGACAAAAATACCGAGACTAAGAAAGACATGAAAAACATGTATAATGCATAGTCATACTTGCAAGAAATCCCCGAAGGAGAAATGCACTCCCAAATAAGGAGAAGCAATATAAGATTAGAATTAAGAAACAGAAATAGAACACACTCAAAAATTGAATACGTTCTTCTCTACTCGATATGTTTAGTCCGATCCTCTAATTCAACGAAAACAATCCTTCACAATTATTTCATTTAGTTCATCTAAAGTGTACAGAATTTAATTGCGGATTTATACATACTGTTTACAGATTCCAGTTAATATCTATCGATGTAGTTACATCACTTGCTATTAACTCAAAGAACCTCGAGATCATCCTTTATTCCCTGCGATGAATTCCTTTTTTAGATTTCCAAGAAGAGTTTGTTATTGACCAAACTCTCTTTTAATTGGAAGCTTTATTCCACGTGTTACCGACGCCATCATTCCCCAATCCCCAAGGGGTTGGCCGCCGTTGCCTGAGTCGTTTGCCTACCATAACCTGAGGTTTACCCAAATACGAACGAAGGTGCAAATTATTGCCCCTCAAATTAAACACGTTTAAATGGCACATCGTCCGTCACCGTTCCAGAAAACGATCACAAACCAAATCGTTTAAAAACGTGTAGGATTGAGCGAAGGATACCGGTGGGCAACTTCTTTGTTCCAAACAATTCACGAGTAACAAAAAAAGGGAAACCAGAAAGAAGGAAGAGGGTACTTTCCAAAAAAGGAAACGGCGCAAACTCGGGAGAGGGAGAGAGAGAGAGTGGAAAGTTGATCGGTCGACCAAACCTGGGAGTGGTCCGGTTGGACTCAATCAAAGGGCATTCCCGGCAGCTACAAGTCCCAACTGTTCATCGAGGTACCGTTGTAGCATGCCCTCTCCCACCTCCACCGGCCGCTTCGCCACCGCTCCCAGGTCCCCCATCCGAAGGCCCCGCGGCGACCGTCGGCGGGCGAAGACGACCGCGGCGCACAGGAGGAACGGGAGGGAGAGGAGGACGAAGGGGACAAGGATCGGGGAGCAGCAGAAGAGCAACGCCGCGAGGAGGATCCGCCGGCGGTTGATCCTCGTCGCCCCGCCCTTGATCGGGAGCAGCATCGTCGCCATCACTTCCATTCTTCCTGCGATCGATGGACCTTGTGCTTCACGCTACCTGTCCTCGTGCAAGCGACGGAGGACTCTTCTCCCTTCCTCCTCCCCCCTCCACATATGATGATGGAGGGTTCTAATGGTAATGTGTTTTGGTGGATTAGATAACTTTGCACGGCGCCGCGTTCGCTGATATGCGGTACGGCAATTTGTATTAACATACCTTAACTTTTGTCATTATCTTAGAAATCCCGATTTGTGTACTTTTTCAAGCGGATGCCCCTCTGTTTAGAAACATTTCCGTATATGAGGACTTTTCATCCGTATGACCGTATCTCATTATTTCTGTCCATCAAAACAAAATGTCGTTGGACTTTTTATTCTCCCAGATGGAACAAAAACAAAATAATTAAAAGGGAAACGATGTGATAGGTCGGTCCCTCTATTGATGCCCTCTTTGTGCTTTACAACCTGTAGTGTTAAACACCACCACCAGTACTGAGCGTCCTCTTCCTTAGATATGGGACCCGCCCAACACCAAACGGATATGTGAGCTCCGTACGAGTCATGCACTAAATTTTATTATCCTATCATTCCGTATCTAAAATAAAAATATTTAATTTAGCATAATTGTAAGGTTCCTTTTTACATATCTTCACCACTTTGGATATCATATAGCTTGGAAAGAGTTAGATCAAAGTAACTGATGTGTTTTTTTTATGATCTAAAGAATTAAATCAGGGGCACGACTATCATCATTGTTATCTAATAATGATCTCTTGTCTAACGAGAGATGATGATCTTCTCCATAGATTGATGTTCAGCTAATACAAATTGATACATGTCATCTACATAGGAATATGCATTCAGAGTTGTTGGACTAGTCAAGTTAAAGAGTTAGGTTAGCGAGGCCGCGATAGATTAAGCCCTGCACCGTAGATTGTCCAGTGACGAGCATTCATCACTACTACAAAAACAACGATTGACGACGACTTTTCCCGAAGGGTCTCTTAGGACCGATGGTGAAGATGGTAATGGCAATGGTTTAGTAGAAAACCGTATGTGCTTGTGTTCAATAACACCGACGATTTGAGGACCGCCGACATCATATGCCAACCACCGTTGACATTTACTGTATCTACGACAATAAGTATTGCATACTTAGTGCTGACGGTCTATACGGTTTACCGAGGGTTGTCAAATCATTGTCATATAATCTTTCATCGGATGATTGTAAACCGTCGATGTAAGGTATACAACCGTCGTTTGAAATACAAATCCAACAATTTTAAGACATTGTCCACGTCAGTTTTCAAACCACCGCTAATGAAAGAGGAACCATTGGGTTAACATTTTATGCCAGCAATCGGAAATTATTACCGGCAATGCATGTTCGTGACATAAATGCTATTAATTATCGCACCGGTTAATGCCGCCTAGCATTCATCCGGAACTGCCCCCAAAGGATTATCACCGTCGTTATTATGGCACATGTGACAAGGTTGGTTAACGTTTCGTTGTTGATGAACGTAAAATCCGTCTCTTTAATAGTCGTAAATTGTAGTAGTATGAGAGACGAATTTTGATAAGCAAAAACCACAATCCTTTGAATGTTGTGGAAAATTTTATACTTGACAAGTCTACCAAGGTCGAACACAGGGACATGGGCTACTTTAATATATTTATCGAAGTTTGATCAATTAAGAGTATGTGGGAATAATTTCTCAATTTTAGGTCTCCATGGAGATGCACAATAAAAGGCAAGCAGAATGATGCATAGTATAATTTTTTATTTCATTTTTAATGCAGATTTAATGTATGCGGTGCATAATGTATTAATATGTGCAAGTGATATTGCATGCTAACAATTAATTGCAAAATACCCTACAGAAACTGAGCATAATATAAGAATCGGTTTTAGAGTCATTTTTCACATAAAAATATGAGCAATCATCTATTAATGCAAAACATATGGAGTAAGGACATCATCTTAACATTAAAAATCACTTCATTTAAAATGGTATCAGATGAGAAAATTAAATGTGCCATGAAATAGATGATGAAACAAGGAACAAAACGACACTAAAATCATGCAATTTGAACTTATGATGATCAAGGCACGTTGCAGCTTCGGGACACGTGGCATCGAACGTTAACTCGCGGGTGTTGGCTCGGATAGTCCGAGCCTAGAGGTTTAGCGTCAGGCTCGGGTGATCGACGTGGCATCATCATGATCGTCCGGTCCAGATGATCGGACGACGACTGCTTTTCATGCTCCGTCGCGGGTCGCTGATAACTGACATTTTGCGAGGGTCAAAATTATGTTGTCGCTGAGGCGACCGCTCACAGAACATCGGTTAGTCAGCAATTAACCCACAATAAAAGAATAAAATAATTGAGTCCCAAAAGTATGAATTAACATTTATTACTCTACCACAAAATGTACAGTGAACAAGTATGTAGAGGTCGAAACACAGAGAGCAATACAAAAATGAAGTAGCCTATTGTGCATGTACAACAGAGTCATCCTTGTGTGAAACCTATTTTTGTGGTTTTCATTTTTTTAATTTAATTTTTAGATTTTTATATATATTAATAAATATATGGATATATATATATATATATATGTTTTTTTTTATTTTCTTTTTCAATAGGGGAATATATATACAAAGAAGAGAGAGGAGCGTTACACTATTTATAAAAATATAGAAAAAACACTCAAAAATACAGAAATAAAATCTTTTTGGTATTTTCAAGATTTTTTACTATTTTTGTGATTTTTGGGTATTTTTCAAAATGTTTTTGATATTTTTAAGTAGCAAAATAAAGGAAAACATAGATTTAGTTACTGGCCGGGGGTAAAATGGGAATTAAAAATCTCATACCGCCACAAAATTTTTCCAAACCATTTTTCAAGTAAAGAGGATACTATATAGAAACTACAGAACTTGAGTTTGCAATTTTTGGGGTTTTCTAGAATTTTTTTATATTTTTTAGAAATTTTTGAGTATTTTTGAATTTTTGAGGTTTTTCTTTTGAGGTTTTTAGTGGTTTTTGGACTGACACTAAAATATGACAAAATAGACCGTATTTAATTTTTTTGGAATTTTTCGCGGTGTTTTACTATTTTTTTTGGGATTTTCTAAGCTAGGCAGTAAATAAAATGCATGTTTCTGATTTTTAATAAATGCAAAAATGCAACAAAAATGAAAACTAAAAATATAACGTGCAAGAGCATGCTAACAGGAGCTTATATTCTTTTTCGTGGAATTTTTCAAGATAATATGATGCATGAAATAAATGGACAAAGCCTACAAAAATTAATGGCCTGGTAGGGGCATTTTTGCAAGTAAAAATAAAGTCAGGGGCTTCGGTGTAAAAACAACAAAAATATAACACGTGGCTTGCAAATTTAAAGGCTAAAGTGAAATACAAAACCCGCCAGGGACCCCAGCGCAAAATACCCATCACGTGGGACTACACGTGATCCGCACCCACAGGGATCGAAAAGCAATTTCAGAAAGTCTAGGGGCTTTCATGCAATTTTCAAAAAAATATTACACTTGAATTTTTATTTTATGGACTAAAGGCAAATATACAAACATACATGGGTGCTCGTGCAATTTAGCTACCTCACGTGGGGGTACACGTGAGGTGACGTGGACTGGACCTCATAGCAATTTCATGAAGATACAGGGGGGGTCCATGCAAAATTTACACGATAAAATAAACTGCAACTTTTATTTACAGGGTTAAACAATAAATACAAAACAGCCGGGGCTAAATGAGAAATTTACCCCTTATTTAGGCGTTGACGGACGGCGATGAAGGCTTCACTTGGACACGCGTCGCACATCCAACGGCGGGTACCGGTTCGCAGATGAAGGCGGAGATTAGATCAGCCTCGCTGATCGGACGGTGGGTGCAGGGCTTCATCTGACGGTCCTCGTTCAATCTGGGCCGGGCCTCCTGATCCGATGGCGGTGGAGCCCCCTGGAAGAACAGGGAAGAAGCTCGCGCGCGGCGAGCTTCGATCGTGAAGCTTGGGCTCCTCCGGGCTTCTCCCTCGCGCGCTGAGATGTTCTGGACGTAGCTGGAGGCCTTCCGCGTCTGCTGATGGTCTCGCCATGGCTCCTGGAGGTCCAAGGAGCTCGGGCGAGGTCGATGAAGGTCGGGACCACCATGAGCCTCTTCCTGGTTCGAATCGAGCCTGGATGGAATCCTTTCTTCGTTTGACCTGCATAGGAAGAACCGGGGACGCGAGAGCTATCTCCTCGACCACGGGTTTTGAAGCTCTGGCGCAAAATGTGGTTGGGCGGAGGAGCTCCGACGATAGGCGGAGGTACAGCTCCGATTCGCAAAGTCTAGAGGTCCTTGGTTGAACAAAGATGAGAGATAGATGGAGAACGCGATGGGGAACGAAGTGGGGTGAACGTGGCGGTCGAAAACGGTCGAGATCACCGTGAAGAAGTCGCCGGAGCGGAGCTCCGGCAAACTTCGATCTTTAGGTTTTAAGTTACGCTAATGATCTACAGACTAAACGAAGAACGGAATTTAAATTCTAGAATTAAAATCTACCTAAAATGTGATAAAGGGCAGCTCTTATACCTGGGGGCCACCAGGGAGCAGGACGGACGCCAGAGCTCCGCCGCGTCAAAACTTTCCCTCCACCGGCCGATTCGAGACGCTGAAACGCTCCCCCTGTCATGAGAAACTTCCCAGGAATCAAATTCGAGGCTTTTGGGTGGATGAAATTGGCCAAATTTGAGGAGGGGGCGAAGCTTCTTATTTATAGACATTAGCCTGGACCCTTATTGACCGGCGTTTATTGAGTAATCCAATGAATATCAAGTTGATCTAAGATATCGACGGGTATCAGTGATCATCAGGGATCATTTCTTGTGAAGCAAGCGAGCTCGATCGATGGACGAGATGGCCGTAAAAAAAAGGAAGAAATTCGGGGAAAAGACAGTTTAGAGACGCCTGATCCCGGATGGGACAGTTGACCGGGCGGTTGATATCGCTCCCGCACCCTTAGTTAATTCGGGCAAATTAATGGTCCAAATTACTTTTAAGTGTTCGTTGCAGTCGGATACGAGAGGTTGATCAAAAACCACTTAAGTCAGATGTTGGTCAATTTTAAGCGGTGATATTTTTTTACTTGGTGGAGTCCAAGGTCGATCTCAGGGACACGAGCCTCTCTTGTATTAATCAGATTTAAATGTGTTTAACTAAGTGTTGAAATAAAGCCTATAGGTCAAATGACGCAAAGACACAACATGATAAATTAAAATGAACATGCATATTTTTTTTAAACATTTTTATAATGCAAATGAATGGACGTGCAAAGCAAATGTTATGCCCAATAAAAATCACTTGAACCATAGCAAAAAAATGCAAGTTGAATTGAGTCAGCATTTGGAAGCATTCTACTCTCATTAAACAAGTGAGCATGATAAATAGAGAGATCAAAGCACTTAAACAATAAAATAATCTATCACAGTTCATAATCTCAAATCTGAACTTTAACCATGCCATAATGAAGAGGATGAAAAGAGCTTCGAAACGAAACTGAAATCAACTTGATTGGAGCTATATTGCTCAAGATATTCAAGTTCAAACATAAGGGCATAAATGAAAGAAAAAAAATGAAAAGATAACTACAAAAAGGTCCCTGGAAAGGACTGAAATGTAATAAAAATAAAGCGTGAGACCTTCCCTGTAATTTACCCAAAAGCGCGGGGACCTTTTTGCAAATATGGAGAAGCTCGAGGGCGTCTCTGCAAAATTCCCAAATAGCACGTGCGCTGCACATGCTACTCAGGCTCGGAAGGAGGCTTGGATTCGGCAGAGGCTCGGAGGTGCTTCGGCTAGGCTCGGACGATACGAAGCTCGGTGCAGGCTCGGTCGAAGCTCGGGGCATCCAGGCCTGGAGGCTCGGACGGGAGGCTCGGTGCAAGCCCAAAAGCCACCACGTGGCCGAATGACGGCCATTGGATCAGGTGCATCTGACGGCGTCTGGAGGCGAAGACGTGGTCTCCTCATGGCCGTTGGATGGTCGCTGGGTTGGACCATCCAACGGTAACTGTGCATCGTCCTCGGGCTTTGGCTGGCGGCGCTTTTGGAGCTCCGGCGAAGGAGCTCCTCCTCCGCCGCTCTGTCCTGGCCGCGGTGGTACACACCCGAAGCTTCTGAAGGTCGGTCGATGAAGCTTGGAGCTCGAGCGAGGCTTCTGGTAGCTCAGTTCAGGTCGCCGGGGTGCCTATGTCGAGAACTCTAGTTGTGAAGAAGACCCCGGCGAGGCTCCGGCCATTGCGATTTTGGTGAACCTGCAAGTTAGGCACATAGCCGAAGCAAGGGAAAAGTGCGTGCGTGCGACGTGAAGTGGGGAGCTCCTACGGGCGTAGAAGGCGGTGAGCTCGAAGCTCCTCCGCCGCAAGGGCGGAGGAGGTGGGTCGGACGTGTAGAGGTGTGGAGGAGCTGGGAAGATGGTGCGCGGTGAAGTGGGAATGAAGGCGGAGCTATCTGGGTGGTCAATGGAGTGTGAGAGTGGCCGGTGAGGCCTAGAAAACTAAAAGAAACTAAGAAGATAAACAGAAGAAGATCAGAGAGGCTTACCTGGAGATTTGGGCGGAGCGGAGGCTTGGGCTGGAGCTCAAATTGAGCTCCGGGTCATCGCTGGACTCCCCCAGCCGATGGGAGCAGCTTGGCGGGCTCGACGCGCCGCAACTCCGCCGTTCAAGGCGGAGGGTCCCACCAGGTGGACTACGTCGTCTTCGCTCGATCCGGCCACCTCCCCCTGTCACTGGGAGGTAGCGGAGGGCTGGGCGAGCCACCGTGTAAAGGCTGACAGGTTGCTTCGGCTGGAGGAGCGGCGTATTTGAAGGTTGGACTCGGTGGGGTTGCGAGTGGCTGACGTGGTTTCGAGGGGTGTTGAGGAGCGAGTGGGACGACGACTGGAGTTGTGGAGTAGTGCGCGGGGTAGAGGGAAGATCGGAGAAGGTCGTGGGGTGTTTGGTACGTGAAGGTGATGGCTGGTGAGGGCGAAGAAATGGGAAGGGTGCGCGTGGGGCGCGAGATGGCGAACGTGGGGGGGAAGGCGTCCGGAGGTTGACGACGTAGATCAGCCGTTGGATCTGGAGATCCAACGGCCTACGTTTGGGCGCTGAAGGACGACCAGGATGAGATCTGGGGCGGTGTGATCAATGGCGGATGGAAGCGCCACGTGGCGTCATGAGGTCGCGGCGCTAGCGGATGGTCAAGATGAGGTGCGGGGAAAGATCGGATGGATGAGATTGGCCCAGGAGATAACGGCTGTGATGGCCGGGTGAAGATGTCATCGGAAGGACCAGAAGGTGACACGTGGCGCATGAAGAGCGAGGCGGGGATGTGCGGTATAGATGAAGAGCGGGAGATGATCAATGGCTGGGAATAAGGAGCGGCATGGAAAGATGGGGGCCGTTGGATCTCAGGGAAAGATCCAACGGCCAGGAGTGGTGGCGGATGATACAAAGGAGGCGGGCCACGTGGCGCCCCCAGATTGGGCCACGTGGCCCAATCAGATTATTAGGATTGTATTTTTTGATTTTTGAGGGCCCTATTGGCCGATTTTGAGAAAACTCAAAACATGAAAGTTGTAGATCTTGATGAGATCTACAAGTTTCATGTTGACCAAAACTCGAAAAGAGATCAAACACGGGCCCGAAATATTTTTGAGGGTATTTTTAAGTCTAAAAATACCACGATTTTTGTTTTGTCATTTTTTTGTGGTTTTTAATTTATTTAGGACTCTGTTAATTATAGGGCATTAACAGGGTTTTATTGGCAAACTTCTAAGCAAGGGGGTTAATTATGGAGAATAAAGATGATGAAACTGAGGTTCATCACCGGTCAAGAAGGCCGGCGCCCCATTGGTCCACCTCGGCCGCTAGAGGACAAAACATGAAATTTTATTCTAAAATGATTTATTTACGATAATAAATGATTTTATTAGAATTTTCTTATAAAATGGAAAATGTGTATTAATTCATGTAGTATTTGTTTATGATTTTTATTTAATTTTTCGATGTATTTTATTATGGTTTTATTTTAATAAGGTATTTATGTATGTATTTACATGTATTTTGTGTATTTTATTTTTATTTTGTTTATTTTATTTAATTATTTTATTGTCTTATTTTATAAATTTATAATTTATTTTTGTGAGTGTGAGTGTACTTTTATTTAATTTTTATGAGTTTATATTCGTATTTAATTAAATAGGTATACGTTTATGTAGGTGTTCTTATAGGTATTTTACCTGTATTTTATGCACTTAATTTATTAAATATACTTTCTTGATTTTTATTTTGAATTTGTATTTTTAATAAGTTATATGTAATATTTACAATATTATAAAAATATGAAAGAATTAAAGAATGTTTCCCTTCTTTATTTAGATATATACTTGACATAGGTATTATGCCTATTATCTTGCATATACTTATTTTATTTTATAAGCCCTTTTTAGTTTTATTCTAATCTCAATACGTACATGTATTACATACATTATTTACAAAATTCTAAAAATATAAATTGATAAAAATAATGGATAATGAATAAATTGAATATTTTAATCAGGCAAGCTGCACAATGAAGGCCAAAAACCCAACTTTTGCAGATGGACTCCAAAAATTATGGAACCAATTTTATTGAATAGTTCTTGGAAAGATATATACAATTAAAGATGAGTTTGGGTGATTTGGAGTTTTTACTTGTAAGATATGGGTCTGTGAAGTTGAGATTTTAGCTTTTTATTCTGGGTATAAAATGTGCACTGAGTATTATTTTACACAAACTCAATTTTGTATTTTTATTTACATTATTATCTACAACTTCCGTGAACAAAGTTTCTTTATTTGATGAATGAATAATTATATACAAAATAGGTGTCAAAAATGCATAAATAAATGCATGAATAAATGAGGTATTTATTGTACACTGGCCCTTATCTCCCCCTACTTTATTCCTTGTCGACCAATTCCATGCTGACCTTGGTCTCGGGGTTAGGGTCATAAAATATTTGCAATATTTACTCCTTTTTCTTTTCTCCCCTTTATTCTATAATTTTGGCATTAAAACCCTTATTTTATGTACAATGATTACAATAAATAATAGATGCTATTATGTACAAATTGATGTTATTTACATGCATTTACTTGGGTTTTCAAGGCCAAAATGATAGAATAAAGGTGATGAAATGGAGGTTCATCACCCCCCTATACTTGCCTTTGCTAGTCCCTAGCAAATACTTATGCTATAAGTACAAAAAGAATGAAAAGAAAAGAAAAAGGAAATTGAAAATAGAAAAAGATAAAATGAATAAGATAGCTTTCAGTGCAATCTCTTGTCCTTACAAAATCGGAGTTTGGAGCACAGGTTAGACCTTGGTGTGAAATTGTGTGTGGAACCTGGTTGGGAATCAAATTTAAAACACAACAGCCTTCGAGAGTCACAGAACTCGGTTCAAATCTCCTCAATAGCTAGGTCAGAACTAGCCTACATCATACGCAAACCCTTATGACTATGAAGCTGACTTGTACGGTGTAAGTGCTGGTGGCTCTCCCCAACTGAAATGACAAAGGGACTGACTTCTCCAGAATGACAACCCAATGATTCCCCAATCCAACCCTCTACCGTCGAGGAGTGGGGTATTCCCTTCTAAGTTCAAGTAGCATCCAACTCAAGAGGAGGAGGGGAAGAAAAGAATGGACGTTAGCCAGTGTAGCTACCTATCCTGGGATGCAAGACCAGTGTAGTCAAGGCATCCAGCTGCAGGCTCACTTGGTGTAACTTTGATGCTCAAGCTTGCTTATTTTCTGTACAACATATATACATACTCCGGCAGGCACTTTTATTTTTAATTACAAGCCTGTCCACTTTTTGGAGTTTTTTTTTCAACATACTATTTACAGCAGCATTTACATAAGGATTTTTTTCCTCTTGAGCCAGAAGACTATCCCTCTTTTGAAGCTTTATTGCAACCCGCACTCTCCTGTCATTCGATTTCATTGAAACTGGACCAGGTTGGGGTGCACTTCCCTCCCTAGACGAGGACGAATATTTCCACCCGTGTGCGTCTCAGACTGGCAAATCCAACCCCCTCACCACCCCGACTGAGTTGAGCCAAGTGAAAGGTGCAAGTGTCCAAGTGAGGTCATGGCCGACAAGAGTCATACGTGTATTTCGAAAAGTTCTAGTTAGTCCATTGAGGTGACTTGAACCCAGTCCTGATTTCTCAAAGAATTAAGTCCAAATAGACCTGAAGTACCTTAAACCTAGTTCTCGTAAGGTTCCAGTGCGGTTAGGTGCGGTAAGGTCCAACGAAGCTCCACTCTTCGACTGTATTGGACTAGTTTAATCATCAAGCTCAATCAAAGAATATGGATGCTATGCAAATGCTATTTACAAATATGCAATTTCAAAGAATTTTGAAAGCAAAGAGAAAAGTTTTACACAAAGAATTTTGCAAGTAAAACAATTTTGGCACTCAAAGTATAAAATATGTACAACTATTTACACGGGCGTGCCACTTTATTTTACAAGCCTTAAAGAATTTACAGGATTGATCAAAGTGATTTATTTAGGTGTATACACAATTGATAAAGAATTCAATGTATTTATGATTCATTTTATTTCTTTTATTCCTCAAATTTATTTGAAAAATCCTTTTGAAAACTATAGTACAAAATAATTTTTGCAAATATTTACAAACATTTGAAAGCCATTTTGCAAATATTTTGCAAACACTATATACATTTTTCAAAATAATTTTACAAAATGTTTTTCAAAACATTTGCACATAGGTTTTTCAAATCCTTTATTTCACACAAGTAAAAGAATTTTTGCAATCAAAATATTTTTACAAAGGTTGAAATCGTTTCACAAAAAGTTTTCCAAACAGTTCACACCATTTTTCAAATCATTTTGCAAAACCATTTAACCTGATTTATTAATCAGTATATACAAAGAGCAAAAACTTATTTGGGCTCTTATAAGTTTTATTTAGAATTGTTGCTTGTTTTTGTATGAGAGATTTCTGTGTATACTCCTCAGCCTTATTTTGAAAATCGTTTTGGAAAAGATTTTTGAAAACTATAGTCCAAATTATTTTTACAAACCTATACACACATTTGCAAATCATTTTGCGTTGGTTTTCCAAACATCATAAATAGATTTTTCAAATAATTTTGCAACCATTTTCCAAACCATTTGCAAATCATTTTTCAAAAATTTTTATTTCACGCCAAGAAAGTAAATTTTGCAATCCAAAATATTTACAAAGGTTGAATACTTTTTACAATCCTTTTGAAATATTTTCACAAAGAGTTTTAAATCTTTCACAAAGCTACATTGCCTGATTTATTAATCAGTATGTAAGAATCTGGGGAGCTCACAGTCATCTTTTATTATAGTAATAATGATACTTTTATTTACAGTATAAGTTATGGTTTAAAGTATATACAAGGTATATACGACCCCCCTATACTTAGCTTGAGCTATGTCCTCATAGGTCAAAGAAACAAGAGAAGACATAACTCGTACTGAGTATAGACAGATCTAAAGAATATATGGGAATGAATGAATGAATGAGAAGTTGACCGTCCCCCCTATACTTAGGATCAAATAATCCTAAGTATAGCAGACTGTACACAAAGCAAGGAGGGTCAAGGGTGGGAATACACAGATTGTACTCAGATTGTCTCCCCCTATACTTAGGTAAGATACTCCTAAGTATAGACAAGAAGAGGAGACAATGGAGATGATCGAATACTTAGGACAAAGTATGTCGTAAGTATAGAAAACTGTCTACAAGGGCGGCACCTTTTAGATATAAAAAGAAAATAGAAAAGGAAAAGAAGAAAAGAAGAAAATCAGATAAACAATTTTTGGAGTACATTGTCTGAATCTTCTGGTGCTGTCACTGTTGTGAATATGTCATCGTGGTGCACAAGCTGAATGGAGTCTACAACGGCCAAGAATGTATCTGGTTCGAGGTAAGGCTTCAGGAGTTGGCCGTTGACGACGAATGGCTGTGCGTCAGGGGACAATTCTGATATGGCAATACTTCCATTGTCACACACTTCACAAACGTGAAATGGCCCTGTCCACTTACTCTTCAATTTGCCCGGGAATATCCGCAACTTTGCATCAAATAACCACACCTTCTGTCCAATATCAAAGGTCTTTCGTCTGACCTTCTCTTTGTACATCAATGTGTTATCGTATGCATAGTCTCGGAACTCCAAGAGTCTGTTCAGATCATCCTTTCTTTTCTGACCACTTCTGCGTGAGTCCAAATTGCAACTATTAACTGTCCATAAAGACTTGTGAATTAATTCAACTGACAGATGACACGGCTTCTCATATACAAGACGATAGGGCGACATGCCCAAGGGAGACTTGTAGGCGGTTCTGTAAGCCCATAAGACCGAGTCCATGAGTTGGGACCAGTCTTTCCTGTTTGGCCTGACAAGTTTCTGCAGAATAGTCTTGATTTCTCTGTTTGATAATTCTGTCATGCTATTGGTCTGAGGATGGTAAGGAGATGCGACACGATGGTCAATGCCGTACTCCTTCGTCAATTTCTTGACTTCTTTGTTAATGAAATGGCTACCCCCGTCTGATATGAGAATTTTCGGTATCCCGAACCGCGAGATGATGTTCTTCTTCAGGAACTGACATACTGTTCAGCTGTCGGCGGTTCGAGCAGGGATAGCTTCAACCCAACGACTCACGTAATCGACGGCAAGAAGGATGTGCTCAAAACCTTGACTGTAGGGAAAGGTCCCATGAAGTCAATGCCCCATGCATCGAAAACGTCTGCTATCTGAATGATTTTCAGGGGCATCGAATCTTTGGTAGTGAGTGTACCTTTCAATCTCCGATAGTCAATACATCGCTTGACAAACTCTGCTGCATCCTTAAATAATGTGGGCCACCAGAAGCCACATTGAAGTACTTTAGATGCCGCACGATCTCCAGAGTGATGTCCACCAGATTCGAGCGAGTGACAATGCTTGAGGACACTAAACTGCTCCTCTTGAGGGATGCACCTGCGCCAGATGCAATCAGCCCCTTCCCTGAATAGAAGAGGATCCTCCCATTGGTAGAAACGGATGGTCGACATGAATTTGTTCTTTTGATTCTTCGTCCAATCCGATGGCGTTACCCCAGAGGCGAGGTAGTTGACTATATCAGCATACCAAGGAAGAGAATCCACTGCAAGGATTGATTCCTCAGGAAAGGTTTCTGTAATAGGTGCACTGTTCAGAGGAAGCTCATGCTGCTCGATTCTGGAGAGATGGTCTGCTACCACGTTCTTAACTCCAGGCTTGTCCTTAATTTCAAGATCAAATTCCTGGAGGAGAAGGATCCATCGAATTAGTCTCGGCTTGGCATCCTTCTTCTGCTGGAGGTACTGGATAGCAGAGTGGTCGGTAAAAATTGTGACTTTTGATCCCAACAAATAGGATCTGAAATTCTCAAGGGCGAAAACCACAGCCATCAACTCTTTCTCTGTCACTGTGTAATTTCTCTGTGCTTCATCTAATGTTCTGCTGGCATAGTGAATGGCATAGGGCGCTTTCTCTTTTCTTTGCCCAAGAACAGCCCCGACTGCAAAATCTGACGCATCGGTCATTATCTCAAAGGGAAGAGTCCAGTCTGGCGGCTATAAGATTGGAGCCTGAGTAATAAGCTCCTTTAGCTGAATGAAAGCAAGGAGAACATGCTGATCTACATTGAACTCGGTTTCCTTGCACAAAAGTTCTGTCAAAGGTCGGGCAATGCGACTGAAATCCTTGATGAATCGTCTGTAGAATCCCACATGCCCTAGGAATGACCTTACATTTTTCACTGTCTGAGGTGGCTGTAGATTTGCAATAACATCCACCTTTGCCGGGTCGACTTCCATGCCACGTTTGGAAACGACGTGACCCAGCACAATTCCTTCAATAACCATGAAGTGGCTCTTTTCCCATGAAAGCACTAAATTGACTTCCCGACACTTCTGAAGCACTCTGTCTAGGTGCTCCAGACAAGAATCAAAACTGTCACCATAGACAGAGAAGTCATCCATGAACACCTCGAGAAAACTGCCTACCATCTCGGCGAAGACTGCTAACATGCATCTTTGGAAGGTTGCAGGTGCATTGCATAATCCAAAGGGCATTCTCTTGAAGGCGTAGGTGCCGAACGGGCAAGTGAAGGTAGTCTTCTCTTGATCTTCAGGGGCGATTGCCACTTGGTTGTACCAGAATACCCATCCAGAAAGCAGAAGAACTCCTTGCCTGCTAGTCTTTTCATGACTTGATCAATGAATGGCAAGGGGAAGTGGTCCTTCTTTGTTGCGGCATTAAGACGGCGGTAGTCAACACACACCCGCCAGGATGTTGGTACCCGAGTGGATATTTCCTCTCCTTTATCATTTGTAACCACGGTAAGCCCGGACTTCTTTGGAACTACATGCAGTGGGCTTACCCATTTTGAGTCAGAGATGGGATAGATAAAGCCTGCATCACACCATTTCGTTATCTCTTTCATGACGGCGTCCCGGAGGTTAGGGTTCAACCTTCTTTGGAATTCGCGGGACGGCTTGGTATCTTCTTCCAAATAGATGTGGTGTGAACACAAAGCTGGATTTATCCCTCGGAGATCTGATACGCACCGGTCAAGTGCCTTGCGGTTCTATTCTAGAACCTCGAGAAGACGAGATTCCTGATCCGAATTCAGCCTGCTGCTGATGATGACCGGATACATTTGTTCTTCACCCGCAAGGAAAGCATACTTCAGGCCTGCAGGAAGTGGCTTGAGTTCTGGTGTTGGTCTGTCCAACTTGTTGGTTACTTCAGACACCATGCTGGTGGTGGAATGTGCTTCCTTGAAAGGGCTACCATCCTCATCATTCTGTTGAGATCCCAGGGATGTGCCGAACGGTTCTGCGCTAGGCTGATCGTGTTCGGTCTGGAGTGAATGCTCAAAAAGATGCGCCTGCATCTGAGAATTTGTCCCCCAAGGATCATCGGAGCAAAGGTTGACTGTGCTTTTCAAGTCCTCCTCGAGTGCGAGGATTTCTCGGGTCCACAAATCATTCAATGACAAAGATGAATCTCTAATCTCAGCAATAAAGTCACAGTCTGCTTCTGATGCTGCCTGGCTCTCATCAGTCGTGGCATTCGGCTCTCTGCTCATGTTTATAGTGATTTGCTTGGCGTTCGAGCTAAAAGTAATCTTGCCAGACTCGTAATCAACCACGGCACCTGAAATACGTAGAAATGGTCGACCGAGGATGATAGGGGTCTGGAGCAGGGGTGCTGGAGAGTCCATATCAAGGACTACAAAATCGGCTGGGAATTGCATCTCCTGTACTTTAACTACTACGTCTTCCAAAAGACCCCGGGGCCGCTTGATGGATCGGTCAGCGAACTGAAGGATCATGCGTGTCTGCTTGAGCGGACCCAACCCGAATTCTTGCAATATGGATGAGGGCAGAAGGTTGATGGAAGATCCACTGTCAAGGAGAGTGCGCTCGAAGACCTGGTCAAAAATCTCACAAGTGATCAGAGGCGCTCCTGTGTCTTGCTTTTTCTGTGGGAGGTTGCTGATAGCTGCAACAGTGGCCATGGATAGCACGCGCTTCTCTATATCTCTGCGTCTGTTCCCCAGTGCTGGGCGACGCTTGTTGGTACATGCCTCCTTTAGTCCTTTCTTCACAGCTGGCATGTACTCCAAGACCTTCAATAAGGGCATCTCAACAGTCAGCTTGTCTAATATTTCCCCAACTCCTGGATCAGACAATGCCTTTTTTTCATTTTGCAATTTTTTTGGATTTTTCTATTGCATGAGGAAAAGGAATATGTACATCTCTAGTAGGAGAAATAGAGTTCTTATTTACATCAAAATCATCGCCCATAGAATGTTGTATATCCGAACTACAAAAAGGAGTACAAACTGTATCCTGGTGTGTTGGTGCTGAGGGGCGAGCAAAAAGTATAGCTTCGGATCCATCGGCTGGCGAGGGATTGGCTGCTGCTGGCGGATCCTCCAAGGCTGGCATGGTTTCGCTTCGGCTACAAGCTTCTTTTGTTGTTTTTGCTTTTGCTGATTTTTTGTATTTTTGGTTGGGACTGATGCTGGGAATGCACGACGGCTGGAATGGCTTCTCCTTCTTCTTCCTCCTCACCCGCCCCTGTAGCTGGCACGACTGATGCGGAAGATGACGATCCACATGTTTCTTTATTCACCCCATTCTTGGTGGCAGGCGGAGGCAAGGCCCTACCGCTCCTGAGAGTAACAACATTAGAATAAGCAGTAATATCATTGTCAGACACGGACAGGACATCACAATCTACCTGCTCTTTCTTCTTGAAATTATTGGGGTTGGCCTCGACCTGAGCTGGAATAGTGGTTCTGGTGGCGGTCAGGTCGTCAAGCCTCTTGGTCATCTCCGCCAGCCCTTTGACAAGTTGGGCCAAGCAGTCCATGGTCGGGTTCACTGGAGTTGCCTCAGTGGATTCAGTGTGCAGACCACGCTGTTGTTGCATATGCTGGTGCTGAGGCTGTTGTTGGTAGTGCGGAGGTGGAGCAGGAAGCTGAAGCTGCTGATAAGAAGGAGGAGGATACTGTTGGTACTGCTGAGGTGGAGCAGCTGCATACTGATGGTAAAGCTGTGGGTGACGGTATGGCTGCTGCTGATACTGCTGATTCTGCCTCCATTGAATTGCATGTTGGGGAGGCTGTTGATACGGTGGCGGCGGCTGCGAGGACTGTCCAAAACGACCACCCTGAGGCTGGTGGTATTTCCGGTTGGCTGGTGGCTGACCCTGAGGTTGTCCCATAGGATGGGTCGGCTGTGCTTCGTGACTCCAGACCCCGTTCACTTCCTAAACAGGGGGTGGTGGTGGGAATACTGAATCAGATCCTGATATAAACTCTGGTTGATACACAACCATCTGCTGCTGCAGCTGGCCCTGATCGGGTGCCTACACGTAGTACACGTGCTGGACTGCCGGTGGCTGCTGGCTCGGCTGAGGCTGATGTAGCGGTGGTTGCTCGTCTTTCCTCTCAGCTGGAGCTTCTAGTGGTGCTGCCGACTGAACAGAATTGATGGTGCCCACCAGCAGTTCTAGCTGCTTGGTGATCTGATCCAGCTTGTCAAGGTTCTGAGTCCTCTTTTCGATCACCGTAATTTTTCGAGATCCTGTAATCGTTTCTCAATAATATCAACCTTCGAGAGATGGCCCCGATGATGCTGAGGTTGGAGCTCTCATCTCTCTCCGTCTCTCGGGACGCTGCCATGTGTACTTGCTTCTGGAGGATCTGGGGCTGCTTTTGGTATGCTTTCGATGAAGAGAGGGCGGCCTCTCCTTTGGCCATTTCTTCGAATATCTGCCAGACTGCATCTTCATCCTTGTTGAAGTGTGAACCCCCACATGCTGCGTCAACGAGCCTTTGGCTCTCAATGTTCAGACCCCCAAAAAAGTGTTGGACCAAACTGGTCTTCGAGATCTCATGATGGGGACATTTCTCCTGCAGATCGGTGAATCTCTCCCAAGCTTCGTGTATGGATTCATGTGCCCCTTGGGAGAAGTTGCTGATACGTGCTCGCATCTGGTTGAGCCGGCCGAGAGGATAATATTTGTGCAGGAAGGCAGACTTCAGTTCCTCCAAGGTGGTTACAACCTTTCCCAGATGGTTGACCCAATAAAGGGCCTTGTCTTGTAGGCTGAAGGGGAATGACATCATTTTGACAATGTCCAGAGGGACATTCGGATAGTGAGTAGTTCGGCAGATGCGGGAGAATTGCAGCCGGTGGATGTAGGGCTCTTCACTTGTGTTGCCATGGAAAGATGGAAGGAGAGCGAGGAACTGGCGCTTCAGCTCAAAGCGAGCGTGTACCGGTGGAATGAGAATCCACTCGGTCATCTGGCTATCTCCAGGATTATAGGTTTCCTTCATTGTAGGTTTTTGTCCCCTAATTTCTGGCTCTCCGTCGTCATCAGGTGGACCACCACCTCCTCCTCTACCTCCTCCTCCCTCAGTTCTGTTCATCACATCATTCAGCATATCCTGAAAAGCAGTCTGGGCCAGGGCTTGCTCTGTCAGCTGCTGTTGGATTGCCTGGATAGATGCTAATAGTTGTGCATTAATTTGATTCTGATCTGGCAACTGCCCTTCTGGTTGGGGTGGCTGCTGACCCTTGCCCTTTCCTTGAGGAGCCATGTCAGGGTCTGAGTCGGACAAAATGAATTCCGGAGTAGAAGCCAGGGCTCAGTCTGTCCTTCTATCTGTAGGATGAAAGAATCCAAATCAGACCACTTGCATTATTGTTCAGCTGTCATGATAATTGTTGGAGTTAAGGTCAACCCCAACATGTTGTGAATGTAACAAGATGTAGACTGTAATCGACTTCCATTCACAACGGCGAAAGTGGGACAAAAGTGATCCCTGTTTATTGGGTGGTCAAAAGGGAGGTAGAAGACGAGGAGTCTGGAGATCAATCCGCAAAGTCCGGATCGGGTTCTCCGGAATCGCCTCGAATTTATTGGCGCAATCGAGTCCATGGAATCGATGTGAGTGTCGGCAAGGGTCCCGACGGAAACCATCCATGGATCGATTTCACAAAGCAAGAGAGGAGTGGATGTTGGAGGAAGGATACGATGGTCAACAAGAAGTAAAAAGGAGTGCAAAACAGTAGAAAGGCTCAAACTGAGCGGGGGTCAAAGAGGAGTGACACAATAAAATTTTGCGCAAAAGCGCGGGACTTGATCTTTGAACCTTAATCTAGATCCATACAAACACAATACAAGATTGGGTTCACCAACTTACGCCATGTGAAGCCGTAAAGGTTCGGCTACTTATTATCTTTTCAGTTTTAGAGTTGTTATTTCAGGCATATCTTTTAACAAGTCCTTAGCACGCTACCCCTATAGGAGAGAGAGTACTGCCAGAAGAGTATCCCTTACTTGTCCTCCTCCTTTGTAACCTGTAGTCTGTACTTTTTGATGTCCTTGTAACCCTTCCTGGATCCCTACTCAACCAAAGAAATAGAGAGAGGAAGCCGATAGGTGAAACCAATACTTCGGTTCTCGCTCGCAACGGAATCACCCGTGAGCGTACAAGAACCTACTCGGACGCAAGACGATGACACAGACACCCCCGTGAAGGCGTGGCCTATGCTCGGTACTTCGGACAGGGTCGATGCTCTACACAACAGAGAGTCATCATTGGTGACCAAGCCCTACTCGTCCACGTACGATAGAAGCGCCAATACTTCGGTAATCCAGGTGATACACAAGGCAGTTGCAGACTGGGATTTTGGCTCTAATCCTTATGAGACATGCCTCGCTCAAGGGAGTAGGGTTTTGGTCCCCCTCCAAGGTACCTGAAAACAATGAGGGCTTTATGAACCCAGTACAATGATAGTCCATTACAGATGTTAATTAAGGTCAAAGTTTATTTAGCAGTCCCCTTGTTTTAGTTTTTTGGGTTTTCACTTTTTTTGAGTCTGTTTCATACCAGCGCCTAACGTTTTTGTAGATTTTCATTTAAGTCCTAGGTGCTCAAAAACAGAGGGAGACATCGGAAAAGCCGTGCAAGTTGGTTCTATGATGGAAATCTCACCATTGAACCGAATGATGCATGCTGAGTTAGAAGACTTACAGTGCATCCTAGCTCTCTCCATGTGGTATGCAAAACAGAATTTTTAAACCTATCTACTTGGCGGTGTGCATTCGACAAAATCGCCCTAAACATTAGCTGCTATTAACGTGAAGAACCACAAGTTGGTCACTTATCTTTAACCTAAAGGTCCGGTCTTGGCTTACCCCTCCTCTTCTCGACACACTTGAGTTCAGGAGTAGCGCTTGATGGGGCTCGCTCACGGCACACGGGTTAAGAGATAAGTGACCGAACTGTTTAATTTTGACTAGATCCATACGAAGTAGACTATAGGAATATGCATTCTTATTAAGATTTGGACCTATCTATCGGATCAAGAAACCTATTCTAGGGGCTCCAAGCACACAAAACAAAGTAAAACAAAGGCGGAAAGCACAAAACAGCGGAAAACAAAGAAAAGAAGGCGGTAGAAAACACGAAAAACAGCGATGAGGCCCCCAGGTGAACAGACACCCGGGCACTGGACCTCATTGTGAAGAGTAGAGTCCTGTTAATTATTACATGCCAAAGTTGTCTCTCTCTCATCATAAATTACAAAAATGATCCTAATTGCTCTAGACCTATCTAACTCCCATCCCTTGGTATCCTTGATGCTCTCTCCAGATGGTCATGAGGTGAAGACCACCCTCCTCCAAGCTCGGCTGCCTTGGCTCCCTAAGAAACCATCCTCGCATGGCGGACCCTCGCATCAAAGTCACAAAGAGATTGAATTAGTATAGCTCAATTAATAAAATAAGGCAGGAAAGAATTAATCACAATAAATAAAGCAATAAAGCATAGTGATCAATTGCGAAATAATTAGCTGCTCACACAATCAATGATACATCAATGTCTAAACAAGAATGACAAAATTAATAGGCTACGCGCATTGCTCCCCGGCAACGGCGCCATATGATAACTGACATTTTGCGAGGGTCAAAATTATGTTGTCGTTGAGGCGACCGCTCACAGAACATCGGTTAGTCAGCAATTAACCCATAATAAAAGAATAAAACAATTGAGTCCCAAAAGTGTGAATTAACATTTATTACTCTACCACAAAATGTACAGTGAACAAGTATGTAGAGGTCGAACCACATAGAGCAATACAAAAATGAAGTAGCCTATTGTGCATGTACAACATAGTCATCCTTGTGTGAAGCCTATTTTTGTGGGTTTTCATTTTTTAAATTTAATTTTTAGGTTTTTATATATATTAATAAATATGTGGATATATATATATATGTTTTTTTAATTTTCTATTTCAATAGGGGAATATATATATAAAGGAGAGAGAGGAGTGATATAATATTTATAAAAATATATAAAAACACTCAAAAATACAGAAATAAAATCTTTTTGGTATTTTCATGATTTTTTACTGTTTTTGTGATTTTTGGGTATTTTTCAAAATGTTTTTGATATTTTTAAATAGCAAAATAAAGGAAAACATGGATTTAGCTACTAGCTGGGGGTAAAATTGGAATTAAAAATATCACACCGCCACAAAATTTTTCCAAACCATTTTTCAAGTAAAGAGGATACTATGTAGAAACTATATAACTTGAGTTTGCAATTTTGGGGTTTTCTAGAATTTTTTATATTTTTTAGAAGTTTTTGAGTATTTTTGAATTTTTAAGGTTTTTTCTTTTGAGGTTTTTAGTGATTTTTGGACTGACACTAAAATATGATAAAATAGACCATAATTAATTTTTTTGGAATTTTTCGCGGTGTTTTACTATTTTTTTGGGATTTTCTAAGCTAGGCAATAAATAAAATGCATGTTTCTGATTTTTAATAAATGAAAAAATGCAACAAAAATGAAAACTATAGCGTGCAAGAGCATGCTAACAGGAGCTTATATTCTTTTTCATGGAATTTTTCAAGATAATAAGATGAATGAAATAAATGGACAAAGCCTACAAAAATTAATGGCCTGGCAGGGGTATTTTTGCAAATAAAAATAAAGTCAGGGGCTTCGGTGCAAAAACACCAAAAATATAACACGTGGCTAGCAAATTTAAAGGCTAAAGTGAAATACAAAACCCGCCAAGGACCCCAGCGCAAAATACCCATCACGTGGGACTACACGTGATCCGCACCCATAGGGACCGAAAAGCAATTTCAGAAAGTCTAGGGGCTTTCATGCAATTTTCAAAAAAATATTACACTTGAATTTTTATTTTATGGAATAAAGGCAAATATACAGACATATCGGGGTGCTTGTGCAATTTAGCCACCTCACGTGGGGGTACGCGTGAGGTGACGTGGACTGGACCTCATAGCAATTTCATGAAGATACATGGGGGTCCATGCAAAATTTACACGATAAAATAAACTGCAACTTTTATTTACAGGGTTAAACAATAAATACAAAACAGCCGGGGCCAAATAAGAAATATACCCCTTATTTAGGCGCTGACGGACGGCGATGAATGCTTCACTTGGACACGCGTCGCACATCCAACGGTGGGTACCGGTTCGCAGAGGAAGGCGAAGATTAGATCAGCCTCGCTGATCGGACGGTGGGTGCAGGGCTTCATCTGACGGTCCTCGTTCAATCTGGGCCGGGCCTCCTGATCCGACGGCGGTGGAGCCCCCTGGAAGAACAGGGAAGAAGCTCGCGCGCGGCGAGCTTCGATCGTGAAGCTTGGGCTCCTCCGGGCTTCTCCCTCGTGCCTGAGATGGTCTGGACGTAGCTGGAGGCCTTTCGCGTCTGCTGATGGTCTCGCCATGGCTCCTGGAGGTCCAAGGAGCTCGGGCGAGGTCGATGAAGGTCGGGACCTCCAGGAGCCTCTTCCTGGTTCGAATCGAGCCCGGATGGGCTCCTTTCTTCGTTTGACCTGCATAGGAAGAACCGGGGACGCGAGAGCTATCTCCTCGACCCCGAGTTTTGAAGCTCTGGCGCAAAATGCGGTTGGGCAAAGGAGCTCCGGCGATTGGCGGAGGTAGAGCTCCGATTCGCAAAGACCAGAGGTCCTTGGTTGAACAAAGATGAGAGATAGATGAAGAACGCGATGGGGAACGAAGTGGGGTGAACGTGGCGGTCGGAAACGGTCGAGATCACGATGAAGAAGTCGCCGGAGCTCCGCTCCGGCGAACTTCGATCTTTCGGTTTTAAGTTACGCTAATGATCTACAGACTAAACGAAGAATGGAATTTAAATTCTAGAATTAAAATCTACCTAAAATGCGATAAAGGGCAGCTCTTATACCTGGGGGCCACCAGGGAGCAGGACGGACGCTGGAGCTCCACCGCGTCAAAACTTTCCCTCCTCCGGCCGATTCGAGACGCTGAAACGCTCCCCCTGTCACGAGGAACTTCCCAGGAATCAAATTCGAGGCTTTCGGGTGGATGAAATTGGCCAAATTTGAGGAGGGGGCGAAGCTTCTTATTTATAGACATTGGCCTGGACCCTTATCGACCGGCATTTATTGAGTAATCCAATGAATATCAAGTTGATCTAAGATATCGACGGGTATGAGTGATCATCAGGGATCATTTCTTGTGAAGCAAGCGAGCTCGATCGATGGACGAGATGGCCGTAAAAAAGGAAGAAATTCGGGGAAAAGACAGTTCAGAGACGCCAGGTGCCGGATGGGATAGTTGACCGGGCGGTCAACCAAGGCCAGCGCCCCATAGGTCCACCTCAGCCGCTAGAGGACAAAACAGGAAATTTTATTCTAAAATGATTTATTTACCATAATAAATGATTTTTTTAGAATTTTCTTATAAAATGAAAAATGTGTATTAATTCATGTAGTATTTGTTTATGATTTTTATTTAATTTTTCGAAGTATTTTATCATGGTTTTATTTTAATAAGGTATTTATGTATGCATTTACATGTATTTTGTGTATTTTATTTTTATTTTGTTTATTTTATTTAATTATTTTATTGTCTTATTTTATAAATTTATAATTTATTTTTGTGAGTGTGAGTGTATTTTTATTTAATTTTTGTGAGTTTATTTTCGTATTTAATTAAATAGGTATACGTTTATGTAGGTGTTCTTATAGGTATTTTACATGTATTTTATGTACTTAATTTATTAAATATATTTTCTTGATTTTTATTTTGAATTTGTATTTTTAATAAGTTATATGTAATATTTACAATATTATAAAAATATGAAAGAATTAAAGAATGTTTCCCTTCTTTATTTAGATATATACTTGACATAGGTATTATGCCTATTATCTTGCATATACTTATTTTATTTTATAAGCTCTTTTTAGTTTTATTCTAATCTCAATATGTACATGTATTACATACATTATTTACAAAATTCTAAAAATATAATTTGATAAAAATAATGGATAATGAATAAATTGAATATTTTAATCAGGCAAGTGATGAATCCACATTTCATCATCTTTATTCTATCATTTTGGCACCAAAAACCCTAGAAAATGCCTGTAAATAGCATTAAAATCATCATCTTAGCATTCATGCATGTGCATCTAAACAGTGTATAAATTACTGTAATTAAGGCCAAAATTATAGAATAAATAAAGAAAAGAAAAAGAATAAAATATTGTAAATATTTTATGACCCGAAACCCTGAGACCTAGGCATCCTGATGAATAGGTCGACAAGGAATAAAGTAGGGGGAGATAAGGTCAGAAATACAGATAAAATACCTATACATTTTATTCATTCTTTATTCATTTTGGGACCTATTTTTGGTTCCACTTTTTACACTTCAAATAAAGAAACTTTGTACATGAAAGTTGTAGATAATAAAATAAAGAAAAATACAAAATTGATTTAACAGAAAAATAATGTACAGATAAAAAGTTATGGTCTGAATAAAAATCTAGAACCCCAACTTCCCAGACCCGTATCTCACAAACGAAAACTCCAAATGCAGCATACTCACCTTTAATTGTATATAGAATAAAATAATCTATTTAATGGTGGTGGTTTCGCATTTGGCGGAGCTACGGTTTGAAAGTTTAGTTTTGGACCCCTATTGTATACTTGTACTGAATAAAATATTCAATTTATTCTTTATTCATTATTTTTATATTTTTATATTTTTTTATAATTTTGTAAATATTACTTATAATATATATGTGTATTAAAATTGAAATAAAATGCAAAGAAAAATAAAAATAAAAATACTTGTATAAAGACTACATAGGTATACTGCATATACTTATACCTACATACAACACATCTGTATTTTATTAAATATACAAAATAAACCAGAAAAATAAAATAAAAATATAGTTGTATACATAAAAGTATTTTATAATTTTATAAAATCATAAATAAAAATAATAAAAATAAAATACCAAATAAAAATAGAATACTTAAATATATAGATATAAATACTATAAAGGGCATAAATGCAAACTTGTAAAAATATAACTCATAAAAATAATTAAAAATCGGAATAAAATACTATATAAAATAATGAACATTTCTTATTAAATAACCTAAAATTAATTATATGATTTATTATTTTTAATTCAATTTACAAAAGTTTCATTTAAAATTTGTCTTTTTGCGGATGACGTGGCCCAATCAGGCCACGCCATCCGTTGACCTGGGGTCAACTCCCTGACCCCAGGTCTATGCCTCCTGGTCCGTCTCGAGTGCCCACCTTCTCGGGTTTTTCGCAGGCTACCCTTTCACCCTTTGGGGTCGCTCCCTTCTGCAAAGTTGCTCTCCTACAATCCAGCTATCACGCCCATCTTCTTCCTCGAGCAGACCGTCACTGTGTAGCCTGTTCTCCCTCGATCAAGGTGCCTCGACCACCATCCTTCAAAACCAACTCCCTGACTTTCCCCTTCTCTTTGAACCAGCTTTGGGCGCCAAAAACCTTCGGGTGAGGGTCGAGGGCTAGTCTCCGGTGACAGGGGAATCCTCCCCCATCTCAGGCGAGGTGCGGCGAAGCACCTAGGGCTGCGTTCCAACTCCATCTCCGGCCACCGCCGTGAGGTCTCCATCTCGTGGTTCAAAGCCACTTGAGGTCGTTTTTCTTCTTGCTTTTCTCGTGTTTAGTTAGCTGTTAGCATTAGATGTCATTTCTTGCATGCGTTTGATAGTTTTGACGATTGATCAACTCCCTGTTTCACGCTCAAGCACCTCGCCGGAGCTCTTAAGCTCCGGCAACCACTTCCCCCACTCACGTCATCTAAAGATCCGCATTCGCCCCTGGAACCATCTACTGTCGAATCGTGTGTTCATTTGCAGGTCCCAGGTGTGCTGGAGACCCATCTGGCTCTTGAGAGCAGCTCCAGGCCGTCACGCCACAGTGGCCTTCTCGTGCTCCTCGCGCGGTTTTGAGGCCACCAATCTGTAGAGAGGGCTCCCAGGAGTCGCGCGACCTTTTTGGAGATCCAACGGCCGCTGGAGAAGAGAGCATCATCGAGCAGAAACTCGCCGAGGCCGTGTTCGTCGCGAGTTCATCCAAGCCGCTCCAGGACCGTCGATCTTGGCCTGTTCTTCGTGGCCTACAGTAACCGTTAGATTGCCCCCAGTGCTGACCGTCAGATCCGTCAAAAGGATCTAATCTCTGCCGTGCAATCGAACCGTCATCGGGCTCTGCTGGCCTGCCACGTGGCATAAGTGATATCTGCGCCGCCGTCGGATCCGCCTCTTGCTGGGTATTTTGCGTACATAACCCAGCGCTTTTTGTTATTACTTATTAGTTTATAATCTTTCAACTGCTGTAGAATATTTTTGTAACATTTGCGAACTCGCCCCCGAACGATTCGTATATTGCGGTTTCGTCCCTGCCAGTCACGTGCTTGACACATGTGACTTGGCATTTTTGCAGGAGAAACCCCTCGAGTATTTTGCTTTTGTATTCAGTCCGTGAACATCTTTAAGTAGTTCTAAGTTTCTGGAAATTTTGCATTAAAGCCCTCAATACTTTTGATAATTGCGAATTTGTCCTCGCCTGGCGCGCGTGCAAGCCACGTGCGCCTTGGCGTTTTTTGCAAATTGCATCCTGTGGGTTTGGGTTATTGATATTTAAGCTGCAAATTTTGCTAAATAGTTGTAACTTTCCGGAAATATTGCTAGCAAACCCTGGAAGCTTTATCTATGTACCGTTATACCCCTGCCAGGCCCTCTACTCTTTGCTCACGTGTTCTAATTATTTAAGGGCTCATTTTAACTCCAAAATTTCTCAAATTTTGAACTTAAGCTCCTGGACATGTGTACTTTAAGCCACATATTTAGTTTTTGATTTTACTTTATTTTCATATTTATTAAAAATCAAAAACTTGCTATTTGTGCACTGTCTAGTTTAGAAAATACCAAAAAAAATATTAAAACACCTCCAAAAATTCCAAAAAAATTACCTAGTGTCTATTTTATCATCTTTTAGTGTCAGTCCAAAAATCACTAAAAATCTCAAAAGAAAAACACTAAAAATTTAAAAACACTCAAAAACTTCAAAAAAATATATAAAATCAAAGAAAAATCCAAAAAATATAAACCCAGGTCCTGTTTGTTCTCTATTTTACTCTCTTCATTTGAAAAATAGTGTGCAAAATTTTGATTGCCGTTTGCCATTTTTAACTCCTATTTTACTCACAGCCAGCAACTTTGTCACTGTTTTCTCTTATTTCAGTATTTAAAAATATCAAAAACACCTTGAAAAATCCCCAAAAATCACAAAAACAGTAAAAAATCATAAAAATATCAAAAACAATTTCTTTCTGAATTTCTGGTAATTTTTACTTAGTTTTATAAATATTTTACCTTGTCTTTTATTCCAGTGTCTTTAAATTCCTATATTGAAAAAGAAAAAGAAAAATATAAAATATAAAATTATAAAAATCAGAAAATTAAAAAGCAAAATACAAAATCAAAAATTAAATTAAAAATAAAAAAAAATAAAAAATTAAAAACCCACAAAAATTTCTTTCCTTGCTTGCTTAGTGTAGACACTATCACACACACACACACTTGTGCTTACATTTTTGCGAACTGCCCTGCTTGCTCCCTGTGTTCGAACTCTCTACGTACTTGCATCTATACATCTTTTATGTAGAGTTAAAAATAAATTTTGACTCCACATTATTTCTAATTTATTGATCTTAGTGTGGGTTAATTGTTGACTTTAGTCCGGATTTAGTGTGGTCATCACACCGACTGAGTTCACGCTTTGTGTTGAACTTAAGACCACCTATTTTCGGCTAAATCAGCAAGCTGCACAATGAAGGCCAAAAACCTAACTTTTGCAGATGGACTCCAAAAATTATGGAACCAATTTTATTGAATAGTTCTTGGAAAGCTATATACAATTAAAGGTGAGTTTGGGTGATTTGGAGTTTTTACTTGCAAGATATGGGTATGTGAAGTTGAGATTTTGGCTTTTTATTCTGAGTATAAAATGTACACTGAGTATTATTTTTACACAAACTCAATTTTGTATTTTTATTTACATTATTATCTACAACTTCCGTGAACAAAGTTTCTTTATTTGATGAATAATTATATACAAAATAGGTGTAAAAAATGCATAAATAAATGCATGAATAAATGAGGTATTTATTGTACCCTGGCCCTTATCTCCCCCTACTTTATTCCTTGTTGACCAATTCCATGCTGGCCTTGGTCTCGGGGTTAGGGTCATAAAATATTTGCAATATTTTACTCCTTTTTCTTTTCTCCCCTTTATTCTATAATTTTGGCATTAAAACCCTTATTTTATGTACAATGAATACAATAAATAATAGATGCTATTATGTACAAATTGATGTTATTTCCATGCATTTACTGGGGTTTTCAAGGCCAAAATGATAGAATAAAGGTGATGAAATGGAGGTTCATCAGTCGCTGGAGGAGACTGCGCTTCGACGACCTCTATGGAGCTCCACCATGCTCTGGAGGCTCACCTGATGGTCGAGGAAGATTCGTGAGGGTTGGCATTGAAGCTCGGACGACGACAGAGGAGTGGGGACGATTGGAAGCTGCTGATGATAGGGCTACGTTGGAGGCGAAGTTGTAGAACCTTCCTCCGCCCAAACTCCAATCATTGAGGATGTACAATACCTGCAAGTGTTAGTATACCCGAAGATTGATGCATGTGTGGAGTGACGTGAGGTGAGTGGGGCCATGGGGCAACAGGAAATGGCGGTCGAGAGCTTCTTCTTTGACGAGATGAGGAAGAAGGGGGGTCAGAATGGAGTGGTTCTGGAGAAGGGAAGGGGGATCGGCGTGGATGTTGGTGATGTGGCAGAGGTGAGAGGATGGTTAGGTGAGGGTGAGGGTGATGGTAGGCGACAAGATAGTTAAGAGAAATTTAAAGAAAAAGACATAAGAAGAAGACCTCGTCGGAGAGGAGAATCCTGTGAAGGGGAACTAGCCTGGGTTGGGCTTCAGATGAAGCCCCGATCGCCGCACAACGAGGTCGGTCCAACCTCGATGCTCAACGGTGCATGGTGGCGCTCGCAGCATGGTCAAGTGACCATGGATCTCACCTGGAACGTGCGACCATTGTCGCCTCGACAAGACCGCCCTCTGCTATTACCGGAGGGCAGAGGAAGCTCGGGCGGAACCCCGTGGAGTGGTGGATGGGGTGTTCGGAAGCGGAGGGGGGTAGTTTTATAGGAGGCGTCCCGTCCATGTTTTGGAGATTTTGAATAGGTGAACGACTAGAGTGAAGGTTGAGTTTAAGGGCATTAAGGGTTGCGCAAGGTCGTTGGTTGTAACAGCTTCGTGGAGGAATGTTAAGGAAGCAGAGAGGTAACCAGAGGAGAGAGTGAAAATGGAAAGGGGGAAGGGCTCTCGCGAGGAGTAATAGACCGGGGGGGTTGACTGGAGGTAGGGGATGAAGTCGTGGCTGTTGGATCTCACGATCCAACGGCCTAGATAGAGGCACAGGTGAGCGGCCAATATCTGATGAGAGATCAGATCGGATGGTTGGTAGTGAATTGGAGACGGATGGATCAGATGGTTATTAGGGTATCATCCAACAATGGGAAATAAGTGAATGATGTGGAGAGATGCTAACCATATGATGAAAGGGAATCAGGTGGCTGTGGATGAGGCGCGATGGAGCGACTGTGATCATATCCAGAGGGTGATCAAGCAACTGTGGGTGTAGCGGGCTCAACAGTGGAGATGGAGTTGATCTAAGGGTGAGAGTGGGTGGCAGGTGGCGCAAAAAGGGTGCGGCCGCGTGGCGACTCCAGAGAGCGCCACGTGGTTGCATCAGAAAATTTAAAAAACGAAAATAAGAAAAATATAAAAGAATTAGTTAGAGGCATAACCCGGAAAAAGTCAAAACATGAAAGTTTTAGATCTCGATGAGATCTACAAGTTTAATGTTGGACGAAAAGCCAAAAGAGGTCATTTATACAAAAACTATTTTTGAGGGTATTTTTAAAAGGTTAAAAATACTGAGTTTTGGGTTTTATATTTTTTTATCTCTTGTAAAGGTTAGAAAAATTATATACAGTTACTTAATCTAATTTTTATGGATTTTAATAGGAAAATAATTACAAATTAAATAAGTACAATAATTATAGGTTAATTATACACAATATAATACATGTTAATAAAGAGGAATTATTGGTGTATTTTACTGATTTATTTAAGCAAGAGGTTTTATTAGTGGTTTTAACATGATCAACATGAGATTCATCAGCCGTCGGTTACATAATTGTTGATGTTAATGGAAAACCGTCATTAATAAATCCTTCGCCACTAGTTTCAAGTTACGCCTACGCTTTGAAAATCGATGTGAACAATGTGTACTACGACAGTTGTTAGACTGCCGAGAGAGACGAAAAACCGTCGGGGTATACTTTCACCGACGGTTTTTGGTGACCATCGTTGATTGTAACCGTTGATGATTTTTTTTGAGTTTTGAGTACGGTATAAAAAAGATGATATCGACGGTGTATAACCGTTGATGTTCCTCGAGACCATCGGTGTAAGGCTAAACGTTGAAAAAACAAGGTTGGCGATTGAATAGCCGCTGGTGAAAAGTTTATATAAGGATCGGGAGAGGTTCGAACTCACACTTTCGTTTCCTCCTCTCCCCTTCGCCTCGTGCCCGAGCCTTGCCCTCCTCCTCTCTCCTTTTTCCGACACTCTAGCCCCATCGTCTTCCTCTCCCTTCGCCCGTTGTCCTCGCTCTTGTCGCAAGTGTTCCTTCTTTCTCGATGAAGGCACTAGAGCTCACCCCTCGTGCTTGCGTGGATCCAAGTATTTCCTGTTATTTTTTAATATGTTACATGTACGCTCGTTGCACGGATCATGCCTTTACTTGTTGGATTTATTCACATTATCCTTTAGTGTATTATTGTCGCCATATTTGCATATGATTTATTTTGATTTGGAAGTTGTATTAATGCTGATATATTGTCACATGTCTATGGGATGTACTGTTGGACATGTGAGCCCACGGCGAGCCATTATGCAATAAATGTTATTGCAAATATCATTCCCTGATCTGAAATGAAGAATAAATAATTTGCATAATAGGTCCCTCTGTACAATTAGGGTTATGTACCATGGCTGTCTTAATGATCATACAACTGTTGATTCAATTATTGAATCATAGAGGCTGGTGTTTGGATGAATATCTAAAGAGTTAGATTGAGGACTCATCAAGCACCGTCAAATGATTGTTAAGATGTGATCTCCAGCCTGAGTAGGAGATGGCAATCCTTTTCTCACATAGGCTGATATCTGACCGACCTCTTGATGCAGGTCCTCTGCATAGGAATAGAGATTCGGAGGTGTCAGATTAGTTAGGTCAATGGGTTGACTTAACGAGATCGAGATAACCTAAGTCCTATGTTGAATGCTGTCACAGCATAGGCACGCATCCTCTGACCGGAGACAGATGTATTACTATATGTCTGAGTATGTACATTTGACAGACCAATAGGTTGATGACCTAACCAAGGTCTATACACCGACGCGTTGGTGTGCATATAAGGGCATATGAGTAATACGATCTCTCAAAGGGATCATACAGGTTCACAACTGAACCGGAAGACATGAGCTCACTCATGAGATATTGGGAAGAATCAAATTCCGTGCACGGTCGTCTTGCTTTGGAAGCTTGACTGAATTTGTAGGTTTGATATATACTTTTGGAAAGTATATGATCAAGACCTAGGTATGATATATGCTTTTGGAAAGTATATGATCGATACCAAATCCCAATGATCAAATGAGAAACTTAGTGATCAAACCCTGAAGAAGACAGTGTAAAATAGATCTTGATCTTCGGGTTGACCATGGGTCTTCCAGTATGCAGGATGTACAGGTATTGGGAATACCTGAAGGGTGATGTGATCATAAACGATTGTATATCCATGACGCTTCCATTCCGAGGGAGTGATGAAACAGGTCTGGATTTTAGTGACTCCTTTCAGTAGAGAAGCAATCCGATCTTAGTCCAAGTATTGGACATTAATCTGAATAGGATTCAGATTCAATGAGAAGATTGGATTTGCGGCCTTGATTTAATCAAGCATCTGTGAGAGGTCCGTAAGATCTGGATTTGAGATGAGATCTCAATATCCAAGTCACTATACATGGAATAATACAATCGCCCTGTCCTTATCTCCAAGTATCTGCGGAGAAAGCACATTATTCTTGAAAGAGTTCAAGAATAATTCATTTGATGAAATATCCAAGCGAGGACTTGATGATTAAATGTGATTTAATTATCAAGCTTTAATATGAATATGATTCATATTGAGAAAATGATTATCTAAGATAATTAAATGAGATTTAATTATCAAGGATTAAGAGAATATGGATAACACTATCCATGATATATGCATGTTATAAATATGATTTATAATATACATATATAAGAGAGAGAATTTATGTAAATAGCATTTGTTAATTAATAATGTGAATTAGATTCACATTTGTTAATTAATTGGAAATGCAATTTACTAACTAGTTTGGGTTGTGAATATGATTCACATAATATTCAATGGCATGATTGAAATATTCACAAAATTAATTTGGAATTAATTTTGGCGAATAATTATTGTAATTAATTGAGGAATAATATAATAAATGAAATGGAGAAAATAACCACCCTCATGGGTGGCGTCACCCATGAAGAGTTCATGGGTGACGCCCCCCCCTTTTTAGGGGTTGGTTAACTCCACTTCATTTGTTATATTATCTCTTGATTAATTGTTGTTATTGAACAACAAATCCTAGCCATTGATTTATCATGGACCAAGCATATCCCTTGGATCCAGGTGTCCCATGGATTGAGATCCATTGGATCCTAAACTAGTATATAAGGAGGGCTAGGGTAGCCTCTCCATGGTACATCATTAAGAGTTGTACAAGGTGACAACTCTCTCCCTCTCTCTTTCTCATTCTCGCCCTCTCTCTCTTTCTCTTCTCCATTAAGTGGCCGTCCACTTTGTATTGAGAAAGGAGAGACTCTCGGCTTCTTCTTCGACGACTCGTGGATCTCCATCTTCTTTGGAGTTGCTTACTCTAAAAGAAGACGACGGATTTCGTTTGACGAAATCGGGGGAGCCATCGCTTGGATCTTCATCGAGGATTGCGGGAAGGAACGTGACTCATCATCGCGCCCGCAAGTGCGTTCTTCGTGGATCGGACTTAAGATAGGAGGATCTCTACTTTGGGATCTCGCGATCACAACCACGCTTCGAGAGGTATTCCTTATACTTTGTGGTTTGATGAAATGATCCGAGAAGTGTTCTCGTGATCATGTGGTTTCATCTTTAGATTTAAAAAATTTAAATTTCCGCTGCATCTAGCATCTAGTGCGACTAGTTGCTCCGATTGCATATGATGCGATCGACACGCTTCCGTGATGCGCTTGAGGATTCTCAATATCCTTCAAGTGGTATCAGAGCCAGGTTGAATAAGGTTTTGGATATGATCCATACACCCTAGGCGATTTGGTTCTTGAAAGGGTTACGAAATTTTTACTGCATTTCATTTTTCGCACCTCTGTATAATTGAATTTTTCGGCACTGTTTAAAATGTTTAAACACAAAATTTTCAATTGGATTTTGTTCCCCATTAATCAAGGAAACCATAGGACTTGAGTTTACTAAATTTGGACTTCATTTGCTCAAGATATGACTTTTTGAATATGACTATATTCACTGTTGCGGGAACTGCGGATTTAAACGTGATTTATGAGATAATTACGGTTTTAATCCGCCTTGAAATGCGTGAATTATCACTTGAGTTCTTTAATAAATCAAATAGGCAATCTTTGGAAACTGAGTTTGCATTTTTTGGATTTAAATTGATCAAGATAAGTTAGATTTAGTGATTGGGGGTCACTGCTGGAAATTAACAATTTTGATCTTGAACCTTGTGATATGTCATTCAATTATCATCATGAAAATCAATTGTTAATTTTCTGGAATAATTAGTGATAAATATTTGTGAAATATTTAAAGAAATAATTATTTCATTGAATGACATTTGCCTAAACCACAATGATAAGATATTAGATCTTGATCATTGGTTCATCAACAAACATTGCTTTCATGAAAACCATAGTTTATCCTACAATTGTTGTAGGACAACTTTTACATGAAAAACCCTTTTGCTTGAATAGGATTGGGGATTTGTCTAGCAAATCTCCTTATAATCAAAAATGTTTTGATGTATATTATATGGTATAATTTCGGTTGAAAAACCGATGAACATCTCAAAGTACATAATGGTCTATCTGGTATTATCCTTTCCCGAGGCGGATGTGGTGCCTAGTCGGAGAGCATTGGGGTAGCGGGTTGCAACGTATGTGGTCCGTCCCACTCTCGTCGGTACTGGCCATGACAGCGGGTAGGGACTGTATAATACCGGAGACAGACAATGTGTATTTTTCTAATTATTAAAATTCGAATAATACGTACTTTGAGTATATACCTACTATTCAAGTAAAAGACATGTTTGTTGATTGATGATTGGATTGATGATTAATTTAATATGATTAAATTAATTATATCCAATAGACACTCTATTATGAATAGATGTGTATTTCCCTTGGAAGAATTAATTATGTGAATATGATTCACGATAATTAATTACAATTTGAATATGAGGTGGAGGATCACATAAGTGACATCCATGGTCTCCCGTCAAGGCAAAGGATTCCGTCGCCAGTTGTTGTGTATGGGAGACGCCTGTCCGAAGTGACAGATCCTGTACATGATTTAATTGGATCGGGTTCTTTGCTTCTCGAAAGAGTAAGGCCGTATACATAGTGACCCCAATATCGGGTCCTCATATTATTGGGGCGATATTGGATTGCGTATAGCGAGTATTAAGCCTGTTGACGGTTGGTTCAATTAATGACGGGTCAACATCATCTTAGGGGTGGTGGGCCCGGGTGTTAAAGACCGAATTGGGAGATGCAAGTTGGACTTGCAAGGCGGAATGTGTTCCCGCTTCTTTTTATCCGAGTTGTAGGTTCTCATATTATTGGGATGCAACGAAGATAGGAAAGGAGATCCCAGATCTTGCTAGAGATATAATGGTAAGAATATCTCTTACATTGAAAGTGATTAAGGGAATGAACTTTCAATGTTGACAAGGCAAGACAACTTTGATATAAAAATTCCTAAATCAAAGTAAAACATATATATATATAATATACACTTATGCAAATTTCTTATTTCAGATAATCCTTCATTAAACCCACTCAATGGTATACTCAATGATAACCAGTAAAATATCTTGGATTGGACTCATGATCCAGATATTGTACCTGCAATTGAACACATAATGTATGTGGTTGCAATGTGCAAGTTTCCTCAACATAATGAGGAATGACAATTAACTAAGACAATAAGACATCACCTTAGGGTTTGTATGTCTCTATGTTCTTGATCTTTCATCGAGTGTACTTTAGAAGTGACATGTCGATGGTGATCGTAATTGTCGAATAATCCTTATAAAATAAAAGAAGATATTTTGGCATACATATGTGCTCTAGACATTTAATCATGAATGACATGGTTCTCTGCATTATGCAGAATGGTGGCTCGAAAGAGATGATGTATTCAAAATGTTTGAATACCTACCTGAACCTAAGTGTCTAAGAGTTAAGATGTATGTAGATATGATGAATGTCATCATTCTACTATCTATACTCAAGTCATTCATGAAGCTTCATAGTAATCATTTTGAATGAATTTAATGAAGCATGTATAAATGTTGAAATGCTCTTGTATTGAAATCCTTTGAATTCAACATAAGAGATTCTTTGTCTTAAACAATGGTTGTTTATTGATGAAGAGAGCACAGTGGAAGCATGGGTCGGACCCGAGTAAGAAGGAAAGTCAAAGAGTTGACCTACTTCTGTGACTTCCATATGACATCCAAAGAGTTGGATGAATGCCAATACTGCAATATGTTGATGTGTTGATAGTATGACTATCAAGTCTGTCTAAAATCCTTAGTGAAGGACTCAGATAGAGCATCAGAATAATCTACATATAATCATTGACTCTGACTTTATTATTTCATAAGATAAAGTCTGACAATTGTATCCCAATCTTCTAATGACATTTGCGATTGGTTGCAGATATATATTAGAAGATTACAAATTTGATCTTAAGGTTTAGTAATCATCTATATGGATATTGTTGTAATTGTTGCAGCAATCTCTGTTGGATAGATAAACTTCATATTCTCAGTGGGAGAGCCCTTTTGTTTTAGAGAATGTCTCTATGACCTAGATATTAGAATACCTTCATTGTTTGTTTCTAAATATTGGAAATAAACATGAATTCTGAGATAGAACTATCATAAATAGTTATGATGGATATATTTCAGATAGTAATCTAACATCTAGTGGACTCCATAAAATTAGAATATTAATGAATGGTTCATTAAGATTTCTAATACTGAAAATCAAACCTTATAAGATCAATAGGAGGATGAAGATCATTTGACAATGATCTGGCATCAAGCCTTGGACATTTACTGTTGATTTGATCAATAGACTAGTAAGATATGAAACTTTAGAATGTCTAAAATTTCAAATCTTACATACTTATGAATATTGTATTCAAAGTAAAATGTCCAATACACCCTTCTCTGGGAATGGTGTTAGATGTCGAGGTATTCAAGATCTCATACATATTGATGTATGTAGATCATCTATATCATAGTAAACATTATGGATATGTAATATCTATTGATGATTACGTATGATATAAGATTTCTTCTCTTCACCTGAGAAACCTTTGAAATGTTCAAAGATTTCACAATTTTGGTTTAGAATCAAAATTTGAAGAAAGATGAAATGAATTTGATCTAACCTAGGTAGCTTGTACCTATTAGATAAAATTCAAAGAATACCTTATGGAGATATGAATATCATTTCTATCTCACTCCTCCTGATAAACCTGAACTCAATAGAGTTGTAGGGAGATACAATTGGATCATGTGTGACATGATTTGATCAATGATGAATTTTAGCATAATTATCCTCTTAGTTTCCTGGTATATATGTGTGGTAGAGACTACAATATATATCCTTAATAAGGTTCCATGGATGTAAGCTGGAATCTAGCACTTGAGAGTGCTACTTCATTAGGAAAATAAAGGATGGTATTGGATACCTACTTTATGACCTTGAGATTCTTAAAAGATATCATTTCTGAGAATGTGATTCTTAGTAGATTGAGACTCTCTTGAGAATCAAGATGAAAATGAAGTAAAGGAACTCATTTAATCTTGAGAAGATAATGAGGCTCCTGAAATCGGAAACTAAAAGGACAATTAAAGATGAAACATTAATACCTCTTCAAATGAGTTTGAAGATGTATTCCATGTGTCAGTTAAGTCTGACAATGATCGGATTTCATGTGATGAAGCTCCTGAGGATCATGACATGGAAAGATGGATATTAGCAATAAAGTCTAGAGTAGACTTCATATACAAATGTTGTATATGGACCCTCGAAGATCCACCTATAAGGGTTTGACCCATTAAGGTGTAAATGGATCTTCAAGAGAAGAGGGAACATGATGAGAAGGTAGAGACCTTCAAAGCTCGGTTCGTAGCCATAAGCTACACACCGGAAGAGAAGACATTGCTTGCAATGAGACTTGCTCTTCGGTAACCATTCTTAAAATCATCAGAATATTGCTAATCCTAGCTGCACAACTTGACTGTTGCATCTTCAAGATGTAAGTCAAGATTGCATTCCTCTAAAAATACCTCTCTGAGGATATTCACATGAAGTAGCCCCAGGGCTTCATGTTTGAGGAAAGTAAGGTGTGAAAGCTAAAGAAATCCATCTGTGGACTCAAATAAGCTTCTTGTTGTTGGAACATAAGATTTGATGAAATTATAAATGTTATGATTTCAAATAGAATCTTGATGTACCATGTGAAGCTTAGTGGGAGTGCCATTGTGTTCATCGTGCTAAATGTGGATAATATCATAATCATTTGGAATGATATAAGGATGATAATAAGTGTTTTATAGACTGGCTATTCCATACCTTGAGATATGATCTCAATAATACCTCTTAGATCTTAGTTCTGAAGTTGTTCAGAAGCAAAGAAAAGAGGGTATTGGGACTGTCACATTTGTAGTACACCTTGGACATATTCCATTCTTGGAAATTCCAAGAAAGGCTTCCTTCCCTTGAGATTTGGTACTGACCTATCTAAAGGGATAGCACCTCAAAGAGTTGAGGAAGTGAATGCTAGAACTGCTTGCACTTGTGCATCAGTTACGAGAAGCTAAATGTATACTAAATGTGTATAAAAGCCAGATATCTGCCATGCAGTGGGAGTAGCAAAGTGTTGCTAATCCTACTATGAAGAGAAAACACTTGATTGCAGTAATAACAATATCTTCAAAGATGACAAGGCTTTAGAGATAGTGATCTCTAAGTCTTATCTTCAAGAAATTAAGACTTTATAGATAGAGATCTAAAAGGTCTTAATTGTGGATACCTTGAGAGATAGTGATCTCCCGGAATAAGGGTATTCTGATAAGGATTATGGAAATACTGGTTATAATAGTTGAGCAATAGTGTCAAGGACACTATAACTGCTTTGACTAGATTGAGTATAGGTTGCATTAGATGCAACATTCGCATTGGATGCGAGCACTGTTACCTAGGGATATGCAAGTACCGTAAAAGGACTTGGCATAGTCTTTTGGGAACAGAGTGACTAATCAGCTTACCTAGCTATTTCTAAATGGCCTATGATTGTCACATGAGTGTGAGTTTAAATGATTAGCCCATTAATGGCTCTTTGGGCTAGTGGGAGATTGTTGGACATGTGAGCCCACGACGAGCCATTATGCAATAAATGTTATTGCAAATATCATTCCCTGATCTGAAATGAAGAATAAATAATTTGCATAATAGGTCCCTCTGTACAATTAGGGTTATGTACCATGGCTGTCTTAATGATCATACAGCTGTTGATTCAATTATTGAATCATAGAGGCTGGTGTTTGGATGAATATCTAAAGAGTTAGATTGAGGACTCATCAAGCACCGTCAAATGATTGTTAAGATGTGATCTCCAGCCTGAGTAGGAGATGGCAATCCTTTTCTCACATAGGCTGATATCTGACTGACCTCTTGATGCAGGTCCTCTGCATAGGAATAGAGATTCGGAGGTGTCAGATTAGTTAGGTCAATGGGTTGACTTAACGAGATCGAGATAACCTAAGTCCTATGTTGAATGCTGTCACAGCATAGGCACGCATCCTCTGACCGGAGACAGATGTATTACTATATGTCTGAGTATGTACATTTGACAGACCAATAGGTTGATGACCTAACCAAGGTCTATACACCGGCGCGTTGGTGTGCATATAAAGGCATATGAGTAATACGATCTCTCAAAGGGATCATACAGGTTCACTACTGAACCGGAAGACATGAGCTCACTCATGAGATATTGGGAAGAATCAAATTCCGTGCACGGTCGTCTTGCTTTGGAAGCTTGACTGAATTTGTAGGTTTGATATATACTTTTAGAAAGTATATGATCAAGACCTAGGTATGATATATGTTTTTGGAAAGTATATGATCGATACCAAATCCCAATGATCAAATGAGAAACTTAGTGATCAAACCCTGAAGAAGACAGTGTAAAATAGATCTTGATCTTCGGGTTGACCATGGGTCTTCCAGTATGCAGGATGTACAGGTATTGGGAATACCTGAAGGGTGATGTGATCATAAACGATTGTATATCCATGACGCTTCCATTCCGAGGGAGTGATGAAACAGGTCTGGATTTTAGTGACTCCTTTCAGTAGAGAAGCAATCCGATCTTAGTCCAAGTATTGGACATTAATCTGAATAGGATTCAGATTCAATGAGAAGATTGGATTTGCGGCCTTGATTTAATCAAGCATCTGTGAGAGGTCCGTAAGATCTGGATTTGAGATGAGATCTCAATATCCAAGTCACTATACATGGAATAATACAATCGCCCTGTCCTTATCTCCAAGTATCTGCGGAGAAAGCACATTATTCTTGAAAGAGTTCAAGAATAATTCATTTGATGAAATATCCAAGCGAGGACTTGATGATTAAATGTGATTTAATTATCAAGCTTTAATATGAATATGATTCATATTGAGAAAATGATTATCTAAGATAATTAAATGAGATTTAATTATCAAGGATTAAGAGAATATGGATAACACTATCCATGATATATGCATGTTATAAATATGATTTATAATATACATATATAAGAGAGAGAATTTATGTAAATAGCATTTGTTAATTAATAATGTGAATTAGATTCACATTTGTTAATTAATTGGAAATGCAATTTACTAACTAGTTTGGGTTGTGAATATGATTCACATAATATTCAATGGCATGATTGAAATATTCACAAAATTAATTTGGAATTAATTTTGGCGAATAATTATTGTAATTAATTGAGGAATAATATAATAAATGAAATGGAGAAAATAACCACCCTCATGGGTGGCGTCACCCATGAAGAGTTCATGGGTGACGCCCCCCCTTTTTAGGGGTTGGTTAACTCCACTTCATTTGTTATATTATCTCTTGATTAATTGTTGTTATTGAACAACAAATCCTAGCCATTGATTTATCATGGACCAAGCATATCCCTTGGATCCAGGTGTCCCATGGATTGAGATCCATTGGATCCTAAACTAGTATATAAGGAGGGCTAGGGTAGCCTCTCCATGGTACATCATTAAGAGTTGTACAAGGTGACAACTCTCTCCCTCTCTCTTTCTCATTCTCGCCCTCTCTCTCTTTCTCTTCTCCATTAAGTGGCCGTCCACTTTGTATTGAGAAAGGAGAGACTCTCGGCTTCTTCTTCGACGACTCGTGGATCTCCATCTTCTTTGGAGTTGCTTACTCTAAAAGAAGACGACGGATTTCGTTTGACGAAATTGGGGGAGCCATCGCTTGGATCTTCATCGAGGATTGCGGGAAGGAACGTGACTCATCATCGCGCCCGCAAGTGCGTTCTTCGTGGATCAGACTTAAGATAGGAGGATCTCTACTTTGGGATCTCGCGATCACAACCACGCTTCGAGAGGTATTCCTTATACTTTGTGGTTTGATGAAATGATCCGAAAAGTGTTCTCGTGATCATGTGGTTTCATCTTTAGATTTAAAAAATTTTAATTTCCGCTGCATCTAGCATCTAATGCGACTAGTTGCTCCGATTGCATATGATGCGATCGACACGCTTCCGTGATGCGCTTGAGGATTCTCAATATCCTTCATGTACATATTGTTTGTGGGATCTATATTTACTATGGGTGGGGTCTGTGGTGGCCATGGGTGGCTATGTTGACTGTGGCTGTTGTGGGTTAGGTTGTGTGTATTTGTAGTGGGGTCTGTGGTGGTTGTGGGTGGAGTCCGTGGGTGGATGTCGTGGGGTATGTGATGGATATATGTGGTTGCTGAGAGTAAATATGTGGGGTCGTGGGGGCTCTAAATGAGGGTTGTGGGATCTATGGTGGCTGTGGATGACGATTTATGTTATATGTGAATGGTAAACTGTGCACCTGTGAATAGTAAACTGTGAGGAGGATTGAGAGGGTTGGAAGGACGTTGGAAGGAGGGGTACACCGGTGTACCCTAACCCAACCTAGTCCAACCCAGCAACCAAACATGCCCATATATGATGTGGGTGGGGGTTGTGGTGTATATGGTGGACGTGGGTGGAGTTTGTGGTGTGTATGGTGGATGTGGGTGGAGCTGTAGGGTCGTGGGTGGGGTATGTACTGGGTGTGATTGTTAGACTTGACCATGGGCCCGGTCAATCATGTCAAGGTTCAAAAACCTCTGTCCAAAGCTCGCCATGGGTCGATCCATGGTCCACTTTGTTCCTTTTTTATTGAATTTGTTAATGATATTTAATGAGTATAAATAATTTTATTAATATAATTTATACTTTATATAACTAATACAAGTAGTTTACATATCACTTGACATGTAAACTATTAATTTTTTTTAAAATTAGTGTCACATATGAAAAAATTGAAGCGTATTATATTAATACATGTATTATTCAGCTTATTTTATATATTGTTTTTTTGCGAGTCGGACCCGGTTGGTCCATGCCTTAATCTCTTAGCCCAAACCCGTCCCATGAGCAGGCTGGGTGGGCGGGCGGGCCCCCAGCCCATTCGCCAGGTCTAGTGATTGCTATGATTGCAATGGGTGTTTGTTGTTGGGGGCTATTGTGGGGTATGTGGGGTCTGTGGTGTGTGTGGTGGTCGTGGTTGGGAGCATGAGGAATGTGACTGTGGATGGGGTATGTGATGTGTGTGGTGGCTGTGATTGCAGTGGATGGGTGTTGTTCGGTTTGTGGTGGCTACGGGGAGATAGGTGGTCTGTGTAGTGGTTGTGGGTGGGTGTTGTATGGTTGTTGTGGGGTCTGTTGTGTCTGTCAGTGGTTATTGCGGGAGTTGAGGGTGGTGTCTATGATTGCATTGGGTGTTTGTCGTGGGTTCTATAGTGGGCTATTGTGATTGTGGGTTGTTATGGCTGGTGGCTGTTAATGGGGACGTGGGGTGTGTTGTGTTTGTGGTGGTTGTGGCTGGTGACTGTGGTGGTTGTGGTTGCTGTGAGATCGGCTGTGGTTGTGTGATATGTTGTGGTTGTGAGGCTGTAGTTGGGGGTTGTGGTGTGTGATGGTAAGCTTGTGCTTATGCTTCCATGACTATAATTAGGTATCCTTTAAATATTTAGAGCTTCTTTGGTTGCATGTCCTAAGTTACATTTGTGCCTTACATTTGCATTTTCTTTTCTATATGATTCATGTTTGTGCTTGTTGGCAACTATTGTGACACCCCGCCCCTCCGGCTATCGAAACCACCGAGACGGAAGCATCGGACCTACGGTCCAAATACGCCCATGATCTATGATACTCAGCAAACCATCTTATGTACATTAGATTAACATTTGAAATATAAATAACAACATGAGAATAATATGAAATGGAAAGAGAAAAAAAACAACATCCATTCTCATCAATACTCATCAAGTCCATGTCCATGATATGAGATACATTAGAAAATCTCAAACTTTGTAGAAAAACTCTCCGCATATCTCACTACAAAGTCTCTCAGAATAACATGAAATAAAGCGGAAGTAAATAAATTACTCTAAGTAGGGCGCACCCTTCCTGATGCAAGTATGACGAAGAAATGTCTGATCTCCTCAAAGAGCGCTACTGTGGCGGTTGTTGTTCAGGTACACCTGTTGGGTTCACACGAGGGTAACGTTATGAGCAATTGTCCAGTAACGAGACAAATATTATAACGTCTAATGTAGGGGTAAGAAAAGAATGCATACTCAACTTTATTTAGTGGCATATGCATGTATTGTAAAAATTTAATAAGAACACCAAATCATTCTAATTCTCATTCGATGACATTGATTCTATTTATTTATAAAAAAAATAATCATTGAGTGTTACCACAATATTCTTGATATTTCTACAAGATGGTTAGAGTCTAAACGGTATAAAATTTCCGACATATGGTCATTTATCATTTCTGATATTATTTCAGCACATGCAAGTACGCGTCTCGCAGGCCTCCGCTATGCGGGAACTTGTTTGTCATCTTGGATAAACCTCCAAGTATCTCTGTCCAATCTAGAACAGGAAAAGATCTAAGCCTCAAATTCTCCAATCTCAAAGCATATCCCGGAACACCTCTCACAATAATATTACTCGAAATAGAATCTGATGCGGCCACACCCAACTCTACTTCGAGTCCTAATATCGTGTATAAGTGCGAAACCAAGAACGCCAACCGCGCCACCTGCCTACTCTGTCGAGCGACTCCGGATACCACCGGGCTGCTAGGTGCAACGCGTCACCCAACTCGTCCGTTAGGGTCGCAGCCTTCAAGGCATCTCTCCGAGGTCCAAGGGTGCATGCACAATCCTTTGCGATGCCTACCCCATCTACCTAATTACCATCGAATCTCTCATATTAGATGATAATTATCAATAACACAATTTTATGTTGTTGAGCATTTAGAATTCTGAATTTGTCGGGTTCATGATCATTAGTTCGAGATCATATCACAGAAATACTTTGACCTTAATTTGTAAATATAGACAACATTGCCAAAAATATGTTGATATAAAAGATACGTTTGAGATGCCTATCTTCATGGATTGTACATGGTCATGATCGGATAGCTAGTAAATTCATCAAGCATGGAATGAGAGATACGGTTGGTAACAAAACAATATATGGTTTACATCATCACTAATCATTCTGTCTTTAATAATAAAGGGCTATCTTTATGAACAATGTATCCAAGTTTTGGTAACGTAGGTTATAACTGCTTTTAAAGACTTGATTATTATTTAATGCATCGATACTCATGATATTTAAAGGAAATTCAATTCTTCACTAATAGCACTTGCATAATGAACATATGGAGAGACCTTCTGTATTCTTAAGTTTCTTAATATGGTGGTGAATACACACATAATAATAGTAATTACGGATTTATTATCAGTGAAACAAAACCGTGGTCGTTGCATGGAATTTGTAAAGATTGTTATTATTCTCAGGAAATTATGACCAAAATTTAACTACATGGAAATTAAATTGATCTTAGATGGTATGGTTGTGATTTCATGATACCCGTATATCATGCAAGAATAAAGAACTGTATAGGACTATCTAGAGCACAGTGGCAAACAATTATAACTTGTATCCAATTAATTAAAATTCAACTTGTATAGCACGTACTCGGACTCCTTCATATATTAACATGTAAAGAAAAAGTCTAACAAAAGTGGATTTTGCGTATGAACCTCAACCGGAAAATACGTTGCATAGTATCGAGTTTATCCTAAACGTGTTTGACATATGAGAGAGAGGATTCTCATTACGTAATTACTTTCAATTTTTTTTCATAATAATGTCTTGGAGACAAAACGTGAGAATAATCCAATGGAATGGCATTGGTGCATTTTGGGTATGAAGGGATGCACAGTAAATCAACGATACACATTACGGAAATAACATGTCCAACAACTTCATAGATAGGTATCATGAGAAAAAAAACAGATGACTACAATCATATAGTCAAACCACTCATTCAAACTTAATAATAAGCATACCACATGACCTAGGACTCAAAGCATATTCAAGCTTATAGGAAAGAGCTTCGTGTGGAAACCAATAACAAGGAGGGATAAAAATCGTATGATACCAACAGCAAGAGGAAGGTATAACATCGTTACTGGTATATAAACAAAATCATATAAATAGCTAAGGCTATAGGATGTTCAAGCATATGGGGACAAAATACGTGGAAACCAATAGCAAGAGGAGGTATTATCGTTACCTCCGAGGATGTTCCCTCGGGATCTCCTCTCACACGGAAATGATATTTCCGTCTCTTGATGGTAGCGCGAATGCGTGTGCGAAGGTGACCTCAAGCTTTCCTACATGATGGTGGTCGCAGATCTTCGATCGGAGCTCCTTCTCCGATTTCGACGGCAGCCCTCCGACGATAAAATCGATCAAGGTGGTGGTGCTCCAAAGAGAGGGAAAGATGGTGGTGGCTAGGGCTTTGAGAGAGCAGCCTACCATCTTCTATTTATAGAAGGAGAGGTGGATTTGGATCTCGATTCGGATCCGGTTCGGATCCATATATGGGTCCCGACTATGATATGTAAAACAATGATAACTTGAGCTAGGAATGTCGGAATTGGGTGTTCTTGGGCTCATTGGAAAGATCTCGACGAGATTCACGTAATGGTGTGGTTATTTGAATTTTTTGGATGCCAAAAAATACTCCAGATTTTTAGAAAAAAATTTGAGGTTTCACAACTATCAATAATTGTATGTGGAAATTCTTCAGAGGCACAATATTTACACTAATGATAACTTTGTCGATAGTGCAGAGATTGTCCTTTGATGTAGTTAGCCATATAGATTTATTTATTCACTAGAGAAATGATATTAAATAGTTAATAACCCATAAAACTTGAAGCGGCAAGGTAACATAGCATCCTTTTAAATTTATATGAGAAATATTTGTTTAAGTTATTTTGAGCCCCAACCACAGCCACTACCCACAAACCATACAATATGACCAACACTTCACTTGCACGATTGTATAGACGTTGTGATGAGTCGTTGTTTTGCTTGAGGAATTAGGGTGAGATGTTTGAGTACAGATTTGATTTAATGATGCTCAAGGATGTGATATGATTAATGATTACTTCATGAAATTTGAATGTCAACACCTAAGAAAGTATAAGAACAAGACTCTTATATTATCTTGATTTAAACCTGAGTGCCATCATGAGTAAAATCATTAAAATTATTGATCAGTATGTGCTAACTTGATAAAAGTAGTGGGGCTAGCCAAAAAGAAAAGAAAGAAAAAATATAGAAAAGAAAGTTTATACATTCCAAAGACAAATTCTAAGAGCTTATGTCCATGGCGAACGATCCCAACCTTTACAAAGTGTCCCACTTGGACAAAATCATTTGGGTTTATGACTCATGCAAGCATGATAAAAGGGCTCTACACCGTTAGTGATACAAGTCTGAGTGTTGAAGGTATGATAGATACTCAAAAGAGACATACCCCGGTATATCCCAGAAAAACAAGTGCATATAGCTCAAAATTCTTGACGGGCATGCTGCTTAACACTAAAAATACAAGTGTGTGTTAAAGGCACCCGAGAGATCCTTGTTCCTATGCAAGGAGAAAAGAAATGACACAAACCTATATCCTCCATACTGGGCCATTCCATCTCAACCTTGTAAGTCCGACAACTAAAGAGTTAGTGGAATGAAGTAATATTTGATTTATTCCCTAGTGTTAAGGGTTGGATCCTCAGGAAGATCTTTTAGATTGGAACCTCACACGAAGCTTTACTCTACACTTGGATATGAGAGCAAGAGAGACAACTTGAATAAAGCTTTGAGAGAGAAAGCGAGATAGAGGCTTTAACTTAGAATGTGTGTTCTCAATAATGAGTCTAGGATCATATTTATAGGTTCGCGGTAAGCTCTAAAAAATATAGCTGTTGAAAACGAATCAGGATAGGAATCATAAAGATATACATGATCAATCATGCAAGGAATGCGATTGATCATATCAAGTTGATCGATCGTACTATAGCCATTTGATGCTTCTATTCAAATAACGATCGATCATAAAAAGCAGCTGACCGATCATGTCAAGTGGATTGGTTGATTAGTAATGGTCGATCATGTAAATTAGGTTGATCGATTAGAGGCAATTGATCGATCATATCAAGAAGGTTGATTGTTCACAGTGGCTTAGACCTAATATACTTACATGATACACATGCATTTATATTTGAGATATTTTACATATGCCTATTACAAACGCCTTATATCTTCTTCTTCACTTCATCCACAACTTCCAGCTTATCCATGGCTTTTGTGCTTCAATGAATTTGTCATGAAATTTGTAGAACTATTTGTACTCACAAATATTTGTTATCATCAAATAGTGATACAATTAATATGAAATCAAAATACTAACAACTACAACTCTTGACACTCATATATCCTCCTTAACACTTATTATATGCCACAAATATGAATGCTTATATGCATTTCATAATCACATCACAAGATCACAATTATCAATCATAAAAAAACCTATCCATTGTTTCAATGCCTAAATTTTCTACTTGTGAGAGCATATATAATTACCAATAAATAGAACCACACCTTTTATTGTAGTACCTAAATTTTGAAAAGATATTTTTTTGAAACAATCTTATTATTTTTCATTTTCCCCTTCTTTTAATGTAAGGTAGTGTTTTGAAAAGAAAGTACTACTTGGCCTAATTTGCCCACGAATCCCCAATCCTGCTACCACATATTTGATATAAGAAAATATATCACAAAAAGATATTTAAATCATGACAATTAGCTAAATATCAGAAGGCATAGAAACCGGTTCTTGAATTCATGAGTGGCAACTATCACACTTCGAATCAGATCGTGTCCAAAACAACAAATCATCTACTCAGACATGTGGTGGTTGCTTCAAAAAAAGAAGCACCGGTGAATTTTTTGACCGATCCACATGAGGGAAGATCGACACTTAAACCAGCAGATGTTTTAATATTTGGATGAGTTGGAGGAAAACATGCATGTGTCGATTTGACTGGAGTTTCTCCATTGATGAGTCTCATAAAGAGTGATTTTGTTGCGGGATGCTGCACAAAAAGCTGCCTCAGCTAAAGTGGATAAGCTTGAGAAGGCATGTATTGACACTCAACATGTATCACCTCCTTTGGTTTTGATACATTTGAGTTCTTAGCAAGTGAAGAAACGGAGCTCCCCAAGAAGATCCAAAAAATTATGCATAGAAACGTTATGATTCCTAGATTTATGAATGTTGTATTTCGAAGGATTAGATTTGCCATCCAAAAGGGATTGGCGACACAACTTGTTGCCCGTCTCCCATTAATTTGTATTTAATATTGTAACTGCCACTATTTCATAATCATTTGTTCCAGCTCCAGATTTAAATCTATCACTTATATTCTTTATCTCTAAGATTCAAGAAACACATAAAATAACCACCTAGATCATGCATACCTACACCAACTCAGCCATATAATAAGTCCAATTCTTGAGTTACTCAAGTCAAAATCGCAAGAAATAAGATCGTGTTGTTAAAGTGTTTATTTTCTATTTCTAATATAATGACCCAAAAAAGGTAGTAGCGAAAAATTCCACAAGATTTACTACAATTTTTACCATGATTGCAATTGTATATGATGATTAGAGTGCTACCAAACTTGGATGACCTATTTAAGGTCATGTCTAAACCATATAGAAGTCATTTATATATCCCAAAAATACGTTCAATGGTGAGATATATAGAAACAATATCGATATGTCACAAAAACCATCCGAACATGAAATACGAAGGAAAAATCAATGTTCCATGAAGAGGATGTTTGGTCGAGCATATGAAAAACTTGAAACCAACTTCGAGTCCCTCGACCAAGTCTGATAATGTTTTAAGGAACTTACATCTAATGCGTCACGGAAAAAGATGGAAAACTAACCGATCAAATCCAACTAGAAACCCATGATCTCTAATTAAAGAGACCTCCTATAGTAGGTCCGATCCTATGTAAGTTACATGCATGATCACGATGATGAGACATGTTCATTCTTCTTCTTAACAAATGTCCAAATAGATCTCTAAGATATCTTCTCCCATGCTCCTTCTTGCGGACTTTTTTCAAATTGACTTAGTAGCACTTAATGCCAAATTGACTTAATCAATATGTAATTGAACCATATTTAAGTGAATAGTTACATCAGATTGTTTTTATTCAAGATTCGATTAATCCTTTGTCATACATGAATTAAATTCAAATACATGATCCATGAGTAGTAATACATAGATATTTCTATCTTGTTACTTTGACTTAGATTTCTTAGATATATAGTGATACCTTGATAACACTATCCACTTTTTCACGATTTGTAACACTATCTTGTTACGATTTAATTCTCATGATTTGTTCATGATTCAATGATATGTAGATATCTAGACTCATGACTCCGATATAGAATTTGAGATAATGATATTCACGGATAGAATATCCATATCAAATGGGATATCCTTTAATTGTGTAACAAATGCGAATACTTGAAGATATTGATGTGAAGATTGTAATTTGATGCAATATCACGTCAAATGAGACATTAAGGATAATGAACACCAAATATCTGACAAGTGTATTGAATATTGAATCATATCTCTAATCAATCCAAACTTTTTCAAATCAACTCCAAACTATTTGGAACTTGAATTGATTTATTGAACTGATATTTTATCCAATCAAATGTCAATCAAGTTGTCTTTAAGCATGGAGTCAATAAAATCTATCATGTTTAATTATTCCCTCAAAATGAACATGCCATAGTATAGAATCTAATACGATCGCAAAAGCCTTAAGTATCTCCATTATACACGCATCCTACATGCTATAGGACATGCATAACCCAAAGTATATGTTCCCATATCCCGAATCTCCTTCCAATGTTAAGTAGAAGATATTTCAGTTGACTGCAGTACCACAACATCAATCATATATACACTTTCCAAAAGCATATATTGATATTCTTGAATACGTATCTCATTTTTAGAGAATGATGACCACTGAAGGAATTCTCTTAACCCTCAAGTCACATGAGTGAGCTTTATGTCCCAATTTGTCAAGTATAAACATATATAACTCCTTTGAGAGTCTATACATCTCATATAACCTTATATGTACATGAGATCGTCTGTATATAGACCTTCTCAGACCTTGTTGATATTCTAAATGCACATACTATATATATATATATGGAAATTGTCCAATGGGCCCTATGTCCATTAGAGTTGTAGTGAGCACACTCATTTTTTACTAATAGTTTGTATCATATTGAGCTTAATACGTATTGATTTACAAATGGTATATCATATTCTTACTATGAGTAACTATTTTCACAAAAAAGACCCACAAATTATTACGAAATGATTTTATCTTTATTTGTATTACTGATATCTTTTCTATTCTTACTAATGACTATTTCGAATGAGTTTAAGGTTTTCTTCTTGTGAAAATAGTTACTAATAGTAAGAATATGATATAATACTTGTAAACAAACAAGCATTGAACTCAAAATGATAGAAAATATTACTTAAAAATGAGTGTCCTCATTACAACTCTAATGGGCAAAGTGTTAATTGGATAACTCTCCTATATATATATATATATATATATAAGTGTGTGTACTATCAAAGAATGTTTGCATATATCATGGCAATTTGCGATAACGGACTTCGTCTACCTCAACCTTGTCAAGTTAACTTTTTACCTTGACTAACCCAACAACTACAAATCTCTAGCGGGCATATATCAAAGTATCGACTGAACATCGGTTTATGGAAAAGATTTTCATCTCTTCTCAAACTGGAGCAGTGACGGAGCGGGGGGGGGGGGGGGGGGGCTTAGCCCCCCCGGCTCTCAACTATGTCCTTATATATATATGTTTAATATATAGTGTTATATATGATCTAAATACACCATTTAATAATTAAAATTTATATGTTATGTTATAATAGCCCCTCCCATATATCAACAAAAAAATCAATATATATATGATCTAACTACAATAATTAACTGTAAATATTACATGATGTGCATAATCGGATATTGTATATCAGTATATGTCCATCATCATACCCGTTTATAAACCGTCATGAATATATAGTTTTTAGGGATTTTATCACTTGTGCCCCTCCGAGATATCGCAATATCAGTTATACCCCTATCTTTTTGGTAATATCAGTTGTGCCCCTCACTTCTTGTTATTTTTTCACTTGTGCCCCGCGGGTTAGTTACCGTCCATCCACAGTGCAAACGGACGTTAACTGTGAGGACATAGGCGGAATTAAATTTTTTAAAAAAAGTTATGAGGTCATTTTACACCCTCCTCATCTTCTTCTTCTTCCTCCTCCTCCTCATCCTCTTCTTCCTCCTCCTCCACCTCCTCCTCCTCCCAGCCCGCAGCCCCCGCCCCTGCCCCACGCCGCCCAACCCCGCACCCCCCTCCGCCCCGACCTCCCTCCCAGCGCCGACCTCCCGCACCCCCCTCCCAGCCCCGCCCCGTGCAACCCCGACCTCCCACCGCCCCGTGCAACCCCGACCTCTCATCGCCCCTGCGCCCTCGCCCTGCCTCCCCTCGCCCCTGCGCCCCTACCGACCTCCCACCGCCCCCGCCCCTGCGCCCTCGCCCCGACCTCCCCTCGCCCGCGACCCGTTGAGTTTCCTCGATTTGAGATGGTGTGCTATCTCACGGCTCAAATGGCAACGGAGGGTACTCGATGTAGTGTAGGGAGATGTTGCAGCTCTAAAAACTCTTCCCCAAATCACGTCAGTAGATGGTGCTCGATCGGTGATGGAGCTTTCGAATGGAGCATCTGTGTCGGTTATGCATACAATGCTGCTCAATGCTTCTGATGCTCGCAGTCCTGGAGATAAGGAACTAAGGTTCGAGGTCCATCCTCGACCAGTTTGTTAACAGATACAGGGGCATGGATGGGTTGATCCTCGACATATGAACAATCGGATCAAATCTCAGATCGGGTCTGATCTGAGGTAAACGAAGGGATTCGAGATGGAATGGAGAAGGGAAATCGATGTAAGGGCGAAGGCGATCGCCCCGTTGATTTTTTTTTGTTAAATTTTGATAAATTTTTGACTAATTGATTCTTAAAAAGTCATCCAAAAAATCAATAAAATTCATCGTTTGATCCTTAACGAGTGATATGTCCGTGGAAATGTAAAAATTTTAGAGATTCGATGGATGTATGAAGGTTTTAGTAAGAGAGAGAGATTATGAATAGAAGGAAGAAGAGCAAATGGAGGAGGAAGAAGATGAAGAAGGGTATGGACCATAGTACCCTTCTTAACCACACCATGGTTTGAATAAACCATGGTTATTTTAATTTTTTGACGGTCAATCTGACGGAAGGGCACAACTGGTGACGGAGCAAGAAGTTAGGGGCACAACTGATATTACCAAAAAGATAGGGGTATAAATGATATTGCGATATCTCGGAGGGGCACAAGTGATAAAATCCCTAGTTTTTATTTTAGCATATATGGTATCGATAAAAATTTTTCTTTTATATTTCTTTGCATATACGGATATGGATTTGGATACCTCTTTAATTTTTTATTTTTAAATGGACATGATTACATATTTTTCTAGTATATACATATATGGATACAAATACATATTTGTATCCGCATGTTTGCAACCTTATTTTTATCTACGTCGATTTTAAAATAGTATGCAGATGCATGTACACATGTCAAAATATGTATAAACAAAAATGATAAGGGATTGGTACACATATCTATATAGTGTTACTTGTTTGAACATATTAAATCTAATGGTATTACTTTATATCACATTAATAAATGTGTATTTTAGTGATATGAATAGTTTTGTAGGGATCTTTTGGTCAATATGATGTTTATAGATATTATTTATGTTCGATTATAACTTTATATGGGTATTTTTTGTAAAAAAATACCTTCACAATATTAGTTTCAATCAATTATGGAATTATTGGAAGCTCGTCTTATAGATTGAATTCGTTTTCACAAATCCAACCTCATAAATTGAAACTTCCGTTAATGTTCTATATATGCTCCAAATTTTGCACAAATCTGATGACATTTCCTAATTTATCTTAGTGGTTAAAAGTTCAATCAATATTTAAGCAACTTAAGTCTCATTTAAAAGAGAATCAAACTTTTATCATTAGTATAAAATAGCAAATGATCTTGTATTTGAGCGAAATTAGGAGGATATGCATAACATTATTTGAATATTCTATCTATAAGGTTGGATTTTAAGAAAAAAATTGAAAAAAAGTTACAACACCTCTTTTGTAACACACATTACGACAGAGGAACCCCTCCTCAAATATTAACAATTAAAATGACAAAATAAATTAGATAAATAACATCTAAATAATTTGCCTCCTTTCTTCACCCCCACCCGAAATAATTTAGCCACCCCAAGAAGAATTTTCTGGCTTCGTGAGGTCACATTATTGAAGCATTATGTAGTATTAATGGTACCGTCGATCTAACTTTAGATCAACAATTCTTTATATAATTGGCCATATTAATACCCAAAGTGGCCAAAGTGTAGAACTCCTAATCGTAAAGAGTGACCTGATCAATTATGTAAACTTAAACGCGCCTTTTCAGACACCAAGTGATATAAGTGTAACAACATTTATCTCTAAAATAGATCATCATGGGTTTACACGTCCAACAACATACAAGGAAGATAATCAAATTTATCAGGGTCACAAAGTAATTACAAAGATTACAACGGCTACTGTGCAATTGCAGAAAAAATATAGGTATCACCATATAATCTTTCAAAAATAAAAAAAACACAGGTATAACAATGTAATGTATATATTTTATTTTTTAGTCCAAAGTATTTAAGATCTAGTAACCAAACGGTTATAATCAACACATAAGCAGAAATAATACATTATAGGCAACCCGAGACACGTGAAATATAACGATATATCAGTAGTATTGAATGGTTTGCTCTTACATAATATTACATTGCACCAATCCAAATAGGACCTAAGTTAATATCTGCGACATCATAGTCAACTTAATCAATGCCTCATGTTTGATTAAAACATTCCATCAATATGCCACAGCTATATTCAACTAGTGTCGTTTCCTTTACTTCTATATCGGTAAGATCCTGCAAAGAACACGAACAAAAGCAGCTCCAAAGCAACTAGCACTGCGAGCAACCAGTAAAAGTAGTCCAAATGAGCTGCATTGAGGTTATTAGAGAACCAGCTCGTCCCGCTCTTCTTGCTAACTTTGTTAATCAAAGAAACCATGATGCTGCTCAGGAAGCTCCCGATCCCGAAGACACTCAAGTAAAATGACAACCCGACGCTCCTCAAGCCGTCCGGCACCTCATCATAGAAGAACTCCTGTAATCCTACCATTGCAAATACATCCGCTCCACCAAAGAGCACATACTGTGGAATCAACCACCACACCTTCATTGGAACAGTTGCCTTGGGGAGTCCTGCAAGTCCGATCTCTTGCACAATTTTCAGGCGTCGCATCTCTACGACTGCGGCAGAAACCATGGACAAAAGAGCTAGAAATTGTCCAATACCAATTCGTTGGAGTGTGGTTATTCCCGAATAGATGCCAGTCACACGTCGAGCAGCAGGTACGAGCAGGCGATCATAGAGGGGAATGGTGATAATGATAGTGCAACTGATGAAGATTTGGAGAGTTGCTGCGGGGACTTTAAGATTTTTCCTTATGGTCCTCTCCATGGTACTGCCTTGTTTAGTGAACAGGGTTGTAGTTTGCGCAAAACATACTGCATACATAAGACATGTTACCCATATAGGAAATAACTTCCACAATCTTCTTCCAGTATTCTTGCCATCATTTGAACTGCAAAATATGGACAATTTGTAGAATGTAACTCATTGATTGCAATTTTCAATTTGAAGCAATGAGGAGTTAAGAATCTCATTCAAATTAACATGACTGATTTGATTACCTCAACAACTGTTTCTTGTTAGCTTCCATCTCTTTCAAATCCGGTGATCCTGCAGTTGTTTTTGCTCTCCTCCATAATGCGGAAACCGTATCGATGATTCTGGCAAATGGATTTTTGCTATTTGTTGTAACATAATATCGGTATGTCCGGATGCCAAGCAAAAACAAGAGGAGAGCAACGACCATTGCAGCGAACGGGATGCCGAATCCGATTCCCCAACTGATATTGTCCTCGACATAGTTCACTACAACGATGGCAACAGTGGCACCGAGGCTCATCCCCCAGTACCACCAGTTGAAGAAGGAGCTCTTAGCTTTGCATTCATCCTGGTCGGATTCGTCGAATTGGTCGGCGGCGAAGGCCTGCGCATTCGGTTTGTGACAACCTTGTGCAAGGGCTACCAAGTACACTGCAAGGAAGAAGAAGGCTACATGGAAGGTTGTAGGCTTGCAAGTCTTGGAGGTGTTGCATTTGGGGTTGAAATGTGGGAGAATAGCTGAAAGTGTCAGCATTCCTAAGCCCTGCATGCATGTAAGCTGTTTCAATTAGTTTTTTTTTACTGAAAAGATATCACTGTGGGACATCCATATATAAAAGAGAATAGTTTCCTCCCTATGCTTGTGCTTGTAGAATGGAATTGGAGGAGGAGCACCAAAAGTCAACGAACGGTATACATACTTTGCACATAAAGCTATTTTGGTTGATTATATGGCCTACCCCCAATCATAGAGTTAATAATAACATAAGCTGCCCATTGATAGTTGGATGCAATGTCCACTCTTAGCCCTACATTTGGTCACATAGGATTAAAGCAAAAAGACTGAGTGTAAGCTCTAAACTAATGGGTTTCCATAGTGCTCAGAGAATCACAAAGTGGGGGACAGATTATAACTCCTCATATTTGTCCATCAAATTTCACTAGTGTCTGCCTATTCTTATCCCCAACCAACAGCTACCCATTATCTTGTATTTCTTGATAATAAAGGAGGGATCATCGACGTCTTGCAGAGATTCTACTGTTGGCAATAGTAATTTTATTGTAGTTATTTATAAGTGGTCAATTTATATAATATATTGTACTCGAAAAATGTTAAAATGTGGTAGACAAATTTAGTGGATTAGGAGATGGAATCTTGCTATACATGTAGCCCGAGGGACTACGATTGTACTCCACCACTTATTCTCAGATCAAAAGTTTACCTCTGCTTGTTAAATTATCCCTGAGTTGTAAGTACTAGTATATGTTGGCATGGATTATGCTGCCCTTTTTAACCATGGCCAAGCCTTTCTCACTCTTCTTTATTTTGTTGATGGATTTTAATAGGAGAACAAAACAATAACATAATTTTCGATTTCTATCCCAACCAACGATATGGATATCTTAAAATTAGAGATACATTGGTAGATATTGTGAATTTTTATACCAACAGGATGACATTGCCAATTTTAAAGAAAATATAGGAGCACAAAGGAAATTGTTTAAAAGTTAGGAGTATAAATATTCTTAAAAAAACTCGAAAGGGCACAATAGTCATATTTCGTTAAATTACTATAAATACATATGTGTGATGTAAAAAATTAATAATTTAAAAGTATTTAAACTCTAATTAATGACAAGTATTGTTAATTTATTGCTTCTCATAGTATGACTATGATAACGTCTTATTCGTTGTTATTGTTAAAAGTGGACAACCTCATATACAATGTGGAAGGGGGAGGCAATGCTCATATGGCGGGAAGGGACAAATGATAACGAGTCAGGGTTAGAATGAAACTAGATTATAAATATTTCTGAAAAAGTTTGTATTTTATTAATTTTTTGGAATTTATTTTTTGTTAGAAAAAATGGATTATTGAACAGATGATTTGGTTCAATTGGTTCCATCGGGTCTAAGCGGTCTAATCAGATTTTGGCTTGTTTTTATTTTCTGAATAAAAATTAGGTGGTTGGACCGTTTTTCCTCTGATTCTTGATTTAAACGATTCTACCGACCGATTAGATTCTGTTTTTAAGACCTTGATGAAGACTAATAAATAACAACTCGGAGAAGAAAGAAATGCAAAGCATAGATAACTATTTTATTTCATACAGTTTTAGTTGATATGGCCAATGGATTTAATCAGACGATTAATTATATATGATATGCCACCATCCGCGAGGTGACTAAAAAATATAGCAATTGGTGTATAGTTAACGACATGAGCCCGTTGCGTGTATACCTCAATCAAGTTAGAGACATTCTAAATTTTAACATGATCATAATTTAAAGTTTGGAATCTCGTGATGGGCAACCGATAATTGCTAAAAAGTAATAATGGCAAATGGTAAACGCAAGGTTTACATATTGTTCATATAGAAAAGAGTTTCATAATCCTCGACAAACAAAAAAAAATCGTAGATGCATGGTCTAACTTTCGTACATGGACGTAATACGATCCATGTTCCATATTAAAACAAATTACCATCATCAAAATTGCACAAAATTTTGGTAATCTAAACATTCATATTCTGCTGAGTAACAATATTTAAACACGAGTTTACAAGTTCCCGACCAAAGCTAGTTGGTTAGCTGGAGCGTGAGGCTAAGGGTAGTGGGACTCAGTTCCGTTGAATACTTATATAAAACATTCCGAAATTTGAAATAATATCAAATAAGATCTTGATTTAGTATTATGATAAATATGATAAATTTTAATCAAATAAAAAATGGAACCTTATAATTATGATATGGCGTAATCAAGTAATTGTTGGACAGGTGAGCTCACGGTGAGCTATTATGCAATAAAATTTATTGCAGACCACTCCTTCATATGAAATGAAGAATAACTAAATTTGTATAAATGGTCCATTTGTATAATTAGAGCTATGTACCATGATCATCTTGATATCGTATGGTTGTTGATCCAAAGGTTGAATCATAGAGGCTGTGCATGGTTGAATACGTAAGAGGTTAGATTGAGGACTCAACTGCACCGTTAAGTGATTATCAAGAAATGATCTCCAGCCTGAGAAGGAGATGCCAATCCTTACTTCAAAAGCTGACATCTAACTAACCTCTTGATGTAGGTCCACTGCATAAGAATAGAGATTAAAAGGTGTTGGATGAGTTAGGCCAAAGGATTGACATACAGAGATCAAGATAACTAAGACATATAGCATATGCTTGTCACGATACATGCACATATCCTCTTACTGGAGACAGATGTATTGCTATATGTCTGAGCATGTAAATTTCAAAGACTAGCAGGTTGATGACCTAATCAAAGTTTAAACACTGGTGCACATGTGTGCATATGAGGACATATGAGGAATATGATCTCTCAAAGGGACCATACATGCATGTTCACTATTGAACCAGAAGATAAGAGCACACTCATAAGATATTGGTATAAATCATTTCCAATGTCGATCATCTTATTTTGAAAACGAGACATGATTTGAATATATGATATATGCTTTTGGTAAAACACATGATCGATACCAACTCCTAGTGGTCAAATGAGAAACTTACAGATAAAATCATAAAAGGGACAACCTAAAATGAAATCCAAACTTCAGGTATAATCACAGTCTTCTTGTATGTTGGATCTAAAGGTATTAAGAATACTCGAGAGTGATGTGATTTTAATCGACTGTATACCATGTTGCTTCCATTCCGAAGGAGTAATGAAACATGTTTGTATTTTACTGACTCTAGTTAGTAGACTAATTATCCAATCCTAGTCCAAAGGTCAGACATTCATCTGAACTGGATTTAGATACTATGAGAAGATTATATACACTAAATGATATGATCAAACAAATTTAACATGTCCTCTAGATTTAGATGTGAGATTAGATTTCGTTATCCATATCACTATGCATGGCATACAGTTGCCTTGACTTTATCTCCAAGTATCCCAAGAGAAGGCATGCTATCCTCAAAGGAGTTTAAGCTAAAGAGACATATTTGAGTATTGGGCAAACAGAAGAAATTTAGGATGATTAAACTGAATTAATTTATCCTTGATAGCATTATCTTAGATAGTGTTATCCACAATACTACAAGCGTGATGTGGATAAAATTCACATTAATGTTTGGGCATGTGCAAAGAGGAATATGATATAATTAAATTGAATTTAATTATCCTGTATAATATTAATGTGAATAGTGTTATCCACAATAATATGTGATAGTGTGGATAAGATCCACATTATTTCATATACTTGATTGTGAATTGGATTCACGAATTTAATGTTAATGTGAATTGCATTCACATTGTATATTAATAAATATAAATTCGATTTACATTTAGGTTTGGATACATGAGTATGATTCATAATTATAGATAGCTTGTTCGTAACAGTCACCAATAATTTAGAATTATTTGGTGTAATTAATTTCCAAACTTGGTTAAGAAGAGATAATGGTTGATGAGATAAAAGAAAAATAAAACAAATACAATAAAAAGGGACCCGGGGGAGATTCCACTATGGGGACACTTCTCTTTTTATATGTTATCTCTTCTCTCTCTCTCTCTCTCTCTCTCTCTCTCTCTCTTTAATCACCTTCATGTTAATAATGTTGGTAGGTGATTAAATTGATTATATGATTGATAATATTTTATCAAATTTTATCCTTAAGTTGTTAAAAGTTACAGTTAATCATATCCATCTGTTTTATAACTATGATTACAATCCTAACTGTCTGAAAAAAAATATAAAATGAGAGTCTGACCCAACCTTCTCAATTCAATCATAAAACCAACAAGTCTTTCCTCTCTCTATAACATAGGTCTTTCCCTTGCTTCTATGTGGCCACTCCATGCCCTAGGGCCATCTTCCTGCACATCTTGGATGTCTCCACTTAGAGGCCATCCTTACCATTGTGGTGCTTGATCGGTTCGATCAATCTCGCATGGAGATTCTTCCTCTTAGGTTCTTAGGATTTGCAAATAAGGAGGATTTCGTATGACGAAATTAGGAGCGATGATACATAGATCAACTCTTTGGATTGCAGGAAGCACATGACCTATCCCTATGCTCGCAAGTGTTGTCTCAGTCGGATGGACTTGAAACAAGAGATCTCTTGCTTTAAAGACTTAAGGATCGTGATTAGGCTTTAAGATATGTCCTTTTATTTGTGTAGTCATGATGGAACGAGTTGGGAATGGTTCACAATCTATGTGAGTCCATTTTGATTGGATATGATCTGATCTACGTGCTTTCCTGATGCGCGAAGCTTGACTACCTCCCTTTAGTAACGTCCCATCGATTAAGTCCCTAAATCGTATCGAGGAAGGCTCTATCTTATAACCCACTCTCATATTTTATGAATTTTAGATGTGAGATTATGCTTCATGTTTGGTCATATAGTATTATTTTACTTATTATAATTATCTGAATGTTTCGTCATAAAATATTATTTTTCTTATTTTAATTATCTGAATTATTCTCATCACCAACTTCATGTCATTGATATCTAAGGTCAACTTTAGACACCACTAAACGCCCCTAAGTTGGCATTAATATGGAAATTTCATTGTCATAGAGTTAGACCTACTGATTTATAAGAATAAAGTTATCTAGCTAGAAAGCAGAGACGTGGCATCTTTTATTTAAATTCTAAACCTATATTTATTTTATTTTATTTTGACAAGTTGATGCCGTCGTTCCTCTTTTATCCATGCAGTCATCCAATACAATAATCCAGAAAAATAATTTTATCTTCTAACAAGTTTTTCCTATTCCAAATGGCACATACTTATTAGTTATTACTATTTAAAGAAATAAAAAGTATATTTTCAAACTGTTTCAGACTACGGCATATTTCAAAACAATTTGGTACTTAAAAAGGTCTTCGAAAGAATATAAAGTTTAATATTCAAACTCGTTTATACATACGTTCGTATGTACCACAACATATTACACTCGAGAAAAAAAATAACTGCAAGATGAAAATAAAATAAATTTATTTTCTTTTGATCAATTCTCTTATATTACCGCTCGAAAAAACAATGCTTTAAATGGCAAAAACAAGAAACATAAATGTTTTCTATAAATTCAAAAGAAAAAAAGATAGTAACTAATTTGTTTTTATTCCTTCATTTTCATGGGTGTGACGGTGAGAAAAACAAGAGGAGTTTTTTTAATGCAACATAAATTGAGGAATGACGTGGAAAAAATGATAACCCCTTAATATCCCTTGGATCAATTAAAATGATTCCTTTTTTTCTTAAATTTCATTTTGTAAATAAGAGAATCAACCGCATGGAATCGATGGAAAGTTGCCATCCCTTCTTCAAAACCAATTCCTACCCCTCGGATGTGCAAATTGTTCCTAGGACTAGGAGATGCCCCCAAGTTGCACAAAATTACTCCAAGGAATCACGACGCTCAACTGTGATGTCTACGGGCTCGTTTGGTAACCGAGTTAGTAACCTGATTTATCCCTCTCTATTCGTAGGTTGGAATTCCATCTCAAATTATAGTGACATCACATCACATTCTTCATTCCAACTCTCGTCAACCTTCATAACCATCTAAAACAACTACTATTCACATCATGTTACCCCAACTCACTCCATCCAACAACCAAACATATCCATATATAACGAAATATTCATTAATTATAAAATATTCTTATTTTAAAATGTAGAAAAATCTCATGCTGGGTGAGAAGATTCCATATGTACTCTCTCCTTATTCAAATTTCTTTTTAAGGGAAAATTATATAAGCGGTCCATTTTTTTTGCTTTACAAACATAACGTTTGTTGGAATTTGAAAACCACCTCCGTGGAAGAAGGCATCTTATATCACATAACCATCATAAAAAAAATCGCACGACCAATCGGAAACACTGGTAAAGCGAACAGCCCCACGTAGGGACGTGGTCGAAGGTTGCTGATGAGAGAGAGAGAGAGAGAGAGAGAGAGAGAGACTGACCAGGAGGTACAGGACGGAGGCGACGAGAATAGTCCGGTATCTGCCGAGCCAGGAGTCGGAGAGGAAGCCCCCGAGCAGAGGCAGCATCATCGAAGTGCCCGCCCACGCATTCACGTTGGCCGCCGCCGACGCCACCGTCCTCCCCATCGGGCCCGTCATGTACATTATCAGATTCGACGCGATCCCGTAGTACGCGAACCTCTCCGCCATCTCCACCCCTGATTTCATCAAATCGATCCAAATCACGAATTAAAATGGTGTTTGCTCGATCTGCTGCTACTTCAGACAACAAAATGATGATGATACCTATGATGAAGAAGGCGGACCTCCACCCTCCCGTGGAGGATCTGGAGAAGGGGCGCCCCCGGTGGTCAACGACGGAGGCGGGGCGCGGAGAATCGCTCTCCTCCATAGCTCGTTTGCAGTGGTGGTGTGGGGGTAGACAGCGTTATATAGACATCGAGTGGTGGGGGAAAGGGGGTTGCTATGCTGTTGGATAGGACGGGGGTATCAGCATCCAAATTACTGTTACTTCTGAGTGGGACCTCGCCCCCACCAGTTTCTTTATGTCCCCATGCAGCTGGCTCGATGCAGCTGGATGCTTGGCCTGATAAAGTTGGACTCAGACTTTTCGAGCAATAGTTGGGTAGACTTGGGCTTAATTTTTGATCCAATTTTATTATCGGACGGGGCTCGGGTAACAATGGGTTCGAGCCCAAAGCTTGTGAGCCGTCCTGAATATAAGCATGTCGGAGGCCCGACCCGATAATGAAGGCGTCGCGCATCTCCCTGCCCCAAGCCCTACATCCACCTATCCTATCCCTCCCTGTCACCCCCTCCCTCATCCAGCCACGTTGATGCTCGCAGCTCGCCTTCACGTCAGTAGCTCGGTTTCTAATTTATAAAATAAAAACCGGACATGGTATTTAATTTTAGGATATTTGGTGTATATTTGTTATGTGTGTTGGAGCATGGATTCTTGGAATTGGAATAGCTTCCTTGTCGTTCCTTGTACTTCCCTTTTTTCTTCGGCTACAAGATAAAGTTTCAAATAATATAAACATGAAAGAAGAAGAATTTTTTATTTGGACCTCCCTATATTTCAAGGACATGAAGGTGACAAGTACTAATCAGTTTTTAATCGAGCCGACCCGACCTAAGTATCATCGGGTTGGGCTCGGACTTACGCTGGTTTTTCCATATTTATTCAGGCTTTGGCCCGACCAACAAACCTTCCACGTTAAGTGGGCTCGAGATGAACCGAGGTGGGCCCGGTCCGATGCTCATCCGTATGCCTTCCTCCTCCTCAACTCTCAACTATTCAACAATTGGTATACTTTGGATAAACAATCAGATGCAGGTCAGCGGATGTTAAGGGGAGCCCAGTTTGGAATCTTGCTGATTATGTAATTTGGAATGGTGTCGGCATGTGGGATCCGCTCCTACTTCCCCTCTTGTATATTAACCATCTTCGCATACTCGCCATTTGATGGTATGTTGAATTTGTTGTCTTGTGGAAGCCATTTTAACAGGGTCAAATGAATCATTCTAACTCCGCTTAAATTATGACTGTTGGCACTCATTAGTCTCGCGGTTATGATATGTTTGTGTAACGTCCCGTGCTTAGGTCTTCGGACCGTTATCGAGGAAAACTGATCCTGATAATTTGTTAGGTTCAGATCCAATTAGATCCGTTGAAAACCGCCAAAAATGATTAAGCTCAAGTTGTCAAGTACTAATACCCATCATTTATAAACCACACCCACATTTTGTGAGTTTTAGATGTGGCACTATGTTTGGGGTTGGAGTGTTACAACCTCCCCCACTTATATTCGCACCGTCCTAGTTGCGACATGACTCATTCACTTATTCCCAGTAATAGTGGTAGTTGCACGCTCCCGGCTTAGGTCCCTTCGGGTAGCCCTTTCCACTATCAGATGGAACCCGCTCTGATATCATTTGTAACGTCCCAGGCTTAGGTCCCCGGTCCATTATCGAGGAAAACTTACCCTAACAACTTGTTGGGTTCGGGCCCAATTAGGTCCGTTGACAACTACCCAACATGCTTAAACCCAAGTTGTCAAGTAGTAATACCCATCACTTATAAACCACACCTACACTTTGTGAGTTTTAGATGTGACACTATATTTGGGACGTTACAAATGGTATCACAGCGGGTTCTCTCTAATAGTGGAAAGGGCTACCCGAAGGGAACTAAGCCGGGAGCGTACAACTAGCATTATCACTTGGAATAAGTGATGGGCCATGTCGCAACGAGGACGTTGCGAATATAAGTGGGGGAGGTTGTAACACTCCAACCCCAAACATAGTGCCACATATAAAACTCACAAAGTATGGGTGTAGTTTATAAGTGATGGGTATTACTATTTGACAACTTGGGCTTAAGCATTTTGGGTGGTTGTCAACGGATCCATTTGAATTCGAGTCCAACAAGTTACCAGGATTAATTTTCCTCGATAACGAACTCGGGGACCTAAACCCGAGACATTACACAAACATATTATAACTGCGAGACTAGTGAGTGCCAACAGTCATAATTTAAGAGGAGTTAGAATGATTCATTTGACCATGTTAAAATGGGTAGTAGTTGCTATATTGAGTTATAAACACTTAAATCTAATGGTAGTAGTTGCTCCATGGAAACACGATAGTCATGTCTTTACATATCTTTCAAAGTATTCTTTTTGAGATCAATGAGTTAGCATATATTACGCACACACTTATGAAAGATATTTCGAACACATTCTTAATAACTATCCCAAAAATCATGTAGAAGATTCTCCTCAAGTGCGTTTCACTCCGAAGTCTCTGAATAAGTCACTTCCTAACAATGCGGGGGTGAATCTAACATTTCAATAGTATTTCTTTTGAATGTCATCTTTTTTTCTATAAGGAAGATCCTTTGACAGAAATTATCTTTGATAATCAAATAAACATGATTTTTGTTCATACCTAATATGAAAAGGATTTTGTTTTTTTCATGCAATATAAAGACCTTCGTTTGCCGAAAATACCTCATCCGAAAACATACTATACACTAAAAAACATTGATTGTCCAAAGAATTTCAACTATAATATGAAACTTACTATGCATGACCGCATCATATGTCTCATGTTTTATTTTGATAAAAATCTTTCGATTCATCTAAAAATGGATGGAGATAGATGTCCAAATATTTATCTAGTTGGGCTAGACTAATATTTTGACATTAATTTTTAATTAAGTTTGGACAAAGAAGGAAAAGGAAAGGTGGATACTCTTGAATTAGTTGTCAAATTGAAGTCATTTGATACAAAATTGCATCTTACTTACTCTTTAATTTTTATGATTTCCCATGAGATCCTCTTTTCATGACTTCAAAAATCTAATCTTGGAATTGAAAATCCCAACCATTTCTATCATAAAAAGGGGATATACTACTATTGGAGTTGTCAAATTAAAATCAACCAATATGGAAACACACCCTACCCTTTCTTCTTTCATGTTTGCCAATATACTCGTCTCTTATGGAGTTAATGACAATTGAATAGTCTAGCTACTATAGAAAAAATGTAGGGATTTTATTAGAGCTTTTGCTGCTCAAATGAAGGACTGTGCATCATAACACTACAAGAAAAAAGTGCAATTGACTTGCACATCATAGCTTGCCATGTGCACGCCAGAAGAGTGGGCTTTGCAGATCACCTACACATTAGGTCAAGCTAACGAGCACATGTCGCCACTTGCCCATCCGCTGTCCTAGGAGAGCATATTGTGGTCGTCCAATCCCTCACCCAAGTGTATTGGGACGAGCACTCAAAGGGCACCACACACCCAATCTGGAGAACAGTAAAAAATACATAGGTATAATGATCTTTTAAGGCCCCATTGAACCTGTAAACCTGCTTTGAAACCACTACAAGTGTTCATTAATAGAGTTGAAATTCATACTTGTAATATGACATCCTATCAAGATATGACATGTTGTGATACATGCAAAACCTACTTTGAAACCACATTATTGGTATGACATGTATAAAAAATATAATGAAATACTATAATTAAAAGTTAGTAAGATATAGTAGGAGAACTAATACAAGAAACTTGCTATTAAGAATATAGATGTTTTCTATTCTAATAGTTCATAAGGGCTTAAAATGTCATCTACTCTAAACACATACAAAAGTTCTTACAAATTTAAAAACATGCTAAAATTCTACAAGTAATCATCCATATAATGATGTTCACTCCTTCTTTAATCGAAATATCTTTGAGATCAAACTTTGTTTTCATTTCTTCTATTCCGTTTCTCTCTTCTTAAATCTTGCATAGATGCGTGCTTCTTCTTCTCGGTCATTCTCCTCCTTCTCTTTCTCATCAAACTCAATCTCTTTATACTATTATGTAGGCCTTTGTGACCTATAAGTAAATTATATATAAGAGAATTATGAGAAATTAAAAATTATGAATATACTACACATTAGAAGGAGAATTCTTATATATAATTTGCAAAACATCCTGCAACTTTGTCACCTTCTTTTCCATCATCGCCATTTGAGACTCCATAGAAGGAGTTGGTCGCCACGATGACTAGGGATGTGAATAAGATGTATTACCATAAGAAGAATAGAAATGTTGATGTTCATCCACATAGTATGGAGGAAGATCACCAAGTGTTTATTTCTTGTTGGCGAAGCTGATAGATCCCTGATTTACCATCTTAAATTATAATAGTTATCCCTCTAGTTTAAATAAAATTAATTAATTAACTATCAAGTAACTTTAATTAATAATTAAAACCTTGTAAAAAAATTGACCTTAATTGTTATTTTTAATAATTTATCTTTGTGGTGGATATATTTATCAATACTATTCTATTATTTTATGCAGTTTTGAATCATTAAAAATCCTACAAAAAATTAACTTAATGCTTTAAATAATATTATGTATATTATTTTTATTTAAAATTTCATAAAAATAATAAAATAATTAAAACTAGTATTTTTACCCTTTTAAAAATATTTACAAAATTATTTTATTGTATAGCTTACGTATTTTGCTTTCAAGTTCTAAAAATGTAGATCTTTCAAGATCTGCAACTTTCATGTTGAACAATTTTCTAATTATTTGTTTTTATTTTACTTTCTTTTTCTCATTTTCTTAATTTTCGATTGGGCAACGTGGCCCAATCTGGTGAGGCCACGTAGCTGGCCTTTTATTACTTGTCGCATATTTTTTTGACCATCTGATCAATCAAATCAGACTGTCTCCCTGTAACGACCCGGATCCACGTGACCAGCGGAAGCATGAAGCATAATAAATCGACATGCCACGTCGGATCCGAGGGTTACTCATGCATATCAAATCCATAATTAATAAGGCGGTCGAAAGGACAAGGAAAAAAAATATTATATCACTGAGATACTGCAAATAAATGGATAACATCACTTAAGAACTTATCATAATCAAAGATCGAGTTACATCCTCCAAGAGACGCCATTGACAAAAAAAATAATAGAAAAGATCAACTCATAATGTTCCTTGGGTACATCTACGAAAGACAACAAAAGGGAAACTAACACTACCAAATGAAAAGTCAAATCCTCCACCAGCCAATCAACAGCTGCAATGCTCTACTCCTCCGAGGAACCTGCGGCAGGGCAAAACCACAGGAGCGACAAAATACTCGTAAGCCAAACAACTTAGCATGCTTTAAGAAGAATCAAAAATGAGAATGGCTCGATAAATTGGAATAGAAGCATGTCGATATAGCTATATTCACATACTTATGAGGGGTTCATACATTCTCAATAATGGTGCTCTATCGTTGCACCTATACCCTTAAACTCAATCTTATCGTTAAATTGGTCCATTAATACCCTCCGCTGGCACTAGCGGTTTTCACTTGCACATTCAATCATACATTAAACACATCGTGATGACATCAACGCTGAGTCAATAGGTGGACTTTCCACTAGGTTCCACTGAACCTGACACCCCCGGAAGGTGTTGCCCTTTAGGCCATGTGTCCTTTCGGACCCGGTACTCGGACTCTAGAGGTGGCTCCCACCACGAGGCGTAGCACTTAGCTCCGCTTACCGTTAATGTGCCATCAATTAAAAAGAATTCTTTATTTAGCAAATCACTCTAATCCTATAACATGAAGTCGGCATACTTATACTCATTCCTTTAACTTGGATTTTTCGGCATTTCTATTACCTGTGGCCCACGGCTTATACATTGTATACTGGTAGGCACGTGATAATATTAAGAAGAAAATACGAATGTGATTAATAGGCTTTGTATAGAATATATTTAAAACAAGAGGAATTGGCAATTGCTAACATGACGCATATTCATGTGTACGTAATTGTAATGATAGAGTAACAATTAAATTGGGGTAATACATGCAATAAACCGATTGAGTTCATTAACAAATAAGAACAAAATATGAGGAGGAAAAAGAAATACGTGCATGTGGATTTGTGACGTTATGTAAGGTGCGAGTAATATGTCTACACTAACATTTGATTAAAGACCGTTAACTAAATTTTTCCTATTTGGATTAACATGTCACCCTCCTAAAAGGTGCCATAACAGTGATTTTATCTCACGGAAAAGTCGTTTTCCTCTTCACATTTTATCACAAAGCCATCCCAGGTAGATGCACGTTAATCGCACAAAATTCATCAATCCATTATTAATGTGATTTAGTGATTCTTATAACATCACGAATATCAACCAACCTACAAATATTGGTGATGCGAAATGAGAGTGCCCTTCAAGATGATAGTTGAACATGAGGCCAAAGAATAATAGAGTAATGCTTATCAACAATAATGGCGTGAAAATCATAATATTCCAGAGATACTGTGCAGATTATTTCAAAGAACGCAGTACAAGACCGTGATTTAAGATCCTTGAATACAAATTAAATGCTAGGGCAACAATGATTCGGATGGTCAATATAACCCACACATAAACTTGCATCTATTATTAATAATAGTCTAAGGGCTTATCTATTCTCAATGTGAGGGAAAGATGGGATCAAAATCGCATGCTAGAGAATGGTCGTAGCCGAATCAAGATAAAGGAGACAAACGAATAGCATACCTTTAATTCACGAAAACTCACGACGTTGATTTGTTTCCGTTGTCGACACCTATCTCGCGACCCCTCCTAGCAATCCGAGACAAAGTTTCTCCTTCCTTTCTTATGATCTCCCCAGTAACTCTATCAACAGGACGTGTATGTATGGGGTTTTCTCTAAGCTTAAGAATGAGTGGTAGTTATTTGAGGCGTGTGTGCGCATAGGATAGAACCTATCATATCTCGTGTGACTGGATTCTAAAAATAGGATGGAGAGGATCCACCCTCTACGGCTGATGGTTATGGTTGGAATGAGTCCCTCTCTATCCTCCTTTAATTAATTCAATTAAATTCTTTCAATTTCAATTGATGGTTTTATTGTGTTATATATTAAATTTGGTGGTCGTTACACTCCCATTCCATAATTTGTGCCACTGCTTTCTACCATTTGATTATTTGATCAACCCATCACAATCGCTGCTTCGCTTCTCAATTTCTGCCATCCGATCAAGATCCGACGACCCACTTGTATATCCTACCTCATGTCCATAGCGGAATTTCACGTGAGAATGACTAACATCAAAATTCCTACCATTCACCACTTTCAGACTATTTTTCATTCATGCACCTTCATGGTGGACAGTTCAGTAATTAGTCAGATCATTGATTGTCCTGATTCAGGGCCAACCATAGGTGACCTTCAGATTTCGGTCGATCACAACCAGTATCAAAATGTTATTCTCTTGCTACATTCTCTCGCAATTAACTACCTTGACACTTCACCCTTTTTTAAGACCACCAACCCCTCGTATGTCACTACCAACATGCATGTCTTGATCTACATTTTTATGATTAGACACCCATTCAGCCGATGTCATTATCTTTAGTCAATTCTCATAACAAACACTGTGAACCACCTCTCTCTCTTTCTCTCAGGATTTTAGTCCTTCATATATTGAATTATTTTTATGTCCACATCCCTGTAGATCCTTCTCATATCACCAAGTTCAATCCATTTGCTTTGAAGCAATGAGATTTAACCTTGAATCAAACGATAACCCACCTCCACATCTCAAACATCTCAGTTGAGTCCCTTCCTACCACTTATACCCTTTAATTCTATGATTATGTCCTTCATCATGCATGCCCTATTCCATCTTATTATGATAAGGTATGGCATTAGGACGACCACCTTTCCTCAAGCATAACTTCACTCAATAGAAATGATTGATGCATACTCTCTACAGTTAAAAAAATGCAAAAAAAAAACATATTTGATGATGACTCACAACATCAACATGGCTAATTGGGTGAATGTCTATCCTAGTTTGTCAACTCTCAAGATGAGCTTCTTTATAAGCTCTCTGATCATATCTTCATCCTCTTCAACTAAGATTGACACCATGCAACCTTGTCGGCAACCTCCTCCTCCTCCAACTAAAGCACCTCCACGTCACCCTCCTTTTTAAGTATCTCTCTCTTCCTCCCATGGAAAAAGGGTTATGATGCCTCTAGCTGCAGAAGAAGATATTGATGATGACTATGATGTGTATTTAGAGTTTGGCTCTCTTGAGTATAGTTATAGTTTTGAGACTAGACATGTTATTGAGAGAGGTAATAACTGCTCTCGTCCATCATGACGTGACATGGATGATGATTATTACTCACCAGACTTTTTGTTTCCCCTTTCTCTTCTAGTTGCTCTTTGTTTCATCACTTTCATATGTATGAGAGCTCTAGTTTGTGCACATAAAACTTTTTGTATTAAGTTCTATATTTTAATTAATGAGTTGAATCTTTATTTTGTCTCTTGTGTTTTTTTCTTGTTTATTGATTCCAAAGGGGAAGAAATGAAAAGATAAGTAACGTTTAGGAATGTTTTCATTTATTTAAAGTTTAAAGGTGAGAACTTAAATGAGAATTAAAATCAGATAAGCTTTTGATTGGTTGTTTAAAGGAGATATTTATCTAAAATTAACCTCAACTTTAAGGTTTAAACTTTTGTAATATTTTATGTTTTTTGTGAAGGGGGGATTTTGGTTCTTTATTTTATACCATCTTCTTATTTGATTTTTAAGATGATACACACAAATGCAAGATGCTTGTTTGCTTGTATAATTGTTTTCCAAGAATGTAGGTTATTCATTCTATGCATCTAAAGCTAGTTATGATTTGTGCTCAAAAGTTTCTTTCTATCTTATTATATAAAGTTAAATCATTTCATGTAAATATTTTCTATATTCTATATATTGTAACATCGAGTACTTTCCTTATCAAATGTTGCTCGAAGAATAGAATTTGGTCAACCAACCCTTGCAACCTGATCTACCAATCTTGACAGATGCAATCAATCAACCTCGATGAACTTATCAACCAACTCAAGCTGATGGACCCACCCTTAGCACGATCGATCAACTTGTTGCTCTAGAATTGGTCGACCATTTGACTTTCCATGATTGCTCGATTATTTGAATTCAAGCTATCAAGGCTAAATCTCACATTCAAGAACTCGTCCTCCTCTTCTTGCACACATCTAACAATACTCATAAAGATCCTATTCTCGAACTTTCATTGCATCTCTTGCAATCAAGTTTCTGTTACAAACATGCAACATGGATGATAGACAACAAGGGGAAGGCGGCTCGCCTAAAGTTCGATATAGAGAGGAGGTTGGAAGCATCCATGGAGAGAGAGGCAAGATGGACGCTGATGAATCACATATTCACTATGTTAACATGCTTGAATACTGCAGTTGCATGCATTTTTACTCATCTCCACCCCCTTCGGATACATTGAACATAAACCAACTCAAGCACCAAAAACATTTGTAGAATGTATAAATTACAAAAAAAGATAGGAACAACACTACACAACACAAAATATATGTGACACTTACGTATATGGATGCATGCATACATGTATCCCAAACATGCATGCATCCATATATGACATATATCAATTTAGTGTTATATTGAAATATGCATAATAATGTATCTATTTTGGAGGGAACAAAACCTAAGGTCTCTAGAAAGATTCTAAGATATGTAGAAAGAATCTCGTCTTGCTAAAATCGGTTCAAGGACTTGTTTAAGCCCACAGCGAAATCTTTGCAGTTTGCAAACAAGTTTGGATGATCAGTATGAGTGAGTCCTAGTGGTAGGGTCATGAAGATTGTTTCTTGGAGATGACAATGAATAAAAGCATTACTTGCAAAAAAAAAAACAAAATGCTGATGAGAATCATTTCAAGATAAAAAAAAATAGGACTTTGATTTACGTGGAATTCTTCTCCCCAAAGAGTAAGATGAAACCACAAAAGAAAACTAGGAAGGGTTGATTCCTATAAAATCGTTGGAGTGTGATTAATTCCTGAATGGATACTAGTCAAGGCATGAGCATGCAGTCGTAGAGAGGAAGGGTGAGAATGATAGTGCAACTGATGAAGATTGGAGTGTTGTTGCGGGGAGTTTCAGTTTTTTGCTTAAGTCCGGATGCTTGCATAATTCAGAAACCTAAATCCGTCATTATAGCGAATACATAATATCGATAAGTTCGGATGCCAAGCAAAAACAAGAGGAGATCAACGACCATTGCAGCGAATGGGATATCGAATCCGATTCCCCAACTGATGTTATCCTCGACATAGTTCACTACAGCAATGGCAACAGTGGCACCGAGGCTCATTCCCCAGTACCACCAGTTGAAGAAGGAGTTCTTAGCTTTGCATTCATCCTGGTCGGATTCGTCGAATTGGTCGGCGGCAAAGGCCTACGCATTCGGTTTGTGACAACCTTGTACAAGGGCTACCAAGTACACTGCAAGGAAGAAGAAGGCTACGTGGAAGGTTGTAGGCTTGCAAGTCTTGGAGGTGTTACATTTGGGGTTGAAATGTGATAGAATAGCTGAAAGCGTCAGTATTCCTAGGCCCTGCATGCATGTAAGGTGCTTCAATTAGTTTTTTTTCCTGAAAGGATATCACTATGGGACATCCATATATAAAAGAGATTAAAAGTTTCCTCCCCATGCATGTGCTTGTAGAATGGAATTGGAGGGGCACCTAAAAGTCAACGAAGGGTATATTTACTTTGTGCATAAAGCTATTTTGCTTGATTATATGGCCTACCCCAAATCATAGAGTTAATAATAACATAAGCTGCCCATTGATGGTTGGATGCAATGTCCACTCTTAGCCCTACATTTGGTCACATAGGATTAAAGCAAAAAGACTGAGTGTAAGCTCTAAACTAATGGGTTTCCATAGTGCTCAGAGAATCACAAAGTGGGGGACAGATTATAACTCCTCATATTTGTCCATCAAATTTCAGTACTGTCTGCCTATTCTTATTCCCAACCAAACAACTTTGTATTGAGTAATTTATAGGATAAATTACAGTTTGAGTCTCCATCTATGGGTTCGATCCTAGAATGGGTCCCGATCTTTAAATTGTAACGATTCGGGTCCCAGGGTCATTAATGTAAGGAACTTTTTGGGGCTAATGACGAGTATGCCCTTATTTAAAAGTTGAAACCCAACCCCATTCCCTTCCCAACAAGGGCATATTCGTCATGAACTTCAAAATTTCCATTTCCTAAATGGTCATGGGATCCGAATCGTTACAATTTGAAGATCGGGACCCATTCTGGTATCGGACCCATACATCAAGACCCAAATTATAATTTACCTAATTTATATTCATAAAGTTAATTTTGTCATCAAATTGTAACATATCTGAAGAAGTTGTATAGACAAAATATTGAATTCCTAAAACATTCATTTTCTTTATTAGCTATAGTCTTTTTGAAAATTTATCCCAACCTTAGGGTTTTAATATGATTTACCATTACATATTTTTCGGATTTCCATTTGCATCAATGGCTACTGATAACATAAAGCATCTTCTCTCTTTTTTCTTCCGTCGTTGAAGATGAAAATAATACTTATAAAATATCATGTATTGGGAAGCATGCATCAAGATGCATGTAAGTTTATATACACCATTGCCACAAATTTCAATTTTTTTTTGTTTTCTTTAAATTGAAACCTTGTGGGGTTTACTTAGAATGATAAGTAGAATATGTCTTCCAAGTTTTCTGTAAAATAAACACTCCTAACACGTTCATCTAGAACGAGTTCATTTCATCAATTCAAAGACTATTGAACTTTGATGATCTTGATAAATGTGATATAAGTCTCGAATTAAGATGATTCTAGAATGACACCATGTTTATATATGGTGACCTAAATCCACCAAAATTTCAATATTAAAAATGAACATCTATTGCATCTGTACATTTAAACTTACATATACCTCGGTGCATACTCCCCAATATGTACAAGTGGTATTAATTGTGAAAATAAGAATGTTAATATAGATTTTTCTATTATTTTTATCATAATCTTTTATTTTATAAAGAAGATGGAAAAATAATTGAAAATCAATATAATATGATGATCAACATCAAAATATTATTATTCTTGTATTTTTTGAATTATTATAGCTTATTTATAGATAAATGTTCAATATGTGTTATTTATTAAAATAATAATCTATATCAAGCTTAATCAGGTCGATTCAGACTCGAAAATAAAAAATTGATACCCAAACCCAAGCCCATTTAATAGCATGTTAGGTAGCCCAATTCTAAATAAGCAAAAGTCCTAAGATCCTGCTCAAGTCTAGCCCATGTAAATCGAGTATCTACGAGTCCTATGATTACCCGTCTGACTTACTTATATTCATTTTAAATTTTGCGATTTTCAAAAAATAAATTTATTTTATTCAAAAGAAGAGGAAAATAAAAGAGACATACTTGGACGTCTATTGTTGGCCGCGGTTCTCATCTTAAGATGACACTGCTTGTTGCTCTTATAAACTACTACTTTGGGCCGATAGATTTTGATGAGGGTGAATGCCGACAGCTCGACCGGTGAGGAGGAAGACAACCAATGCAAGTACCATAGCCAAGCATGGGGATGCAAAACCCAACTCATTTCATCTTGAACATCACTCAATTAGTTTGGTCGAATGATTTGGATGTAATTAGTTTGAAAGATGATGTCAATCCAAGGGCTAAGATTAAAAGGAAAAAAATGCAAAGATCCATGATTTCTTCTGCTGTAGAAAGGGCATGCAAGACATGACTTCCATGAAGGAGGAACATGATCAGAGAAGGTATCGATCTGGCATATACCCAATCGAGATTCATATAATCAATGCTACAATAAGGCAATGCAATGTTTATAAACTGAACTGGACACCAAATCATAAATCTTATGGAACTAGTCGGATCAGGTTGAACCATTTAATCAAACCCATTCAATCAGATGATGGCGTCATCATTATTTAAAATAGGATTAAACTGTATCGATGAGAAAAAAGTGGTTGAACCGGCTAATCAAATCGAAATGAAACAAATTGTATATAAAATGTACACTTAAATATACTTGAAATAGAAATAAAATGCATAGACAACATATATATTTCACACTATACATAGAATATTTTTTTCGTATGCACTGTCAAATGCCATAAATATCACACCCATATATATATATATTATTTAGACTAGATGCTCTATAACATAATAGTAGTTTAATTATATTTAAAATCTATTACATGTAAAAAGTTGTGTTAGAGCAGTTGGTTAAGACTTTGAAATAGATAAGCGAAGGCTATGGAGTTCAACTACCGCTACTAGCATTATTTTTAAAATTAATTAAAAATTAAATGCAGTTCCATTTTAGTTGAATCTAGTTAAGCCGTGTTAAAAATAATTGGTTGAACCGATGATTTAATTAAAATTCGAACATTCGAAAACCGATTAACCGAATCAATCCAGATTTGATTCACCAATCGGACCGATCGAACCTGTCATCCGATCCGATTTGCAAAATATTGAAAGAAGTGTTTATTGTAAGGTTGTTGACACTTTCAAGGGATAATAATTGTCCCAATAAAACATCAATGATAGTTTTTTATGTCATGTATTAACTTAATGTATTCATCCTCAAATATTTTCCTATCAACTCCGTTTAGCTTTTAAATATATTTATCTTGCTTGCATATCAATGCATCTCACTAAGTCATTTATGATCAACATAGATAAGAGAAATCACTCTTTTTGCACCACAATAATATGGATTTTATAATCACACATAAAACTAATCATGAGGGTTATGTAAACAGAATTTCCTTCCCAAGTCCTAAAAAAATCACAAATCCCACCAAATAATTTATAATTTGAAATGCACGTTACCGGTACACATCATCTTATACCAGCAAACAATAAGGAATGTACATTGGATATTGACCAAGACTTTATGATCTTGATGTGGCATATATTAGTCATACTTAATTTTTTTAATGAAAAATAGGTTGACTTCCTGAGATTGGAGTCACCATCGAATCATTATATTAAAAGAAAGAATGGTTACATGAGAAAATTACCTTGACTTCCAAAAGTTTAAGAGAGCCTTACAATGGGAAATAACATTCTCTGGATAAAATCTCTGGTTGTTAAAAAGAAGGTCATTTCTCGCCAGCCAAATTGTCCAAACAACGCCAAAAGGCCTTGCAACATCATCAGTTGAGCTGCCTCCTATCTTTCTTACCCCTTCCCAAAAGCTCATTATGCTACTCGTATCAATCCGTGTGATCGCCATTTCTCTCCACACCTTCTGCGAGTACTCACAGGAGAAGAAAAGATGCTCCGAGGTCTCCGACTGATACCCACATCTATCACAAGAAGCATCCTGAAGACCCAGGATTCTCGTTCTTCTGTCTTTGTCCAAGAACATGTCCCTCCTTAAGCACTAAAGGAAGACCTTTATCATATATGGTATTTTGCTTGCCCATATTATCTTCATATACTTGCACATGTCCTATATAGTATTTTGCACAGTCATATTTAATATATCCAATAATACGAAAATCATTGATGGATGTTGATCATTACATATCGAATCTGATTTCCATCAGCAATTGTCTGTTGATGTGATTGTGTGGTCAAATATTCAAAGTTGTCAAATCTTCAAATTTAGTTATTATCACAAATGTCATGGAAAATGAAATTTATCATTATTGAACCCGCACTCACAGGGCACTGTTCATGACACTGTTCATCAATTTAATTTTTTATTTTATACATCTAAATAATATTGACTAATTTCGGTGTGATTATTTTATTAACGTATATTGCCGTGCTTTTATAATCGAGGTGGTGAACGGGGGTTTTATCCGTAGGTCTTTTTCTTTTTTGTTATAACCCGAATAATAACTGTTTGGAGGGTTGAAAGGTTGGAATGATAATTGTGATGTGACATTGATTATATATTATTTTGAATTTTAAATGATTATAATATATTTTTTATGTTAATAATTTTATTTGAACATGATTAAAAAATATTATACCAAAGAAATTGTAAGGTCAACACAAGTAATCCCAACCTAAAAATGCATGGTTAGAGCTAGGAGTATGCCAGAATACCCCAGTGTACCCTAGCAACCAAACAGATCCTTTTGTCTACTCTCAGGATGGAATCACTTCAAGCGAACTGTAGGGGCATGTTTGGTTGCTGGGTTGGACTGGGTTGGGCTGGGGTACACCGGTGTACCCCTCCTTCCAACCCTCTCAATTCTCCTCACAGTTTACTATTCACAGGGGTACAATTTACTATTCACAGAGATACCCCAACTCAACCCAATCCAGTCCAATCCAGCAACCAAACAGGAGTCATAGGATTGCTAGCGGCAAGAAAGATCGGGTTGACGACTCTCCAAAGTTTGCTACAACAAAAAATTGCTTTTTTGATTTATTTGCTCCTAGGTTTTGTTCTATTTGCTCATGAGTATTCTTTTTATGCAAAACACCTAAATTCGTAACTTCCTCTCTTCGACACCGATAATAGGGTTTTCTGTCGACTGACTATGTCGGGCTGACAATTCTTCCAAATTTTTGTGCAACACATCACTATTTTGTTTGTTTAATCCATGGATTATCAAACCTACATTAGATTATATAAAATATACTCAATATTATATTTAAAAGTACCTAATTAGGTAGAGTCATGTAGAGGATTTGCTAATTCCACGAACCATGTTAGTCATTTTTGGAATTGCACGGGATTTTTTTTGACATTATCACATTTATGAATCCTGCGATATATTAAGCCCATGAGTTAATCGAAATGATATTAAAATTTATTTAATCTAGAAGATAATCATGTTTAGTTGTACGTAGATCATTTGTTGTAACAAACTAAAGCAAATCTGTCTAAATTCCTGTCAACCCAAGTTTTTAGAGGCAATGAAATGCTTTCTTGTTATATGACTTCTTTCTTATATTTTTTGTGGACAATAGCTTTAAGATAACTAAATGGATATTTTAACATCGTAAATTTATATTGTGGGGATCATCATATAATTATCTCACTCAATTTGCTGGAGTGGATTCTCACTCTTGTTCCTTTCCCGTAAAGCTCCAGGACTACGAAGATATTGCTTCTCGGATTGTTTCACCCAAGATTTTAAAAACTGGATAAGACATTGAATCGGTTAGTCTTCGGTTTGGTCCAACTGGGTCGGACCGGTGATGATGTTAATATGATGTCATCATTCCTATCGACTCACAAAAAATCAGATCGGACTTAATTTACTGGTCTGACTGGTCGAACCGTTTTTTTGAACCGATAAAATCGGATATCTATATAAATATGTATTTGTATATCAATGAAATAATCATTTAAATGGTCAAATCTTTCAACAGAAAAATATGATTGTCTATTTCGAATAAAACTCTACAAAAGGTAGTCACATTTTCTAGCATTATATACGAATAATAATTGCTTCTAGAAAATTACTTCAAGAAAGTAGTGGCACGAGTTATATTTCAAAAAAAGAGAGGGACATGACTGAAATCGCATAAGTTAAGAAGGGTACAAGTGATAAAATCCTATTATTTCATTACTTAAATCTTTATTTTTTAAAAATATACTAAACCATCAAAAACGGGTCAACCCGGTCCGACCACCGATCTGACACGATTTTTTATTTCTTTTTTTTTCAAAAATTAGTTACCTAAAACCGACCAAACCGATCGGGTCGAGGTCGATTCCCGATCCAACCGGTCCGACCGGCCGGTCCGGTCGGATTTTTTAAACCCTAGTTTCACCTATTCATTTCTTGGATTTATGTAATGCATCAAATTTGACAATCATGAAAAGTTTACTGCCTCTTCAGGCTGAAATAATCACCATCGAAAAAGGCTGAAAAGATATTAATGAGGATTTGATTTAAATGGGGGGAGAGAGAGACTTGGTGGTCTAAGGAGTAGGGTAAAAGATTTGAGTGAGGGTAAGCCGGTGGAAACCTAGTGGGTATCCTTTTTTGAAAGGGTAACACAAGTAAACGACGCCTTATTGTATCAAGTTTCTCTAATATTCTTCCATCATATATATAGTATGTTATCTTTGTTCGCATTATTGATACCATCTTAAACTTCAGGTCATGATATCCAAGCATTAGATGTCACGGGTATGGCTGTCAAAGGTATCATCGCATACTGTTTTAACGCATTAATTTACTTATGCTTCTACCAATGTTGTCACATCATTAGATAGTGAACACTTGATTTTTCTTTCATAACCTAAAAAATTATTAAAAAATCTACCCTAACATATATTGGAATTAAGATCTTCATTTGAGTTAGCGAAGCTGCTTTAATTTCAAACGAGCTTCTATGCATCATGCAAAAAAAAAATCTATATATTTTTTCCTTTCCACGAGGTTATAATGTTTCAGCAATATCTATGCTTGACTTGAGTGATATGTAACATATGGTTGCATTGATATATACTTCACCGGGTATAATAGTAAAACAAAATCAAGAATTTCATCTTATTATCCCGCATGCTTGTCAATATTCCTTATATATTTCCTTGGTGTCTTGTATTTTCTCTTAAAACTTTCATAAAGCAAGCTTCCTAACATTCTTTCTTATTTATAGCATGCCATACTTCAGACTTTGATAGGCAAGTGTCAAATATCAAGAGTGTGGTTGCCAAAGGTATCTCCGCTTAATATCCCAACTTGATGAAATAATGCTTACGTTAAAAATTTTTAGTATCTTTAAATTTGTTCATAGGACGATAAGTAATGGAGCATTGGGCCCTTAGGTTGTTGCATAAAATGTAGAGCAATCATGTGCATAAACTTTGTTGTTTGGATGGAAATGTTAAGTTACCATCTCAAAGATGTGCCACTGTTCTTTGAGTCACTTCTTGGTCAGCATTCACACTCTGTACATTTCAGAAAATATTTTCGACAATACAACAAGCTTTAGCTTCACATCTGTTGAAGCCTTCATAGAATCAAATATAACCATGTGAAACAAGCTCTAAGAGGTCGTTCGTTTGATGGGTTAAACTCCCCTTTGAGGGAGTTTACCCCCCTAACTGGGCCTCACTTTATTTCTCTTTTAAAAATTAAATAAATCAATTATTCATCTTCAATTCCATCAAAAAATAATATATTATACCATTATATCATATAAAAATTATAAACTACTCCACTTTTACTCACTTTTCCAAACTTTAATAGAATCACATCTAATAACTACTCACTTTTTCAAACTTCAATACAACCATATCACAACAAATCCACTTCTAACTCATCCTCATTTTAATCTTCTATCCAAACACCAAAACACAAAAACGGATTACCCTCTACTAGTTTAACCCGCCCTAACTCGCGTACCAAACACACCCTAACTCCCGTGCAAGGGAGAAGCAAGCTCTTCTGCACCGGGCTCCACTAGTATATTCTTATTTTAGTACAATAAACAAACATTTAAATGTAAAACAATGGTAGTCAATAAATAAATCAATAATAATCAAATGTCCATATCCATTAACAAATTAATATGTATTATCTACTATTGAAAATTTTGACAGCCAGCCAGACAAGAACAAACGCTAGTCGTGTAGAAATTGGAACAGGATTTTCCACAAGTTTGGTAATATTGTATAGTCTCAACACCTCATATAACCTTAGATATAATGTGCTGGACTAATGATTGAGTAATATTTGTTTAAATCTCGCTTAACATAACCACTGTTCCTCTTTTTTTTGCGGCTTCACTCGAGTTTCCTATTTATTACTTAATGCACTCATTGTGTCTCAAAATCTTTACATGATCTTGACCACTTCGTTCACCATTATTTTGTTTACCAAGAGGTATCTTTTAACCATTTCCACTATCAAGTATCATTTTCATAATATAAGCATGTTGTTTGTATGTTCTTGTATGTGTGATAGACACAAGATTAGGGATGCGCACACACACGCTCACGCACATACGCAAGCGCGCGCACACACACACATACACACACACACACAATCACACACACACACATAGAGGATGGGGAGCATGCACCCCGATGCATGTAATTTTACACGCAGCGGGGCCTATATCTTTACATGCACCAGGACCTATATCTTATAAATTTTTTACTTTTTTTGAAAAATATCATCATGTATACTCATCTATATATCCCTCCAATATGGAATTCGAATTTTTTCAGAAACAGAGACTCCTATGTCCTCCATCTAGAACAGGTCGATTACAACAATTCTAACCGTTAAAATTACCTATTCTAGATGGAAGTCTTAGGAAACTTTGTTTCTGACGAAATTCAATTGACATAATGGAGGGATATATAGATGAATATACTTTGTGATATTTTCTAAAAATTAAAAAATGTAGAAGATATAGACCTCGATGCATATAAAATTACATGAACCTTGGTGCATATCCTCCATCCTCATATATATATATATATATATATATATATATATATATATATATATGGGTAAAATGTGTATGCCCCCTAGGGGGAGCTAACTTAGCTCTCCCCGCCATTTTTTCACAAATTTTTTTCATTTTTTTGAAATCTAAAACCGTGTAAATTCATTATTAAATACCAATATTATGTCATTCAAATTTCATGCGAAACAGAGACTCGTACGATCTCCATCCAAACGGGGTCGATTTAAAAAATCCTGTTAAAAAAATGACTGTCTGGATGGAGGCCGTAGGAGTCTCTGTTTGACACGAAATTTTTATAACATAATATAGGGATATAGTGATGAATATTCACGGAAAAAATTTTCAAAAAAAATAAAAAAATTGAAGAAAATAGGGTGGGGGAGCTAAGTTAGCTCCCCCTAGGGGGCAGCCCCATTTTCCTCTCTCTCTCTCTCTCTCTCTCTCTATATATATATATATATATATATATATATATATATGGATTTAATGGCTGCCCCACCCCCTATTTTCGGTATTTTTTTATTTTTTGAAAAATATCACCATGTATATTAATCTATATAATCCTCCTACACGTGATTCCAATTTTGTCAGAAACAGAGACTTATATGTCCTCCATCTAGAATATGCAATTTTAACGGTCTTAGAACGGCTGTAATCGTACATGTTCTAGATGGAGGGCATATGAGTCTCTGTTTCAGGAAAAACTTGAATGACATATAGGAGGGATACATGGATGAATATACATGACGATGTTTTTCAAAGAAATAAAAAAACACCGAAATAGCGCAGAGGCAACCCCATTAAACTCTCTCTCTCTCTCTCTATATATATATAAGGTTTTTATCCAATGAGTTCTACTCCCATTAGAGATGAGATGAACCCCTCTTTTTAATTCTTTGATCTTAATCCAACCATCATTGTATTACACGTGTACTGTCTTTTTTAAGAAGATTTTTTCAATTCCCAAATAGTAGGAACAGTAACCATAATGGAAAGAAAATTAAATTGGAAATTATAAGGAAGTCTAAAGATAGCACGCACTTATAGAAACGTATTGTATTGCAACGAGAGAGGATTAATCTGGCGATTTGCAACTTGAGGAGATTGATCTTGTAAAGTGAGGAAATCGATTTGTCCAATGTAAGGTTTTGTTTTTGAAGATTAATAAACGTTTAGTTCACGTTTGATAGAATCTGATCGTTTTTTTAATTTTCGATTTTAGTTTTAAACATGATGTATTGATGAACGCGAAATTCGCCTCTTTAATAAATATAAATAATGCTGTAGCACAGGAGGCGAATTCGGTTCAGCAAAAACCACACTCTTTGAATGCTGTGGAATATTTATACTTGGCAAGTGTACCAAGGTCGAACACAGGGACACAGCTGCTTAATCATGGCTTTTGAATTTTGATTCATGAAGTTCAATGTCAATTAATCTCAATTTCAGGTCCATATGCAAATTATGATGCACTAAGCTATTTACAAGGTAATGCCATGATGCATGCATTTTTTTAGATATTTTTATGCAAGTTAGGAGATGCATGTGCGAATATGCAAGAGAAATTATACACAGATTAAATACTACAATTATACCCCTTAAAAATTATGAGCAGCATGAGAAAACTGAAACTAGTGTCAATTTAATCGCAATAATAAAGAGTGGTCATCAAATTTAAGCAAGGCAAGGAGGGCAGGGTCCATTTGCCACATAAAAATTTACTTTAATTAAACAGGAGCAAATAAGACAATTAAACATGCTAGAATGTAGAGGACAAAACAAGGATCAAAACGACACTAAAATCATGCAATTTGGACCTACGATGCTCAAGTTATGCTAAAAACAGTGCAAGGGCATAAATGTAATAAAAATGCAAGAAAAATAAAGGATAATTATTACATTTAGGTCCCTGGAAGGACCTAAATGTAAATACCGAAAACCGCCTGGGCCTTTGAATAATTTTTCCAAGCGCGCAAGGGCCTTTTTGTAATTCTTCCAAACCTTGAGGGCTTCCCTGTAAAATAACCCAGGCGCGCACGTGAGGCACGCGCCTGGGGACCTTTATGCAATTTCCAAAATGTCCAGGGTCTGTCGTGTAAATTACCCAGGCCCTCACGCGCCATGCACGCGAGGGACTTAGGCTCGGGAGGACGCTGAGGCTCGGGCCACGTGGCAATGACTGGACGTTCGGCGTTAGGCTCGGATGACCCGAGCCTGTAGGTCGGGGAAGAGGCTCGGGTCGACCACGTGGTCTCATCTGGACCGTCCGATCCTGATGATCGGACGGTTACTGCATCTCCACTATCCTCCGCAGGCCACCGGAGAAGGCGGGGCTCCGGCGACCTGCTGGTAGCTCCGCCGCGCTCTAAGTGATAGTCTGAAGGTCAGGGAAGAAAGCTGGCGAGCCGGCGGATAACTTCGACGCTTCGCGAGGCTCCGAGGCATGTCGGAGGGAAGAATCGATGGAGCCTCGCCGGCGGAGGAGAGCTCGAATTGGCTCCGACGCAAACTCCGGCAATTGAAGTACCTGCAGGGGGGTTAGTTCTAGCCGAAGCTTGTGCGTGGGTGTGCGAGGTGAGTGAGGTGATCGGAAGGCCGTGGAGGTGGCAAGAATGGCGGCCAGAGACTTCTTCGCCGGCGGAGCAGGTGAAGAGGGGGGTCGGTGCGGTTGGGGGTTCTGGAGAAGGGAGAAATGGACGGCGAAGGTGATGGTGGTTGGGTGAAGCTATTGAGTTGATCAGATGGAGGTGGTAGTGAGTGATAGAGTCGGAAAAAATTACGAGAAACAAAGAATAAAATTCACCTCGCCGGAGCGAGGTGATGGCGGAGGGGAATGGCTTGGGCTGAGGCTCAAGGGAGCCTCGAGTCGTCGCCCGGCGAGGTCAGCCGGACCTCGGGGCTCAATGGTGGTGAGAACCACCTGGACACGGCGGAGTGCCGCCGTGGGTCGACACCAGGCAAACACCATCTTCGCCTCTCAATTCCGCCCCTCCGCTGTCACCGAAGGGGCGGAGGAAGCTAGGTGAAGGCCCCACGTTGGTGGACGCCGTTTGAAGGTGGCGGCGGAGGTGGATAAATAGGAGGAGGTGGCGGCTATTTCAGATGGTCATGATGAGGGTTTGTAACGGCGATGTTTATTGCGTCGAGTGATGGAGGGAGTTAGTGTAGGGTGAGCGAGAATGGTGGGTGAACGGTCGATGGAGGGGTGGTGTTATGGTGCAGGAAGACGATCGGAGGTGGCGGCCATAAATGGAAGGGGGTGGTATGCGCGCGAGGTGAAACGGCTGGAGAGGGAGGCGTTGGAGGTAGGGGACGATGATCGAGCCGTTGGATCTCATGATCCAACGGCTGGGATGGCGCGAGAGCAGAGGGTGGAGATCAGATCCTTAGGATCTGATCAAGCGGTGGAGGAATGGGCGGTAGCGAATGGCTAGGATGCAACATGACGTTTCATCCTACGGTGAGAACTGAGGGGATGACGTGGAGGATTGACAGGCATTGGATGAGGGTGGAGATCCAGCGGTTGAGAGGAAGGCGCTAGGGAGCGGTGAGGATCTGATCTGAGATCAGATCAAACGGATGGAAATGACGCAGGAGTGGATGGATGAGATGGAGGCGGGTTGGAGTGGATCTGACGGCCAGGAAGAGGGGTCGGGTGGAGGAATGAGGAGCGGCCGCGTGGCGGCTCCAGAGAGCGCCACGTGGCTGCATCAAAAAATTCAGAAAATATTAAAACAAAGATAAATACAAAATAAATAGTTAGAGATAAAATTAGGAAAAAGTCAAAACATAAAAGTTGCTCGTCTCGACGAGATCTACAACTTTCATGTTGGACAAAAAGCCAAAAGAGGTCATTTATACAAAACGTATTTTTGGGTGTATTTTTAGGGAGGTAAAAACACCAATTTTTGTCTTTTGATTTGTTTTTGTATATTTTTTTGTGTTTTTCATGGTCAGTGAAATATAGATAATTATATTATCTAATTTTTATGGGTTTTTGGTAATAAATTAATTAGTAATTATATACAATAATTATAGGTTAATTAAATACAGATTATATACAATATAATACAAGATAAAATGAATGGATTATTAGTGAATTTCATTGATTTAATTAAGCTAGGGGTTTAATATGTTTATTTTAATATGATGAATACGAGATTCATCATACCCCTATACTTAAACCATGCTCGTCCTCGAGCATCTAAAGAATGAAGGAGTCGGATTAATTCCTGCGTGAAATTTTCAAGGCTTGATCTTTGAAGACCCTTGACCTAAGTGATCCTAAAATTCTGGGTTTATCCAAGCCTTAGTCAGAAGGAATCCAACTTCTCTGATTATCGGACTCTCTTTTTGTACATATAATATAAGGATATGACACTTAGTGTACTGCATTTCATGAGAGCCGAGTCGATGCATCACCCAAAGTTCCAGTCCCAAAGACTCTCCTCTAGACCTAATCCTCAATACTAGGGAAGAAGTCTACTCTTGCTTCAGTCAACCATCTCTTTAGTTTGTCAGACTTTGAAATGTAGATGGACGGCCAGATGATGGAGGGACATGGGATTGTGTCTAATTTTCTCACCCTCACATTGGAACAAGGGGCCTCTCGAGTGCCTTTTACTCAACACTTGTAAATCATTATCTTGTTGATCAATGTGTCCGTCAAGAGAGTTGGAGTCGTCTGCACTTGTTTTTCTGGGAGTACACCGGGGTGTGTCTTTTCTGAGTATCTAAGATACCTTCGACACCCAGACTTGTATCGCTTACGATGCAGGGCCCTTTTTGTGGTGTCAGCCCGACTCCTTGGTCCTAATTAGCGCTCGGTCCAAGTGGACACTTTGAAAATGTTTGGGAGCGCTCGCCATTGGTGGAAGCTCATTTGGAATTTTGTCTTTGGATTTAGAGCTTTTCTTTAACATTTCATTTCTTTTGTTGGCTAGCTCCACTGCTTTTACCAAGAGATAGGCGCACACTGATCAACAAGTCTCTTTAGGTTTCATCACACCCAGGCACTTTTAGGTAAATATCAAGAGATAGCATATGAATCTTGTTCACATACTGGCTAGGGTTTTGCTGACACTCAGGTTTTCTGAAGCCTTCATTAACTTTATCCCATCCTCGAATATCATTAGATCGGGTCTAAACTCGTTTCTCTGGTCCTAGTTCCTTAAGTGATATCTCATCTCAACTCATCAATCATGCAGTTGTGGACGTGACTGTGCTGATCATATTTTCTTGAAGGTAGAGATGAAGAGTGCAATATAGCACTCAAATCTTTCAAATCAGAGGAGTGTGGATATTTAAGTCATGAAAAACCCTAATGATTAAGGCATGTTAACTCAGACTCTCAAGATCCCAGAGATCCAGTGTCCTCAAAAATCCTCAAGCCTTGCGTGAGTGTGAATGTGTCAGGAATACACCAACTCCTTGGGTTAAAGAATTTTTGTTTGATTTTTATCTTTTGCAACTTTTTATGGGTTTTAAAGTTTTTTTTTTGAAAAAGGGTTACTTACAAAGATTAATCCCTCAATTTTAATTTTTACAGGTTTTTACTCAGTTCCCACGGTTACCAAAACCCAGCCCGAAAAATAAAATTTTAAAAACTTTTAAAAACACGAGCTAAGGCTAAAGTAATATACAATAATATACGGTATACCCCCCTATACTTAAAATTTGCTATGTCCTCATAGCACAAGTGCCATGAAGCCAAGGCTCGGTTCAAGTACAGGGACATATAGCGGAACTGAGGAGGAGGGTCCCCCTATACTTAGGCCAAAATCGGCCTAAGCACAAGAAGACTGAACGAGGGAGGAATGAATAGGCAGGTCCCCCCTATACTTAGGCTACAATTAGCCGAAGTAAGATCTGTGTTTAGGGGGGATGTCTATGGTACAAGGGTGAGGGGGAGGGGGTTCTTGAAGAATAGATATACACAGAGAGAGCGAGAGATAGAGAGAGAGAGAGAGAGTGAAATTTACAGGGGTTGGGGGTGAGTATGTGCATGTGCAGTGTAGGTGTGTGTGGGGGGGGATTTTTTTTTTTTGAGTACAATATGCAAGACTGAAAATAAATATGCAGATGCAATGTTTTTTTTTACAACATGCAATGCTATTTGACTGATAATAATCCTAGAATTTCTTCACGGCTTCTTTTGCGGCCTCTTCAGCGGAAGCTCCCGACTTCGCGCCTCCATGACGATCAGGCGTCCCCGATTTTCATGGGCCCTGCCACAAAAGAGAAAAATTAGAAAATCAGAAAAATTACATCAGTAAATATTATGCAAAGAAATGATGCATGAAATGAGGACCTAAAAAAAATCAAAATCCAAAAAATTAAGCTAAGCCGTGTCCCCGACAACGGCGCCATTTGATGAACGTGAAATTCGCCTCTTTAATAAATATAAATAACGCTGTAGCACAGGAGGCGAATTCGGTTCAGCAAAAACCACACTCTTTGAATGCTGTGGAATATTTATACTTGGCAAGTGTACCAAGGTCGAACACAGGGACACAGCTGCTTAATCATGGCTTTTGAATTTTGATTCATGAAGTTCAATGTCAATTAATCTCAATTTCAGGTCCATATGCAAATTATGATGCACTAAGCTATTTACAAGGTAATGCCATGATGCATGCATTTTTTTAGATATTTTTATGCAAGTTAGGAGATGCATGTGCGAATATGCAAGAGAAATTATACACAGATTAAATACTACAATTATACCCCTTAAAAATTATGAGCAGCATGAGAAAACTGAAACTAGTGTCAATTTAATCGCAATAATAAAGAGTGGTCATCAAATTTAAGCAAGGCAAGGAGGGCAGGGTCCATTTGCCACATAAAAATTTACTTTAATTAAACAGGAGCAAATAAGACAATTAAACATGCTAGAATGTAGAGGACAAAACAAGGATCAAAACGACACTAAAATCATGCAATTTGGACCTACGATGCTCAAGTTATGCTAAAAACAGTGCAAGGGCATAAATGTAATAAAAATGCAAGAAAAATAAAGGATAATTATTACATTTAGGTCCCTGGAAGGACCTAAATGTAAATACCGAAAACCGCCTGGGCCTTTGAATAATTTTTCCAAGCGCGCAAGGGCCTTTTTGTAATTCTTCCAAACCTTGAGGGCTTCCCTGTAAAATAACCCAGGCGCGCACGTGAGGCACGCGCCTGGGGACCTTTATGCAATTTCCAAAATGTCCAGGGTCTGTCGTGTAAATTACCCAGGCCCTCACGCGCCATGCACGCGAGGGACTTAGGCTCGGGAGGACGCTGAGGCTCGGGCCACGTGGCAATGACTGGACGTTCGGCGTTAGGCTCGGATGACCCGAGCCTGTAGGTCGGGGAAGAGGCTCGGGTCGACCACGTGGTCTCATCTGGACCGTCCGATCCTGATGATCGGACGGTTACTGCATCTCCACTATCCTCCGCAGGCCACCGGAGAAGGCGGGGCTCCGGCGACCTGCTGGTAGCTCCGCCGCGCTCTAAGTGATAGTCTGAAGGTCAGGGAAGAAAGCTGGCGAGCCGGCGGATAACTTCGACGCTTCGCGAGGCTCCGAGGCATGTCGGAGGGAAGAATCGATGGAGCCTCGCCAGCGGAGGAGAGCTCGAATTGGCTCCGACGCAAACTCCGGCAATTGAAGTACCTGCAGGGGGGTTAGTTCTAGCCGAAGCTTGTGCGTGGGTGTGCGAGGTGAGTGAGGTGATCGGAAGGCCGTGGAGGTGGCAAGAATGGCGGCCAGAGACTTCTTCGCCGGCGGAGCAGGTGAAGAGGGGGGTCGGTGCGGTTGGGGGTTCTGGAGAAGGGAGAAATGGACGGCAAAGGTGATGGTGGTTGGGTGAAGCTATTGAGTTGATCAGATGGAGGTGGTAGTGAGTGATAGAGTCGGAAAAAATTACGAGAAACAAAGAATAAAATTCACCTCGCCGGAGCGAGGTGATGGCGGAGGGGAATGGCTTGGGCTGAGGCTCAAGGGAGCCTCGAGTCGTCGCCCGGCAAGGTCAGCCGGACCTTGGGGCTCAATGGTGGTGAGAACCACCTGGACACGGCGGAGTGCCGCCGTGGGTCGACACCAGGCAAACACCATCTTCGCCTCTCAATTCCGCCCCTCCGCTGTCACCGAAGGGGCGGAGGAAGCTAGGTGAAGGCCCCACGTTGGTGGACGCCGTTTGAAGGTGGCAGCGGAGGTGGATAAATAGGAGGAGGTGGCGGCTATTTCAGATGGTCATGATGAGGGTTTGTAACGGCGATGTTTATTGCGTCGAGTGATGGAGGGAGTTAGTGTAGGGTGAGCGAGAATGGTGGGTGAACGGTCGATGGAGGGGTGGTGTTATGGTGCAGGAAGACGATCGGAGGTGGCGGCCATAAATGGAAGGGGGTGGTATGCGCGCGAGGTGAAACGGCTGGAGAGGGAGGCGTTGGAGGTAGGGGACGATGATCGAGCCGTTGGATCTCATGATCCAACGGCTGGGATGGCGCGAGAGCAGAGGGTGGAGATCAGATCCTTAGGATCTGATCAAGCGGTGGAGGAATGGGCGGTAGCGAATGGCTAGGATGCAACATGACGTTTCATCCTACGGTGAGAACTGAGGGGATGACGTGGAGGATTGACAGGCATTGGATGAGGGTGGAGATCCAGCGGTTGAGAGGAAGGCGCTAGGGAGCGGTGAGGATCTGATCTGAGATCAGATCAAACGGCTGGAAATGACGCAGGAGTGGATGGATGAGATGGAGGCGGGTTGGAGTGGATCTGACGGCCAGGAAGAGGGGTCGGGTGGAGGAATGAGGAGCGGCCGCGTGGCGGCTCCAGAGAGCGCCACGTGGCTGCATCAAAAAATTCAGAAAATATTAAAACAAAGATAAATACAAAATAAATAGTTAGAGATAAAATTAGGAAAAAGTCAAAACATAAAAGTTGCTCGTCTCGACGAGATCTACAACTTTCATGTTGGACAAAAAGCCAAAAGAGGTCATTTATACAAAACGTATTTTTGGGTGTATTTTTAGGGAGGTAAAAACACCAATTTTTGTCTTTTGATTTGTTTTTGTATATTTTTTTGTGTTTTTCATGGTCAGTGAAATATAGATAATTATATTATCTAATTTTTATGGGTTTTTGGTAATAAATTAATTAGTAATTATATACAATAATTATAGGTTAATTAAATACAGATTATATACAATATAATACAAGATAAAATGAATGGATTATTAGTGAATTTCATTGATTTAATTAAGCTAGGGGTTTAATATGTTTATTTTAATATGATGAATACGAGATTCATCATGTATTATTTGCGATTGTATTTGAATCATGATATCTTAAAAGCAACGGTGAATGATGATTCTTTGTTGGATTTGGATCGTCAGAATATCATATGAGGAGGATCGACGATGGATGGCTTACAATTGGATTTGGATCATCAGAATATCATATGAGAAGGATCGACGATGGATGACTTGCAATTGGATTTGGATCAAGAAAATACTATTTCAGAAGGATCATGTTCAATTTATATTACTTTTACATCTTTAAAAATTACTTATATCACATTATGTTATTGAGCCAAATTACTAAAAAAATGATATTAAGTTACTTATGGCATCTCAAAGTTACTGACAATATGGCATGTATTACTTTTCTATATATTATTCTTACTGATTCAATTTTATTCATTAGTTACTTATGTATCTTAAGAAAATATTATATGTTACCTGTCAGTTTGTCATTCTTACCGAATATTTTATATTAGATTGCTAATGTATTTACTTAATTTAATTATAAGATATTTTATGTTACTGTCGCTAACACAATTGTTACTTTTCATGCATTACTTTGAAAATATACCAAGTTACTAATGTATTTACATTATTTACTGAGATGATATTTTAATTTTACTATTGCCTACAATTGTTACTGCTTCTCTTTAGTTCTTACAACTCGCAACTACTGATTTAATTTATTTTTACCTTAGATATGTCAGATGCCTGAATACTTCTAATGTGTTACAACTCACAACATCATTCGTGGATGGAAAAAAATGAAACATTGATGATTGTTATATACTTCTTGATTAAAGAGGCGAGAAGAACATTTTTGACAATATTATTAAGAACCAATCATTTTGTAACTAATACACAAGAGGTAATAACAAATACAATCATCAAATGAATATATTGATGTGTAACTATAATTTCAGTAACTAATCACAATGACTCAGTAATATGGACATGAATATTCAGTAGTTCTCCGTATAACGGCAGTAATTTTTCTACTCAATTGTCTAGTAATTATTCAGAAATACTAAGTAGCTATATCTTTAATAACAATCATAATTAATTCAGTAATATAGACATTATAATCAGTAAATATTGTATGGACACTAGTAGTTACATAATCAGTAATTGATGTATGGATACTAGTAACCATAACTTCAGTAACAATAACAATGAGTAATATGAATATTTGTAAATAGTAATTACTATATGAATATTATTAAGTATAACTTCAGTAACTAATCATTCTGTAACTACAAATTCCGTAACTAATCACATTACGTCAGTAATATGGACATGAATATTCAGTAATTGTTCATATTAACATAAGTAGTTTATCTATTCAATTTCCTAGTAAATATACAAAAGTACTAAATAACTATAACTTCAGTAACAATCATAATGCCTTCAGTAATATGCATATTTGTAATCAATAATTATTGTATGGACATTAGTAATTGACGTAATTAATAATTACTGTAATCGATACTTTACCTTTTCTAATCTATACGTGAAATGATCATTCTATAAATAAATTGTATGCAAGCAATAATTTAAATGTAGATTTTTTTATCTTACTAAAACTGACCACCTACTTTTAAGGAAATAATTTAACTCGAATTCTTAATATGTTAATAATGCAAAGCACATTGTTATTGCCAAAACCGTCTCCTACCAAATAAAACCAACATATACACGTGGCGAGCCCATGTTTGGTGCTCACCACAACTCAAATGGGCAAGGCGCTCATTGGATAAGCCCTCCCTCCCTCTCTCTATATACACACACACACATAGAGAGGGGGGGATCCTACTCCATGGAGTAGGCAACTTACCCACTCTATTCCCATTTTTTGCCACTTTTTTTTATTTTTTTGAAAATTCTTCCATGGATTTTCATAGCTATATCCCTCTAATATGTCATTCAAATTTCGTCAGAAACATAGACTCATATTCCCTCCATCCAGAATAAGTAATTTTAACAGATTTAGATTTGTTGTAATCGATCTGTTCAAGATGGAGGGCATATGAGTCTCTATTTCTGACGAAATTTGATAGTTATGAAAATCCATGGAAGCATTCATTCTGCGGTGCTAACAGTAGGCTCTCAGAATTAGACGTAGGAGACATAGCGGTTTCCACCTAAAAATAAACAAAGGAAGGAGAGGAGCTAGGCGACTCTACTCACTCTATCAGATCAGTAAGTGCGTACTATGCCCATGGTCGATTATTTCATTTATTTGACTGACAGGAAGTGGAATGCTCTCAATTGATAAGCCCTCATACCCGCTATCATCACAGCATTGCCTGCCAAGGCAGGAGGATGGATCTCTTGAGCTTCTTAGTGTCGCTGCTTTATTATTTCGCATTGTCAGACAACCCATGAAATTCTCTATTTTTTGACTCGATTAACATAAGCAAAGATATGATATGAATGAAGGATCTTATGAAAGAACCGAATAAAGAATATGAAGATTGTAAATTATTCAACAACAGTTCATGTGAATATCATCTTGCAAAGAGCTCTATCTCGAGGACTAAGCACATTGATGTGAAGTACAACTTCATTCGGATGCAACTAGAAGATGAACAATTTAAGTTGAAGAAGATCCACATATTAGAAAATCCTGCTGATATGTTCACAAACTCTATAACAATGGAGAAGCTGAAGACATGTTCAACTTCTATTGATCTTCAAGCATAGAAGACAAAGGAAAGCTCATGCCAGGACTATTGAAGATGTGGTGTGTACTACGAATCAACCTTCAAGTGGGAGTTTGTTGAGATTTATCATGTGAAAACTGACTGGCTGAATACTAGTAGAGAGCATTGTTGATGTGACTGATCTCGTTCCTGCCTTCTGATTAGTTGAGAGATGTTGGGTTAGATTGTTGAGGTGTCTGACACGTCTCCTGCATCCTGAGTGGCCAAGAGCTATTGGGTCAGATTGCGGAGATGCACAATACACCTAATGTATCCTGATTGGCTGAGAGCTGGTGGTGGGGATTGCTGAATACTTGGTATTCTATTATTGTAGTATAAAAGGGGTTCTGTGGCACCACATATTGTACACATCATCATTCAAATAATAGTAGAGAGAGTCCGGTGTGAGCAAGCACATTTCTAAACAACTATAATCCGCATCTTGTACGATTGTACGTGCTTTCTTCTTCGATCGTGATTCTAGTCGTGCGGTGCTTGATCAGATCCATCCCCAACACTAGGTTCTAATCATCACCTCCAAGATCACAGATAAGAGCTATCACTGAGGTCTGCCCGAAGCCGGAGGCCTATTCCTCTGAAGTGGCGAATGATCTGATCTTCAGGTGTTGGCTTGGGATTTACGAAGGGGAGTGGCGAGGGTCACGTGGACGAACATGAGTGGGATTTTGTTGCAATTGGGAACACCGAGATCAACGGGGACGACATGGTGATGGGAGAAGGGCTGGAGATTGCATGATCAGAGAAGACCGATGATATGGAAGTGTGGAAGGTGGAGATGATGGTGACGTTTACTGATTCAGGGATATCTTCGCACAACTAGATATGGAGGAGGGATCTCCGGCAAAGACATCGATGGTCTACGGATGTGGGGGCCAGAGAAGACATGGTCAATGGTTGGAGGAGGAAGATGACTCCTAGCCATTAGATCAATATTAATCTAATTGTCAAAATCGAGCCAAAGCAATAAGAGGGTACCTGACTCAGACCATTGGATTAGACTTGATCTAATGTATTTTGTGATGGTAGAAGGGAGAAAATGGAGGCGACTCGTAGCGGCTCCAAGAGCGGCTATGTGTCGCCACCATAAAATTCAGAACACAATATCAGAGAAATATAAAAATAAAATTGTAAATGATTTCGAATCAAAAAATTTCCTTCATGAAAGTTGTTTATATCGATGAGAGCTACAATTTCAAGGACTCAAACTTAAAACGCATCACTTGTGTAGAGTGATTTTTGTATAGATAATTCATGTACATGAAATACCAGTATTTTTATTGTTTTGTAAACTTTTGTGATTTTTAATGGAAGGAAAAATCAAAAGAAAATCAGCTAAAATATTAGAGATTATTTATATACCAATCTAATTTTTATGGGATTTTTAATACTTAATAAAAAAGAAAATAATTATGAATAATCTTATGTATAGAATATATATGCAAACCCATGATACTTTATTTTCTTTATTTTTTATATTTTTTTGGATTTTTATTTATACACACTTTATTAAAACACCACTCAAGGAAAATAAATAAAAATATAAACAAGTTAAAAAGAGTCAATTATGTAATCGACAACGTAAAGTTAATAAATATGTACAATCTATAATGAGTTTCCAAAACTCAAGTTTCACATATGAATTCTGATCCTTTTGAACATAGTCTTGATTTATAGATAATCGATTTGTACATTAATTCAAAAGTGAGTTCGATTTCATAGGAGACTGTATTGGAGAGATATTTACATTTGCGATTTTTTATCTCCGAATTATGGTTTGTCTTGATTTCACATACATATATGGTAGTATTTTTCTGATATTTTTCATTGGTTAACACGAGTGATATGTACACAATAAAGTTGATTTCAATCATTTTGGAGTTAGTGTGAATTAAACAAAAATAGGTAAAGTTTGGATTATTTACAGATAGATATTTCGAATTCTTATTTTTTTATTTTTATTGTAAATCATTTCTTTGACCTATATACAAGATAACACCATATTATCAGCCTATTTTTATTACAAGGTATATTTTATTAATTTATAAATTTAAGGTTGTTAATTTATATTTATTCAGAGATTTAAGGTAAATTTTAGATATTGATTTAGTGAATCACATGTTCATCATTAGTGTCCTTTGTTACGTTTTTTCGATTACTTCATCATCGATAAATAAATTTCTTATGTTCGATCACTTCATGATCGACCACCTTGCAGACTTGATTGATCACATTTCAAATTCAATTTCAAGGGCTAGTTTTGATCGATCAAAAGTTGACATGATCAAGAACCTTACTCGATCGATTAAACAAAATAACCTGATCAGTCAATGGAATTGAATCTTTGCGATTTCTTGCGAGATTTATTTCTAACAACTTTTTTTAAAGGTTCGACTCTGACTTTATAAATAGGACCATAAATTCTTATTGAAAAGCACACATGAACATGCATTCCAAAGCAATGCATAATAAATGTGTTTCCTTCTCTTTATTTCTCCATGAACTTTAGTGTTTATGTTCTTAGAGAGAAAGGTGTTGTCATAAGAGCTGGTAAGATTGTTCTAATTCGGTCAATCTCTCCAAGTTAACATTGATCATTTCCAAACTTCTCTCTAACTAGTCAGAAATAGATTTTTGCAGGAGATGGCATTATCGATGATATTTTTGTAGTTACATTATTAGAATCGTATGTGCTCATATTTAGATATATTGATTGATATTGCTCACACTATAATATATTGATTTCGCAATATATTTCTTCTGCTAATAGTGCAAAAAAACATTACACTTCTTTCTTTCTTTCAGACAATACTTCCTACAAAGAGTCTTGGTGTCAGATACAAGGTTTGCAAATTTCTTGGTGTTCGATTTAAAAAGGTTTGAGGACATTTCAAATCTCAACAATACTCGACAGCATCTCGATATCTGATCCACATATGATGTATTTGGTGTGTAATCTAAGATTGTAGAGCCTATTTGTGAGTGATCCAAGAGTTTTGTGAAATACTTGAGCTATCTATGTAAATAAATCATATAGTAAGGCAATTAATCAACACAACTAATCAGGAATCTTGAGTCATGAACTCATGTCATGATTTTTACTGAATTGGGTGTCCATGTTAACATATATGTGCTTCTGGATTGATTAACTGGTTTGCTTGTTCTACTCTTATTTAAATTCCTTACATTATTTTTAACTACCACTTTTATGTGGATACTGCTAATCAACCTCCCCCTCCTAAGTAGTGTTTCAATCATATAGATACTCTTAATGAGATGCCATGTCATATAACTCACAACACTGAATTTTATGGCATGCCCAAGAAGATGCATGTTGATGGCACTCAGGGGTGGGTCCGACATGCAGATGGGGTGGCAACTTGTGAGAGGAGCTTACAGATGGTGAGGGGATGGTCCAACAGGATCAACGTGACATGATGATCATGATGAAGTTCAACTCAAGCAGTAGATTATTAGTGTTGAGACAATTGCATCCTAAAATGATAGCGTTGGATTCAATATAATCCTGAAAGGTGATTTAATTAGATCAGATCTCATTAGGATCTTGAATATTGAAGATTTATTGGATCTTGGATCAATTGAGATTTATTGAGACCTTGATTGATTGAGAACGATTGCAATAATTAATCTATGATTGTATTTGTGCTAATATAAGAGAGGGTGGATGGCGGTATACCATTACAACCATGGGAGAGGGCAACAATGTAACTGTGAGAGAGAGAGAGAGAGGAGTGTAAGAGAACAAGGGAATAGGGAGTGTAAGAGAGCAACGAATAGAGAGTCATACTTATTCTTCTTCTAGTGAACTTCCTTCTTAAGTGGTCGTGAGAGCTAACCGATCACCATCGTAATATGGTTTTAGTTCTTCACATGTTTCATTGATGGTGGTTGATTACACATCTAGTGATTCTTATCCGCAACATATGCGGAAGGGTGCTCGGTGGAGGAATGGAGAGGCAATAAGTCTTTCAATTAGAACCATGGCTTTATCCCAATCCAATGCACACAACATCTACTGATGTGATCACAATAAAGCAAAGGATCATTAACCATCGTCCTTGCCACTAATAGAAGATGTTTGTTGATGCCGTTGTGGAAATTTCCAATTTTATTGTAAAGTAATTAATGAATTACAAAGTGTCGTAAAAGTTCTAGAAAAATGAAAAACAGAGGCACTACAAAATCTTTCCTAGTGCAAAGGTTTTAAGATCTAACTAAACAATTATAATCAATACTGATGCAGAAGGTAGAACACGATAGCCAACCTTATACATACAAAATACAAGAATAAATCAAATAGATCCAAAGTTGATATATGTTATGTCATAATCAACTTAATCAATAGCTCTTGTTTTGCTAAAACGTTTTACCAATGAGCTACAACTGCACTCAACTAGGTGATGCTTCCTTTGCTCCTGTATCTGTATGATCCTGGAAAGAACACGAACAGAAGGATCTTCAATGCAACAAGTACAACAAGTAACCGGTAGAAGTAGTCCAAATGAGCTGCATTAAGGTTGTTAGAGAACCAACTTGTCTCACTATTCTCGCTGACTTCATCAACCAAAGCAACCATGGTGCTGCTTAGGAAGCTTCCAATGCCAAAGACACTTAAGTATAACGACAACCCAACACTCCTCAAGCCATCCGGCACTCTTTGTAGAAGAATTCTTGCAATCCTGCCATTGCAAATACATCTGCTCTACCGAACAACACATATTGTGGAACCAACCACCACACCTTCATTGGAGAAGTTGTCTTAGGGAATCCTGAAAGTCCATTCTCTTGCACAATTTTTAGGTGTTGCATCTCAATGATTGCAGCGAAGACCATGGATAAAAGAGCTAGAAATTGTCCTATGCCAATTCATTGGAGTGTGTTATTCTTGAATGGATGCCAGTCAAACGTCAAGCAACATACACAAACATGCAGTCGTAGAGAGGAATGATGAGAATGATAGTGCAACTGACGAAGATTTGGAGTATTGCAGGAGGGACTTTATGATTTTTACTTATGGTCCTCTCCATGGTACCGCCTTGCTTAGTGAACAAGGTTGTGGTTTGCGCGAAGCATACCGCATACATAAGACAAGTGGCCCATATAGGGAATAGCTTCCACAATCTTCTTCCACTGTTGCTGCAAGTTATGAATAGCTTGTGTAAATAAATTGATGGAAGTTCCCAATTTAGAGAAAGAAAGAGTTAACAATCCTAGTTAAAGTAATAAATTCGATTCAATTACCTCAACAATTGTTTCTTGCTCGCTTCAATCTCATTCAAATCGGGTGAACCTCTAGTTTCTTACTCTCCTCCATACAGGGGCGGACCTAGTATATATTATAGGGGACCATGGCCCCCCCATGATTATTATACGTCTCTTGTACAATGTATTAAGTTTTTAATACGGTCCCTTCTTAATTATAATATTATAATTAATGTTGTTAGAGAATGATTGTAGAATCATTAAGTGGTCAAGTGGTAGAGCGGTGTGGCTATTGTTTTGGAGACCAGGATTCAAATCTTATCTCCATCAATTTTCTTTCTTTCATATGGTTTATCCAGTCACTTCCAAAGTATGAAAATACTTTGATATACAATTGTATTCGAGTTTATTTATCTCTCCTATTATTTTTATTACTCCTTGCAAATAAAACAAAATTTATTATTTCCTTTTAACCATGAACTTTTTTGTTTCAAAAGTTCACTTGATAATTTAGCCTTTTTAGGATGGATTTATAGAGGTTTAAATTATTATTTTTATCCAATTTTAAAAAAAGCCACTGAAAATACTAATTTGTTTAAAATTCTAACATTAATAATAGATTTAAATTCTGCGTTTATCAAGATTGAAAATTTTTCATTTTAAAATATTAATTATATTTAAAAATATTGTTGGAAAATACATAGATTTTTCCATTTTTGAGCATTCATAATAGTTGTATACTCAGCCCCTCCTTGATGAAATTCCCGGTTCTGCCCCTGCCTCCATAATGAGAAAACTGCATCCGCAATTCTAGTAAATGGATTTCTGGTGTTTGTTGTTACATAATATCGATAACTCTGGATGCCGAGCAAAAACAAGAGGACTGCAATGTCCATTGCAATGAATGGGATGCCGAATCCAATTCCCCAGCTTATGTTGTCCTCAACATAGTTCACTATAACAATGGCAACATTGGCGTTGAGGCTCATTCCCCAGTACGACCAGTTGAAAAAGGAGCTTTTGGCCTTGCATTCATCCGGGTCGGACTCGTCGAATTGGTCAGCAGCAAAGGTCTGCTCCTTCGCCTTATGACAGCCTTGGGCAAGGGCCACCAGGTACACTGTAAGGAAGAACAAGGCAGTGTGGAAGGTTGTAGGCTTGCAAGGCTCGATGGCGTTACATTTGGAGTTGAAATTCAGAATAATAGCTGAAAGTGCTAGCATTCCTAAGCTCTGCACTCATACAAAATGTTCCAATTAGATATTACGGGTAGTTGATTTGCAACTTTATACTACTCATCCCAGTATACATAAATTTTTGTTTTTTCTCCATATAACCTATACTTGCACAGGACTACGACTTCAGAGTCCAGACAGTATACTAACATAATTACATGTACAAGGAAATACTTCAATACTTTTTATGATATCTAATGAGAGCTACTGTGTTGGTAAACTAATTATGTCTATGCTGTTTAAATATTTACAATTATACATAACACCACGATTCATAACTACTAAATAGTTTTCTACTGACAGTTATTATTAATTATTGTCATTGTATTATCCCAAGTTAAGTATATAACTATGACTATTACTGAAATCCATTAATGGCCCACAATCCAAGCCTTACAACTACTATTTCCTTCAATAGAATGAACATTGTTCATTGCAAGGTCATCTTTTTAATCTAATGTTGGCAATGAAGACTACAAACCATTGGCACATGGTAATGAAACATTAGGATCCAAACTAGAGTTCATACATGCAGTCATATCTTATGAATCGAGCTATTATTATGTTGGACCAAAGTTTGTGCCTTGTGAGAGAGAAATTGATACCAGTCATAGTCTTTTTTTATCCGATCTTTATCTCACTAAGTACCTTGAATTAACTTGAGAGGATCTTCTCTTTACACTTGGAACTAGTTTATAGAAGCTGGATCTTCCTTCAACTTGCAACAATGATATATTAGGATCTACTATGGACAGGAAGGAAGGATGGCATTTTCTTTCTCAGGAGTTGTAGGATAGGAAGGAAGTGTTGTATTCAAAGTTGTATTTAGACTTTAATTGGAAAGTCTATTTAATTACAATTGGCATTCAATTTGGTTTCAATTGGGAAACCAAATGGTTTGGAGGGAAAGTTGGGAATTCTCAAATTTGAAATATGGGAGTTTGGGTGGAAGTTTAGTCCCACACCGGGGAGAACTAAACTTTTTGGTGGACTTATGTATGAGTTCACAACCCAAACTCCTGTAGCAATAGTAGAGAGGAGGAATGGAGGACCACACACGCGCGCACGCGCGCGCTCCGCTCCGTCTCCAGCTCCGGCTCGGGAGAGTCAATTCGGATCTCGGATCTCGATACTTTTGCTGTGGGTTTCATTTGGTAAGTCGATTAAATTAATCGTGTACGATTAATTTGGTAAGTCGACTTAAATGGGAATTCAACTCGCCATTATGGGCGCGTTTTTTGGGATCTGAAAGGATGCGTTTTCGGGACGCATTTTTTGGAAACCACAGGTCGCGTTTTTTGGACGCGAGCCCCTCTATTTATATCCCTCACTTGACTCGGTTTTCCTTCACTCGCAAGAAAAACCTCTCTCACGCCGTCTCTCTTTGGTTCTTCCTCTCGCGGACGAACGTCTTCCTCTTCTCCTCTCTCGGCTGCAGTTCTCTGAGGTACAATCGAGGACGATCCCGTTGGTGTGCGCCGACGACGATCGTGAACCGTCGTATCTTGGGAGCGGATCGCCAGTACCCTACGCACCGGTATTGTGGGGGCGATATCTTCTCTAAGGACAGTCCAATTTCATGGACGCTTCGGTGACTTCTAAACTAATCTCTGTTTTATTTTGCTTGCTGCAATACGTTTATTGCTTTACCCTTTCTGGATCATGCCCGTCTTTGTGTTTCTGTTCTTTTAATCGGTTCCTGTTTACATTGAATAATCGGATAATGATTGGGAAATATATGATTAATATGATTTTAATATGTATCGTTTCTCTGTTAATTCATTTGGATCCGATTTTATACTGTTTAATGTATGAACTGGTAATCTTATTTACAACAATCTTAGAGAAGATATCCCGAACCGATTCTAGAATGTCAGAAACAATGTTTAAATCGAGTGTAGATATGACGGGTATGCCTGAAAAATTCGGTGGACAGAATTTTAAGCGTTGGCAACAACGCATGAAGATCTGGTTAACCACCATAGGGTTAATCTCGATGCTTGAAACCGACTGTCCTACGGTGGAGGCGGAAAATCCCTCACCCGATAGCCATAAGGCGCAATCTGCGTGGAAGGAACGCGACCGTATATGTCATGGTTGCATCTTGTTGGCTCTGTCCAACACGTTGTTTGACGTATATTGTTCATCCACGCAGACTGCGAAGGGGCTATGGGAAGATTTGGATCGGAAGTATAACACCGAAGATCTCGGTATTGAGAAATACTCCGTAGCCAAATTCTTAAAGTTTTCCATGGCCGAGGGGAAGTCTGTTTCTGAACAGGCACACGAGTTTTTACTCTTGCTCCATGGTCTAGAGGATGCCGAAATGAAACTTCCGGAGAAGTTTCAGGTCATGTGCATCATAGAGAAATTTCCCAAGTCATGGGAGGACTTCGGTATGACCCTGAAACACAGAAAGGGGAAAATTTCTATGGATGACTTGATGGTGGCTATTGCCATAGAGGAGGAACACAGGAAACAAAAACATGTGCTTCCTGTTGATATTCAGGCTAAGGTCAATCTTATGACCTCGAAGGGCAAGGATAAGAAGGGAAAGGGCCCCAATAACAATAAAATGAAACCAAAGGGCAAGATCCAGAAAAAGGCAAAGAATAAACCCTGCTGGCACTGTAATCAGGTTGGCCATTGGAAGAAGGACTGTCCGTCCTTGAAGGCTCAACCTAAGGCTACAGACGGGAGTCCACAAGTGAACATGATCGCTATGGGACTCGGGGCTAGCGAGGGGTATGTCTTTGTAAAACCTGAACTATACCATATCCATGATCCAAATGAGTGGCTCGTGGATACGGGAGCCAATGTGAACATATGTTCTGACAGAACGTTGTTTTCTTCCTATCAGACCTGCAGCGGTGGGACTGTGAAGATGGGGAACGATTCTGCAGCCAGGGTGCTAGGGTCGGGACAAGTCAACTTGAGGTTCTCCTCTGGACGAGTCTGGACGTTGCACAGGGTGCTGCATGTTCCTGACATCAAGAAGAATGTGTTATCTGGCTCCATCTTAGTTAGAAATGGTTTTGAATTGAACTTTAAATGTAATAAAGTTGTTATTCTGAGACATGGTGTCTTTTATGGAAAAGGCTATTTGGCTGACTTTGATTTGTTATTTAGAATTAGATGTGATTCAGTAAACATTAATGAATTGAATGTTTTGAATGCTGAATGTTCTAGTTCTGTGTCTCAAGTTGTGAATAATCTTGAATCTTGTGATCTATGGCATGGTAGATTGGGTCATGTAAATCTAAATTCGATTAAAAGGATGATGAATTTAGAATTGATCCCTAAACACACAATTGATAAAACTCAAAAATGTGAGATATGTGTGCAAGCAAAGACACCTAGGAAGTCTTTTCAGTCTGTCTCTAGAGATAGTGAGATCTTAGATCTAGTGCACACGGATATCTGTGAGTTTAATGGTGTGTTGACCCGAGACAATAAGAAATACTTTATCACCTTTATAGATGATGGCAGTAGATACTGCTATGTATATCTAATGAAAACCAAGGATGAAGCCTTAGAGAAATTTCTTATCTTTAAGAATGAGGCTGAGACACAAACAGGAAAAGTGCTTAAACGCCTTAGGTCAGATAGAGGAGGTGAATATACCTCTAACTTATTTGATGAACAATGCAAATCTTTTGGCATAGTTCATGAAGTTACGGCCCCATATTCACCACAATCAAATGGGATAGCAGAACGGAAAAATAGAACCTTAACTGACATGATCAATGCTCTCCTACAGAGTTCTGGACTTCCAACCTATATGTGGAGAGAAGCCTTGAATACGGCTTGCCATATTCTGAATAGGGTGCCTCCAAGACATATGGAAAAGTGTCCCTTTGAACTTTGGAGAAATAGGAAACCGAGTTTAAGATATCTCAAAGTGTGGGGCTGTCTCGCTAAGGTTTTAGTCCCAAAACACAAGAGAAAGAAACTTGGTCCTAAAACTGTTGATGCGGTCTTCTTAGGTTACTTGGAAAATAGCTATGCATATAGGTTCTTGGTAATTCGGTCCGAGATACCAGGCATAGATGTCAACACTATTGTTGAACTTCGTGATGCTACCTTTTTTGAGGATGTCTTTCCATTAAAGGCTGGGATTCCTCAGAATCTGACCATTGAGGGCGCCTCCACATCAGGATCTATTCCAGATCAAGTGGAAAGGATATCGAATGTGGGGGTTGAGACTCAACCTGAACCCAATGATCTTTCTGAAGAGAATGAGCCAAGGAGGAGTAAAAGACCTCGGATAGCCAAGGATCTGGGTAGCGACTTTGTTGTCTACCAGATCGAGGGTGATCCACCAAGTTACAAGGAAGCCATGGCTTCATCCGAAGCAAAACAATGGAAGGAAGCCATCAAATCTGAGATGGATTCCATTATGGCTAATGGAACTTGGGAGTTGGTTGATTTACCCAAAGGGTGCTCTACTATTGGGTGCAAGTGGGTGTTTAAGAGAAAGCTTAGACCTGACAGATCAATTGAAAAATATAAAGCCAGATTAGTTGCCAAGGGCTTTAGGCAAAAGGAAGGTATCGATTATTTTGATACCTATTCCCCTGTGACTAGGATGACCACAATCCGGATGCTCATAGCATTGGCATCTGTATATGATCTCTCTATCCACCAGATGGATGTGAAGATTGCCTTCTTGCATGGCGATCTTGAGGAAGAGATCTATATGGATCAACCTGATGGGCTTGTGACTCCTGGGAATGAGGGAAAGGTTTGCAAGCTTGTCAAATCCCTTTACGGATTGAAACAAGCACCAAAGCAGTGGCATGAAAAATTTGACAAGACCATTTTGTCATGTGGCTTTAAGGTTCATGAATCCGACAAGTGTGTCTATTCCAAGGTGAAAGGTGATGAGTGTATTGTCTTGTGCCTATATGTTGATGACATATTGTTGTTTGGATCACATATGAGGATTATTAATGAGACTAAGGCATTCTTGAGTAGCAAGTTTGAAATGAAGGACATGGGTGTTGCTGATGTGATCTTGGGTCTCAAACTGACAAGGTCAGTTGATGGGATTGTAGTTTCTCAATCTCACTATGTTGAGAAGGTACTTGAGAAATTTGGATATAAAGATTGCAAAGCTGTAAGCACTCCTTTTGATTCATCCAAAACGCTATTTAAGAATAAAAGTGGAGTACCTGTAGCCCAGCTAAGGTATTCACAAGTAATAGGAAGTTTAATGTATCTTGCAAATTGCACGAGACCTGATATTTCATTCTCGGTTGCAAAGCTGAGTAGATACACTAGCTATCCTGACCGTACTCACTGGGAGGCTCTGGATCGAGTACTGAAGTACTTGAAGGGAACTACTTCTCTTAGTTTGCATTATGGTAGACATCCATCTGTACTAGAAGGATACAGTGATGCAAGCTGGATAGGGAAAATAGAGGAGTCTGGGAGTAATGGTGTTACAGGGTATGTATTTACCCTTGGAGGCGGTGCAGTCTCCTGGAGGTCTGTGAAGCAGACCATTTTAGCTCGATCCACTTTTGAGGCCGAGCTGTGTGCTTTGGACACCACTGGAATTGAGGTTGAATGGCTAAGGGAACTTCTGTCTGAAATTCCCATGGTAGGTCAGCCTGTTATTGCGATCTCGGTACATTGTGATAATATGACCACAATTGCCAAGATCAAGAGTTCAAAGTTCAACCAGAAAACAAGGAGACATATACAAATCAGACTTAAGACGTTAAGGGATTTGGTGTCTCGAGGAGTGTTGGCTGTGGATTTTGTAGGATCCAAAGACAACACGGCAGATCCGTTGACTAAGGGACTTGATAGATCTTTAGTCCTAAAGTCTAGGCTTGGGATGGGACTGAGACCCATTGGGAGTTCCTCTACAGTAGCAACCCAACCTATCTGAGTGGAGATCCCACAAAGTAGGTTCAATGTGGTAATAACAAGCTGTTTGGAGAATTGGTTGGCACTCTAAGTTCAATGCGTAAGCATGAGTGTCTTATCCCTGGAAGCCTGAGTGCCATTTAAGCTGCAAGTTTAGGAAGAGCGTAGGCTCTGAATGGGTTCAAGCCTTAGGGCAGGATGTTAGCAGTGCATCCTTGGAGAACGCCACCTATGTGAGTGTTACTGTGGGCCGCAGTTAAAGGAAGAGGGTCTTTCCTGAACACACTCATGAAACAGGATAAGGGTGCATGGCCTTTAAGAGCACCAACCCTGAAGATTGTACCAAGAACAACGCTTTGTTGTTTCTACCGTACACTTTAACACCAAGGTCTGAAGTTCAAGACGTAGTTCACTTCGTTCCTGTTAAAGTGAAAGTAGTAAACTCAGGTAGAGGTTCAAACCGGAAGGTACCTTTACTGAAAGCAAAGTGTGGGCAGCCGGAAGAAGTCTTTTAAATCCTTTTGAATCTCTTTTTTTCAAATTGGTGAATTCGTGGGGGATTGTTGTATTCAAAGTTGTATTTAGACTTTAATTGGAAAGTCTATGTAATTATAATTGGCATTCAATTTGGTTTCAATTGGGAAACCAAATGGTTTGGAGGGAAAGTTGGGAATTCTCAAATTTGAAATATGGGAGTTTGGGTGGAAGTTTAGTCCCACACCGGGGAGAACTAAACTTTTTGGTGGACTTATGTATGAGTTCACAACCCAAACTCTTGTAGCAATAGTAGAGAGGAGGAATGGAGGACCACACACGCGCGCGCGCGCTCCGCTCCGTCTCCGGCTCCGGCTCCGGCTCCGGCTCCGGCTCCGGCTCCGGCTCCGGCTCGGGCTCGGGCTCGGGAGAGTCAATTCGGATCTCGATACTTTTGCTGTGGGTTTCATTTGGTAAGTCGATTAAATTAATCGTGTACGATTAATTTGGTAAGTCGACTTAAATGGGAATTCAACTCGCCATTATGGGCGCGTTTTTTGGGATCCGAAAGGATGCGTTTTCGGGACGCATTTTTTGGAAACCACAGGTCGCGTTTTTTGGACGCGAGCCCCTCTATTTATATCCCTCACTTGACTCGGTTTTTCTTCACTCGCAAGAAAAACCTCTCTCACGCCGTCTCTCTTTGGTTCTTCCTCTCGCGGACGAACGTCTTCCTCTTCTCCTCTCTCGGCTGCAGTTCTCTGAGGTACAATCGAGGACGATCCCGTTGGTGTGCGCCGACGACGATCGTGAACCGTCGTATCCTGGGAGCGGATCGCCAGTACCCTACGCACCGGTATTGTGGGGGCGATATCTTCTCTAAGGACAATCCAATTTCATGGACGCTTCGGTGACTTCTAAACTAATCTCTGTTTTATTTTGCTTGCTGCAATACGTTTATTGCTTTACCCTTTCTGGATCACGCCCGTCTTTGTGTTTCTGTTCTTTTAATCGGTTCCTGTTTACATTGAATAATCGGATAATGATTGGGAAACATATGATTAATATGATTTTAATATGTATCGTTTCTCTGTTAATTCATTTGGATCCGATTTTATACTGTTTAATGTATGAACTGGTAATCTTATTTACAACAGGAAGAATCATCCCTCAACTTTGAGGTGTGCGTACAGGCTCGACCAAAGTCAGTCAGGATTCGAGAAAGCGGGGTGAAGAGAACTACCTCACTCACTGATTCCAGGCTTGCTTGCTTTTAGAACCAATTGAAAAGCAAACAAAGAAGAAAACTGCAACTATTCTTTCTATTAGTGACCAGCAGACTTGTAGGAGTGTGCCACTGAAATAAATATCCTCGAAATATATTTTTCTTCTATGGTGTATGCTCACTTCAAAGAAGGCTATGGGTCCATGGGTCTCAATTAGGCCCTAAAACTAAAGTGTGGAAGTCCATGGGTGCCACCTACAGCTACTTGAATCCTATTCACAAAACCAACAATAAGGTCCTTCTAGTGGAAATCAACTAGCATATGACAGTACATCATTTCATATCATCTTGACTTTACAGGTCAAACAAATAAACAAAAAGATGCCACTAGCTAGAGGAAATAAAGTTGTGCTGAGGCCAAATCAGGTGGAATCGACCTTGGTTATTTTTAGAAGTGAAACCAAAGCATAAGGCTATTTTGTTTGTTCACCACCCATTGACATTGGTGGAATCTGGAATATCCAAGCTAGGCCTACATTTGGTTCCATAGGATTAAAGCAAAAAGACTGCGTCTGCGTGTAAGCTCTGAACTAAAGGGTTTCCAAAATGCTCAAAGAATCACAAAGTGCGGGACAGATTATAACTCCTCATATCTGTCCATCAAATTTGACGGTGTCTGATTATTCTCATCCCCAACCTACAACCAACCATTATCTATCTATTTCTTTGGGCAATAAAGGAGGGAGCACCGATGTCTTATCCAAAGAAAGGAGTGGTCGGGACGTCAACGCAGGATGGAGGTCGAGAACAGGGTGCCGCTCGAGGAGGAGAGGAGGAATATGCAGAGGAGGGATGGAACATTTTGAGGAGTTTGGGTCGCCATAGGAGGAGAAGTAGAGGTCGATGGGTCTGCACCTGGAGGAGGAGATCGTGGGTGGTGGTCGTACCGCCGGCGACACATGAGAAGGGGAGGTCACTAATGGGGATGCCGCCGGAGGAGGAGGCATTCAGTGAATGGGCATTTTAGTCCAACTACATTTTATTTTTTATTTCTAATGCTAATGTTTTCTCCCGTAGTCAGTGGTTGAGCGGCTGACAGTTACAGAGACCAGTTCTCATGAAAGACCCAACCGTGGACGTGAGGAGAATGTGGACTTAGCGAGGGGGTGTTCACACCCTATAAATGTTGATCTCCATCGAGAGGAGTGGATCATCCAGAATAACCCTCATCATTGGGAGCCCTCTCCCATCATCATCTCTCTAATTCTCTCACGAAGAAGACGGTGGAAGTGTACCTTAATCCTTGAGCCTTCACTGCAACTAGTGATGAAAATGGTCATATATAACACGCATACACGTGTGTGTGTGTGTATGCATGTGCGTGTGATATCATATCCTTATCAACTTTTAAATCCAAATATGAATATTAATATATATATGAATTGCAAAATGACAAATCATATCATCAAAATACAGATACAAATACAAAATGGATATTGACTGTTCGAATACGAATATTTGATAAATGAATATGGACGAAATTACGAATCATAACTGACTTAGGTTATCTATGATTACTAACCGTTTCCGTGTCTTGAATTTAGGATCTCTCAATTTTCTATGTAACTTCATTATTTGATATTCTAATAGATGGATCAATATTTATTTCATCAAGAAAAATGATCAAATATAAAAAATAAATGCATTATGGAACATCGATACAATAACTTTTGTTGAGTAACATGCTTACTTTATTTCAACATAATCACTTTTTATATATAGACCTACGATATGTTTATAGATCTACAATAAAAAGACTCACTTATACAACAAGATATTATATAATTATTATAGAGCTCTCTATGCCATAACAATAGTGGTCTCTTGGAGTATAAACAATAGAAAAAATCAGTAATAATATGTATTAAAGTGAGCCAGAGATACGAAACACATACAGAGGTAAACATAGAATTTTGTAAAAAAAATAATTTAGAGCATGGACTACATTTTAGTCCAACTATATTTTAGACACTTAGGATTATGCAGTATACACAAATGTCTCAAGAGAAGGTTTAGAGAAGTTTTGATGCAACAAGGTCACGTGATTGCTTATGCATCACATCAGTTGAGGCTGCATTGGCGGAAATACCCACCCATGACTTGGAGGTGAATTACAAGATTTTTACATATCGCAAGAGCTTGAATTACATATTTGATTAGAATGAGCTGAACATGAGACAACACAAACGGCTTGAGCTACTGAAGGATTTTGATTACACGATCTCTTACCATCCCGGTAAGGGAAACGTAGTGGCAGATGCGCTTAGCAGGAGAGCTCATGCACATATGGAAAACTGGCTATACATGTGGGATATACTCGGAAATTTGACTGATTAGCATCCTAAAGAGATTGCATCCATATCTACTACAGTGCCTTCACGTTTCAAGCAGTCTTTGGGATAGCGTAAGTAGAAGGACAGAGGACGGATCCTTAAATTCGAGACGGATACATACATGCCATCAAGGACGAAGGTGATGATTTTGTGGTGACTAAATCCATTTTGTGGAAAGCTAGTCGGGTCAATGTACCCAATAATGAGTAGTTGGGCAGAGATATTCTTGATGAGGCACACAGTTCACAATTGTCTATTCATCTTGGCAACATGAATATGTACTGGGATCTATGCCAACATTCTGATGAGATGGGATGAAGCGAGATGTGACACATCATGTTAGCATACGTTGACCTGTCAGATGGTCAATGCTAAGCATAGGAGATCATCATGGTTATTGCAGCTTCTCCCTACTCCCGAGAGGTAGTGGAAGAGTATCCCTATGGTTTTCGTCATTAGATTGTCAAGAACGGCAGGTGGACACACATGTTATTCGGGTCGTTATTGAAAGATTGACAAGTCAACCCATTTCATACCCGTCAACATGACCTACATTCCATCTAGGTTGGCTAGATTGTATTTACAAAACATTACCATACTTCATAGTATACCACGTAAGATAATGTCTCACAGAGACTCGAGGTTTACATCTCACTACTGGCACTAGTTCATGTCAGTACTACAGACAGAGATGAAGACGAGTTCTGCTTACCCTCCACAAACTGACAGACAGAGTGAGCGCACTATTCAACACTTTAGGATTTTCTATGTACATGTATTCTAAGTGGAAAGTGTTGTGGAAGGATTGCTTGACGTTGGTAGAATTCTTTTACAACAATAACCATCATTCCAGTATTGACATGGCACCATTCGAAGCCCTATACAAGCAAAGATGCCTCATACTTCTCTGTTAGAATAAGGTAGGTGAACATGCTCTTACTCTAAGATAGACTACTACGATTGTTGACTTTGTAAGGTGAAAGCTTCTAACGGCATAGAGTCATTAGAGAAGCTATGCAGGTCGTCGGAAAAGAGGAGATTCATGTAGGAGATTGGATGTTCCTGCAAGTATCTCCCATGAAAGGAGTACATAGATTTGATGTACGACAAGTAGGCGCCATGACATGTTGGACCATTTGAGATTATTATTCATGTAGGGAAGATAGCCTTTCAAGTAGCCCTTCCTCCACACTTATCATCCATCCACGACATATTTCACATATCCAACCTGGGGAAGAATGTACACAACCCTCGACGTAGAGCCAGACTAGATATACAATTATAGGCCAGTATAGATACACAAAAGTGTTCTGAAGAAGCTTCACAACAAAAGGTTTCCTTAGTCAAGGTGTTAAGGCACCAATATAGTGTCAAAGGGGCAACAAGGGAGACCGAAGCAGACATGTCGGTATGATAACTGCAGTTCTTTTCTGGTAATTGTCAAAATAAGCACCTTTAATCATATACATCTTGAAAGGATATGGTTTGTTTCCCCTTTGAGATTTTTATGGATTCAAAACCCTGTGAAGTTTTTATGGCACGTTGAAGCTTATAGAAAGTGCATAGTGACCTTGACCTGAGTTGAGAATGAGACTCTCTTTGAGGTTTTTATATTTGTAACATCCGAATTTGAATAACTCGAACCCGACCCAATTAGGGTTCGCGTGCAAAAAAAATCACAATCAAAGATCATTTGGTCGAAATCGACCAAAAGTCGACCGCATCGTAATGTGTGCTAAAAGAAAAGCCGCAGCATGAATTCTGAACCGTAAAACAAATTGAGACCAGTAAAATATCCGATTCGACAAAATAAGACCAATGAAATCAATTGTTTGTCAATTGAATGTCGTTTGATAATTTAAATTCATAAATTTTAGTCGCAAACCAATATTGTATATCAAAAATTTTGAGAATTTATCTTCGATCCGAAGTATATGAATATTATACTCACTTTGATCATCATTCAGAGACGATCGAAACGAGCTATTTTTCATCAAAATGTGAGACTCGAGGTGTGTATATAGTCGACTTCAATATTATAAATAGAGTGAGAATATTTAAAAAATAATCAAAAAATAATTTTTCTGCTACTACTGTAACAGAATACAGTAGATAGTTGACAATTGCCTCAAATTTCCCTCCTCACTTGGCCAACCTATTCCTTTCCATTTGGCTCTAAATTCCATCTCCACATGTCAATTTCAAGGACACTTTCCTTGGCTATATAAACCCCAACGTCTCCCTCCTATTCTCTCTAATTTCTCCCCCAACTCCTAGTCAAGGAGCCCCTTCCTCTTTTATTTCTATTGGAAGGTGGGGTTGTTGTCCTCCTTGCAGATGTGCTATTGCTTCTTCTCTTGGAGTCAAATCTTGGATCATGTTGTGCTTCTGGATGTTTGAAAATTTTCAATGCAACATGATCTTCTCCAATCTTACATGTGACATGATTTAACGTACATTTTAAAACCCTTATTGCTTCCATCCATGCCATCATGACCTTGTTGTTTCTTCTTATATCAATTCAGTCCTCTTTAGGATGCATGCCTAGCGAGAATTGAAGCTATGGGTGGTGATCCTTTTTTATTCTTTCAGATTGAATGAGAGTAAATTCTTCAGCTGTAAAATACTGATCTAGTATAACCACTTTTAAAAAATATTTAAACCATGTCTTGGATTTCTTAAGGAAATAAATTAGTAAAAAGATGTCACAAGATTTTTGATGCTTCATTTATTCATCCTCGATGATATCTTCCATATTTTAAAACTGGCAATTATCTGACAATGATCTATCATGTTCTGTGTATTAGAAATTACTCTCCTATATTTAAAAAAATGATATAGTTAATGCCTTCTACAAGTTTCTTAAGAGTTTATAAATTCGTTGTGATAGATACCTAGGTGGTGATTTCTTAAGTTTAAGGATTTTTTTATTGCGATGCTGGTACTTTTGAGATATATATAAATTCAAGGTGAAAATCCATGGTTTTTTATTTATGACCCTATAGCAGAGAATATCTTGCATTTTCAGGCATCAACTTAATTGCAGGGTTAAATGTAGAAGGAATTTTCTCAACTTTGGTGAGGATTTGCATGGTCATTTTCATATCTAAAATTATATGATTCAAAATAAGACTTCAGACATTGTTTTATATATAACTAGGGTGCATGCCCTCGCTTTACGGCGGGCTATGCGTCTATTCTTATGATATATTTTTTTAATATGTAAATAAAAATATTAAAATTTATTTTTTTTAGAATATATATATGTGAGTGGATAATCCATATATATTATTATGAAATGTGCATTAGATGTACAACTATTAATATATATATGTATATATATATATATTTATCTTATAGTGGAATTTTAAATTAATCTAACAAATATGTATATAAATTATAATGAGAAAGAACATATAAATTTCATCTTTTACCTTTATATATTTAGTTGGACGAAATATCTTTGTAAGCGTAGTCAATTATGTAATGTAGGTATACCTCAATAAATTTTAAAATATATATTTATTATTTTTTATCATATGCTTTCATAAGGTTGTTTCCTTCAGAAATCTCCCACCCTATATTCTCTTAAATTTTTTAAAAAATAAAATACAACTATAAGTTGGATCTATCTTAGATATAGAAAATAATATATGTTAATATATATTTTGTCTTAAAATATGGCTTGGTAATCGTATTTTGAGACATTACATATCTTTGAATTTTTGAAATAGTTAGGTAGACCGCCTATAAAAAATAATAAAATGAAAGCAAATATTACAACCTAAATAAAAATTGAGAGGAAGAAATAGGAAATAGCTTTAAAATTTACATATCGTGAGTTTATGAATTTATTTTTACCATCCATTTAAATCTTTAAAAAAACTAAAACATGTTTTGAAATTTAAGCTTACAAATTTAATTATAGTTTAATTGCATGGATCAAATATCTTACATATTCTAAAAATTATTATACATTATTTTTTAAATGATGCTTATATAAATATGAAAAAGTGATAGAATTATTTCGAAAATTTAAATAATAAAAATGGGGGGGCATATGCAAGAGAAGGGAACATTAGAAAAAGGTTGAGAGAGTTCTCGAGAAAGAGGGGTATGCATGTCATGTAAAGATTACACACATATATTTCTACTTTTATTGGTAAGTTAGCCTTCATATGTTTATGTACATTTTCTCTACATGAATGTTGTTCTATGTAAATATTATGTGAACACATGATAGGATGGTAATATACATTTTTCTTAGTATATATGATATGTTATGCAAATTAAACAATATTTAAGTTACATGTATGGAATCATTACAAAATATCCATTATAATATGCTTTTAACTATTCATAAAAATATGGGATTCTTATTAATTATAGATCTAGATGTTTTAGTGTTTATATTGGTAAACTATTTTCTATTCAAACATTTCCTAACATTTGCTCTAGTTGGAAAGTTATTCAAATATTTACTATAAATGAAATTTATTTTTATTAATTTTGCAACTATTTGTATTTTTATTGCAATAGGTACATCAATATGACCTGATTATTTAAAAATACTAAAAATAATATATCATATGAATATAGTGTTGAATTGATAAAATAGAGAGGGAGGGGAAGAAAATATTACAACGTTTACTAATAACATGTTATGTGTAATTAACAATATAAAATTTAGAGGGGAAAGGGAATGGGGAAGGAGAGAGGGGTTTTCATTTTCAGACTAAAGAGAGAGAGAATAGAGAGCTTTGTTGAGAGAGAGAGAGAGAAGTAAGATTTTTTAAAGGAGATAATTGGAGAAAGAGAGCACTCAGGAGAGGAGAGAGCGCATAAAATGACACGTGCCTAGTGCATATGCCCGCGCTTCGCGACGAGTCAGAGGAAATAACTTTTTGTATATTTTTAGGGCTTGTTAGGTAACTGGGTTGGGTTGGGTTGGAGTATCCTCCTGTGAATAATAGTTTTTTGGAGGGTTGGAAGGTTGGAATGATAAATGTGATATGATGTCACATTGATTATGTGTTATATCAACTTTTTAAATGACTACAACATGTTTTGTATGTTAATAATTTTATTTGAACATGGTTAAAAATTATTATACCAAAGTAATTGTACGGTCAATACAAGTAATCTCAACCCACGAATGCATGGATGTAGGTAGGGATATATCAGAGTACCCCGGTGTACCCTGGCAACCAAACATGCCCTTAAAGTTAATAACATTAAGCAAGATGGGAGATTACAACTTTTTTACAAAATAGATAAGTGAATAAGATATTTTTGAAACAACAATATTAGTATTTTAAAACATCTATTAAAATAGAACAATTACTCATCGTTGATTATAAAACCAACAAATTTAAATTTATCATAACATGTAGCTATATTTTTTAAAAAATAATACATGTCACTTTTGATAACATATTAAAATTATTCAGCTACATTATACGAACATAGTTTATTTGAATTATAAATCACACGAACAATTACTATTATGACATACATCAAACATTATAAATTTATATATTTTTTAGTAAAAAAATTACCTAAAATTGAGTTTAATTTAGAAAATGTAAAAAAGTCATTCATTATTTTTTAAAAAGTATTCCACATTATTTTATCTATGTTGTTATTCGCACCGCAATGATATCAATATATGATTATGGTTTGGCAAAATATACTCTATAAATCCATAATAAAATAGATGACACATAATGTGAAAAAATATAGAAATAAGATTCATGTAATTTTATGGATATGAATAAAATGAAATCTACAATCTATATGTATCCTTGATTTCATAATATGACGAAAAATAAGCCAAATATATGTATGTATATTACATTTTAAAATTATTTTTATTTTTGATATTGTTTTAAGTTATTTTTTTAAATGCATTATTATTAAATTATTAAAAATTTAAAATTATATAACTTATCCTTCTCATTATTTAAAAATTCAACGGTAATGAATTATTTTGAATTGTATTTAATATAAAATTGTTTGTAAAGTAATATTATACACTAATTCTAACTTAGTTTATATGTTTTGTTCTATGAAATTGATTTTATTTTAATTTTTGAAATTACTATTGTATTATAATATCTTAACATCATAGTAGACATATTTTAAATGTTTAGAAAATGAAAATATATTATTTTCTAAAGATAATGTAGAGAAAAGAATCAAAGGAGAGAGATTTTTTAATAATATATGTTAAGATTTAAAACGTGTTCTGTACTATAAATACAGAAAATGGAGAGAGAGAGAGAGAGGGAGGTGGGAGAGAGAGAGAATTACTTAGATAAAAAAGAGTGAGGGATGAAAAATGAGGTAAGAGAGAGATGTGGGGTTCGAATGTTTTGTGGAATGTTCTGGAAAGAGAGAGCACTGTTATTGTAGGAGAGAGAGAGAGTAACAGCATGGGGGAGAGAAAGGGAGCGATCGAGAGTAATAAAGAGAGAGAGAGAGAGAGCGAACGGATGGGGAGTAGAGAGAGGGATCGCATGGGGGAGCAGAGAAAGCGCACACGGGTCGAGAGTAGAGAGCGGGAGTGCATGGGGAAGGAGTCGAGGAGGCTAAAGAAGACGAGGAGGAGCCCATATAAAGTCACGTGGAAGAGGACCATGAAGTTGCTCAGCTTCAGTATAGTATAAGATAATTTCAACCAAAAGAGGAATAAGGTGCCCTTCAACTCAATAGATTAGTAGACTTATGATTATAAAATGGGGGAAACATGTTATGAGAATATGATAGCTATAGCCTTTGAGTAGTCAAAGAGACTAGATTTACATGAGTATATAGTTGGCAATTAGGCACTACAAAAATATACACATATACACCTTTTGAAATTCAAATGTAGTTGAGTCTATTCTATAATATTCTTGCTATAGGAATGTGGCTTTGAATGGATGTGTACAGAATAAAAACTAGAAGCTTGTAGGCATTTCGATGTAGAGGATAAACCACGGCATATGAGAGATCCATTGGCTTCCACCAGCTAAAGTCCGGCACAATTTTTAAAATGTAAAAAGTTGAGTTATGTTTGCTATGTTGATGTCGTATTCACAGAAAGAGGAAGTTTTAAAAGAATGTTAAATAAGAAAGGAGGATTGTGAGTGGCTTATATAGCGAATGTTTGCATCTGTTGAAATATGCTCTCAATAACCTAATCATGTAGAACTGCTGAAGTTTGGAGACATAAGTGCTTAAGGCATATTATAGTAGCTTTAGAGCCTCCACTCTCTCACAGAGAAAGTGCTCTGCATATTGTTTTGGAAACACTTTGGAGGAGTCTGTTGATCTGGATAATTCAAGTATATGAAAATATTTGCGTTATCAAATCTTTATTTTGCGATACTTATAGAACACATGTCAGGTGCCAAATATCTACATTTATTAACTTAACGAATCAAAGAACTTATGTGATCTACATCACTTTGAAATCTTTGAGATAGTTTTCTTGATATGAATCAGTGATATCAATAAGATCATTGACCAAAAGATCTAGATCTGTACAGTAAACCACAACAGAGATCAAGAAAGATTGAGGAATCAAGTCGGCAATATTGATTCAATGATGATTGATAATTTAGAGTGCCAGTCATGGTAACCCTTACACCTGACTGTGCGGGGGTACTGTGACCCTCAGCTGGGCGGGAGAAAGGAAGCCCAGCTAGGGTAGCGGTCATTTAGTGCGTAGATCTCGGATCCTAGTCTTTTCCCAAATTTTTGCTTACGCTCGCAGTTTTATGCCTTTGGGATTCACTGGTTTTCTTTTAAGACTAGTTCTGATGACCCTTATTCTTTGGGGTGCCTAAGCTAGAGGGCCCTCGGTTTCAGTTTTTCGAGCTCGTTCGTTCGTACCGATCAGGCCAGTTTTTCTGTAGTGACTTATCCGGAAAGTCTCTCCCACCCATCTCTGTGGTGTAGTTTTGGAGTATACCTTTCCCTCTACTAGACAACACTTCCATTTAGAGGGCGAGATGGAAGGGTCTCTTATGAGACTTCTTCACCGCTTGAATTTTGGTTATCGTTCCACCAATTGAGTTGGTTACAGATTGAGATTGATTGCAATTAAGTTGGTTACAATTGAGTTGGTTACATATTGAGCTTGGTGATAGTTGTGTTAACCAGATTGAGATCGGTTACAGTTAAGTTGGTTACAATTGAGTTGGTTACAACAGAGCTTGATTACAGTTGAGTTGAATACAGTGGAGCTTGATTACAGTTGAGTTGGATACGGTTGAGCTTGATTACAATTGAGCTTGGTTTCAGTTAAGATAGTTATTGTTCCGTCAGTAGATCGTAGCAAAGAGAAAATATCATATTATGAAAATCATCCTTATCAGACTAAGAGATACTAACAAGGATGTCAGAGAAGCTAGTGGACTTATTGGGAACTTAGTTAGGATGCATTTTACCCTACTACATGCCTACGGAGGCATCCCAACCCTAAAGCTTCCTTACTGTCTTAGAGTCAAAGTGTGACATCATATTTAGACCAAAACCACATACTATCCAACAAGCTTGATAAATTTAACAAGAAAGAAATTAGATCACGAGACCCGTTATCTACACTTACTCTACATGACTGATAAACATCAGAAAGAGATCTAGATCACATCAATCATATTAATCGTTAAATAATCAAGATATCTGGATCACCTCAATCATTATAAGCATTTAATAAAGACAACGATCAAATCGGAGACTCAATATCCATATTACTAAGATATATCAACCATGAAATATAATTAATAAAAAGGTGATAGCTTAAATATGGATAACATAACCTATATATAAAAGTCTTAAAATTTGGTAATTGAGGTAGGATGAGTACGACGGGGACTCACATACCGAATAACTTGAAAATATGTCTAAATGCAAGTAACTCATTAAATTTAATTGTCTATCTACTTATTTTCTTTTGAAGCCAATAAATTTTCTGTGACTTTTAATTGATTAAATGTGCTCAATATTTGTTGATGTTCTTTTATTTCTTTTCATGTATTGTTGAATAAGCACATGCATCGTGGTATTATGATAGTTTAACTTGAGCTTCCGCGGTAAATCTTATCAGGTATACATGTTAAGTTTATGTCCAGGACAATATTAGTGATTTTCTTTCTCTTCTGCTACAACTTGGGATACATGTACATAATGCAGTTTCTTTCGTTACATGTTAATGGAAATTAATGCAATATAAATTAGTGACACATTGTTGATTATGTGGCTTGTTAGTTATTTGTGAATGTCATTTGAAATTGTAAAACTTTTTTCCTAAATTTCATTCACATAATGTGATCTCAAGCGAATACGACACTACGAGTGATGTGTAAACATGTATCTGTATCCGTGGGCATCAAATTGATACCCATGATGCCGGCTATTTGAGAGATCTGGGCTTACTTTCCTTTCATCTTAGTTTAAAATATTGCCAAATACAATAAATTCTCTTGACCTATGTGATGATTTCAATTTTAACTGACGTGTATTAACTAGCCCAAACTTTTGGCATATGTTTTAGGTACTTAGGATACCTTTTTTATTGCACTTTAATTTATGAAATTCAATATTTTCAATCAAAAAACATGTTATGCTTATAGACAAAATTGCTTGGTATGGGGAAATCTGCATAAGACCTCATCAATTAGAGAAAAAAGTTCTAAGGCTTTTAGTTTTGTGAAACTTAACACTGGTGAAGTTCTAAAAATACCTTTAGCTTTTTATAAGGTTCATTTTATAATATCATGCCACTCCTTTTGGCCCGACGTTCATTAATTTTTATTTGCAAAAATACTACATTTTTATTGATTAAAAATCAAAAATAAAAAAAACAACCACATTCCGATAGATAATGCATTTTTAATTTATTTCCTCTCTAAAAATTCTAAAAAACTAGGAAGTGTGTATCTCCTATAGATACACAATTTGTCCAAAAAGATTTGAAAAAACTTCTTATTTTTGTCTTGAAAAACTTCCATATTTTATATAAAAATTCACAAAAATCAAAATAAAAAAAAGCGTTTTATGCCATCTAAAATCTCTTATCTTCTAAAGATGCCCTCATGTAATTATTGGGTCATCTCTTGTTTTCTATCTTATTTCTTATCCTAGTTTTTTCTTTCTTTTACAAGTTATAAAATACCCTAAAATTTTAAAACCATTAAAAATACACTCAAAGTCACCTTTTCAAAAATTTAAAACCCAAAAATATCTTAACTTTATCTCTCTATATATATTTTGTATTTTTATCATATTTAACAATCTTAAAAAAACTAAAATTAAAAATCCTTTATAAAAATTACAAATCCTTTTAAAATTAACTAAAAAACTTAAAAATATAAAAATAGATATAACAATAAAAATAAACGAAAATAAAAATCTCATAAAAATGCTTAAAACTACATAATACCGCAAAAACAAATCTCTGACCCTTGTCGATGAGTCATCATACTATACAGAACTAAGTAGCTCATATAAACATGCCTCCTTGAGTTTGGTCTTGGGGTTTGCCCAAGTAAATCCACATACTCCGCTCATATGTTTTGTTTTGGTCAGCTATTCCTTTATACTACACTAATAAGTTAATTCCTCGGAACTAACACTTAGTGCAAGAGCCATATCAAAAATGTCGTCGTTGCCCGAGAGGCATAACTACGTTGGGTAGTTTAGTGGCTTAGCAATTTGGGTATTTTTTGTGCTTCACACTATCCTAGATTCCAATTTTTAGTCTTTTTATTTACTTTATATGATTTCATTTTGGACAGATTGTCTTTTGCTAGGGAGTGTGAATTGGTCGGCTTCCTCGGAGACTCAGCAAACCGAGTTGCATGCAGGTCGGTTTGGTCTTCAGGCAGACTAGTTGTAATGATAAGAGATAGTGTAGCACAACTTCATCATTTGTAATTTTTGTTTTCTATTCTATAATAACTTAGACATCGGGTCACTAAGGTCTATTTTCAAAACACCCCCTTCCCTTTTTGAGTGGGGTTGGGACCTCATCGACTTTCCAAGTTTTCCATTGCATTTCTTCTCATTTAATTCCCAAGTTTTAAGATTTCCACCTTTATTCCATTTGTTTTCTTTGAGTGGTAAGAGCCCTTAGGTCAATTACTCGAATGAGATTGTGAAAGATAGATTCATAGGTTCAAATCTCTAATATCAATTCATGAATTCATGTTCCTTGATTGGACCTAGTCAAAACAAGTCAATTCTTTACTAATAGAAATGTATGCTTAGGATGATTTTTCACTTGCATTAGCATTTAGTGTAACATTTCAAATCATGTCTACCATTCTACAAGAAAAGTGATGGGAAGGAAGATGAATATCCATAAGGTGAGCATCCATCATCTTTTTCAAATTACATTGCATTAACATTTTCCCCCTATTTTCATATTACTTAGGATAAAAGAAAATTGAGTAATTGATAAGTTGTTCAAAGATATCAAAAAAGCGAAAATTAAAAAAAAATCTAGAAAAAGGAATGTTAAGAGCGCTTTGACGAAAAATAAAAGCCACAACATATTCATTATATCGGGCTCATAAAATCCCCATTGTACACGGGTACCTTCATTTGAGAGAGGCACATTACAAAAATGTAGTATAAAGCCCAAATACTTGGGTGTTTGCTTGCAATTTGTGTCGAAAGAATCCTTATTTGGGAGTACGGGTTAGAGAGGCGAAGAAATTGGTATTGTCAAGTCGTCATCTAGATGTTCAACAGTGATTAAGAATGGTATATTGTAATGGAGGACTGCTTCACCATAGTGGGTTAGAACCTGAAATTGCACAGTATAAATGCAAAATCCTCAATCACATATACATATTCATCAACCACTTGTCACTATAGAGTTTCTATGAGATGTATTTAAAAATATCACCTTATAAAAAAATCTAAAATATAGAAAAAAAATAAAAAAAATCAAACTCATATGGCAGTCACATGTGCAAGAGCTAACGTTAATTCTTGTCTTGTATATTCTTGGTGTGCGTGAGTCCATCCATGGCATCCAGCTTTCCTTCTTGTCCCTTGATTTTCATCTTCACACTCATCATCAGTCAACATCACATCCTTTGCTCGAACTTTGCAAGCCTCTATGTCACACTTACGATTTAAGGAATGTTTGTGAAAAGATCGCAATGGCTAGAATTCATGAATTTTATAAAGCTAGAAAATATTTAGTCAAATGAATAGCAAAGTAATTGACTAAATCCAAGAATAGTCAATTAGAACATTCAATACTCTATTATACAAATCATGATAAATAGATGTAATCAACTAGTTTATAAATCAGTTGACTGAGATGCTAAATTAATAGAATGAAGAAGAGTTAGCTGAATGAAAATACTATCTAGTAACTATGCAAGAAAAAAATAAGAATGAATCAACTAATGAACATGGTTGGTCGATTAATGCAAGTCTTGGTCAACTGAAGATTTTGTATCTGAGCGTTGGCGGTCCAAATAGCCGCCGGATATGGCACTAGGGTAGTAGCAGATGACTGACTACAGTGATTAGTTTTCCATGACCTGTAATATTGGAGATAAACAACCTACTGGCTTTTATATAACGTCCATGACCTTCCAGTAGATAAAGGCTACATGGACTTTTCTAAAAGAAGGAATGGTAAAAACAAGGAAGCATGTACTGGCCAATTATATTAAAGAGATAATGACCATCCAATTCATTGGATGAATGCAATTCATCATCAGCCCTGTCAATGTCCTTTCCTCCCTGTGAAAAGAAAAAGACACTGATTTTTTTTAAAGAACACTGATGCGAGAACGGCTTGAGCCCACCCAATGGCAAGAAATATTTACATAGGAGATAAGACCAGCTGAAAAAAGGTAAAAATTTCCCAGTAAAGATGTACCATGGCATGACAAACTCTGATCAGATACAACTGATGAGACTGGTTCTCGGCCAACTATATACTAGCAAACAGATATTACAAACGACGACCTTCGTTCTCAAGTTCATGGACGAAGGTCTCTTTTGAGAGAGTAGATACCCATCATCTGTAAAGCATTATGCATATGTGGCTCTGTTGTGCAGATGGGATTGCATGTAAAACTGAAGCAATACAGTCAAAATGTTGTGCCATGGAATCTCTATTATACAGTTGAGCTACAGGCGACATCTTGTATTTAAACAGAAGGTGGTCAGGGAATCTCCCATTGCTATAGAATCCTGGGCATAATTTGCAATCAAGATATCAAGAAAATTCTAAAAAACCTGTTTGGCGAGGATTATTGAGCATTTTAGCTTACAAGACAGAATAAACATCATTAACTCTTCCACGTCATCCAAATGGAAGCCCTGGTGGAGGAAGCACAAACCATCTTGCACTCCTGCCACTATGAACTGAAACCACATGAATAGATATCAGTCTGTCCCATCGAGCCCACGCTTTGATCAATATTCATGGCCATCACTGGAGCCACATGAGCTGTGATCCTGCAAATGACTTTCTTCATCTTCTAAATTGTCCGGAAGGGCAAATTATTGTAACCCCTGCTCCCCCCTGCTCCTTGGGGCGTAAAGTCTGTATGTCCAAGTGTTGACACTAATCTTTAACCCTAAAGAATCAACAGTACCCATCAATCAATCCATGTGTTAGAATGGAAGAACGGCATGGTAAAAGGTAGGTGATTATAATAGAAGTTATGTGTCATACAAGAATTGGTGAGGGCTGTAGGTGCTGCTAGTTTTGATCGGGGGTAATGCAGTTCTGTCCTTTGTGCCTGATACACCTAGAGTTGTTTCCGTTGTGCTAGATTGTTGGCTATCGGCATGACCTGGCCTCACCCAAATCTTTAAGTGACCCTCACGATCTCCTGTTAGCACAGACTCGTTTGTAAATGCCAAACCAGATAGGGGTTCTACATGTGCACGATGTGCAATGACAGGCGACAGTTTTGGAACATCTCTCATGCTTGGGGCAGGATGGAGTGTGCCGACTGGAGCAATATTATCCCAGTGGGCTGATGGGCTTCCACTGCTGAAAGTAGGTGAGCCACCGGAGAAACGGCGTAAAGGCACCACTAATTCTTCAATAACTAGATCCCACAATAGTAATTGAGTATCCTGCACAAAAGAAGCATGTGTTAACAGGAGCAGGAGCATCTTAAATGCCATAAGTAATATGAAACACGGCCTTTCAACAGAAAAATATGAAACACACCCGGTATCTGCCAAACAAACATCGTGAAAGATATAAAACTGCATGCTATCATCAGGCTTCCTAAGTGAAACCATGAGGGGCTCCGCCTGACATGAAAAGCTACAAAAATAGTTTTGGCCTGGGCACTTCCCAACAGTAGAAAAACCATAAATAATTGAAAGTTCGAAACTGTGTGCTCTCAGGCTAACTAAGTAAAGCCAAATAGGAGTGAGTCCACTTGACACGAAAAACAACAAAATAGTGTTGGCTTAGGCACTTATTATAAAAACATCCAATGCTACTTCAAACTATACTCAAAAGAGTCAAAACCTTTTCAACTTTTACATGCCTATGTCACACTGTCAAGTTCGTGCTACCAAGTACTTATTTCTTCACTTGTGTTTCTCCTTACATGAGAAAACTTGATTGTACGCTCTAATATTTCGGTACAGATACGCAGCACCACACAGCTGAAGGACAACAAACAGGGTGCAGGTGCCAGTGGGATCAAAAATTTGAACTAAGTCATCAATCTACAGGTCCTTGTCCTTCAGCAAATCATTTCAAGTTTTTATGCATATTATCATAATACTTGGGATCTATTTTGCAACATGATGAGAGAAATTGATGGAGAAGTTATTCATAGAATAAATGCATGTTGGCTAAAGTGAAGAGTAGCCTCAGGCTCCACTATTCTATATCATAAAAAAAATCATTTGAAAATCAAAGGAAAGTTTTACAAATCAGTCGTGAGACCTGCTATGCTCTATGGATATGAATGTTGGCATGTGAACCAAAGGGCACGAGGAGTAGCCGACTCGACTAAGCCTAGTTGGTCAACCCGATGATGAGTTGTTCTCTCTTATCCCTCGTGTTGTTGGGTCAGTTGCGTTCGTCCATCGGTTGTCTCCAGGGATTGACAAGCTCTCTCCTAGGGCTGTCAAATGCGTTTTTGTCGGGCATTCCAGGACTCCAAAGGTTATCGTTGCTATGATCCGTTACGTAGGAGGTATTATGTTAGTGCAGATATCACATTTTTTGAGTCAATCATGTTCTTTTCTCCTACAGACGACAGGTTGGCACCATCAAATTCAAATGATGAGATTTATATTCCTCCTCCACCCATGTACCCACCATCACCTCCACCAACACCACCTCCACCAGCATTACCTCCTCCCATTGTTTTGGTTCCTCCTCTACCACATCACTACAGTCGACGGACAGTCATGCTCATGATAATGGCAAATCATCCAGCATGCCTCAAGTCTGTTCTGACAACATTAATACTAATGATGGATCTGATGGTGTTTCTCAGCAAGGGTTGTTTCAGGAAGGGGATGATCATGCAGGTGGGATAGATGATGCAGAACTTGATTTGCCTATTGCTCTGAGGAAGCAATAGCGTTCATGTGCTTCATATCCGATTGCTCATCATGTCACCTTTGAGCGTCAGGTAGGTGACTTCAAGGGTTTTGCAGTTGCTTTGTCCGCTGTGGACATACCACGGACATACCAGGAGGCACTGACTGATAGTAGATGGCATCTGGCTATGGAGGAAGAGATGGGAGCTCTTCAGTCAAAAGGTACTTGGAGCCTTGTTCCAGCTCCCACTGGGGCATCTATAGTACCTTGCAAGTGGGTCTTTACAGTGAAGCAAAATGCATATTGTAGCATTGATAGGTACAAGGCCCGACTGGTTTTTAATGGGTTTATCAGACGTACATGGTGGATTATCTCGACACATTTTCTCCAATTGCTCGTCATTCTACCTTACGGATTTTTTTATATGTTGTCGTTGTTCGAGATGGGCCCCTGTTTTAGTTGGATGTCAATAATACTTTTTTGTATGGTGATCTTCAGCAAGAAGTCTACATGCAGCAACTGCCAGGGTTTGTTGCTGAGGGGGAGCGTTCACATGTATGTAGACTTCATAAGGCAATCTATGGCCTTAAGTAGAGCCCGAGAACTTGATTCCAAAAGCTCTCAGATTTGTTTGAAAAGCAAGGGTTCAAATGATCGAATGCAGACCATTCTCTTTTCGTACAAAGGACCTCCAAAGGCACGACTGCTATTATGGTGTATGTCGATGATATACTTATTACATGAGATGATATCATTGATATGCAGGAAATAAAAAGAGCAAAAGAATTTCTGGGCCGTGAATTTGTTACCAAGGATCTAGGAGCTCTTAGATACTTTCTGGGATTGGAGTTTGCAGAAATCAACAAGGGCTTGTGATGACTCAAAGAAAATGTCACTGACTTGCTAAGTGATATGGGCATGCTTGGATGTCGACCCGCTACAACACTCATGAATCCGAGCATGAAGTTGTATGATGATGATACCGATGACGTTGACAGAAGAAGATACAGGGAACTGGTGGGAAAGCTTCTTTATGTTACCATTACTAGACCTGATATTTCATTCGTAGTCAGTCGAGTGAGCCAGTTCAAGGAACAACCTCGTCAAGTACATATGGATACTATACAAATTATACTAACGTATCTTAAATCATTTCCAGGTGCAGGGTTACTATTTAAAAAGGGTGGCACTATTACTATCTCAGCATGCGCAGACTATGCAGGGTGCCCTAATGACAGGAAGTCTACATCAGGATTCAATATATTTGATGGAGTCACTTGTCTCATGGAAAAGTAAGAAGCAAACCGTTGTTGCTAGATCTAGTGTTGAATCCGAGTATAGAGCAATGGCCCAAGCATGTACAAAAGTGATGTGGGTCCAAACAGTCCTGACAGATCTACACATAGATGTTCCTCTTCCCATGTCGTTGAAATGTGACAATCAGGTTGCCTTATTCATTGCTAATAATCTTGTATTTCAGGAGAGGACAAAGCAAATTGAGGTTGATTGCCATTATATGCGTGATATGATCCAAAAGGGCTTCATTTCTACATCCCATGCCATATCAAGAGACCAGACGGCAGACATTTTCACCAAAGCCTTACTTAGGGGGTCCTTCCAAAAGTGTTCATCCAAGCTGAGCATGAGAGATATCTATGCTCCATCTTGAGGGGGGTGTAGAGATATATTCCATGTTTAGGTGTCTTTTTATCTATTTCATTTTCCCTCTGTCTACTTTATGTAATTTGTCCATAGGTCTCTCCCTATATAAGAGAGCCTAGGGCTCAAGGAATAAAGAACTCTCTCTCAATTTTCCCAACATAAACGAGTAACCTGAATCCACGAGCAGGCGTCACAGATTTGAAGGATATGGAATTATCCTCAAGCGCATCACGGAAGCGTGATCGTCGTATCGGATACGACGAAGAACGACTAGTCGCACTAGTTGTTCGGTGCAGCGGAATTTAAAAATTTTATTCGATGAAACCACATGATCCGAGAACCATTCTCAGATCGTTTCATCTATAACCACAACAAGTATAATGCAATACCTCTTGAAACGTGGTTGATCAAGTCTCTAAAGAAAGAGACCTCCTGTCTCAAGTCCGATCGTCGGCGAGACCGCTTGCGAGCGCGGGGATGAACCGCGTTGTCCTCGCAATCCAAGAAGATGATCCAAGCGTGGTTGCTCCTGATCTCGTCGCACGAGATCAAACGTCTCCTTCGTGAGAGGAACTCTCCAAGAAGACGGAGAACCGAAGAACGTCGAAGCGGCGACGCGGTGGCGAAGGCGACGACGGTTCCCTTCTCTAGGGTATGGTGGACGGCCACCAACAAGAGAGGGAGAGAGGGCTGGCGTGTATGAAGAAATGAGGGAGAGAGAGCTCCAATATTGCAAGTTGTTAGAGAGCATAGTATGCCTCTCTATTTATAGGGTTTTGGGATCCATGGATCTCAATCCATGGGACACATAAAATCAATGGGTGAGATTGATTTGTGTCAATCCAATGGCCAAGATTGTCGTTGTCAAAAGCAACAAATTTAGGTCAAAATATATTTGACAAAATCAAATATAATTTATTCCTAAATCATCCCAACAAATAAGGAGAGAATACACATGGAGATCAAATCTCCATGTGCAATCAAGAGGGGACGGCCACCCATTCCATATAGGAATTGGGTGCCGCCCACTTGTTTCCCAATGGAGAGCAATCTCATGGATTTCCATGAGATTGCATATCTCCTTGGATTTCTCTCCTATTAATTTGCAACAAATTTTGTTGGGTTTTATTCTTCAAAAATAATTCACAATTATCTTTGAGAATGTTGCATTCTTGCCATGGAAAAATTGTGAATCATATTCACAACCCAAAACAACATATAATTCATATTGTTAATTAATTACACAATGTGTATCCAATACACATAATAATTAATCAACACATATAAATTATAATTAGCTCTCTCTAATACATTATAAATCACATTTATAATATATTATGAATAATTGGATATTTCTATCCACATTATTCTTATCCACATTAATTAAATCACATTTAATTAAATTGGATAATTTCTTCACACATCAAGATGATTAAATCACATTTAATCATTATTTCTTCATTGCTTAGATCTTATGGAATTATTCTTGAACCCTTTAAGAATAATGCAATCTCTCCGCAGATACTTGGAGATAAGGACAGGGTGATTGTATTGTTCCACGTATAGTGACATGGATATTGAGATCATATCTCAAATCCAGATCGCGGGCCTCCCATAGATGCTTGATTAAATCAAGATCGTAAATCTAATCTTCTCATTGTATCTGAATCACATTCAGATCAATGTCCAACACTTGGACCAAGATCAGATCACTTCTCTACCGAGAGGAGTCACTAAAATCCAGACCCGTTTCATCACTCCCTAGGAATGGAAGCGTCATGGTTATACAATCGTTTATGATCAAATCACCCTCAGGTATTCCCAATACCTGTACATCCTGCATACTGGAAGACTCAGACTAAACCCGAAGTATCGGATCAACTTTATACTGTCTACTTCATGGTTTTATCAGTAAGTTTCTCATTCGATCATTGGGAGTTGGTATCGATCATACGCTTTCCAAAAGCGTATATCATACCTAGGTCTTGATCATATACTAAAAGTATATATCAAACCTACAAATTCAGTCAAGCTTCCAAAGCGAGACGACCATGCGCATGGAATTTGATTCTTCCCAATATCTCATAAGTGAGCTCATGTCTTCCGGTTCAGTAACTGAACCTGTATGATCCCTTTGAGAGATCGTATTACTCATATGCCCTTATATGCACACCAGCGCGCCGGTGTATAGACCTTGATTAGGTCATCAACCTATTGGTCTGCCAAATGTACATACTTGGACATATAGCAACACATCTGTCTCCGGTCAGAGGATGCGTGCCTATATCATGACAGCATATGATATAGGACTTTGGTTATCTCGATCTCGTTAAGTCAACTCTTTGACCTAACTAATCTGACACCTCCGAATCTCTATTCCTATGCAGAGGACCTGCATCAAGAGGTCGGTCAGATATCAGCCTTCAGAGATAGGATTGCCATCTCCTACTCAGGTTGGAGATCATCTCTTAATAATCATTTGACGGTGCTTGATGAGTCCTCAATCTAACTCTTTAGATATTCATCCAAGCACCAGCCTCTATGATTCAATAGTTGAATCAACAGCTGTATGATCATCAAGATGGCCATGGTACATAACCCTAATTGTACTAAGGGACCTATTATACAAATTATTCATTCTTCATTTCAGATCAGGGAATGATATTTGCAATAACATTTATTGCATAATGGCTCGCCGTGGGCTCGCATTTCCAACAAGATTGGCATCAAAGCAGTAGTACCCCACTACACACATCGCAGTATAAAATTCCAATCGCATAAAATTCTCGGATAGAGATAGTCCTCCAAATTATCACGAGTCCGAGAGGGAAATACGATATGCAAATACAATAATCACATATGTCACTAATTGTAATTAATTTTCATATAGTATCCTAAGAAGAGAAAAGCATAGTTAGAAATGTCAGCAAACATCAACTATTATGATTAATAATATTGATTCTCATGCAGAACCATGGCGTCCAGAGTTGGCCGAGAGATGGCGGATCGTTTGTAGCGCATCACGACCGCCCTCACCGACCTCCAGCAGCAGCAAGACTAGATCTTGGTCCAGCAGACAGAGATTGCCGACAAACAGACTGACATAGAGATGAGGTTCGAGGAGCTATCGAATTTCACTTACCATCCATCTCAGGATGGAAACGAAAGGATCAGCTACATATAGAGGTTAAGCAGCCTCAGTACGATGATCCACATGAGGAGATACCAACGCATGGAGCCCAGGATGGAGATTATGGCAGGGAGCAGGACCATGTAATCTTTGCATATGAGGACATACACGAGCACTCCGCCATTTACAAGCATCAATCAATTTTCACTTCCTATCATCGAGCCAATGTGCCCATGTTTGACAGCACCGGGACATTATATGAGGTTGAGCAGTGGCTGAAGAGGGTGATGAAGGTACTTGGAATAATTCACGTACTACAGAATCTTGATTATCTTTTATGGAGTATTCATTGAAAGCATTCGCCAGACGATGGTGGGAGCCGACAGTTTCCAAGTTGGGATGTGGGCTCATATGGGACAATTTCGAGACGAGATTCAGATCTCACTTTGTTACTGGGAAGTGGAAGGAGTCCCAGCACCGACTATTGGTAGAGCTCAGACAGGGACGGATGACAGCTAGAGAGTATTTTGTTCGTTGCATCAAGCTGTCGCGACACACACCAGCAACTGCTACTTTTTCAGATGAGAATCTGGAGAAGTTCATCAGAGGTATGAGGGAAGAGGTGTAGGAGAAGCTGGTCGGACTACGTATTACTTCCACCTCCAAGCCTATTGATGTAGCGGAGAAGTTTGAGGACATCAGAGAGATGCTTTGGGAGTTTGTCTCGAGTGGCACCTACACCACAGCGATCGTTTGCACCAATTCGAAGACAGTTTAAGCAGCAGAGGTCAGTCATGCAGTTTCGTCCTTCAGGTTCGACATTTTCAGGCAGTGCTCACTCATCTCCAATGACTAATTTGGGAGCACATGACGGATGTGGCCCTAGTTCAGCTCGGCCATCTTAGTTGCAGAGAGTAGAGAGATCCCCAGCAGGACCGACTCGGAGTACAAACATGACTACTATGCCTACCCAGTCAGGCCAATGTTTTCTATGCGACCAGGGAGTCATTACCGGTCACAGTGCCCCCAGGCTTCTGATGAGCCTCGACTGCAGCCATAACCATCATAGTCGTAGGCACAGCGTACTGGGAGTTTCCGTGGTATGAACTCCAACTTCAGGAAGCTGCCGAGACAGACACAGAACATGGTCAGTTCGAATATTGCAGCAGTTAAACAGGAACAGTTACATGTAGTGGCTGAGGAGCAGCCACGATCAGCAGCTACTATGGTGAAAGGTATGGTTTCAATCCTAAGCCAACCTTTCCACGTTTTGTTTGATTCTGGAGCGACGCATTCGTCCATTGCTTCGAATTTACTAGCTTTATTAGCTAGAGTTGCATAGGCCATATATCCTCCTTACCACATCCATGAGTCAGGTGGTCAGTTGTTCGTTATTTCACTTATAGTCAGAGACTTACCAGTGTTGATTGGCAGTGATGAGATGATAGCTGATTGTCTGCTACTACAGCTTGATAAGTTGGATTTGATTTTAGGCATGAATTGGTTATCAGCTCATCATGCATTAGCTGACTAGTTTAGGAAGAAAGTTGTCTTCAGGATTCTAGACTTACCCGAGTTTACCTTTGAGGGTACATTACATGACTCCAAAATAGGGTACATCTCACTATTGAGAGCTCAGAGACTTGTTGATCAAGGGTGTGATTCTTATTTAGCATTTGTTCGAGAGACATCCGATCATGACACGATGACTCATGACATCAAAGTGGTATCAGATTACCCAGATGTATTTCCTGATGAATTACCAAGGTTACCTCCTGAGAAGGAGATTGAGTTTGAGATCACATTATTAATTGATACACAGCCGATTTCGATGGCTCTTTACTGCATGGCACCAACTGAGTTGAGAGAGTTGAAGGTGCAGTTGCAAGAGTTACTTGGGGCTTTGTGAGGCCGAGCACTTCACTTTGAGTTGCTCCAGCTCTTTTTGTCAGGAAGAAGGATGGATCGATGAGATTGTGCATTGATTACAGACAACTAAACAAAAAAACGATAAAGAACCATTATCCTCTGCCACACATCGATGACTTATTTGATCAGCTCCAAAGATCTTCGATGTTCTCGAAGATCGACCTTCGATCTGGCTACCATCAGCTGAGGATTCGAGAGTCAGATATTCCGAAGATAGCTTTCAGGACTCGATATGGACACTATGAGATTGTGGTGATGTTGTTTGGACTCACCAATGCCCCCGAAGCATTCACGGACATGATGAACAGGATCTTCCGTCCATACTTGGACAAGTTTGTGGTGGTGTTCATTGATGATGTGTTGATTCATTCTCGGAATGAATGGGATCACGTGAATCATCTGAAAATAGTCCTGGATACATTGTGAGAGCACAAGTTGTATGTCAAGCTGAACAAATGTGAGTTCTAGTTATCCTAGGTCTCATTTCTTGGGCATATCATTTCTGGAGCAAGTATCGCAGTTGATTCTGCGAAGATTGAGGCAGTCATGTCTTAGGAAAAGCCCAAGACAAACACTCAGATTAGGAGCTTCCTTGGACTAGCGAGCTATTACACACGCTTCGTCGATGGATTTTCATGAATTGTTCTTCTATTGACACAATTGACACAAAGGGGAGTTCCTTGCATTTGAGATGATTCATACGAGCAGGCATTCAAGACATCGAAGGGAAGGTTGACTACTGCGTCCATTCTTGCATTTCCTTTAGGCACTAAGGATTATGCAGTATATACATATGCCTCAGGAGAAGGTTTAGGAGCGATGTTGATGTAGAGAGAGCACAAGATTGCTTATGCATTATGTCAGTTGAGGTCGCGTGAGCGGAATTACCTCACCCATGACTTGGAGTTGGTGGCAATTGTCTCCAACTTGAAGATCTGGCATCACTATCTTTATGGGGTGAACTTTGAGATTTTCACAGAGCACAAGAACCTGAAGTACATTTTTTTATCAGAAAGAGCTGAATATGAGACGGCGCAGATGTCTTGAGCTACTGAAGGATTACGACTGCACGATCTCTTATCATCCCGATAAGGGAAGGGTGGTAGCAGATGCGGTTAGTAGGAGAGCTCATGCAGAGGGTATGGCAAACTGGTTATACACATGGGATATGCTCGCAACAATGACTAACTGGAATCCTTAGGAGAGTGTGTTTATATCTATTATCGTGCCTCTACGATTCAGCGGTCTTTGAGATCACATAATAGAAGGACAGAGGACAGATCCTTGGATTCGAGACAGATATATGCATGTCATCAAGGATGACTTTGATGATTTGGTTGTGACAGAGTCTTTTTTCTGGAAAGCTGGTTGGGTTGTTGTACCCAACATATGCATGACATGCATTGTTTCAGATTTCGCGAAATTTCAGCGAAATTTCGATGAAATTTTGATTTCGACAAGGAACCGAAATCTCGAGCGAAATGGCGATATAAGGGCAGTTTCCGATCATTTCTTCACAAATGGTGGTCGATATGGGCGAAATGTCGTCGAAATTTTGACGAAATTTCGTATCGACAAGGTATCGATACGATATCCGAAACCGATATTTAAAACCCTTGATGACATGTCAGATGATCAAGGCTAAGCACAGGAGACCACCAGAGTTATTGCAGTCTCTCTCTCCATTCCTGAGTGGAAGTGGGAGAGTATCTCTACAGATATCGTCACTAGACTGTTGAGGACACCACGTGGCCATGATGCTATTTGGGTCGTTGTTGACAGATTGAATGTCAGAAGACCTATCCATCTAGATTGGCCAGATTATATATGCAAAACATTATCATGCTTCATGGTATACAACGCGAGGTAGTGTCTGACAGAGACTCGAGGTTTACATCTCACTATTGGCATCAGTTTATGTCAGCACTACAGACAGAGCTGAAGATGAGTTTTGCACCGTAGACCGACGGACAAAGTGAACGCACCATTAAGACACTAGAGGACTTGTTACATGCATGCACTCTTGAGTGGAAAGGATCATGGAAGGACCATCTGCCATTGGTACAACCATCACTCCAGTATTGGCATGGCATCATTCGAAGCTCTATATGGGTGGAGATGCCTCACCCCTCAATTGACATGAAATAGGTGATCATGCTCTTTACTCCTAGATCTCTTGGAGGAGACTACGAGGGTTGTTGATATTGTAAGGCGGAAGTTTTTGAAGGCACAGAGTCACCAAAAGAACTATGCAGATCGTTGGAGAGACTTGGAATTTCAGGTAATATGATCATCTTCTCTAAATTCATTCCGATTATGATTTAATTAATCTCGCATACTGAAGAAATTCCTGTAAATACCGGAGGAGATTGGGTTTTTCTACGAGTATCTCCCATGAATGGAGTATAGAGATTTGGTGTTTATGGCAAGTTGGCGCTACGATATGTAGGACCATTTGAGATCTTGCTCATATAGCGAAGGTGGCCTACCAAATAGCCATTACTCCACACCTTTCGACCATACATGATGTCTATCACATATCTAATCTGCGGAAGTATTTGCACGACTTTCGACATGTCATCAGTTACGAGAATCTAGACATGAAGCCCGACTTAACATACGAGGAGAGGCCAGTGCAGATACTTGACAGTGCTGTAAAGAAGTTTCGCAGTAAGGAGATTCCTTGGTCAAGGTGTTGTGGCACTGATATGTAGTCGAAGATGCAACATGGAAGACTGAAGCAGACATGCGAGCACGATACTCGCAGTTATTCTCAGGTAATCATCAAAACAAGCATATTTAAGTTGAAAGAATATGGCTTGCTTTTCCTTTAAGGTTTTTATGGGTTCAAAACCCTTTGATTTTTTTATGGTCAGATGAAATTCAAACAAGACACATAGCGACATTCACTGGAGTTTCGAGGACGAGACTCCCTTTGAGATTTTTATATTTGCGACATCCGAATCTGAATAATCCTAAACTGACTTGATTAAAGGTATGAATGATCAATTAATATCCAAATTACACCTAGATCGATTTATAAGTTGCATATCGAAACTCGTCCTACTGCAATCGATCAAAAAATCAATTGTATCGTAAAGCGTGTCATTGGAAAAGCCATATCATAATTTGAAACTATAAAAATAATCCGCGACCATCAGAAAAATTGTCTCAACGAAATGAGATCAACGAAATCATTCGTTCGTCGATCGGAGGTTGGTTGATAATTTAAATCGCAAAATATGATCAAAAACCAAAATCGTATTTCATCAATTTTTATATCCATCTGGGATTAGAAAAGTAAGAAATTTATATTGTCTGATCATCATTAATAGACGGTCAAAATAAAATATTGTGCACCTTAACCTGAGGCTTGAGGTGTGAGTGTGGACGACTTTGATATTTCAAATAAATGAGAGAAACTAACTTTAAAAAATAAAAAAATAAAATTTTAAGTCTGTACAGCAAACTATACCGTACAGCAGCCCACTTGACTCCTCTTTCTTCATTACCACTTGGCACCCAAAAACCTCTCAACATGTCAAACCCTTGGAGCCCCTCTCCTTATTTATAAGTTATAACATCACCTTGCCACTCTTTCTTTTCTCCATAATTCATCCAAAATCTCCAACAAATCCAGCCGTAGGGAGCCCCAGCCCCCTCCCTCTCTTTGCACCCGAACAAGCTGCAGCGGCAGCTGCACCTCCTGCTGGAGTTGTTGTCCAGCATGCTGCTCCAAACAGCTGGTGGAGCTTCCAGTTGCTGTTGCTCCACGTGCAGCTGACCAAGCTGCAGTTGCTACTCCTATTGAAGCCTCTGATGCAGGAACTTGAGCCGCTGCAAGTTATTGCTGCTAGCTTGAATCAAAGCCAATTTTGATCTCCAAATTTGGAGATCATCAAAGTACAATTCCCCCACCTCTTGTTGTCATTCATGCTCTTGTATATATCTGATTTCTATCCAAATTTTAAATCATGGTTTTAATTCCAACAATGATATAAATTTAGAATCTTGTAATATTGTTAATGATAATTTGGGGAAAATTGTGGAGTTTTGCATGTATTATCTCATAATTCATATCTGAATATTAGCTCCAGAATCCATATTGTAAAGGATGAAAATTCGGGGGTTTTGCATTATTATCTCATAATTTCAGATCTGGATATTAGCGCCAGAATCCATGTTCTAAAGGATGAAAATTGGGGGTTCTGCATGCATTATCTCATAATTTCATATATGGATATTAGCTCCAGAATCCATGTTCTAAAGGATGAAAATTGGGGGGTTTTGCATGTATTATCTTAGAATTTCAGTTCTGGATATTAGCTCCAGAATCCATGTTCTAAAGGATGAAATTTTGGGGGGTTTGCATGTATTATCTCATAATTTCAGATATGGATATTAGCTCCAGAATCCATATTCTAAAGGATGGAAATTAAGGATTTTTGCATGTATTATCTCATAATTTCAGATCTGGATATTAGCTTAGAATTCATGTTCTAAAGAATTGGGGAATTTGTGCATGTATTATCTCATAATTTCAAATCTGGATTTTAGCTCCAGAATCCATGTTCTAAAGGATGAAAAATTGGGAGTTTTTTGCAGAATTTATGTCACAATATCAGATCTGAATACCGATTTCATAATACATGTTTTAACAACTTAAATTTCGGGGTTTAGTGTAAAACCCAAGTTTTATATATGTTCAATAGCTCCATAATCCATATTTTAACAACTTAAATTTGGGGGTTTTAGTGTAAATTAAACCCAAGTTTCAGATCTGTTCAAGAGCTCCATAATCCATGTTTTAACTTAAAAATTGGGGGGATTAGTGTAAAGGTAACCCAAATTCTAAATCTGTTCAAAAGCTTCAGAATCCAAGAATTAAAAACTTAAAATTTGGGGGTTTAGTGTAAATTAGACCCAAATCGCAGATCTGTTTAATTGCCTAAAAATCCATATTTTAAGATCTAAAAAATCCAAATTTTAAGTACTCAAAAATTGGGTTTTGTGTTAATTAAATCCCAAATTCAGATCAGCCCTTGGTTCTAGATTTCATGATGTTAAGATAAAAATTTGGTTGAAATTCTAAGTGTTATAATACTGATAATTTTCACCAATTATCGTTAGTATAACCTACTATATGAATACGACTTGTCACAATTGACGGAGTGGACCGTTCAATTAGATCTGTAAAGCCAATCATATGAGATATGGAAGTATGAATATATAACCAATGAACCTAGGTGGTTTATAAGAATCGATGACGCTTGATAATTGTGCCGATCATGGTAACCTTTACCCCTGACCGTGCAAGGATGCGGTGACCCTCAACGAGGCGGAGGATAAGAAGCCCAATTAGGGCAGCGACCGCCAAGTGCACAGGTCTAGGATCCCCATCCTTTTTACCATTTTTACGGTTATTACGCTTTGTTGGGATCCAGGTTTTTGACCAGTTCTGTTGACCCTCTGTTCTTAAGGTGCCTAGGTTGGGGGACCATCGGTTTTGGTTTTTCTTTACGAGCTCATTTTCCCGTACCTGTCGAGCCGGTTTTTGGAGTGACTCTTCCGGAGAGTCTCTCCCTCCTGTCTCAGGGGTGTAATTTTGGAGTAGGCCTAGCCCTCTACTAGACCGTACTTCCACTTAGAGGGCGGGACGAAAGCATCTCTTAGGAGTCTTCTTCACCTCTTGAATTTTGGTTACTATTCCACCAATGGGTCTTGGCGATGAAAAGATTGTTGTCAACTAGAGTTGAGGTTAGTTGCAGTTGAGTTGGCTACAGTTGAGTTTGTTACATATGAGTTGGCTATAGTTGAGCTTGGTACAGAAATCATTAACCATCATCAATCATCAATCATCGACATTTAATCAGATCTTAGAACTACTACCACAAATGTTAGGGGAGCATTATACTCCACTGCATGCCTACGGAGGCACCCCAATCCAAAGGTATTCTTCACGTCGTAGAGTCATAGTGTGAGGTCAGACTCAAACCAAGATTACAGACTATCCACTAGACTTGAGAAATTAGACAGAAATAAAGATCATACTAGAGACTCATCATCCTCAATACCAAGATCTATCAACATGATCACTAAGTGATAAAATGATAATAGCCTACATATGGGTCATTAATTAATATATGAAAATGTTACATATGGAAAGTTATGGAGTAATGGGTGATCAGGAGATTTACATACATAACAACTTGAGAACTCACTTTTATGCAAGTAGCTTGTTAAATTTAAATTTCAATACCTATTTACTTGCTTTCTTTTGCAATCACGGAATTACATGTTATTTTTAATATGTTGGACTATATTCAACCATTGTTGACATTTATCTTGTTCCTATCATGTATGGTAGGCAAGGCGTATGCATCGCAATAGACTGATAGCTGGGTGTTAGGTTCCGCAGTTTCTGATAATGGTACACATATTTAGATTTTGTTTAAGATAATGTACTGCTTTTCCTTCTCTTCTATCACATTTTTAGGATGCATGTATACGATGTAATTTCCTTTTTGTTACATGTAAATTATATGGAAATTAATGCAAATGTAAATTTAATGACACATTGTTATTTATGTAGTTGATTGTTTACATTATTGTGAATGTCATTTCGAATCGCGAAAAAATTTTCCCTCACTTCCAGGTAACCTATTGCGATCTATAGTGAATTTAATGCGGCGAGTGATGTATAAACAGGTAACTCGGATCTGCGGGCAGGCATCACATGAAGTCTCCTCCACTGCCACTTCGAAGACAACCTTCCCTATTCTCATATGCACCTGAGGCATCATCAACGAGACTCTAACAATCGCCTCCATCAGACCTATTGGAGTATTTGTGTTATGTGTCACCTATGGTGTAAATGGGTAAATGGATCACTCCATGATACATTTACCACATCCATGAGTTTAGTCCCACATTTACCAATGGCGGGACTTGGAGGCTCTGTGGAGGCTATATAGGAAGCCCCAGACCTCCTGTATCAGATGAAAAAGTGCAATGCATACATCAGCCCTTTGAGGCGTTCTCCTATGGTTTCATCTCGCTCCTTAGGGATTAGGGTTCCACGTTAAATCATGTGTTCTTCAATGTTTAATCTTGTTCTCTGATTTCGCTTCCGCATTCTTATTTTCTAATACGGTATCAGAACGGGTTCGATTCTTGAGGAATTTATGTTGAAAATTTATTTCTGTAATTTATTTGAGATTCGATTATCAAGCAGATATGTTCTTGGTTGATTCGTCTTTCTTGTTTTGTTCTCAAGATCTTTAGACGGATCTGCATGTTATCAATGTTCTTTATTATATTATTTCTGATATGCTTCTGCATTATATTTTCTAACATGGTATTGGCGTGTTGATTCTCAAGGATTTTAAGTTCTTTAGGTTCAAGATTCGAGATGATTTGGTTCATCCTTGTTCGCGAAGATATATAGTTTCGGTTCTATTTCATTCAAGTTTTTAATCAAGTTCCATAGATTTGAGGGTTTCAAAACCCTAATTTGATAGTGTTGCAAGTTCTGAAGAGAATGCATGCAGTTTTTTTATGAAAATATTTTAGGGTTCCTGGTACCCTAAAATGTGGTATCATCTCCAGATTCAGATAGGCGCACAACATCATCATCACCTTCTTCCCTCATCGCAGATCCAGGGGCATCTAATCTTCATGGCACCAATGTGGAGCCATCACCCACATCCTTCTCGCGTAGCAAGGCCTCGCGGGTTCCAGCAGCCCTACTCCATCGACGGTGATTCACAACAGGTAGTGATGCCCGAGTGGCGGCTCCCTCTGTGGCAGCTCCTCCTTCGGCAATCACCTCCAGGCAGCTGATCCGAGCTGCACAGATCCCCCAATCGCGTCTCCACATCTCGCATGCAGTCCTCCAGCACCCAGCCCCAGGCGGAGGCAGTAACATCAAGCGTGATTCAGGCCGCAACCCCAAAATTTGGGGCACGACAAACGGCGCAGCAAGAGATGCCCTTTCGCTCTCTCCGGATCAGCGGAGGCAATGCCTCACCTTCCCCGATCATCTAGGCAAGGGCAACACCATCAGCGGCGCAGGTCAAATAGAAGGTTCCCATCGGGGGAAACCTAATTAGAAGGATGTATTGGGCCCTGTTGTATGGGCCGACTAAAAAAAGGAGAGTTCTTTTGAGCCCAAAGAGGGCATGAGAGATTTTTAAAAAAAGGAGAGAGAGAGAGAGAAAGAAAGAGCATATGTCTCGTCCCTTTCATGAGGCCATCGGAGATGATCGAGATCACACACCCATAATTTACGAGCACCTTTTCCACCGAAGCAAGATCCCTCGCACGAAGCGGCAACCCCTTTAGTGGTAAAACCTTGTAATAGGTTGTTTATGGAGTGCCATCCGCAAAGTGGGTCTACACAAGCCGACCCCTTCTTTACTTCGATCTAAAGGCAAGCTACACATCAATACTCGCATCTCCGACCTTGAGAACCCCCCATCCCCGCGGACACCATAGGGGCGTGGAGCTAAAAGGCATCGCCCCCAAAGGATGGTTCGATTATTCTACCAATGTCCTCCATTGCATGGTGTAAACAATCTTCGTGTTATTTAAATTTATCAACCAGCGTCTAGCAGAGAAATTGAATGTCCGATATTTATGTCCATCTTCGTCCCACCATTATTCTTCTCCCTTGTCGCTATCTGAGCATGCTCTTTGTCGGTGATCGAAGCCCAACCCAGCTACAGCATGACACAGCATTTCGACCCACCTCTGTGTAATGCCCACATTCTCTTCACATGAAACAAATCTCCCACGATCTTTAACAACCTCCTTGTTCTCAATCTCCCGCTTTCCATGGGCCAGGTGCCAACCAAGAACCATAGTGAGCCTTGGACCTCATGATAAGTTAACTATCCTACCTCGAAGGTCTCTCCACACCCCTAACTCTTTTCCTAGTCACCGGTCTCACGTCCCTCATCCCACAGTGTTGCCCCAAGCCCTACCTCTGCGCTCAACCCCCAACAACCTCATATTCCCCCATACTCCATCTGCTCTTGTTTAGACCTGCTTTATTAGTTATAAGAAAAAGCCATGATATTCACCTCTTCAACAAGAATGGAATGACACTTGCAATAACAACAGAATATATATATATAGAGAGAGAGAGAGAACAAAAATACGGTAGTAGTTAAAACTTGAGTTTACCTTTTGGATCTTGGGTCTAACTAATTTAGTGTGGATTTAGACCCGAAATTTTGGAGCTAAGTAAAAAAACTTGCATACACATCATAAAGTTCTCTAAAAACTCCGTACATCAGCTAAGAAATGAATAAAAATTTGACGATATCGAGGAATTTTAATGATAGCAAAGTCTAGTTTTCAACAAAATGACACGTAATAACGGTGAAATTATGCTGACATTTCAATCACATTTTGCGGAAATCCAAGAAAAGAAATAAGATAGCATATCAATTACATTGACCTAGAAAAACAAAATTTTCAAAATTTGATCGAATTTCACTGAGATTTGAGGCCATTGTAGTAATGTCAATTCACAACTTATTAAAAAAGACAAAGAGCCTATCGACTCATTTGCGGCCATGAAAGTGGCAAACGAAAAAGGAAAAGCTCCCACAAGACAAACTTCCATGGTAGATGCTTATGACAAGGAGATGTGGCTGCGAACCATTCAATCAACATATACCTTGCTTCTTCTATATAGCCGGAATATCATTTAGTACTACAAAATTGTAATGCTTCAAGAAAATGATTCAAATTATTGGATTGCATGGTCCTACTTTGAAGCCACCTTCGTATCATGAGCTTGAAGTCCCATTACTTTACATTGAGAAGGATTCACATCCGAAAAAAATATCTGAAAGAAACTTATGCAAAGTATAAATGTTCTATTATGTTAGATGCTTGGACTAAAAAGAGAAATAGAAGAATACTCAATCTTATGGTAAATGTTCCAAGGAGGCAATGTTTATGGAATCAATCCATGCTATGCAAAGGCATGAGACAAGATATATGAGTCGCTTGATATATGTGTGGAGTAATTGGAGAGCGAAATTTAATGCATCATAACTAATAACGAAACCAACTATGACTTAACAAGTATATATTTATTTACATTGATTATATAAAAGGAATTGTTGTTAGATTCATGTTACATGTATATTAACTAACAATGTGGCACATTGCATCTTTTATGTAGGCAAGTTTTTGCAAGAGAAGATATCGCATTTCAACTAGACACTGAAGACACCACATTTATATTGGACACCAGGTGCGGCACATTACATTGATCTTATATTATATGATTTTTTAAAAGATATATTATAGGATATTAGAAAGATCTTGACAATTAAGAAGAATCTCGATAACGTCGTTTCAGTTGAGTGTTATATTTACAACCACATTGGAATTTTGAACATGATGAGGGAGTTTGCAAATGGCAAAAAATCAGTTTGTCATGGTGTAATCCAATTCGCAACAACATTTCCCTCTGTTGAGATCTCTCCACAAAAATCATCTCCATTTAAGAACCATGTTTACACCAGAGAAATAGGTTACAAGCAAATAGGACAAGGAAGTCAAGAGAAGAAAAACGAGGATTATCATTTCGCTGCCCTCATTTCGGAATTATGTACCCGATACACTCGAGTATATGGAAGCTCTTGTAGAAGTTCTTCGACTCATTGATAGTAAGAGAAAACAAGCAACATGATACATATACAAAGTTATAGATCGTGCAAAGGAAGCAAGTGAGAAGTTTCGATGGAAAGCAAAGAGAAGTACAATTATGTATTTCAAATCATTGACAAAAGATGAGAATGCCAACTTCATCATTCATCGCATGTTACAATCTATTTTTTAAATATGGATTATATTGTGGCAACACATCCATTGCATTTGATGTTGAGATCATTGATGGATTATATAAGTACACACAAAGATTGGCCCCTCGTTCAAGATAAAATTATGATTTAGTTAAGCTTATAAAAAACGATGCGGGGCAAGAACGGCGATCAAATCAAGAAACTCAAAATCTTCATATAATCAGTACAATTTGATACATATAAATTGATCTAATTCTTCATGTTAACATTTTCATCTAAAAAAATATAGTGGAATGGTGGAGCTTTTATGGAAGTTCATCTCTGAATTTGCAACATCTAGCTATGAAGATTTCGAGCTTGACACGTAGTTCACCGAGTGTAAACATAATTGCAAGGTATTTAAGCACGTGAGTAATTTTATGTTAAGTCAAACTTAAGACTATTTGAACTTAACCCTAATAATTACCAAAATATTTACATATTCATTTGAAGGGAAAAAACAGAATTGACCATCAAAGGCTGCAAGATCGGGTAAATCAAGTAAAATAAGCTTTAAAGGAATGATATGACTTACAAGACACCATAGATCTGAGTACTCTCGGAGACATCAATGGCGTTAAATGCTAATGAATATATGGTAAGGTGAAATGGTAATAAATGGTGCAAAGAAAGATTTTGTCTTCGAAGGTGATCTATTTACATGGGAGATGTGGCACTGCAATGCTTTGTACAATTTCTGGTTATCCAACTGACGTACCCTATGCTTTATTAATGAATGCTTTGGTGTGGTGACTCCCGCCTCGGGAGGGCTCCCCCGTTTTTCTTACTCAAAAAAAAGACACGAATATATACACTAAAACATACAAGAAAATAAGCACTCATTGTTAGATCTTCTTCAAGACAAGGTGTTGCTTTACACGAATGAAGATGAAGAGCACAAAGTGATTGAAGAGAATGAAGGAGAACACAATGCTGACGATATCAATTTTCAGTTGACGATGTTAACGACGAATAACTCATTATGAATCCATAGTCATTTCAATCTTTAATTAATTAGTTCACTTTTGTTTATGTAATTTCAACGTTCAAACTATTGCAAGAAATGTTTCTAGTTTTTATATTTTCTAATTTATGATGGAATGATGTTCCATGCATGTTAATGCTACAATTGTGTGACATTTGTAGTTTGCATAAGATATACTATTTTTTCTAATATGTGTGTTCATATGCACATTATCATTCCAGCACCTTAGTTATTTTGAACTCCTTAGCACAGTGTAGCACCTCATCCTTTAACAACATCGGTCGGGGATGCTTGATGAATAAGGAGGAGTCATGTAATACCTCCTAGTATCGAGGTTGGGTATTACGTGCAGGTACGCATGCATGCTCATGTGATGCGATGGCCACATGATGAAGTTGTAAATGACTTCATTTATTCCGACAAATAAAGCATGAAAGCAAGGATTGTGTGCTCTCCCTTTTGGTAATACACATTTAAAAGGGACAATATCAAGTATTCAGTAATTCAGTGGGATACATATCCAAAGCCAACATTTTGAGTTGGACTTCGGAGCCCACTAGTGAAATGGCAGATGACGTGGCAAGATGACATGACATTAGTTGCGGAATACGAAGGGACTTCTGAGAAACCAAATAGAGAAGGTACGAAAAGATTCTCTACGGGACACGAAGAGCCCCTTTGTGGGAGATGAAGAATCCTTGTAACTACGTAGATGCAATAACGAGGTGTTCCTTCGTATACCAAGCTTATGTATATAAGAAAGGGTGAGGGATCATTCAATCCCATCCATTATAAGTGTATGTATCCTTGCTAATAAAAGAGAAAATTTTAGTTCATGTTCTTATGTATTCTTATGTGATTGTATGCCCTTGTGTGTTCTTATATGATTGTGTTGTGAGGTCATCGAAATTTGAGATGATGAAAAAAGAAAGTGGCACGACACGACTAGCATCGTGGGATGAGGGAGGAATGGGGACAAGGGGTGGAACCCTAGAAAAAAAGGGGAGAGACCATAGAGTGGATGTAAGCTCAAAAACCAATAACTTACTTCATAATCTTGTCATGTGTTCCCTAAACAATGAACTACCAAACCCTTTATATAAAGAGGGAGAGATACAAAAATAAATAAAGAAAAAAACTAACTACTTAACAAACCATAATTGACACCTAAAATAACTCTAACTAAAATTATCCGCCACAATCATGGCCTCAAATTTCAACGAAATTCGGCCGAATTTCTGTCGGATATCGATATCCACTCGAAATCGAAATTCGGCCGAAATGATCGAAATATGGGGACCCTCGTACAAAAAATGATCGAAATGATCGAAATTTCGGTCGAATTTTGACCGAAATTTTGTTTCGGTCGGTCACCGAAATGGTGACCGAAACCGACATTTAGGGCCTTGGCTACAATAATTGAGATTCTAATTGATCTCAATTTATTTAAGAAAAATAAAATTGGTGACGGACTCAAAGGAAACCCTAATTCATCAAAAATCATAATGCATGCTTGCATCATTTCTCATCTACTTTGGAAAACTCATCTTCGTTGAGTTGCATCAGACATGGATCACGATACCATGATTCAAGCAACCCCCAAGTGATTGTTGGAAAAACAAATACAGAGCATAAAGTGGGGTCCATGCTTCCTCATTGAGTGCGGAACTTGATTGCTTGAACTTTAATGCACTCGAATTCAAGCTGGAAGAACAAATGTGAAGCAAACAATGTCCATGATGATAATGCAATCCTCCTAGAACTATGGTTGATGTTTATTGGATCAAGGTTGAAATTTTGGTAGGGCATCTTCAACATGTGTGCAGCAAAATTTGAAGGCATCATGGATAGCAAAGGCCTAAAAATATGGGACACCTCCTTGACCTTAGCATCCTTTTATAGGATGACCCAAAGCCACTAATTCTAATAGGAATAGGAGTATGTTCTTGTTTTCCTATTTTAGCATTCCTCTTACTTTCTTCAGTGGAGGGTGAAAATGCAAACAGTATATCATTTCCCATGTGTGGTTTCTCCTCCAAAAACAATCCCCAATTTCCATATTTTGATAAAATATTTTTTGAATGGGACTTGTGGATAATTTTTCCAGGCCAGTCAATTATTTCCATATTGATGGGATATGATTCTCGTTGGAAATATTTGCCCAACACTTGTTAGGGTTTCCTTTCCTTCCCACAAATAGCAACAGCGACATAAGCGTTGGAGCAAGTTGTCCCTTCCCTTGAGGATCAAGCGACGCTGAAAATTCTCACAGCGAGGCTGATTTCAATGGTATTTGAGCAAATGGCAACGGCGATTTTGAGAGCTCGAACATGGGATCCCATATCAACAACCACGATAGTGGTTGCAGTAGCAGTGATGGGTGTAGTAGAAACCACGGCAATATTTCCTGATGATCGGGCAGTGATTGCATAGGCAATTCCAATGTGAGATCACATATTGCCAATGGTGGCAGGCCTTGAGAACGGTGGCAAGCCTTGACAATAACGTCGTGGTGGCAGTTGTGTTCTTTGTCAGCACATCCGATTGGGTGGCGATGGTCGAGCTTCGCTCTAAATCAGGGAGGACGATGAAGATGCTCGCCTTGAGGTCGCCTCCACATGCAGTTAATTGCCGACCCCATTGGCAGTGGTTGTAGCCATGAAAAGTAGCACAACCAGGGCAATGGGCTCATAAAGGTACAGTCTGACGTGGGGGAGCTCCTATCAATAGCAATGGATCATCAACAGCCAACTGTGTTGACACCACTGATGAGATCAGTGCACATTTGTTGCATAACGTAGGTTCATCCCAGATTTGTTGGTGGGCTTCAAATTCCAAGACATGATATGCTATTAGGGTGGGTGGGGAAGGATGTGATGCTAGGATTTTCGATTGTACTAGCATTGATGTTGCAGAAACTGGAGGGATTGTAGAAGAGTGTTCTTCTGATTTTCCTTTTTTCTTGGTTGTACTCCTTTTTGAATTCTTGCAACAAAACTTGCATCTCCTCGAATGTATGAGCATGAATCGCATATATCCGAGAATGAATCACGAATGTCTGAGCACGTGCAGTAGAATTTTAAATGACAAATGTTTAACTAATGGACTTGTGTTAAGAAGATGATGAACGGCATAATCTTCTTTCTTCGAACTTCTTAGCATACCTTATAGGATCACTTAATCGTGAGGACGACTTGGACAGCATGCCCTGATACCACTTGATGTAATCAGAATTTTGGGGACTAGGAGAGGAAAGGATTGGCGTAACCACCTTTGCAGGATGAGGAACATGGATGATAGGTAGAATCCTAGAAAAATAAGGGGAGAGATGATATGGCAAAAGCAATCTCCAAAACCAATAACTCCATAATCACATCGCGTGTTCCCTAAAAATGAACCAATAGACCCTTTATATAGGGATGGCGGGATACAAAAATAAATACAGAAAATAAAAATTAACCACCTAACAAATCCTAATTGATTCTTAAAATATATCTAACTAAAATTATCTACCATAATAATAGAAACTCTAATTGATCTCAATTTATTTAACAAAAATTAAATCGACGATTGACTCAAACTGAAAGGAAACCTTAATTTATCAAAAAATCTTAATACATGCTTGCATCATATTGTGGGTGTGCTCATGTTCTTGACCAGTGTGTTATTGAGTGTGCGGATGTATGTTTTCAACATCATCTAATTGCATTCTAACAGCATTCAATAGAATAAAGGTGCAAGAAAGCACGCAGTTACATGGCACAAAGGAATACATTCACTGCATGCTTTGAACTTCCTAAAAATGATGGAAAAACAAACCTTTGAGATGAGATTACTTTGAAGTATCGTGATCATGCTATTATCAGCCTTTCATCTACCAACTAATAGTAATTCTGTAAATTATGATAAGGATCTTCTAGTAGTAAGTAATTCTATAAATAATAATAGGGAAGCTTCTAGAATTATGGATGTGCATATATTCTAATAAGGTTCATAAATGGCATCAGGTTTTGTCTCCCTTGTTAGCAACAGGGTGTAATCAAATGCAATGCAACTATTGGAGGCCCCCCTATCAATTCAATACTTTGTTTGTGATCCTTTTTAAGGAAGTATGTCATTATGCCATATTATAAGGTCTAATTCGATTTTTAATCTCCATTTGCTAGCAGGTTCACTGAATGTTATAGGGAAGAAGACTTCGGAACAACGGGTAGTCGAAAGCCTTGTTATATTATGTTAGGAGTGCTCTACGCTCAGTAATGTCTGGTTTTGGCTTCCGTGGATCTTCGGAAGAGGCAGAGTATGTAAACCAAGGCTCAAGCTAGATATGGAAAGCAGTTCAAGGAATTAGAAATATGCGTTACAGCATACCTGACCTACTGAACCAAAGCGATAGACCACATTTTCTTCCCCTTCATCAGAAGAAGGTGGAGACCAGTAGGAGTCAAACGCAACTCCACTTACCTGGAAATTAAACAAAGATAAGGTACCACGTACTCGTGCTAATTAAATTAGCATTTCGGAGAAAGTAAAATTCTGACTTTAAAGCTTACCCATGAATTGTGACCTTCACCCCAAGCAACTATTTTCCGCTCATCCATGCTCCAGACTTGTACTAGGTCATCTTCGCCACCGGTCAAAATATATTTTCCGTCTGGGCTGGAATAGCTAGTAAAGTTACTAATTCATTTGCAATAAATCAGAAAATGGTTGATAATAATGGTATACAACTGCCTAACCTCAACATTAAATTTGAAATTGAACTAGGTGTAACACCAGCAAAAAAATGTACTAAGCCTTCTTCCACTATAAGTAGGGTCGGTTACATGGATTCTTGCTCAAATCCATGTTGAAAAATTTGACTATTTTTTTACGTTGGCCGTCGACTACCTAACGCAACCCCTGCAAGAGTGGGATTTGAACCCTGATCTGTATGGTAGACACATTGTACTACCACTAGACCATTAAGTGGGTACAAGCTTGGAAATATTTAAAGACACCGGCCACTGTACTATTTAACTTAATTTCCCAAAATTCCAATTACTAATCAATTATACAGCTAAGTGGCACAATGATAACTTTCATGGTTGTTAAGATATTTATGTTATTTTGTCCATGTTTCTCATATTGTTTATTTCTATTATCTTGTTTATGTAATTTACCATAGAGCTTTTCTCCTATATAAGAGGAGCTCTAGGGTTAGATGGAATACATTTTTTTCTTTTCCTTCCACAGGGTATTAGAGCGACGGTTCTAGACCGGAGCCTGTGCCCTAGAATCCTATCCCCACCAAAAACCCTAGCCCTCACGGGCTTCTCGCCGTCGTCATGCCTCCGCGGGTTCATCGCCGCAGCCACCCAGTCCCTCTTGCAGGTTCGCCGCCCAACAAACCCCTGCGGGTTCGCCGTTGCCTCGCCCCCCTGCGAGCTCATCGCCGCTCAGCCCCCCTACGGGTTCACCGCCACTTCGCCCCCTTGCAGGCTCATCCCCGCCAGGCAAAGCCGCCTCCAGCGTGCCCTGCCCTTTAAGGTTTCACGCCTGGCAAACGCGCACTTCTCTTTGATTGCTGCTGCACATCACACCACTGCCCTGGTAGTCGTCATGTGGCTTTTGGGTATCTAGAGTGTAACATGAAGCCCTAAAACACTCTAGTTACCCAAAGGACCCTCCAAAAGAATGGAAAAGGTTGTGGTATGAGTCTACACCCACAACTATCTTCCTGTATGTTAGTGTAGACGTTGGTATCTCTTGTTGCTAGCCCAGTCTTGAAGATTGTTGTCACCATATCCGACAACAAAGTTGAAGTCTCATCCCTGGGTGCCTTCAAAGGTCCAGCACACATTGTCAAAATGGATGGAACCAACTATGAAGTATGGGCATGCAGTTCATGAGTTTGATGCAATGTAATGGCAAGAAGCACATTCTTACGACAGAGGATCCACGTGACAAGACTGGGACAAATGCCTCATGGGAGGCGGATGATGCATATACTCGTGTATGGCTATCTGGGACGGTATCCACGGAGATAGATATGATATATTGAGTCTGCCTACTGCAAGAGCTATGTGGGACATTCTTGCCACGATATACTCTCCGACAAAGAATGAGTCGAAGATACCCTAGCTCCAGCATGATATCTTCACATCGAAACAGAATGGTCGCCATCTTCACACCCTCTATACTTCTTTGAGGGGCATGTTCGAGAAGTTACATGGCTACATACCCTGGACAGCTACATCAGAGAAGCTCAAGGCATACAGAGACTGTGATGACAGGATTATTTCTGGCAGCCCTAGATCTAGAATATGATGTCGCTCATGCTCAGATCCTCACGGATGCTACCATACCTCGTATGGAGGAGGCATATCGCAGATTGAGCAGATTGTCTATACCATCTGGGAGTACTTTACAGCAGCAGACTTCTTTAGCTATGGCAGCTTCACATGGTAGAAGCAGCCATACATTATATCGTGGCAGGGGAAGTTCCAACCGTGGTAGAGGAGGGGATGGTCGACCCCGTCAACCGTGCACCTACTGCCATAGGACAGGACACTCTGAGGAAACTTGCTATTCTAAGCATGGGTTTCCTGCGTCAGCCAGAGTTGCAAAGCAGACACAACAGACTGGGAGTCCATCACCTGCATCTGATCAGAGGTTTGACGAGCTTGTAGCACGACTGAGGGAGATCATGCTTGACATGTCTGGATCCACTAGCTCTCCGTCAGTATCCTCAAAGGTTGTTGCCTCAGCATCTGCGTCTACATCAGATATAGACTATGCTCTTACTAGTTGCTACATGGCAGACTTGTCAGAATGGATCATGGATTCTGGAGCATCGCATCAACTCTGTGGTGACAGAGGTCAGTTTAGTGTTTTTCGTCCTACTTATCCTGGATGATCAGTTGTGATAGCAGATAGAACATATTCCCCCATCACTAGTCAGGGGGAGGTGCATTTGACTTCTACACTGAGGATTCTGAATGTTCTGTACGCTCCTGAATTTTCTATGAATTTATTATCAATTAGTCAAATCACCAAAGATTTACATTGTCGTGCCATATTTGATCCATCTGCTCTTGTGTTTCAGGATATACTCACGGGCAGAGTGATTGGAACTAGCCGTGAGCAGGGGGCCTTTACAGACTAGTGCAGTCTCCATATGTTGGCGCTTCTTCTTCTTTTCGTATTGGATCTGCTTCTTCCTAAATGTGGCATCTGCGATTTAGTCATCTTCCTCTACAAAAACTGATTCATGTTCTTCCACGGATTTCTCCTCGCTCCACTTTTCAGTGTAAGGCCTGTCAGTTTAAAAATCATCATCGGTCCACTTTCCAGAGTCGCCAAGGTCTAAGTAGTCAAAGTCTGTTTGAGTTGCTTCATTTCGATATTTGGGGTTCTAGTCGTGTCCCAGATCATCAGGGACACAGATTTTATCTTGTTGCAGTTGATGAGTTTTCTAGATTGTCTTGGATTTTTCTTCTTAAAAACAAGTCTGATGCCGGTCATGTTATTCAGTCTTTTATTATTGAAATAAAGAACTTTTTTCTGCAAGACTCAAGTACATATGTTCTGATAATGCACTAAAATTTTGCAGTACTCAGCTCTATCAATTTCTTAAGTCTCATGGTATTGTGCATCAGACATCATGTGCATGTACTTCTCAACAGAATGGGGCGGCTGAAAGGAAACACTGCCATCTTCTGGATGTCACCAGAACCCTTTTGATTCCGAGTCGTGCTCCCTGTTCCTATTGGGAAGATGTGGTTCTAACTGCTTGCTATCTGATAAATCATATGCCTTCTTCGGTGTTAGGGGAGAGGATCCCGTTCTCGATTGCATTTCCCGAGACGGATCTTTTCTTGCTTACGCCTCATGTCTTTGGTTCGGTTGCGTTTGTTCATTAACTCTCTCCTGGTCTTGACAAGTTCTCTCCCAGAGCTGTCAAATGTGTATTTGTTGGGTATTCCAAAATCCAAAAAGCATATTATTGTTTTGACCCTGTTCGACGAAGATACTATGTCAGTACTGATGTCACCTTCTTTGAGTCTATTATGTATTTTTCTCCCACAGGTGATAGGCTTACTCCTTCAAAGGATGGAGAAGAAATCTATATGCCACCTCCTTCGTTGTTACCATCTTCTATTCCATCACCACCACCTCCACCACCACCACCTCCACCATCGTCCCCCATTTACTTTCCACAGGTCTACAAGCGAAGGCCCCATGCTCATGTGCATCCTCCATCATCCAGCACGCCCGAGGTATCTACTGAGCATTTGAGTTCTTCTAATGGCACGGGTGATTTGCATGTACAGATTGAGGTACAGGATGTAGATACTGCCTCTACTACTCCCACTGAGGATCTGGATATGCCTATTGCACTTCGGTGACAGAAACGAGCATGCACTATGCACCCTATTAGATCTCATGTTTCCTTAGAGCATTTTTCCAAGGAGTTTAAGCACTTTGTTGTGGGGTTGTCTGTCGTAGAGATACCACGGTCGTATCAAGAGGCAATGCAGAGCAGTCAGTGGCGTCTGGCTATGGAGGAGGCGATGACGGCTCTACAGTCATGAGCTACGTGGAGTGTAGTCCGTGCTCCACCAGGTGTGTATGTTGTTGGAAGCAAGTGGGTATTTACTATGAAGCATCGGGTTGATGGTACCGTAGAAAGATACAAGGCCCGACTAGTTGCTCGTGGGTTCACTCGGATCTATGGTGTGGATTATTAGGGCACTTTTTCTCCTGTAGCGCGTCACTCTACCTTGCGGATTCTATTGATGTTGTTGTGGTACGTGATTGGCCACTTTTCCAATTGGATGTAAAGAATGTTTTCTTATATGGTGATTTGCAGGAAGAGGTTTACATGCAGCAGCCACCCAGGTTTGCTGCTGGTGGGGAATCCAATATGGTATGTCGTCTTCGTAAGGCTATATATGGCCTTAAACAAAGTCCGATGTCTTGGTTTCAGAAGCTCATAAAATTGATTGAACAAAAGGGGTTTGTCAGATCTATTGCAGATCATACTCTCTTTGTAAAGAGAAGCCGGAGAGGTATTGTAGTCATCTTGGTTTATGTTGATGACATTGTTATCACTGGCAGCGATGAACAGGGCATTCAAGCAGCTAAGGATTTTCTTGGAAAGCAGTTTGTTACTAAGGACCTTGGTACGCTTCGTTACTTCCTTGGTATGGAGTTTGCGCGAAGCCAGCAGGGCATGGTTATGACACAGAGGAAGTACGTTACTGATCTTCTATCTGAGATAGGTATGACAGGATGTAGACCAGCTAGTCCGATTGATCCTAATGCGAAGCTCCATGATGACGGATCTGAAGAGGTGGACAAGAGACGGTACAGAGAACTGGCAGGGAAATTATTGTATGTTACTATTATCAGGTCTGATATATCTTTTGTTGTGAGTAGACTGAGTCATCAACCTATACAGGTGCACATGGATGCAGTTTTCATGATCTTGAGATATCTGATATCATCTCCAGGTGCAGGTCTTATGTTTAGAAGGGATACGTCTCTTTCAATTACAGGGTGTACAGATGCAGATTATGCTGGGTGTCCTAAGGACAGGAAGTCAACTTCAGGCTTCATTGTGTTTGTTGGCAACTCACGAGTTTCATGGAAGAATAAGAAACAAACTGTTGTTGCTTGATCTAGTGCAGAATCAGAATATAGGGCAATGGCCCAAGATAGTACGGAGATGATGTGGGTCAAGTCTGTCTTGACTGATTTAACAATTAAAGTGCCTCTTCCCATGCATCTCAAATGCGACAAGCAGGCAGCCTTGTTTATAGCTAATAATTCAGCATTCCATGAAGACAAAACACATTGAGGTGTACTGTCACTACACTCGTGATTTGATTCAAAAGGGGTTAATTTCAACATCTTATGTAGCGTCAGGAGACTAGTTGCAGATATGTTCACTAAAGCCCTGGCTAGAGGTCCTTTTCATCACTGTTGTTCCAAGCTGAGCATGATAGATATATATATATATGTATATGTATATGTATGTATGCTCCAGCTTGAGGGGGAGTCTTAAGATATTTATGTATTATCTTTGTTTCTTATATTGTTTATTTCTATTGTCCTGTTTGTGCAATTTACCCTAGAGCTTTTCTCCTATATAAGAGAGCTCTAGGGTTAGATGGAATACATCTTTTTTCTTTGCCTTCCACAATGGCAACTCTAAACAAAACAAAAACTTTTTTGAAGAGAAAGGATTCTCAAACAAATCAAGACTGGTTATAGGCCCCTTCTCCTATGGCATGTCACTCTCTCGATAACTTGCCTAAACTTATCATGCATGTAAACCAGGCTAAACACAGCATCTCAGAAAAAAGAAGGCAACCCATCTATCTGCGCTAATCAGAAAGCCAATAGTCCCACTGCTATCCTCGACGAAACTACTAACTTTAATTAAGTTTGCTATGGATTTTCCAATGATCAGGATCAACAGATAAAATTACAGAAGAGACAGCCTCACTTGCTTGAATGCTTAATGCAAGAAGAAAGTCAAATCCTAACTTCTCTATATCCTTTCTGGGAACAATTTAATAGCATGACTAAATGAACTGTCACATAAAACCACAGTTATCATAGCTTACAAAAAATTTTAGAGAAGACGATAGATACTACAACTCATGAGCTTTGAACAAATTATAGCACGGATGTGTAATGTTAAATCCTTTTAGAGAAAGGCATTCTTGTATGCACGATATTGAGGAATGAAAGGGAATAACACCTGGAATAAACCCTTATCTTGTAATTACTCCTCTTTATACAGGTGTGAGTCCTGTCAATTATCCAGTGAGGGAGCAGGATAGCTTTTCTTCCATTCATTTCTCTTCTCTTGTGCAAAAACTACAATATATCCCTCCTTCCCAATAACTATGCCATAGACAGGCAGCCCAGTGCAATAAGACCATTAGCTGAAAGACAGCCCAATGCGATAAGTTTCCCTCGTGTACGGGGTCCACAGAAGGGTTCAACATCATTAATCTATGCATGCAGCTTAACTTTACATTTTGCAAGAGGCCTCAAGCTAGATAAAATATCTATTAAAGAAACTACATAACCAAATACATAGATGTGCCACAGGATGTTAGCAAGCCACCATTAACCAAAGAAAACGGGCATGGTCATAATAAAAGAAATCATATCACCTCCATGCACAGCATAGCAAGGCTCCATAATAGCTTTTTCCCCCGCATATTAATTGTTCCTTCGAGTAATCAAATACCCTCAAGTTACCTACGAGAGGCATTAAGTAAATCAAACTCCCGGAAACGCCATATGAGAGCACCTCACAATCAGACCAGAAAACTTTCACAAAATGTTCTCAAAGTTTATGTAGTATACCATCTCTCCCTACAGTGGCTACAAATGATCCATCGATGGAGAAAGATATATTATTTATAGAGCATGGGCATACATGCCATCTAGCAATGGGATTACTCTGCAGAAGGCATAACAGATGCTTAGATGTTAATAATGTAATATAAACCTAGAGCAGAAAATCAGAACCGCAGATTGAATATTCTTTTAAAAAATTGATATCCGTGAAAATAGGTAGAAATTATTTCAATAAGATAATGCAGCACTGCAGCATCACAAATAAGAAGAGAGACATTTATATGCTTTGAAATGTCCTAGATTCACCCCCTACTCCATACAAAGGGATCAAAAGAGAAGAAATTTCTATAGTCCTTATTTTTAACATAGTGGATCCATTAAGGTCCTCATTTACCCTCAATCAGAAATAAAACATTTCTTTGTTTGATCATGAACTCCTGACCCTTCTTTTATACAAGAAGTTTATAAAGAAAATTACAAGAAGCGCCTTGTGATAGATTCATGATACAAAATATAAGGAGTACTACACAAAGATAAACAAATAAAATTACAAACATCCTTAAGTTAAAATATAGTTGCACGTCATGCTCAGCTTGTCATGCAGATGCATGATGCTTCTTGGGAAGCCCCTTAGTAATAATATCTCCAAGTTGTAGCTTGGAAGAAACGTTGTTGTAATCTCCCATTCCGTAACATCATTGTGAATATATGGCAATCGATCTCACTATGATTCGTCCACTTACAAAAAATGAGATTCAAAACTACCTAGCTTGCAGATTCATTATCTCAATACATAGGAACATGAATGGTTGTTTATATACCCACATCAACAAGAAGAGAAAATCTAAGTCATGTCACAAGTAGTATGAGCTATAGCACGGTGTTCAACTTCGTCACTAGAATGAGGGACAACATATTATTTTTTATCGAGCCATATAACCACTTACCACCTAAGAAAGTGGCACAGCCCGTGGTAGATCTTTTATCTTCAACAAAACTAGCATAACATGCATCTTAATAAGCCACAACATCTAAGAAAGAATTTATCATGAAATATAGCTCTTTTCTTGATGAACCTTCTGGCTTCTGTACATTTATGTACGAGACATGTATGTTACCAATGTCAATACCAAGTGTAGAGTATAAAATAAAAGGGTTTTTATCACTTGTGCTCCTCTGAGATATCGCAATATCAATATGCCCCTATCTTTTTGGTAATATCAGTTGTGCCCCTCACTTCTTTTGTCGTTATCACTTGTGCCCTTCCGTCAGATTAACCGTCAATGAGTTGACTTAACCATGGTTTCTTCAAACCTTGGTGCAGTTAAGAAGGGTATTATTGTCCAGACCTCTTTATCTTCTTCCTCATCCATTTGTTCTTCTTCCTTTCTCCTCATAATTTCTCTCTCTTAGTGACACCTTTATGCATCCATCGAATCACTAAATTTTTTGCATTTTCACGGATATATCACTCATTACGGATCAAACGGCGAATTTTATTAAATTTTTGATGAATGTTTATGAATTAATTAGTCAAAAAGTTATCTTAATTTAACAAAAACTGAAAGCTCTCTCGTTTCAAGGGGAGGAGGCGCGGGGGCGACCTGAGCGCGGGGGCGGCGGGGGCAGGGGGCGCGGGAGGGGCGGTGGGGGCAGGGGAGGCGCGGGGGCGACCTGGGCGCAGGGGGCGGCGGGGGCAGGGGTTGCGGGGGCGGAGGGGCTGCGGGGGGCGGAGGGGGGAGCTGCGGGGGCCAAGGGGGACGGGGGCAGGGGTTGCGGGGGGTGGAGGGGGGAGGGGCTGCAGGGGGCAAGGGGACCGGGGTAGGGGGTATGGGGGCGGAGGGCAATCGAGGGAGGGGGCGGGAGGCGGAGGGGAAACCTGGGGCAGGAGTGTCGGGGCGGGTCGGCGGGGCAAGGGGGAGGCGCGGGGTTGCGGGGGCCTGCGGACGTAGCGCAGGCGGGGGGAGGAGGCAGGGGCAGGGGGATGACGAAGATGAAGAGGAGAGGGGAGGAGGAAGATGAACAGTGGTTGGACTTTTCAATTCCTTTGTCTTCATTTAATTCCTGATGTGTCCCTAAAGTTAACGTTCGTTTGCGTTTGGGATGGACGGAAACTAACCCGAGGGGTACAAGTGATAGATTTGCAAGAAGTGAGGGGCACAACTGATATTACTAAAAAGATAGGGGCATAACTGATATTGTGATATCTCGGAGGGGCACAAGTGATAAAAACCCAAAATAAAATGGGAAGTACACAAAGAATTAAGAGCAAACAAATAAGTGGTTCAAGATAGTCCTAAACAAGCATCCTACTCCATGGGTGAAAGGACCTCCTCTCCCCCTCCAAGTTAGAGTTGAAAAAGATGCATCTTATTACAAAAGAAAAAAATCAACACACCACCATTTGATATATCCTTTAATAGTTGGGAGGAGACATGCATAAAGCGGTCATTACTCAGAGGAGACCCTCTTAGAGGAGATACCGAGACCCTCTTAGAGGAGATACCATTGGGAGAAGACATGAGCTTGGAGTTAGATGCTCAGAGAAGATGGTCGAAGATGGGTTGGAGTGTTAATCCTCATGCAGTAAGTTGATGAACAGCAGATGTCAAAGCCTCTTTTTCTACATGTGTTCAAATTATTCGAACTAACAATGCCCTTGAGTTCACCCAACATGACTTGGCATTTATCCTTGCCACTCAAGGGACTATTCATTAAACATCCTTTCCATATACCTCGCAACAAAATGTTCTCATCAACAGGGTTCCAGCTTCTGTCCTAAAAGGGAGATCATGTTCTCTTTATTGTACCCTACTGAGTCTCTTTTTCTTTAACCTCTGAGAATTTTTGGATGCATGGCATTTATTCACAATTCCATGCAGCTGACAAATTGTCACCTAGGACCATCAAGTGTGTCTTTCGTGGGTACTCCAATACTCAAAAAGGCTATCGGTGTTATAATCATGTGGGGTGTCGACACTATGTGTCTGCAAATGTCACTTTATTTGAGCAGACCAGCTTCTTTACACATGGTGTGGGAGACATCCATTTGGATCTTCCTCCGTCAATCGTATATACTCGCCAGCACACCACTACACATGTGCATGTTTCTTTGTTTGTTTCTTTGCTTGTCCCTTTTATGCAAAATAATATGCCATCTTCAAGTGCCCCCACCACTACGGCCCCGGATGTACCTGAGGAATTTCTGATAGCTTTGTAAGCAAAAGAGGCAATGTGCTTTTCACCATATGTCACAGTTGATCTCTATTGATGGTTTATCAAGCTGTGACAAGAGGTTTGCATATGCCATGAATGCCATTTCAGTCCCTAGATATCATCATTGTGCAATACAGGACCAAAGTTGGCGACATGTCATGGGTGAGGAGATGGATGCCCTTACCTCCTGGAGCACGTGACTCTTGTGTCAAGCCCCTCGAGAGTTCGACATGTGGCTTGCAGATGGGTCCTCATGACCAACAGTCATCTGATGGGCAAGGCCTTAAATGTCGGATTTCGATTTCGTTTCGGTAAGCCTGGAAAGAGAAATTCGATGGAATTTCGATGGAATTCCGGTAAAATGGTGGGGATTGGGGAAATTGTTAGAAAAATAATTTTTTTAAAAAATAAAGATATCTGATATTCTTTAACTCAATAAATGAGCAGGAAATATAGTTTTTTGCTAATAATAAGATATTAATATGATGTGTTACATTAAATTTCTATCCAATCGTCCCAACAGTAAAAAAAAGTAGTATGTTCCTCAGAACCAGAATCAGATTTGGAACCGCAATTAGAAGCCATTGGTTTCTCCTCTTGAACATGAAGAGAATAGTGACATGTGAGAAACTCTTCAATAAGAATGACATGACAAATATGATAACTATTAATTAAAGCATATATATCAAAATAAAGAAAAAAGTAAAAATATATAAATATCTTCAGTTAAAACTTTATTTGAACTCTTAAATCTTGTGTCTAACTAATTTGATTTGGATTTAGATATAAAATATAGAAACTAACTAAAGAAACTTCTTTAAACAATGTAAATCACCCTAACAACTCAACACATTAGCGAATAAATAAGTGAAAATTCATTAATGTATGCAAATTTCGATGAAAGTGAAGCATAGATTCCCTTACTTTTGTTGTTTCGCGAAACGACATGTCATTTCCATGAAATTTCGTTGACATTTCTGTGATATTTCATTGAAATCCTTGGAAAAGAAATAAAGGAGCGTTTCGATTTTGGTGACTTAAAGAAATGGAAATTTCATAGAATTTCATGGAATTTCATTGAAATTTGAGGCCATGTTGATGGGCCCATTGACATATTGAAAGTTGGATTAGTTGCCAAAGGCTTCACACAAACTTATGGGGTGGAATACTATGAGACCTCTCCAGTTGCCAAAATAGGGTTCATATACACCATTCTTTTTGTTGTTGCTAATAAGGTTGGCTCTTTTTTCAACTTAATGTAAAGAATGTCTTCCTCTATGATGACCTTGAGGAGGAGGTTTATATGATGCAGCTGCCAGGTTATGTAGATGATGGGGAGTGTATATGCCGATTACGTAAGACCATCTATGGCCTGAAGCAGAGCTCCAGGGCATGGTTTGACAGATTTACTATTGAGATGAGCATTCTCAGACTTAAGAGGATGACATCTAACTAGTACTCTAAGACGATCTATTGGCACTGCCATTCTTGTTGTTTATGTTGATGATATGGTCGTCACTAGATGACGAACCAGCATTTCAGAGACCAAGACCTTCCTCCAGAAGGTTTTTGTCACAAAGGATCTCGGCCAACTCCGTTACTTTCTTAGCATTGAGGTAATACGTACTACAGAGGGACTCCATTTTTCTCAGAGGAAGTATTGCCTAGACATTCTTATTGAAGCTAGATTACTTGGGTGCAAGCCATCAGACATCCCTCCATGAGTGAGGAAACATTCCATGACTATTGATCCTATCTTTGAAGATACTACATGATATAGAAGCTTCGTGGGTGAACTTCTCTATCTCACTGTCACTAGGCTAGATATATCATATGATGTGAGCAGAGCTAGCCAGCACATGGAGACACCCCTTTACAGGCATTGGCAAGATGAACTTTTGATCCTTCGATACTTGAATGAATCTCCTAGACATGGAGTCTTCTATGGGGTCAATGGTTACGCTGATGTCTCTTCTTATACAGATGTTGATTATCCTAATTCACCAAGACCATCGATCCACTACAAGCTATGCCATGCTCGTTGGGGGCAGTCCAGTTCCTTAACGAAATAAGAAGCAAACAATAAGTCTCCAGATCAAGTGTAGAAGTGGAATACAGGGCAATGGCCCAAGTCACCTCTGAGATCGCATGGCTTGTCTCTTTCCTACAAGAACTTGGACTTTCTGTTGTTATTCCAGTACCGTTATACTGTGACAACAAGTCTACGACGTACATTGCCACAAATCGTGTTTTTCATGAGAAGACCAAACACATTGAGGTTGATTGTCACATCATTCGTGATGTAATACGATGAAATATCACCACTCCACACGTCTACATTAAACTTCAGCTTCCGGACATCTTCACGAAAACACTACAAAAGAAGCGCCACTCATGTTTAATTTTTAAGTTGGGCATGATCGACAGATATGTTTTTGAGGGGGAGTGTTAGAGTTACTGTTATTTCTATTTTATTTGAGTCATGTAACCCTTCAGGATCATTCACGTACTTTTATTTCTTTTTTGTTTTTTAGGGTTTTCTCTCTATATAAGAGACCCTATACTCAAGGAATAAGGCAACGCTTCATTATCTTCTCCACAACCAGGAAGATAGATTTGGGAGTATCCAAGATAATGTATGCGAAAGAGAAGTATCATTCTAAGTAAGAAGTTATGAAGCTCCAAAGTCAATTACCATTTTTCAAAGGCGGACATAGATGCTAAATTGGAAAAACTACATGGATATCAGCAAGTCCTAATAGTGTGCTTTGTCTTAATATATAATGCAAGGTGTGATATGCTCATCAGATGGACATATTTATCCCAAGTAAGCTAAGGAGTCTGTATAAATGTCAACGATGAATTAGTATTGTTGGAAAAAGAAAATGAATTGTTTATTCTAGTGAACCCTAGGCTCTCTTATATAGAGAAGGCCTATGGGTAAATTACATAAGACGGATACAAGAAAGTAAAAAATACCAGACAAGGGTACATAAACCATATAAATATCTCTACACTCCCCCTCGAGATGGAGCATAGATGTCAATCATGCTCAACTTGGAAGAACACTTCTGGAATGGCCCTCTGAGCAATGGCTTGGTAAAAATGTCGGCAGTCTGCTCTCTTAAATTGACATGGGAAGTAGAAATCAAGGTTGCAGAAAGCGGTAGTCAGTACTCGGTCGGCGGGGTCACCTACTAAGGATTAATCGGCAGTCGGGCGACTAACCGGATTTAGTCGATCATTAGTCAGTTTTGAATTTTTTTAATTATTTTAAATATATAAATCATTTTTTATACATATATTCTTATATATATACATATATTTGTACATTTTATGTGCCATCATAATGAAACAAAAGAAGAAATTGACTTTAAATATAAAATTAAGCATGAAAGAATATGTTTGCTTTTAAAAAAGTGAAAAACTAAAAAAATAAAAAAGGTTGTTGTAAAAGTCGGCCGATTAGTCAGTTGACTAGTCGGGTGGACCGACTAAAGGACGACTAGGCCTAGTCGAGTCGGCTACCCCCCTGATACGACTAGTCGAGCCGACTAGTCGGCCTAGTCGGCCGACTTTTGCAAGCTTGGTAGAAATCAAGTCCTTTTGAATCATATCTCTAGTATAGTGGCAGTCTACCTCAATATACTTTGTTTTGTCATGGAATGCAGGATTATTAGCAATAAATAGCGTCATTTGATTATCACATTGTAACTGCATGGTTAGATGTACATCTATATGCAAGTCTTCTAACACAGCTCGAACCCACATCATCTCTGTACTTGCTTGCGACATGGCCCTATACTCAGATTCTGCACTAGATCTAGGCACCACAGTTTGTTTCTTACTTTTCCAAGAAACTAAAGAGCTACCAACAAACACTGCAAAACCTGAAGTAGACTTCCGACCTTAGGACATTCTGCATAGTCTGCATCAGCACATGCAGAAACAGAAAGATTTGTTTCTTTCCTGAATAGTAGTCCTGCATCTGAAGAAGACTTTAGATATCTCAATATCATATATATGGCATTCATATGTACTTGTCCGAGCTACTCCATGAACTGACTCATCCGGCTCACTACAAAAGAGATATATGGTCTAGTGATAGTAATGTAGAAAAGCTTTCCCATCATCTCTTTATATCTTCTCCTGTCAACCTCCTCTGTATCATTATCATATAACTTCATGCTGGGATCCATATGTATAGTCGAGGGTCGACACCCGATCATGCTCGTCTCAACAAGCATGTATGTAATATACTTCCTTTGGATCATCACAAGACCCTGTTTATTCCAAGGCCCAAAATGTCGGTTTCGGTCACTATTTCGGTATCGACCAAAACAGAATTTCGATGGAATTTCGGTGGAATTTCGACCGAAATTTCGATCATTTCGGTTATTTTTTGTACTAGGACCCCCATATTTCGGTCATTTCGGTCATTTCGTTCGAATTTCGATTTCGACTGGATATCGATATTCGACAGAAATTCGACCGAATTTCGCTGAAATTTGAGGCCATGGTTTATTCCTAGCAAACTCCAACCCTAGAAAATATCGTAGGGTGCCAAGATCCTTAGTTAGCAAACTCCAACCCTAGAAAATATCGTAGGGTGCCAAGATCCTTAGTAACAAACTGATGGTCCAGAAATGCTTTTGTCATCTTTATCCCATGCATATCATCTCTCGTAACAAGTATATCATCAACATAGACCATGATAACAACAATAACTCTGGGAGTCTTCTACACAAACAAGGAATGATCTGCATTTGATCTTTTGAACCCTTGCCTTTCAATTAGGTCAGAAAGCTTCTGAAACCATGCCCGTGGACTTTATTTAAGGCCATATATTGCCTTGTGAAGTCTACACACCAACTGACTCTCCCCCTCAGCAGCAAACCCCGAGGTTGCTGCATGTAGACTTCTTCCTGCAGATCCCCGTACAAAAAGGCATTATTAACATCAAGTTGAAACAAGGGCCAATCACGTACCACAGCAATTGAAAGGAGGATACGTAGAGTTGAGTGACGCGCGATTGGAGAGAATGTATCCATATAATCTACGTCGTATGTTTGAGTGAACCCTCGCGCCACTGGCCGAGGCTTGTAACAGTCAAGGCTTCCATATGTATGATATTTGAGAGTAAATACCCATTTACAGCTGACAACAAATGCTCTTGTGGGAGCAGAGACCAAGCTTTAGGTACCCCGCGACTGCAGAGCAGCCATTTCCTCCTCTATGGCTAAACACCAGCAACTATCCTTCAAGGCATCCTGATAATTCCATAGTATGTCCACGGTAGATAGAGCAACAGTAAACCACTGAAAACCCCCTGTGAGACGGTGAAAGGAAACCTGTAAAGCAAGCGGATATGAAGCACACCTATGTTTCTGCTTCCGTAAGACAATGGTTACATTCGGATCATCAGAAACAGTACTTGTCAGTATGTTATTCTCCTGCAGAAATCCCTGCACTTGCATATCATCAGAACCATCACTATTAATGTTATCTGTTGGGAGAAAAATAAGAGATGGTTATTCCATAGAACCCTAGGCTCTCTTATATAAGGGAGAGGCCTATGGGTAAATTACATAAGATAGATATTAAAAAAACAATGAGAAACAACTACTCAGAATACACGGAAATATCTCTACACTCCCCCTCAAGATGGAGCATAGATGTCAATCATGCTCAGCTTGGAAGAGCACTTCTAAAACAGACCTCTGAGTAGTTCCTTGGTAAAGATATATATCGTTTGCTCTCCTGTGGTGAGATCTTTTCACTGAGATGAGAGGACCTTTTTGAATCATGTCTCTAGTATAATGGCAGTCTACTTCAATGTACTTTGTCCTTTCATGGAATGCAGGATTGTTTGCAATGAATAGGGCAGTCTAATTATCACATTGTAACTGCATGGGTAGAGGTACATTTATAAATAAGTCTGTTAGAACTGCTCGAACCCACATCATTTCTGTACTGGCTTGTGCCATAGCTCTATATTCAGACTATGCGCTCGATCTAGCCATCATTGTTTGTTTCTTACTTTTCCAAGAAACAAGAGAACTGCCAATAAATATTGCATAGCCAGATGTAGACTTCTTGTCCTTAGGACACCCTGCATACAAGGTTTGAAAAAACGAAAGGCGGAACGAGGCGTTTTCCCTGGAAGCGAGGCGAGGCGTAGCCTCGAGGCGGTCGAGCCGTAAGCCTCGGTTTTGTATAGAAAAATAAATATATAATATATAATACATATATTTATTGATGAATTAATATAATCTGACAAACATATAGTATATAACAATGTAATATATGATGATATTATGAAGATAAGAACATGAAAAAAGGATATATCAATGACCCAATGCCATAAACCTTTCTAAATTTCTACCTAATCAAAAGAAAATCATTGGTTATAACTTATAACTATCACTAAAAATTATCTAAAAGGGATTGGCTATAGTTGTCATTATAAATATCCAAGGTCTTGATATGAATCATATGATTTGAATCCTAACTATATGTTCTACTATTTCCAGGTGAAGAACGGTTATATGTTCTACTATACACATTTTTATATGTTTAAGGATGTAATAGTAAGCGTTCACTAAAATAATTTGGCATGTTAATGGTAAATATGAATATGAAATAGGTCAAATTCAAGCATATGAATATGAAAGAGATCAAATTTAAGCATACATTTTGCATAAATTAATAGTTAGATATAATTAATAGTAAATATGAAGTAGTTTGCTGAAATAGTTACACATAATTAATAGTAAATGTGGAGTATGGGTACGAAAGAAACATCAGATTTACGCATTTAACTTGTATAATCATTATCCTAAACAAGTATATATTTATAAGCTTCTCAAACCACCATGTAACTATCAAAATCATACAAGAAATCTTCAAAAAAACAAAAACGCCTCGGAAAACGCCTCGACCGCCTCGAGGCGGAACGCCTCGAGGCTACGCCTCAGCCAGTCGAGGCGCACGCCTCACTGGACAAGGCCGAGGCGCACGCCTCGAGGCTAAAAAGGCCCGCCTCGCCTCGAGGCGTACGCCTCGACCTCCTCGAGGCGCGCCTTTTAATACCATGCCTGCATAGTCAGCATCAGCATGTGCAGAAACAGAAAGAGTCGCTCCTTTCCTGAATAATAGACCTGCTCCTGGAGAAGACTTTAGATATCGAAGTATCACGTATATAGCATCCATATATACCTGTCAAGGCTGCTACATGAACTAGCTCACCCGACTCACTACAAATGCGATGTCAGGTCTCGTGATAGTAACATATAGGAGCTTCCCCACCATCTCTTTGTATCTTCTCTTGTCAACTTCTTTTGTATCATCATCATATAGTTTCATGCTAGGATCTATAGGCATCGTAGATGGTCGACAGCAAATCAAGCATGTCTCAGTAAGCATGTCTGTAACATACTTCCTTTGGGTCATCACAAGACCATGTACATTCCTAACAAATTCTAACCCAAGGAAATACCTTAGGGTGCCCAAATCCTTCATAACAAACTGATGACCAAGAAATTCTTTTGTCATTTTTATCCCTAGCGCATCATCCCCTGTAACAAGAATATCATCCACATAAACCATGACGACAACTGTACCTCTAGGTGTCTTCTGCACAAACAGAGAATGATATGTATTTGATCTCTCGAACCCATGCTTTCCACCAACTCTGAGAGCTTTTGAAATCAAGCCCTTGGACTTTGCTTAAGGCCATATATTGCCTTATGGAGTCTACAAACATGCTGACACTCCCCTTCAGCAGCAAACTCCGGAGGCTACTACATGTAAACTTCCTCCTGCAGAGTGCAGATCTCCATACAATAATGCATTTTTAACAACTAACCGAAACAAGGGCAAATCACGTACCACAGCAACAGAAAGAAGGACCCGTAAAGTGGAGTGGCGTGCAATGGGAGAGAATGTGTCCATATAATCAAGTCTGAGTAAATCCACGAGCCACTAATCTTGCCTTGTAGCGATCAAGGCTCCCATCTGCATGGTATTTAACAGCAAACACCCACTTGCAACTAACAACAAAGGCTCTAGGAGGAGAAGACACCAAACTCCATGTACCATGTGATCACAGGGCAGCCATCTCTTTTTCCATAACTAGACGTCAGTGGCTATCCTCCAGGGCCTCCTGGTAATTCCGTGGAATAGCCACGACAGATAAAGCAACTGCAAGTCTCCGGAAATCCCATGTCAAACGATGAAAGAATACCTTAGACGCAAGGAGTTAAGAGGCACAAGTACGCTTTTGCTTCCGTAATGCAATGGGCACATCCAAATCATTGGTAGCATCAGACATGTGAGGAGTAGTCTCCTGCAAGGACTCCTGCACAGATATATCTCCAGACCCATCATTAGAAATCATGTCATCAGAACAAACCTGAGACGTGTTGGATGACGTGTGATGTTCATGAGCAGAGCCAGGTCGACGGGTATAGAATTTTGTCAATGGTGGAACAATGTGGGATTGGGTAGAAGGTGGTGGTGGTGATGGTGATAGTGTAGCAGGCATAGGCTGAGGAGAAGACAAAGACGTAGGAGGAGGTGGCATGTACACCTCATCATCAGACTCAGATGCCACCAACCTGTCTCTTGTAGGGGAGAAAAACATGACAGACTCAAAGAACGTCACATCAGCATTGATATAATATTTCATGTGCAAAGGATCATAACACTGATATCCCTTCTGGATCCTGGAGTACCCAACAAATACACATTTGACAGTCCTAAGAGAGAGCTTGTCAAGACCTGGAGTTAATTGGTGAACGAATGCAACAGAACCAAAGACACGAGGATTAAGTGAGAATAATTCATTGTCAGAAAAAACAGTGGAGAAAGTAGTTTTCTCACCCGGAATAGACGAAGGAATGTGATTCACCAGGTAACATGCCGTAAGGACAGCATCACCCCAAAACGAATGTGGGGATCGACTCTGAATAAGAAGTGTCCGAGTGATATCAAGTAAATGGTGATGCTTTTGCTCTACAACTCCAATTTGTTGAGAAGTGTAAGGACATGTGGTTTGATGAATAATGCTACGGGAAAAAAAGAATTGAGATAGAGTGCGTGTACAAAATTCCAAAGCATTATCTGTTCTCAAATAATTCACAAAAGAAGAGTAAACATTTTGCACTTCATTGATAAAGAGTTTGATCATATCTCCTGCTTCAGATTTATTTTTCAATAAGAAAACCCATGACAAACGAGAATAATCATCAACAGTAACAAGATAAAACATGTGTCCCTGATCATCAGGAACACAACTCAGACCCCAAATGTCAACATGAAATAATTCAAAAGGGGAACTACTGCTCCGACTCTGACGACTCGGGAAAGTCGATTTATAATGCTTCGCCAACTGACATGCTTCACACTAAAAGGACATTCCTGTATGTCTTTTGTTGCTCTGGAGTTACCGTTAGAGGCATGAAACTGTGGAGTTTCTCAAACATCCCACGTAAGGATGTATATAATGAATGCAGAGGGCGTCCATTCTGCCTGATAGTGAATGTCATGTTGGAGTTGAAGGATTTCCGTCTCATTCCTTACTTGAGAATATGTTGCTGCGAGGATATCCCACATCGCCTTAGTAGTAGACTGATGTAGCACACTCAATCGACAATGTACCAGAGAGCCGAACTTTGGCAGAAGTGTCGGTTGCCTCCCATGAGGCGTTTACTCCAGTCTTCTCCAACGGCTCATCCTCGGCAAGAATATGTTTCCTACCATTTGACTTCATAAGGCTCATGAACTGCATAGCCCAGAGCTCATAGTTTGTTCCGTCCATTTTGACAATGAGCGTTGGACTTCTGAATGCACCTGTAGAGGGAACATCGACCTTACTTTCTAACATGATGCTGATGGAGGAAGACTAGGAATAGTAGACCAGCGAAGATAATCGTCTACACGTATATGTGGGGTTTTGGTTGCAAGTGTAGACTCGGATTGCAACCAACCCCATCAACGAGATGGGAAACTCGGAGGCATGCGGTCTGTGCATGCAAGGGTGTGCTGGGGCACGTAGGGGACAGGGCGAGAGCATGCAGGGGCGTGTGCACGGTGTTGGAGAGGTGTGCGATGGCCTACGACACTTGGCGCAGATTGCGCGCGATGGCTTGGGGGTCGCGGGATGGGGCCTGGTGGCACGTGCGAGGGCCTGGTGGCACGTGCGAGGGCTTGGTCTGCGCACAAGGGCCTGGCAGCACGGGGGGGAGGAGGGGGGGAGGGGGGTTCGTGCAGGGCTGGTGGCGGGGGGCTGCATGCGGCGAGGGGGCTTGGAGGTGGGGCTAGGGTTAAGGTTAGGGCACGAGAACTCCCGTCTAGGACCGTCGCTCTGATACCATGTTGGGAGAAAAATAAGAGCCTGTTATTCCATAGAACCCTTATACAGGGAGAGGCTGACGGGTCCGCAAAAGCCGCGTTAAGAAAGTGTTTTTAATCTTCGTGAGTGAAATTAATGAATGTCGTTCGTTGTAGGCGGCAATCGGAAACAGTCAAGAAATAACCACAATTTTTTATCAAATTTAATCAAGTGGTTTTTATGTTTATTTTACTTGGGCAAGTCCCAAGGTCGATCACAAGGAGGCAAAGGAACAACCTAGAGTTGTGTCTATCCAATTTTGAATTCGGTTTTTCAAGGCGGTCTTTTTTTTGGAATTTTTTAATGCAATATGAGATGCAAAGTGCAAGTTCGGCCTATTTTAGGAACTAAAATGTAAATTTCAATCAAACGATGTCTGAAAAATACGAAATATGGGCATAATGTAAATGACGATGAAATGAGTGCACAGTAATTTTTTTGGGATTTTTAGATGCAATATGAATTTTTTATGAATTTTTAAATGCAAACAAATTAATTTTCAATATTTAATTTTAATAAATATCAAACCTACTTATTTTCAAGAATTAAAATTATCTAAGATCTATCACTAGGTGATGGGTCTCAAAAAAATCCTAAACCTCGAAAATGTGGGTTCTAGCATCTATTAAAAATTAAACAATGAAATATGCTAAATGATTTTTACAAAGCAACTTATGCATGCAAATACAAAGATTTTTGGGCACAATGTTAATCAAAGTAATCTCTACAATATGTGATTTTTCGGGGATTTTTAAAGCAACGGTTAATTAAATACGAATTTCCGAGCGCAGATTGGGCAAAATATGGTAATTTTCACAGAATAATTAATTATTAATCAACCGTAAATAACAAAAATGTCCACAACATGCCAAAATGTAGAGAATTATATGATGAACAAAATGCTATATTTAAATAAATGAAATGATGCAATGTAGAGGTCTATAATGGATGACAAAGACAGGGGTACAGATGCAAACTGAATAAATAAAATAAAAATAATGAAGGGGGACCTATATGTAATTACCTAAACTGGGGGGGGGGATCTCTGCAATTTTACCAAGAGGCACGTGCTGCGCACGTGCCCTTGGCCTGGTGGATTGAGGCGCAAATCGATGGAGCTCCGGGGGCCCCTTTGTAATTTACCCCAGGTCACGTGCGCAGAACGTGACCTGGCTGACGTGAAGATGACGTAGGGCTGAGGTCGTCCCCCCGCGCACGTGCGGCTCACGTGCGGGGGGTCTCGGGCCTGGAGCCCGGCCTGGCGAGGCGGAGGGTGGCGGTCCGGCAGAGGGGGGGCCGCTTGGCCACGGCGGTTGGCGGAGCAGCTGTGGAGGCGCTCCGGTCGTGCTCCGGGCGTGGCGAGACGGAGGAGAAGGCGGAGCAGGTCAGGCGGAGGGAGTAGCGGCGGAGCGGGGCTCCGGTGGCGACGACGTTGACGAGGCGGAGTAGACAATTGGCGGAGGAGCTCGAAGCGGTTGTCGGAGAAGACGAAGCTCGATGGCGCAAGGCGGAGCGGGCTCCGGTGGCGTGGACGAGTCGATGAAGATGATGATAACGTTGGTCGGTGGCTCGACGAGGCTTCGGAGCTCGGAGCGGGGCAGAAAGGCGGCGTGGCCGCGCTGCGACGAGACCTGGGCCTCGGACCTCGCCAAGAAGAAGGAGGGGCCCTGTCACCGCCGCCTCCTCCAAGCTCTATCGGCGGATGAGGTTTCAGGGGGTCGGCGATGGAGTATATATAGGGGAGAGGGAGGTCGGGTTGGCGGCGGCTGTTGGCGAAATCAGCGGGCGGCCGTTGCGGAGGTAGGAGGCGGCGGAGGGAGCGAGGTTGGGGGCGGCGGTTTCGGAGGGGAGAAGACCTGGAGAAGACGACGGTCAAGGGTCGTCCGATCGGCCGAGATCGGACGGCCAAAAAGGAGCCACGTGGCGGGGGCCTGGGTAGGCGCGGGCGCACGTGCAGTGCGCGTGCGGGCGAGACACGTGCGCTGCACGTGCGTGGGTTTATTTTTTTTATAAAAATGAGATAAAAAATGCGAAAAATAGCTGACACGTGGCGGCCTCTGGGGCTGCCACGTGTCAGCACCAGAAAAATCCGGAAATAAAAGATTTCTAAAATCTATAAAAAATAGCAAATGACCTCGGATCGAAAAAGTTCCTTCACGAAAAATGCTCGTCTCGACGAGATCTACAACTTTCATGAAGGCATCAAAACCAAATTCGGTCAAATGTAAAAAGTGAATTTTTGGGGTATCCCATGTACATAGAATACCTTGATTTTTGGGTTTTCTAATTTTTTTGTTATTTTTTAAACAAGATAAAAATCCGGAAAAATATGGAAAACTCAAAGATAAATAAAAGACATCTAAATCTAATTTTTTTGGATTTTTATAAATTAAGAAAGTATATACATAAAATAAAGGTCAGAAAACCGCGAAATATACAATGTACAAAAGAGGCCCAAAACCCAACTTTCACATACGAGCTCCGATTCACTTGAACTTAGTCTTATTTTGAAGGTAATTGAATGTGTATTAGTTCAAAAGTGAGTAGGATCAAATCGGACACTGGATGGGGAAGATATGTGGCTTTTAGTCCGAAAATCCTAAAACTAGGGTTTGGGTTTTTTGGTCCACTTATCAGGGTTAGTAATTTTTTTGTATTTTTCTTTATGCTTGTGAGTGTTATGTACACAATGGAAGTGGCTTTGGGTTATTCGGAGTTAGCATGAAGGAGTTAAAAATAGGGGAAGTTACACTATTTACAGGTCAATTTGGGCTTGGATTTTTGACTTCTTAAAATATGCAGAAATTAACGCTAAAATGCAATTCTTATGAAATCATGCCTGAATGCTAATTATGCGAAATAAATGCAGAAATGCAGTTGATTTTTAGGGACTTAAGCTTAATAAATGAGATTTAGAGTGATGAATCCGAGATTCATCATCCCCCTATACTTAAACTATGCTCGTCCCTGAGCATCAGAAAGACATGCCATGAAGTGAAATGAGACTGGGTTCCATACCAAGACCATGAGCTGAAGGTGAGAATGAAACTAAACTCGACCTTTGGATTAGTAGTGTGGCGGAACTTCTGTGAGACTTAGAATTTTAAAATCAACAGCCCTCAAGTTCTACACATCATTGTTACAGTTTCGGCTCAGAAGTCATCTTAGATCAATCCTCTTCCCAAAGTATACCCTATGAACATTGAATAACCGACTCGTGTGTGTGAAGGGTTTTAGCTCTTCCCATCCAGAATGCCGGACTACCATGCTCCTCTCCTTTCCAGTAACTCGTCCTCGGGGAGTCAGGTATTTCCTTCTAAGGTCTGTCGTGTTGTGTTCACAATCGAAATGGGGGAGAAGCTAGAAGAAAGAGAAAAGAACTGGAGGGGGTGGCCAGTGTAGTCACCTCTCCTTGTGAAGATGGCCAGTGTAGCCAAGTCTCCACCAAGATCTGCAGGTTTCTTGAAGCTTGGACCTTTTTGGTCGAATTTTTTATTTGTTAGAATGCTTCTTTGTATTTGGAATTTTTGGTGGTTCTGCTTGGATCTTGTTTTGCCCCTACGGATATAGCATCTTTTTATTCCGTACATTTTTTGGGGTCTTAGAAAAAATTGTGCCCAGCCGTCCATCCCTTTTCCGAAGCTTTATTTCAACCCGTACTCCGATCTTTAGATTTCCACGCTACCAGAAAAGAAACTCACATAGTCTTCCAACATCCCGTCTGGGTTGAGCTAAGTGCATAGTGCGAGAGTACAAATTTAATTCCCTATTCCAGAGTTGTACCCAGAATGAAGAGATCAGGTTAGACACTAAGAGTCAAACGTTGCACATTTGTCGTGTGGAACTTAAAGAACTAAGTCAAAAGACCTGAAGCTCTTAAAATCCTATTTCTCGGTGAAGTTCCTCTGAAAATTAGGTGGATTAAGGGCAAGTTCAGACCACTCTCGGTTTCGGCTCACAACTTAGTTCAGAACCCAATGACTTTTCACAAATGCAAATGCATGTGATGTTGGATGAAGTGCAAGTGTGTGAAATGCAGAGTTTTTTTTTTTGCCTGTGTGTGTGCAAAGATGAAATAAGAAGCCATTTTTTTTCAAAAATTTTGGGCAAGTCATTGTTAGTAGAAAAACTCTTCTTCTTTTTTTAAGTTAGTACCCACCCCGTAAATACATATAGACTTACGCGAAAGTACGAGATATGGGTAAAATATATACAAAGTATCTATACAGACCCCCCTATACTTAGCGAGTGCTGTGTCCTCAGAGCACAAAAAGCGTAATGAAGACATAGCTCGTGCTAAGCGTAAGAGAGTTAAAAATTTATATACAACGGGTTAGGAAGTAGAGCGGAAAAGAGGCGGTCATGATATGTGGATGAGGAGAGTATATACAGGTGGATGTCGGCTCCCCCTATACTTAGGCTCTGGACAGCCTAAGTATGGAAGAAGGGTGGAAATGGAGCGGTTGGGAGGATGAGAATAATGGTATAAACAGATGGCATCGGTCTCCCCCTATACTTAGGCCTTGGCCTAAGTAGAGGAAGAAGCTGTACAAGGAGACCGATGTGGTCGGGAGGGAGGGTGGGTAGCCGAATGATTAAGGCGGTTTTCGGCTGATCTTCTTGTGAGCCTGTGGTGGGAGATCATAATGATGAGGTGAAGATGGAGCATATGATTCCCAACTACAATCAGTGTCATCCTCAGAAAGATCATGATGGATAATAGATGAAGAGTTTGAGTCAGATGAAAGATATCCATCATCAGAGTTATCTTCAGAGGAGTAATATTTGAAAGTGGACATACTCCAAGTCTGCATATCTCTTTGTTTCTTTAATTGTTTCCTCAGAATTCGTTCCTTCTTGGGGTCAATCAATTTGTCCTCAGATGATAGCTCAGAAGCACCGGTCTCAGTCAGCTCATACGAAAGAATTCCAGTGTACTTGAAGAGGGCAGGAGCATCAGCTTTGGATGAGTAGTAGTTAGGAACGGGAGTTGTCCAATGAGAATTGAATTTTGGATCCTTACGAAGATATGGCTTTAGGGCTGCCGAACAGACTTCACTCATGTAGACTACCTTTTCCGGACCTGATGAGGGACCATCAGACGATACCTCTTCCGGAAGGTCAAAGGTGACTCTCTTTTTATTTCGTCGTGAAGGTGTCGGTTCACTTGAGTATCCAGATGAATAGCCATTTGAATTTTCCTTGGTCGGTGCTCGATCTGCGTGCTTGCTCTTAGTCTCCCGTATGTTTGAGCACTCTCGATTCGGGATGATTTGGTCAAGATATTCAGCGAATGTTGCTCCAGGGTGTGATCATGCATATGTCTCAGGATCATAGTAGAAAGATTTGTCTATTTTGAGATCCTCGGGGATTTGAATATTGGGGAGAGACTCTGCATGTTCTTTCTCCATTGATTCGATGTTGGTGCATTCCTGAGTCGATTTGATGTAATCCATGTAGTCAGAGTAGGTTGACCCAGGGTGTGCCCATGCATAAGTCTCCGGATCATATGATTCATATGCATGATTGTCCATGGTGAGAGCGGCTGGGAATGGAGCAGGGGGGAGATTTTCTAAACCAATAGTCTCATCAACAACCGCTATCTCAGGTGTGGCTGCGGGGTAGGGCTCTTCTACCGCTTCATGGTTACGGTTGTCGGGGACTTCGTGGGTTGCCTCAGAAGATCGTGGTTCCTCAAAGACATGGTTAGATCTGAGTGCTTCCAATGCTGTGAAATTGATTTCCCGAGTCTCACAATCAATACTCGCCTTGGCCAATGCCAAGAATGGCTTTCCGAGAATGATTGGAGACTGGGTGAATTCTCCTTGATGCTCAATATCAATGATTGTGAATTCTACTTTGAGCGGAGCACCTTGGAATTTCATGATGACAGAAATGGTTCCTCTCGGCCGTTTTATCGATCGGTCCGCCAATTGAATGATCTCTCGTATCTTTCGAATCGGTCCGAGTTTGAGTTCATGGAATACAGAGGTCGGGAGGATATTAATTGGTGAATCGTCATCAATCCGAGCATGGGTGAAAATTATGTCTTTGAGTACACATTCAAATCTGGGCAACCGCTTCACTATGCGACTCTTGGTTTTTCTCCTCAACACAAAGGAGGAGGCCATTGACAATATATGTCTCTCGATTTTTGTTCGAATCCTGCCCGATTTCTTCATCGTTAATTTGTCCAATACAAATCCTTTAAGATCGGGGAAGTGTTCAATGGCCTGTAGAAAGGGAAGTTCAAAAATCAATTTCTTTCCTAATGCTTCCCGTACGGTTGGATCCAAATTCCTCAGATCGTCTTCAGTCTCAATTTTTATGAAATTTTCAATTTTTTTGTGGTTTTAAAATATTTCTATTTTTTTTGGTATTTTCTGGGTGGTGTGGGGGTGTGGGGTGTTCTTCAGATGGGCTCTGGAGTTTAGGGTGAGGGTCAACGACATAGTCATTTTCAGAATTGTCCATAGGTCCCTGAACATCCGCAAAATTTTCAATCTTAGATCCAATCATTTCCTCATTCATTTTTATATCCGAGCTACCAGAGATTAATCGATCGGCAAGTTCTTGAAATTTATCCTCCATTAAATCAAATTTCTTATTTATCCTCAAAATATTCTCCAAAATCTCTTCTTGGCCAAGTATGAGAGCAGTTGGGGTATGTTTTTGTAATTCAATGTCCTCTTCCATTTTTCTATATGTACTAGGAGAGGGATCTCTGGAAATATCCGATGTACGATCATCATTTTCTGAAAGTATCTCCTCAATAATCATGGAAGGTGGCTGCTCATATGGTGTAGGTAAGTGGAGTTGGTCCAAGGGGAGTTGTGATCTTATGTGGTCGGCCCAATCCTCTGTATGAGTGAAGAGGGGGTTATTATGTTCAATCCAAGGTATTGATTTTTCTTTGGTGTTCAAGAATGATGGAAGAGGTGAAGAAGTGTTCAATTCGATCATGTGGTTATCTTCTCCCATGAATGATGGATTGACATTTACCGAATATGAGGGATGAATTGTATGATCAATGTAAAGAGGATTAAATGAAGAAGTAGAGCCCTCAATCATTTCTTGGTTTGTCTGCTCTGAATACAAAGGGTTGTCATTCATGAAACAGATCGGATTAGCAGAAGGAAATGGATTTATTGGTGGTTGAGGGGGAGGGGTTTTGGGTCTAACCGATACGAATTCATTTTCATAGTATAGCTCTGATGGATTCTCGGATAAACGTTCGGCTATTTTTGAAAGAGCTGAAAGGAATGAGGGGTTGGGTCTGCAAGAATTATTGGACAAGAAATCCATGATGAGGTTAAAATCAAGAGAGGAAAGAGATGATCACACGGGAAGAGAGTTTTTTTCAAATGTGCGGCTTTTGATCTTAGGTCTTGGTTTACGCACGCCAATGCAAACACAAATCAAACCCCAAATTCACCGACTCACACAATGAAGACGTAAGAGTTCGGCTATTATCTTTTTAATTTTAGTTGGTGATAAATCAATCTTGGCAAAAATTTAGCGAGCTGATAGGTGTTGGAGCTTGGCTCTAACCTTAAGTGTCGTCTCTCGCTCACTCAGAAAAAAAATAAAATCATCCAAGGTCGGGGTTGCTCTCCCGCAAAAATTCTAGATTTTATAGGTTCTTAAGATCGGCTATATTTAGCAGTCCCAATTTTAATGAGGTGATCACTGAAAAATTTAGATGAGCACAAATACACGTCTACCGTCCAGTCCCAATTTCCTTTAGATTTATGTGATAAAACAAGGGGGAGAAAGTCGGGAAAAGCCGATGCACGCGGAAAACTATGATGAATGCTCAGTTAGAAGACTTACAGTGCCTCCTCGCAATCTCCATGTGGGATGCTAGACAGAATTTTAAAAGTTATTCTATATGCGTGCAAGCCGATAAAAACCGCACCTATGTAGAAAGTTCTATTGCGGGAAGAATTGAGTTAAATTTTTGGCTAAGTTGAACGATCTAAGGTGCGTCTCAGTTAATGTGCAGTGTGGCTTAAGATCTTACGAGCACAAGCAAAAATATAAATGCTCTGAGAGCCGTATGTGCATGTCTATCCTATTCGCCACTCAAGCCGGGCCCCACCCTCACCGGAGAGTGAAACAGGCCACGACACACCACAGAAAAGTTCAAGGTCTTTTTTACATGCGCGAGAGTCCAAACGGACACCGCTGTAAATGAGCAGAAATGGAAAATTGCAGAAATTAAAAACCTAGACTCTACGCTCTCTCACGACTCGACTCGATCTTAAATTAATTTGCGGCTTTCTCGGATGTCGGTGAAGATGCGTCGGTTCCTTGAAAAACCGCTCCACGTGCGCCAGGTACCTCGCAAGAAAAATAAGAGAGATGGGTGTAAGAGAGTGACTCAAAAATTAAGAAAATAAATGTTGGAAATAAAATGATATTCACAATGAAAAATTCGGGGGTCAGACTACCCGAATTCGGAAAACCGAGCGAAAAATTTTCAAAACAAAAAACTAAGCCGTTTGCCTCCCCGGCAACGGCGCCATCTGACGGGTCCGCAAAAGCCGCGTTAAGAAAGTGTTTTTAATCTTCGTGAGTGAAATTAATGAATGTCGTTCTTGTAGGCGGCAATCGGAAACAGTCAAGAAATAACCACAATTTTTTATCAAATTTAATCAAGTGGTTTTTATGTTTATTTTACTTGGGCAAGTCCCAAGGTCGATCACAAGGAGGCAAAGGAACAACCTAGAGTTGTGTCTATCCAATTTTGAATTCGGTTTTTCAAGGCGGTCTTTTTTTTGGAATTTTTTAATGCAATACGAGATGCAAAGTGCAAGTTCGGCCTATTTTAGGAACTAAAATGTAAATTTCAATCAAACGATGTCCGAAAAAAACGAAATATGGCCATAATGTAAATGACGATGAAATGAGTGCACAGTAATTTTTTTGGGATTTTTAGATGCAATATGAATTTTTTATGAATTTTTAAATGCAAACAAATTAATTTTCAATATTTAATTTTAATAAATATCAAACCTACTTATTTTCAAGAATTAAAATTATCTAAGATCTATCACTAGGTGATGGGTCTCAGAAAAATCCTAAACCTCGAAAATGTGGGGTCTAGCATCTATTAAAAATTAAACAATGAAATATGCTAAATGATTTTTACAGAGCAACTTATGCATGCAAATACAAAGATTTTTGGGCACAATGTTAATCAAAGTAATCTCTACAATATGTGATTTTTCGGGGATTTTTAAAGCAACGGTTAATTAAATATGAATTTCCGAGCGCAGATTGGGCAAAATATGGTAATTTTCACAGAATAATTAATTATTAATCAACCGTAAATCACAAAAATGTCCACAACATGCCAAAATGTAGAGAATTATATGATGAACAAAATGCTATATTTAAATAAATGAAATGATGCAATGTAGAGGTCTATAATGGATGACAAAGACAGGGGTACAGATGCAAACTGAATAAATAAAATAAAAATAATGAAGGGGAACCTATATGTAATTACCTAAACTGGGGGGGGATCTCTGCAATTTTACCAAGAGGCACGTGCTGCGCACGTGCCCTTGGCCTGGTGGATTGAGGCGCAAATCGATGGAGCTCCGGGGGCCCCTTTGTAATTTACCCCAGGTCACGTGCGCAGCACGTGACCTGGCTGACGTGAAGATGACATAGGGCTGAGGTTGTCCCCCCGCGCACGTGCGGCTCACGTGCGGGGGGTCTCAGGCCTGGAGCCCGGCCTGGCGAGGCGGAGGGTGGTGGTCCGGCAGAGGGGGGGCCGCTTGGCCACGGCGGTTGGCGGAGCAGATGTGGAGGCGCTCCGGTCGTGCTCCGGGCGTGGCGAGACGGAGGAGAAGGCGGAGCAGGTCAGGCGGAGGGAGTAGCGGCGGAGCGGGGCTCCGGTGGCGACGACGTTGACGAGGCGGAGTAGACAATTGGCGGAGGAGCTCGAAGCGGTTGTCGGAGAAGATGAAGCTCGATGGCGCAAGGCGGAGCGGGCTCCGGTGGCGTGGACGAGTCGATGAAGATGATGATAACGTTGGTCGGTGGCTCGACGAGGCTTCGGAGCTCGGAGCGGGGCAGAAAGGCGGTGTGGCCGCGCTGCGACGAGACATGGGCCTCGGACCTCGCCAAGAAGAAGGAGGAGGGGCCCTGTCACCGCCGCCTCCTCCAAGCTCTATCGGCGGATGAGGTTTCAGGGGGGTCGGCGATGGAGTATATATAGGGGAGAGGGAGGTCGGGTTGGCGGCGGCTGTTGGCGAAATCAGCGGGCGACCGTTGCGGAGGTAGGAGGCGGCGGAGGGCGCGAGGTTGGGGGCGGCGGTTTCGGAGGGGAGAAGGCCTGGAGAAGACGACGGTCAAGGGCCGTCCGATCGGCCGAGATCGGACGGCCAAAAAGGAGCCACGTGGCGGGGGCCTGGGTAGGCGCGGGCGCACGTGCAGTGCGCGTGCGGGCGAGGCACGTGCGCTGCACGTGCGTGGGTTTAATTTTTTTTATAAAAATGAGATAAAAAATGCGAAAAATAGCTGACACGTGGCGGCCTCTGGGGCGGCCACGTGTCAGCACCAGAAAAATCCGGAAATAAAAGATTTCTAAAATCTATAAAAAAATAGCAAATGACCTCGGATCGAAAAAGTTCCTTCACGAAAAATGCTCGTCTCGACGAGATCTACAACTTTCATGAAAGCATCAAAACCAAATTCGGTCAAATGTAAAAAGTGAATTTTTGGGGTATCCCATGTACATAGAATACCTTGATTTTTGGGTTTTCTAATTTTTTTGTTATTTTTTAAACAAGATAAAAATCCGGAAAAATACGGAAAACTCAAAGATAAATAAAAGACATCTGAATCTAATTTTTTTGGATTTTTATAAATTAAGAAAGTATATACATAAAATAAAGGTCAGAAAACCGCGAAATATACAATGTACAAAAGAGGCCCAAAACCCAACTTTCACATACGAGCTCCGATTCACTTGAACTTAGTCTTGTTTTGAAGGTAATTGAATGTGTATTAGTTCAAAAGTGAGTAGGATCAAATCGGACACTGGATGGGGAAGATATGTGGCTTTTAGTCCGAAAATCCTAAAACTAGGGTTTGGGTTTTTTGGTCCACTTATCAGGGTTAGTAATTTTTTTGTATTTTTCATTTATGCTTGTGAGTGATATGTACACAATGGAAGTGGCTTTGGGTTATTCGGAGTTAACGTGAAGGAGTTAAAAATAGGGGAAGTTACACTATTTACAGGTCAATTTGGGCTTGGATTTTTGGCTTCTTAAAATATGCAGAAATTAACGCTAAAATGCAATTCTTATGAAATCATGCATGAATGCTAATTATGCGAAATAAATGCAGAAATCCAGTTGATTTTTAGGGACTTAAGCTTAATAAATGAGATTTAGAGTGATGAATCCGAGATTCATCAGAGGCCCATGGGTAAATTACATAAGATAGACATTAAGAAATAAACAATGAGAAACAACTACTCAGAATACACGGAAATATCTCTACATAAAGGTTGCAGAAAGCGGTAGTCGGTGTTCAGTCGGCGGGGTCACCTACTAAGGATTAGTCGGCAGTCGGGCGACTAGTCGGAATTAGTCGGTCATTAGTCGGTTTTAAATTTTTAATTATTTTAAATATATAAATCAGTTTTTTATACATATTTTTGTATGTATATACATATATTTGTCCATTTTATATGACATCATGATGAAACAAAAGAAGTAATTGACTTTAAATATAACATTAAGCATATAAGTATATGTTTGCTTTAAAAAAAGTGACAAATAAAAAAAAATAAAAAAGGTTGTTGTAAAAGTCGGCCGATTAGTCGACCGACTAGGCCGATTAGTCGGCCAGACTAGTCGGGTGGACCGACTAAGGGCCGACTAGGCCTAGTCGAGTCGGCTACCCCCCCGACTCGACTAGTCAGACCGACTAGTCGGCCTAGTCGGCCGACTTTTGCAAGCTTGCTCTACATTATCAAGACAAACCTGAGGCATGCTGGATGATTGACGAGTACCATGAGCAGGGACAAACCGACGGTATAGAATTTTTGTAAAACTGGAATCGGAAGTTGTGGAGGTGGTGGTGGTGTTGATAGTGGAGCAGCAGGAACATGTATGGTAGAAGACGGACTCATAGGAGGAGCTGGTACATAAACCTCATCATTTTATGTAGTTGAAGCCAACACCTGTAGGAGAGAAATACATCACATACTCAAAAAAGGTGACATCAGCACTGACATCATACTTTCTGCTCAAAGGATCATAGCATCGGTAACCCTTCGGTGTCTGTGAGTACCCAACAAATACACATTTGACAGCCCTAGGTGAGAACTTGTCAACACCCGGAGTCAACTGATGGACGAAAGCAATAGAGCCAAAGATACGAGGAGTAAGAGAAAACAACTCCCTGTCAAAAAAACAATGGAAAGAGGAACTTTCTCACCTAAGACAGAGGATGGCAAGCGATTCACCAGATAACATGTCGTGAGGACTGCATCACCCCAAAACGAATGTTGAGCACGACTCTGAATAAATAGAGTACGAATGATATCAAGAAGATGATGATGCTTTCTTTCTACAACACCATTCTGCTGAGACGTGTAAGCACAAGTTGTTTGATGGATAATGCCTCGAGACGAAAAGAAATGCGAAAGAGCACGAGTACAAAATTCCAAAGCATTATCCGTTCTTGCAAATTTCACAGTAGAAGAAAAAACGTTCTGCACTTCATTTATAAGCTTGTTTATCACATCCCTTGCTTCAAATTTATTCTTCAACAAAAACACCCATGACAGTCGAGAAAAATCATCCACCACAACTAGGTAAAACATGTGTCTCTGGTGATCAGGGACACGACTCGGACCCCAAATGTCAACATGAAACAATTCAAAAGTTGAGCTACTACTCCGACACTGACGACTAGGGAAAACAGATCTGTGATGCTTTCTAGACTGACACGCTTCGTACTGAAAAGAAGAATCCAGTGAGATCTGCGGCAAAATACGGCACAGCTTCTGAAAAGGGAGGTGGCCAAAGCGTAGATGCCAGGTAAAGAGAGAGACTGATCCACTTGACTGAGAGGAAATGCCAGCATAGAGAGTTCGAACTAGACGATAAAGACCTTCTACTCACAGCCATAACCAATCACCCTGCCCATAAGAATGTCTTGAAAAACAAGAGACGATGGATCAAAATAGCACAATAGTGTAAATCCTTCGTAATATGACTGATAGATAATAAATTCATCAAACAATCTGGAGCATGCAACACATTCTGTAGGCGCATAGAAGGCGTCAAACTGATCTTCCCGTGTCCGATGATGGGGAATGGGTCCCATCTACTATGACTACAATTCTCCCTGGTGGAATCATTTGTAGGATGTAAGTTTATCTTTGTCCCCACAAAGATGATGTGCGCCGGAGTCTATAGCCCATTCTGAAATGTCAAAGCCGTGATAATAAGTAAAATCATAAGCACTACTTGAGGTGCTAGCAGTGGCTGGCGTACTGGCAGAGGCTGAAGCAGCAATATCAGAGTTGCCTCCCGGAGATGTTGTAGAGGCGGGGGGCATGATATCTCGCAATCTGGCAATAAGTTCCTCAAATCTCTGGTCTGAAGCAGGTGCCGGTAGAGATGCAACGTGCTCAACTATACGCGCTGATGCCGGAAAACCATGCTTAGAGTACCATGTATCCTCCATGTGACATGGACGATAACAGAATTTACAATGCTGACAGATGCAGCCGCCTCTACCACGAGGTCCACGGCCACGAAACAAAGAAGAGGCACCCCTGCTTCGAGAGGTTGCCATCGCCAAGGGAGACTGAGTAGTAGCAGAAGACGGGACTATAATCCGGCTCAACCTGCGGTAGACTTCCTCCATTGGAGGAATAGTAGCATCCGCAAGAATCTGCGACCGAGTAGCATCATAATATGGGTCAAGTGTTGCTAGTAATACCCCACCATGGTAGCATTCGGAAAAGTCTTCTGCTGCTCGGGAGTTGCCGTAAGAGGAATGATATTGTAGAGCTTCTCATACATCCCCTGCAAAGATGTATACAACGAATGAAGAGGTTGTTCGTTCTGCTTGACAGTAAATATGTCATGTTGTAGTTGAAGGATCTTGGTCTCATTCCGCACATGCGAGTATGTAACGCAAGGACGTCCTACATCGTCTTAGCAGTGGGTTGAGGGAGTACTTCATTAGCAATCCCCATCGTCAGTGTACCTGAAAGCCAGACCTTGGCGTACGAATCAACATCCTCCTATGAGGCATAAACATCAGTTTTCTTCGTCGGCTCGTCTTCTGTAAGAATGCGCTTCTTATCATTTGACTTCATGAGACTCATGAATTGCATTGCCCAGAGCTCATAGTTCGTCCCATTCATCTTAATAATAGGTGATGGACCTTTGAAAGCACCTGTGGAGGGCATGTCGACATTGTTTTCTGACATCGTGCCAGAGATATAGAACTAGGATTTTGTAGACCAGGAAAAGAATGTCTGCAGAAACATATGAGAAATTGAGTGCATATGTAGACTTATGCACTCAAACCCATATGAGGCCGATGGCGAAAAGGGGGGGGCGAGAGAGAGGTGGGGGCGGTGAGAGAGGGGGGGAGGGAGGTATGACGACGAGAGAGGGGAGGAGGGGTGGGCGGCGATGGTGAGAGAGGAGAGGGGGGCGGCGGTGAGGAGGGAGGAGGGAGGTGGAGGACGGCTAGGGTTTTGGGTAGTGTTTAGGTTAGCTCTGATATCATGTTGGAAAAAGAGAATAAATTGTTTATTCCAGTGAATCCTAGACTCTCTTATATAAAGAAGATGCATGGGTAAATTACATAAGATGGATACAAAAATTAAAAAATAGCAGACAAGGGTACATAAACCATATAAATATCTCTACAAGTACGAATGGCAAAAGAATTATGATAGTCATACGAGGAAGTTTGGTTAGCCCATGCATGCTTTCCAAACTTTTCCAAATACCAATCAAAAAAGTGATTTGTACACTTGAAAATGCATATACAACTGAGTAGATCAGCCACAACCACGGTCACTGTCACAAACACGACCAAAATAAAAAGAGTGTTTTCCTTAACCAGTAAAGTCACTGCCTCAACCATAGGAGGCAAGGGCAGTTATAACAGTTCTAACTCCGCACAGAAATCCGAAAATCTGTAATCATAAAGTGTAATTGGAGGTGTCATTCAACTTGAAAGTGATTCCCTGAACCACCTAAGGAGTAGCAGAGACACATGGCTTAATCTCACGTGTATTAGTTCCCATTAACATGATGAGATAACCAACAAGAAGATGAAGCATTAGTGGAGGGGATGTTATAGATGTTTCATATGGAATAGAGTTATAGAAAATTACCTTAACATGTGCAAAACGCTAAGAATGAATCAATGATGCAGTAGAATCTGCACTGAAGCATGAGTTCCTTAGAGAGTGGGTAAGACATACCTATAGCCCACACAAACTGCGAGAATCAAAGGGTGACATATGAGCGCTGACAAAGGCACATGGAAACCGAGGCATCACCAGATAGTTGTCATGTTTTATCTGTATATATAGGCTTTAGGACATGGTGCAATACAACATAGAGCCTTTTCTTACTCCCCATAAAAATCGAAAAAACTTGAGATCATAAAATATAATGTGAGGCGTCATGCAACTTGATAGTGGTTTTTGAACTGAGAGGAAGCAAAGATTGATGGCTTGGTCTCAATGGTATTGGATCCCATCTACATGATGAGACAAATAATAAGAAGATAAAGCATTAAAAGTGGACAGCATTATATGCCTCGCATTAAGTAGAGTCGTGGTAGGCCACCTTAACTGGTGTAAATCGCTAGGAATGACATGGTAGTAACTAGCACGAATCCGTTTGGAATGGGGGTTATCCCAACAATGGGGTAGCCCTATAGTTGTGGTATAGTCTTATGAATGGTCATTTGGTGTACAAGGTGTTTTGAATAGTAGATTGGATTAAATAGTCGGCTCGATACGATTTAACTTTTTTTAGATTTATTTAATCCAATTTTTCTTTTTTCAGATTAATGAATGTAGGATTTAACAATGTATGTTTTTTCGTTTTTGTGATTAATGCATGGGATATTATTTTCTATGTATTAATATGTGGAGGATATTTTATACTGAGTAAGCATAATGGTTTATAATTTAACTAAGAGGACACATAAATTAAATCAATGTTTATTATCCAAGTTTAGTTTGAAAAATTCAATCAAACTTAAGATGATCGAATCTATGCTTTATATGGTTTAAATTTCATAAATGTATCTCAACTCTACTCATATTACATTTGAAAAGGGTGAACATCCAACTAATGGACACTATTAATGTAATGGGAATATGGATACTCCATTAGACAGTCATGTGGTGTATAAGGTGTTCGGACAATGGGTCGGATATGATTTGGCATTTTTATGAGTGAGTGTAGCGATCTGATGGTTTATAATTTTTATTTCAACGTTTCCTAATTCTGAGGTGGGAGTATTTTATATCTAGTGTGTACAGTGTTTATTTTAAGTAATAAAATATATAAAGGATGGCTTCAAAAAAATAAAATATATAAAGGAAATCTTTATATTTGAAGACAAAACAGATTTCAGTGTGAAAAGCATTATAATCAAAAGAAACAGAATAAGAACCACCGATAAATAACCAAAACCAACATAGTTACAGTCAAAGATCGTCTCAAATATAGTCATTGCCTAAAAATAGCCACACAGGATCAAATAGACATAGCAATCTAAAAATAATAGTCGATAGTATGCTCAAACTATCATTACAATGCATATCCATATCCACTATTGTAGTGTAAATCAAACTAAATAGATACAAAAAAATTAAGTGAAGATCTTGGCTAGAAATAACTGAGTGAAGATCTTAGCACATATGGGAAAATTTTGTAACCACCAACTTTTACCGTCTTTGAAAAAGTATAGTAGAAAATTCTAATTTACATGAAGGGTGCTTTTAATTATTTCATCTAACATCCACAAAGTTGGTGGCAGTCTGAGAAAGATATATGGTGTTACTGGGGAGTTGGTGGCAGTGAGGAAGCGTCATGAGTCTTCCTTGTGGAGTGGGATCCGTGCCGTGCTTCCGGGGCTCCGGCCGCTTCTTAGGCCGATTTTGGGGGATGGTCTCCGATTCCGTTTTTGGCTGGATGACTGGACGGGGGATGGGGCCTTGGCCTTCCTCTTCCCTCGGTTGATGGCGTTGGCCGTGGATAGGGGGCGCGGGTGGCGGAGGTCGTCGAAGCAGGGTCGTGGGCACTGAGGTTCTTGCGAATCTCTCGGATCAGAGGTTGGAGGAGTTTTTGCGGTTGTTGTCTGAGATTCCACCTGCAGGGGAGATGTCGGGAGACCCGGACCGTTTTGAGTGGACTGATGGTAAGTTCTCGGTGAAGGCGGCCTATCGGAAGGTTAGTGCGGTTTTGGCGGAGCGTGATGAAGATCTGTGTGCTGACGTGAAGGTGATTTGGGCAGCTAAGATTCCTGCCCGGGTTAAGGTCTTCCTTTGGAGTATGAGGAGAGGTTGTATTTGTGACAAAGTGAGAAGAGGCAGATGAAGGATATGGAATTATCCTCAAGCGCATCATGGAAGCGTGATCATCGTATCGGATACGACGAAGGAACGACTAGTCGCACTAGTTGTTCGGTGCAGCAGAATTTAAAAATTTTATTCGATGAAACCACATGATCCGAGAACCATTCTCAGATCGTTTCATTTATAACCACAACAAATATAATGCAATGCCTCTTGAAGCGTGGTTGATCGAGTCTCTAAGAGAAGAGACCTCCTGTCTCAAGTCCGATCGTCGGTGAGACCGCTTGCGAGCGTGGGGATGAACCGCGTTGTTGATGAACCGCGTTGTCCTCGCAATCCAAGAAGTTGATCCAAGCGTAGTTGCTCCTGATCTCGTCGCACGAGATCAAACGTCTCCTTCGTGAGTGTAGCACTCCAAGAAGAGGGAGAACCGAAGAACGTCGAAGCGGCGGCGCGGTGGCGAGAGCATCGACGATTCTCTCCTCTAGGGTATGGTGGACGGCCACCAAAATTAGAGGGAGAGAGGGTTGTTGTGTATGAAGAAAGAGAGAGGGAGAGCTCCAATATTGCATGTAAAGAGAGAGCATGGTATGCCTCTCTATTTATAGGGTTTTGGGATCCATGGATCTCAATCCATGGGACATATAAAATCAATGGGTGAGATTGATTTATGTCAATCCAATGGTCAAGATTGTTGTTGTCAAAAACAACAAATTTGGATTAAAATATATTTGACAAAATCAAATACAAATTAGTCCAAAATTACACCAAATAAATAAGGAGAGAATATACATGGAGATTACATCTCCATGTACATTCCATATGGACGGCCACCCATTCCTATTTGGAATTGGGTGCCCGCCCAAGCTTTCCATGAGGAGAGCAATCTCATGACATGTCATGAGATTGCATATCTCCATGGAAATCTCTTTATTTATTTCCTACAACTTTTGTTGGGTTTTATTCTTCAAAAATAATTCACAATTATATTTGAGAATATTACAATCTTGCCATGGGAAAAATTGTGAATCATATTCACAACCCAAAACAACATATAATTTACATTGTCAATTAATTAAACAATGTGTATCCAATACACATAATAATTAATCAATACATATAAATTATAATTAGGTCTCACTAATACATTATAAATCAAAAATATATTATGAATAATTGGATATGTCTATCCACATTATTCTTATCCACATTAATTAAATCACATTTAATTATATTGGATAATTTCTTCATACATCAAGATGATTAAATCACATTTAATCATCATTTCTTCATTGCTTAGATCTTATGGAATTATTCTTAAACCCTTCAAGAACAATGCAATCTCTCCGCAGATACTTGGAGATAAGGACAGGGCGATTGTATTGTTCCACGTATAGTGACATGGATATTGAGATCGTATCTCAAATCCAGATCGCGTGCCTCCCATAGATGCTTGATTAAATCAAGACCGTAAATCTAATCTTCTCATTGTATCTGAATCATATTCAGATCAATGTCCAACACTTGGACCAAGATCAGATCACTTCTCTACTGAGAGGAGTCACTAAAATCCAGACCCGTTTCATCACTCCCTAGGAATGGAAGCGTCATGGTTATACAATCGTTTATGATCACATCACCCTCAGGTATTCCCAATACCTGTACATCCTGCATACTGAAAGACTCAGATTAAACCCGAAGTATTGGATCAACTTTATACTGTCTACTTCATGGTTTTATCCGTAAGTTTCTCAATCGATCATTGGGAGTTGGTATCAATCATACACTTTCCAAAAGTGTATATCATACCTAGGTCTTGATCATATACTTTCCAAAAGTATATATCAAACCTACAAATTCAGTCAAGCTTCCAAAGCGAGACGACCATGCGCATGGAATTTGATTCTTCTCAACATCTCATGAGTGAGCTCATGCCTTCCGGTTCAGTAACTGAACCTGTATGATCCCTTTGAGAGATCGTATTACTCATATGTCCTTATATGCACACCAGCGCGCCGGTGTATAGACCTTGGTTAGGTCATCAACATATTGGTCTGCCAAATGTACATACTCAGACATATAGTAACACATATGTCTCCGATCAGAGGATGTGTGCCTATATCATGACAGCATACGATATAGGACTTTGGTTATCTCGATCTCGTTAAGTCAAATCTTTGACCTAACTAATCTGACACCTCCGAATCTCTATTCCTATGCAGAGGACCTGCATCAAGAGGTCGGTCAGATATCAGCTTAAAGAGATAAGGATTGCCATCTCCTACTCAGGCTGGAGATCATTTCTTAATAATCATTTGACGGTGCTTGATGAGTCCTCAATCTAACTTTTTAGATATTCATCCGAGCACCAGTCTCTATGATTCAATGGTTGAATCAACAGTTGTATGATTATTAAGATGGCCATGGTACATAACCCTAATTGTACTAAGGGACCTATTATACAAATTATTCATTCTTCATTTCAGATTAGGGAATGATATACGCAATAACATTTATTGCATAATGGCTCGCCGTGGGCTCGCATTTCCAACAGCAGACTGCTGGGTGGGACGGATCTTAAGTGTGATAGATGCGAGGACGAGTTGGAGGATGTGGATCACATCTTCTTTGGTTGCAGGTCTTCGGCAAAGGTTTGGGAGTCGTTGGGGCTTCCGTGGGTCCGGGCATTCGACGCGGATCAGTTTTGGAGGTCGATTCGTAGGGTCGGCCTTGGGTCTTCCGATGATGTCTCCAAGCCTCTTGCCGCTCTTTGGGCTATTTGGCTTGGTAGGAATGATACAATTTTCAAGGGGCAGCGATTTTACTCTGAAAATGTTATTGCCCACTGTAATGCTCTGTACAATTTCTGGTTATCAAACTGATGTACCCTATGCTTTATTAATGAATGCTTTGTTGTGGTGACTCCCGCCTCAGGAGGGCTCCCCCGTTATTTAACCCAAAAAAAATCTAACATCCACAAAGGTTATCAAATAAGTTGCAGAGATCTCATCCAAGAGGATTCACCCCCACATCCCCTACATAAAACAATGGTTAGATAATGGATGACCCACTAATGGTGGGGTAGCGATCTATACAGCCCCATCCCTTATCCCAAACATGGGTTGGCGGGATGACCTACTAAGTGGTAGGATAGCATAGAGATTTAGAATAACATATCTACAACCCACAAAAGGCGTAAGAACCAAGAGGACTCACCGCCACATCCCCTACATAAAACAATGGTTAGATGAGGGATGACCCAGTAATGGTGGGGTAGCGATCTGTATAGCCCCATCCCTTATCCCAGACATGGGTTGGCAGGACGACTTACTAAGTGGTAGGATAGCATAGAGATTTAGAATAGCATATCTACAGCCCACAAATGGCGTAAGAACCAAAGGGGACTTAGTTGTGAGCCAACAAAGCCACATGGCAGTGTGGGATGATAAGCAGTGATGCCATGTGATAGTAAGTTCATTGGTCGATAATGTCACTGATGGATAAGGTTAACGAACAGCATTGTCGCATAGCAATGATGCCTTGGGGTAATCTTGTTGCTTGGTTGCAAGGCCATTAGACAGTGTTGTCATTATTTTGCAGTGCTACGATGCTGCAGGCAGCGGAGGCCGCCAACTGCAAGCCCATTGGTGATTTGGAGTTGACGATGAAGTTTTTTAAGGTAGACAAGAAGAGGGTCCAAGTAGATATAAAATGATTTTTTAGGATTGCCGCTCCGATATTATGACAAATATAAAACATGGTGGTGTCTGCTAGTGAAACCCTAACCCCTTTATAGAAGAAGTGCAGTGGATAAATTTCACTTATATGCATGACAAACTCTATGCATAGAACGGCCATGCTGCAAAGCCTGCAAAGTAATCCCAAGAGAGTTTGGCATCTCAACATTGCTTGCTAATCATGGATATGCAAATAAAAGGGTTGGAAAAGAAAAGAATGATTCCCAACACCATTAGAACTGGATGATGGAATCTTCAATTGAAGCAAGCATATTAAAGGAGAATGTTTTAGAAGACTTATCCTGGTAATGTAACAAAAGTGCAAACAAGATATGGGAAGCAGTTGCATCTTGTAACCGGGAGGTAGTCAAAGAGATGATGGTCGAGTCTAAAGGAGTTCCAAGCCAAAAGGAAGCTTGGTGGTGGAGTGATGGGGTGCAAGAGAAGCTTAAAAATAAAAGAACTTACTTTAAAGTTGTGTACAAGTGTAAAACAAAGGAGATGGTTACAAACTACGAATAGCGAAGAAGGAAGCAATGAAAGCTGCAAGTAAAGATAAGACAAAAGCCGATGAGGTTGGGTGACAAAAGCCGATGAGGTTGGGTACAAAAAGCTTGACTTTAAGGAGGGCCAGAAAGATATATTTAGATTTATCATACTATGAAAATTTGGGAATATGTGATCGAAAGAAGGTCGAGGTTAGTTTTCAAAGTAAAAGAAAATCAATTCAGATTCATGCCAAGTCATTCAACTATTGACACTAACCATCTGTTGAGGTGAACAATATAGATTTAAGAAGCTAAAAGGAAGAACTCTCCATATGATTTTTATTGATTTGGAGGAGGCGTATAATTTAGTCCCACAGAAGATCTTGTGGAGAGTTTTAGAGAAGAGACAAGTACGTGTTCTCAAAAATAACCTTATAAATAATATATATGACAAGGCTTCATTTGGTGTAAGGATCCTGTAGGGGAAGACTTACTAGTGCTTGTTCTGTATAATAACCTTATAAATGATAGGTATGATAGGGCTTCATCTAGTGTAAGGATCCAGTTTGGGAAGACCGACTATTTTGACATGAACATCGATATGTATCAATGTTTAGCTTTGAATCCATTCCTTTTTACTTTGATTATGGATGAGTTGGCTAGTTACAGGATGAGATACCTTGGTATATGTTGTTTGTCGATGATATTGTATTGGTTGATGAGACTAGAGATAGAGTAATAAGAAGTCTGAGGTTTGGAGACATACCTTAGAGACAAAAGGATTTCGTATAAGTATGGCTTAAACTGAATATATGGAGTGCACATTTGATGGAAGCAATAGTGAAGGAATAAAGGTAAAGATTAAAGAAGATAACATTCATAAAAAAGATTCTTTTGTATACTTGGGAGGTTGTTACTCATAATAAATGTAGGTTGGCTAAAGTAAAGAGGATTCTCTATTATTCTATGTAATAATAAAATCTTTTGAAAATCAAAGAAAAATATTACAAAGTAACCGTAAGACCTTCTATGCTCTATGGATGTGAATGTTGACCTGTAAACCATATACATGTGTAGGGAAGACAATGGCAACAATGGCAATGCTACGATGGATGCATAGTCTTACACAAAAAGATCGAATTTGAAACAACGTGATCAGAAGGAAAGTTGGTGTAGCTCCAAGCATCCTATAAATGATAAATGAGAGAGAAAAGCTTAAAGTGTTTTATCCATTTCTAAAGGAGGTAGATGATGCATCAATTAGAAGATGCAAGATTTGTGATGTTCAGCCGATTAAGAGAGAGAGAGAGAGAGAGAGAAGAATGTCCAAGAAGTGTTAGAAAAAAGACAATCTAAAGGGATCTTAGTTATTTGGATCTAAGATTAAGAATGAAGCTATTTGGATCTAAATCCGAGAATGACCCAAAATATATCTGAATGGAGGTTTGGTTGGGGAGGAACGAAGCCTTATTCGATAGGCAGCGGTTCTACAGGGAGAATATATATATTTTGGCGACGCGTTTTGTTGTTGATTGGTCTTCTGGGTAGTTCGATTTGATTACGGCGGGGGTATCCCTTCTTGGCTGCCTCCCGGGGTATTGTTTTGGGCTTGTACTTTTCTTCTCTCATGTAAATACTCTTTACTTTTCTTTTTAAATACATTGGGGCGAACACCATTGAGTGTATCCCCCTTTTTGAGCGTCAAAAAAAGAAGGCTTTGTTGTTGGTGTTCTTGTATAAAAAACTATAGGAAGAGACTACATAAAAGTGAAATAGATTAACTAACACACCTAAATGTATCCCAAAGATGTGGGACAAAAGAAACGCCAAGTGTTATTAAACGGATCTCCGACAAAACATCTCCAATCGCTCCCAGCTAATTATTATGAGAATAAAGAAAAAATCTCCCTGTCACTTAATACATCTCCAGGTGAAGGAAAAGGTAGACATGTCCAGCAAACAAGAGATAGCAAAGCATCAAGATGTCATTTGATACTTTAAAGCCATGTTCGTTTGGAGAATAAGCACTGGAATAAGGGGTCAATTCCCCGCCCAACACGGTTCTCAAGAGTATGTCTATTCACATCCACATCCCATTATTTCCCCTTATTCCACCCTTATTTCTATCATTATTCCACCTTCCCTACCCTTATTCCACCTTGTACTCCTTATTCCTATCTTTTCAACTGAATAGATAATAGACCCTTATTCTCCATCCTTATTCATGTTTATTCCTGAACCGAGCGCCCCCTAAGGGTGTGTTTGTTTGGGAAACAACCCCAAGAAGAAGGGTGATATTCTACTCACCTCTCATCTCCTTCCTCGTACAGTTATTCTCCTCCCCTTCCCCTTATTCCACATTATTTTACCCTTATTCCTATCTTTATTCCATATTACCTACACTCAGTCCATCTTATTCATATCCTTCCAGCTGAACGAGAATAGTGTCTTATTCCAGCTTATTCCTCACCCTTATTCCCGCTTAATCCCGAACTGAACGCACCCTATAAACGATCGTTCAGAAAATGATTTTAGGTTTAATCAGGATAATATTCAAGCTAAATAAAGTTTAGGACCTTTAAGTAGTTAAGTAAATCTGTCCCTTGTATCAAAATAGATAGAAACATGCACAAAGTCTATCATGTGTTGTGGCATTCCATCAGCTTTTACAGTTTCAATCATGTTTGCTTAGCTGTAAATGTTTATAATTACCTTACTTGATCGAGCATGTACAACTGTAAAATGAGATTGATCTTTAACTGCTGGGAAAGAAGGATCCACGGTACCATCCTTTGTCTAAAAATTGTATTGAAAATTTGTTAGGTTCACGCAAGGGAAACAGGAAAACAAACTAATGTGTGACTTAACTACGTGTGTTCTCTTCAAAAAAAAACCCGCCAGAGATTCACCTTATCATATACATAAAAATTTCCATCAGCATGACCAACAGCAAAGGTCCCGTATGCTCCAGGAACCCAAGCAACAGTTGTGCATCGACTGCAGAAAGTAACGTCACAACAGTGAAATCATAGCAGCAAGGCTTCACATAGACAATGGAATGCCCCACAGATTAACAAATCGTATCATTCATAAATTAGTGTCGCATTGCATAAGTTAGTTTCTCTTTTCACCACTAGCTTAGTTATTTTGGTCAAAAACAGACTACAGCTACTAACTCAGTATATAGATCGTCATCTTCCAATGCATTAAAAAAACACTATCTTCAAGTAAATACAGATGTTAACAAGCTACTTTCTGAAGTATCTCCTATTCAGATATAAATAACGATAGAGCTAACAAATACTATACTGAGCAAGTGTAAAAGAATTACAAAAATCTTTAGGTACAAGACTTTGAAATAGATGAGCTCTTGGGAATGTTCATGTGGTTATAGAAACCAACTTAAGTTTTGGATGGATCAAATACACATCTAACTGGAACACCCCATTCCTGGTTCAACACAGATACATTGTTTAAATAATAACTAAGATAACTTGTTTCCCACCACAATTTTCTCTTTAATATATTTGGAGTGGACACATTTGCGTGTTTCCTTTTTTACGTCCTTTTTTACCTCAAAAAATATAAATGCACCACAAATGTCCATAGCTGCGAATATCCAACCTACGAATGGAAGGTAAGCTAGCCACTGTTAAAGAATCGTCAATAGCCAACATCCTGAGTGCAACAGTTATGCGTCTACAGGCAATTCCAGCTATCACTAATCCAGGCCTTATTTTCCTTGACTATAAAAAAACATGTCCTACTTAATGTGGGAAAAGGCTTTGTTGTTGTATAAAAAACAACACGGATAACAGATGCTGAGAAAACGTTAAACATTCCAGTCATCCAAACAAAATACAACGGAAGTGATACCTCCAAGCCTCAGTTGAAAGAATACAATAATCTTTGGTATCACCAAGCAGAAGCCCCTATAGAAACGGGAAGATCCAATGGCGGCCATCCCCATTAATCCCAATTGAGTTCCGCCACAGGTGGCACAAATAGAACATCCATATAAAGACTAGCCATCCTCCATTAGAAGTGTTAGTGCTTCCCGTTTATTTCAGCATTATTTTGGTTCGGCTTGTTGATCTTCTACCAAAACCCCAGACTCCCCCTTTTACTATATGAGGGGCCTAGAGTCACATGATAAACAAGTCAAATTCATCTTTTTCCGATGCATCAGTGCAGCAATCCTAGGCCGGTGGTCCCTACTTACTCCTTAGCCTAGCCCATTCAATCTCTCCACCAAAAAATCCCGACCACCAAGCTGCAACAACTCATTTCAGCCCATGCTGCCACCACCAAGCACCACCCCTCCATTGGGCCCCCTAACACTGCCATTGGGCAACAGCCTCTTTGGGCCATCCACGCCATAATTGGGCTGCAGCGACCAGGACCCTCAATGCTGGGCTCCTATCATCACTGCTAGAATGCAGCAGTCCCTTTTAGGGCCCGCGCTATCACCACGCAGCACCACCTAGGATGCTCCAACACTCACCTGCCTTTGCGTCGCCTGTCACCTGTGGTCGCCACCGTCGGCCTTTGATTGCTAGGTTGAACATTTCTACTAATGGTGAACTTTTGGGTGAGTACACAGCTTCAAATTTCTTCAAAATTCGATCGATTTCGGTTTCGACAGGTCACCGAAATTTGACCGAAGTGGCCGATATTTCAGCAATATGGGGGGCATAATAGAAATCCTGACCAAAATTTTGTTTGAAATTCGACCGAAATTTCGTATCAGTCGGTCACCGATACAGTAACCGAAATCGACAATTAGGGCCATGGGCCAGTTTAGATGCAGCTAAGTATGGGCCATATGGCAAGCAATGCAAACTCTCAATAATTAGGGTTCTTTGGTTAGCACATAATGGAATTATTTTCCATGAGAAATTGTACTCGAGAATGTGGTGTTTAATGCTAAGAATCTTTTAGGGGATTGGTTTTTGTAACCTTGTTTGGTATACTTTGTTAATATATTGGGGGCATTATTCTGGTGCACGCCTTGTTTCTTTTTTAAAAGAAATACATAAATTTATTTTATAGATTAAAGTTGCAATGAAAACACGTCACTAAGTTCACGACAGAACTGAATCCATTGTAATATTTAATAACCACAAGTTGCTTTTTATAAGATTGGATTCGGAAAGGATTAAACATTTTTTTATCCAAAAAAGGGGGAACACGTTTAGGTGTCCGTCCCAAAAATATTAAAAGAGGGGTATCTATTAAAAGAGGGGTTTCATAAATACTTAAGAAGTCAAGACTCGAGGAGAGTCCTGACATGCAAAATTACATTGTCAACATAAAAACGCTGAGAAGCAAAAACAACTCTTTTTCAATCTAGCCACAACGCCCAAATGGCTGTTAGGGATAAAAGGATATCCTCTCTGGGTCTATGCTTTGCCTCGTGTAAAGACTGCCAGAATGTATCTGAATAATTGGGATTCAGCCAATCAATTTCAAGCTTGTAGAGACTTATATATGTTACGTTTTATTGTTCCGTAATTTCTATTTATCTTTTGTAAGACTCTGTAATTTACCCAAGGGTTTTCTCCCTATATAAGAGACCCGAGGGCTCTATGCAATAAAACATCAGAGTATTGGTTTTACTCTAACATGGTATCAGAGCCCTAACCCTAACCTAGGGTTTCCTCCCCCCCCCCCCCCCGCCGGCTTCTCCAAGTTCTCCCGACGCCGCCAACTAGCCCCTCAAGGCTCCCAGCCCCTCCGCCGGGCCTCCATCCCCTCCGACAGGCTCCCAGCCCCTCCGCCGGGCCTCCAGCCCCTCCGCCAGGCCTTGCAGGCTCCAGCCCCATCGCCTGCGAGGCTCCAGGCGGTTCCACCAGGCCGCTGCCGGCTCCAGCCAGCCCCTGCAGGCCCCCGCCAGGTCCCCACAGGCCCCCCGCCAGGTCCCAGCCGAGCCGCTGCCGGCCCTCTCCCGTCGCCTCTTCACAGCCGAGGCTTCATTAGCCTCCCTGCCGTTCGTTTCGCTTCGGTCGGGCTCGGATTGATGATGGATTCAAGTGCATAGCGTCTACATGTGCACTTGAATCCTCACAAGTCGTGGTAGACACCTATCTCTTGGTCTATCATCCCTAGTTATTCTTCTCCAGCAGTATGTCAGATCAGAAGGTCGATATGCCCGCCATCGGTGCCTTCAAAGGTTCGGCACCTATCGTCAAAATGGACGGGACAAACTACGAACTGTGGGCTATGCAGTTCCTCAGTCTCATGAAGTGTGGTAAGAAGCATATTCTTACCGAAGATGAACCGCCGGAGAAGACGCGAATATATGCCTCATGGGAGGCTGATGACGCGTACGCCAAAGTCTGGTTGTCGGGTACGCTCACAACGGAGATAGCAAATGATGTCCTCCATCAACCCACCGCCAAGGTGATGTGGGATATTCTGGCCACGACGTACTCTCATGTACGAAACGAGACCAAGATGCTGCAGTTGCAGCATGATATCTTTACCACGAGGCAAAATGGGAGGCCTCTTCATTCTCTGTACACGTCTCTTCGTGGAATGTTCGAGAAACTTTATAGCACAATTCCACTCACAGCCACGCCGGAACAGCAGAAGACGTTCCGCAACGCCACTATGGTTGGCGTCTTACTTGCTGCCCTTGATCCTGAATATGAGGCAGCACGGTCTCACATCCTTGCTGAGGCCACCATTCCACCGATGGAAGAAGTCTACAGACGGCTCAGTCGTGTTCCAGTTCCATCGAACACAACGACTACACCTCCCTCGGCAATGGCTGTCTCCAGAGGACGAGGTAGTTCCTCCTCATTTCGTGGCAGAGGAAATGGTGGACGTGGCCGTGGAGGCCGCATACGCTCTACGTGCTCATTCTGTCGTCGTACTGGTCATTCGGAGGATACATGCTATTCCAAGCATGGTTTTCCTCCCTCTGCACGTATCGCTGATCATGTTCAGGGTCCATCAGCATCTACTCCCGATCACAGGTTCGAGGAGCTAGTGGCACGGCTTCGTGATATCATGCCACAATCATTATCGGAGGGTGCCGATGCGTCTGATGTTGCGGCGTCGGCATCAGCTAGTACATCTGCCTCAGCCAGTGCCTCAGGTAGTCCTTCCGTTTCATATCATAATCATGATCTCACAGGATGGATTGTTGATTCTGGAGCCACCCATCATCTCTGTCGAGAGAAAGATATTCTGCAGTCCTATAGAGCTGTCCAGCCTGGTCGATCTGTACTCATTGTTGATGGTACTCATTCCCCTATCATCGGTCAGGGGGAGACGGATTTGCTGCCCTCTATGCACTTACAGAATGTTTTACATGCATCAGAATTCTCTATGAATCTCTTATCCATTAGTCAGATTACACCAGATTTGCACTGTCGTGCCATTTTTGACCCATCGTCTGTTATTTTTCAGGACATACTAACGGGCAGGGTGATTGGCTGTGGTTCTGAGCACAATGGCCTCTATCATCTTGTACGGAACTCTTATGCTGGCGTCTCACTCCATTCCCAGGGCTCCGTGTCTCCGTATACCTGGCATCTTCGGTTCGGTCACCTGCCACTACAGAAAATGCGTCACCTCCTGCCTCAGATTTCTCCGAGTTCATCCTTTCGTTGTGAAGCGTGTCAGTTAGGGAAGCACCATCGGTCCAGCTTCCCCAGTCGTCAGAGTCGGAGCAGTCGCTCCCCACTTGAGTTATTTCACATAGATATATGGGGTCCCAGTCGTGTCCCAGATCATCAGGGGCACAGGTTCTATTTAGTTGTGGTCGATGATTTTTCTAGAGTGTCCTGGACCTTTCTTCTTAAGAATAAATCCGAAGCAGGAAGTGTTATTCAAAATCTTATCAATGAAGTTCAAAATGTTTTTTCGTCTACGGTTAAGTATGTGCGTACTGATAATGCCTTGGAGTTTTGCACTCGTTCCCTTGCTAGTTTTCTTTCTTCTAAAGGCATTATCCACCAAACCACATGTGCATACACATCCCAACAAAATGGGGTTGCAGAACGAAAACATCGCCATTTCCTTGACATTGCTCGCACATTACTTATTCAGAGTTGTGCCCCATTATCTTTTTGGGGGGATGCTATTCTTACAGCATGCTATCTGGTCAACTGCATGCCTACAACTGTTCTTGGGGAAAAGTCTCCTATATCTCTTCTCTTTCCTGACAAAGATTTGTTTACTCTTACACCTCGGGTCTTTGGCACTGTTGCATTTGTCCACCGTTTGTCTCCAGGACTTGATAAGCTTTCCCCCAGGGCTATCAAGTGTGTTTTTGTGGGCTACTCCAGGACACAGAAAGGATATCGTTGCTATGACCCAGTTCATGACAAGTACTATGTGAGCGCTGATGTTACATTTTTTGAACCCGTCATGTACTTCTCTCCTACAGGTGACAGATTGGTCTCCTCCACATCCACAGATTCTAGTGTCTATGTACCTCCACCTCCAAGCCTGGGTCAATCCTCTACTCCACCACCACCACCACCACCTCCAATTGAACCTTTTCCTAAGTTCTATACAAGGCGTACAGGACCAGCTCAAGCTACATGTCAACCATCCACCACGCCTCAGGTATGTTCTGATGTTATCACTAATGATGGGTTAAAAAATGCACCTGTGCAGGAGCCCCTACAGCAGGACGAGGATCATTCGGTCGACACAATGATGGATGATCTGGATCGGCCCATTGCTCACAGGAAGCAGCGAAGACAATGTGCTTCGTATCCTCTTGCTTCTCAAGTCTCATTTCATCGTCTCAATGGGGACTTCCAGAAGTTTGTAGCTGCTGTCTCGTCTATTGAGATCCCACGGACCCATCAAGATGCCATGAAGATTGATTGCTGGCGTCTAGCCATGGAAGAGGAGATGCGTGCTCTGCAGTCTCGCGGGACTTGGTCTCTTGTCCCCATTCCTCCAGGTGCCTCTGTGGTGAGTTGCAAGTGGATCTTTACGGTAAAATATCATGCGGATGGACGTCTTGATAGATACAAGGCAAGACTTGTAGCACGGGGATTTACCCAGACATATGGGGTAGATTATTTGGATACTTTTTCACAAGTGGCTAGACACTCCACTCTTCGTATCCTCCTATCTGTTGCTGTGGTACGTAACTGGACCATTTTTCAGCTTGACGTCAAGAATGCTTTCTTGTATGGAGACCTGCAGGAAGAAGTCTACATGCAGCAGCCACCAGGATTTGCTGCTGAAGGGGAGACTCAGATGGTGTGCAGACTTCATAAGGCTATCTATGGCCTCAAACAAAGTCCCCGAGCATGGTTCCAGAAGCTTTCTCAGCTAATTGAACAACAGGGGTTCAGGAGATCAAATGCGGACCATTCATTGTTCATCCAGAAGACCCCTAGAGGTACAGTTGTTGTTATGATATATGTTGATGACATCTTGGTCACAGGAGATGATGCTCAGGGGATTGAGATAACCAAGTCCCTGTTGGGAAACCAATTCATTACGAAGGATCTAGGCACGATACGATATTTTCTGGGGATAGAGTTTGCACGAAATGCATAAGGAATGGTGATGACTCAAAGAAAATATGTCACGGACTTGCTAGCTGAAGCAGGAATGACTGGATGCAGACCTTCAAGTACACCTATGGACCCAAGCATGAAGCTGTACGATGATGATACCGAGGAGGTGGACAAAAGAAGGTACAGAGAGATGGTGGGTAAGCTCTTATATATTACTATAACTCGACCGGATATTGCCTTTGCAGTAAACCGGGTGAGTCAATTTGTGGAGCAGCCAAGGCAAGTTCATATGGATGCCTTGTATATGATATTGAGATATCTGAAGTCTTCCCCAGGCACAGGGTTGCTATTTAGGAAAGATACGGATCTGTCTATTTCAGCTTGTGCAGATGCAGATTATGCAGGATGTCCAAGGGATCGTAAATCCACTTCTGGATTTGCTATATTCATAGGAAGCTCTTTAGTTTCTTGGAAAAGCAAGAAACAGACTGTTGTGGCGAGATCCAGTGCAGAATCCGAGTACAGAGCCATGGCACAAGCAACTGCAGAAATGATGTGGGTTAGAGCAGTCTTAGAAGATTTGACTGTAGATGTCCCCTTGCCTATGAATCTCCAATGTGACAATCAGGCAGCTTTGTTCATTGCCAATAATCCGGCTTTTCATGAGAGAACAAAGCACATCGAGGTGGATTGCCATTTTACTAGAGACATGATTCAAAAGGGTTTCATTTCCACCTCTCATGTCAGTTCAGAGGATCAGACTGCTGACATATTCACCAAGCCGCTGCTCAGAGGACCTTTCCAGAGATGCTCTTCCAAGCTGAGCATGATGGATATCTATGCTCCATCTTGAGGGGGAGTGTAGAGACTTATATATGTTACGTTTTATTGTTCCGTAATTTCTATTTATCTTTTGTAAGACTCTGTAATTTACCCAAGGGTTTTCTCCCTATATAAGAGACCCGAGGGCTCTATGGAATAAAACATCAGAGTATTGGTTTTACTCTAACAAAGCTCATGCCAAATAATGGAAGATCTCCCGCAATGGAAAAATAGATTCTCCATTGTCTCGCTCTCCAATTCACAAAGGGGGAACAAATTGGATACACCGGTAAAAAGAATTACACATCGGTCTCTTGTCAAGATGTGCTTTCATCTCAGAGACACACAAAAAAATGTCATTCTGCTTGGAAGCTTTAAGTTCTAGATTAAACTACAATATTTGGTCAGAATGTCTGCTACTGTAGGAAATGATCGGTTCATCGCTCTGTATATTCATCTTGCCGAGAACGTGTTATATTTCCATATCCAATGATCTCTACCTTCGACCAGACCCTCCACATGATTCAGTGAATCCTGTAGTTGGAGGAACTCCTCTAAGCATTGGTCTAAAAAATATGCCTGAAACGGGGGCATCCAGTTCCCGATTAGTTTTTTTAACAATATGTGATCGAGTGGCAGTGTTCCTCCACATGAATTTGTAATTTCCAGCATCCATCGCCTCCAACTGCAGTTCTCCCACCAACACTGAAATAATCCGCGGCAGGGTCCCCCACCCACATGATCCCTAGGGGCATGTTTGGTTGCTGGGTTGGACTGGGTTGGGTTGGGCTGGATTGGGATGGGTGAATAGTAATCTGTGAGGAGAAAGTACCCTTGTGAATAGTAACCAGGGTTGGGCCAACCCTGCCCAACCCTGTAACCATCGGGACTAGCAGTCGCAAACAACGTGCAGTTGAAATCTCCACCGAACCACGAAATATTAAAGAAATTAAGACGAACCATTCTTAGCTAAAACCAAGCCAAATCCCTCCTTAGCATGCCATAAATTGATGTAACCACAAATGGAAGCCTGTATTTTTCAGTGCAATAGAATTGAGATCATCTTGGAATCAGCTAGCGAATCTTAACAGCCTCCCGATCTACCAATTGCGTCCATTGTCATAAACTCAGGACAGCCTGACCCCTCCCACACTTCTCTACAAGACAGAGTCACAGCGCAGCTCTCCAATTTTGTTTCCTGAAGAAGAAGACAAATAATAACTCAACATTCCATCTGGTAACATGCTACCACCCCTCCTCGACAAGGACTGCTGTCGACTTCGGATTTCATCACAACTGACAAGTTAAAGATGGGGTCATCTTCCCGGCTAAACCCATGGCCTCCCCATCAAAATCCACCACTCGATCCCCAGTATATAAACAGGAAAACACATGCGCAACTAGTCATATGTTTGTTCCACTTTTGAGGAACACAAGGCCAATGTCCATGTCTCGCAGTATGGTCTCCACCCACAATCTCTTCCTTTTCTTTCCACGGTGAAGCAGTGGCTCTGCTTCAACCTCACCACTAGAACCACGTGAGACAGGAGTAACAGCACACCTCTGGTCGAAGACAATGGCTCCCGCCCTGACCAACGGACTGCAGCCCTTAGGACAACCCCGGGGAGAAGAGGGAGGATAAGCCACCATCACATTGAAATGGAAAGAAGAGAAGTTACCTCTCGATTTGGACATGGACTCCTCATTAACTAACCCATGGGACCCAATGATCCCAAACTATGAGACTAAGATTAAATGGGTTTGAACTTGACAGAACCATGCTAGGATCCGACAAGCTTCTATGATTTGAGACACCATCTTGATCCCCAACCAACTACATATCCCAAAAGATCTCACAATTGGGCCCTCCATGACATTCTCCTCCTCAAACATCAAAAGGTTTCATGCATCGACGATGACTACTTGGCTCCTCGGATTACCGTTGCTTCAATAGAACCATCGCAGTCGCCGTCAATTGCCCAATCCCCAGATTAGATACAACCAAGGAGTTAATCTCCAAAGCCTTTGTCTATGCCCTGACCTCAATAATGGAGGAGGAATGACCAACTTAGAGAGAAACCAAGTGGGAAGGGAGAGATCAGGTCTCCCGGCCATGAGAACTTTTACGTTGGGTGGATTCCCTAGATGTAGACATCCAGCCCTAACCTCCAAGAGCTTCCTTTCCTAACTTACCATGTTGATGACAGTCACTAAATTCGACATTTGTTCGGCATACCATGAAGTTCCACAATCACAAGGCAACCAAGTATTAGCTCCCTATCACAAAAACTCGGACATTTCGCTATGTGATGGTAAGATTTTCTTAGGATCCCATGAAGACACTGAGCAATGACCTCACCTTCAAAAGCGCCATGCCACGTACTGCAACTAAACCCTATCTAATTGTGATGAGATTCCTCGTGAACGAAGAACCCAAGCTGGTGTTAGTCGCGTCTAGGAAGGCATGTCCCTACTTCACAAGATATGCATTCACGTTCGCCGCCAAGATGCTTTAAAGAGGATCACAATCCACCCACAAGCCGCTTCAAACGTCCATTATAAACAAAGATCCTAACTTCCCTTTCATGTTTTCTTCCACCCAAAACTGACTTCCTTACAATCAGCATGTCAGTATCGAGGTTTACTGCATCGAAAGCACATTATTTCCCCTTTACATACTCTAGAAAAATGTCACATTGAACCGCAGTGCAAGCAGTATCTGTGAGTGCATGCATGGGTGGGGAATTTATTTGTACATAAGCATGCATATTTTGATCATAACAAAACTTGTGTGAAGCTTGTAGCTAGATCAAGAGCGGGAAAGCTAATGGACCAAGAAGAAGCTCAAGATGAGGAGCTCGAGCTTAAGTGAAGAAGAAGCTCAAAGGAGTTCAAGGTTGTGGAAATTTAACTCAAGCTTAAGGAATGATCTCAAGCTCAAGAAGAATACATGTCTTTTCTTTTATTGAGTCATGCTCTTTGTAATTGTCTTAGAATGTAAAAGACCTCAAATCATGCATATTGCATTTCAGCACTCTGACTTTGACTTTGACTTTCAATTCAAAGAGTCAAGCCAATCGATCAACCACTCTTACATGATTGATCATACCTGGTCGATCAACCATGATTGATCATACCTAATCGATCAACCTTGCTTTTATGATCGATCATTATTTGAATTACAAAGGCTATATATTTGATCGATCAATTTTGATCCTTAATCAATCATCTCTTGATTCTGATCGATCAACTAAATCGCCATGATCGGTCATCTTTGTATCGTGATCGAACATATTCCATTTGAAGATCTTTGAAGCCGGTTTCATTCCTGGTTTGCTCACAGCGGTTAATTTTTAAGAGCCAACGTTTATGGGACCCTAAGACCTATAAATAGGACCCCATAGCGCTTTCTAAAACACATACCAAGAGCAACAAGTTCTCTGCTCTCTGATTTCCGCTCTATATTTTGAGAGAAAGATTCAAGTACTATTTTATCTTGTGTTCTTCATTCCAACAACTTTGGTTCTTTGCGACTGATTCTTACGAATACGCTCATCGCTTCGTAAGATCGTTTTAGTTTTATCTCTTATTATTCATTACATATTTACTTTGATATAGAGGTTATTAGGATTGTTTAATCTGTATTTCCGCGTAAACAGCTCAGGTTGTAAACGATGGAGTTGACCATGTAATCAACTCAGATCGTAAACAGTTGGGTTGTCCGCGTAAGCAACTCAGTTTAGTTGTAAAACACGTGTGGGTCAGATTGAAAGCCCGAGTCTGGAGACTCGGGTCGAGGTTTTTACCCAGAAGAGTTTACACGTTAAATCCTTGTGCACTTGTGGTTTGATTGATTATCTTGTGATTGAAAGTGATACATATAACGTTGTGTTTGTTTAAGTTTAGTATTAGCAGCAATCCAAGTCATCTAATCCGATCCACACATACCCTTCGATAGGTGTCCAAGCCGTTTACATAAAAAAATGAATATTTGATATCAGAGCCCTGTCCGTATCGAAGAACTTACTCTCTGAAGCACACCTGGTCTGCATCTCCAAATCGTGTTAGGAGGGAAGCTCCGTAGTTCGTCTACCCCTATTCAAACGGGCGAATTACTCAAGCTGGAAAACAAAGATGATGATCTTCTTGCAGTCATCAGATTTCGTAATGTGGAATATGACGAGGAAGGGATCTAAATTTATCGAGGAGAAGAATGTTGGTAGAAATGAGAATGAGAACTTGTTTATTCCAGGGAACCCTAGGCTCTCTTATATAGAGAAAGCCTATAGGTAAATTACATAAGGTGGAACAAGGAAAAGAAACATAACATACGAGTACATAAACTATAGAAATATCTCTACAATCCCCCTCAAGATGGATCATAGATGTCAATCATGTTCAGTTTGGAAGAACATTTCTGAAACGGTCCTCCGAGCAACGGCTTAATAAAGATATCTGCAGTCTGCTCCCCTAAACTGACATGAGAAGTAGAAATCAAACCCTTCTGAATCATATCCCTGGTATAGTGGCAGTCTACCTCAATATGCTTCGTTCATTCATGAAATGAAGGATTATTAGCAATAAATAATGCTGCTTGATTGTCACATTGTAATTGCATGGGTAGAGGCATAGAACTAAATTTCGCGATATTTCGACGAAATTTCATCGAAATATCGGTTTCGACGGGCCCGTGTATCGAAACAGGTATATATATATATATATCGATATCCCCGGTTTCGACCGAAATCTCGCGAGATGTCAGCGAGATTTCGGTTCATTTCGAGATATCGGCCGACAGAGGGAATCTTTCCAATAAAATATCCACCATGATGCCGATATCCATCGAAATTTCGGTCGAAAACCTCAACTTTCGACCGAGTTCCAACAGAGGCAGTCCCAACTTCCTCCAAGCTCTTCTTCCTTCAAGATAAGCCAAATTAGGCTAAATCTTCATCGAATTTTTTAGGGGTTTCACTCTTAGGATGTTCATATATAGCTTGGTATGGTGTTTATTTGGAGAGATTTCCAATATATAGTTTTAAATTTGGAGACGAAAATTAGGGGTTTTGTGTTTTAATTGCACAATAGTGGTAGTTATGAACATATTATCTCGGATCTTAAGTCTAACATGAACTAAAACATAGTTTGAGAACATTTTTTTGGATCTATGGAAGAGGAAATTGGGCTTTTGAGGTTTAATGTGGAACGATAGTGAGTTCTTCCATTATAAATTCGGATCTTAAGTTATGGAAGTAGAAATCATGTTCCGGAATTTTTTTGGTTAATGAAATTTAAAATTTGAGAAAATCCAACAATCATATGTTAAATATTTTGATTTTTGTACATATTTTGTGTTACTTAGGTAGTCTTTTTTGAAAATGGTCCCCTAATTGCTAGATCTAAGACCCTAATGTATAGATCTAAGGTGGTTTTTCTGAAAATCAGAATATTAGGTGCTAGAAAAATTAAAAATAAAATAATTCCGAAAATTAAAACATAAATTAATTAGCATATTCATAACCGGTCGCATTGTATGCCTACTTAATGATTGTTCTTGAATTTCCTAGCAGATTTCGACGATCATCATCATGGCACATTCCGGCTCCGGATCTGACAGTTTTGATGATCAGAGGGGCGATTTCAGTGGGGACATTAGTCGGAAGTATGCCTCCGCTCCTGATGGAAATAAAGCGAAGCCACAATGCAATTTCTGTGGAAAGAAGTTGGGAGGAGGCGGGATCACGAGGATGAAGCAACATCTTGTTGGCAATAACAAGAATGTTGCCAAGTGCATGCGTTGTCCCAAAGATGTGAGGGACAAGGTGAAGGCCAGCTTGGACGGGAAGAAGCAAAGGGATACAGAGAGGGTAAGAGAAGAACAAATGAAGGAGTTCATGTTCGAGAAAGAATTCAACGTCCTTTCAGATTCAGACAACGATGACTTTGTGTACCTCGCTGACATTCAGACTACGTCGGAGAGAAGGGCATACAGAAGGGCTACAAAAGAATCAATGAGGAGCGGGTTCGAGAGGAGAGAACTTGGTGGTGCATGGGGCGGCTTCTATGGTGCAGGTGGGAGTGGGAGTGGTTCTGGAGGCGCACCAGTACCACCACCCACCAAGAAACACAAGGGGAAGGGAATTGAGCCCTTCTTGATGAGAAGCGGATCCATGCAATACAAGGTAAACAAGGATCCGAGGCAGAAAACGGTGAAGGGAATGTTCACCAATGCAAGAAAAAGGGTGGGAAAGGCCATCAGCAAGCTCTTCTTTGGGGAGAGCATTCCTGTCAACATTGCAGGCGGGCCATTTCTGCAGCATGCCATTGATAAGATCGCTCAGCGGGAACGGGAGTGAAGGCTCCTACATCCTACGAGATCATGAACAAATATCTTGGGATGGAGAAGGAGGAGATGAATGAGTACATCGCCGAGTTAAGGAAGAGATGGCCAAAGTACGAGGTGACACTGATGTGCGATGGGTGGACGAGCTACACGAGGAAGCAGATCATCAACTTCCTTGTTTACAGCGATGGGAAGACAATCTTTTTGAAATCTGTTAATGCATCAGAGCATGTGAAGGACCACAAGTACCTGCTGAAGTTGATGAAGGACGTTATAAAAGAGGTTGGGAAAGATCACATTGTCCAGATTGTGACGGATAACGGCAGCAACTTCAAGAAGGCGGGTGAAACAATAATGAAGTCCAGCAGCTACAGAATTTTTTGGACACCGTGTGTTGCGCATTGCATTGATTTGATCCTAAAGGATTTCAACAAGAGGAAGCTCGTCTCAAGGGTAGTGGAGAAAGCACGAATGATCACCGCATTCATTTACAACCACAGCAAAGTGCTGGCACTGATGAGGCGGATGTGCAATGGTGAGCTGGTGAGGCCTGGCATCACACGCTTTGCAACCAATTTTATAGCGTTGCAAAGCCTCAAACAACAGAAGACAGGTTTGAAAACCATGTATTGCCAAGGTGAATGGTTCGAGATACCTGAAGCTCGGACTGAAGGACGGAAGGTGGAAATATTGATCAATGATATATCTATTTGGGATGACGTGACTCGGGTCATAAGGATCATGGATCCAATTGTTTCTGCATTGCGGATCGTGGATGGCGATAAGAAGCCCACCATGGGCGTCATCTACGAGGCAAAGGGTTGCATGAGTGAGAAGGTCTGAGAAGCGGTTGGAAAGGGATTTAAAGCATGGTTGGACATCATAGACGAGCGATGGTCCAAGATGCTCTCACATCCTCTTCACATAATCACAAGGCCAGTATGTATTATGTAAAATCTAATTTGTTTTTCAATTTTTAAATTTTTATAGATCTTTAGAATATGAGTATTGAGCTTGTTCGTGACTTTGTGTCCAGCTTATTACTTCAATCCTAAGTACCAGTACAAGAATGGACTTGGTACAAATGATGACCTTCTAGCAGCCATACAAATTGTGGTGGAGAAGCTCGTCAAGGATGAGAAGTTACATATCTTGTGCATGAACGAGGTAATCCTCAATTTCTAAGCTAAATTGGGAGTCACAAAAAAATCTTTAAGATGGATTTAAGGCTCCAAGCAACATATTACAACTTAAACCTATGTGTGCAGGTTAAATATTTCCGGGATGCCTTGGATTCCTTCGGTCGGATTACTGCGGTAAATGGACGGGGAAGTACTCTTCCTGCTAAGGACGAAGACAAATAAAACCAGTGCTTATGTGTTCATTTACTCCTACTATTGATTTCTCTCGTTTTCGTTTCTTGCAGCCGAATGGTGGTTATTATACGGGATGGAAGCTCCCAACCTTCGAAATCTGGCAGTGAATGTGTTGTCTCAAACCGCATCTGCTAGTGGTTGTGAGAGGAACCGGAACACGTTCAATTAGATCCATTCCAAGAGACGGAACAGGTTGGGAGAAAAGAAACTCAAAGACCTTGTCTACGTGCATTACAACTTGAGGCTGAAGTTGAAACATGCAAGGGAGGGACAAGACAAAGAGGACTACACCGATCCTATTGATCTTGCATACATTTTCAAGATGCACGATGATGATGCTGATGAAGATGTTCTCCGGAGGTGGATGGATTCCAATGGTGCCCCCGTTCTCGATCAACCAGGTGGAAGACCAAATAAGAATATAAGCCAGCAAATGGGAGCAGACGTAGGTGACTATTTGGCAAGATCCGGACGGATTGCAGACCCTGTTGGAGGGTTGGAGGGCGAGATTGATGCGGTTGTTGATGAAATTCTCTCCAGTAGCTCCAAATCCAAATCGAAGTCAAAGGATGACAGTGGAGATGGTGATGACGATGATGATGATGGTCGTGGTGCATCTGGTGATGGTGGAGAAACAAATTCAGGTGGGTCACGAGGGGGTGGTCGTGGACCACAAGATACCAGATTTGAGGAAGGGCTACAAGGAGGACGTGAATATATGGAGCGACAGTGGAACACATATGGACAGTATGTTCCAAGTCCGAGTTCAGGACCTATGGATTACGAGTACGGTTGAGTCCATCGTCCAACCGACAGCAACATGGACGATTTGATATCATCTGTCGATTCTTTGAGCTGCATGGACGTTGACAGCCCATATCGCGGAGGAACATCAAGTCCTTTAGCCGGATAGGGATCGTCGCATGATGAGAGATCATTTGGCGTCTTTCCAGGATACTTTCATGCTCCTCCTCCAGGACCTCCTCCTCCTCCTCAGTATGTACCTCCATCATATTCATATGATTACAGTGGGTATGGGGGATACAGTAGCTACAGTGGAGACAACTACCAAGGTAGCCAACTTTAGCAGAGCCAGGACAGCTTCTTTGGGGGTGACAGTTTCAGTTTCTTCCCTGAGTACATGCCAGTTCCTCCTCCTCCTCCGCAGAGATCTTCTCCTACTCCATCGTCGTCGTCCCGAGGATCTCAGGCCAGTAGTTCGCAGCCTCGTCGTGCCACTCGTGATACCGGATCTAGTGTTGCTTATCATCGTCTCGGAATACTCATAGGCATCGATGACCACCAATATAGGCAGTATGTGATGGATTACAAGGCCATGTACTCGTACATGACATGGGAGAACTACTGCAAGTTCATTGAATATGCGATGCGTTATGAGAGACAACAAGGAAGGGGGGCATTCAGATCCACCGCGGAACTCTTGGTTCTGAACCAAACATATCACCACGTAATATATTTTAATCTTTTATTGCATTGATCATTAATGTGCATGTTCTTAATAATTTTCACTTGTTGTAACTTGTAAGATTATTATTCTGTTATTATGTATTAATTATTAATAAGTAACAACGATATGTTCGACATGGTGTGTGACAAACCGTCATAGTCATAGATGATAAGATGATTGATATGTATGTTATAAGCCTATAGGTGTATAGCTATTGTTTCATTGTTTGAAGTACTTAGATTAAGTACATTTGTAATATCTATCAATGTTACAATATGACCGATATGACCGTTATGGCCGATACGACCGATATGTCTATATAAGGGGTATAAATGAATATGTGTGAAATTATTGTGTATTTGTATGTTATTTATTGTTCTAATAACTTGGAATATCGAAATTTACAATAAAATTGGGGAAAATTGGGTTTTTTGAGCCTTTTACGACTTTTCCACCGAAATTGTCGAAATTTCCCGAAATTTCAGTGAAATTTCGGTATTTGAGTTCACCGTAACGAGATCGAAATCGAGATTTCGAACCTTGGGTAGAGGTACATCCATGGCCTCAAATTTCGCCGAAATTCGACCGCGGTCTCGGTGGATAACCGAAATCCAGCCGAAATGCCCTGTATCCGTCGAAATTTGGGGACCTTAGTTGAAAAAATGACCGAAATTTCCGTCGAATTTCGACCGAAATTCGGCCGAAATTTCATTTCGGTTAGTCACCGAAACGAAACCGAAATCCGACATTTAAGGCCTTGGGTACATCTATATGTAGATCTTCTAATACGGCTCGAACCCACATCATCTCCGTACTTGCCTGTGCCATGGCCCTGTACTCGGATTCAGCACTAGATCTAGACACCACTGTCTGTTTCTTGCTTTTCCAAGAAACTAAGGAACTGCCAACAAACACTGCAAAACCAGAGGTAGATTTCCGGTCTCTAGGACATCCTACATAATCTGCATCAGCACATGCAGAGATAGAGAGATTTGTTTCTTTCCTGAACAACAATCCTGCACTTGGAGATGACTTTAGATATCTTAGTATCATACATACAGCATCCGTTTGCACCTCTCTGGGTTGTTCCATGAACTGACTCACCCGACTTACCACAAAAGCAATGTCAGGTCTACTGATAGTAATATAGAGAAGCTTTCCCACCATTTCTTTGTATCGTCTTTTGTCAACTTTCTCTATATCATCTCCATATAACTTCATACTAGGATCTATGGGAGTAGTGGAGGGTCGACACCCGGTCATACCTGTCTCAACAAGCATATCTGTAATATATTTTCTTTGGGTCATCACAAGACTGCGCATTCCTCGCAAATTCCAATCCTAGAAAGTATCGTAGAGTACCAAGATCCTTACTCACAAACTGATGGCCTAAAAATGCTTTTGCCATCTTTATCCCCAGCATGTCATCTCTCGTGACAAGTATATCATCAACATATACCATAATAACAACAGTACCTCTGGGAGTCTTCTGGACAAACAAAGAGTGGTCAGCATTTGATCTTTTGAATCCTTGCTTCTGCATTAAATCTGAAAGCTTCTGAAACCATGCCCGCGGACTTTGTTTAAGACCATATATGGCCTTGTGAAGTCTACACACCATCTGACACTCCCCCTCAGCAGCGAACCCCGGAGGCTGCTACATGTAGACTTCTTCATGTAGATCTCCATATAAAAAGGCATTTTTAACATCAAGCTGGAACAAAGGCCAGTCACGTACCATAGCGACGGACAGAAGAACATGTAGAGTGGAATGACGTGCAACCGGAGAAAAGGTGTCCATATAATCCACGACATAGGTCTGAGTGAATCCACGTGCCACTAGCCTTACTTTGTAGCGATCAAGGCTTCCATCCGCATTATATTTGACAGTAAAGACCCATTTACAGCTAACAACAAACGCTCCTGGAGGAGCAGCAACCAAGCTCCATGTGCCACGAGACCGCAGGGCAACCATTTCCTCCTCCATGGCTAACCACCAGTTGCAGTCTTTCAAGGCATCCTGATAATTCCATGGTATCTCCATGGTAGATAAGGCAACAGCAAATCTCTGAAAATCACTAGTGAGGCAATGGAATGAAACCTGTGAAGCAAGTGGATAGGACGCATACGTCCGCTTAGACTTCCTCAAGGCAATATGTACATCCAGATCATCAGCAGTGTCCACCTGAATGTCATTCTCCTACACTAGTGCATTGTCAATTCCATCGTTACTAATATCACTTGGACGTACCTGGGCGTGGTGGATGAATGACGGCCTCCATGAGCAGGAATCGGACGACGGGTATAACATTTCAGTAAAGGTGGGACTGGTAGGTACAGAGGTGGTGGTGGTGGTGATGATGGTGGCACAGCATGAGTTGGTATGTTATCAGACTGACGTGGAGGAGGTGGCACATAGATGTCATCATCAGTAGTGGAAGAAGTCATCCTATTACCTGTAGCAAAAAATACATCATAGTCTAAAAGAAGATGACATCGGTACTAACATAATATCTTTTGTTCACAGGATCATAGCATCGACAACCCTTTTGAGTACGAGAGTACCCAAGAAACACGTACATGACAGCCCTAGGTGAGAGCTGTCAATCCCCTGAGGGAGTTGATGGACAAAGGCAACTGAGCCAAAAACACGAGGGGTTAGGGAGAACAATTCCTTGTCAGGAAAGACAACAGACAGAGGAACTTTCTCACCCAAGACAGAGGATGGCATACGATTGACCAGATAACTTGCCATCAGAACAGCATCACCCTAAAAAGATAGAGGAGCACAACTATGAATGAGTAAAGTCTGAGTTATATCAAGACGATGTTTCCTTTCTGCAACACCATTTTGTTGAGACGAGTAGGCACAAGTTGTTTGATGAATAATGCTACGAGACAAGAAGAAATGTGAAAGAGCACGAGTGCAAAATTCTAAGGCATTATCTGTGCGCACAATCTTCACATTAGAAGTAAAAACATTCCGAACTTCATTGATAAGATTTTTTATTACATCCCCCGCTTCAGATTTATTTTTCAATAAAAAGATCCAAGACAATCTAGAGAAGTCATTAACAACTACTAGATAAAACATGTGTCACTGGTGATCTGGAACATGACTCGGACCCCAAATGTCAACATGCAACAACTCAAAAGGGGAGCGACTGCTCCGAGACTCACGACTAGGGAAAGTAGATCTATAATGCTTTCCCAACTGACATGGTTCCCATTGAAAAGAAGACTTTGGTGAAATCTAGGGCAAGATATGTCACAGCTTCTGAAGAGGGAGATGACCAAAACGTAGATGCCAAGTAAAGGGAGAAGCAGTTCCACTAGGCTGAGATGAGACACCAGCATAAGGAGTGCGGACCAACCAATAGAGACCATCCTGCTCATAGCCACAGTCAATCACCCTGCCCGTTAGAATGTCCTGAAAAATAAGAGATGATGGGTCAAAAATAGCCCGACAATGCAAATCCTTTGTAATCTGACTAATAGAAAGTAAGTTCGGTAAAAAAACTGGAGCATGCAAAACATCCTTTAGTCGCATTGAGGGTGTCAAACGGATCTCCCCCTATTCAATGATGGGTGAGAGTCCTATCCGCTATTATTACCGATCTCCCTGGTGGAACCTCCCTATATGATGTAAACTTATCTCTGTCTCGACAGAGATGATGTGTCGCATCGGAGTCCATAATCCATTCTGAAATGTCAGAACTATGACAGGATGTAAAGGCATACACGCTACCTGATGTAAGCTAGGGCTGACGTGCTGGCAGAGGCTGAAGCTGCTATGTCTGAGTGACCGCCTGGTGAGTCAGTAGTGGGAGGAGGCATGATATCAAGTAGTTTGGCGACAAGATCCCCAAACCGCTGATCTGGAGTAGATGTCGGTGTAGGCACAACGTGCTCGGCTATACGGGCTGATGCAGGAAAATCACGCTTAGAATAGCATGTATCCTCTGCATGGCCCGGGCGGTGACAGAGGGTGCATGGCTGACGGAATCGGCCACCTTGACCACGAGGTCCACAGCCACGAAAAGAAGAAGAGGAACCTCTTCCTCTGGAAGCTGCCATCGCTGAAGGAGGTGGAGTAGTGGCAGTAGAAGGAACTGTGATTCTGTTAAGCCGTCGATACACTTCCTCCACTGTAGGAATACCATCCGCCAGGATCTGTAAGCGAGTCGCATCATACTCCAGGTCAAGTGCTGCTAGTAAGACCCCCACCATTGTAGCATTCCGGAACGTCTTCTACTGCTTAGGGGTTGCCGTCAGGGGAACGATACCGTAAAGCTTCTCAAACATCCCTCGTAGGGATGTATACAACGAATGCAACGGCCGAGCATTCTGCTTAACCGTAAATATATCATGCTGAAGTCAGAGGATCTTGGTCTCGTTTTTCATCTGCGAGTACATCGCGGCAAGGATATCCCACATGGCCTTAGCCGTGGGCTGATGGAGGACATCATTAGCAATCTCCATCGTAAGAGTGCCTGAAAGCCAGACATTGGCATACGAATCATCTGTCTCCCATGAGGTATAAATCCCAATCTTCGCTGCCGGCTCATCTGCGGTAAGAATGTGCTTCTTATCGTTGGACTTCATGAGACTCATGAACTGCATCGCCCAGAGTTTGAAATTTGTCCCATCCATTTTGGCTATTGGCGTTGGACCTTTGAAAGCGTTGATTGAGGGCATGTCGACTTTTTTTTGACATTGTAGCCGGATACGAAGAACTAGGGTTTGTAGACCAATGAATAACTGTCTACATAAACATCTATGGAGTTGAGTGCATAAGTAGACTTATGCAATCAAATCCATGAAGAAGTAGAAAGAGAAGGGGATGGCGCCGAGTTAAGAGGGAAGGGGGTCGACGCCGAGTAGAGAGGGGAGGGGTGGTGGGGGCAGCGCACCGGCTAGATGGTGGGGTGACAAGACGGCATGCAGACGGGATGATGAGGGGGTGGCGGAGGAAGGGTGGGAGGGGAAGAAGGGGTGGCGGGGAGGGAGGGGCAGCAGGCTGGGAGGGACGGCAACGGTGGTGGGGAGGGAGGGCGGCGAGCTGGGAAGGGTAGCGGGGGGTAGGGTTTTTAGGGTGGAGGCTCTGATACCATGTTGGTAGAAATGAGAATGAGAACTTGTTTATTCCAGGAAACCCTAAGATCTCTTGTATAGAGAAAGCCTATGGGTAAATTACATAAGGTGGAACAAGGAAAAGAAACATAACATACGAGTACATAAACTATAGAAATATCTCTACAAAGAAGACTGGCTACACCATTACCGAGTTACCTCAGATGACTCTCAATTCAAAAGCGATGAACTCCATATAAGGCTCTCTTTCAGAAGCAAAGTTTGAAAGAGTTTCTCACTTGAATACAACATATGGAAGTGGATGGAGACAAAGCACAAAGACAGAACGAAGGTGAAAGAATCTCGTTTTCGAATGCTAACTTTGGATTACGATACGTTCAAGATGTAGAAAGGGGAGAGTATAAAGGAGATGAATGTCCAGTTCATAGCTATTGTGAACCAGTTAAGAAACTTGTGGAGAATATTTCTAGATGGTGAACTCCCAAGCAAGATCATCACCTCGCTATCAGCTGAATGAGAACACAAGGTCATTGCTATTGAAGAATCCACATATTTCAGCATGACCTCATTGGAAGATAGGCAATCTTCTCGGGTATGAAATAAAGCTGGAGAATAGGAAGAAAGGAGAAAAGACACAAAAGAGTCTTACCCTTGCAGCTATGAAGGAAGCACAAAAAGGGTCTAATAGCGATGATAATATCGCATTCATGACCTGACAGTTCAAGTCTTTTCTCGAAAGAAAAGAAGGAAAGAGAAATAAATTGTTTCCAATGCGACGAAGTGGGGGAACATGAATAAGGATCACCCTCAACTTCAAAAGAACCTCAGACATGAAGAGAAGTTTGAGAATAAATCCAAGAAGAAAGCTATGCAAGCAACATGGGATGAAGATTCAAGCAGCAATGATGAAGAAAGGGAAAGCACCTGCTTGGGATTCTTTGGGATAGTCTAATCTGACTCATCCAACTCTGAATCTGGAAATGAGGTAAATGAACTTTCTTACTTAAAACTTTATAATACCTCTCAAGATCTTTTTTAAAGAAAACAGAAGCTTAAAAAGATTAACAAGAAATTAGTAGAAAATAAATCTAGTTTGCTTCATGACTTAAATTTTAAAAAAAAAGGAAAATGAGTTGCTAAAAAAAGAATTAAGTAGTTTTAAAGTAAAAATTATTTGTTTAGAAAAAGAAATTGCTAAGCTTAAAAATAAATTTACTTGTGTACCTTCTTCTGTAGAAGGAAAAGAAAAAGTAAAAAATCACGCTTCTAGCTCTAATTCTTTTCAGAAAAGAAAATGAGTTTGGAAAAAGAAGGAAACATTACAATCTAACCCTAAAGAATCCAAAAAAGCAAGGGTACCAGATCAAAATCTTTCAGGTATCAGAGGCCAAAAGAGATGAGGAGGTCGCATCAACAAAGGTGGACTCCGTCAAGGTCAAACAACTTTCAATTCATGGTTGGACGCCACCGCCATGGAGAAGCTATCAAGATTGGAGAAGTTCGTCGCTAAGAACCCTATATGACTTCATATCTTTCTTGTTTAGTTGATAACGCATACCATGTATTGGAAAAGAACCGTCAACTCTTATCTTTTAGGGGAGCTCAGATTAAAAAGATTGTTTTTAAAAGGGGGAGAGATGGTTTCAAAAAGGAGAGAGTTTAGTTATCTTTTTAACCAACAATTAGTATCAATCAACTTTTAGTATCAGTTTAGACCTTTTTTATTACGTCGAAAAGGGTAAGAAAAGATTGTTCATAAAAATGGTTTGCTCACGCACACATTATTTTTGCAAACACAATATTTTGTCATTGTCAAAAGGGGAGATTGTGAGTGCATGCATGAGTCGAGGAATTTATTAGTATATAATCATGCATATTTTGGTGATAACAAAACTTGTATGCAAAGCTTGTAGCTAGATCAAGAGCACGAAAGCTACTGGACCAGGAAGAAGTTCAAGATGAGGAGCTCGAGCTTAAGTGAAGAAGAAGCTCAAAGGAGTTCAAAGCTATGGAACTTCAGCTCAAACTCAAAGAAGGGTCTCAAGATCAAGAAGAAGATGAAGCATTTTCTTTTATTGAGTCATGTTTTTTATAATGTCTTAAAATGTACAAAACATGAAATCATGCATATTGCATTTCAGCCCTTTGACTTTAACTTTCAGGTAAAAGAGTCAAGCTGATCGATCAATCATTCTTACATGATCGATCATACATGATGGATCAACCTTGCTTTTATGATCGATCATTGTTGAGAGAATTATGTCTTTATCTTTATTTATGTTTCTCTAGAGCATTTCTCCTATATAAGAGGATTCAATGCTACATGGAATACAACTTTTCATTCTTTACATTTCTACATGGTATCAAAGCGACGGTCCTAGACCGGAGTCTGTGCCCTAAAGTCTGTTCCCCACCAAAACCCTAGCCACACGCCGTTGCGTGCCGCTCATGCGCACAGCCGTGTGCTGCTTGGTGTTGCTCATCCACCCCAGCACGTCGCTCCAACGCTGGTCTCGCCTCGCGTGTTGCCCCAGCATTGTGCGTCTATAGCCGCTCGCGCACCAGCACGCGGCCCCAGCACCTATTGCACCTCCCACACCACATCAGCGTTGTGCGCCGCCCGCGCAGCCTGTGCGTCACTGACCGTGAGGGTCGTATGACCGCTGCTCTTACGCCGCCACCGCCATTAGAGGTTCTACACCGTGTTCTTGGTTTCCTAGGGTGTGACGTGATCATCCAAAATACCCTAGTCACCCAAAGGCATCTTTAAAGAATGGAAGAGGTTGTGGCATGAGTCTACATCGACAACTATCTTCCCATATGTCAGTGTAAACGCAAATCTTATTTGTTGCAGTCCCAGTCTTGGAGATGGTTGTCATCATGATTGACAACAAAGCTGGTGTTCCATCCTTGGGGGCCTTCAAAGGCCTACCCCCCATCATCAAGATGGATGGAACAAATTATGAACTGTGGGTCATGCAGTTCATGAGTCTGATGCAGTGTAATGGCAAGAAGCACATCCTCACGGTGGAGGAACCGAGTGACAAGACTGGGATAAATGCCTCATGGGAGGCAGACGATGCCTATGCACGTGTATGGCTATCTGGGATTGTGTCTATAGAGATAGAGAATGATAGATTGAGCCTACGACAAAGGCTATATGGGACATTCTCATTGCGACATACTCTCCAGCGAAGAATGAGTCGAAGATACTGCAGTTTCAACATGATATCTTTACGTCGAAGCAGAATGGTCGACCCCTCCCAACCATCTACACTTCTTTGAGGGGCATGTTTGAGAAGCTACACGGCTACATTCCCTTGACTGCTACGCCAGAGCAGCTCAAGGCTTACAGAGACTCTGTGATGACAGGGGTCTTTCTAGCGACCCTTGATCCTAAATAAGACTCAACACGCGCCCAGATTCTTACATATGCTACCAGCCTACCATACCTCCATTGGAGAAGGCATATCACAGACTGAGTAGGCTATTTATATCCTCCTGTGGTAATGTGCAGTCTCAGACATCATCAACCATGGTTGTATCTCGTGGTAGGGGGAACCCTATTCCATACCGTGGTAGGGAAGGATCTAATCGTGGCAGAGGGGGTGGCCGACTCCGTCAGTCGTGCACCTTCTGCCACAGGATTAGCCACTCTGAGGAAACCTACTATTCTAAGCATGGGTTTCCTGCTTCCACTAGAGTTGCATAACAGACTCAACAGATTGTGAGTCCTTCTCCTATTGCTGATCAGAGATTTGACGAACTTGTGGTCAGACTTAGGGAGATCATGCCTACTCTTAGGCCATCCAGCTCTCCTCAAGATCCTCAGAGGTAGTTGCCTCTGATGATGCATCTTCATTAGGTATAGCATATGCCTTTACTAGTCGTTAGTTGTTACATGGCAGATTTGTCAGAAAGGATTATGGACTCAGGTGCATCACATCACCTTTATGGTGATAGAAGTCAGTTTAGTGCTTTCAGTCCAACCCAACCCGGACGATCCGTTGTGATAGCAGAAGGAACACATTCTCCCATTACTGGTCAGGGGGAAGTGCAGCTAACTCCTGCAATGAGACTTCAGAATGTTCTTTATGCTCCGGGATTTTCAATGAATTTATTATCGATTAGTCAAATCACCAAGGACTTGCATTGTCGTGCCATTTTTTATACATATGCTCTTGTGTTTCAGGACATTCTAACGAGCAGGGTGATTGGTACTGGCCGTGAGTCAGGAGGTCTCTACAGATTAATGCAATCTCCTTATGCAGGTGCTTCTGCACTGGGTATGCGCCTCCTTACATGTGGCATTTCATTTTGACTGTCTTCCTCTGCAAAAGTTGTGTCACATTCTTCCACAGATTTCCCCTCGCCCTACCTTTCAGTGCGAGGCCTACCAGCTTGGGAAGCATCGTCGATCTTTGTTCCAGAATCGTCAAGATCGAAGTAGTCATGGTCTGTTTGAGTTAGTTCACTTTGATATTTGGGGTTCCAATAGTGTCCCTGATCATCAGATGCATAGATTTTATCTCATTGCGTTGATGAGTTTTCAAGGTTGTCATGGATTTTTCTTTTCTTAAAAACAAGTCTAATGTTGGCCATGTTATTCAGTCCTTCATTAATGAAATAAAGAACATTTTTTCAGCAAAAATCAAGTATATACGTTCTCACAATGTTTTGAAGTTTTGTACTAATCAGCTTGCCACATTTCTTACGTCTCATGGTATTGTCCATCAAACATCTTGTGTATATACTTCCCAACAGAATGGGGTGGCTGAAAGAAAACATTGGCATCTTCTGGACGTTACAAGGACTCTTGATTCAGAGTCGTGCTCCTCATTCATATTGGGGGGATGTGGTTCTAACTGCTTGTTACCTTGTTAATCGTATGCCCTCTTCTGTTCTGGGAGAAAAGATTCTGTTTTTGGTTGTGTTTCCCGGGGCGGATCTTTTCTCTCTCCTACCTCGAGTATTTGGTTCGGTGGCTTTCGTTCATCAGATGCTTCTTGTTCTTGACAAGCTCTTTCCTAAAGTTGTCAAATGTGTGTTTGTTGGGTACTCTAAGACCTTAAAGGGATGTCGTTGCTTCGACCATGTTAGACGAAGGTACTATGTTAGTGTTGATGTACGTTTTTTGAGTCCGTTATGTACTTCTCTCTACAAGTGACAAGCTCGTTTCTTCTGAGGATGGGGAAGAGGTCTATATGCCCCTACCTTCGATCTCTACTCTACCGTCATCAGCATCTCCTCCTCCTCCACCACCTCCTATATCTCTACCACACTCGCCAACTCCTCCACGTCCATTCTTTCCCCAGGTTTATCAGCACAGACCACGTGCCCACGTGCCTCGTCAATCATCCACCACGCTCGAGGTATGCTCTGAACATTTGAATTCTTCTAATGGCAATAGTGATTTGCATGTATAGCGTGAGGTACAGGATGAACAAGATGCCACATCTCCTGTGAGTACTGAAGATCTAGATGTGCCTATTGCTCTACGGAAGCAGAAGTGTGCATGCACTATGCATCCTCTTGCTTCTCGTGTGTTGTTGGATCGTCTTTCCGAAGACTTTCAGAAGTTTGTTCTGGGGTTGTCAGCAGTGGAGATACCACGTTCTTATCAGGAATCAGGAGGCGTTGCAGAGTAGTCAATAGCATCTAGCTTTTTTTTACTAAAAAAGACGGGGGTGCCCTCCCAAGGCGGGAGTCACCACACCAACGCATTCATTAATAAGCAAAGAGTTACATCAGTTGGAAACCCAGAAGTTGTACAAGGCATTACAATTTGCAAGAGCATTTTCAAAGTAAAACCCATGCCCCTTAAAAACTGTATCATTCCTGCCAAGCCAAATAGCCCAGAGCGTTGCAAATGGCTTGGAGACATCACCGGAAGACCCAAGCCCGACCACCCGAATAGATCTCCAAAAGTGCTCCGCATCGGATGACTGAACCCACGAGAGACCCAACGACTCCCAAGCACTGACCGAAGACCTGCATGCAAAGAAGATGTGGTCCGCAGTCTCCATACTGTCCTCGCATCTATCGCACCTCGTATCCGTCGCTCCCAACAGTCTGCCTCTTCTCACCTTGTCACAGATCCGGACTCTTCTAAGGCACCAAAGAAAGACCTTAACCCGAGTAGGGATCTTAGCCGCCCAAATCACCTTTAAGTCTGCACAGAGATCCTCGTCACGCTCTACGAACCCAGCAGCCAGCCTCCTATATGCTTTCTTTACCGAGAACCTGTCGTCTTCCCACAGAAAGTGGTCGGGTTCACCCAACATGTCCTCGGTCGATGGAATCTCCGACAGCAACCTCATAAAGTCCTCCAGCCTCTGATCCGAGAGAACAGCACGGAATCCCGGCACCCACGACCCCGAGTCAGCCTCCTCCGCCACCCGCGCCTCCCTGTCAACGGCCAAAGCCTTCAACCTCGGAAACCAAGTGGCCAACACGCCCTCCCCCGTCCAGTCATCATGCCAGAAACGAAAATGGAGACCATTCCCCAGTTGGGGTCGAAGAAAGGACCTGAGGCAAGGGATCACGGCACGGATCCCACTCCACAGCGAGGACTCATGACGCTTCCTCCCAGCCATCAGCGCCCCCGTGACTCCATAAATCTCTCTGATCAGCCACAACACCGTCGAGTCAGGACCCCAAATGTGTACCACCCACTTGGCTAACAAGGCTTTGTTCATTAAATCCACGTCCCTTATACCAAGACCCCCCTCCGAAATAGGCACCACGATATCCTTCCAGGCCACCATGTGCAAGCCCCTCGTTGTCTGCCTACCATCAGACCAGAAAAAAGATCCCATTAAAGATTCTACCTTCTTCCTAATGCCCTCCGGCATTCTTCTCGTCGAGAAGAAAAAGATCGGAATGGCGGAGAGAACATGCTTCAGCAAAGTAAGCTTCCCACCCTTGGACAGAGTGGTAGCCTTCCACCCTTCCAGCCGCTCCTCCATTCTCCACAAAACACAATCCCAATCGGACCTCCTCAACCGCCCCTCAACCAGCGATAACCCCAGATAGGTTATCGGTAATCTCCCCAGGGGGCATCCGGCCCAAGCCGCCAACCTGCTACCTTCCTCGCCATCCAGCCCCATAGGAACTAGGACCGACTTCTACCGGTTAATCTGCAAGCCCGAGAGGCAGCCAAACAATTCCACCAAAGAAACCGCATTGAGATTTTGCGCCTCTGTCCCCCCCAGGAAGACCAGTGTGTCATCCGCATATTGTAAAATTGGGACGGAGATGGCCCCCATCTTGAATCCCTCACACCAGTTCTCCTCGACGGCCCGCTGGAACAACGCTGCTTGATGCAAATGGAATTTGGCGCGTCGATAAAATAATTTTTGAACGGTGGAATTTCAGTGGAGAAGAAGATGGAAGGGTTGAGAAGGAGAAAACTCGTCGGTAACGAGGGGTTGAAGGAGAAGAACCGTGAAGACCACGTGGGAGAAGGAGAAGGAGAGAGATAAAAGAGATAAACTCAAATTTTCTTCATACTTGACTTCCTAAAAACAATGGGCTACCCTCTCTTTATATAGGAGAGATGGGTTTACAAAAATAGTAAACAAATTCAAATTGACAACGACTTATCTTAATTGGACTCTGACAACTTCCAATTGACCCCTAATTACTTTAATTAGACTCTAACTAATTAATTGACAATTAAAATCTACGAAATAAATGTTGAGATCACAGGCGATCTCAATTATTTAATTAGACCATTACGACCACTAAAAACGTAAATAAAATTGACCACTAATTAATTAAATAAATTCGGCCCTATAATTCGAGATCATGCTGCATCAACTCTCCGCCGCTTTTAAAAAATTCGTCTCCCGACGAATTGCTTGATCTTCAATTAGTTGGAATTAATTGCTCGAAGCTTGACCCCTTGATTTTTTCCCCATTAATTTGTTGCCTCCTTTTCCACCCTCAATATTTCTTTTGTAATTCCTAGAAGGGGAGGGTTTGATTTGCAATTTGCATGCCCCTTCAGTTAAACAAAAACCATAACATAAGCTGTCCAATCTTCCCTTTTGATGAAAACTTTTGGGAAGAGGGTATTGCTTTAAATTTCCCAAAGCAACTCATCACCCCTTGTTTCAAGGGATCCGATGGGAGAGAGATCCCTAACTTTTGTTAGGGTTCGGATCCTTCCACTTCGAACTGGGCGGCGACGTTCTTGGAGAATGCTATAATACCGTGGCGGGCATCGGTCTCGGTATTGGTGTGGATTACCATTGCAGCCATCTCGCCGGTGGTGGAGGGGGGAGGGCCTCCAACGATGGCAGCAACCCGGAAAGGAGGGTCTCGGGCGCCGCCGCTGGTGGGAAGGAGGGCAGCATGGCCTCAAGCTGCTGTGACTTTGGCGGCCTTGCTCGAGGTAGCCTCGTCTTCCGAGAGGCTGACAAGGCTCGTAACAGTGAATCAACGCTGTCGTTGGGGTTGAGGAGCAGGCCTGGCGCTCGAAAAGAGGCGGTACGACAGAGGGAGGTGCTCCAACCAAGGGTTGGAGTGTTGAAGTCGTCCGTGGCAGTGGCGGTATCACAGGAATCTCCTGAACAGCAGCCTCAACCACGAAAAAATTGATGATTTCGTATTCATCCCCCACAGGGTCTTCATCAAATATGGGCCCCGAGTCTTCCTTGTCTTCTTGCACAATAGTGGTATCAAATAAATCTTCATTTGGAATGAAAGTACCTTCATTTTCTTGGTCAAAATCGGGTTGCACAGCAGCTTCTGTGGTCTGAATTTCGTCGTTGTCGAGCGAATCCTCATTGATTGTCGCATCCATCCACTCTTGGACTTTGATGCTTGATTCAACGTATTTCTTGAACTTCCTTGAACGCGAACGTGAATGCGTGCCATGTGAGAGATGACTCAAATCGTATTGCAAACGCCAATGCTTGACAGGATCGTCAAATCGTAGGAACGATTCGGTTTCCATGCTCTGATACCAAATGATGCAAATGGAATTTGGCGCGTCGATAAAATAATTTTTGAACGGTGGAATTTTAGTGGAGAAGAAGATGGAGGGGTTGAGAAGGAGAAAACTCGTCGGTAACGAGGGGTTGAAGGAGAAGAACCGTGAAGACCACGTGGGAGAAGGAGAAGGAGAGAGATAAGAGAGATAAACTCAAATTTTCTTCATACTTGACTTCCTAAAAACAATGGGCTACCCTCTCTTTATATAGGAGAGATGGGTTTACAAAAATAGTAAACAAATTCAAATTGACAACCGACTTATCTTAATTGGACTCTGACAACTTCCAATTGACCCCTAATTACTTTAATTAGACTCTAACTAATTAATTGACAATTAAAATCTACGAAATAAACGTTGAGATCACAGGCGATCTCAATTATTTAATTAGACCATTACGACCACTAAAAACGTAAATAAAATTGACCACTAATTAATTAAATAAATTCGGCCCTATAATTCGAGATCATGCTGCATCACTGCTAGACAATCCACAGCCAAAACGAACAGCAGGGGGCTAGGGGGCAACCTTGTCGCACCCCTCTCTGTGGCTGGAACCAACTACCCTCCGGCCTCCCATTGACCAACACAGAGCAGGAACTAGTGGTTACATATCGCTTAACCCAGGCAACCCACTCCTCCAGAAATCCCCTTTTCTGCAACGCTGTCCACAGGAATCTCCAGTTGACACAGTCGTAGGCCTTGGCGTAGTCAATCTTCCAAACCGCCCCCTTCTTTGCAGACCTCTTCCACTCATGACAGATCTCCGAGGCGGTCACAAGAATCTCCATCTGACACAGTTGTAGGCCTTGGCGTAGTCAATAGCATCTAGCTATGAAAGAGGAGATGGCCGCTTTACAATCTCGAGGTACGTGGAGCGTAGTGCAGGCTCCTCCAGATGCGTCTGTTGTTGGCAGCAAATGGGTGTTCACTATGAAACATCGTGTTGAAGGTATAATTGACAGATATAAGCCAGGTTGGTTGCTTGTAGGTTCACCCAAGTATATGGGGTGGACTAACATGATACTTTTTCACCGATTGCACGTCACTCTGGATTCTTATTGCAGTTGTGATACGTGATTGGTTGCTTTTCCAGTTGGATGTGAAAAATGCTTTCTTGTATGGTGATCAGCAAGAAGTTTACATGCAGCAACAGCTGAGGGGGAGTCTAGTATGGTATGTCAATTTCACAAGGGTATATATGGACTCAAGAAGAGTCCGAGGGCTTGGTTTCAGAAGCTCTCAGAGTTGATTAAACAAAATGGTTTTGTCAGATCTACTGCAGATCATTCTCTTTTTGTTAAGAGAACTCACTGAGGTACGGTTATTGTTCTGGTTTATGTTGATGACATTGTTGTCATTGGTAGCGATGAACAGGGTATTCAAGCAGCTAAGGATTTCCTTGGACAACAGTTTGTGACCAAGGATCTTGACAAGTTATGTTATTTTCTTGGCTTGGAGCTTGCACGCAGTCAGCAAGATATGATTATAATGCAAAGGAAGTATGTTATTGATCTTCTGGTTGAGACAGGTATGACAGGATGCAGACCTGCTACTACACCAATGGATCCTAATGCTAGACACTATGATGATGACTCTGATGAGATAGATAAGAGACGGTTTAGGGAGCTGGTAGGAAAGTTTCTATATGTTACTATTACTAGGACTGACATATCATTTGTTATGAGTAGAGTTTGCCAGTTCATGTAGCAACCTAGACAAGTTTATATGGATGCAGTTTGTATGATCTTAAGATATCTGAAATCTTCTCCAGGTGCAGGTCTACTCTTCAGAAGAGACACGTCACTCCCGGTTATTGGATGTGCAGACGCATATTATGCTGGGTGTCCCAAGGACAGGAAGTCTACTTCAGGCTTCACTGTATTCGTTGGTAGCTCATTGGTCTTATGGAAGAGTAAGAAACAGATTGTTATTGCTCGATCCAGCATTGAATCAAAATATAGGGCCATGGCCCAAGGAAGCACGGAAATGATGTAGGTCAAGTCCGTTCTAACTGATCTTGCAATTGAGGTGCCTCTTCCAATGCACCTCAAATGTGATAATCAAGCGGCTCTTTTCATAGCAAATAATCCGGCCTTCCATGAGAGAACAAAGCACATCGAAGTTGATTGTCATTATATACGTGACTTGATCCAAAAGGGATTTATTTACACCTCCCGTGCCGCTTCAGGAGAACAGATTGCAGACATGTTTGCCAAGGCTCTCACGAGGGGTCTTTTCCACTGTTGTTGTTCCAAGATGAGCATGATAGACATATATGCTCCAACTTGAAGGGGATTGTAGAGAGAATTCTATGTCGTTGTCTTTATTTATGTTTCTCTAATTTTTCCGTCTTCTTTATGTAATTTCTCCCTAGAGCATTTCTCTTATATAAGAGGGTTCTAGGGCTACATGGAATACAGCTTTTCATTCTTTACATTTCTACAATCATTATTTCAATTATGACTATATCTTTAATCGATCAATTTTGATCCTTGATCGAACATCTCTTGATTTTGATAGATCAACTAAATCCCCATGATCGATCATTTGATTCTGATCGATCATATTCCATTAGAGGAAGATTTTTAAGTTGATTTCATTCCTGATTTGTTCACAACAATTAGTTTTTTAGAGCCAACGTCTATGGGACCCTAAGACCTAAAAATAGAACCACATACTTCATTCTACAACACACACCAAGAGCAACAAGCTTTCTACTTTCTGCTTTCCACTCTATACTTTGAGAGAAAGATTCAAGAGCTATTTTCTGTTGCATTCTTCATTCCAACAGTTATGATTCTCTGAGATCGATTCTTACGAGCACGCTCCTTGCTCTGTAAGATCGCTTTAGTTTTGCCTCTTATTATTTACTGCATATTTACTTTGATATAGAGGTTATTAGGATCCTTTAATCTGTATACGATTTTGAATTGTCCGTGTAAACAGCTCGGATTGTAAACGGTGGAGTTGACCGTGTAATCAACTCAAGTTGTAAACGGTTGGGTTGCCCGCATAAGCAACTCAATTTAGTTGTAAGACCTGTGTTGGACAGGTTGAAAACCTGAGTCGGGAGACTCAGGTTATGGTTTCTACCCAGGAAGGTTTCTACGTTAAATCCTTACGTACTTGTGGTTTGATAGATTATCTTGTGATTGAAAGTGCTACATAACATTGTGCTTGTTTAAGTTTATTATTTGCAGTGATCTAAGTCATCTAGTCTGATCCACCTGCACCCTTCGACAAGTTTCTGAGTTGGTTACATAAAAAAAACCAGCAGTGTCCTCCAACTAACAAACTCCCTTACTACGGGAGAGTGGGGGAGCATAAGACATTCCCTTCCCTTTAAATGACACTGGTGTTGGAAATGCCTCCAATCTCTGTCGCTTTCCCTGCCACTCTTCCCTACATCACCAGTGTATGTTTTGCTCGTTGCACTCCCCTTCATCATCAACATCTACATTGCTTAACCAATTATTAAGGATCTTAGCCAACTTTGGTACTTCCTAGGTGAAGAAGTTACACAATAAACAAGAAATGGAATAATAAACGCAGAAATATATTAGTAATGTGGTTCGTTAGAGACTTTGTTTAAACGGTTACCTCTCTTCCTAAGTCCCATATTGCTTAGCAATGGGACTTAGATATGTTGATGGGACTATATAATGAACCCCACTCTTTTCTGACTCGTACAAACTTTTATAACCTACGGAGTTAGGTCATCGACATCTTGTTATTCAATCTTAATGGCACCGGAAGTATGATATGAAAGCCTTCAAGCATTCGATCTCCATCTTAAGTTGAAGTCCAATCATTTCAACATTGGCACCAACTGTCAATGGCGAATGAATGTGCTCAAAGGTTGGGATGGTAATCACTAGGGGAGCTTTGATAATACAATTGCCATCTACACCAACGACCTCTAGCTTGACCCACTCCAACCTCAATGTGCAGCACCTTCATATCACCATCATCATCAAATCAAGCTCTATCGTGCAAGAGGCGCCAACCCAAGTGGGGGCAGCAATTTTGTCAAGAACCCTATCTAATGTGTTCCCACAGGAAAGGTGACACCCGAGTAAGCTTTAAAGCATAATTCTTTGTTTTTGTTGGGTTTTGTTTGTGTAGGCGCACAAAGGCTACATGTTAAAAAAAGAAAATAGCAAAAAAGGTTGGGAAAATGAAAAAAAATGAGGAAGTATTTTGTCCTCCCCATTGTCATGATTCGAGATATCACGAGTGTAGACCGGGATTGGGTATCAACATTAGCCTATATATCCATTAACATGATATCGAACACATCTCACAAGATATTAATATATCGTGTCACATACATTAAAATTGGACTTCAATATAAGTTTTCCTATATATTGACCAATTTCACCTATGTTGATTAATTTTGTTGCTTGTTTCGTGAGAGAAGAAGCTTGAAAGGTTTTTCTAAATTTTTAACTTTTAGTGGTCGAATTATTTGGGATTTTGTTTATGTAGAAATTCTCTTAGTTTTAAAAACATAATAAGATTTATTATCTTATCTCAAGGTCGGGGGCACTGCTCGCGCACCCCTGAAGGGGGAGTGCACCTGCTCCACCTACCCCCCCCCCCAAGCTCGTCGACCGAGCAGCGAGACCCTTGTTTTGGACGGAAGTGCTTTAACCCCTTTTAGCGATGGAGAAGAAACAACTCTAAAAATGACAAAAGAAAGTTTGCAAACATATATGGTGCACATTGCAATTGGTATTGATCTTCTTTAGTTCAGGTAGAATGTTTAGTTTGAAATCCATTTTAATCCATCTTCTTTCATTCAAACATATGATTAATGTAATGTTGTTCTTTAAAATTATATATGTTATTATCCTCATGGTCTCTGAAATCTCTAATATCATCGAACTTTTGAAAAGATTGAAGGACAAGAGGCAGAAGAGGGCTCGGATGCAATGGCGAGTGCACGAAGGGGGGAGTGAGTGGAAGAGGGCTACCGCCTACCGAAATCAAGGAGCGGGAGGTGTGGAGGGTTCAAGGAGGGTGAGGAATGGAGGGACACCAAGCACGAAGAAGAGAGGTTGGAAGATTACTAGGCACGCATTTCTCGTCGTAGGCACGGTTAGCTAAGTTTTAGATGTGGGGTCTACGGCCATCGAGTTTCTTCGTACTCCCTGAGACCCAGGAGTTTTGGTCGTGGGGATGTGGGCCATCGTCGGGCAATCTATCTTGAGCTTTTGCGGGCTACATTGAACAACTCTTTACCAGTCATTCCGACTTCGATTACAATATAGATGTCGTCTCGCTCGTACGCAAAGGTCTTGTGCAATGGAGAACCGCAATTGAATGCGAAGGACTGACTTTTGATCAGTACCTGGGCAAAGGGCGATTGGGATTTGGCCTCATTCAAGATGGAGATTCTTCAAAGAAATGGTGATGGCTTCTTCGATGGCAGGGGGTTCCCATATGTTTAAATCTCATGTATGAAGAGATGTGTCACCACAGCATCTTTTTCGATCCTTATAAATGGCCTCCAAAGGAGGATTTTTCCAACCACAATGACGGATGTGACAGGGATGCCCCCTAGCTCCTGTGTTGTTCATTATTGATGTAGATGTGCTTGCATGCATGGTTGGTCAGGTGACATAGCTGGGTGTCACCACTAGTTACGCCCTAGCGAACATCTTTATCCCATTGCTCCAGTACGGAGATGATACAATCGTGTTTATTGAAATCCGACGTAGAGAGGCGAACAGGATGGCTTTAACCATAGAGATCTTTGGTGAGTTTTATGGCCTTAATCTCAACCGAAGTAAATCAATTATGATTCCTTTTGGCATGTCAGAAGATGAAGCATTGGCTAGTTTTGAGGAGTTAGGGACTGAACGTGGTTCACTTTCAATTCGATACCTTGGGTTATCCTTGACATGTGGCAAACTTAGATACACATATTGGCTCCCTAACATTGAGAAGTGGGAGAAGAAGCTATCCGGTTGGAAGGTGGTTATCCTTTCTAGAGGAGGAAGATCAGTGCTGGTAAAGGTTGTCCAGTTGGAAGGCGTCTGAACTCTCAAAGTCTCTTTTCTGGACTGAAGGAGGGAAGAGATCACTGGATGTGAAAAGGTAGACATTTCTCTGTTAAACGGGCGTATAAGGCAGTAGACAGACCATCAGCTCCTTCAGACAACATGGCCCACGATTGCAAGTTTATTTGGGGTCTCAAGATTCCAAGCCGCATTGGTGTTTTCTTATGGCTCTTGCAGAGAGGACATATCCTAATTAGAGATATTTACTTCAGGCTCTTTGTGGGGACATCTCAAACTTGCCCGCTTTGTAGTGAGGAGGTGGAAAACGATCGAGCACATTTTCTCCGCTTGTGATAAGACATCTAGAGTATGGCAAGAATTTGGTCTTACTTGGCCAAATCTTAAGAAGATTCAGAATTTGGGATGCTCTCTATGAGAATAAGCATCGCCCCAGTCTGGAACTCCTCTACCTGATAGCTATTCTTTGGGTATTTGGCAGGTCAAGAATGGAGTGATTTTTGCATCGGAGTGTTTTTATGTGGAAAATGTAATTTTTCATGCCAAGACTGTTCTCGAGTCTTTGGCCATTGTAACTTCCTTTCAATTTAATATATCTGGGGCGAACAGCATAGCATGTTTCCCTTTTTTGGCCTCAAAAAATTGTTATTATCTACGTTTTGCCCTTTAATTAATAACGTATTTTGTTTATAATAATCTATGATACATGATGTTAATGTATAAATACACATCCTTTATGTTTACAAGTTGTTATTATTCAAATTCCATCATTTACTTTTTGATACCTCAGCAATCAGCAGACTCAGCATTGACAGCACGGAAATGTGCAGAGAGGAATGTGCCACATAAATGATGGATAGGTAAAGGAGTGGTGGGGGTGTTGGATAGGGGTAAATAGGAGGAGCTCAGGTTGGTTCGGAACCGGTCGGAGCGGGACCGAACCACCGTTGTTGCCCGTTGGATGTCCGATGGACGCATGTTCGCTGGAGTCCATCGGGCGTCCAGCGGGCAGCAGCGGTGGTCCGGTCCCGCTCCGACCGGTTCCGAACCGACCAGAGTTCCTCCTATTTACCCCTATCTAACACCTCCACCACCCCTTTACTATGCCTAATTTATGTCGCACAATCCTCCATATATAATGTGATTTGATGTGTTACATACACATCACTCTTGCATATAAATATGTATTTGTATAGCATTTGTTAAGAACTAGGATGATCTTAATTTGCGAGAAAATCGCTCTTTTGAGCAATTTTCAAAATTTCCGCCAATATCATCAATATATCTCGATATATCCCTAATATCATAGTCGACAATATCACGATATATCGGTGATATATCTGTATCGACGAGGTGTGGGTACCGATATTCATATAGATATCCTTGTCCAAGATATCGATCGATATCTTGCGAGATAAGGGCAATATATCACCATATAGAGCCATATCGCTCGAAATTGAATGGGTTTCAAACTTTCAGTACAAAATTTCTCGGATATCGCCAATATTTCGCCGATATATATATATATATATATATATATATATATATATATATCAATGAAATCACCCTTATAAGCTTAATTTCACTACTTATTTTGATACTTCTAGTATTAAAACGCATCATGAACTATATATTTGGTAGGGTATGGAGCTACAATGGGCGCATACACCGGTTCTTCAATTGGTGGACTTTGTCCTCTTTGGAAATAGAGATGAAAACAAGTTTAATGCCGATCAAGTTAGAATCGCATGTCTAGAATACATCTCAACAGTTGGCTCAACTGTCAGCATTAACAGCCAGCGATTTGTGCGATATAATGTATATTAGTGTGCCAAATACATCTCCTTCGTGCATATAAATGTGTATTTGTATGTTATTTATTGTTTTAATAACTAGGATGATCTTAATCATGAAAAAATGCCTTTTATGCCACTGATATGATATTGATATTTCCTACCTTGCCCTCCACGTAACTCGTGGTTCTAAACCCCTCATGACAAGGTAATCTCTTTTACAATATTGCATTAATTTACATTTTTTTATTTATTTTTGTGAATAGATAAATCTTTATACCAAAGAAACATTGTCTTATTAATCATTATGTACATTTTTTGAATCAAATGACTCATCTCAATGTCATTCACTATCTTCCATGAACAAAACATGTAATCTAAGTGTGCTTAACTTAGATACTTTGATTCCGAGTCCAATATGGCAATATTAATTAATCACCAATCAACATTAACAATGATATGTTTGATAAAACTAATATGTGTGATATAAGGGTCGTAGATGATCTATATGTGTCATCTAAGTGAATATTTGTAAGTTATTTTATGCTATAAGAACTTGGATTAAATCCATTTCCAATAGCTATAAGCCATTAACAATAATATGTTCGATATAACCGATATGTGCGGTATATGGGGGTATAAATGATCTATGTGTGATATAAGTGTGTATTTGTAGATTAATTGTTGGGTGATATTTACTTTCTGAAAAATGGCAAAAATGGCTTTTTTGAGTCATTTCTGACATTCCCATCAATATTATCGATATATCGACGATATATCCCGATAGATCCTTTTCAGGGCGGACAAAGCGGTATCGATATCAATATTTCCTACCTTGCCTGGTATATCCCTATTCAAGTTGACCAATACAATATCGATATCTCAAACCTTCCCATTATCATCTCCCATATTGGTTATCTACCCCAGTAATTCCAATAGCTACAAGAAAAGGGAGGTGATAGAGTATAGAATGTTGCTTATCTGCTTGACTGCATGAACATCAGCAATCCATCTATCCTCCAGCTAGCTATCTTCTTCGAGTCTGCAAATTGAAATGGTCAAAGGAAAGAAATTGGGGATTTTGGTTGAGGACGCGTTAGATTCTGGCAAAGAAATCATGGAAATTTGCGAGAGAGGAGGAAAATAAGAGACGAAGATGGAGAAAATCCACTGTAAATATAAGTCAATATGTACATAATAATGCCCTCTAGCCATTTTATATAAAAAGTGGGTAGAATTACAAAATAAATAAATAAATAAATAGAAAATAAACTTAACTTCCCCTAATTGATCCTTAAAATTACTCAGAACGAAGACAAATGGACAACACAACCTAATTTTGACGTAACTCAAAATTTCATGCGACATCAATTCTTACAGTGGTCGTGTGGTTAATTGGGGGGGACCTGAACGTTACTCTGCTCCCGGAAGATAGGCCACAAGAAAGGGGCGGCGGCGACCCTAGTTCGGAGGAGTTGTGGGGGGTGGTCCACAGTTTGGGGTTGTCGATTGTAGATGCAGTAGGTTGCACCTTCACTTGGCGAAATTCGAGATCTCGCTCCAGATTGGATAGATTCCTCCTTCCACCGGAGAGTGCAGAGGTGTTTCCCCTCTCAAGAGCTTGGGCTCTAGCACGAGCGCATTCAGACCATACGCCTATTCTGTGGATGTCGGGAGAAGAGGAGAGAAGTAGATTCTTCTTTTGCTTCGAGAGGAGTTGGATGCTAGAGGATGGCTTCAGAGAGGCCGTAGCGGCGAAGTGGTGTGGCAGCTCACCAAAGGGCTTGGTGGTCTTCAGACTGGCGGCGAAACTCTCGACCCTGAGGGCTTTCCTCATCTCGTATGGGAGGGAGGTGAAGGCGAGACGGACCAGGAGAGTGGAGGTTCAGGCCGAGGTTAAAAGGTGGGATGGGTTAAACGATGACAGAGGTCTAGACCAGAAGGAGTTCTAGGAGAGGCAAGGACTTCTTGAGGAGTTATTGTTGGAGGATCGGAAAGTAGAGATGGAGTGGTGACAAAGATCGAGGCAAAAATGGCTAAAAGAAGGGTATGCCAACACGGAACTCTTCCATTCAATGGCTTCAGGTCGACGAAGAAGGAATTTTTTGCATGAGATAGAAGTGGGAGGAGTTTGTGTGTCGGGGGAGATGGCGATCGGGAGAGCTCTACGTGGGCACTTCATACAGGCGACGCGGAGGAAAAGAGGGAGTGGTTGGGGCTGGCAGGGGAGAGGGGAAGAAACCTTGACGGTTGACCAAGCAGAGGGCTTATTGGCACCTTTTTCGGTGGAGGAGGTGAAGAGAGTTGTTTGGGACTTAAATGCGAACGGAACCCTGTGTCCAGACGGCTTCCCTGTTCTGTTCTACCGAGAGTTTCGGGACCTTCTGAAAGAGGAGGTGATGGAGGTGCTTAATGAATTCAGGGAAGGAAACAGTGGTTTTTGAAAAGATCAACAGAGCGTTGGTGTTCCTACTACTAAAGAAAGACACATCCACGGGGGTGGAGGATTTTAGACCGATCGCGCTCTCCAACACTATTTACCTAATAGTGGCTAAGATACTGGCTAACAGGCTTAAAAGGATTCTGGGTTTGGTAGTGCTCCAGGGCCAGTTAATGTTCATCCCAAGTAGTGGAAGCGTTCGAAGAGGAAGGGACTATGGAAGATAGACTACGCGAAGGCTTATGACAATGTCGACTGGAAGTTCCTTTGGGTTTCGTTGCAGAGGAGGGGCTTCCCTCAAACCTGGGTAGAGTGGATGAAACGTTGTGTCATTACATCTTATTACTCTATCCTGGTGAACGGTAAACCAGAGGGGGGTTTCATCCAACCACAGAGGGAAGTGAGACAGAGATGTCCGCTGGCACCTATGTTTGTTCTTGTAGCAAATGATTTGGGAGTTATCTTCAGGCAGGCGATTGAGGTCGGGTGGTGTGAAGGCTACTGTAAGGACATTTCGGTCCCTATATTGCAGTATGTGGATGATACAATACTCTTCCTCGGAGGCATAGAGGCCCAAAATGTAAATGCAGCTCACCCTTCGGAAGCCTCTCCGGCCTAGAGATCAATTTGCGCAAGTCGAACGTTATAACCTTCGGATAGGACAAATCTGAGCGCGTCAGAATTGCGGAATGGACTAAGTGCTCGTTGGGAGACCTTCCTATTTCATACCTGGGGCTACCGTTAGCAGCAGGCAAGCTGAAGAAAGCAAATTGGGATAAGGTGGTGCAGAAGGTGGAGCAGAGGTTAGGAGGGTGGAAAGCAGTCACGCTCTCAAAAGGGGGAAAGCTGGTCCTATTGAAGCATGTGCTCTCGACTATTCCGATATTTTTTTATTCCACTAGACTAATGACGGTGGGGGTCAGAAGGAGGATAGAGACTATGATGAGAAGATTCTTCTGGTCAGACGGGAAGCGATAGAGGCTCGGTAAGCATCTGGTCAAGTGGGACGAGGTCACGAGGGGACGAAACGACGAGGGCCTTGGAGTTCATGATGTGGATTGCACGAACAGGGTGCTCATCGCCAAGTGGGCGACTCGGCTTTCCCTCATCTTCATTGGTGAACAGACTTGTTAGGAAGATCTACGGGATCCAGGGTGAATTAGGGGCCACAAGAATGCGTCTCGAATCACCGTTGTGGGCAGGTATACGCCAGGTCCTGTCGAAGATAGCCTCTAAATTACGGCCAAAGGTGGGCGATGGCCACACTTTCAGATTCTGGCGAGATAATTGGTCAGGGGAAGGTCGCTTGAGGCCAGATATCCGTGCCCTTATGCCTTGGTTGCGTTGAAGGAGGGAACACTCTCACAAATGGCAGATGTTGGAACGTGGACGCCGTCGTTCCAGGAGGATCTATCACATCAGCGCTTGGAGGATTTCCTCAAGTTGCTGGCCGAAAACCTGCCACTAGGAGGATTCTCAGGGGACAGAGATCATTTCCAATGGGTAAGCTCGAAGTTTTCCGTAAAGAGGGCCTACAACGAGATGAGGCAGTGGGCGGAAGGCCAGGATGGGGCTCGGTGCCAAGACATGAAAATCATTAGGGCATCAAAGATATCGTGCAGGCTCAAAATATTCCTATGGTGCTTGAGACAGGGTCGATTATGTGATAAAGAGAGGGGAAGAATATCAGGTCTAGAGGACACAAAGTGCGACAGATGCGAGGAGCTGAAGGAGGACCCAGAACACCTTTTTTTCAGCTGCTCGGCGTCGGAAAAGGTGTGGAGAGAACTTGGGATACCCTTGCTTAAGGACTGAAGGGACGGCAGAATTTCGGGGGTTCAATACGGACGGTCAAAGGCAACTCTACGGATGACTGCTCGAAGGCGGCGCTATGGGCCATTTGGGTGGGGCGAAACGGCTTAATTTTCAACATCCAAGATTTTATTTTGAGAATGTTGTGTCTCATTGTAAGGTGCTTTATAGCTTATGGTCCTCACGGTAATGTAACTTAAACTTCTTTTTTAATGGAATATATGTGGCGGTGACCCCCGCTTTGAGGGGATCACCCTATTTACGATCAAAAAAATCAATTCTTCGCCGCTTCGAAAACTCATCTTATGATAACTTGCTTGATCGTCAGATGGAAAGACTTGAAATTACTTGGTTTTTATTTTTATTTTTCAATTTGTTGACCACTTTATCTGACCCTCGACATTTCTTTTTTTATTATTATGGGTTATTTTTGGAGTGGAAGGCTTGATTACAATTTGCTTACTTCTTCACTGAAAATGAACTTCCTTTTACTATTTCTCCAACTTTAACCTTTGAATAAAAATACTTTTGGTACGGGAGTTGTTCATAATTTTCCCATGACATCTTACCTCTCTCTCTCTCTGGAACAAATAATTTGTTGGAGATAGATATGGCCCGATAGAGGGGCTTGCTGCGGAAGGGAAGTCCTCGGGCGGAAGTAAAATCCCCAACGAGGGGTGGTGGTTGCTTTGGGATCCTGATAGTGGTAGTGTAGGATAAGGTTGCATTGGTGTTCTTCGAACAGGGTGGCAAGGAGGATAAGATGGTGCTTACAAAGAGGGTATCGGCCAACGATAGTGGAGGATAGGACATCTTCAAATAATCAACACACACCCATGGGTCGACGGCAACAAGTGTAGCAATCACAATGGCAACAATAGGCCATAGCGTGCTAGCAAGGACGATGCTTATTGCCTAGAGATGGCAGCAAAACAACAGTTGCTCTTAGGGATTTGGTGGCAACAACGTTGATATTGGAGGATCATGTGGTGTCAGAGGATGCCCTTGAAAACATGGCAATGGGTTAGAATTTAGCATTGTCAATGGAAATAAAATGACTTCTAACGTTGTTGACTATTCCAGCAGAGGTGAGAATGTGGCTTCGTGAGGGAGAGGCAGTAGCAATGGTAATAGTAGTGGTTCAATGGCGACTATATTGAAGGATTTTGTGGCTTAAGTCATTTAAACTTTAGATTCATAGGAAGCAATTTTGGATGTTGATGTCAATTTCAATGAAATGGTTTCATGGTGGTTTAAAGATAGTACAAAAATCTAACCTCACAATGATTTTAATGTATTGAATATATCTAAACAAATGTTGTGCATATTTAAAAATGACTTATCGATCTCCATACGGTATATTGAATGAAAAGTTTTTGGTCTCTTCTTCCTTAAATGTCTTAGTAGACTATCAAATCATGAAAAAGATTTACAAGCCATGCTTTTATACCACTTGATGCAAATCGAAAATTATCGAGAGAAAGAAATTTGAGGATTTTGGGAAAAGTAGAGAATGTGCAAGTTGTGTGGGATTTTAGTTGAGAAAGCACCAAAATGCGTGGAAAAGAAGGAAAAGATGAGAGGAAGATGGAGAAACTCCAATTTTAATATAATCAATATCTCCCTAAACAATGACGATCTCATCTTGTGGTTGGTTTTTAACTTACCATTGTCGATCCTGAAACCAGGTAAATGAGGAGGGATGTGTTAGGTAGTCGATTGTCAATGTAAAACAGCCAGATGTTCCAACATAGGTTTAAGCAATTATTTAGATTCCATTAGAATGTTCCCTACTAGTGCGTGGTGCATCCCGAGTACAATGAGAAGTTGGCAAGGGCTGATATATCGCAGCAAGATGTAGTGCAAAATTTGCAAGGATTCTGGCATGAGGAATGCATGCGAGTAAACAAGCTAGTTCAACTGTTATGCCATCCAGGTGCAATCTAAAATTGTAAGGGTTCCCGCATGATGGACGCATGCAAGTAAAAAACTAGTCTAAAACGATTCAGAAAAGAATTTGCGGATAGTGAAGAATATAGACATTTTGACTAGCAAATCGATGGAGGCGGTAGAAACGATGGAAAGAAGGAAGATTCATATATATACTATGTCTACAAGAGAAAATGGGCTGGAAATAAAGCAAAGGATGTCGAGAAGACATGCTTTAAATTACGGTATTCATGTAAAGAGAATGGTAGAAATGATGCTTGAGTGGTTGAGGTTCAAAGATTTGAGAATCGGGTTATTTTGCTAAAATTAGGGCTTGAATAAGAAATATTGAATACCATCTCAGTTTATGGACCACAAATTATTTTGGAGAAAAGGATTATATAATACTTTTTAGAGGATTCAGATAATAGTATGCAAGGAATCCCGCAAAGAGAGATGATTTGCATAGTTGGAGATTTCAATGAACATGTGGGAAAGATTGCTTCAAGATATGCTAGTGCTCATGGAACCATGGCTTCATGATTAGAAATGAAGAGGGGCAAGACATTTTGGATTTTGTACATCTTATGACATTCTCATACTCTCTTCAAGAAGAGAGGGGAGCTTTAATCACTTATAAGAGTGGCACATCTAAAACACAAATAGATTACTTTATAATGAGGAGAAGAGATCGATTTTGTTGCAAAGATTGCAAAGTAATCCCAGGAGAGAGCGTGGCATCTCAACATCGCTTGCAAGTCATGGATGCACAACTAAAAGGGTTGGAAAAGAAAAGGATGCGTCCCAGAACTAATAGAACTATCAAAAACATCTTGTTTGCACTTTCGTTGCATTCACAAGATAAATATTCTAAAATATTCTCCTTGAAGCTTACTTGCTTCAATGGAAGATGTGGGAGGCGAAAGCATCTCGTCTTTGAAGGGTAGTCAAAGAAAAGCTAGGAGAGTCTGAAGGATGAAGCATGCCAAAAGGAGGCTTGGTGGTGGAAAGAAGAGGTGCAAGAGAAGCTTAAAATTGGAAGAGCTTGATTTAAAGCTGTGTGTAAGGATAAAATAAATAAAAATGTCACAAGCTACAAAAAACGAAGAAGGAAGCCAAAAATTTGAGTGAAGCTAAGACAAAAACTTATGTTGTTCTGTACCAAAAGCTTGACTTCAAGGAGGGCCAAAAGAATATATTCAAACTGGCCTACGTAAGAGAAAGGATCAAAGATTTTACTCAAGTGAGATGCATTAAGGATGAGGAAGGGCATGTGTTTATTACTCAGAAGAATATAGAAATTAGAAGGAAGCGGTATTTTCATAAGATTTTCATTAGACAAGGGAATAAAGAGATCACCTTAGGAAATCTAGCTGATAGTGAAAATTACCTGAATAAGGCAAGCTATAGACGAATACAACGGAAGGAAGTGGAGGAGGCTTTAAAGGTTATGAAACATGGGAAAGAAGTAGGACATAATGATATTCCTATACAAGTAGAGAGTTCTAGGTGAACATGACTTAACTTGGCCCATAAATTTACTCAATGTTATTTAGCGAAGTAAGAAAATGCTTGAAGAATGGAGGAAAAGCATCATGATGCCTCTTTACACGAATAAAGGAGATCTTCAAAATTGTTTAAATTAAAGGAGTATCAAACTGACGAATCATAGTATGAAATCTTACGAACATGTGATCGAAAGAAAGCCGAGGTAAGTTTCCAAAGTAACAGAAAATCAATTCAGATTCATGCTAGGTCGCTCAACTATTGAAGCTATCCACCCGTTAAGAAGTACAATGGAGATTTATAAAGCTAAAAGGAAGAGCTTTCATATGATTTTTAATGATTTGGAGAAGTCTTATGATTCAGTTCCACAGGAGATCTTGTAGAGAGAATTGGAGAAGAGACAAGTACATGTTAAATACATTAATCTTATTATGTATGATGGGATTTCTTCTTGTGTAAGGATTTAGTCTAGAAAGATCAACTATTTTAACATTAGCATCGGTCTATATCAAGGTTTAGCTTTGAGTCATTTCCTTTTTCATCCGATTATGGACGAATTGACTAGTCACATTCAAGATGAGATATCTTGGTGTATGTTACTTGCCGATGATATTGTGTTGGTTGATGAGATTAGATAGAGTAAACGAGAAGCCTGATGTTTGGAAACATGTTTAGAGACTAAAGGATTTCATAATAAGTGGGTTTAAGATTGAATATGGAGTGCACATTTGATGAAACAATAGTGAAGGAATCGAGGTGAAGATTGAAGAAGATAACATTCAAAAGAAAGATTATTTTAGATACTTGGAATCTATTTTGTAACATAATGGAGAAATCTATAGAGATATTACTCATAAAATAAATATAGGTTGGTTAAAATGGAGAGAAGCCTCTATTGTTCTATGTGATAAGAAAATTCCTTTAAAAATCAAAGAAAAGTATTTATAAATTACAAAGAAGCGGTGAGGCATGCTACGCTCTATGAATCTGAATGTTGGCCCGTAAACAATAGACTTGTGCAAATAATGATGGTATTAAAAATAAAAATGTTATGGTAGATGTTTGCTCATGCACGAAAAGATTGGATGCGGAACGATGTGATTAGAATGAAAGTTGGTTAAGCTTCAATTGAGGATAAGAAGAAAGAGAACCGCTCAAGGTGGTCTGGCATTCTACAAAGGACGTTTGTTGATACACCAGTTAGAAGATGTGAGATTTCGGATGTTGAGTTGGTTAAGAGCGGGCAAGGAACGCCTTATAAGTGTTGGAAGGAGAATATCCAAATAGATCTTATTCATTTGCATCTAAGGTCAAGAATGACCCAAAATAAATATGAATGGAAGCAAAGAATCCATGTCGATGACCATACTTAATGTGGAAAAGAGTTTTGTTGTTGGTGTGTCCATAAATAATGTCTTCTCGTCCCTTTATATAGAAATGGGTGAAATTAGAATATAAAAAAATGACAAAGCTTTCTCCGCTATAAGTAGGGTCGGCTACATGGATTCTTAAATTAGAAAATGAATGAATGAAAAATAAAAGTAACTCCTAATAAGCCCTAATTGAACCCTAAAGATTGTGTAACTTAAATAACTAAACATATTTTTAGAGATCACATGCGATCTCATTTATTTAAATAAAATGAAATTATGAATGACTCAAAATCATACAAAGATAAGCCTATGACAAACCTAATTTAACATTAATTTCCAATTTCGCACTACATTATATGAGCATCTCCTTTAATCAATGTGTCTCCTCCAAATGCTACCTCGTCCGTGTGGGTCTCCTCCCATCAATGTCTCCTTCAAGTGACCTCCCGGCTCTATTGAAGATGTGTCAAGTGAAGATGTGTTGATGTTTTCTTTTAGGGTTTTTATCAGTTGTACCCCTCTGAGATATTGCAATTTTAGTTATGTCACTCCCTCTTGGGAATATGTTGTGCCACCGACTTCTTGTCGTTCTATCACTTGTGCACCTTGGGTTAGTGGACGTCCATCCCCAGCGCAAACGGACGTTAACTTCGGGGACACAAAGGGAATTAAATTTAAAAAATAGGTTAAATGGTCATCTCCTCCGCCCCTTGCCATGCTCCTCCTTAGCCACTTCGCCCTCTGCCCTGTGCCACCACTGCCCCTGTCCTGTGCTACTCCTCCTCCGACCCGTGCTGCTCCACCTCTGCTCCCGCCCTGTGCTACTGCTCCTCCAATCAGTGCTTCCACGTCCTCTTTCGCCTCCCCCATCCTTTTCCTCCTCCCCCGTCGCCCTAGCTCCTCCACCCTCGTTCCCTTTTCGCTCCCAGCTCCTCCTCCCTCCGCCCTCGGTCCCCTCCACCCCTGCTCCTCCCTCGCTATCCCCGCTCACCCCCCCCCCCCCCCCCGCCTCTACCGCCAGCTCCTCCCCCCCTTCACCCTCAGTCCCCCTCCCCCACCCTCTGCCCCCGCTCCCCTTCTATCCTCCCCCCGTCACCCCATCTCCTCCACCCCCACCCTCCCTTTGCCCTGGTTCCCCATACACCTCCAACTCCTCCCCTCTCTGCCCCCACTCCTCCGCTCCTCCCTCCTCCCCCAGCATCCGCTCCTCCGTCGTAGTGTCCTCTCCCCCTCCCTGCTTCCTCCTCCTCCAACCCCAAGGTTCGAGACAAAGGCGGTTTGCATGATCTGGGTAGGATTTCAGGCACTTCTTGTGTCGTGTGTGAGCAATCCCTAAGTTCTACTCGAGATCCAAGTTGTCTGGAGATGGGTTGTGCTCCATCTGCCTCTGCGAGTGCAGGGAAGGGAGGTGCTTTGCAAGATACTCGAGTGTTGACACTACTTCCATGCGTCGTGCGTCGACACCCGATTTCGATTTGATGCATCCTACCCCGTGTGCAGGTTGAGGGAGAGGAAGAGGATGAAGAGGAGGAGGTGATTGGGTGTTTGGACCTTAATGCCCCTCTTAACCGCACCATAGTTTGGGAAAAACATGGTTGAGTTCAACTTATTGACGGCTAATGTAACGAAAGGCACAAGTGATAGAACGACAAGTCGGGGTCACAACTGATATTCCCAAAAAGGAAGGGACATAACTGAAATTGCAATATCTCAGATGGGCACAACTGATAAAAACCCTTTCTTTTATGTTGTGACAAGCAACTGGTTTTTCAGCTCCATATGGAGGAGGAGTGTTTTAGTATGTATTTAATGGGTAACTCTCTTCTTTGATTTCCTTAAATAATACCCATCTTTAATCTCACACTACTTACTTACCAATTGGACTTTGATGTGTTGGTGGAGCTATATATACAATCTCAATCTTCTTATAACTTTTGATAAGTTTCATAAAAACCACATTGGCAAGTCTCTTCTCTCGTGCGGGGTGGTCGTCCAAACCATTATAAATTGCAATCGTGTCTTGGGAAATGAGTTAATGCTATAGATGGGAAATATTGGGTTATGAGTTAATGAGTAATAAGAGGGCAAGGCTTGTAGAATAATTTTGAAAACCTTTTTCTACGCAGGTAGTGGTAGAATTTTCATTCATACATGTCTATCCACTTGCTTGCTTTTGAACATATTAAATTCTTGCTTATTTTATTATATGAAATATGGGTGTACCAGCACTCGTTGATGCCTCTTCTTCCCTACATGTTTTGGCAAGCAAGGAGCCTGCGGTACAGGAGCAGGTTGATGACTTCTGGAGATCGTGTATATACCAGACAATATTGTTTCTTCTGTCTCGAATTTTTATTCTGTTATAATGTAGATGTTTGTTTCCTCTTCAGTCAGATTTTGTAATATATATATATATATATATGTATAACTGTCAGCTCTCATATACATGTTGTATATACTTATGAGAATTAATGAAAAGAAATGTTGGTGGCACTTGTTGGTGTTTTGTTCTGTAGTTGATACAATATTAATTGAATGTGAATGTCATATGCAATAGCAACACGAAAAATTTTCCATGATTTTCATAACTCAGAGCGATGATATGTGAATATAATAGTGCAAATGCGACGTAAACAAGTGTCCGGATCCGAGGGCGTAAAACTAGGGTTTCCAAGTGTAGCGGTACACGTTGATGCACGCAGACGTACGGACGATGCTCGCAGGGGCACGTAGATGCACGTGAAATACACACATATGCATGCAGAATGCACGCAAGATGCATGCACGGTGCACGCAGCTGCACTTGCACACATGTGTGGAGAGCACGGTGTCACAGGGTGCAGATGCACAGATGCGCATCGTGTGCGCAGGCACAGGCGCGGGCGGGCGCAGGCGCAGGGGCAGTCGTGCGCAGGAACAAGGACGCGCAGGAATAAGGGCGTGCAGGAACAAGGCACAGGAGCAGGGGCGGACGTGCAGGCACGGTCGTGACACGCGCAGGAACAAGGGCGTTGTCGTAAGGGCAGCACGACGCGTGGCTCGAGGTCGCAAGCGCGGTGGGGCGGCTGTGGGGGGGCGCAAGTGCAGGGAGACCGCGGGGAGGAGGGGAGCGCGGGGGGTAGCGTACGCGAAGGAGGGAGGGAGGGGGGCGGTGCGTGGGGGTTAGTGTTAGGGTGGGATACAGAAACCCCGGTATAGGACAGTTGCTTCGATACCATGTTGGGGAAAACCAATAACTTGATATTCATAGAACCCCTAGGCTATCTTATATAGTAGAAAAATCTTTGGATAAATTACAAGATAGATACATGAAGAAATGAAAAAAACATAAATAACCCAAAAGATAATAATAATCTCAACAGCATATGACAAACCTAATTTAACCTTAATTTCCGATTTCACACTACATTATATGACCATCTCCTTTAATCATGTGTCTCCTCCAAATGCTACCTCATCTGTGTGGGTCTCCTCCCATCAATGTCTCCTTCAAGTGACCTCTCGGCTCTTTTAAAGATGTGTCAAGCGAAGATGTGTTGATGTTTTCTTTTATGTTGTGACAAGCAACTAGTTTTTCAGCTCCATATGGAGTAGGAGTTTTTTAGTATGTATTTAATGGGTAACTCTCTTCTTTGATTTCCTTAAACAAAACCCATCTTTAATTTCACACTACTTACTTAGCAATTGGACTTCGATGTGTTGGTGGGGCTATATATACAACCTCAATCTTCTTACAACTTTTGATAAGTTTCGTAAAAACCACATTGGCAAAGCCTCTTCTCTCGTGTAGGGTGGTCGTCCAAACCATTACAAATTGCAATCGTGTCTTTCTTTTTGCTAATTCTTGATGTTTCACTTGATTTATAGCTTCCGCGTGGTTTATAGGCTGGATAGGCATTGGGCTTCCAGTGCTTCTTTAGATTCTTTGGCATGTGTCAGATATAATCAAAGATATGCCATCCCAGGTGGCAGCAACCAAACATAAGTAGTCTTGTCTTTCTCATTTATGAGACAAGATATTAACTTGAACGTCAAAGCAAAACAAACCCTTCTAATTGCGTTCCCTTATTCGGGAACAGGATGACCCATCTCGAATAGGGTCAAGTGCGTATTAGTATTTTGATGCATTTCAGTAATATCTTCGAGCATCTTTCATTTGTGGACACAACTAATAATTCGATAATAGATTCAAATGAACATTGTTTGAAACGGCCACAGATGTGCATGTGAGAATTCATCTATAGGGAGAGACAAACATAGCTAGATCTTTAGCTTGTTTCATTTATTTGCCCAAGTACGAGAGATACTATCTGACAATATCTATCTATAAACATGCTTTTACCAAACTGGGCACAGGCCAACAACAAATAGGTCAACAATTAAACTCAGATCCTGATCAATTACGTGAACAATTTATTGACACTTGCAGTACATCCTCCAAAGAAAATAAGAGAAAACCAATAATGTTATTTTACATGTGGAAAATCGAGCATAAGCTACCACTGGTAGGTAACCCCTACTTGCCTGTTATTTACAATGCCATCCTTGTTATAATGCTGAGCTCCGACGAGCTTCTTCCCAGCGTCTTGCAACTGCTGCCGCAGTGATACAGTATACACTGCAATCAAAAGCGCGGCAAGAGTAAAAACTAAGAAAAGGCAATCCTCCCTGTACCTCCAGAAGTAGCTTAAAACCATAGAAAGTAAACATCAAAAACTCACCATCACCCGAGCTCATCCCAATTACCAAATCGTGCCCATCTCTAGCATCCGCATCGAAAGCGTGACAGACAGGGTTCGCGCTCCCGAATTGCACCACCTTGATAGGATCCTGCACCAACAGAAACGAAAAACCCTGAACCACCTAACACCCACTCAGACCATAAAACCCAACAAAACAATCCAAAACCAATGACGACCTTATCCTGTGAACTGAAGTCGCTTATGAACAGCGTATCCCCGATGTTGAACACCAAGTAAGTTCCCTTCCCATCGAAATGGCCACCCACCGGCGACCCGCCCGCACCTCCGCTCGCAACGCCAGTCGACGATCCCCCGATCTTCCCGCTCGCCGACGCACCCTTGCTGGTCCCATTCCCTCCAACGAACCGGTTCCCGTTGCCCCCTCCGAGAAGCTTCGCAGCGGCCAACCTCACAACACCGCTGCTGGAGCTCTGCCCCGTCGGCGTTGTGGGCGCCTGCACCGACGACGACTTCTCCCGCAGGTTTGCAAGCGTGACCTGTAGATAAATTTCACCCCCAAACTAAACCCTAAATTGAAGAACCTAAAACGGGGAGTAATATAGGAAATTACGAGATCGTACCTGCGAGACAGACCTGCCGTGGTTGAAGTGGAGGATGTTGGTGGGGTGGGTCTTCTCGTACTGGAGCTTGTAGCGCCCCTCGGGAGTCTTGAAGTAGGTCTTCAGCGCCGGGGACTGCCCTGCCATCGGCGAGGGCGACGACATCCTCGCGATCAAAACCTATCGGCCGATTTCAACAACTCCGGCAACGCGACGGGGCGAGAACGAGAGCAATCGAGGCGCCCCTCATCGCCCGACGGTGATCTGCCGATCGAGGGCTTCGACGTCGTGGTGCTTCGGATGTCTATTAATCTATCCTTGCCTCTCTTTCTATAAATCTAAATGTTTCAATGTCAGCTGTTGGTCACATGAACATGCGCAGGCGAAGGTGGGGGAACCGGGGGAAGTTGGGGGTGATGGGTGAACAGTGGCCGTTGGATGGGATGGAGGAAGGATATGTGTGGCCAATGACTATGGGGTCTTCGGGCCTTCTTCGGATCGGTTGAGTTCGTTTTGGTAAAGCACATCGTGCAAGCAAATGGGTGGCGGTTGAGCAAAGGGGGATAATGGATGAGGATACGGGAGGATTTGGTGTCTTTCCTACGGATCTCTTTGTGCTGGAATGAACGGGATTACGATCAAATGGAATCAAGTAACGAAGGTTCACCTGAGGAATGGAATTTTAAATAAAAAAAGGTTCTTGGTCTTCGATGAGTGAGCAAATGAAAAATGTTAACTGATAGGTTGGGTTTGTATAAAATAAAAATATAATCCCCATATATGATTTCTTCTATATTTATGATATATGGACTCTATGCATTATATTATTTAATATGAATTTTCTTTTGTAGTGTTATTGTCGGGTGGAATCCGTATATACTTGGGTGAAATTGCTACTTCTTCCATGTTGCATCCTACATATTTTTAGGCCTATAAACAGGCAGGATAGAAGATCTGACAATAGAACAGCCTTCCAACAATGACTTATTCTGAGCTCACTCACTCTGTGGGGCAGTACAGACGGTTTCACCAAGTGGGTGGGTGATATTTTGAAGCGTGATATACTTGGGACTTCATGTCTTAGTCAGAACAACCCCTTGGAGGAGAATAAAGATCGAAAACACTTTATAGCAGGCGTAAAGGTCTTGTGCTCTTCATGAGTGGCTCATTATAATGAAGACACCATGAAGACCTTAGAAGCCAAATATCCTTATAAGTCGACTCCTTCCATACCATATATATTGATTTCAGAGACTCCTCTTACAGTTGATGTTGATGCTATTTTACAGGCTATCAAATATTTTCCTAAAGGGACATCATGTGGCAGAGATGGCCTAAGAGCTCAATACATTTTAGATGCTTTCTGTGGGGGAGGGGTCCGTGGTTGTCGTTGATCTCCTACTTCGAGTCGATGCCCAACCCGGCCCGCCCGACCCGATAATCAACCCTACTCACGGAGAGGGGGTAGTTTGTACTACCTCACCAGCTGGATTTTTGTATTTCAAATAGAGTCCTTTCCAAAAAATTTAATATTAAATTGCATAGATACACTAATGTTCAAGAATTTATTTTAATTTCAATTTGGTTATTTAAGAAAAAAATTAGTGTATGGTATCTTATATGATTCTTTATGATTTGGCAATTTAATTGAATTTTTATGTTCTATGGTCATTTATGAAAAGTAATTGTGTAAGAATTACATTTAATTGAATTTTTATGTTCTATGGTGATTTATGAAAAGTAATTGAGTAAGAATTGCATAATTTACTTATTTTGCATTGCTCAATTCATAAATCGCGCATCGCTCCCAAAAATCCGAAACGTTTAACCATTGTATGCCATAATATGCTTTATCGCTTGCACAAAATATAGAAAATATATTGTTTTTTGTTCCCTTAATAATCATTGAGTGTCTGGAGTCATTATTCATAATTAGTTCCTACTCTAATATTTTCAAAATTTTAAGGTGCAATGTGTTCCTCATGTGATTCTCTATCTGTCGAAATTTGGAATTATAAAAATATTGACGTTTGCTATTTTAAGGATCTAATTACCTTAAATTGCTCGATCTAAATAACAAATTCGTTATCTTTTTATTCCAAATTGTAAAAAAAAGATGTTTTTCATATATTTATATCTCATGGTAAAAAAATCTTGCATTTTCATTAGTGTTTGTTCAAAAAAACATAAAAATCCAAAAAGTTTCCTTGTTTTTCATGCATGTATATGAAATAAAAAATACATAAAAAAACATTTCATGTAGCTTTAGTATCTGTTGTCTAAAATATATACAACTTAACAAAATTTACAATCTTAGAATTTTCCAGATAAATTGGAAGTTAAAGGTTACAAAATTAATAATCCTCAACCTTCTTCCCTTCAAAGCAAACATTTAAAATTCCCAAATTTTTTCTTAGGATAATATATACAATGCCAAGTCCAAATACATTTTTCTAAATTTTGTGATGTATTTTGAGCTCCCTGTCTGATTTTCAAAGTACCCTTGTATAGGTATATTTTCAGGATTCAAAGTATGTCGTACATTCACTTAGCATATGTTGCATTGTCATTGCATAAATCATTAAAAATCTAAAAATATGATCTATATGAACCTCGATTGCTTCGTTGTGTGAATTGGAATTTGACCTCACTTCTTTGCTTCCACGAGTTCAATCTTGGTTTCTTGTCAAGTAAAAAAATACTTATTTAATTCCAAACAATTCATGGCTTTGATTTGTGACTTACTATATGAGATACAATAATACAATAGTGTTAAAACAAGATAATTTGAGATAATCAACAACCAAGGGTAAGGGTTAAATACTAGTGGATTTCTAAATGATTCCTTTACACCTCAATTTATAGGATTATTATCATTTTTATACTGGATCTAGAGCATAAATTGACCTCCACTCGTTAACACTAGATAATGATATCTTAAGGTAGGAAACGCATTAATATTCTATGAGTTAATGGAATGGTATCAACAGATCACGTCCTAATATACAAATGATTGTTATATTTAAATCCTCATAAACCATTGGTAGTAAAAAGCTTGGCCCGAAGCTCAGCCCAAAAAGCTTGGCCCGGCCCAAGCCCAAACGAATATTGTGCCGGGCTCGGGCCCAACATTTAGCCCAATTTTTTTTGGGTCGAGCTCGGGCTTGGCTCGGCCCATCCGACCCAGCCCAAGGGCCCAGCCCGAAGAGGGCCCGAACCCTTCCCATATCCTACACGCTTGGAAACTCCCAACTATTGCATGCACACTCTGTTCATGTACCTTGTGTTCATACAATGTTTATAAATCAAGAAGGTCAGGTATGGGACATATGAATTGATGATCATAGTATTTCAATTCAGAATTAGTTTTCCTTAATTAGTCTATGGTTTAGATTCTGTTGGTTATTCTTGAATTTGTTAGTGTTTATTTTTTCCATTAGAATATTTTCTATTATTGAATCTATACTGAATATGGGCATTATGCCCATTTTTTTAACATGCAGTGTTTGTTGCACCTATTGTTGTTAACAGTGTAAGTTTGCTTCACTTTTCAATTTCTATAATGAGAGATGTTTATGGTATTTAACATTGAGTGCACTTGTATAAAATGAGAAATCATCTCTGCTAGAATTGTGGTTTAGTTATTTCACAACTATTATGACATATGTTTTAAACAACTTTGGCTCGTCTAACTTGAATTGAGGTTGACTTTAAGTAAAAAATCAAAGTTAATAATCTATAATGGGTGGAATTGGGTCGGGCCTGGGCCGAACCAAAGAAAATTTTGTGGGCCTAGACCCGGCCCGTGCTCATCCCTACTGACAACTAATTGTGCTCGGGCTGGAATGGATCTATTGACAACAACCCAAAATGTTTAACCCCAAGTTGTCAAGTAGTAATCTCCGCCACTTATAACTCATTCTCATGTTTCGTGAGTTTTATATGTTGGATTATGTTTGGGAGTCCTGTGTTGTAACACTCATACTCCCAAAAATAGTCCCACATCTAAAAATCATGAAGTTTCAGAGTATTTTATAAGAGTGGGGGATTACTACTTGACAACTTGGGCTTAAGTATTTTGAGCGCTTGTCAATGGATCTTATTTGAGCTCGAACCCAATAAGTTGTCAAGGTCAGTTTTCCTCGTTAATGGAACGGGGACCTAAGCTTGGGACGTTACAAATGGTATCAGAACATGTTTCCTATGATAGTGGAAAGGGCTATCCGAAGAGACGTAAGCTGGAGCGTGCAACCACCACTGTCACTAGGAATAAGTGATATGATATGTCGCAACAAGGACGTTACGAATATAAGTTGGGAGATTTTAGCACCTATACCCTTAAACATAGTCCCACATCTCAAACTCATGAAGTTTTAGAGTGGGATATAAGAGTGGGAGATTAGTACTTGAAAGCTTGGACTTAAACATTTTAGATGGTTGTCAACGGGTCCAATTCAGCTCAAACTCAACAAGTTGTCACGACCAATTTTCCTCAGTAATGGACCATGTACCTATGCACGGGACGTTACATTGTTATTCCAAGTTTGGATGCACTTGAAAGATTACTCTTTCATTCACTGAGAGATTGTATGTCAAGCACATACATGACTAAGTTGAATGTATTTTTTAATGTTCTTTTGGGTGATCTGGTCTTTTAAGACCATTCTTACTCTCTTCTACTCAATTCCAAATGTTATAAGTTATAAAGTTCTACATTAACACCTAAAAAAGGTATCCACATCAGATCAACCATAGCCAAATGAGCAAAGTAAATGCTCATAATAGTCATATGATTTATGAAATTTATGAAATTCTAAGAAACTGATGTTTTAAAGTTAGATTTTGAAGTGAAGTTAGTGATAAATGAAGGCACAATGAGATATGTCTTGAAGGATATGGGAAGATCCTTAAGCGCATCACAGAAGCGTGAGGATCACATCGAATGCGATCGGGAGCGACTAGTCGCACTAGTTGCTCCAGGCAGTGGAATTTAAAAAAAAAGAATGTGATGAAACCACATGATCTAAGAACACTTCCCGGATCATTTTATCTAAACCACAATTAGGTATTAGGATTAACTCTTGAGACGTGGTTGCGATCGGTCTCTAACGGAAGAGACCTCCTGTCTCAAATCCGATCCAACGGAGGAGACGCTTGCGAGCATGTTGATGAGATGCATGCTCCTCGCAATCCATGTTGATGATCCAAGCGGTAAATATCCTGATCTCGTCACAGGAGATCCGGCGTCTTCTTCTTGTGCAAGGTGCATCGAAGGAGACGGAGATCCAGAAGCAAATACTCCGGCAGCATAAAAACGATGTTGTGGTGATGGTGACTCTCTCAAGGACTCCATGGTGGATAGTCACAATGAGAAAGAAAGAGAGATGCTTGGCATGTAGAGAATGAGAGAGAGAGAGCATGTTGATTGATGGTCACTTTATGAGCAAGGGATGCCTCTTCTTATATAGGATTTTGGGAGTCCATAGATCCCAATTCATGGACATCACATAATCAATGGATGAGATTGATTTGTGTTTCTTTCAGTGACCATGATGTTGTTGTAAAAAATACAACAACAATAATTGATTTAATTTAAATTAATTTATATTGATAAATAAATATAATTAATTTCAAATTCAAATCATTTAACTAGTCTTGAGATAATGAGGAGACTAACCTCATCCCCTAAAACGGGGGGATGGCTACTCAATGCTCTCATGAGATCTCCAAGATTTACAACAAAATTATTGTAAATTATCTCACAACATAATTCATAATTATCTTGTGAACATTGCAATCATGCCATTGGAAAAATGTGAATAACATTCATAACCTAAAATAAAATGTAAATTATATTTTCCATTAATCATCCAATGTGAATCCAATTCACATCAATAATTAATTAACAAATATAAATCAAAATAGGCACTCTATAATATATTATAAATCATATTTATAATATATTTGATTAGTGTGGATAATACTATCCACATTATTCATATCCATGATAATTAAATCACATCTAATCATCTCGGATCTCTATTTTTATATGCACAAATAATATGAATCACGTTATAATTAAATCACATTTAATTATTTCAGATAACTCTCCTTATAATATGAATCAAATTCATATTATTCGTGATAATCCAAAAAATGATTGATCAACACAACATGAGTGGTGGCCATGCTACATGCAATGTATTCTTCTTCCTGTGTATGTCTAGATACACATCCTTGTTTGTTACTGCCATAAGAAATACTTGCACCACCAACCATGGACAGTTAACTCAATGTGGACTTTCTATCATCCACACCCCCTCCGAAATTGGAATCGAAGTATTCTACCACTTCAAATGATTATGCTTGATATGCAAGTTTCAGATGTATCGTTCCTTTCAGATATCATTGAATCCTCTTTACAGCTTCCCAATGTGTTGGACCGGGATTGCTTTGATATCTACTAACTAAGCTTATTGGATAGGCTAAGTCAGGTCGAGTACACAACATTGCATACATTAGACTTCCGATTGCTTGTGCATATGGTACATGTAAAGGTTTCTGCCCCTTTCCGAGACATTGATTTTTGTTGGGTCTCTCTCCCATCACAAGTGGTATTGGAGCTGGAGTTCTATTATGTATTCCAAATATCTTAATATAGTATGCAAATATCTTTCCTGACTAAGGCTCAATGTCCTTGAGTCCCTTTCTCTTGTTATTTGAATTCTAAGAGCATAGGATGCTTTACTCATGTTGTTATCTCAAATTCATTGCTCAATTTCTGTTTGATTCATTGAGCATTTGTATGTCATTACCTGCAAGTAGAATGTCATCTACATACAATGACATGATTGCAAACATACTCCCACTCTTCATGACATACACACAATTATCCAATTTATTTTCAATAAATCCAAATTGGATAACTTTCTCATGAAATTTGAGATACCATTGCCGTGAAGACTGCTTCAAGCCGTATAATGATTTTCTTAACTTGTAAACCAAATTCTCCAGACCTTCAACTTGAGGGCCTTCATGTTGTCGCATATAAATCTCCTCCTTTCATTCTTTATCAAGGAAGGTCTTCTTCATATACATTTTAAATAATTCCAAATCCATATATGCGACTATGACTAAGATCATCCGAATAGATGCAAACTTACCCACTGGATAGTAGGTTTCCTGGAAATCTATTCCACCTTGTTGAATATAACACTTGGCAACTAGTATTGCTTTGCATTTATCAACAACATCGTCAACTCGGTACCGTTGATTGGATACCCACTTACATTTTATGCATTGCCTACCTTATGGCAAATCACTTAACTTCGATACACCGTTTTTCTCGATTGAGTCCAACTCATTCCTCATGGCGGTCGTCCATGATTCCGACTCAGACAAAGCCATAGCTTCATCAAAGGATATGTGATATGTACAATCCGTGACATCTTCGTCCACAGTGTAACACGACGCCTCACATTCGTAGAAATGATAATCTTCCATCCATGCAGGTCACGTTCTAGGTCTTTTGTTACCAATTATACTCGTGGGTTGTATGGGTCCACCCTCTTTCTCTAAAGGATCATCTTATTTCACAAGTTCATTCTCTATATTTGGATGATTGATATCATCCTCAAGTTCTTGTCTAATACTCAAATCATCTTCATTGTCCTGTAGGACAATTAGAGGATGTGATTCCTCTACTACAAGCTCCTTTTCTGGATGAATTTCAAAGAAAGTTACACCACGATTTTCGATTAGACCTTTATTTTCATGGAAGAACCTTTATCTTTTAGAATGTTCATTGTAGACAATAAACTTGCACTTCAATGTCCTGAAGTCTAGCTTGTTCCTAAGCTGACTTGGTAACAAAATATGTGCAACACATCCCTACTTCCAAAAATGGCCAATTCGGGTTTTCTACCATTCCATATTTCATATGAAGTTGATTCTACGGACTTGGTAGGAATCTTTTTATGTATGTAGTTCGCAGTCAACGCTGCCTCTCCTCAGAATTTTTGAAAGAGTCATGAGTGTGAAAGGATACACCTTACTGCATTCATGATGATTCGATTCTTTCTTTCTGCTACCATTCTATTGTCATGTATAGGGCATTGTACTGCCTACTAATGCATGTCTGAATGCAGTAGTCCTCAGACTCCTTTGAGGTATATTCTCCACTTCTATCTGTCCTAAGGGTTTTGATTGGTTTTCCCAATCTTGTCTCCACTTCCGTCTTATATCTCTTAAATGTTTTAAGTGCTTCTGACTTTCTTTCTAAGAGTAGACATATGAGAACTTTGATTAATCATCAATGAATGTTATAAAGTATTCCTTTATTTCTATGTATGGTGGTACTCAGTGGGCTACATATATCCGAATATATCAAACCTAGTAACTGTATTGCCCGAATTTTGGTTGAGAAGGGTCTTCTCGTCATTTTACCGGTCAGACAGTATTCGCAGGGCAATGTCCTTGCACCCGTGATCTTAGGCAACAGATTTGCCTTCATCATTTGATCCATCTTAGAATTTCCTGGATGACCTAGTCCCATGTACCACAAGTCATAGTCAGACAAACAACACAATGAATAAACATAAGAGACATTCATTGATATATCGGGACTTATTACAGGAAGGAAGAATAGGTCATACTCAGACACAAACTTTCCCATTGCATAGACCTTCTTATTCTTTCCCATATATACACGCTTATTATCAAATCGGACTTCGAAATCCTTCTTGAGCCGCACTGGGATTAAGATCAGGTTCTGGCATATCTCTAGGGCATATAATACATCATTCCGTACCATAGCTCTATCCCAAGGTCAAGTATGTGATAAATACGAAATTCACGGGGTCTAAAATAGTGTCTCACACAAGGTGGAGACAACCGTCGGTGTGGCGACCCTCAAATGAATCTCGTATTTAATCAACAATTAACCCACACTATAGATATCAAGAAATGACAAGCAAATGTGAAGTTAAAAATTATTTTTAACTCTACACAAATGATGTATAGAAAGCAAGTACGTAGAGAGTTCGAACACAGGGAGCAAGACAGGGTAGAATTACAAGTGTGTGCGTGTGTGAAAGTGATGTGATTGTCTACACTATGCAAAGCAAATGTTTTTGTGGGTTTTTATTTTTTTAATTTTAATTTTGAAATTTGTATTTTGATTTTAATTTTTTTTTATTTTTGTTTGTTTTTATATTTTATATTTTTTTGTATTTTCTTTTTCAATAAGGGAATATATATACAATATAAAGGAAGAGAGGATAGGGTACTTATAAAGATGAGGAAAAATATTCAAAAATCAGAGAATAAAATGTTTTTGGTCTTTTTATATTTTTTCTACTGTTTTTATGATTTTTCTAGATTTTTCCTAGTTTTTGGTATTTTTAAATATCAAAATAAGGGAAAACAGTGGACTAGGTTGCTGGCCTAAATCAAAATGAGGATGAAAAATACCAAACAGTACCCAAAATTCCTCAAATTAAATTTAAAACATAGATAATGAAATAAGGAAGACAAACAACTGAGTTTATATTTTTGTGATTTTTCTATGATTTTCTATATTTTTTTGAAGTTTTTAAGTGTTTTCAAATTTTTAATGTTTTTACTTTGAAATTTTTAGTGGTTTTTGGATTGATATTAGCTGATTATAAAACACACAAAATACAATTTTTTTGGAATTTTTCAAAACGTTTTGCTAATTTTTATGGATTTTCTAATGCTAACATTAAAAAAAATGCATATTTTTTATTTTTAATAAATATGAAAATGCATGAAAAATGCAATGCAAAAATATGGCGTTAAAGTACAATGCAACAGGAGCTTATAATAATTTTTTTGATAATTTTTAGAGTTAAAGTGATGCATGAAATAAATGCAAACATCCAAGCAAAAATACAATACTAGTAAGGGCATACATGTAATTACACAAAAGTTCAAGGGCCTACTTGCATTTTTTCCAAAAATATATAAAATATTAAATACAAGTTTCTAGACTAAAGACAAATACCCAAACCCGGAGGGGGTTCGTTGCAAAAAGTCCAACTCATGCGCACTGAGCACGTGACCTGGTAGGGGTATTTTTGCAATATCACAAAGTTCCAGGGGCTCAGATGCAATTTTTCCAAAATATTACAACTTAATTAAAAAGTTCATAGACTAGAACGAAATAAACGAACCCCAGGGATGTCCTTGCAAAATACCCAGCCCCCTCACGCGCACGAGCACGTGAGGTGACGTGGATAGGACCTAAATGCAAATATAAGAACTACGAGGGTCTGGATGCAAATAATACAGAAATATTTAAACTACCACTGCAAGTTTATAGACTGAATATAAAATGTAAAAATGGCGAGGGTGTAGGTGCAAAATACCCACGCCTATGTTCCACGTGCGCTATCGAACGGCGGAGGGCCGCTCACTTATCCACGTGGCGCGCGTACAACGCGCGATGACGGTTCGGCGATGATCGGCGCGGATCAGATCCGGCGAAGAGATGGACGGTCGGTGCGTGTCCAGATCGGATGGCTGACGATCAAACTGGAGCGGGCCTTGGATCGGACGACTGAGAGGCGAAGAGGACAAACGGGGAATAACGCCGACGGGACGAACTTCCCCGCGCTCGATCTCGGATCTCCGCCCGTCTGGAAGCGTGTAAAGTGGCCCGGCATGCTCCTGGAAGGTCAGGCTGTATGCTGGGAGGCTCCGGTTCGTCGGAGAAGCGTCGGAGTGCCGGCGCGAGGGCGGTGGAGCTCAGAGCTCCAGGTAGCTCCGGCGAAGTACGCAAAATGGCCCCCAGGGGCTTTGACTGTGCTTTGACATGCAAAAAGAGAGGAGAGAGTCCAGGGCAGTAAAGCCTTGAACTTGGCATATCTCGGATCCTATATAATAAGATCCGGCTCGTAAAGAGGAAACCAGCAGAATTTGTTTCGTGTGAATCGGACTTCGTTTCGATTTGTTATGAATTTCGGAAGAAAGAGAAGTAAGGAAGGCTAAGATGTCATTAATCCATAATGACTGTCATTAAGACTAATTAAACATGATTAAATAAATTAATGACGATTGAAAGCCGCTAATGATCATTAGTAAACACTAATCAATAGTTAACAAAAGATATGCGTAAGCCGCGAAAGTTAAATCGCGATTAGTGAAAGTTAATCACGATTAGTGTTAATTAAGCGTCATTAGCGAATCTAGAATCCTCTAGAATGTTCTAACTTAAGCTCCAAGTTTGGGATAAGTTTTGGCTAAAACCATGGGCCAAAACCATGGGCCGCTAAACCATGGTTAAGGTCTAAACCATGGTTTTCTACCATGATTAGTGGTTTTCTGGGGCCTATAATTAGACCCCCCTACCCATTCATTCTCTACAACTTACACTACCACCACCCCAAGGGCTAGGGTCGAGAGGTTGGGAGGAGGAGTGGGAGGCGAGGGAGGAGCGCTAGCGAAGCGCTGCCGGGAGAACGAGGAGAAGAAAGGTATGATCCTCTCTTAGTTGCTTCGTAAGCTAGGCTTTCAATTCATACTCTTGTTCTTCCAAGTTTTGTTTTTGATTCATATTTCTTTCCGATTTGTTTTCCTGTTGTGGTTCGAGGAGAAATCTGTGTAACACCCTACTTAGGTGCGGGCGGCTATGCACGTCAGTGACCCTGTGATTCGTCACACGTTCACTCATCTAAGACGCGTGGTGTCTACCGATTCTCCATCGTTTATGTTTCTATTCTTCGTATTATGCTTTTATAGTTATTTCGATGGAGAAATCTGTGTAATACCGTACTTAGGTGCGGGCGGCTGTGCACGTCAGTGACCCTGTGATTCGTCACACGTTCACTCACCTAAGATGTGTGGTGTCTACCGGTTCTTCATCTCTTGTTGTTGAGTATATTCTTTCAGTTTCATTGTTATTTTCCTCTCGATTGATTTTATAGAGGAAACTCTTTTCGTTTTTATTTTGAAATATGTCCCGATATAAGGGGAAACTCTGCCGAAATTTTCCGAGAAATATATCCCGATATAAGGGGAAACTCTGCCGAAATTTTCCGAGAAATATGTCCCGATATAAGGGGAATCTCTGCTGAAATTTTCCGAGAAATATATCCCGATATAAGGGGAAACTCTGCCGAAATTTTCCGAGAAATATATCCCGATATAAGGGGAAACTCTGCCGAAATTTTAAGAGAAAATATGTTCTTGACGTTCTTCGTGTTCTTCGCGTTCTTCGCGTTCTTCGTTCGTTCTTCGCGTTCTTAACATGTTCTTAGCGTTTTGATACGAAAAATGAAATTCGATCTTTTCAGGAGCCTTAAATTAGCCTTTCTAAAAACGAAACTCGATAAAGCCTTGCATACACGAGAGAGAGCTCGATTAGGTAACGAAATCCTTCTTTTTGCTGTTGGGTTTTCATACGAAATTATTGAAATTCTTGATTTAGTGTTCTTTGCTACGAAGAACCCTAATTTTGGCTATTTTTGAAAAAGTCTGAAGAATTGCTTTGTAATTCCCACTAAAATAAGATTTACACATCAAATTGATGCGTTGGCTCTGAAAGTTAGGGTTTGGGAGTTAAAATAGGCATAAATAGGAGTATACATATGTTTATGAATAATATATATGTGAGTCGATACCAAGTATTGCGGTTTATGCAAATCAAAGACTTAACGAAAGAATTACATCATGTGAATTGGTGTGATTTGAGTTGGATCCTGAAAAGGATCATGTGTCACGATAAGGATGACTGGGAGTAGTACTACAGGTCGGGCATGCAACCTGTAGGTTGTCGGAAGGAACCCGTATTGGCATTTCCCTACCTAGGTGGTACACGGTTGCCCTGTTATGATAAGTGCGCACGAAATGAATATTTTGCAACACGTGGTACCGGGAGCCAATATATTCGGGTTGGAACGACGGAAGATGTGGTCGTGCCATGTGGAGGCACGGGTGGTTCAATAGCGGATGGGTCACGATAACATGTATTTAAAGCCGCTAGGTTATATGATTAAATGTTAGCCTGAGGTTTTAAGCAACCGAGTCCTCGAGGACGGTGTGCTCATTTGATTTTCCAGGCTGAGGGTTGAGACCCTGTTTAATAAAAGAAAAGGAAATTGTCAGGGTAGTATTGGAGGATTGGTTGAGGCGACGTGCGGCGGCATAAGCTTACCAAGATCAACACAATCTCCAATCCCGAAGCATCCACAGCTTCGGAGTCCAAGAATGGTGGGGTTCCCCTGGACTAATCCCTGATGTGGAATGGAAAGGAATAGGACTTAAATTAATAAAAAGGAATGAAATATTGTGATATCAAGTTTTGAAAAAAATTACACAATTTATTTGCTTTTCTCTTCTTCGTTACTTAGCATTCGCTAATTTTTATCCTATGATTTATGGAAAACTCAACAGGTATCGGTGAGCCATAGCAAGGACTTTAAAAATTCATCCGGCTTACATACTAGACATCCAACCAGCCACAGTAGCTTTACTCTTTAAGGTAGTTAGTAATCTTTTGTATATTTTCCTTTCAAGCTGATGTACATGTAATGGTTATAGTGGGACAATGTATCCTCTAAACTTTATTTTGTGAATGGAAAAGTGTTGAAATACTTTCTTCCGAGTATTTTTATTTGCAGTATATTTCTGAATGTTAGTTGTGATTGCTGAATAAATTATTGCTGAGTAACCAGATCCAGATATGGGAGGATCCGACGGCCCGGGAAACGGGGTCGTTACAAGGGCAAACTGCCTGGACCCCGCGGTGGCGAAATGGGAGTCGGAGGTGGTCTGTGGCGCGCGGAGGAGATATGGCCGGAGGTGCGCTTTGGCGAGGATCGATGTATGACGAAATAGGGATCGGCAAAGGGATCTGAAGGTGCTAGACTACTTCTAGGATGACGAGGAATGAGAAGCGCGAAGAAAAAGGGGGAAAGAGACAAACCTCGAAGGTGGAGAACCTGAGGTGGAGAACCTCGACGCCTGAGATGGCGGAGGTGGTGGAGACCGCCTTGGCCCTTCCTCGACCCGCCTGAAGCCTGGAACGGGGAGTTGTCACCTCCCTCTATCTCTGGAGCACACTAGGTGGGGAAAAAGCGGCACGCAAGGGGTTCAAAATTGGGCTTGAAGGTGGAGGGTCTATTAAATAGAAGCTGGTGACGTCTCCTTCAAGTGAGGTCCACACGCGCATTATGGAGATTATGCGTGATCTGAAGGCACAGCGTGGGAGCGTGATGATCAGGGATGAATTCCCAAGAAGGAGTCGAGGCCAAAAGATGGAAGATTCGGGTGCCAAAATTTCTTGAAAGTGGGGCGAAATCGTAGGCGTCAGAAGGTGGCAGGTCTCGGTCAGGGAGTTGACCGGGGTCAACTCTATACCGCGTCTGGTTGGTCCAGGTGGACCAACCAGAGAAATCCAGGCAGAAATTATTTGAAAATTTGAAATAATATAGTAAATGAATTTATTAATTTTAGGTTATAAAATAAAAAATGTTTGTTATTTTATAAAGAATTTTATAATGATTTTTATTTATTTTTATGAAGTATATAATTACAAGTTACCTTTTATGCCCTATATAGGTATAATATCTATATATTTTATTCTTTTATTTTTATTTTGTGTATTTTAATTTTATTATTTTGGTTTATTATTTTATAAAATTATAAAATACTTTTGTACGCCTAGTTATATTTTTATTTTATTTTTCTGATATAGTTTGTACACTTAATAAAATATAAGTATACTTTATATAGGTAAAAGTATAGGTATAGTACCTATACACTTTATTTACATGTATTTTATTTGAGTTTTATTTAGGTTTTTATTCTGATTTTAATGTACAAATATATTAAAATAAATATACAAAAATACAAAAATAATGAATAAATAATAAATGAATATTTTAATCTATACAAATATACTACAAGGGTCCAAAACTCAACTTTCAAACCGTAACTCCGAAAAATACGAAACCACCTCCATTAAATAGATTATTTTATGCTTATATAATAAAAGATGAGTTTGGTACATTTCGAGTTTTTATTTGCAAGATACATGTCTGGGAAGTTGGAGTTATGAAATCTTATTCAGACTGTAACTTTTGATCTGTGTATTATTTTTGAATGAAATCAATTTTATATTTTTCTTTACTAAATTATCTACAACTTTCATGTACAGAGTTTATTTATTTGATGTATAAAAGTGGAACCAAAAATAGGTCCCACAATGAATAAAGGATGAATGAAATATGTATTGTATTTGGCCCTTATCTCCCCCTACTTTATTCCTTGTCGACCTATTCATCAAGATGCCTAGGTCCCAGGGTTTCGGGTCATAAAATATTTACAATATTTTATTCTTTTTCTTTTCTTTTATTTATTCTATAATTTTGGCTTTAATTAGAGTATTTTATACACTATTTACAGGTACATGCATGAATGCTTATTATGCTCTATTTAATGCTATTTACACGCATTTGCTAGGGTTTTTGATGCCAAAATGATAGAATAAAGATGATGAAATGTGGCTTCATCAGTATGTATGCCCTAACACCTTCCACGTTCTGGTAGGTGTTGTTTTCAATGAAGATCCTCTATTCTCCTTTTCTTGATTTCTTGAAGTCCACTAGACCCTCCATCTTTGCGATGTGTCTGGTTGCTCAAGACTCAATCCACCATCTTTGCGATAACCATGAATTTTATTTTCTTCTTGCTTTTATTTTCAGGAATTTTAGAATTTCTTAGCTTCTTCTTGTTGAGGCAATTGACCTTAAAATGGCCATATTTGTCGCAACTGTAGCAAGAGCCACGCGGGTATTTCCCACTCTTTGCCTTGAAATTAGCCTTGGAGGGGTCCATCCTTTTCTTCATGTGCATGACATTTGCTTCTTCTTCTTCCTCGATCTCAAAGATCTCAGCTTTCGATATTTTCTTAGAGAGGCCTTGCTCAATTTCAAGTTGTACAGGTAGGTCCGTTACAGATTTAATATTGCCATTCATCCTCAGAGATGTGGCAACCATGTCGAATGACGGTGGGAGACTTCCTAGCATGGCTGCGATCTACATTCTCTCGGGAATCGCACAATCAGCAGCCACTAGATACATGGCCATCATGATCATCTTGTTCACACATGCTCGAGGATGTTTTCAGATTCCTTCATTCTACACGAGTTGTACTTTTGTAGAAGAAGCTATATGCTCACATCCGACTTGGAGTGATATTTCTCCTTAACTGCAGCCTAGAGCTCGTAAGCTGATTTGCAGTTCTGAAAGACCCGAATAAGGTTCAAATCCATGTGGATCAACATGAAGCTTCTAATTATATTATCTGTTTTTCTCCCACTGTTTGTGTGGCCTAATTTCCTCCATAGTTGAATTTTCAGATAATGTTGGGTTGGGTTTGTCTATGATGGAGTGTATGCTATCGTGTAACAGGTGAAATAACATTTTTCGCAGAGGGTCGTATGGTCTCAATGGTGAGACCACAATCGATGTGTTGATCACTCCAGAAAACCGATAAATTCAATAATTAACCCACAATAAATGATCAAGCGATGAAAATAAATGTGGAGTTAAATTTTATTTTATTTAACTCTACAAAAGATTTGTATAGTGCAAGTAATGTAGAGTGTTGAACACATGGAGCAAGAAAGATAGATTAGGGTAAAGAATGCTAAAAAAATGAATGCGATGTATTTTGTCTAGAAGTGCTTTTTTTGTGGATTTTTAATTTTTAAATTTTATTTGATTTTTACATATTCAAATGTTTTTTGTGGTTTTATATTTATAAGTAAAATTATAGTCATAATAATATAAATAATAATGACAGATATATGTAGATATCTAGATATGCTAAGAGAGAGATACAAATGAAAGAAATAGAGAAAATATTTTTGAATTTTAAAATATGTCAAATAAATTCAAAATAAAGATTCTAAAATATTTTTGGTGTTTTAATCAATTTTGTAAATATTTTTAGAAATTTTTAGAAAATTCCAGTAATAAGATAAAACGGGCAATTCTATTCTAGAAAAAATAAGGCAAAAAGGACACTCGAATAAATACTACCAATAGCTTAATATGAAGTACTAAAATTATACCTATATTTTTCCTAGATAGAGAACATTATATAAAAGAAAATATGACATTGTTTTTGGGTTTTTGACACTATTTCAATTTTTAGTGATTTTTGTAAGTTTTGAAATATTTTTTTGAATTTTTGGATACTAGACCTAATATTATTGAATGCCCTTCGGATATGATATAGATATAGATGAGAGCAAGATACATTATTTTTTGAAATGTAATGAATATAATAAAAATAAAATATAGCGGGAAGGTTGAAATGATGTTTTTGATTTTTTTGACTATACAAATAACAAAATAAAAATACAACAAAAATCCCTGATTGTAGAACAAACTCAGAAGCACATGGACATATTTTTAGATTTTCAAATAGATGAAAGGTGCTCCAGAAATAAATCATCACTTAAAATATTGTAGAAATTCTAAAAGACACAAATCGTAATACGCTTTGACGAAATTTGAACATAAATCCGGCCCCATTATTTTCTACAACATATCAAAAAATGAGCAAGTGATATCAAGTACTGAAAGAGTTATTAACGAAATAAGCCAAATCAGTACCCTGGATTAAAAAATTAACCATTAATAGTTTACATCAGAATATTTTGAAATTTGGACACGATGCATATCTTTAAAGTAGCCTTCTAGCAAAAAAATCTCACGAAAAACTAAGTTCAGATGAAGGAGTTATATCCTTTACAACACAGGGGTACAGATGCAATAGTAAATACGAAACTGCACTTCAAAATAGATCTCAAAAAAATTCTAAAATATCCAAAAATGTTGGGGAATGGATGAAAAAATTACCACTTATCCACATGTCTCTCCAAGAGGTGAGGATAGATATGCCAAAATGGAAACTTGAGGTGCTTTTTTGCATTACGCCAATTAATATAGTGAAGGGTTGAGATTGGAGGAAAGGGGGAGGGATCCAACGACGACTGTAGGTAGCATGGATCCACACCCTCTTCCTCCTGCACCTCCGCTTGCGGCGGTCGAGGGACGCGTGGAGGAGGGTGGCACACTCCGACGAAGGCTGCACGATGGCACGGAGAAGATGTACCTCCAGCGAAACCTGCAAGCCAAAGGGGCTCAAGACAAGGTCGTGGCCAAAAGTTAGTGTGCAAAAAAAAATATGGGTGTATGTGGATGATCTCCTTGCATGTGGAAGAAGAGGAGGTGATCCTCCAGTTGCTGATCGATTAAAGGTGGAAGGGTTGTATGAAGAGTAGTGGAGCAGCGATACATTCACGGTGAGGTGATCGGAATCAAGGGTCAAGGTAGTTACTATGATGGGTTGGTTTACTAAAAATCAAGTAAGGAAGCTTAAGATCTAGCTAAACTACAACAACAAAAATATACTGATGTGGACGCATGTGGCTGACGGGCTCTATAGAGCTTGACGGGGTCGTGGCCTCAAGCAACCAACGGGTGTCACGAAGCTAAATGGAGAAGAACTCCTTGCTACAATGGTGCGGGAACCAAGGGATCACGCCAAGGAGTCGACAACCGTCGTGGCTCATACAGCGAGCTTGCTGTCTCCAAGAGGCGTTAGAAATGGTGGACGATGTCTCTCTAAGGGTGGATGGGTTAAAAAAATGGCTATGCATTCTCTTTTATTGGGTGGAGAGGTGCAAGGAGAAGGAGGCTCCTTGGGGGCTCTAATTGAGGTGGAGATGGTGGCAGCATGGCACGGTCGATGACGGTTGACGGGGGAGACCCGAGGTGGAAGATGATGAAAGGGGTTAGTTGGGTTCTTGCATGAAAAAAGAAGGATATGAAAAGAAGAATTCTAGTTGACCTAAGGTCAACTAGTTTTAAAGAGGGAGAGAGAGAAAGGGGAAGAGGTATGCACCAATGGGAGGAGTGCATTCAAATTTTTTTTCTAGTGGGTGGTAAGTGAGTGACATGGACCAATCACAAAAAAGAGAGCTTTTCTCAATACAAAATAGATAGTAGGAGATCTTAAAATAAAAAACTTAAAACACAAAATTTTCTAAAAATAATTTTATCTAAAATATCACGAAAGAAAGTTTTTGCAAAATATGTTTATAATAAAAGATTCGATTTAAAAACCCATTTTTTATGTATAAACTACCCATTTTTTAGTTTTATGATTTTTAGTTTAATTTTATTTATATTTTTTATTGTATTCTAAATATGTACACATATTATAAATAATATTTATTAAATTAGAAAAATATAAAACTATAAATATAATAAATATAATAATTATTTTAATCGGGTATATTATACAATAGGGTTCTAAAACCTAACTTTCACGCCTTAACTCCAAAAAATATGAAACCACCTTCATTAAATAGCTTATTAAAAGTTATAAATAATTAAAGATGATTTTTATATATTTTGAGTTTTTATTTGAGATATGGGTTTGGCAAGTTGGGATTTTGGAATCTTATTTAGATTGTAACTTTTTATCTCTATATTATTTTTATATGAAATAAATTTTGTATTTTCTATATTTTATTATCTACAACTTTCATATTCAAAGTTTCTTTATTTGAAATATAAAAAGTAGAATAAAAAATAGATCCTAAAAATGAATAAAAATAAAAGGTATTTTTATTGTATTTTGGCCCTTATCTCCCCTTACTTTATTCCTTGTCAACCTAGTCATCAAGATGTCTAGGTCTCGAGGTTTAGGGTTATAAAATCTCTTCTATATTTTATTCCTTTTCTTTTCTTTTCTTTATTCTATAATTTTGGCATTAAAACTATATTTTATACAATGCATAAATTAAGGGTATTTACATGGATTTACTAGGATTTTTAAGGCCAAAATGATAGAATAAAGATGATGAAACGGAGATCCATCAATAGGTCATAGTAGATCTTTATACTCCATAAATCATAATTAGTATCGTTAAGGTACGCAATTTTCCCACCTCAGTGACAATAGTCTTGCTTGTTATTTTTTATATGATGGAATAAATATAAAGTTGATATGAGATTAAGCAACCTTAATACGAGTAAGCGAAGTTATTATTATTATTATTTATAAAGACAGATTAAAAAATCCAATCATAAGAATATGTCTTAAAGAAATCATATCTTTAATCCAATTAGAAAAAATCTCAATATTTTGATTATAAGCAATAAGCATGTGGTAAAAAACTCTGATTGACGAGATAAATAAGAGTTGCTTATAAGAATTTTATGACTTTTGAATAAGGTTAATAAAGGATCAATGAAAAAAGCTTGATGGATTAAAACACTGATTGACGGAGAAACTTAGTTTCTTCTTTTTAAGTCCTAAGATGTTAAACAAGCAAAGCCCTCAGATTATACCTCTCTTATTAAGCAATTAAAAAAAGTAAGTCATAAAAAATACGACTTGACAAAAATTTTTAAGTTTTCAATGAGTTAAAAAAAACAAAGGTGGGAATGGTGCATTTTAATAAGGTGTGAATGGTTCTCTTAGAATTGGTCAAGTGCCAGGAAACGACAAAAGGGTCACGATAAAAAAATCAAGAGAAGGGGAGGAAATCACGTGATTAAAGCTACTAGGAAAGATCCAATTGAGTTGCTTCTCTGGTTTAAATTAAGAACAACAAGGAGCTCATACTAGCAATTAATGCTACCCTTTTAAAAGACATGTAAAAGAATATAAAGGACCTACGAACCCTTTAGGGTTTATATGAAAACGAAAGGGCGACATCAAATGGAGCTCCAAGTACTCCCGCTAGTTGTTGGGTTGGCAAAATAACGAGGAGCGAGATCGTAATGCCCTGATACCAGTGAAGGCGCACCGAGGTATGTCTTTGGCTGGCTGCAAGAGAGAACGAGAGATCGGATGGGGGCTCCCGATGGGCGAGCTTCTGGTGTGCGATGGCATTCCCCTCCTCGTGGGAGGTTATTTATAAGACGTAAACACTCGCCACGTCTGTCTTACATCCTTCACGCCCTAAAGGTAGAGTCTCTGTGAGACCCGACCTCATCGCAACTGCCAACGACGGTTGCTTGACCATACTAATCATGAAAATCGTTATATAATAATATACTAGACATAATTTTGACTCATTACGATAACTATACATTTCTCAAATAATAAAAAAATATTTGAAAAATTCCTCATCAAAATTGGATATCATATCCCACCTCCGACGAGCGGAACCCCTTCCGATGAACCTTCCGGATCTAACCCGATAACCCGCCGAAGATTGGATAACGCTATCCTGCACTTCCCATCCCTCAACCCAAAAATCCACCTCGTCGGTCTCCCACTTCCGCCCACCACGAACACCAACGATGTTCCCAAGCTCCTCCGTCGTCCACCTCCCAGCCTCCCTCAAACCCCACCCCTCCCCCTTCCTCCATGGCTCCGCTCCCCCCTCCCTCAAAGCCCTCTCCCTTAAAGCCCCTTCCCCCTCACCACCCCGTATCCCCTTCACCGTCCAGGCCATGAAGAAGCTCCAGGGACGCGTGGTTTGCGCCACCAACGACAAGACCGTGGCCGTGGAGGTCATGAGGCTAGCGCCTCACCCCAAGTACAAGAGGCGTGTCCGCATCAAGAAGAAGTACCAGGCCCACGACCCCGACAACCAGTTCAAGGTCGGGATTTCGTCCAGCTCGAGAAGTCGAAGCCCATCAGCAAGACTAAGGCCTTCCTCGCAGTCCCCGTCACCGCCAGGAACGCTCCCAAGGCTGTGGAGGATGTCCCCTCGGACTTGGGACTCCCTCTCCAGTCCCAGCAGCTCAATGAGTGAGGCCTCTGTTGAGTTAGTGGTAATCTCAGATGCTTTCTCCATTCATCCCTTCGGTGGATTGTGTATCGTTTTCCTTTTCCTTTTTGGTCAAACAAGTGATAAATGTGTGAAGTTTATTCTATTGATGGTTATCTATGATAGTTGCTAATACATTCGTGGTAGTTGATAAAGCAAGAATGTTAAACCAATTAAAATAAAAACAAATCCGTGTCACAACAATTGAAATATGGCTTCTCAACGAATGGGGCAATGCCCACTTCCTGACATCCTCCTAAGATAAGTTTGACATTGCACCTTCTCTTGGATGCCTGATCCCTCCTGCAAATGGTCCCCTATCAATGGCTGAGCAACTGGATTTAACCTTGCAATGACGCAGCCGATTAGATCTGAGTTTGTTTTAGAGGAATCAATCGAATTTGGGTGGAGTTTAGATATAATCTACACATCTTTAGCAAACTTTGAGACAAAACTCAGAACCATGTACCAGCTACCAAAACCTGAAGGTTCCACTGTAGAGTCAATGCGAGAGTTGTGGGTGGAAGAGAAAAAAAAGAGAGGAGTAGATTAAAACCAACCATGGTGAAGCATGTCTTATAAGGAACCAACGAGGATGGGGAGGCTCCTGTAGGTTGGAGGGGATGCCAATGGTGAAGGATGTTTGCTGAGGAGGTGGAGATGGGAGCACATTCTTTTTGAACTTGCTGATTACCATCTACCAGATAATTTTTCCCATGGTACTGAATCTACTGATTCTCATCCCTCTTTCCGGAGGAAGGTGATTTTGCTGATAAATGTCATCTTAGGTCATTGCAGTTGGACAACACTTGCTTTTTTTTCTTTACATGGGCAGGTAATGCCCAAGCGAAAACTATGGTTGTAGATTTTTTTTAAAGTGCCCTAAGACACCACTCATGAATGGTTCTATCCATGTTGGACTGTCCGAGGCCCCCTGGGAGGGCCACCCGATCCTCATCGGACGGTTCCCTGTAATACAGCACCTGCTGAATTACAACAGATTATCTGGTCTCGAGCATGCCACATATCCAGGGAATACTTCGAGGTGATTATTAGTTTTACTTTTCACAATGAGAATCACTCCATTCAGGTTATCACTGTGAAATTTCTCCTTTTCCTACCAGTAGATTTTTTGTAACAGCCTTCTCATCCTTTATTGTTTGACTTGTAAACCTCTCCATCTTTGACATATTTTTTTGCTCCTATCCAATTTACTATTTTATTTTTCTTTTTAGTTCCAACCAGACTTTTTTCAAAACCAGAATAAGAGCTGCAGCTTATGGTATAAGCATGTGACTAAATCAATTGCAGAACTGAGTTAATGGTGCCGCCATCTCCTTACCATAATTGCTGGTAACCATTTCTTTTCCGGTTGCTGCCTTTGTTACTTTTGAAATCTACCTCCAGTATGTAGATGTTGTGCACCCCTATATGAAGACTGATTGTACTTTTACAGATTTGTATATATGTTGGATGTTGAAAATGTCTTCTGAAGGAGATTTTAAGAGTGCAAATAAGTCCCCTTTTTTATCTAACCCCTTTGCCATTTCCATTCGCACCCATGGCAACCGCGGTTGCTCATCACCATCATTCTGCACCTTCACTGCCTTCTAATCATCCTGCTCAATCAACACGCCATCCACCTTCCAGTTGCACAAGGTTATGATGTTTTTTTTGTTTTATAGTCTTTCATTGTGAATGTGTCTTGTCTTTATTACTTTTACGCGGACTCGAGTTATTGAATGCATTTTCCTGTAGGCTTTTTCTCATTGTGTGTAAATTACAATGTGCATAAACCTAGATGAGAGGAAATTTTCCTGTATGCTATACTGTGCAAACTGTCGGAGTAGAACAAGTGTTTTTTTTCCTTCGATGAAGTAAGATCTGAACTTCGATTTATTCCACGGAATGTGCTCAACAACTGCTGTTTGTGAACACGAATAGAAGTAAAATGATTCTCATAGGGGGTGTTTGGATAGTGGGTTTAGGTGGGTTAAACTGGTTGCAGGTAACCCATTTTTGGATTTTGGTGTTTGGATGGAGGGTTAAAGTGGGGGTGGGTTAGAAGTGGGTTTGGGGTGATGTGATTGTATTGGAGTTTGAAAAAGTGAGAAGTTATTGTGATGTGATTGTATTGGAGTTTGAAAAAGTGAGTAGAAGTGGAGTAGTTTATAATTTTTATATGATATGATGGTATAGTATATTATTTTTTGATGGAATTGATGATGGAGAATTGATTTATTTAATTTTTTTAAAAAGATAAAAAGTGGGACCCACATGGAGAGAGAAAATATGGGGTAGGGGAGTTAAACCACCCTTGGGGTGGTTTAACCCGATACAAGAACGCACCCATAGTCAAAGGGTAATGATAGAAAAAAGCGAAGGAATTATTTTGTGACTGATATTTCTGATTCTGCTCCTATAAGAAAACATCTGAAAGTGAAGACTCTTGAGTTTGTACTAGCAAGTAATTGGATAAAAATAAATAAATTGAGATGATACATTTGCGTTTAAATAAAGACCCACAAAAACCTCTCGGGACAAAAAACCGGGATCGAGATGTGCTTCATTGCTCGGATATCGAAAGCCCAACGATAAACAATAAGCACTTCCCATCAGTAAAGAAAAGTAACAAAATCCAGAATAATAGCAAGGTACGATACTGCATTGCACATTTTCGTGGATAGATAATCACATTTTATATGAACGGAAGAGCGGAATGTAATAGAAATAAGGGATCAGTGTTCATCTCTTAACAAATTAATACACCAGATCTCCTATGGTTCTCAACCAGCGTTTTCCAATATTATCCAACAAGTATTCCGAATCCATTTGACTAAAAAAAATCTGAATCCATATAGTTCGCACATCTGATATTTACCCTCGTGGATAAGCAAAGTTAATTAAAGCATACGAGGGGATTACCTCGACATAGACCCTGCTCTCCCAATGAGGAACAAAGATCGAGTTCAAACAAGAACCAATAGCTGGTTCAATTTACCACTCTCTACCTCAGAAGTGTATAAAAATCCATACACAATCTTGTAATATGCCATCATCGGCGAGCGTACATAAAATATTAAGGAACTCAAACTCAAGTGTAGCTTTATATTTACATGCTTACCCTTCTATAATTTGTTTTCGCATCCGAAACCGTGTATGATGGCTAACCATTACATGACGTACTCTTGTATTTTCTTCCTTCACTTCTTATTTGTTAACATCAATAGACCACGTTAAAAATGACAAATTTATCATTGTAAGTCCATAACTTTTACAAATTATGCTACTCATTCCCTCTCTTCTATCCTCCTCCACCTCTCCTCATCTTATCGTCTCCATCCTTACTCCTTCTCATCCAACGAGAAAGCTATAGTCTTCGTTCCTGCTTGGTATTTCCTGCATTGAGAGTCCCAATTTCGTAGGAACAAGGAAAATGGGTTCTCTCTCAGTTCGGATACTTTTTCTTTAATGGTGTCGACAAATCCTCGTCATCTCAATGCGGGAGCAACTAATGGTACACATGCATCCTTGTAAAGCATTAACCTCTCCCTTGTCCAATACGGCCATTGGCAGTCCAGATGGAGTAATGCCAATGTTTCCATTTCCCTCCACAATTCAGTTAATGGAAAAATGGAAGGAACGCCACATGCTCTTCGTATAAGTTAGGCCACCCGTTCTTTCTATTTTGTAGTGAAGAGTGAAGACGAGAGAAGAGGAGAAAAATTTGGGGCGGGAGAAGGCTCCCAAAGGTGATGCTCCAAATCAATGATTTGTTTCCCCTCGAATAGGAGGTATTTATAGGAGCGATTCGTTTTGCATCGTCTGCCCTCGTCCTCCGTGTCTTCATTTGTTGTGGCATTACTCAACTGTCGCACTCATGTAACCGTCCCCAATGATTTTTTTATCACAAGATCATTTTGATCTGATAGAACCGTTATACATCTCCCATTTGACTGAGGCGGTCAGGAGTTCCACTATTCACTTAGTGTATGATTGATGATATATTGAATAAGGAATATTTTTCTTGAATCCCACTTCCTTGACTCACATATTCATGGTCATATTAAACCAGCATATTCATTGTATGTTGATATTGTTATTTTCTTGGTTAAAAAATCGGCTAACATGTTATTTGTCGCTGACCAAAGAGAATTATTCCAATTGCTATTTTTATTTGGTTAGGGTTTTCTTAACAATGCCATCTTTATTTTTTTATTTTTAATTTTTGAATATTTCCAAAGAACTAGCAATTTTTTTATTGACCTAAGTGAATCAAAACTAATACAGATTCAAAAATATGATGCAAGTGAAAATAATGGTGTGTGCAGAGTTCAGAAATATTTACAGCATTTCACAACACTCTCCATGTGGATGCAAGGTAGAATGTTTAAATTCAATCCATATGCAAATGAAATCGGTAGGTCTTCATATGCTATAACTTCTATTGGCAATAAGCACAAATTATTTTGACTAAGTCCAATCACACTATAGGAACAAAAGTTAGTATTAAGGATTTGAACATAATTTGAATGCTAAAGCAATAAAAGTAAATGCTTCGGGGCTCTACCATGCACAAAAACAAAATAAAAGATCGGAAAACTCGAAGATGCGATAAACGAATGAAAAGAAAAATCAAGAAAATCGAGAAAAGGCCACAAGAGATCTCATTTTCACTCAGCTGGGGAATTGAAATAGATCTCTAGTAGCATCCAAATATTACAAGTCTCTATTAAAGTCTCAGTTGGGTGGTTCCACCTACCATAGTGAGTGCATGGAGCAGTAGAGTGTAGTCCATGACCACGTCCAAAGTCACAACCACGTCCAGATTCACATCCACTACCACGAATTGGATCACGCACGCGTCCTCCTCGCAAGTCGTATCTGCCTCCTAGCCCAGATGAGGCGATGTGTGCAAAGTTTTATGTTGAAGGTAAGACAAGAGGCCGGGCAGTGGATGTCTCGAACTCCTCAAGTCGGCCAAAGATGGACTTCATTGTTGGCAGTGTGTCTGATATAAGACATTGCTCCTTCGTTGCATGGTATCTAGAATGCAGGCCATCAAGGAAGCGGCATACCTGCCAGTTAGAACGCTATTGTATCTGTTTGGTGCAACATGAGGGCTGGAATATTGCAAGCTCCTCATACAGGCATGAGAGATGCTTGTAGTACTCGATGAGGGTGGAATCACCCTGAGATGCCGACCGGATTTGCCTGTAAATGTCTGCAAGGCGTGACTTTGTCTTCTTATAGGAGTATGTTTGCTCGAGGACCTCCCACATTTCCTTGGTCATATTTTTATAAAGAAGATTTGAGGCAATGTGAGACTCAACACTGTTGGTCATCTAGTTGATAACTAAATAGTTGTCAGTCTGTCATTTGTCGTACTCTTTGTCCTTTTGATATAAAGAATCATTAGTCAAAATGTAGAGTTTCCTCTAACCATCCATGAACACCATAAAAGATGGAGACAGAGCACGTAATTTTCTATACCCTTGAGTTTGACAGTAGTGTCCTGTGCCATAATATTCGTGGCCAAGGGCTTTGTCTCGGTAAAAAAAGGTATCATGTTGGTCTTAAAATAGAAAGAAGATTGTGTGATCAACTAAGGGTCCATTTGGTTGCAGGGTTGGACAGGGTTGGGTTGGGCAGGGGTACCCCTGTGAATAGTAAACTGTGAGGAGGAGAACCCTGTTTAGTTGTCGGACCAACCCGGGTTGGACCAAGCCAACCCTGCCCAACCCTGCAACCAAACGAGCCCTAAGGATGCACATAAGGGCTAAAAAATGCCTTAGAACTCAGGTTTGCCATTGAAGAAGGGCTGAAAACCCTCAATGGACAACAAATCTAGATTCTTGGCAGTGGTCTGTGATGAGTTTTGAATCTCCAATGAGTCATGCGGTACCCGTTGAGGGTAGCCGTTGGGCTGATGACCTTTCATAGGAGGTCTTGAAAGTGTAGGGTAGCGCTAACGGTAGGGATGTGTGCCCCCTGGCGGCACTGGTAGGTGCCGGAGATGCTCCTTTGGGGTCGAGCTACTGCACTGGAGGCGATTGGAGAGCCTTGTGCAAGCCTCTAATTCAGGGAAGAGTGTCTGCGTATGTTTTGCGAGTCTTGAAGGTGGCGATGCAGATTTTAGGTCAGAACTCTGATCTAGGACCGTTGCTCTGATACCATGTGGAGAAGAGAGACGAATGAGATATCTATTCCATAGGGCTAGGGTCTCTTATATAGAGAGAAAACCCTAGAGAGTACAAGAAAAAAATACATAAATATCACTGAGAATAGAATCCGAAGGGTTACAAACATAATTGTAATATAATAATTCTAATAGTTATTATAATAAAAAAGTACAAGAAAGTACAAGAAATTAAATCTGCTAATTCTATAATAAGGTGATCATGCGATGCCGATCTCTTCTCGTACCTTAGCAGTTGCCTTGCCAGTCGAGGTCGACTTGCGGTATATCAAGTAGCTCGGTGCCGCAAAAAGCCGCTTGGTTGTTCGGGTCCTGCAAAAATATGAAGAGATATCAGTAGACACAGGTATGCAAAGTAAATGAAAATAAAAATAAACAATGCAAAGAAATAAATAAGCAATTAAAGAAGGAAACTAAGCGCAGAAAAACCAACCTGATTCGTCGTGCCTCTCCGGTAACGTCACCATTTTGACAACATCCTAAATCAGTTAGCTAAAAGTGCCGAATTGTAGTACCTCACTCAGGTGATTAATCAAACAAAGGTTTTTCAACATTTATCAACCATGTAAGTGCACCCTCGGTCGAACTCAAGGAGGCAAACTCGCTTACTAGGACGGGGAAATGTACACTCAATTATATGTTCACATTCTTGGCTTATATATGTTTTTTTACGATTTTAGTGTATTTTTATTTTTATTTTATTTTTTAATATTAAAATTTTAATTAGTTTGGCAAAATTTTATAAAATAAATAAAATGAAAATGATTTTTGTAATATTAATATATAAAGAAAAAAATAAAGTGCGTTTTTCAAATAAAACCCTATAAGGAAGAAAGCATTTGATATATATATATATATATATATATTCTTGATAATCATGAGGAGGAAGGAGTATCCGCATCGATGTAGAAGGACCCGAAATGAAAGGGATTGCCTCTAATATAATAAAGAATGCCAAAAAATGCTAACAGTTCTAATAGTATAGTTAGTTTCTGAGTGCTATACTCTAGGGGGGTAGAAGGGTGAGGCAAATAGATCAAAAAATACATGGGAAAAGAATAAAATGTATAAAATTTTGGTATAATATAAATAAATATTTTTGTAATTTTTATATTTTGTAAATTTTTGGGTGATTTTCAAGCAACTAAAAAAGAGAAAACAAAAACAACCAAACCAACCAAAAGTTTGAAAGGCAAATGGGATCAACATTGAAAATAGAAATTTGGTTAAAAAATGGGGATAAATATACAATGGTGGTTTTTCCCTAAAAATAGAATAAAGTAGTCCATAATAACTTTTCTTTTTGTATTTTGATTTTCGATGAAGTTTTTGTGATTTTTAGATGATTTTTGAAGTAGACGCAACAACTCTCAGATATTTTGGAATATGACATGTATCTTGGTAAAAGGAATCTACAATATTTTTTTGTATTTTTATGAAGCAATATGAATAAAAAAATTCAACACTACAAGAAGGTCGAAAATATGGTTTTGATTTTTAAGATATCTAGAGAATCAAATATAAATAAAAAAATCCTTATTTATAGTGCAAAATCTATGGTACATGCCATATTTTTAGATTTTTAAATAAATGAAATGTGCTCCTCTAAAAAATAATTACTAAAAATATTATAGAAACTCCATACGAATCCATGTACTTTTTGATGAAACTTGGAGGAAAGTTCGGTCTAAGTTAGATCTACAATTATCCAAAAACAAGCATGATATAACGAATTGACTTATTGAACAAATAAATAAGAAAAAATGACACATTAAAAAATCACCATAAATCATCCGCATATCAAAATATTAGGAACTTGAATATAAGATAGGATTTTATAGCTCCTTTCCAATAAGACAATATTCAAAAAAATTTGAAGTCAGATGAATGATGCGGGCGCAAATACTAGAATTAGAAGCTAGTTCAAAAAATGCCTAGAGTCTGTTTGGTTGCTGGGTTGGGGTGGGTTGGGGTGACTTGATGTAAATAATAGTTATTTGGGATGGTTATGAGGGTTGGAAAAAAGAATGTGATGTGATGTCACTATGATTTATGATGAATTTTCAATCCAAGAATAGAGAGAGGTAAACCGGATTACCTCGAGATAACCCGGTTACCAAACGGAGCTTAAGGATGCGTTTGGTTCATGGGTTATCCGGGGGAGGATAACTCGTTTTTGTATTTGTGTGTTTGGTTGGTAGGTTAAGGGTTGGGAGGGTTTGTGTGATGTAATTATACTGATATTTGAAAAAGTTGGTAGTTATTATGATATGATTATATTGAAATTTGAAAAATTGAGTAGTTGTTGTGATGTGATTGTATTGAAGTTTGTAATATTGAGTAGAAGTTGAATATTTTATGATTTTTAAGATGATATGATGGTATAATATATAATTTTTTTGATGGAAAGAGATTGGATCCCACTAGTGGGTTAGGATTGTGAGGTTTGGGGGTAACCTGCCCAAATTAGGGATAACCCTCCATCCCAACCGATCCCAAGAGACACTATGACATTCACTCATAAATATCAAATATCACCACATATCCGGATCCCGTATCCCAATAGTTTCGTTACCATCCAAAAGGGATTGACGGCGCAGCTTGTTGCCCGTCTCACAATAATTTCTTTGTAATCCATATCCATAAAATGTAATAATAGTAAGTAGCCAGCGGTATTTCTTTTAAAAAAAATCAAGATCTGGACTCTCTCTGTACTGCAGCAGGAGAGGTCTCCGCCCAGAGGGAGCCGGGTGGTGGCGGCAAGACGAGTAAATGGTAGAGTGCAGTTGTGAGGTCCTTATGAGATGACTGCGGAGAGCTATGAATGGGAATTAGATCTCCACACATGTAGATGAGGGAGCTGAGAGGTCAAATATGATGGTGTTGCACGCGTCCGTCGTCCACCACCTTTTTCTTTGGCCCGACGTGAAAAGGAATGTAGTCTGAGGAGCTCCAACAAGTGCTATTTGCAACAGAGGTTATCGTTGATGGAGTGAAGCGATGATGTGCGGCTCTGGTAGGTTCTTCTTAGGGATGCAAACGGTCGGATACGGATACAGATATAGGTATTACCATATTCTTATCTATTTTCTAATACGAATATGGATGCGGATACGGATATTGACGGATATTAAAATTGTCTTACCATATCCTTAAAAAACGGATACGGATGTAAAACGGATACCGATCGTACATGAGTAATGTTAGAAATACTCTATAGAATTGACTTAAATATATAAGATTTGGATGGAAAACACATGATATTAATTTACTAAGTGTGTTTCTATCATAAAAATTAGATATATACGGTAAAAGGAGGTAGAGAATTATGTTATATATAGTTAAAAATAAATCTACGACTATATTTATATATAAAAACGGATATACGGATACGGATACAGATGTTTACGGATATCAAAACGATATCCATATCCGTATCCATTTTAAAACGGATACGGATGTCAAAATCTGTATAAAATGGATACGGTGACGGATCGAATACGGATATATCCGTATCCGTTTGCATCCCTAGTTCTCCTGCAACTCACAAAAAGTGGTTTGAGATAAAATATTGGCCAACAATTATGTGATGAGAACCAGGACGGGGATGTCCCTCTCTACGGGTGTGAAGGAACGAGAGGGTGGCTTCTCTGATCACAATCTTGGCCGGAGATGGACAACGGTGTGGGGATTCGATGGAGAAAGAACAGGTGGTTCACGACGGATGGAATCGAGGAGGGTGAAGGTTAACTGATATGGTGATGGTTTCTTATACCTACTTAAAACAAGAAAAAGAATGGCTGAATCTAAGTGCACCTAAAAGAAAAATGCATAAAGATGGATGTTGTCGCTTGGAATGATCGATGTTCCGATGAATCTAACCTGGATGTGGCGTCATGGCAATCGGCATGGATGAGGCTCGAATGGAGCGAAGCCATGATGCATGTGCATGCAAACCGTGGAAAAGGGGGGTTTACGAATGAGGAGAGAAAAAAAACTCAAATGAGGGTGGTTTGAAAATAATTTCCACAACGGGTATATATCGGTAAATTGTTTGTCACTTCGTGTTCCGTGATTGAAAAAACGTTTGTTATGCCATATGAACGGACAGGAGGGGGTTGAGAATCCATATTTTTAACACTGGTGCAACTTTTAGTCGTCCACGTGGCACGACAAACCGTTTGCCGCATGCGGAATATGAAGCGGCACACAGTTTGGCATATATGCTCATCGTGGGAATTATTTTCAAGCCGAAAATTTTATTGAATTAATACCCTAGCAGGGACTAACTCCCTTGGAAAACTCATGGTTAATCGACTCAAACCTTGTCGACGTTGTCACATAGACGATAAGATAGGGGTACCTAGATAGAGATATTCCTGTTGAAATAGGCGATGGGTTTAAATTTGGCTTTGAAGTTCTTTTTTTGTTGAGGTGGTCAAGGATGGATGCCTTCTTGTGGGCTCTGATCGAAGTGGAGATGGTGACGACAAGGGTGGTGCAGTCGAGGGCATGGTCAACAACCTGAGGAGATCAGATGTGGAAGGAGGTTGGTGGGTGTTTTCATGACAGTGGAATGAGGGGGACAAGGATGGAAATGTTGATGTATGTTCAACCCTCCTAAGTGCGTGTTTGGTAACTGGTTGGGTTGGGATATCCCCTATGAATAATAGCTGTTTGGAGGATTGGAAGGGTTGGAATGATAATTATGATGTGATGTGACATTGATTATGTGTTATATTAACTTTTTAATTAACATGTACAAGTATACAATAGGGGGTCAAAACCTAACTTTCAAATTGTAACTCAAAAAAATATGAAACTACATTCATTAAATAGCTTGTTAAAAGTTATATACAATTAAAGGTGATTTTGATATATTTTGAGTTTTTTATTTGAGAGATATAGGTTTGGGAAGCTACGATTTTGGAATCTTATTTAGGCCATAATTTTTATCTGTATATTATTTTTGTATGAAATTAATTTTGTATTTTTCTATATATTATTATCTATAACTTTTTTGTACAAAGTTTCTTTAGTTGAAGTATAAAAAGATGAACTAAAAATATGTTCCAAAAAATGAACAAAATAAATAAGGATTTTATAGTATTTTGATCCCTTATCTCCCCTACTTTATTCTTGTTGACCTAGTCATCGAGATGCCTAGGTCTTGGGGTTTCGGGCCATAAAATATTTTCAATATTTTTTCTTTTTCTTTTCTTTATTCTATAGGTTTGACGTTAAAAACCATATTTTATACACTATTTACATAATAATGCATGAATGATAAAATGCATGAATTAAACCTATTTACACGCATTTACTAAAATTTTTAAGCCAAAATGATAGAATAAAGATGATAAAATGGAGATTCGACAGATATGGATACAATCACATTTGTTTTTGAAGAATATAGATATGTATATCCTTATTATTAAGTGTGTATCATAGCATATATCAATGCGTGTATAAAAACGATCTAAAAATATTACAAGGTTACATACGATACAATGTGTTTTAGAGTCAATTAAAATGCAAGAAGGGAAAATATAGAGTTACTTACAAAAAAGGTCCCAACTATACCTTGATCACTAATTAGGGCCTCCGTTTGAAAAATAATAATGAAGGGTCGAATCCCTTTTTTTGTATCAAATACATGCTTGCTCAAGCTTCCACAACCTTTCTATGTCGATATGAATGCATAAAGTGGAAATTTTAGTAACCATTTTATAACATTTAAAAAATAAGGCATCTAGTTGGGAACGGAAATTTTAGTAACCATTTTATAACATCTAAAAAATAAGGCATCTAATTGGGAATTGAGGCATAAGAGAGGTCATTTTTATTTATTATATACTCAATTATATATTTTATGCCAATTTTTTAAATAAAAGTTAAGTTTAGCATGATACTTTATTTTCTATTTTATTTTATCATATTTATAATTTATGTAATTTTGATTTGATTAGCTATTAAGTCCAACTCTACAAAATATTTATGTCAATTTAAGTGTTAGGAAAATTTTATTAGTTATAAAATAATCTGTATTCGTTGGTAAAACATTCATATCTTATTACGATTATCTTGTTCCATATTTGTATCCATATTTAAGGATATGGTTTACGATTGTCAATATTTGCAAGAAATATGTTAATCTCCAAGGTCTTTCCATCATTTAATATTAAATATTTTCAATCCTATGAAGCCTTAAAAATACAAAGAAAATGAATTTCACAAATTAACAAATCGACAATGAAACATGCTTTAATAGAGATATGAAAATCACTTGAAGGTAGAGCTTTATTAAACAACTATTTAGTTAAAAAAACTTACTAAAGAATGGCTTGAACGATGAGTGACGTGTTTCTTACGATAGTTGGAGTTCCTCTTATAGGTTTAGGGGATCTTCAAAAAATTCCAAGGTAATAATGTCAAGTGGTTAGCCATAATGCACTGAAATTTAGATGGTGTGTTGGTATAATGTGAATATGTACCAATGTGTAAGAAGCAAATAACATCGGCTTTACCAGGAAAGTCACATGCATACAGGTTAACAAAGAATGCACTATCAAAAATTGTATAATGAAGGATCACAAAGTTTTTGCAAGATATACACTGATGTACACATATACATAATCATGCAACAAATTAATTAGTAAATGAATTGAACTTTCGAGGGATACATGTATTGGTGTAAGGTTGTACATGCTTAAAAACGATAGAAACATCATTGAAGCAGTAAATGTACTACTATAAAATACAAATAAACCAATGCATCGACACAACATTTAAGTAAGAAATTAATTAGTTTAATCAATAAAAGAGTTAATTGAAGATAAACCGGTTAACTGATGTGCAATGTATGGTTTGTAGGTTTAGGCTCATCTACATCATAAATATAAATAATAAAATGAAAAGTAGTTTAAATATCTAACAATCTTGTCCTTGCTATTTTCATTTATTAGGATGTCACATATTTATTATGCTTTAGTTTTTGCTTTTATCTTTGAACTTTTATTCTCCTTTATGTTCGCCTTATTAAGCTGAAATGTCATGCTTTATATTAGGAATTATCCCTTTCTATTTTCATTCTCAAACATTAGTATTATTCTATAACATCATTTTGTTCTTTTTACTGCCAAGATTGAATTCTTAAAATCCCACAATTGTGTAGTTTGTAACATGCTCATAGTTGCCTTTGATACACACTCTCCCGCTCAATTCCAAGCCATGTTGCCAACTCTTTTTCCCTTTAAATCCGTCAATCAAATTAAATTATAGTGTATGACTTTCTAGAGAAATTTGGAACGGGTCAAGTCAAAAAGTAAAAGTCTTGTATCAAAAATCATCTAATTTTACGATGTTGATCGTGTTCATCTCAATGAGTAGCATATACGAATTGATCATCATCTAAAACAACTAATAGAAATGTTACAAATGTATACATATAAGCGAACATCTTATGAATAATGAGTATATTCAATTCAAGGGGGTGGGATACTTTAATAAAAGGGTAAAATGTATATGTCCCATTTTTCGCATATTTTTTTTTAAAATAAAAATCATGTAAATTCGTTATTATATCCCTATATTATGTCGTTCAAATTTCATGCGAAATAGAAATTCCTACAACCTCCATTTAGACGGGGGCAATTTGAAAAATCCTGTGACCGTTAAAAAATGACTGTTTGGATGGAGGTCGTAGGAGTCTCTGTTTCACACGAAATTTGAATAACATAATATAGGAATACAATGATGAATATTCACGGAAGATTCATCACTGAAGAAGTTTTCAAAAAAATAAAAAATAAAAAATAAAAATAAAGAAATGGAACATAGAAACTAAGTTAACTACTCTGTACAACCCTATTTTCCCTTAATAAAATCGATTAATATGAAGATCGACGATATTTTGTTTTTAGCTCCAAACTTAGTTTTCTGCAGCCACCCTGTTTCTATTTTTCCCTTAATAAAATCGATTAATATGAAGATCTACAATATTTTTATTTTTGGCTCGAAACTTCCTTTCGTTTGATTGCAGGGTTGGGCAGGGTTAGGTTAGATTGAAGTACCCCTGTCAATAGTAAACTGTGAGAAAGATTGGAATGTTTGTAAAGAAGGTACCCCCAATCCTGCAACCAAACAACCCTTTTCTTTCCAATCAAACTGCTAACGTGCCCCTCTCTAGTTCACCCGCCTCTGCCGGAGAGAGGCACCGCCCACCACCTCCTCGGCGGACCACCCCTCCATTCTGAGCAGCGTCGAAGTCGACATCCACAGCCGTGAAACCCTAACCACGACCGCCATGGATGGATCCGGCGGGGTCCTCCCGTGCGTGGGGAAGCTGGAAATCGCAAACCCGAAGCCCCTGGCCTTCCTCTGCGGCACTCTCCCCGTCCTCGCCGGCGACGCCGCCTTCTCTCCTCAACCCCTTCCCTCGCCCTCCGCCCACACGTGATCATCTCCTGCCGCATTCTTCTATATGCCCCCCGGCCGCTTTCTCGCTTGATTTCACGTGAATTTTCTGTTGCAATGTTGGAGCTCCGCGATATCAGATGCTGCCGAGGGAGACCGACCTCAACAGCCTCCCGTTGCTGCCGCATAACCCGAAGAAGGTCTTCTCTACTGCGTGCAACGAAGACGTCGGTACGTGGTTGTAATACGTCTTCTTGCGAGCTGATTTGTGGGCACCTTTATGTCTTATGGTTGAGCATCTGCCTTCCATACAAATTACTTTTTCCTCAAAAAAGGGAGCGAAGAACATGGATAATGTTAGAAAATAGAGAATGCTGAAGTGAATGATAAACAGAGCATAGCAAGACAAATATAAACATGAAAAATAAGGTTTTTTTATGTGGAATCATACTCCCTAAAGAGCGGGATGAAACTATGAGAGAAGCTTTCAAAGAAGCGGATATTGCATTCCATTTTTTTAATGGATAGAGAAGGTCTGGAGCTCCTTATATAGCCTCCACAACAAGATTTTTTAGGATTTTTTGAAAACAACGTGAATAAATTAAAAGTGCAGCAAAATTAATCCTCTGTTCGAGTAATTCAATTTTAAAACCAATCAAACCGCATCAAAATATTCCAATTAAATCATGATAGGTAGAGTTGTTGAAGAGCAATATGGGTAATTTTAATATCAGTAAAACTAACACTCGAAAATTCATTGAAATCAATAACCAATTAATTATCTAGAGCATAATACTCAATGAAATTCAATGAAACAGGCGCCACAAGTTTCTCGTGAACAGATCTTCAAAATGACTATTTTTGCTCAATTCTCTTAAATATGTCTAAACTAATATTGAATTTATAAGCTCATAACATTCATCACATTCAATTAATAATCAAAGAATGAGGTCCTAATACCAACTTAAAGAGCACCAAAAGATCTTTTAGACAAGACGAAATTCACATTTTTTGGAGCTATGGTTTGCAAGTTATGAAACATCGAATATAGGGCCTAATATGCAAATGAAATTGACAATAAATAAACCAAAAACAAAGCATCAAAGACATCTAAAAATTAATATAAATGGATGGGTCTCAGTGCAAATAGCTCATGGGGGTATGTCATGGTTGTGTTAACAAAGGAGGATAAATGTGGGGCGATCACTTGGCCGTTGATTTAGGAAGATATTGACTAAACCAAGAAAAGGAAGAGGGAAAAAATAAATTAACAAAGGAGTTCAAAGGGATAATTCTCTAAATAAAACTTGTATCTACAATTTATAAGAAGATTTCAAATTTTAAATACGAAAAATGTGTACAAGATACGATTTTTATAGTATTTTATAGATATAAAATACAAGTTTATGATTTTTTATTTTTATTTTTAATTAAAAATACGAATAAAAAATAAATCTCTAAAACTATTTATACACTATTTTTTAATAATTAAGAAAGAGTAAAATAAAAATAGAAAAGGGAGTATATACAACAAAAATAAAGCACTATATATAAAGTTCCAAAACATCTTTTTCTTTGGTTTTCAGATTTTCTTATAGTTTTATTTTTGTGTAATTTATTAAAACACAAATCAAAAAAACTAAATGAAAAGAAATAGATTCAGAAAGAGTTATTATATACATAAAATAATAGTGTATAGTTAGTCAAAATATACACTATACTATTCGATCCCAAAGTCCAAATTTCACATGTTAGACTCTGATTCGGTTGAATTTGGTATTATTTCAAAGAGAATTTGATGTACATTCAAAGGTTAATTGGATGCATAGGAAATTGTATGGAAGAAATATTCAGATTTACGTGTTTTTGTCTCTTGAATTAGTGTTTGGATTTATTGGTGTATATATAAGATAGTATTTTTTAGTTATTAAGGTTAGCAGTATCATAAATGGAGATGATTTCATGCTAATTGGAGTTAAGATGGATTTATTAAAAAAAGAAAATTTTGTTTATATACGAATAAATATTAACACATATTCAACTCCTTATTTATACGGTTTTTATTCTGATTTACTTCTTTAACTTATTTATAATATAATTTTATACAATTATTCGGTTTCTATTATCAGTTGTATTTTATTAGTTTCTTGATTTTAGTGGTATTTATTGAGTATTTGTTTAGGGATTCATATTAAAATTATAGTATCAAGATTATGAATTACATATTCATCACCTCTCTTATACTTAAACTTTGGTAGTCCCTTAGCAAGCACTTATTTAAAGAATAAGTGAAAAAAACTTTAGATTGAATAACTGACTGTGAAATTGATGACAAGACTCAATGATAAGGTTTCAATTTTCGAGAACTCATCAAGGTCAAGTCACACTGATTGCTCACTCAAAAAGAACTCAAAATGCTTGGTTCTCGAACTTTCTTATTCTGCAACATAGGTAATGGATATGACTTAGTGTTGATTGCAGTACAGAGTATACAATCAATGTTTCACCTTAAATCCTAGTGTATGCCACTAATTTAATAACCAAATCCTCAACTCTAATTTTAGAGCCAAGTCACAATTCAGTCCACTATCGCTTTAGGTGTCAGACTAAAAACTATGAGCAAGAAATACTAGCAAACAAATGCATAGTATAGTGTCTTATTCCTTCTCTCATCTCATCGGACAAGACACCACTGGAGTTCTAAAACAATCACATTTATTATTTTTTTGGTATGGATCAACCCATATGCCAAGGAGTTTCAGTTGTATGCACTTGTTTTTTGCGAGAGCATTAGGGTGCATTTTTTCTTTGGTACCTTTGGTATGGGATCCTATCTTGTAGCATTTAGGATGCATATCCCTTTCTCGTGCTCGCCCGATTCTTATTTTGTGATCTATATCATTGAAAAGGGACAATATTGTGGTATGCTTTCATTGATCCCAATGGAAAGTTAAAAGGTTGTGAGCGCTTCCAATTTATTCAGCTCTTCTTGTGAAAACATTCTAGAATTTTGAGCTTTTATTCTGAAATTTTAAGATATATAAGGTGTACTGGTTAGCTTGTAGTTTTTACAAAGTTTGGATCATGAGAGGTGACTTCAATGTCACCTTATTTGCAACAGATCGGTCTTGAGACTATGACATCTTGGACTTGGGAAGACCTACTTTTTTTGAGTTCACGAGGACCTTGCTTTGGAGGTGTTGGATTAGTCAAACTGCCTATATATTTGGCGGACACATTGCAATTTGGGCTCAATCATTTCTTGGGATCAGTGGAGCTTCTAGAGGTTTTCCCCTTGATAAAGGTGCTTCCTTTTCCAAGATCCCATCCAGATCTGTTGGATTTTGGGGGATCTACTCGTGTAAGCTACATTTTTTGCTTCAAGTGTCCATGGAAATTAGATGGAGATCTCAAAGTTCATGTTAGTAGTTGCAATCTTCTAGGTCATCTTAAGGGGGGATTTGGGCTCTTCAGTCGATGTTGGTCTCATTTCGTAAGGAGCCTTGAAAGCAATATAGTCAGTAGAGGTATTGGCTCCGGATGAGATGGCTAGGTTGGACTTACTAGAGGACTTCATGGAGTTCATGGTTGAGCAGAGATTGACAAGGTAGAACTACCAAAGGGTACTCTTAGAAGATGAAAAGAAGAGTGAGGTAGAGTGAAAGTAATGTTCAAGGCAATCTTTCTTAAGGAGAGGAGTGAGAATACTTGCTTCTTCAATGCGATGGAAAATGGCAACGAAATTCCACTCATGTTATGGAGGCGGTGGCCGCAAGTTACGGGTAATGAAGATATTATGGTTGATGTGATGAACCACTTTAGGGAGAAGAAGAAGAACATGTTCATATTGTTGAGATGGTGAGATAGGGATGGACATCACGTGTCTGCACGTAGGCTACCATGTCATTATGTCCTTTTACCATCGTGGAGATCCGATCAGTTCTTTTCAGCCTGAATGTAGATGGTTCTTTAGAATAGAATGGGTTACCATATTTTTCTTTCATGAATTCCTAGACCTTGTGGATCTTGATGTTTTTATAGTTGTGGAGGAGCAGAGGCTGAAGAACCATGGCTTTGAAAGGCTGAACCGCTCTCATATTGTACTACCTAAGAAGGGTAGTGAACCAGGGGGAGGGCTTCCACCTTATTGCCCTTCCTAATTCCCTAATTCTATGTACCTCATTATTTCAAAGGTCCTAACGAAAGGTTTGTTAGATATGTAAGCCAGGGAAAGATATTATGCAATAAAAGTAGTTGTGAATTAGATATGAAGTTCAAATCCATGATTTCATTACCGTTTAATGATCATTTGAGAAATCTATTGATAAGTCCTTGAAGGAGGCAACCAAACATGGATTTGAACTTCAAGCTCAATCAAAGTTTTCATATATGTAGGATGTGTCAGTATTGGGAATAATTTAAGTAGATATGATAATAATATATTACTACCATGACACTTCCATTCTAAGGGAATGATGAAATCAGTTGGATTTAAATGATTTTGCTTTGAGGCTCAATGAATGAGACTTAATTGGGTTAAATCTCAATCCATAAAACTAATTTATAGATTCAAAGAGTTAGAAATTGATTCAAAATATTTCGGATTCAATTGGTGAAATGATTCAAAAAGTATCCAACTATAATTGTACAAGGTGGTCTAATCCTTGATATTAGATGTAAATATAACTACCAAGTCAATATACATATTTATATAGTCTCCCTAGTGTTGGACATGTGAGCCCTGGGCGAACCATTCTTACAATAAATATTATTGTAATATATATGTTTATCAATAAAAGTTATTGATGTTTCACTCCCTTTCTGAAATTAAATGAATGAATGCACTATAAGGTCCCTCTGTACAATTACGGTTATATACCATGTCCATCTTGATGATCATATTGCTGTTGATTCATTAAATGAATCATAGAAACTAGTGTTTGGATGAATATCTAAAGAGTTAGATAGAGGACTCATCAAGCACCGTCGAATGATTATCAAGAGATGATCTCCAGCCTGAGTAGGAGATGGCAATCCATTCTCACATAGGCTGATATCTGACCGACCTCTTGATGCAGGTCGTCTACATGGGAATGGTGATTCAGATGTGTCAGATTCGTTAGGTCAAAGGGTTAACTTAACGAGATCGAGATAACCTAAGTCCTATGTTGAATGCTGTCACAACATAGGCACACATCCTCTGACCGGAGACAGATGTGTTACTATATGTCTGAGTGTGTACATTTGACAGACTAATAGGTTGATGACCTAACCAAGTTCTATACACCGACGCGTTGGAGTGCATGTAAGGGCATATGAGTAATACGGTCTCTCAAAGGGATCATACATGCTCACTTATGAACCGGAAGACAAGAGCTCACTCATGAGGTATTGGGACCGATCAAATTCCATGCATGGTCGTCGTGCTTTGGAAGCATGACAAGAAAGGTATGATATATGCTTTGGGAAAGCATATGATCGATACCGATTCCCAATGACCAAGATTGAGAAACTTGATGATAAAACCCTGAAGAAGACAATATAAAATTGATCTACATCTTCAGGTTGATCATAGGTCCTCCAGTATGCAGGATGTACAGGTATTGGGAATACCTGAGGATGATGTGATCATAAACGATTGTATAACCATGACGCTTCCATTCCGAGGGAGTGATGAAACAGGTTTGGATTTTAGTGGCTCCTCTCAGTAGAGAAGCAATCAGATCTTGGTCCAAGTGTTGGACATTGGTCTGAATGAGATTCAGATGCAATGAGAAGATTAGATTTACGGTCTTGATTTAATCAAGCATCTGTGGGAGGTCTGTGAGATCTGGGTTTGAGATGAGACCTCAACATCCAAGTCACTATACGTAGAACAATACAATCGTCCTGTCCTTATATCCAAGTATCTGCGGAGAAAGCACATTATTCTTGAAGGAGTTCAAGAATAATTCATTTGATGAATTATGTGTCCAAGCAACATGATGTTGATAATTAAATAAGATTTAATTATCAAGAATAATATCAATAGGATTCATATTGTGAGAATGATTATCCAAGATAATTAAATAGGATTTAATTATCAAGGAAATGCAGATTGTGGATAGTGTTATCCATAATATCTGAGTATATATTATAAATATGATTTATAATATATTAAAGAGAGCACCTTTGTAAATAGTATTTGTTAATTGTTAATGTGAATTGGATTCACATTAAGAAATTAATTGGAAATGTAATTTACAATTTAGTTTGGGCTGTGAATATGATTCACATATTTTCAATGGCATGATTGAAATATTAACTAATTAATTGAGAATTAATTTAGTGGATAAATTTGCAATAAATATACACTAATTAATTTGGAATTAATTTAGTTGATAATGTTGTAAATAAATAAGAGATAATGATATGAATTAAGAAAGAAAGATAATCCACCTAATTACACGAGGTGACGTCGTCACCCATGACTTGGTCATGGGTGACATCCCATGTGTTTTGGGTGGATAATTATCTTTTTAATTATCATCTCATTATCTTATGATTATTGATTTATTTATTGAATTAAATTATATTGATGATAATGCAACATATATTTAATTTAATATAAATTAACATGTTGTTTTTGAACAACAATGATCATGACCAATGATTAAATACACATATCAATCTAACCATTGATTTTGTGTATGTCATGGATTGTAATACATGGACTCCCAAATTAGTATATAAAGAGGGCAACCCTAGTCCTTTGAGAGAAAATATTCTACACGCCTACTCTCTCTCTCTCTCTCTCATTTCTCATTCTCTCCATCTCTCTCTCTCTCTCTAAGGTGGCAGTCCACCTTGTGTTTTGAGGGAAATAGCAATCACCTCTACGCCCTTGTGTTATCGCTTCGATTGCCCGTGGATTTCCATCTTCTTTAGAGCTTCTTGCTCTAGAAGGAGATGTCGGATTTCGTTGGACGAAATCAGGAGATTCAAGGCTTGCATCTTCATCGAGCATTGTGGGAGGAACGCATCTCATCATCGTGCCCGCAAGTGCCATCTTCGTAGATCGGACTTGAGTCAGGAGGATCTCTTGCTTTAGAGATCTATTGATCGCAACCACGCTTCAAGAGGTATTTTTAATACTTTGTGGTTTGATGAAACGATCCAAGAAATGTTCTTGTGATCATGTGGTTTCATCTCTTGATTTAAAATTTTTTAAATTCCGCTGCACCTAGCGACTAGTGCGACTAGTCACCCAGATTGCATGAGATACGATCAACACGCTTCCGTGATGTGCTTGAGGATTCCTCGTATCCTTCAAGTGGTATCAGATCCTTAGGTCGGAAAAGGTTTTGAATACGAACCGTAAACCTAGGACGACTTCGGTTTAAAAGGGTTGCGAAATTTTTGTCGCATTTCAATTTTCGCACCCCTGTATAATTGGATTTTTCGGCACTGTTTAAATTGTTTGAAGACGAAATTTTCAATTGGTTTTTGTTCCCCATTAAATAAGGAAACCATAGGATCTGAGTTTATGAAATTTGGATTTCATTTGCTCAAGATATGGCCTTTTGAATAAACATGTATTCATTGTTGCGGGTACTACGAATCTAAACATGATTGATGAGTTAATTACTGTTTTGATGTGTCTCTAGATGCGTGAAATATCACTGGGATTCGGTCATAAATCAAATTAGCAATCTTTGGAAAGTGATTTTGCTTAATTTGGATTTAAATTGATCAAAATATGTTGATTTTAGTGAGTAGGGATCACTGCTGAAAATTGACGAATTTGATCATGAACCTTGTGATAGTCATTCAAATAAATTGATGAAAATTAATTGTTAATTTTCTGAAATAATTAGTGATAAATATTTGTGAAAAATTTAAAGAGATAATTATTTCATTGAATTACATTTCACTAACCAAGATGATAAGATAGTTGATATTGATCATAATTGGTCATCAACAAACATTGTTTTCATGCAAAACCCTAGTTTATCCTACAATAGTTGTAGGACAACTTTTACATGCAAAACCCTCTTTCTTGAATAGGATTGGAGATTTGTTTAGCAAATCTCCTTATAATATTATCAAAATGGTTTTGATGAATATTATATGGTATAATTTCAGTTGAAAAAATGATGAGCATCTCAAAGTACACAATCATCTATCTGTCATTATCCTTTCCTGAGGTGGATATGGTGTCTAGTCGGGAGCGTTGGGGTAGCGGGTTGCACCGGATGTGGTCCATCCCACTCCCGTCGGTAGTGGTCATGACAGCGGGTAGGGACTCGATAATGATGGAGAAGTTAAAGTGTATTTTTCTAATTATTAAAATTTGAATAATATATACTTTGATATTATACCTACTATTCAAGTAATAATCAAGTTTGTTGATTGAAAATTAGATTGATGATTAATTTAATATGATTAAATTAATTATATCCAATAAACACTCTATTAGGAATAGATGTGTATTTCCCTTGGAAGAACTAATTATGTGAATATGATTCACGATAATTAATTATTAAAATTCTAATATGAGGTGGAGGATCACATAAGTGACATCCATGGTCACCCGTTAATGAAAGGGTTCCGTCGCCAGGGATTGCATATAGGAGACGCATGTCTGAAGTGACTGCTCCTGTATACAAGCACATCTGGATCGTACTCTTTGCTTCTCGAAAGAGTAAGGCCATATGCGTAGTGACCCCAATATCGAGTCCTCATATTATTGGGGTGATATTGGATTGCGCATAGCGAGTTCTAATCCTGTTGACGGCTGGTTCAATTAACAACGGGTCAACATCATCTTAGGGATGGTGGGTCCAGGTGTTAAAGACCGAATTGGGAAATGCAAGTTGGACTTGCAAGGCGGAATGTGTTCCCGCTTTTTTTATCGAAGTCACAAGTTCTCATATTATTGGAATGTGACAAAGATAGGAAAGGAGATCCCATATCTTTCTTGAGATATAGCGGTAGTATATCTCTTACTTTGAAAGACAATAAGGGAATAATCTTTCAATGTTGACATAGCAAGACAAATTTAATTTAAAATGCCTTAATCAAATGTCTTAAAAATGAATATATGATTATTTATATGTTCTAATATAGTGCATTCTTAATTTCAGAAAATGAAGTCCATGAACTCACTGAGCAGACTCCTAAAGGTAAATCAGTTGACCGGACCAAATTATTCGGATTGGATCCGAAATTTCGATCTTGTCCTATCTGCGGAGCGCATCTCGTATGTGCTATCCAAGGACAAGATAGCAAACCTTAAGACCGCGGAAGATAAATCTTTTAATGAGAAATATGATGAAGATCATAACTTGGCAAGGTGCTATATTCTTGGGTCATTGTCCAATATGCTTCAGAAGCAATATGTGGAAATGAACCATTGCCAAGAAATCATGCTGAATCTGAAGGAAATGTTCGGTGACATAAACCGCACACTGCGTTATAATGTGATGAAATAGCTTAGTCGCTGCAAGATGCAGGAAGGGACCTCTGTTAGAGAACACGTACTCAAAGTGTTTGGGTACCTCTCTGAATTGGAAACCCTGGGAGCCTACATGGATTCTGAAATGCAGGCTGATTTCATTCTCTTGTCACTCCCTAAGTCTTTCAGCAACTTTGTCGTGTCATATCACATGAGCAAAGGTGATTTCACTAATGCTGGGTTGTTAGCTGCATTAAAGTCTGCAGAAGACGTAATGAGGAAGGACGACCCCTCTGCTAGTGTAATGGTTGCACAAGCAAAAGGAAAGCGCGATCGGAAGCAAGGTTCTCGGAAGGGCCCGCCCAGAAGAGAAAGAAGAAGAATCAAGGAGTTGGTTTATCTTCTGGTGCTTCCACACTAATGACATCGAAGAAGACCGATGTCTGTCACCATTGCAAGAAGCTGGGGCACTGACGGCGTAACTGTCCAGAATACTTGAAGTCGGCTGACAAAGGTAAAGCTCCAGCAGGTATGAAATCTACTTTCATCATTGAAACTGGCTTTCTCGTTGGACGAGAAGGAAGTTGGGTTATAGATTCTCGTGCTTCTATTCATGTATGCAATTCGTTGCATTTATTTCAGGAAACTAGGAATATGGAGAAAGGTAAGATAGTCATCCAGATAGGATCCGATGCAGGTGTTGTAGCAGTCGCCATCGGGGTCTGCCAACTATCATTATTTAGTGGTCGAGTCTTAGTACTTAAAGAGTGTCTTTATGTACATGAAGTTAGAAGGAATCTGGTATCTGTATCTAAGCTTGTTAGAAATGGATATTCCTTCACTTTCTGTAATAAATTAATCATAAACCGTTATGATAAATATATTATGGATGGTATTTTGACTTCTGGTGGACTCTATGAATTGTGCATTGATGAATGTGTCATGAATGTTACTACCACTAATAATGGAAACCCCAAAAGATCTAGGGAGGATGGAAATCATTCTAATATGATTTGGCATCAAAGGCTTGGTCATTTACCTGTTGATAGGATAAATAGATTGATAAAGGATGGACCTTTAGATTTTCTACAGGTTCAATCTTTACCTACCTGCGAACATTGCATTCGAGGTAAAATGACTAGATTACCTTTCCGTAACAAGGTTACGAGATGCGAAGGTAGTCTTGACCTAATACATACTGATGTATGTGGTCCCTTCGGTACCGCGTCTAGAAATGGATATCGATATTATTTGACATTTATTGATGACCATTCACGAATACGGGTTTATCTTCCTACTACGTCATAAATCTAAAACCTTTGAAAAATTCAAAGAGTTTAAGGTTTTGGTTGAGAACCAAACCGATATGAAGATTAAACAGATTCGATCTGACCGAGGTGGTGAGTACCTCTCAGATGAATTCAAGGAATATCTCAAAGAGAATGGAATTATCTTCAATCTCCCTGGAATCCCCCAACTAATGGTGTTGCTGAAAGACGCAACAGGACCATCATCGGCATGGTCCGTTCAATGATGAGCAAAGCACGTTTACCTCTTAGTTTCTGGGGATATGCAGTAGAGACTGCAATATATATCCTGAACAAGATTCCTAGCAAATCTGTACCCAAGCCTCCTCACGAGCTCCGGTATGGTACCAAACCTAGTGTTAAACACTTGAGGGTTTGGGGTTTCTTGGTCCATGCGAAGAACGTGGATGCAAGTAAGATAGAATCTCGCACTTGTGAGTGTTACTTCATTGGGTATGTTAAAGATGGTATTGGATACCAACTTTATGATCCTGAGACCCGAAAGGTTTTTGTCTCTAGGGATGTGAAATTTCTAGAGGATGATTTCCTTAAAGGTCAAGACAGAAATGAAGTAGAGGAACTCATTGAATCCTTTGAGGATTCTGAGATTCCTGAACCAGAAATTGAAGAGATAAGTAAAGATTAAATACCCATACCTCTTCAAAAGAGTTCGAGGGTGGTTGCATGATGAACCCACATTTCATCATCTTTATTCTATCATTTTGGCACCAAAAACCCTAGCAAATGCCCGTAAATAGCATTAAAATCATCATCTTAGCATTCATGCATGCGCATTATATTAGTGTATAAAATACTGTAATTAAGGCCAAAATTATAGAATAAATAAAGAAAAGAAAAAGAATAAAATATTGTAAATATTTTATGACCCGAAACCCCGAGACCTAGGCATCTTGATGAATAGGTCGACAAGGAATAAAGTAGGGGGGGATAAGGTCAGAAATACAGATAAAATACCTATACCTTGTATTCATTCTTTATTCATTTTGGGACCCATTTTTGGTTTCACTTTTTATACATCAAATAAAGAAACTTTGTACATGAAAATTGTAGATAATTTTATAAATAAAAATACAAAATTGATTTCACAAAAAATAATGTACAGACAAAAAGTTATGGTCTGAATAAGAATCCAAAATCCCAACTTCCCAGACCCGTATCTCACAACTGATAACTCCAAATGCAGCATACTCACCTTTAATTGTATATAGAAGAAAATAAGCTATTTAATGGCGGTGGTTTCGCATCTGGCGGAGCTACGGTTTGAAAGTTGAGTTTTGGACCCTCATTGTATACTTGTACATATTAAAATATTAAATTTATTATTTATTTATTATTTTTATAATTTTATATTTTTATAATGTTGTAAATATTACTTATAATAATTGTGAACATTAAAATCTGAATAAAAACTTAAATAAAACACAAATAAAAATACTGGTATATAATTGATACATAGGTATTATACATATACTTACACCTATACAAAACACTTTTTTATTTTTATTTAATATAAAATACTTCAATAAAATAAAATAAAAATATAGTTGTGTATATAAAAGTATGCTATAATTTTATAAAATCATAAATAAAAATAATAACATTAAAAATACCTAAATAAAAATAGAATACTTAAATATATAGATATATATACTATAAAGGGCATAAATGCAAACTTGTAAAAATACGTCTCATAAAAATAAATAAAAATCACCATAAATTAATTCATAAAATAATAAACATTTTTCATTTTATAATTAAAAATCAATAAAATCGTTTGCTATTTTAATTTGATTTTAGAAATCTTTTTCTCCAGGATTTTCCTGGTTGGTCCACGTGGACCAACCAGGGGGCTAGGAGAGTTGACCTCGGTCAACTCTCTGCCCAACACCTGGGCTGTGTCAGAGCTGCGTTTTGACCCGTTTCCACCCTTTTTTCGAGGCCAAGGCTTTCACTTTTTCATGATGATTTCTTCAGCAAATATGTTGCTCGACTATCAAGGATACTCGCCCCATGTTTATGTTGGCTTTTGGAGCGCTGCACCGCCTTGTGCGCCTCGTTGAATGTGCCCACTCGGCCATGTTCAAAACCAGCCCCCTTTCATCCATTCCACTTTGAACCGGTTTTTGGGCACCAATAGCTTCTAGGTGGGGTTGAGGGCGAGCTCTTGTGACAGGGGAATCCTCCCCCACTGCCGTCGAGGTGCGGCGAGCCTCCAAGCACCGTGTTCCACCACCTCCGGCCGTACGGCCGTCGAGGTTCTTACCTCGGGTTCTACACCCTTGAGGTTGTGTCTTTTTCATTTTTTTAGTAGTTCAGTTAGCTGTTGTTATTAGGTATAAATTTGTGCATTCCGTTCATGATCTGATCGACTTCTCGCCACTATCACCCCCTTGCCGGAGCAAGCTCCGGTGAGCTCCATTTTCTTCCGCCAGCCACGCCATCATCCATTTGTTTTGTGCTCGTGCTTGCCTGGGAACCACTTTCTCTCGCCTGGCCCTTCTTTTGCAGGTTTTCGGAGCAAGGGACCCCCGCCTGGGGTCGACTTTTGAAGGTTGGAGCTCCGCCCAGGTCCGCCTCCTCCGCTCACCATTACTGGAGCCCCTTGGAGCTTCTGGATACTTCAGATCGATAGGGAGGAGACCTGGGAGGTTAGGGAGGTCATCGGGGGGAAGGAGAACGCATCGAGTCTGAAGATTTTGGGAGCTCAACGTCAATCAGGCCGTGTTCTTCGGCCGTTCTTCCTCGTTGCTTCAACGCCGTCCGATTGAGTGGAGTTCCTCCAACGCTACAGCATCCGTTGGATCTCCTCCAACTGCCACCGTTCGATCTTCAGGAGGTGATCTAATCTGAGCCGTTATAATCGAAGGGATATCGCGAGCCGGCGAGCTGACACGTGGACTAGTGGCTGAAGCCACACCGTCGGATCCGCGCAAGGCTTGGGTAATTTTGCTTCCTTACCCAGGCCGTTTTTTGTATTTAGTATTTAAGTATTAAAACTTTCCTTTGTTGCTTTAAAACTTCTGTAGAAATTGCATTCTGAACCCCTTGTTTTGTAATATTACGTTGGTGCCCCTGCCAGATGCGCGTGCGACGCACGTGGGTTTGGTGCTTTTGCAAGGGCACCCGTGCTTGTCTTGTTATTTAACTTTGGTCCTTAAAAGTTTTATTGTAGTATAAAATTTCTGGAAATATTGTCGCGAGGCCCTGGAACATTTGTTTAATTACGGATAAACCCCTGCCAGGTCGCGTGCGAGTCACGTGTGCCTGGTGACTTTTACAGGGAACTCCTCACGGCTTTAGGGTATTGTCTTTTGGTCCAGAATATATTTTACTCAGTTGAAAGTTTTGGTGAAAATTGCATGAACAACACTGAACTTTTGACTATTCGCATTAAGGTCCCGGCCAGGCCCTTATTTTGTGCGTACTTGATCTAATTATTTGGAGCCTCATTCAAATCCCAAAATTTCTCAAATTTTAAACTTAAGCTCCTGGACACTTGTGCTTTGATGCTATCACTTTAGTTTTTGATTTCAATTTATTTTGATAGTTATTAAAAATCAAAAACTTGCTTTTTGTGCACTGTCTAGCTTAGAAAATGCCAAAAAAATATTAAAACACTTCGAAAAATTCCAAAAAAATTACCTAGTGTCTATTTTATCATATTTCAGTGTCAGTCCAAAAATCATTAAAAATCTCAAAAGAAAAACACTAAAAATTTGAAAACACTCTAAAACTTCAAAAAAATATATAAAATCAAGGAAAACTCTAAAAAATACAAACTCAGGTTCTGTGTGTTCCTTATTTTTTTCCTTTTATTTGAAAAATAGTGTGAAAAATTTTGAGTACTGGCTGCTATTTTTAAATCCTATTTTATTCACAGCCAGCTCTTGTTTCACTGTTTTGACTTATTGCAGTAATTAAAAATACCAAAAACACCTTGAGAAATCCCCAAAAATCACAAAAATAGTAGAAAATCATAAAAATATCAAAAACAACTTATTTCTGAATTTTTGGTAATTTTTACTTAGTTTTATAAATACTTTACCTTGTCTTTTATTCCATTGTCTTTAAATTCCAATATTGAAAAAGAAAAAGAAAAATATAAAATATAAAATTATAAAAATCAGAAAATTAAAAATCAAAATACAAAATTAAAAATTAAATTAAAAAAATTAAAAATTAAAAACCCACAAAAATTCCCTTGCTTGCTTAGTGTAGACACATCACATACACATACTTGTGCACACTTGTTTGAACTGCCCTGCTTGCTCCCTGTGTTCGAACTCTCTGCATACTTGTCACTATACACCATTTGTGCAGAGTTAAAAATAAATTTTAACTCCACATTATTTCTAATTTATTGATCTTTAGTGTGGGTTAATTGTTGACTTTAATCGAGATTTGTGTGGTTGACACTTCGACTGAGTTCACGCTTTGTGTTGAACTAAAGACCACCTAATTTCGGTTAAATCAAATGGCGCCATTGCCGGGGAGCAACAGCGCGTAGTTCTCGTTTTTGCTTTGTGTTGTAACTATTTGTCTACCTTTGCGGCTTTTATTTCTGCTTATTGTATTTTGGCTCATTTTTTATATTTATTGTTTGAATTGTCTAACCACCTTCTTGTTTGACTTTGTGCGAGGTACGCGGATCGAGGGAGGCTCTCTTTTATAGGAGCGCTCGTGCATCCACGTGAGGCGGCTGACGCTTCGCACCAAGGCGGACTTAGAGGATTTTTGAAGACAATTCCCGAGCCACTTATTCCATTGACCTTATCTTGTGTAATTTATTGTGAGAGAGACTCTTTTGTGTAATAACACAGGTACATCCGGACTTGGACTTTCGGGCCCAATTTCCAAGTGCATGTACACTTGGGGGCTCACCGCGGCTTTCTGTCGGCTTTTCATCGCATTTTTTTTACTTTGTTTTCCGGTTTTGTTTTCTTCACTTTGTGTGATTGAGCCCTTAGATTTAGGATTGCTTGCGATAGATTAAGGCCAAACACCTAATATATCTTGCATGTACCTATAGCCACGTTTGGACTTAGTCAAAGTTTAAACAGTCTGTTCATTTATCTCTTAACCCGTGTGCCGTGAGCGAGCCCCATCAAGCGCTACTCCTGAACTCGAGTGTGTCGAGAAGAGGAGGGGTAAGCCAAGACCGGACTCTTAGGTTAAAGATAAGTGGCCGACTTGTGGTTCTTCACGATAATAGCAATTTCTGAACTTAGAGCGATTTCATCGGCTTGCATTTGCATATAGATAGGTTTCAATTCTGCTGAGCATCCTTGCATGTAGAGTGCTGGAGGCAAGGTGAGCATTTACGCTTTAGCATTCATCATTGTTTGCCGCTTGCATTGCTTTTCTGACTCTCCCTCTGATTTTGCCAACCTAGGAGCTTAAAGGAATTGAATCTCCGTTAGGATCGTGCATTTTTATTAAAAATCCAAAAAAAAGTGATAATCAATAAAATTGGGACTGCTAATTTTACTTGACCCTAAAACCGACCAAAAGAAAAAATCTTGTATTGGGGCGAGTAATCCCCTCATTGTCTTCGTTTTACATTGCTCGCGCATACACTAAGGATAGAGCCCAAAATCCTATTTTCAAGCCCCCTAAGTGTTTGTGCAACTTCTTGACTTTTTCACCTAAACTCTAAAACAGACAAGATAAAAAGACCGCATTTGTGGTCTTCACCGTGTTGAGTAGGTGAATTGAGGGTTTGGTTGTTTCATTTTTGCTTGTGATTGTTCTGTGTGCATTCTAGATCATCCTCTGCGCATTTGCGCCTTTTTCTTCACTCTCTTGACTTGACCTTCGTGCTCCCCCGAATCACTTCCTTTTGTTTTCGAGATGGATCCCTGGAGTGCATTTTATCCGGACTATGCGGACCCCTCACTCGCTCCAGCCGGTCCACCTCCCTTTTATCAGGAGGACCTGCCTCCTATTTTTTCTGATTTTTGTACATACCCACCTCAGCCACAGTATCACGACTCGGACTTCTACCCACATCCACCCCCACCTATATATTATCCGCCTCCACGTCCACATCCACCCGAGTCTGACATGTTGGAGTCACCTCCCACGACCTCCATGAGTGTTGTCATGAACCTAATGCTAGAGCACATCAATTTGATGAAGGAAAATCTTGACACTTTGAGAGAATATAGGACTAGTGCTCTTTTCATCGAGGATACATCTTTGCTTGTGAAGAATCATGGGAGCTTGCAATCGCCAAAAATACAAAAAAATGAGAAAAATTTAAAAATCCAAAAAGATTTCGGGAGACACTTGGTTGATCAAGAGTTTGAGGAGAGAGTCCACTTGCCAGAACCCTCGACCACACACCCATTCACATCCAGTCCTACCTTTGACCCCGAGGATGCCGCCGTACAGACTGCTCTTGGCATGCCTCATGTATATGCTGATTACGACTTCCTCCCTTGTATGGAGGAGGTCCAAAAATTCAAAAAAATGTTATCTGAACCCGAAGTGGTGGCTGCCATTCATGAGATTATCCGTACCCCACTTCAGCAGGCCATGACCCAAGTATCTGCTCCTCTTCCCAAGAAGAGAAAGCGGAGGAGCAGATCTGAGCGTCACATTTTGACCATGGCCACTGCCCTCGCCATCACACACCGTCCCATTCCCAAGAAGAAGAACACAGCTACACCTTTCATCACTTGCACCATCTCTGACTATACATGTGATCGCACTCTCCTAGACGACGGTGCATCTATTAGCATATTACCCTTCTCGCTGGTACAGTCTCTTCACTTAGGGCCTCTCAAGAAAACCAGGATGATCGTTCAGTTTGCTGATGGATCCATCAAGAGGCCGAAGGGTATCCTTGAAAACGCCGTCATTTCTATTCAGGGCACGAGCCACAATGTTGATTTTGTCGTGTTGCCCATGGAGAACTCCACAGGGGAGCCATCTCCAATCATCCTGGGACGACCATTCCTCGCCTCTGCGAGGGTCGTTATTGACTATGGATCAGGAGAGATTCGTTTCCGTCCTATTGACGAGAGCGAAGTGTTGATCACTACACCCACAGTTGACCAGAGACCTGCACCTGAGGCACCTTCACCGATTGTAGCTGACTCTGAGGCCTGTGACCTACATGATGCTACTAGAGATACTTCCTTAGCGATCCCTGATGAGACCCGACGGATCCCCCGAAAGGGGAGGAAATCGGAAAGCATGGACCTCACTAATCCTCCTCCTGGTGTGTGGCGATGTGTTGATGAGATCCAGAGTATTTATGTGATTGAACCATTTGAGCAGGGGGCAGATACCAAAATAATTGAGGATGTTTATGATGTTGCCCATTACTTTGAGAGACCTCATAAGGTAACAAATGACCCATGTAAGACTAGACAGGACGGACCTGTTCTGACTACTTCCACTGATGAGTCCACTCCTGTCCATGTTGATTCTGATGGGCCAGAGGCCGAAGTTGATTTGATCGCTTTTCTTCAGAAATTTGGGCCTTTTGATGAGAAAGATGATCCGGTTGAGATTATAGAGGACGAACAGAGTTCGTATACTTCCACTGATGATTTCGTTCCTTTTGATTTTGACCTGGACGGGGACTCGCAGGACGACTCCGATTACACTTCTTCCGAGGATGATGAGTTTGTCCCATTTCACTTTGACATCTGCGAGACTTCCAAGGCCGGACCTAGTCGTACTTCTTCCACTCACCCGTCTGTGCCTTCACACCATAGGACCACCAAGGGAGAACCTAGCCATACTGCTTCCATCGATCAGTTCGTCCCTTTCCGTTTTGATTCCACTGAGGGCCTTCACCGTGTCGACCCTGATCGGCCTCCGTCCACTATGGACCCCGATGTCGACATACACCATATCAGATCTATCCCTCAGCGGTCCCGCAAGAAGGTTTGCTTTCCACCTTCTGATGATCACCCATTTATGTTGTAGATTCTATCCCGTGACTCTCTTTCCATCTCCCGTTTTTGCTCGTCTACCCATTTCTCGTGTTTGCCTTGCTTAGGACGTACTTTGTCCTACGTATAGGAGGGGTAGATGAGTTGAGTATTCATTCTTCGTTTCGTGTCATTACTCCTGTTGTTGCCCATACTTAGGGCTTCTTTTACCCTAAGTATAGGGGGAGTGATGTGTACATCCTCACGATCTTTTCATCCATCTTCTGCTTTCATTTTCTTCTTTTCTTCTTTTCCTTTTCTATCTTCTTTATCTATCATAAAGGTGCTGCCCTTGTAGACAGTTTTCCATACTTAGGACGTACTTTGTCCTAAGTATAGGGGGGTGTGCACCCCGAGTATTTTCATTTCGATCCTCTCCATTGTCTCCTCTTCTTGTCTATACTTAGGGATATTTTACCCTAAGTATAGGGGGAGACAATCTGAGTACGATCTGTTCATTCCCACCCTTGACCCTCCCTGCGTTGTGTACAGTCTGCTATACTTAGGATTATTTGATCCTAAGTATAGGGGGGACGGTCAACTTCTCATTCATTTATTCCTCTCTTATTCCTTTATTCTTTAGACTTACCTATACTTAGTACGAGTTATGTCTTCTCTTTTCTCTCCGATCTATGAGGACATAGCTCAAGCTAAGTATAGGGGGGTCGTATATATTGCGTATATACTTTAGCCATAACTCGTACTTTCGTATTTTCTTAAAAATATGGCTAATAATTCATTAAAATTCATTACAAATTCTTTAATAAAAAGATGTGGTTATTCCTCAAATTCTTTTTGTATATACTGATTAATAAATCAGGTGAAAATGTTTTTTGCAAAATGTTTGAAAAATAGTTTGAAAATCTTTGTGAACATCTATTGAAAACTATTTTGAAAATGTTTTGTTACATGTTTTCAACCTGTGTAAAAATGTGTGGTTTGTAAAATTTATTTTCTTTGTGTGAAATAAAATGTTTGAAAAATGCTTTGCAAATGGTTTGAAAAATGGTTGCAAAAATATTTGAAAAACCTATATATACTGTTTTGAAAACCGATTGCAAAATGATTTTCAAATGAGTGTACATGTTTGTAAAAATGTTTGTAAAAATTATTTTGGACTATAGTTTTCAAAAATTGTTTGAAAAACCTTGTGTCAAATAAGTTTGAGGAATACTAACATCCCACCAAAATCCACTACCTATATATGTGTATAAAACTGACCACTTACCCTTGTAAACCCTTAAAATCCACTTCTTGTGTATATAAGAAGCACTCCCGTGTACATATTTTTCACCTAGCTTTTAGCCAAAACTTTTTCTTTTCAAAAATCCAAAAACATTTGAAATATCTTTTTGAAAAATACAAAAAAATGCATCTGCATACACATGCATCATCTTTTCAAAAATCCATAAAAAATTCAAAATCTTGAAAATTGCATCACAAAAATATTTTCTGCATTCTGCATCGCATTTGCATAGCATGAGCATTTTTCGGATTGAGTTTGATAGTTGAACAAGTCTAAGTAAAATCCGGAGATTGGAGCTTGATTGGACCTTATAATCTACCTAATAACAGGAACCTTATAGGAACTGGGTTTGAGGTACTTCAGGTCTAGTTGACTTAATTCTTTGAGGATCACGGGACTTGGTTCAATGGATTCTTGACTGCCTAAGTAGAGTATTTCGGAGCACACGCACAACTCTTGTTGATAATGACCTAACTTGGACACCTGCACCTTTCACATAGCTCTCCACGGATGAGGTGGTGAGGAGGCAGTTTCCTTTGGCTTGGGGTAGCATATGAGGGTAGTACTTCTAGGCGGAACCTCTCTTCTTCTTCTAGTGAAGGAAGTGCACCTCAACTTGGTCTAGTGGTGATGAAGGCTAAAGACAGAAGCCGTGGGTTGCAATAAAGCTTCAAAAGAGGGATAGTCTACTGGCTCAAGAAGAAATTTCTTGTATATATGCTGCACCATGTAGATATGTTGTACAGATGCATCTGAAAAAAAAAGAAAAAAAATGAAAAAAAAATGCAAAAAGAACTCCAAAAAAAGTGGTGGGTCGGATTGAAAATTTAATAACCCCACCGGAGTGTATATAGTCCAATAAAGCAAAAGCTTATGGTATCCATGTTACATCTCATGAAGCTTGTAGCGGGAGACTTGGCTACACTGGCTGAGCTTCCAAAAGTCTATACCTCTTCCCCCTCTTCTTGAGCCGGTTGCACTTGAACTTAGAAGGGAATACCCCGCTTCTCGAGGAAAGAGTTGCTAGACCAAGGCATTAGAGTTACCAGGTTGAGGGAGGTTGTTTCTTTGTTACTTCTGAGGTGGGGAGCTACATATCACTTACACTGTACGAGTCAGATTCATAGTCATAAGAGTTTGCGTATGAGTTGAAGTATTTCTGACCTGGCTATTGAGGAGACTTGGACAGAGTTTTGGGATTCTCAAGGACTGTTGGATTTCAAATTTGGTTCTCATTAAGGTTCCGACCGCACTAAAATTCCAAAGGTCCGACTTAAGCTCCAAACTTTGATTTTGCGAAGACAAGTTCGATAATTAAACTTGATCTAATTTTCTTCTTTTTCTTTTCTTTCTTTTTCTTTCAGCACTTATTGCATAAGTGTTTGCTAGGGACTAGCAAAGGTAAAGTATAGGGGGTTGATGAACCCACATTTCACCATCTTTATTCTATCATTTTGGCACCAAAAACCCTAGCAAATGCCCGTAAATAGCATTAAAATCATCATCTTAGCATTCATGCATGCGCATTATATTGGTGTATAAAATACTGTAATTAAGGCCAAAATTATAGAATAAATAAAGAAAAGAAAAAGAATAAAATATTGTAAATATTTTATGACCCGAAACCCCGAGACCTAGGCATCTTGATGAATAGGTCGACAAGGAATAAAGTAGGGGGAGATAAGGTCAGAAATACAGATAAAATACCTATACCTTGTATTCATTCTTTATTCATTTTGGGACCCATTTTTGGTTTCACTTTTTATACATCAAATAAAGAAACTTTGTACATGAAAATTGTAGATAATTTTATAAAGAAAAATACAAAATTGATTTCACAAAAAATAATGTACAGACAAAAATTTATGGTCTGAATAAGAATCCAAAATCCCAACTTCCCAGACCCGTATCTCACAACTGACAACTCCAAATGCAGCATACTCACCTTTAATTGTATATAGAAGAAAATAAGCTATTTAATGGCGGTGGTTTCGCATCTGGCGGAGCTACGGTTTGAAAGTTGAGTTTTGGACCCTCATTGCATACTTGTACATATTAAAATATTAAATTTATTATTTATTTATTATTTTTATAATTTTATATTTTTATAATGTTGTAAATATTACTTATAATAATTGTGAACATTAAAATCAGAATAAAAACTTAAATAAAACACAAATAAAAATACTGGTATATAATTGATACATAGGTATTATACATATACTTACACCTATACAAAACACTTTTTTATTTTTATTTAATATACAAAATACTTCAATAAAATAAAATAAAAATATAGTTGTGTATATAAAAGTATGCTATAATTTTATAAAATCATAAATAAAAATAATAACATTAAAAATACCTAAATAAAAATAGAATACTTAAATATATAGATATATATACTATAAAGGGCATAAATGCAAACTTGTAAAAATACGTCTCATAAAAATAAATAAAAATCACCATAAATTAATTCATAAAATAATAAACATTTTTCATTTTATAATTAAAAATCAATAAAATCGTTTGCTATTTTAATTTGATTTTAGAAATCTTTTTCTCCAGGTTTTTCCTGGTTGGTCCACGTGGACCAACCAGGGGGCTAGGAGAGTTGACCTCGGTCAACTCTCTGCCCAACACCTGGGCTGTGTCAGAGCTGCGTTTTGACCCGTTTCCACCCTTTTTTCGAGGCCAAGGCTTTCACTTTTTCATGATGATTTCTTCAGCAAATATGTTGCTCGACTATCAAGGATACTCGCCCCATGTTTATGTTGGCTTTTGGAGCGCTGCACCGCCTTGTGCGCCTCGTTGAATGTGCCCACTCGGCCATGTTCAAAACCAGCCCCCTTTCATCCATTCCACTTTGAACCGGTTTTTGGGCGCCAATAGCTTCCAGGTGGGGTTGAGGGCGAGCTCTCGTGATAGGGGAATCCTCCCCCACTGCCGTCGAGGTGCGGCGAGCCTCCAAGCACCGTGTTCCACCACCTCCGGCCGTACGGCCGTCAAGATTCTTACCTCGGGTTCTACACCCTTGAGGTTGTGTCTTTTTCATTTTTTTTAGTAGTTCAGTTAGCTGTTGTTATTAGGTATAAATTTGTGCATTCCGTTCATGATCTGATCGACTTCTCGCCACTATCACCCCCTCGCCGGAGCAAGCTCCGGCGAGCTCCATTTTCTTCCGCCAGCCACGCCATCATCCATTTTTTTTGTGCTCGTGCTTGCCTGGGAACCACTTTCTCTCGCCTGGTCCTTCTTTTGCAGGTTTCCGGAGCAAGGGACCCCCGCCTGGGGTCGACTTTTGAAGGTTGGAGCTCCGCCCAGGTCCGCCTCCTCCGCTCACCATTACTGGAGCCCCTTGGAGCTTCTGGATACTTCAGATCGATAGGGAGGAGACCTGGGAGATTAGGGAGGTCATCGGGGGGAAGGAGAACACATCGAGTCTGAAGATTTTGGGAGCTCAACGTCAATCAGGCCGTGTTCTTCGGCCGTTCTTCCTCGTTGCTTCAACGCCGTCCGATTGAGTGGAGTTCCTCCAGCGCTACAGCATCCGTTGGATCTCCTCCAACTGCCACCGTTCGATCTTCAGGAGGAGATCTAATCTGAGCCGTTATAATCGAAGGGATATCGCGAGCCGGCGAGCTGACACGTGGACTAGTGGCTGAAGCCACACCGTCGGATCCGCGCAAGGCTTGGGTAATTTTGCTTCCTTACCCAGGCCGTTAATTGTATTTAGTATTTAAGTATTAAAACTTTCCTTTGTTGCTTTAAAACTTCTGTAGAAATTGCATTCTGAACCCCTTGTTTTGTAATATTACGTTGGTGCCCCTGCCAGATGCGCGTGCGACGCACGTGGGTTTGGTGCTTTTGCAAGGGCACCCGTGCTTGTCTTGTTATTTAACTTTGGTCCTTAAAAGTTTTATTGTAGTATAAAATTTCTGGAAATATTGTCGCGAGGCCCTGGAACATTTGTTTAATTGCGGATAAACCCCTGCCAGGTCGCGTGCGAGTCACGTGTGCCTGGTGACTTTTACAGAGAACTCCTCGCGGCTTTAGGGTATTTGCTTTTGGTCCAGAATATATTTTACTCAGTTGAAAGTTTTGGTGAAAATTGCATGAACAGCCCTGAACTTTTGACTATTCGCATTAAGGTCCCGGTCAGGCCCTTATTTTGTGCGTACTTGATCTAATTATTTGGAGCCTCATTCAAATCCCAAAATTTCTCAAATTTTAAACTTAAGCTCCTGGACACTTGTGCTTTGACGCTATCACTTTAGTTTTTGATTTCAATTTATTTTGATAGTTATTAAAAATCAAAAACTTGCTTTTTGTGCACTGTCTAGCTCAGAAAATGCCAAAAAAATATTAAAACACTTCGAAAAATTCCAAAAAAATTACCTAGTGTCTATTTTATCATATTTCAGTGTCAGTCCAAAAATCATTAAAAATCTCAAAAGAAAAACACTAAAAATTTGAAAACACTCTAAAACTTCAAAAAAATATATAAAATCAAGGAAAACTCTAAAAAATACAAACTCAGGTTCTGTGTGTTCCTTATTTTGTTCCTTTTATTTGAAAAATAGTATGAAAAATTTTGAGTACTGGCTGCTATTTGTAAATCCTATTTTATTCACAGCCAGCTCTTGTTTCACTGTTTTGACTTATTGCAGTAATTAAAAATACCAAAAACACCTTGAAAAATCCCCAAAAATCACAAAAACAGTAGAAAATCATAAAAATATAAAAAACAACTTATTTCTGAATTTTTGGTAATTTTTACTTAGTTTTATAAATACTTTACCTTGTCTTTTATTCCATTGTCTTTAAATTCCAATATTGGAAAAGAAAAAGAAAAATATAAAAGTATAAAAATCAGAAAATTAAAAATCAAAATACAAAATTAGAAATTAAATTAAAAAAATTTAAAAATTAAAAACCCACAAAAAATTCCTTGCTTGCTTAGTGTAGACACATCACATACACATACTTGTGCACACTTGTTTGAACTGCCCTGCTTGCTCCCTGTGTTCGAACTCTCTGCATACTTGTCACTATACACCATTTGTGCAGAGTTAAAAATAAATTTTAACTCCACATTATTTCTAATTTATTGATCTTTAGTGTGGGTTAATTGTTGACTTTAATCGAGATTTGTGTGGTTGACACTTCGACTGAGTTCACGCTTTGTGTTGAACTTAAGACCACCTAATTTCGGTTAAATCATTGCACCACCTGAAAGGTATGGATTCCATGTGTCAGGTGAGGCTGACAATGGTCCCTCTTCATTCGATGAAGCATTCGCAGATCATGACATGGATAGATGGATGCTAGCAAGGAAGTCAGAAATTGACTCTATGCATAAGAATGGTGTATGGACCCTAGAGGATCCACCTAAAGGGGTAAAACCGATTGGGTGTAAATGGATCTTCAAGAGAAAAAGGGGTCCTGATGGGAAAGTAGAGACTTTCAAGGCACGGCTCGTAGCCAAGGGCTACACACAGAGAGAAGGCATAGACTACGATGAGACGTTCTCTCCTGTGGACATGCTAAGTCCATCAGGACACTGCTGGCTATAACCGCATCTCTTGACTACGACATCTGACAGATAGACGTCAAGACAACTTTCCTCAACGGATACCTCGAGGAGGATATCTATATGGAGCAGCCCCAGGGCTTCATAGTTGAGGATGGAAAAGTATGCAAGCTAAAGAAATCCATCTATGGGATCAAACAAGCTTCTCGTAGATGGAACATCAGATTTGATGAAACCATAAAGAGTTATGATTTTGTGCAGAATCCTGATGAACCTTGTGTGTACAAGAAGCTTAGTGGGAGCGCCATTGTGTTCATCATGCTTTATGTAGATGATATCCTTATCATTGGGAATGATGCATGAATGATGACCGGTGTAAAGATTTGGCTATCCATACCTTCGAGATGAAAGATCTTAGAGAAGTCTCTTACATCTTAGGCATGAAGTTGTTCAGCAACTGAGAAAAGAGGATATTGGGATTATCACAACATGGATACATTAAGAAGATTCTTGAACGATTCCGCATGGATAGTTCTAAGAAAGGATTCCTCCCCTTAAGACATGGTATCCATCTGTCTAAAGGGATGGCTCCTCAAAGTGTTGAGGAAAAGAAGGTCATGGTTGGATGCCCCTATACATCAGTTGTAGGAAGCTTAATGCATGCCGTGATGTGTACTAGGCCAGACATCTGCCATGCAATGGGAGTGGTAAGTCGTTACCAATCCTGCTATGGAAAGCAACACTGGAATGCAGTAAAGAACATATTCAAATATCTAAGATAGAAGCAAGATTACATCTTGGTTTATGGATATGGTGATCTCCAAGTCTTGGGATATACAGATTCAGACTTCCAGTCGGATATTGATGATTGAAAGTCGACATCAGGATTTGTATTCATGTTGAATGGTGGTGCTGTGAGCTGAAGAAGCAAGAAGCAGGATACTACGATGGATTCAACAGCTGAAGCCGAATACATTGCCGGGATGCCGCAAAAGAGGCGGTGTGGTTGCGCAAGTTCATCTTGGAGCTTGGCGTAGTTTCCTCTGATACTCCCATCCTGTTACTCTACGATAACACGGGAGCCATTACCCAGGAAAAGAACCCAGATGGCATCAAAAGAACAAGCACGTGGAAAGGAAATACCACATCATTCGGGAGATTCAAAAGCGTGGTGATAGCATCGTCATCAAGGTGGCCTCTGCCGACAACGTTGCTGATCCTCTTACCAAACCTCTGACACAGAAGGTTTTCGACCAGCATGTAATGAGTATGGGTTTACGAATTGTACCTGAATGATTCTGAGGGCTAGTGGGAGATTGTTGGACATGTGAGTCCCAGGCAAACCATTCTTACAATAAATGTTATTGTAATATATATGTTTATCAATAAAAGTTATCGATGTTTCACTCCCTTCCTGAAATTAAATGAATGAATGCACTATAAGGTCCCTCTGTACAATTAGGGTTATGTACCATGACCATCTTGATGATCATATAGCTGTTGGTTCATTAAATGAATCAAAGAGGACTGGTGTTTGGATGAATATCTAAAGAGTTAGATAGAGGACTCATCAAGCACCGTCAAATGATTATTAAGAGATGATCTCCAGCCTGAGTAGGAGATGGCAATCCTTTCTCACATAGGTTGATATCTGACCGACCTCTTGATGCATGTCCTCTACATGGGAATGGTGATTCGGAGGTGTCGGATTAGTTAGGTCAAAGGGTTGACTTAACGAGATCGATATAACCTAAGTCGTATGTTGAATGCTGTCATAGCATAGGCACACATCCTCTGACCTGATACAGATGTGTTACTATATGTCCGAGTGTGTACATTTGGCAGACCAATAGGTTGATGACCTAACCAAGGTCTATACACCGGCGTGCTGGTGTGCATGTAAGGACATATGAGTAATACGATCTCTCAAAAGGATCATACATGTTCACTTATGAACCGGAAGACATGAGCTCACTCATTAGGTATTGGGACTGATCAAATTCCATGCATGGTCGTCGTGCTTTGGAAGCATGACAATAATTTGAATGTATGATATATGCTTTGGGAAAGCATATGATCGATACCGATTCCCAATGACCAAGATTGAGAAACTTCATGAAAAAACCCTGAAGAAGACAATGTAAAATTGATCTACATCTTCAGGTTGATCGTAGGTCTTCCAGTATGCAAGATGTACAGGTATTGGGACTACCTGAAGGTGATGTGATCATAAATGATTGTATAACCATGACGCTTCCATTCCGAGGGAGTGAGGAAGCAGGTTTGGATTTTAGTGGCTCCTCTCAGTAGAGAAGCAATATGATCTTGGTCCAAGTGTTGGACATTGGTCTGAATGAGATTCAGATGCAATGAGAAGATTAGATTTGCGGTCTTGATTTAATCAAGCATCTGTGGGAGGTCCGTGAGATCTGGATTTGAGATGAGATCTCAACATCCAAGTCACTATACGTGGAACAATACAATCGCCCTGTCCTTATCTCCAAGTATCTGCGGAGAAAGCTCATTATTCTTGAAGGAGTTCAAGAATAATTCATTTGATGAATTATGTGTCCAAGCAACAAGATGTTGATAATTAAATGAGATTTAATTATCAAGAATAATATGAATAGGATTCATATTGTGAGAATGATTATCTAAGATAATTAAATGGGATTTAATTATCAAGGAAATGCAGATTGTGGATAGTGCTATCCATAATATCTGAGTATATATTATAAATATGATTTATAATATATTAGAGAGAGAGCACCTTTGTAAATATCATTTGTTAATTGTTAATGTGAATTGGATTCACATTAAGCAATTAATTGGAAATGTAATTAATAATTTAGTTTGGGCTGCGAATATGATTCACATATTCTCAATGGCATGATTGAAATATTCACTAATGAATTGGGAATTGATTTAGTGGATAATTTTGCAATAAATTTACACTAATTATTTTGGAATTAATTTAGTGGATAATGTTGCAAATAAATAAGAGATAATGATATGAATTAAAAAAGGAAGATAATCCACCTAATTACATGAGGTGACGTCACCCATGACTTGGTCATGGGTGATGCCCCATGTGTTTTGGGTGGATAATTATCTTTTTAATTATCATCTCATTATCTTATGATTATTGATTTATTTATTGAATTAAATTATGTTGATGATAATACAACATATATTTAATTTAATATAAATTAATATGTTGTTGTTTTTGAACAACAATGATCGTGACCATTGATTAAATATACATATATATCTAACCATTGATTTTGTGTATGCCATGGATTGTAATCCATGGACTCCCAAACTAGTATATAAAGAGGGCAACCCTATCCCTTTGAGAGATAATATTCTACACGCTACTCTCTCTCTCTCTCATTTCTCATTCTCTCCATCTCTCTCTCTCTCTAAGGTGGTCGTCCACCTGTGTTTTGAGGGAAGTAGCAATCGCCTCTATGCCCTTGTGTTGTCGCTTCGATTGCCCGTGGATCTCCATCTTCTTTGGAGCTTCTTGCTCTAAAAGGAGACGTCGGATTTCGTTGGACGAAATCAGGAGATTCAAGGCTTGGATCTTCATCGAGGATTGCGGGAGGAATGCCTCTCATCATCGCACCTGAAAGTGCCATCTTTTTAGATTAGACTTGAGTCAGGAGGATCTCTTGCTTTAGAGATCTAGTGATCGCAACCACGCTTTAAGAGGTATTTCTAATACTTTGTGGTTTGATGAAACGATCCAAGAAATGTTCTTGTGATCATGTGGTTTCATCTCTTGATATAAAATTTTTTAAATTCGGATGCACCTAGCGACTAGTGCGACTAGTTACCCCAATCGCATGAGATGCGATCAACACGCTTCCGTGATGCGCTTGAGGATTCCTCGTATCCTTCACCTAACATTATCTCTAAGTGTCCACAAATGATGCTCATGAATCTTAATCGGATTACGAGTCACACAAGATATTAACTATCAATATAATAATTTTTATTATCATTGATAAAATTGATATGGGAATACATGAATCTGATTCACATAATTGGTGATTAATAAGGATATAGATCCATAATAATTAATAACAACATGAATGTGGTTCATATTTATTTATGATAAATGTGAATGTCATTCACATAATTAAATAAATATAAATTAGATTCATATTTTATTATGGACTAATGAATTAAATTCATTTTTGGTTGGATAATTTCATAGTTATCCCATAATGATCAATGGAAATTAATTACTTGAATAAATAATAACTATATCTATAAAATATTAACCAATTGAAATGTGAATTTGTTGAAAATGAAATTGCAAGAGATGTTTTTTCTTCACTTCAATTTCTCATTGCAGACAATTACCCTAATTTTTCATAGTAGACATCCACAATGGTTGAGAAATTTAAGAAGAAAATTATTCTCTTTATTCTCTTCTATTGATTTAACATTAAAACTCTAGTCCTATTCGGAGATTACAATTAATGAGAGAGAGATGGGAGAGGCTTACTCTCTACTCAACTCATCAAGGGCATCCATGCATGGAGTAGGACTCCACCTTGGTCGTCCATGACCCTATTAAAGAAGGGCATGGGTGCTCATCTCTAATATTATTGAAGTTGATTGAATTTCCATTGAGTGTTATCTGGTCCTAAGAAGGTAGAAGGAAACATAGAAAAGAAATTATTCTCTTTAGTTTCTCTTGGATGCACCCCCATATTCACTATCAAATCCCATTGGTCGTCCACCCTTATAACCTCGCTTCTCCTCTCCATTGGCTCAGCCAATCGCAAGAAGATTCACCTTCTTCTATATGCCTCATGTACGAGTAGAATGACTTGATCTCTTAAGATGAAATCAAGAGGCAAAGATCGTTCTATGTCTCTTTGGGCATGTAAAACTTTGTGGAGAAGATCTCTCAAGTTTGCCAGAAGCACCATGATCATCATTGTGCTTGCAAGTGCAAGCCATTTGTCAGATCGAACTTAAGTCAGAGGTTATTTTAGAGAATCGTTTATCAATGGTACATAAATTATTTTCATTACTATGTGGTTTCGCATTTGCAATCATTTTTTTGTTATATGATTACATTGGTCTTCGTACGATGAATACCTTATTCTACATATTTGAATCATTTATTTTGTGTTTCCATGATGTACGAGTTTTAACCTCCCTTTAGGGTAATATTGAACTTTATCATTGATGTCGCACATACGTCTTGGTTCCAAGTAGACACATGATGGATGAATAGACATTGGAGTTTCATCTAGGATTCACTTGCTCCGCATGGTTTCCTTGATGAGTGGATATCTTGGATGAAGAGGTGTGTGATGACAACTTCATGCTCAGTGTTAGTAAATGGTAGGCAGGAGGGTGGTTTCTTTCAACTATAAATGGGGTGAGGAAAGGTTGCTCGCTTGCTCGATTACTCTTTATTTTTATGATATATGCACTTTCCCATATGGTTACAACCATGGTGCAAGGGAATATAAGCTCAGGTTATCACCTGGATACAATTTTGATCTTGGCATTACTCCACCTACGACACTACTTTATTTGTAGAAGGTTTCTCTCACGAGGTTGAGGAGTTAGCTATAGTGTCATGCCCTTTTAATGTGGTTTTAGGTGTCACAATGGATAGAATTCGTCTTTTGTGCCATTCTGTCGTATAAAGGAGGATATTAAGGCTTATGGGGTCGTGTTTCTAGTTAAGTACTATACTGATAAGCTATCTTGGGTTATCTATGGTAATCAGTCAACTTCAACAATCAGAGTGATTGCAAGTTGTGGAGAGACCGGATAGTAAGCCAGCTGGTTGGTGTTTTTTTGCTTGTCGAGAGTCTGTCAATTGGTGCTGTTAAAGGTCATCCTTTCGACAATCCTGATCTTCTTCTTATCTCTCGTCTTCTCCTTGTTTGGATTTATGGGATGACGGAGGGTTTGGTAAGATGTTTCTTCAAGGCTAGCTCAAGTGACTCTACAAGAATTCAGTTGGTCAGCTAGTGAGCGGTAATGCTAAATGGAAAGGATAATGGATTAGGCGTGCTGAGTCTAAACACAATGAACAAGGTCCTTCTGGGAAAATGGATCACTATTTGGGATGGAGACTACGATCATCTATTCTTTTGACGAGCAAGATCTATAGGGTGACCACGGGTTTGGATGGTCAGATTGGCAGAAAGGTTGATCACTCGAACTTCCAGCATTAGAAGATCGTCGTTATCCCATAAATATCTTTGCACTTGAAACCCATGTTGGGTGATGGCATTTCTTTCCTATGTGGTGGAATAACTAGACGAGTCAGGGTGCCTTGTCCTATAGCTATAATCACTTGTTTGCTTTGGTAGTGGATCAGTGGCATGTGGTCGATGAGACTTGGGATAATGGTTCCAAAACACCTTGTTGTAGAGTAGAGCAATCTACATGGCACGTTATGGAGTTTTTGGAGATGGTTGAGTCATTTTCGGGAGTTTAGGGTGCAACCGTTATACATGGATAAACAACACTTTTATGGTGAGAAAGGCCTACAGGGTGCTTTAGGCCTCTATTGCTTTTGCTTTTGACCCAGGGATAGACAAACAATCTTTGGGTTAGATATGGTGTTGGAAGGCCTTACACATGGTAAAAGTCTTCCCCTGGTTCTTGTGAAGAGAAGTCTTCCTCTAGCTCTTGTGAAGAGGGTAGTTGATGTTGATTGCTCAGAGAGCTAGACTATTATTTGTGGTTGGCGATTCATATCCACATTATCGAGAGGAGGTGGAGAACATTAACCATCTCTTCTTTCTTTACTCATCGTTGAGGGAGATTTAGCAGGAGGCAGTCTTACCTGATGTTGCAACATCACACAACTAGGCAATTTTCGTGAGTCAATTAGGACATCTAGGACATTCACTGGGTGTGATAAGGTTCATGTGACCTCTTTTCTTTCAGCACTATAGTTAGCAAAAAATGGGGCCATCTTCTCGAGGGAGAGAGCAGACCTTGTCAACCAGATATAATATATGGGTCACAACTTCTAGACAAGCGAATGAGATTTCACCATTGAGCTCTCAAGCAGCTCTGACTACCTACAAAGAGGGTCCATGATCTTCATTGATATCCAATGATTTTTATCTACATGACAAGTATTTGACCATGGTATGTTAAAAATGTAATGGAACATTGCATACTCCTGCAAGAGTCGTTGTCTTTGTAAACCCATACTTAAATTGTGAGTAAAAATTATTTTGGGCGTCCATCTTTACTACTTGGCAACTTTCTTCTTTTCAAAGACAAAACCTTCCAACTGATGACAAAATTCCCTTAGTTAAAGATATAATTTGTCATTGACCTCCTTCCATCAACATATGCATCATAGTCTGAACATGAATATCCAACGAGACCTCGCCTAGATGATTATCTTCACCGGCCAACATTGGTTGATGCAATCTACCATATTGAGCATGTGGATTAGGATTCAAAGCATCTCACCAGGGTTCTTAAATTAAATTCTATGTTTTGGACTCTGAATTTTGAAAGGATAACCCATCTTTGCTAGTGGCACAAGTGTAGTAATTAAGTACAATTTATTACCACTGTCAAGTTAGTTGACTTTCATCAAAGAAACCTTATTGGCAAGCTAAGCAAGACTGGTACCGTCAAGCCATCAAGTCAAACTTTGGTATATAACACTTTAAAGAATTTAAGAAATAAAGATCATCTAAATAAATATTTGGCTAGTTACAGTTATCTAAATAATCAGTGAATTGAAATTTGTTTGGATGAATCGTGAATGTTGTGATGTAGCAGTGATGGTATTATGTTGGATATTTTGTGGATTTTTTTGCACTTGTACTTCTTCGAGATTCTACAATTACCATTATGTATGTATCTTTTGTTGAGATGAAAATTGTCGGAACATTTGTGCTCATGTGAACTTACATAATTTGCAGTATTGTCCTTTTGTTATTACAGTTATCTTCCTATTTTACCTTAACAGAAAGGTAACACTTGATTGTGTTAAGAAAGGCAACACTTGATTTTGTGAGAATAGAGGGGCACAAGTGTTATTGCAAAAAAAAAACAAGGTATAACCGTAATTACAAAATCTCAGAGGTACAAAATTGTCAAAAACCCATTATATTTGCTTGACATGTTACATATGTTGATAAAATACAAAACGTTTCCCTTCATGATGCATGACGACCTCAAGTGCTCAGGCAGGTGAACATCTAATTTGATATATTTACACGTAAATCCTTTCGAAATATTATTACAAGACAGAAGCGAATCTTCGTAAACATTAAACTTTGATCGGAGATGGGAACATCAAGGACATGAATACAAAGTGAAAATAATATTTCCGGACCACGATGTTAGATGGAGGACATGATCAAATTAGAAAATATAGAGACAACTGCGGAAAAAAAAACCCAGTACCTCCGATCCTCATCCCAGGTTGTGCAGCACCCATTCGCAAGGGTCTACATGTAAATATCCCTAATTTTAGCCGTTCAATTTTTGGGAAAGCGCGATAAAGCGTACCTAACAAAACGCAGGCAAGAGGAGGCGACGAGTGCCAACTGCAACACAAGGGGTTCGTCAGAGAGGTCCATTCAGAGCAGCACTGTGACCTTTGCTTTTGGTTGGAGATGAAAAAAACCAGCAGAAAACAAACAAAGGTTCACGTTTAGCCAGTGCACACTACGATCCATGTTTACATGCAGTGGTAGCCGATGAACAACGACGACCAGCAGAAAAGAAGAGCAAGCACAAGCAAACAAGGCTTTTGACAGATCTCAGACCAAAGCACACTCTTCCCGAAGACTTGTTTTTTTGTTCTTCACCCAAAGGCTTAAGTAATAATATATACATTATAGAACACGGATGGACAGCAGCATTATCACTGTTCTGGCCACAGGCACCCGAAAACCCTTCCAAGTCCATAAGATCCCATCAAGCATACATGAACCAAGAAACCACTTGTGAAAAACTTGACAATGTAATTAAAATCTAGTACCGCTGTTATAATAGCTTATTCTTTTCCAACCACGAGATGACTACGCACTCCGCCGGCTGAGCAGGTCGTATTGGCCGGACCGAGGCACGTAGACCGCAGAATCCACTATGGTACACGTGGCTTTGCACGAGGCATTGAGGTCAAGAGAACGGAATCCGAGGCCGAATCCGAACAAGGTCCTGTCGTTGGTCCGACGCCTACCGACCAGCTTGGGTAGGGGAGGGGCCGGAATGTCCCAGCTGTCGGCGTAGTGCTTGGAGCACTCGAAGAGGGCGACGGAGAAGGGGTCATGGATGGATGCGACCTCGAGGAAGCGGAGCTTCTTCTTGTGGCGGATAGCGGCGGAGTTGCATCTGAGTGGAGGAGGGAGGGGGAGGGTTGGATCTGGGGTATTGGGCTTTGTTGGTGAGAGCTTGGGGACTCCGGGGAGCTCTTCCCATGAGAAGGGGATGGAGGTGATGGAGGGCGCAGTGGAGTGGGAAGATGAAGAGACTGAAGAGGAGGATGCGGAGGAAGAGCTGTAGCGGTGAGGAACCGAGGAGGCTGAGGGAGTCATTGGAGTGTGGGGGAGGAGAGGTGAGGAGTGGAGGAATGGTGGCAGTGCCGGGGATTAGTTTATATCCGTGCATGTGAGGGAGGAGGTGGAGGGTTGAACAAGGTGTGCGTAATTTAATCTGCACGGCGTGCTTGTGGGCAGAGGGGAGAGTTTTAAACTTATGTTGGGATTGGGGAGTGGAGGCGGCAAACGTTAATGGAGGGAGATCAGTCCAAGTTATAGAAAGTGCGAGTTATTGCATCTAATTGATAATATAGCCTGTGGGACCCACCCGAGTGGGCTGTAAAAGAATGGTTTATTAAGGAGGTAGGGTTAGAAGGATTGATTTTGCAATTCAAAGCCAGCTGTCGCTTGTCTTCTATTTCAATGTAACCAACGAAGAGAAGTTTGTTATCAATTAAAGAGGAAAACTTTGGGGGAAAACCCTCTCAAGCCGGAGGAAAAGCTGGACTATGGGTTAGAACCCCGCAATCGAACGACCCTTGATATTTTCACAAGCCTCCCTAGCATCCACTTTTTTTCAATTTAGACAATGGCTACCAAACATTCAGGTACTAAGTTTCATCATCCCTCTCATCTCTTTTTCCCCACTCCTTCCCTTTCGATTCTAACAGCAAAAGCGAGCCCCTACCATGTCATTGGTAAACTCTACTTTAGTGATACCTCGAATCTTATGAAAGATTGGGCTGCATTGTGATCCTTAAAAATAAATATAAGATGGTGGTTGCACCCATACGCACGGGACAAAAGTAAAAATATAATACTGCAGACCATGCCCTATTGTCCCAAGATGTTGGGGTGGATTGCAGCAGTTGTACAACCTTCAAACAACTTAGACCCATGGACATGGAAGTTTGGTGCTGCAACAACGTGTGAAATCATGCATATCTGGTTGCGGATACATGGAATTCCGCTCCATCTAAAGTACCAGCAGTAGTTGGCCTTCTCCGCACCCTCGAGTCCACTGCTATGCATGACACCAATATATCTCATGTATGTCTGCATGTTGAACTCCCATGTTGCGGAAAGATAACAAGGCAAATTTAGATTCCTTTAGAAACCTCCAGTTTGACATCTCTTTCGTCCCTGGTAGAAAAACCCTATGCATATTTACTTACATGGATGCACATGGATCGTCCCTTCTTCACCAGAATCCGACAACAAACACCGGGCAAGGAATTTCTACTATACAAAAGCCAAGCACTACCATCGTTTTGGTAAAGACGACCCCCTATTGAGAAGAGGCAGCACTCCACTCGCGCACTTTGCAGTCCGGATTTTACTTCTGGGGGGCTTAAACAGAGATGAGCATTGGGATGGGTCAGCCTAGTCCAACCCGTAGCCTAACCCACTTAATCCAAATCGATCCCAGCCCAAACAGAACTTGGGTCAGGCTTGGGCCTCGTATATAGGCTCATCTAAAATTCGAACCAGGCTCCAACTTAAGTAAGCCTAGTTCGATAGGCCCACCGGCCCGACCTGAAGATGAGCCCAACAAAAGGCCCAAAGACCCAACCCTTCATCTTGATTAATCACTTAGACATCACTAGTGGAACTTGCATGTTTCCCAAGTCTCGAGTCCACGCACAACTCTCTCGAGTCTCCCCGCATACCGCATTTGAGCCTTCCCTAGGGATTACAATTCGAACAGAACTTTGAGGTCGCCCTTCCCTGACGATGAAGCAACCAGATCCAGCCTCCTCAGTGGTGTGGCAACCAGACCTCATTCCCCCAGCAGCACGACAAGCCGACAACCTTGACCTATGACTATTGGTAGCGTGCGATCTCTCTCGGTCACCCCATCCAATCCCATAGTAAGTACTTGTTCATTCTTCTGACATTTATATTTGGTAAGATTATAAATAAATATGAGACAAACTCCCACATCTTCTTGGTCATGTATTTCTTAAATTTAACATATATAATCGAAAGAGAATTATGAGATTTATTCATATACATTCATTCCTAATGGAAATGTTTCGAATAATACAAAATTCTAAGGAGATATACTTTAGTCCCAAATCATCTGATGCATTCACTACAAGAAATTGGATTAACAGAGATAAATGGTTTGAATATGTGTTATCGTATATTTGATGTTTAGATATAACAATGAATATTATTTTGTCAAATTATCTTCTGTACTTATCAAATATCATATTCATTATTCAAGTTCATATAACTATGATTTTTTCATTGATTTATTCATTAAAATTAATAATAATCGTTGTTAAATTTAGCAATGATTAGAAGAAAAATTCAATGAATAATTATTGTTATATGAATGATTTTGAGAAATGAAGCGACACATACTACCATTCATTGCAAATTTATAGAAGTAAGTGATGAATGATATTTATTGTTATATATTTAAGGGTAAATTTAAAAAAGAAAAGACCTCAACTATGCCTCCATTCTCAATTGAGGGCCTCATTTTTCAATTGTAACAAATAAGGGTGTAACATTTCAACTTAAGAGTCTAATGTCAACATATAAGGGTCGTCGAAGGTATAGAGGCCTGTATTTGAGATAAAAACAAAAGATCATGCCCTTCGTTGTTAAGATTGAAAGATGAGGTCATGAATTGGGAATTGAGCCATAGTTGGGGCCTTTTTGTAATCTATTATATATTTAACTATGAAAGATGTGGTAATAAGTTATTCATTACCTTAGGACAATCTTCTTATAGTGGTTTCATCAAATCACAATCAATTGTCAACAACTCTTTTCAACATGGTGTCTTAGCTCTCCTAGGATGCAATGGAGACGTTTCTTAATGGAGCATACAAGTTTCTTGTGTAGTTTCTTTCTCTTTCTCTCTCTCTCTCTTTTACACAGGGAATAATGGAATGAAAGGATCAAGAGGTTGGATTTTGATTTATTGATGACCTTTTAAAATTGTCGATAGTTTATATGAGAGATTAATGAGTAATAAAGTAACAATTCATCTTCAAATGGTATCTGAAATTTCAAAAATTGGTGTGATTGAAGTGATTGGATTGGAATTGGAAATGGAAAGTTACCTTTTGGTAAACACTAGCATTTACATATCCTAATATCCTAATATGCAGAAAATTTTTGGAACGGCTAGGGGCTACGCCCCCTCTCTCTGTCTCTGGTTGCGAGAGACTCATTATGGGTGCTTGCATTGAAGATTTTCCTCGAAAAAGAAACACAAACCAATATAATATACACGATATAATATAATATGATTTAATGTGATGACCTCGAAGATCCAAGTATTCATAAACTCGATTCTATGCACATACATTTCCACATTCGTAACACACAATGTAATATATAAGCATGAAAATTTTGCGTAAAAAACTGAAACTTAAAATTTTCCTTCCATTCACATCATCAATCATCAGTTGCAATCTGTATCCTCAAAACGTCCAAATGTACCATGTATGCATCAAAAGTGTGTACATACATATACATTAATTACATATCATGTCTCTCACAAACTACAAGTTAAGTATAAGCTATCTGCAGTACTATACCACAAGAAAATCGTGCAACTACTCAAAAGAAGTAGCTCCAAACAAGAGCAACTTCTTTTGTGGCAGCTCCTAAGAACATGTTGATTCAACGCAAAGGTACATTATGAGCAAGTTACCCAATACATTGCTAAAATTACAAAGTAGCGTGCTAAGAAAATGTGCAAAAGGAAACAACAAGGTAAATCATCCTCACAAAGAAGGCCTCACTTAGATTACAATCAAATCCTCTATCCTTAATTGCACAGGAATTGTGGATTGCATGTGATCTTGGTTCACATAGGACCTCACATTATGACTCTAAGGTATTAAGCAAACCTTCGAGTTTGGGTGCATCGGTAGGCATGCAATGGGGTACAATACATCTTAAAGTCCCCAACACATCCACTTAGCTTCACATACCAACGTGTAACTCCATGTTAGACCCCTAAGTATTCCAATTGATTCATCGCATTCTAAATCACTCAACCAAATCCCAACCCATGAATCATCACGAACCGTCAAAGTCCACTACCCACATGTAAGAGTTCATGACTTATTTCTTGAAAGATATGAGATCGGGGGAGAGTCGTGAGGAGGGCATGATTTTTCATTGACGGTAGCGATGATGCCGCTTGTGAGTAGTGTAGTAGTTTCCCAGGGTACGGGATACGAGACGGAGCGAGATGGTGCCCGGCGCACCCTCTCATGGTCTTGATTGAACTTCTTCCTGTCCTCCTTTCTTTCATAGACTAGAGCAAGTCAGCAACTACTACCATTTATTGACCACCTTGCTTCTAGCCCCTTTAGCTTTTTGCAGGGGCTACTAGGCTTGTACTCACTATCACCAGGCTCACTCTCTGTCAAAGTTCAGGTATAGGATATGGTTTAGGGTACCAATCACTAAGATCATCCATACCATAGTCGGAATCCTCACGAATATAACACAATCCTTCTTATACATAAGGGACTTGATTCATTTTCCAACTTCAATATCCATCATTTCCTGGAAATATCATCTTAGTGCTCTCACTCGGAATACCAATCAATGTGACCTACATCAGCTAATAGACAAGTGTTAACTCTAAATGAAAAGGTAAAGCAATAGATCACTAACCATGACTACTTGGCTCGCTCTCTAAGTACTAGACTAAAGTCACGCAAGTACTAAGGATAAACAATCGCATAATGACTCGTCGGTGTGCCAGGTAACATGTTCTCCAACCAACGCATGTTGGGATCATAGCTTCTAAGATTCTATCCGGGGCCACAAGGGTGCATGCCCCTCATTTGACGACAACTACTTCACTACCCACATGTCACTTATGGCATAGATAAGAACATCATCTTATGATAATTCACTTAAGATAATTTACTACCCGCATGTTGGGATCCTATAAACTTTGCCAATTACCCACATGTTGGAAAGCGGCATAGGCTAACGCTTGGTTGGTCAACTACAGCTATATATCTTGGATAGATGCAAGGAGATGGTTGTTAACCTCATTTTGAGTTGCATGTTGTCCATCCCCCTGTTATGGCTCTTCAGCTAGTTAGGGTTGTGGTCCGTTTCCTCTTCCTGTAGGAACCATTTCGGATTCTGCTTATGACTTTGGCTCGAGATCGGGTTCTTGGTCTGCACATGGAAGAACACCCTGATCATTTTGAATTATTGCACCATATTTTGAGAATTGTTCTGTGTTAAGGTCAACACAGAACTTCATTTAAGGATGGCGATGTATAACGAGTGAAATCAATGACCATCCAAAACATGCAGAGTTCGGGACAAGAGTGATCCCGGATTATTATAGAAGATGGGGAGTCTAGAGAATTCGTGGAGTTCGAACCGGGTTCTTGGGAATTGTCTCGAATTATTGGAGAAGGCGAGCGTATGGAATCGATGTGGGTGTCTACGAGGTCTTGACTAAGCCATCCATGCATTGCCATCTCAAAGATCAAGAGGAAGATCGACATGGAGTAATGATACGGAGGTCAATGAGAAAAAAAGGAGTGTAAAATAGTAGAATGGCTCAAAGTGAGCACGGGTCAAAGAGGATGAAAGAATAAAGCAGAATGGCATAAATGCACAATATTTTTTATCTTGACCTAAATGAAACTAACGATCAAACGTCAAAATAATGGATTCATCAACTCGACCTGTGAAGTCGTGAAGGTTCGACAATTATCTTTATGAGTTTTATACTATTATTCAGGTAATTATATTTTAACAAGTCCTTAGAGCGCTACTCTTATATAGGAGTGAGAGTATTGCCAAAAAAAGTATCTTGTACTTGTCCTCCTCCTTTGTAACATGTAGTCTCCCCTTTTAAGGTCCTTGTAACCCTTCTTGGATCCCTACTCAATCAAATAAATAGAGAGAGGAAGCCGACAGGTAAAACCACTACTTCAGACCTCGCTCATAATGGAATCACCTGCGAGCGTACAAGGACCTATTCAGATGCGAGATAACGAAAGAGACACCCCCGTGAAGGCATGGTCTAAGCTCGGTACTTCAGACAAGTTCGATATTCTACACAAAGTGAGAATATATCGTTGACTAGGCCCTACTCGTTCATGTATGATAGAAGTATCATTACTTCGGAAATCCAAGCGATACACAAGGCAGTCATAGACTGGGTTTTTGGCTCTAATCCTTACGATAGCGCTCTCTCACTTGGGAAGGCGACCTTCCAATGCTACCTGAAAACAATAGAGGGCTTTGCTTACCCAATGCAATGAGTCCAATTAGTTAATTTTATTTAGGTCATGTATTTTTAGCAGTCCCTTTTTTAATTTTTTTTGGTATCACATGATTTTGATAAAAATCAATACAAGCGCCTAACATTTTTCTATTTTCTCTAAATTACTATGTGATCCAAAAACAGATGGAGAGACGGAAAAACAATGCAAGGTGACACTAAGATGGAAATCTCACCTTAGTACCTAAATGATCAATGCTCAGTTAGAAGACTTACAGTGCTTCCCAACGCTCTCCATACCGGATGCAAAACATGAATTTGTAAACTTATACTATATATCAATATGCACACAGAAATCGTCCTAAGCAGACAATTTCTATAAGTGAAGAACCAAATGTCAAGCACTCAGAATGAAATCTAGAGTCCGGTCTTGGAGTCTCCTCGATGCCCACCACAATGGATCCTGCAAGCGCTATATGGAGGGCTCTCACAGTGCGCAGTTTCAAGACTAACTGTTTAAAAATTAATTAAGCTAAGTCCGAATGTGAATACTATAGGAGCATGCAAAGATATTTAGGTTTTTGGCCTTAGTTTACATGATCAAGGAAGCCTAAAGACTAAGGGCCTATTCCACAAAACAAAGAAAAATAAGGTGAAAACACAAATCATGAGAAACAAAGAAAATAAGGTGATAAAAAATGCGAAAAATGTGATGAGCCCCCAAGTGAACAAACACTTGGAAATTGGGCCCGAGTATCCAAGGTCTAATGCACATGTATTATTACAAATTAATTATGAAAACGAATCACTCTCTCACAAAAAACAAAAAAATTATGCTAGGCTTCTCTCTCTCTCAAGAACCTCCTGCTCTCTCCTGTCAACTAGATCAAAATAACTAGCTCCTCATCCCAAGGCTGTGTAGAATCACCTAGGCAATTTCCCTCGGTCTGTGGTTGATGAACGTCAAATTTGCCTCTTTAGGAATGAATAATTATCGTAGTATAGGAGGCAAATTTGGTTCGTCAAAAACCACAATCTGTGAATGTTGTGGAGTATTTATAGTTGGCAAGTCTACCAAGGTCGAATACAAGGACACAACTACTTAGTCTATTTATCGAATTTTGATTCATGAAGCACATGTGTAAATAAATTCTCAATTTCAGGTCTGCAAGATGCGCTATGCTAATTACAATGCAATACTATGATGTATGCAATTTTTAGTTGATTTTTATGCAATTTAAAGTGATGAATGAGTAATTATGCAAGGTTACATATATGCTAAACAAAAGATTACAAAATATCCTAAAAGTATGAGCATCATAATAGAAATAGAAATAAAGGTCGAATTAATCACAACATGAAGAGCAGTCATCAAATCAGAGCAAGATCAAGGAGAGCAGAACCTACATCTATCACAAAAATTCACTTCACTGAAAACAGTGGCAGATGAGAAAGTTAAACATGCTATGATATAGATGACGAAACAAGAATCAAAACAACACTAAAATCATGCAATTTGGACCTATTATGCTCAAGTTATGCTAAAAATAATACAGGGGCATAATTGTAATAAAAATGCAAGAAAATAAATGATAAATATTGCATTTAGATCCCTACAGGGACCTAAATGCAAATACCAAAAACTGGTAGGGGTCCTGTGTAAATTTTCCATTTGCGTGATGAAGCCACATTTCATCATCTTTATTCTATCATTTTGACATCAAAAACCCTAGCAAATGCGTGTACAAACCCTTAATTAGAGCATCTTAGCATTCATGCATGTGCATCCACATAGTGTATAAAATACTGTAATTAAAGCTAAAATTATAGAATAAATAAAAGAAAAGAAAAAGAATAAAATATTGTAAATAGTTTATGACCCAAAACCCCGAGACCTAGGCATCTTGAAGAATAGGTCGACAAGGAATAAAGTAGGGGGAGATGAGGGTCAAATACAATACACATTCCTTCATTCTTTGTTCATTTTGGGACCTATTTTTTGTTCCAATTTTTATACCTCAAATAAAGAAACTTTGAACATGAAAGCTGTAGATAATTTAATAAATAAAAATACAAAGTTGATTTTCCTGAAAAATAATGTACAGGTAAAAAGTTATGGTCCGAATAAGATTTCAAAACTCCAACTTCCCAGACATGTATCTTGCAAATAAAAACTCGAAATATACCAAATTCACCTTTAATTGTATATAGCGTAAAATAATCTATTTAATGGAGATGGTTTCATATTTTTCGGATTTACGGTTTGAAAGTTGAGTTTTGGACCCTTATATTGTACAGATTAAAATATTCAATTTATTATTTAATCATTATTTTTTTATTTTTTTATTTTTATAATTTTTGTAAATATTACTTATAATATATTTGTGCATTAAAATCTGAATAAAAATGCAAAAGAAATTCAAATAAAAATGCTTGTATATTCACAAAACATAGGTATAGAACCTATATACATACCTACAGTAATACTACTTTTATTTTATTAATTGTACAAAACACATCAGAAAAATAAAACAAAAATATATTTGTGTGTATAAAAGTATTTTATGATTTTATAAAATACTAAATAAAAATAAATAAATTAAAATCACAAACTAAAAATAAAAGAATAAAATATATAGATATTATTCCTATAAAGGGCATAAAAGTAAACTTGTAAAAATATACCTCATAAAAATAATTAAAAATCAGAATAAAATACTACATAAAATAATAAATATTTTTTATTTAATAACCAAATTCTAATTTGGCCATTTTCTATTTTTAATTGAATTAATAAAACTATTTTCCAGGGTTTTTCCTGATTGGTCCACGTGGACCAACCAGGTGCAAACCCTTGTTGACCCTGGTCAACAAGGTGTCCTAGCCTCCTGTAGCTTCTGACGCCTCGTTTTTGACCCACTTTTGCGGATTTATCGAGGCCATAACTTTCATTCTTTAGTGTTGCATCCTTCTGCAACATCGTTCCTTGACATTCCAGCATTCACGCCTATGGATCACCTCGGGCCACGAATCAACGATTCGCTCGATAATCTTCAGTCTTTGGACCACTCCAGTCGTCGAGTCAAACCTCTTATAACCAAACTTACGACTTCCATTCAAAATTGAACCCCACTTTTGATCTCGTTTCCTCCCCTTCCTTGCTCCATAGGTCGTCGGAGGTGACAGCTCCGATTCGAGCCATCCAAGGCGGAGCCCCGACGAGGATTTGGGCACTCCATCAACCTCCGACCAACCCCCGTCGAGGTATCTTTAACCTCGGGCCCCAGGCCCTCGAGGTATTTATTTTCCCTTATTTTCGTGCATTCATTTCGCCATAGCTTTTAGATCAAAAACCCCCTACCAATTCGGCGTCTCTTCGTTCAAATCACGCTATCAAATCCATCTCGCCGGAGCGCATCTCCGGCGAGTATCCACCTCGCCGTTCACCCTTTTCTTGAGAGCCACTGGAGGTCGAGGCATTTTGCCCTCGACCTCCTTAACATTTTTGGTGCAGGTCCTTACGCTCGGAAGCACCTGGGGTCGATTTTGGACTCGCCAGAGATACCTGGGCCGCTCCTCCTTCTCCGACGTCGTGGAGGAGCCCTCGTGACTATCGCCGCATTTTGAGACCCCCGGTGTAGAGAGGACCCTCGCAGCAACCACTTGGGGCCATTTTGAAGCACGTCGACCGTCGGAGAGAGGTGCCATCACCGGAGGAAGGTCTCTACGGCGGACCTTCTTCCCTGTTTGTCCACCATCCACCTCTTCCGTCGGATTATCCAAACTCCCCAGACAAAGCAGTGGCCATTGTATCTAGGCCCCCATCATCGTCCGATCGCTTGGCCGGATCTAATCACAGCCACAGAAGGCGAAGCGACATCGTGCGAGGAGAACGCGCCACGTGTTCAAGTGAAGATCTCCCGCCGTCAGATCGCCTTAGCGTGGGAATTTAACAAGTATACCCTGCGCACTTTTGTAATTTATTTTATAATACTTAAACTTTCGTGTGTCGTTTAAAATATTTTTTAAAATTTACAAGTAGGTCCTTTAACTCTCCGTATTTGCAAGTAGGTCCTCGGCCACGTCACCTCACGTGATCTGTTCACGTGAGGCGCGGGGCTTTTTTGCAGCGAGGTCCTCGGGAATTTGTGTATTTATTTTTAGTACCTGAATTTTGCAATGTAGTGTAAACTTTTTGGAATGTTTGCATAGAGACCCATGGGATTTTTGGAAATCACGTTTATACCCTTCCCACGCACGTGCCAGTCACGCGCTCTGGTGGGTATTTTGCAGACATACCCTCCCGGGTTTGGAGATTTGTACTGGAACCATTAAATTGAATATTTAGTGTAATATTTTGTGTGAAATTTGCAACTGTGCCCTTGGATGTTTTGATATTTGCACTTATACCCCTGCCAGGCTGATTATTTTTGCTTGCTTGCTCTATTTATTTCACACATCATATTAACTCCAAAAATTATCGAAAAAATTCACGTAGGCTCCTGTTAGCTTGTGCTTTCACGCCATATTTTCGCATTTTACTTTTATTGCATTTTTATATTCATTAAAAATCAAAAACATGCATTTTTCCCACTGTTTGCATTAGAAAATCCATACAAATTATAAAAACATTTTGAAAAATTCCAAAAAAAATATATTTTGTGTGTTTTATCATCTATTAGCATCAATCCAAAAATCACTAAGAATTTCAAAAGAAAAATCTTAAAAATTAGAAAAACACTTAAAAACTTCAAAAAAATCTAAAAAATCGAAGAAAAATCCAAAAATATAAACTCAGGTTCCTAGCTTCCTTACTTTATTGTCTTTATTTTAAAATTAATTTGGGAAAATTTTGCCACTGTTTGCTATTTTTAGTTCCCATTTTAATTTCGGCCAGAACCTTGATCTCTTGTTTGCTTGTACTTCAACATTTAAAAATACCAAAATGATTCTGAAAAATACCCAAAAATCACAAAAACAGCTAAAATTATAAAAAAACCAAAAACATTTTATTCCCTATTTTTTGAGCATTTTTACCTATTTTTATAAATACATTATCCTCTCTTTCCCTGTATTATATATATATATATTCCTATATTGAAAAAAAGGAAATACAAAAATATAAACTATAAAAAAAATATAAAATCAGAAAATCTAAAACCAAAATACAAAATAAAAAATTAAAAAAAATAAAAATTTAAAACACACAAAAACATTGGCATAGTGTATACAATTAATCACATTCACGTACACACACACACACTTGCTTGATCTATCCTGCCTTGCTCCCTGTGATCGACCTCTACATACTTGCACCTATACACCTTGTTTGTAGAGTTAAAAATAAATTTTAACTTCACATCTATTTTCATTATTTGAATCATTTGATTGTGGGTTAATTGTTGATTAATTACGGTTTCTTGTGGGTCGTCACAACGACATAGTAGTCCCGCCTTGTGTGGACTATCTAGACCCTCGATAAATCGTGGTTTGCAATGGCGCCGTTGCCTGGGAGCAGCAGCGTATAGGTCTTATTTTTGTGACTATGATTGTTTGTTTACATTATTGCTAGTTTTATCTCTCTTGTTTTTGATATACATTGTTGAGATTTCTAACCATCTTTTCTTGTCTTCTTGCGAGGGACCGCGGAGCGAGGCAGATCGCCTAGGGGATCCGGTGCAACCTTGGGAAGCGGAGTCGGCTTTCTTAGCCTAGCCGACAGGAGAGAGCAGGAGGAGTGAGAGAGAGATTAGTTAGATAGCTTTTATTTTCTTTGGAGAGAGAGACCATTTAATTTGTAATAATACATGTACTTGGACACTCAAGATACTCGGGCCCAATTTCCAAGTGTTTGTTCACTTGGGGGCTCACCGCGGATTTTACCACGTTTCTCGACTGTCATTTGCTGGTTTTGATTTATTTTCCCTTTCTTTTGTGGATTGTGCCCTTAGATTTTAGGCATTGCTTGATCGATTAGATTAGGTCCAAACACCCTAATAACCATTGCATGTCCCTATAGTGCGTATTTGGACTTAGTTTAATTAAATAGTTGAATCATCATTTTTCGATCCGCCGCGCCGCGAGCCCACCCCATCAAGAGATACTCCTGAACTCGATGTGTCGAGAAGAGGAGGGGTGAGTCTGGACCGGACTCTTTGGATTAAGGATTGGTGAATCAACTTGTGGTTCTTCACGGTAGCAATTGCCTGCTTAGGATGATTTCCGTGTGCATATCGGCATGTAGTATATGTTTATAAATTCCTGCTTTGCATCCCGCATGGAGAGAGCTGGGAGTCACTGTAAGTCCTCTATCTTAGCATCCATCATTTAGGCACTAAGTTGAGATTTCCATCTTAGTGCCACTTTGCATTGGCTTTTTCGACTCTATTCTCCCTCTGTTTTTGGATCAAATAGGAATCAAGAAAAAAACAAAACGTTAGGCGCTTGTTTAAATTGACTCAAAAGAAGCGATAACACCAAAAAAATTAAAAAAGAGACTGCTAAGAAAACTTGACCTAAATAAAACTTGTAATTGGATTCATTGCTTGGGGAGAGTAACACCCTCACTTGTATTCAGGTTGCATGGGAAGGTCTCCTTCCAAGTGAGAGAGCGGCTTCGTAAGGATTAGAGCCCAAAACCCAGTCTGTGGCTACCTTGTGTATCGCATGGATTTCCGAAGTATTGGTGCTTCTATCGTACGTGGACGAGTAGGGCTAGCTCAACATTGGTGACTCTCTATTGTGTAGAGCATCGACCTTGTCCGAAGTATCGAGCCTAGGCCACGCCTTCACGGGGGTGTCTGTCTCATCGTCTTGCGTCCGAGTAGGTTCTTGCACGCTCACGGGTGATTCCTTTATGAGCAAGTTCTGAAGTATCAGTTTTGCCTATTGGCTTCCTCTCTCTATTTCTTTTGCTGAGTAGGGATCCAGGAAGGGTTACAAGGACCTCAAAAAGTGCAGACTACAGGTTACACAGGAGGAGGACAAGTACGGGATACTCTTCCGGCAGTACTCTCTCCTTTAGGCGTAGCGCTCTAAGGACTCGTTGAAAATAACTTCCCGAATTCAAGCTAAAAACTACAAAGATAATAGCCGAACCCTTATGGCTTCACGTGTTGTGTTTGATTGCTGGTTGGATCTAGGTCAAGATCAAAAACACCGCATAATCGTGCGCAATTTTGCCTCCTCCTTCATTTCTCAACCTTCATCTTCTCAAATAATCAAGATGATGGGACGGAGATCTCTTAGGCCGACTTTGTCGGCACCGCTATCCAGCCCTCCTCCTTATTCATCTAGGACAACCTCGGAGAGTCTGCTCTCCGAGCCTGAGTTCACTTCCGCCCTGTTCCCCCTCGACCACAATTCTCATTCTCCTTCCATCAGTCCAAGAGTTTTAGAGTTTAGTGCATCACAGAGCTCAGATCATTTGACGGCACCTGAGATGGGTTCTTTTGCCTTTTCAGAGAACCCAATCATGGCAGACGGAAGAGATCACCCAGATGAGCAGGAGCAACCTCATTTCCTATTTGATCAAGATGCCATCAACAATTCACTCCTAGCCTCCTTGGAGACCATGCAAAGACAAATCAGAGACCAAGGAGCATTCATGGGTGACGTGATGCGAGAGCTGGCACAGATGAGAGCAGATCGAGAGAATAGAGCCGTAGGTGGTGGAGAAGATATACCCGTTGCAGAGGGAGGAGATCCAGAAGCTGAGAGACCACCACAGACGATCATGAGGGAATTGCACAATATTGTCGCATCCCCTCACTCACCGATGGATCCGACTTCCTTCTATCCATGGAGACTTCGAGCTTTGCCCTCATACCATTCAGCTCTTACCCAAATTTCACGGGCTGCCAACCGAAGAGCCACACCTCCACTTGCAAGAATTCGAGATGATCTGCAGTACCATTCATGACAGGCTGATGACTGAGGACACAATAAAGATGATAGCCTTCCCATTCTCCTTGGTTGATAGAGCCGTGTATTGGCTGAACCATCTAGGGAGGTTCATCGATACTTGGGCAGATCTCCGGACCGCATACTTGAAGAAGTACTACCCTCTCGGCCAGACTAATGCAGCACGAGCCATGATCAGCAATTTTACCATGATCCCTAATGAACAATTCCATGAAGCTTGGGATCTCTTTAGAGAGCTCATTGACCGGTGTCCGCATCATGATATATCCAAGCCCAACTTAGTTCAGAGTTTCTTCTGTGGGCTGACACCGGAGCTGCAGGGGCTTGTCAATGTCTCTTGTGGTGGATCATATTTTTCCAAGGGTGAAGACGACGTCTGGGCCATCTATGAAGGCATGGCAGAAAACTCGACTGTGATGACCCAAGCCAGAGTCTACACACAGCAGAAGCCACCCCAAGGAGGAGGATCATTTCAGAGGATCGCCCGCATCGATGCCGGTCCCAACACTTCGTCGGTAGCCGCAGCCCAAGCCGAATCCGCCGCAGCCGACATGGGGATCATCAGTGAGAAGTTGGACCGTATGGAGATCCTAGAGAAAAAGCAGAACCAAGGTCTTGCCCAGATGGACCTTCTCACCAAGACCATGAGTGACCTGAAGACTCAAATTCTCTGCATTCAGGAGGCACAAACGTACACTTAGCAGCCTCCCAGGTCACGAGCCGATCCGAGTAGTAGCAGCTCTACCCAGCCCTCTGCCTCACATCGCCAGGTCAACCACATCCAGGCAGAACCGGTGCAGCAGCTACCGTACTACCCATCGCAGCCACCATCTCAGGACACTCAGATGGTGGTCTATCAGCCGGATCAGCCACTGGCAGTTCTCCCACCACCATCCTTTGAGCAAGACCCATTGATGGAAGTCAATGGGATTTGGTACGACTGGTACCCACAGCCTGAGATTCGTCGTGATCACCCCGGATTCCGTTGGGGTAATGGTGGCTCCTCATCCCAACAACAGTCTCCCGCTCAAGGATATCAGAACAACCAGCCACAGCAGCAGCAACAGCCTCAGTACGCCCAGCAACAATACCAGCATGGTCCTCGTCCCGCCTATCAGGGACAACAGTGGAGGCAGCGTCCGCAACCTCAACAGTCATACCCCCAACCTCGTGAGCATTTCTCCTCTCAGCAGCAGCCTCATTTCCAGTAGGGGAATACATCCGGTTCTCAGGCGCCTGCCTTCGAGAACCCCGCATTAGTTGACCTCGCCCGATTGCTTACTGAGCATCGAGAGTCCTACCGGCGAGACATGGATGAGTTCCGGCAGGAGGTGAGGGATTTGATCAAAGGTAAAGCTGCCATACCAACTCAGATCGAACCAAATCCGAACAGTCTGAAAAGAAAGTCTGAGCAGGTACAGTTCACAGAGGATACCTCTCCTACTGATCATTTGAGTGACATGTCTTCTTCTTTGTATGATGCTGATTTTGTGACTACTAGGAGCGGTAGGATGCCAGCCGGTGGCGCTTCATCTGAGCGACAACAACACGAAGATCCAGAGCACCAGATGAGTAGAGTAGCGGTGCTGATGCCGCTAATGAGGATGTTGATGACGGTGGTGCTGATGCCACCAATGATGGAGATCCTGATGATGGTGCCAAGGCCGTCAAAACACCAGATGTAGACGGTGGTGCTGATGCCACCATTTTGGAGACAGAGCCAGAGCGCGGTGCTGATGCCGCGAAGCCATGTGCTGGTGGTGGTACTGAGGCCACCACATCTACTTTTGTTGAGCCCCCTTCTACTGTGTTGCCACATTTTGTATCTCAGGACTGTGGACACAAAAAGAACAAAAAATGAATAAAGAAAAGCTTCTGTGTATACTCCAGATCCATATGTGTTGCATGATGATGATTGTATGGATTTCATTCCTTCACAGGCACAGGAACCTATTCCTAGTCCTCCATCTGAGGAGGCCCCTACTATCCCCTTCCATGAAGCACTTCGCCAAGCGAAGGGGAACAAAAAAGAAAATCCAAAAAAAGATCAACAGGTAGAGTTCAGCAATCAGATGATTGACAGATTCCATATTCAGCTGACTCTACAGGAAGCACTTGAGCACATCCCCCTCTTCAAAAAGAATTTGAAGGAGAAGACTACAGTCCGCAGGAAGAGGAGGAACCACAGAGATCAGATCCATGTGCTCACTCATTCCACTTGCTGCACTATTCAGAACAAACTGCCAGCCAAACGACCAGATGCCGGAGCTCCCTATGTCAGATGCGAGATTTAGGAGCAGCAGTTTGATCGTACTCTATTAGACAGCGGCTCTTCGATTATCCTTCTTCCGGCAGCCTTACTCGACCGATTCGAGTTTGGTCCTCTTCTTAGGAGCAGGACAGTCCTTCAGTTTGCTGACAGGTCGACTAAGAGGCTGAAAGGGTTATTGAAAGACGTGGTCGTTACCATTCAGGGCCTGAAATTCCCCGTGGACTTTGTTGTCTTGGACATGGAGATCCCTGAGTCGGTAACCGATGCCCCCATCATACTTGGACGTCCGTTCTTGGCCACAGCCAAGGCGGTGACCGATCATGATAGCGGAAAGGTGTGCTTTCGCGTAGAGGGTGAAACCATACAAATAGAGACGATCAAGGAAACCAGAGCCAGAGAACTAGAATGCTCAGAACAGTCCAGCGAAGCCGCGCATATGATAGAGGAAGAGCTAGACATCTACCGAGAGTGTGATTTTGTGATGACTGATGATGAATCCAGTTGGACAGATCCTTTAGCACAGACCCTTGCCTTGCCTACAGATTCACCATACTTAAAGCTTACGGCAGTTGAGAGTCTGGAGAGCACACCCCTGGATGAGGATACAGTTGAGGCTGACAGTGTTGGGACGAGTGGTGCTGATGATTTTCGGTCTTGTTCATCTACTTCAGATCCCTCGGATTCAGACATTGATTGGGATGATTTTGATGACTATTTGCCGTGTATGATTCCTTCTGAGCCGACAACTAGGACGGAGTGCGAGCCAGTACAGTTTACTGAAGATTCAGCAGGGCTCCATTCGTCAGATATTCATGCAGAGCGAGAGTTCTCCCATGCAGACCTGGTAGCTTTTACACAGACTTATCAGAAGCCAGATCCGCCACCTCCCAGTTGTCCAGAACTGAAAGCTCTGCCACAGTCGCTGAAGTAAAGATTCCTTGCGGGTGAGCCAGATATGCACCCAGTCATTATCTCAGCAGGTTTGACTGGAGAACAGGAATCTCGTCTGATGGAGGTTCTTGAAAGAAACCGTAAGGCGATAGGTTGGTGTATAGCTGATCTCCAGGGGATTAGTCCGGCTCTGTGCTCCCACCACATCTATCTTGAGGAGAACGCTAGGCCGTCGCGTGATTCCAGCGACGACTGAACCCTAATCTTCGAGATGTGGTCATGAAAGAAATATCGAAGTGGTGGAGCGCCGATTTTATCTACCCCATCTCCGACTCCAAGTGGGTTAGTCCATTACATGTGGTACCCAAGAAGACTGGTATCACTATAGTTGTGAATGAGTCCGGAGAGGAGATCGCTACCCGAGTACCAACTTCTTGGAGGGTCTGTGTGGACTACAGACGATTGAATGAGGCCACCAAGAAGTATCACTTCCCACTGTCATTCATTGATCAGATTATCGAGAGGCTAGCTGGGAAGAGTCTCTATTGTTTTCTTGACGGGTACTCCGTTTATAATCAAGTGGCCATTGCGCCCGAAGACCAAGAGAAAACGATATTCACCTGTCCGTTTGGGACTTATGCTTTCAGATGGATGCCCTTTGGTCTATGTAACGCTCCAACGACATTCCAAAGGTGCATGTTGTCCATTTTCTCGGACATGGTGGGTGATTGCTTAGAGGTCTTCATGGATGACTTCTCGGTCTATGGTGATGGGTTTGATGCTTGTCTTGACTGCCTAGACCGTGTGCTTCAGCGCTGCATAGAGGTCAATCTTGTCTTGTCTTGGGAGAATAGTCACTTCATGGTAACTCAAAGGACGGTCCTTGGCCATATCATCTCTGACAGGGGCATGGAGGTTGATCCGGCCAAGGTGGATATCATTAGAAAACTCAATCCACCGTCCAATCTGCGTCAATTGCGGTCTTTTCTGGGGCATGTCAGTTTCTACCAATGTTTCATTCAGGACTTCAGTCGTATTGCCCGACCGCTTACTGATCTGCTGATGAAAGACACCGAGTTCATTGTAGATGATAAGTGTCTTGCGTCCTTTGAGACTCTCAAGAGTATGGTTGTTTCGGCTCCTGTCCTTCAGCAACCTGATTGGTCTCTCCCATTCGAGATCATGACGGATGCTTCTTATTTCGCCGTTGGGGTTGTGCTTGGACAGAGGAGGGATGGATTGCCGTTTGCTATTCACTACGCCAGCCGAACTTTGGATGTCGCTCAATGGAATTACACTGTGACTGAGAAAGAGATGTTGGTCGTAGTCTTTGCTTTGGATAAGTGCAGATCATATATTCTCGGATCTAGAGTAACCATTTACACAGATCACACCGCCACCCGGTACTTAATGGTCAAGAAGGATGCCAAAGCTCGTCTCACCAGATGGATCCTTCTGCTCTAGGAGTTTGATATTGAGATTAAGGATAAGCCTGGAGTTAAAAATGTGGTGGCGGATCATCTCTCCCGCTTAGAGAACCTTGAGGAATCTGAACCCAGCGCACCTATCACAGAGACATTCCCAGACGAGGTGATCTTGGCTGTCGCCTCACTCCCATGGTATGCCGACTTTGTAAACTATCTTGTTGCCAAGACGGTCCCTCGGGGTTGGCCCAGGCAGAAACTTGAGACCTTCCTAGCTAAGGCCAAGTTTTACCATTGGGAGGATCCCGTCCTTTATCATGAAGGAGGGGATAGCATATGGAGAAGGTGTATTCCTCAAGAAGAGAAGCATAGCGTCCTCACTTATGGCCACAAGCTTGAGGCAGGAGGACATCATTCTGGGAGAAGGACAGCACAGAAGGTGCTTCAATCCGGTCTTTGGTGGCCTACCCTCTTCAAGGATTCAGATGAATTCGTGAAGAGGTGTACTGATTGTCAGAAGATGGGTACTTGCGGACAGAGAGACATGATGCCCATGCAGCCCATTCACTTTTGTGAGGTTTTTGATGCATGGGGGATTGATTTCATGGGCCCATTTCCTAAGAGTCAGGGATTCGAACACATTTTGCTTGCTGTAGATTATGTCAGCCGTTGGGTTGAGGCCATCCCCGTCCGAGTCACAGATGCTAAAATTGTGTGTAAATTTTTGAGGAAAAATATCATTTCACGGTTCGGAGTACCTAGAGTTCTAATTTCAGACGGGGGGTCTCACTTCATTAATGATAAAGTCAGGGCCCTTGCAGACGAGTTCGATATTGACCATCGGGTTGCCACGCCATACCACCCTCAGACTAATGGTCTTACCGAAGTTTCGAACATGGAGATCAAGACGATCTTACAGAAAGTTGTCCGCCCAGACTGAAAGGATTGGTCACAGCTTTTGGACTCGATCTTGTGGGCCTATCGGACCTCCTTCAAAAATCCATTAGGGACATCTCCCTTTCGTCTCATCTATGGCAAGCCATGCCATTTGCCAGTGGAAATCAAGCATAAATCATTTTGGGCAGTCACTGAGTTACTGTTAGATCCCGAGAGTATAGGAGAACAGAGAAGAGCAGAGTTGGCAGCCCTGGAGGAGTTGAGAGATACAGCCTTTTCTAGCAGCCTACAATACAAGGAGAAAGTAAAGACATGGCACGATTCCCATATCAGCCATAAACAGTTTGAACCAGATCAGCGCGTATGGTTGTTCGATTCCAGGCTGAAATTATTTCCAGAGAAATTACAGAGTAAGTGGAAAGGTCCTTATGTGGTCAGGAAGGTACGTGACAATGGCAGTATTGACATATTTGAACCGTCATCTTCCTCTACCTTCCGTGTCAACGGTCAGCGCCTGAAGTTGTATCTCGATCATGATCCGCCGACCGTTGACGTTGCCCCCATTCGTCTGGTATGAGATGTGTTCTTTGACTCCGATCATTTGCATCTCGTACATGGTTATCACTTCCATCTTCCGCTGTATAGATCCATCTGTTGATATCTTTTCTTCTTTTCTTCTTTTCTTGTTTTCCTCTTCTATCTTCTTTATCTATCAGAAAGGTGTCACCCCTTTTTTGTCAGTTTTCTACACTTAGGACGTACTTTGTCCTAAGTATAGGGGGGTGTGCACCCCGAGTAGTTCTATTCGTTTCGATCCTCTCCATTGTCTCCTCTTCTTGTCTATACTTAGGGATATCTTACCCTAAGTATAGGGGGAGACAATCCGAGTATGATCTGTTCATTCCCACCCTTGACCCCCCCTGCTTTGTGTACAGTCTGATATACTTAGGATTATTTGATCCTAAGTATAGGGGGGACGGTCAACTTCTCATTGGTTTATTCATTCATCTCTTATTCATTTATTCTTTAGACTTGTCTATACTTAGTACGCGTTATGTCTTCTCTTTTCTCTCCGATCTATGGGGACATAGCTCAAGCTAAGTATAGGGGGGTCGTATATACTTTAGCCATAACTCGTACTTTCGTATTTTCTTAATATGGCTAATTATTCTTTAAAATTCATTAAAAATCTTAATAAAAAGATGTTATCATTCCTCAAATTCTTTTTGTATCTACTGATTAATAAATCAGGTGAAAATATTTTTTGCAAAATGTTTGAAAAATAGTTTGAAAATCCTTGTGAAAACCTTTTGAAAACTATTTTGAAAACAATTTGTTACATGTTTTCAACCTTTGCAAAAACATTTTGATTGAAAAATTTATTTTCTTTGTCTGAAATAAAATGTTTGAAAAAATGATTTGCAAATGGTTTGAAAAATGGTTGCAAATATATTTGAAAAATCTATATATACTGTTTGGAAAACCTTTGCAAAATGATTTTCAAATGTGTGTACATGTTTGTAAAATTGATTGTAAAAATTATTTTGGACTATAGTTTTCAAAAATTATTTGAAAAACCTTTGTCAAATAAGTTTGAGGAATACTTACATCACACCAAAATTCATCAGATGTATATATAAAATTGACCACTTACCCTTGTAAATTCTTAAAATCCACTTCTTGTATATATAAGAAGCATGCCCGTGTAAATATTTTTAACCTTGTTTTTAGCCAAAAGTCCTTTATTTTCAAAAATCCCAAAAACATTTGCAAAATTAAAATCCAAAAACACTTGAAAAATCTTTTTGAAAAATCTAAAAAAATGCATATGCATCATCATCATCTTTTCAAAAATCCATAAAAAGTTCAAAATCTTGAAAATTGCATTACAAAAATATTTCCTACACCGCATTGCATAGCATGAGCATTTTTTGGATTGAGTTTGATAGTTGAACGAGTCTAAGTAAAATCCGAAGATTTGAGCTTGGTTGGACCTTAAAATCTACCTAATTAACAGGAACCTTATAGGAACTGGGATTGAGGTACTTCAGGTCTAGTTGACTTAATTCTTTGAGGATCACGGGACTTGGTTCAATGTATTTTTGACTGCCTAAGTAGAGTATTTCGGAGCACACGCACGACTCTTATTGATAACATCCTAACTTGGACACTTGCACCTTTCACATGGCTCAACTCAGTTGGAGTGGTGAGGAGGTTGGATTTCCCGGTATGAGACGCACACAGGTGGAAACATTTCTCCTCCTCTAGGGAGGGAAGTGCGCCCCAACCCGTCCAGTAATGATGAGTTTCGAGGATAGGAGATCGTGGGTTGCGATAAAGCTTCAAAAGAGGGATAGTCTACTGGCTCAAGAGGAAAAACTCCCTATGTAAATGTTGTTGTGTATAGTATTCAAAAAAATGCAAAAGCAAAAACTCCAAAAAAAAGTGGACAGGCCTGTACAAAAATAAAAATGTCTGCCGGAGTGTACATATGTTGTAAAGTCAAATAAGCATGCTTGAGCTTCAAAGTTAAATCATGTGAGCCTGCAGCTGGATGACTTGACTACACTGGTCTTGCATCCTAGGATAGGTAGCTACACTGGCTACCGTCCATTCTTCTCTTCACCCCCTCCTCTTGGGCTGGTTACCACTTGAACTTAGAAGGGAATACCCTGCTCCTTAAGGGATGAGTTGTTGGATTGGGGAATCATTGGGTTGTCATATTGGAGAAGTCAGTCTCTTTGTCATTTTAGTTGGGGAGAGCCACAATCACTTACACTGTACGAGTCAGATTCATAGTCGTAAGTGTTTGCGTATGAGTTGAAAAATTGCTGACCTGGCTATTGAGGAGTCTTGGAAAGAGTTTCGGGATTCTCAGGGACTGTTGGATTTCAAATTCGGTTCCCATTAAGGTTCCGCCCGCACTAAAATTCCAAAGGTCCGACTTAAGCTCCAAACTTTGATTTTGTGAAGACAAGTTTGATAATTAAACTTAATCCATCTTCTTCTTTTTCTTTTCTTTCTTTTTCTTTCTGCACTTATTGCATAAGTGTTTGCTAGGGACTAGCGAAGGTAAAGTATAGAGGGATGATGAAGCCACATTTCATCATCTTTATTTTATCATTTTGGCATCAAAAACCCTAGCAAATGCTTGTAGAAACCCTTAATTAGAGCATCTTAGCATTCATGCATGTGCATCCAAATAGTGTATAAAATACTGTAATTAAAGCCAAAATTATAGAATAAATAAAAAAATAAAAAGAATAAAATATTGTAAATAGTTTATGACCCAAAACCCCGAGAGCTTGGCATCTTGATGAATAGGTCGATAAGGAATAAAGTAGGGGGAGATAAGGGTCAAATACAATACACATTCCTTCATTCTTTGTTCATTTTGGGACCTATTTTTGGTTCCAATTTTTATACCTCAAATAAAGAAACTTTGAACATGAAAGCTGTAGATAATTTAATAAATAAAAATATAAAATTGATTTCACTGAAAAATAATGTACAGATAAAAAGTTATGGTCTGAATAAGATTCCAAAACTCCAACTTCCCAGACCTGTATCTTGCAAATGAAAACTCGAAATATACCAAATTCACCCTTTAATTGTATATAGCGTAAAATAATCTATTTAATGGAGGTGGTTTTGTATTTTTCAGAGTTACGGTTTGAAAGTTGAGTTTTGGACCCTTGTAGTATACTTGTACAGATTAAAATATTCAATTTATTATTTATTCATTATTTTTGTATTTTTATATTTTATAATTTTGTAAATATTACTTATAATATATTTGTGCATTAAAATCAGAATAAAAATGCAAAAGAAATTCAAATAAAAATACTTGTATATTCACAAAACATAGGTATAGAACCTATATACAAACCTACAGTAATACTACTTTTATTTTATTAATTCTACAAAACACATCAGAAAAATAAAACAAAAATATATTTGTGTGTATAAAAGTATTGTATGATTTTATAAAATACTAAATAAAAATAAATAAATTAAAATCACAAAATAAAAATAAAAGAATAAAATATATAGATATTATAGCTATAAAGGGCATAAAAGTGAACTTGTAAAAATATACCTCATAAAAATAATTAAAAATCAGAATAAAATACTACATAAAATAATAAATATTTTTTATTTAATAACCAAATTCTAATTCGGCCATTTTCTATTTTTAATCGAATTAATAAAACTATTTTCTAGGGTTTTTCCTGGTTGATCCCCGTGGACCAACCAGGTCCAAACCCTAGTTGACCCTGGTCAACTAGGTGTCCTGGCCTCCTGTAGCTTCTGACGCCTCATTTTTGACCCGCTTTTGCAGATTTATCGAGGCCAGAACTTTCATTCTTTGGTGTTGCATCCTTCTGCAACAACGTTCCTTGACATTCCAGCATTCACGCCTATGTATCATCTCGGGCCACGAATCAACGATTCGCTCGATAATCTTCGGTCTTTGGACCACTCCAGTCGTCGAGTCAAACCCCTTATAACCAAACTTCCGACTTCCATTCAAAACTGAACGCCAGTTTTGATCTCGTTTCCTCCCCTTCCTTGCTCCATAGGTCGTCGGTGGTGACAACTCCGATTCGAGCCATCCAAGGCGGAGCCCCGAAGAGCATTTGGGCGTTCCATCAACCTCCGGCCAACCCCCGTGGAGGTATCTTTAACCTCGGGCCCCATGCCCTTGAGGTATTTATTTTCCCTTATTTTTCGTGCATTCATTTCGCCATAGCTTTTAGATCAAAAACCCTACCAATTCGGCGTCTCTTCATTCAAATAACGCTATCAAATCCATCTCGCCGGAGCGCATCTCCGGCGAGTATCCACCTCGCCGTTCACCCCTTTCTTGAGAGCCACTGGAGGTCGAGGCATTTTGCCCTCGGCCTCCTTAACGTTTTTGGTGCTGGTCCTTGCGCTCGGAAGCACCTGGGGTCGATTTTGGACTCGCTGGAGATACCTGGGCCCCTCCTCCTTCTCCGACGTCATGTAGGAGCCCTAGTGACTATCACCGCATTTTGAGACCCCCAGCGTAGAGAGGACCCTCGCAGCAACCACCTGGGGCCATTTTGAAGCACGTCGACTGTCGGAGAGAGGCGCCATCACCGGAGGAAGGTCGCCACGGCGGACCTTCTTCCCTGTTCGTCCACCATCCACCTCTGCCGTCAGATTATCCAAACTCCCCAGACAAAGCAGTGGTTGTTGGATCTAGGCCCCCATCATCGTCCGATCGCTTGGCCGGATCTAATCGCAGCCACAGAAGGCGAAGCGGCATCGTGCGAGGAGAACGCGCCACGTGTTCAAGTGAAGATCTCCCGCCGTCGGATCGCCTTAGCGTGGGAATTTTGCAAGTATACCCAGCACACTTTTGTAATTTATTTTATAATACTTAAAGTTTCGTGTGCTGTTTAAAATATTTTGTAAAATTTACAAGTAGGTCCTTGAACTCTCCGTATTTGCAAGTAGGTCCTAGGCCACGTCACCTCACGTGACCTGTTCACGTGAGGCGCGGGGCTTTTTTGCAGCGAGGTCCTCGGGAATTTGTGTATTTATTTTCAGTACCTGAATTTTGCATTGTAGTGTAAACTTTTTGGAATATTTGCATAGAGACCCCTAGGATTTTTGGAAATCACGTATATACCCTTCCCAAGCGCGTGCGAGTCACACGCCTTGGAGGGTATTTTGCAGACATACCCTCTCGGGTTTGGAGATTTGTACTGGAACCGTTAAATTGAATATTTAGTGTAATATTTTGTGTGAAATTTGCAACTGTGCCCTTGGATGTTTTGATATTTGCACTTATACCCCTGTCAGGCTTATTATTTTTGCTTGCTTGCTCTATTTATTTCACGCATCATATTAACTCCAAAAATTACCAAAAAAATTCATGTAGGCTCCTGTTAACTTGTACTTTCACGCCATATTTTTGTATTTTATTTTTATTGCATTTTTATATTTATTAAAAATCAAAAACATGCATTTTCCCACTGTTTGCATTAGAAAATCCATAAAAATTATAAAAACGTTTTGAAAAATTCCAAAAAAATTATATTTTGTGTGTTTTATCATCTATTAGTGTCAGTCCAAAAATCACTAAAAGTTTCAAAAGAAAAATCTTAAAAATTAGGAAACACTTAAAAACTTCAAAAAAAATTCAAAAATCGAAGAAAATCTTAAAAATATAAACTCAGGTTCTGTAGCTTCCTTACTTTATTGTCTTTATTTTAAAATAATTTGGGAAAATTTTGCCATTGTTTGCTATTTTTAATTCCCATTTTAATTTCGGCTTGAACCTTGATCTCTTGTTTGCTTGTACTTCAACATTTAAAAATACCAAAAAGATTCTGAAAAATACCCAAAAATCACAAAAATAGTAAAAACTTATAAAAAGACCAAAAACTTTTTATTCCATGATTTTTGAGCATTTTTACTATTTTTATAAATACATTATCCTCTCTTTCCCTATATTATATATATATTCCTATATTGAAAAAAAAGGAAATACAAAAATATAAACTATAAAAACAAAATATAAAATCAGAAAATCTAAAACCAAAATACAAAATAAAAAATTAAAAGTAAAAAAAATAAAAATTAAAAACCCACAAAAACATTGGCATAGTGTAGACAATTAATCACATTCACGTACACACACACTTGCTTGATCTATCCTGCCTTGCTTCCTGTGATCGACCTCTACGTACTTGCACCTATACACCTTGTTTGTAGAGTTAAAAATAAATTTTAACTTCACATCTATTTTCATTGCTTGAATCATTTGATTGTGGGTTATTGTTGATTAATTACGATTTCTTGTGGGTCGTCACAGCGACATAGTAGTCCCGCCTTGTGTGGACTATCTAGACCCTCGATAAATCGTGGTTATCAATGCGCGGGGACCTTTTGTAATTTTCAGAAACTTGGAGGTCTTCTCTGTAAAATACCCAGGGACACACGTGAGGCGCGTGCTTGGGGACCATTCTGCAATTATGTAAAAGCCTGGGGTCCTTCATGCAATTTACCTAGGCCCTCACGTGTGTCGCACGTGAGGGGCCTAGGCTCGGGAGGCTGCCTCAGGTTCGGAACACATGGCTGCGTCGGGAGGCCCGGGGCGAGGTTCAGTGAAGCCTGAGCCTATAGGTTTGGAGACGAGGCTCGGGGCGAGGTTCGGTGAAGTCCAAGCCTATAGGTTTGGAGACGAGGCTCGGGCACCACGTGCCTTCATCATAGCTGTCCGATCAAAACGATCAGACGGTGCTTGTATCGTCACCCTCCGTTGCGGCCCTACCGGAGGAGGCGGGACTCCGGCTTGCTCGATGGAGCTCTGACATACGCCACAAGCTCTTATGAAGGTTGGAGAAGATGTCTGAGCCCTTGGCGAAGCTCGTGGAGGTCAGGCGGGGCTCCGTCGACATCTGGAATGGCGAGGCGGGGCAGATGATTGGAGCGGGGGCTCGAGACCGGCGAGGTGTTGCGGAATCCGATCATTGACATTCCTGCAGGAGTTAGGTATAGCCTAAGCTTGTGCGAGTGTGTGCGAGTGAAGTGAGGTTAGTGAGGGCCGAGGGAGCGACGGAAAGCGGTGGCTGGTGGTCTCTTCTCCGGCGGAGCAGGGGAAGAGGGGAGTCGGAGCGGAGGTGGTTCTGGAGAAGAGGGGATGGGTCGGCGAAGATGCTGGTGAGGTGGCGAGTGTCGTGAGGTGATCAGGTGAGGGTGGAAACGATGGTAGATGATGGGAAAATTTCGAGAAGTAGCAAGAAAAATGACCTCGCCGGAGCGAGGAGTTGGTGGAGGCAGTGACCTGGGATTGAGCTTCGTTGGAGCTCAAGAATCGTCGCCCAGCATGCCCGACCGTGGCACGGAGCTCAGCGGAGCGTGGTGGCACCTGCAGCACGGCCATGGCGGCCGTGGGTTGACACCTGGGTTTGGGCCATCGTCGCCTCGACGATCCGCCTCTCTGCTGTCACCGGAGGGGCGGGGGAAGCTAGGTCCTTTCCCGTGGAATGGTAGACGCGGTTGAAGGTGGCAGAGGAGTGGTTAAATAGGAGGAGGTAGTGGCTGTTTCAGACGGTCATGATGAGGGTTTGTAACGTTGATGTTTATTGCGTGGAGTGATGGAGGGTGTTAGTGTAGGGTGAGCGAGAATGGTGGGTAAACGGTTGATGGAGGGGAGGTGTTATGGTGCGGGAAGACGACAGGAGGTGGCGGCCATAAATGGAAGGGGGTGGTATGCGCGCGGGGTGAAACAACTGGAAAGGGAGGCGTTAGAGGTAGGGGACGATGATCGAGCCGTTGGATCTCACGATCCAATGGTTGGGATGGGTGCGAGAGCAGAGGGTGGAGATCAGATCCTTAGGATCTGACCTGCGGTGAGGAATGGGTGCTAAAGAGCGGTCCGGATGGAGAGGTAGGAGAAATCGAATGGCCGAGAGAGATTGGGCGACGTGGAGAGATGGGAGTCGTAGGATGCGAAGGGAATCGAGTGGCTGAATAATGGGCGGGAGAGGATGGATGAGATTAGGTTTCAGGAGAGATCTGATGGCTGGAAGTGAAGAGGTGACGTGGCAGTAGGAGGGGCGTATGAGAGAGAACTGATGGTTGTAGATGAAGCGGGTGTGTGCGGTTAAGATTAGATCTGGCATTTAGATCTGGCGGCTGGGAGTGGGCGATAGATGGACGGCGGAGATTGAGGCGGGACGGAGTGGATCCGCCAGGTGGCAAGAGAAGAGGCGGGCCACGTGGCAGCTCCAGAGAGCGCGACGTGGCCCAATCAGAAAATTCAAAAGTATAAATACAAAGAAAAATATGAAAGAAATAGTTAGAGGCATAATTAGGAAAAAGTCAAACATGAAAGTTGCTCGTCTCGATGAGATCTACAAGTTTCATGTTGGACGAAAAGCCAAAAGAGGTCATTTGTACAAAAAGTATTTTTTGAGGGTATTTTTAAGGGGGATAAACAATACCAGATTTTTGGTTTTGAGATGTTTTTGCATTTTTTACTCTTTTTAATGGTCAGTGAATTATGGACAATTACTCTACCTAATTTTTAGGGGTTTTTTATGATAAAATAATTACAAGAAAAATAAGGGAAATTAAATACAATTAATTAAGATTAATTATACACAATATATTACAAGATAAAAATAAAGATCTAAAGGAGATTTTTATTGGTTTGATTAAGCTAGGGGTTTAATAGATGGATTTTAGCATGATGAACATCAGCGGTCCATCGCAAGAAGTCAAAAAGAGAAGATGCCAGATAGTTGAAAAAAGGGCAATCAAATAAAATAAATGCAAAAATGGCTAAGCAAACTACTCTATATACCAATGTTCTCCAGCAACGACGTCATTTGAGGACTCATATTTTGTGAGGGTCTAAAATGGCTTCCTCACGGAAGCGAAGCTATCTTGTCGTCGAGGCGACTACTATAAAAATCTGAGGCTAGTCAACAATTAACCCACACAATGAATAGATCAAACAAGGCAAGAAAGTGTGAATCGAAATTTATTATACCCTACTAAAGGTGCATAGTGACAAATATGTAGGGGTCGGACACATGAAACAAGGGTGTATAGCCAATGAGATAAAAAATCAACATAAGGAATTTGTCTTTTCACATGCTAAACCAATTTGTGATTTTTATGAGCTTTTTAATTTATATATTTTTTTCAAATTTATTTTTTCAATTGTTTTTAATTTTATAATTTTTTACTATCTGATTTGTAGTTTTCTTTTTCTTTTGAATATATAATATAAGAATATATAGGATTATATATACAATGTAAGGAAATATAATTATAAATACCACTAAAAATAACCAACATATATAAAATAAAGTGTTTTGTGTTTTCAATAATTTTTACTATTTTTGTGATTTTTGGCTTTTTTTTACAGATTTTATGGATTTTTAAATTAATTGAAAAAGTCAAAGTAGGGAAAAATAAAGCAAACGGAGGTTTTTTCATTTTAAAAATATTAAACCAATACAGAAGTCCCCAAAACTATTTTAAATCAAAACATACTTAGAAAGGAAAATTACAAAAAAAATATTTTTGGAATTTTTATGAAATTTTGAGAATTTTTAGAACGATTTGGGAGCTTTTTAATTTTTAGGCCTTTTCTTTTCTATTTTTAGTGATTTTCGATTTGTAGGTTTAAACTGTAATAATGGACATAATATAATTTCTGATAATTTTTCAAAACATTTTTTTTAGTTTTTGCATTTTTATAAGGTAAAAAGAGATAAATAACTTCATAAAACAATTTTTCATAAATAGAAAATAAATTTAAAATACCCCTATAAAAATATATGTGATAAAGATATATATATATATATAGTGTATTTAAATTAATTTTCTATGAATTTTTAAACTACATGAGTTATTTTTTATTAAAAAAGATAATAAAAAGAAATTGCATACTAGAAAGGGCATTTATGCAAATATTTAAACTTTATGGACCAGATTCGGACTCCTTAGAAAACGCTAAGGAACAAACATGCAATTTTTCATAGATATTTAATAAAATATATGCAAAGGGGTCTTGTTGCAAATAAATATAAGGTAGAGGGTCCATATGCAAATTTTCAGAAAACATTACACTTAATAATTCAAGTTTCTGATCAAATCCCAATATCCCAAACCCTGAGGGGTTTACGTGCAACTTTCACAAAAATTATTAGTTGACGTGGACGAAGACTTAGATGCTAATACAACAAAGCTCAAATATTACAAAACTTTTTGAATTGCAGAGGAAAGTTTGCGTACTAAATATTAAATCCAAAAAAGTGCGAGGGAAGATATGCAATATACCGAATATTGCACATGGGTAGACGGCGGGGTGCAACTTACTTATCCACATGGCAGCTATCCAATGGCCTATACCCCTTCATGCTTCGACAACAAGGATTAGATCTCGTCGAGAGATTGGTCAGTTGAGGTTTGAAGCATCAGACGGGGACTGTAGCATCTGGAGGTCGCGCTTCATCGGAAGGTGGCGAAGTGCTAATAAAGAACAGCAGATGAACTCAGTTGTAGCAAAGTTCGATCTGCCCTCCTCTAGTTCATTATCCTCATGAGCTCGGTGATGGCTCAAAATCCTCCCAGGGTTCCTTCACACTCGATGGTGCCTTCAAAAGGGGCGTAGGTCCTTCATAATGGCTCAACGATGGTGCTCGATCTGGGGCTTGCTCCTGGAGTTAAAATCCCCTACAGAGGGGATTATTCTTGCTGGCACCTACAGGAACACGTTACGGGAAGAATGGCGAGGCTCTAGAAAGACTCAAGGGTCGAAATGGGCGAGGGGTGCTTCGAGACGATGATCTCCTGTGATGTGGCAGCGGAGAAGACCGGAATGCTTGTTATGTGCGAGAACAAGGTAAGTGATGGTGCGTTGGATGTGCATCAGCGCAAGGGGAAGAAGGTGGAGGTGAGAGGCAAGGTGAAGCGAGTTGGATTTGGTCGGAATGGGGTGGCAGAGCTGGAGCTACGGGTCCAGAGATTCGAGCTTCAATGATAAATGAAATGGAACCAAACGAAATTAAAGACATAACTAGACTACTTCTAACCTAAGGCACAAGAAAGACCAATAAAATAGAATCTTACCGGAGTCGACGCACCTGGAGCTAAGCTACGACGCAGGACGACGGTGAGAAACGGATTGACCTCGATTCAATGCCAACCTTCATGTAAAGGGGCTAAAACAGCTCTTGATGTCACTAGGAGACTATCTTGAAGCTCACATCTAGGGTTAGGAGGCATAAGAGGGATAAAAAATCAACTGAGCTTGGAGTGAAGCATATATACAAGGGTTTCTTCATCGGGATAATGCGTTTGATTCAGAGGTGCCTCGATCGAGAAATGATCTTAGCGTGAAAGAGCTTCAATCTAGGCATAAGATTGGAGAAAAAAATCGAGCCAAAATATTGCAAGTACAACAGGGAGAAATCGATGAAGGTGGGGGTATCGTTCTGACACGACATGCCTAAGGGGAAAGGACAATTGACCTAGGTCAATTAGGGCTGAGCTCTGATTGGTCCACACCAGCTGCAAAAGAGACAAAAAATAAATTAAATCTTTTATTAATTAAATTAAGAATAGTAAATGATTTTATTAATTTTTATTTAAAAAACAAAAGATATGTATTATTTTATGCAGTATTTTAAAATAATTTTTATTTATTTTTACGGGCTTATTCATTACAAGTTACTTTTTAGGGTTCCATTCATTACTCATCTATGTTTTGAGTATTTTATTTTTATTATATATTTTTGATTTTATTATTTTATTATCTTATTTTATAAAATTATATCTTATTTTTATATACATAAAAATATTTTTTTTATATTTTTCGATGCATTATGTACACTTAAATAAATATAAGTGTATATTTATAGGTACAAGTATGGGTATTATATCTATGTATTCATATGATTTATTTTATTTTCATGTTTTCATTATGGATTTCTCTATTTTAAATATGTACATATATTGTAAATAATATTTACGCAATTATAAAAATATAAACTTATAAAAATAGTAAAGAATAAATAAAATGAATATTTTATTCATGTACTACACAATAGGGGTCCAAAAATCTAACTTTCACACCTTAGCTCCAAATTAAATAAAACCACTTCTATTAAATATCTTATTAAAAGTTATATACAATTAAAGTAATTTTGATACATTTTGAATTTTTATTGAGGAGATATGAATATGGGGAGTTTGAATTTTGGCTTTTATTTGGAGTATAAAAAGTACAATGTATATTATTTTTATGTAAAATCGATTTTGTTTTTATTTATATGAATTATTTATGAATAAAAGAATGAGATTTTTAATAGATTTTCAGCCCTTATCTCCCCCCTACTTTATTCCTCGTCGACCCAATCATCAAGATGCATTGGTCTTGAGTTTAGGTCATAAAATACCTTTATAGGTTTATTCTTTTTATTCTTTTTCTTTATTATATAATTTTGGCATTAAAAACTGTATTTTATATATAATAAATGGAACAAATAATGAACGTTAATTTGTACAAAAATAGTGCTATTTACATGCATTTGCTAGGGTTTTTGAGGCCTAAATGATAGAATAAAGGTGATGAAATGGAGATTCATCAGTGGGGCTTTAGATCTGACGGTGGAGGCATGCCACTTAAGTTGATCTTACAACCCTAGGCATGTACCGCTTCTCCTCAATTAAACGACCTAGATTAAATCTGGGCTTGTGCCTCCATCGGATGACAACTGAAGGGTCTGAAAGAACAGGAAGAACATTATACTCCCTAATCTTCGATTTGGTGTTTATCCATCGTCCGACCACCTCCTGAGCTCAGAAGGGACTCAAAACACTCATGGGATCTGTCTGTGTTATCTGGTGGTACCCAAATGGCTCGGGCCTCGGTGATCGAGGCCTGGAGCTCAGAGAACAATGGGTGAAATACTCGAGTCGAATCCACTCGAGTTGGGGTTTTCTCTAGCTGGGACCTGCATCAAACGTAAGAGAGCTCGAGGGCCGAGCTCCTCGACCTATTTATTGTACAAAAAGTGCAGTGGATGGATGGGGCAATGATCTCTAGTGAATAGCGGAGGAAGGAGATAGGGTAACTCATTATGTGCAAGAACTAGGTGCTCTGATGGTTCGAGGAGATGAAGAAGGTGCAGGGGGACGAGGTGGGGTGATCAACGTGGCAACGTAGTGAACGGTTCACCGTGGACAGAGATTGGAGTCTAGTGCTATATCGTAGTTGATTTTTTTAGATTTTGACTAAATCAAATGAAATGACTGAAATGAAATGTATATATAATAAGAATGAAAATACGAAATGAAAGAACAAGAAATAACCAACTCACGTGTTTTGGAGACCTGGAAGCAGAAGACACGATAGAGGTACGTTGCTGGTGGCCAAATCTCGCCTATTCTCTCCTCATCGTGAATTGTGGGGCACTCCTCCTTTTCACAAAGGGAGAAGCTCCAGCTGTTGATTCGTGGGGTTACAGGTGGACAAAAGCGGATTAGTCTGAAATGGAGGAGATGGATTGGGTTTTATAGCTGATAAGAAAGGGGCATTTTTGACCTTGAATTTGTGCGCAAATAGATGGTGGTTGGTGAAGTCTAGGCTTTGGATGAGATGAAGGAGGATCGTGCAGACATTTTCTGTTTATAAATTAGGTCGAAAGGAAGCATGGAGAAGTCATGAAAAGTTGGAGAAGGAAGGGAGTGTTGCAGTTTTGACAAGTCAAGGGTCGTAGGGGAAAGTGTGGACCATGGGTCATCACTCCAACACTCCTCGTTGGGTCACGTTAGACACAAAATGACAAAATAGATATTAAAAATACAAGATAATTCAAAATAAAATAGTAAATGATTTTTTAAAAAATTAAAACATGAAAATGTTTCTTTTTATATTAACTATATTTTATAGATTTTTATTTATTTATATCACCTTATTTAGTAGTACATTATTTGTATACTATTATTTATAGGTATTTAAACATATATACTATGTATTTGTATTTTGTTACTTCTTATAAATAATACCATTTTACATAATTTATTTATAACTTTATTTAATACATAATATTCTTGGATTTTTATGCTTTTTCTTATATGTACAAATAGATACAAATATTTATAACATAGGTACATTATACATACATATTAAGATTACCAATTCTTTTTAGTATTTTTGAATGCTAGTATGTATTTATATTTTTAACGGATGTTATATATTATGTATGTACAATGATTTAAAATATAAAGAGATTAACAATATAAAGAGTGAAATAAATTGGATTATATACATATGCATACGTACCATAGTGCCCTAATTAACCGATTTTTGAATCTTGGCTCCAATTCATATGAATTCAAGTTCATTTTAAAGATAATTGAATTTGAAATACAATGGAAGTGAGTTTGGATCATTTTGACTTCATATGAAGAAGATATTGATCAATAAAATTTTATTTGTGATCTTTTCAACTAACTGTACTGGGTGTATGTGCATGATTTATTTTTATCAGTATTATTATTATTTTCTACATATTAATATGTACAAGTCTTGTGTTGAACATATTATTGTTTGGAGAGTGTATAATGATAAATAAAATACAAGAAGTTTGAGATATTTACATAGTGTATTGTACTTGTATGTTCTAGGGTTTTCTTGGTATTTTTATATATTATTTCACCATATCTCCCCCTACATTATTCCTAATCGACCTAGTCAATACTTGGCTTGGTCTGGGGTTCATGGTCAGTCAATATCATATATACCTCTTTTAATTTTCTTTTTCCTTTATTTTTTTAATATTGGGTTTAAATGCATACATTAATACACTATTTATACAATATTGTTAGGATGTTAATTCACTCAAGTTACTACATGTATTTTATTAGGGATTTAAAGCCAATATGAAAAAATAAAGGTGAATGAATGGCTATTCATCAACTGTATGGTGTGCAATGTTTTAGATATCGTGATATATTGCCTATATATCGATATCACCAAAGGACCGATATCAATATCGATATGGCGATATGGGCACCTTTTCCGACCCTTCAGTCACAAATCGACATTGGTATGAGCAATATTTCGGCATCATATCACCGATATATCGACAAAATATCGTATTGACATGATACTGATATCTACATTTAAACCTTGGCGATGGGAGGGGGATGGTGGTATGCAAGGGAGGTCTAGGATGAGGACCAAACGCGATTACGTAGTGTGGGAGGGAGGCACCTGAGGTGCCTGGATGCACGCGCCTGAGGGAGGTCTGGGAGAGCCTAGGACTAGGTGTGGCTTCGCATGCACAAGAGAGGTCTAGCTATGCATGCATGCGTATGGGGGCGAGGATGGTGGGCCTGAGGACGAGCATGACAACTGACTGGGGACGAGATCTGGCTGTGCATGAGCGAGAGAGAGCTGACTACAGGTACGCATGACTGGGAATGATGATTGCAACTGGAGGAGATGTGTGTGGCTGAGGGTGGAGAGATGCACGACACAGGTAGGTCTTTCGTTTGGAAGGGCGCAAAGGGGTTTTGGTTCAGGTATTATTATTTTTTAAGAATGGCATTTTGTTTTGAAAATTGAAAGGGTCCAAGTGGCATTGGGATAAGTATTGCTTTTTTAAACCAATCAATGGGACAGGGTAAAGGAATTTTCGGCAAGTGGGGTGGGTAAAGCTTGAGTTGGAATGGGTTTAAACCATAAAGAGAGTATCTTGGACGTTTATAAATAGCTTTCAAATAATATTACAACTATTCTAATGGTAGGAAATAAATTATTATTATTATTATTATTATTTGTTAACGGATTCATGGATCGGATTAGATCGAATTTTAACAATAATCCTATCCAATACATAAGTGAACAAATTTGTAACATTTCAATTCGATCCATTAGACTTATAAATCCAAACCAATCCAATCCTATGACACACCGTTGGATTGGATTACAGATTTTTTCAATCCATGTACACCCCTAGTTTGATCCTAGTATTTTAAAATCCAAGTGTTGATCCGTGCAACCCACGTTTACAAAGTATTTTTAATTCGAGTATTTCTGGAATCAGAGTAGAGAAAGGAGGTGATGGGCTAGCAATTGCGATGATGGTGCATCTGGAAGGACTCGTCGGTGGGGTCTAGCGGGTGCTGGGGTTGTGGGGGGAGGGGGTTGGCGATATGGACTTGGGCCCAACCAACATGGCGCCATGCAACCTGCGTTTACAAAAGGAAGGGCCTGGTCGAGCTTTCTAGGGCCAACTCCATTTCGAGTTGTGAAAGCCTACCAAGATGAAGGCCCGAGCTGAATATGGAGGGGGAGCATTAATGAATACCCATTCATCACTCTTTATTCTTATATTTTAGCTACAAAAACCTTTACAAATACATGTATATTCATGTAAATAAAAATAATTACCAAAAGCATGCATTGTGTAAAAACTAATAATTAGCATGTTTCTGTGCAAAAATAAAAGAATAAAGAGACAAAAGAAAAAGAGGGAGATATTTAGAATAAATATTGAGCGACCTAATTCCAAGGGAGGGCTCAGCATGGGCCTGACCGCATAAAAGCCAAAGTAGAGAGAGATAGGGAGCTCATGTGTGTAAATATCCTTGTAAATAAAATAAAAATATTTTCCTCCAAAATTAGAATAAAATGGGCTTGTATATATTTATATAGATTTATAAATACAAAACCAAGATAAAAATAGAAAAAATTAAAAAGAAAATAAAAATAACTCCCTTATACATACAACCACATCCATATTTATTTAACTTTGTAAATAAATAAATTTAAATACCTAAAAATGTGTATATCTTTTATCTTTTATGCTGTAAATAAATAAAATAAAACCACAAAAACAAAAACCAAAAATAAAAAGAACAAAATTAAAAACCAAAAATAACATTGTACATATACCATGTATATAGATGTATATATCTATTTATTTCACCCTTGTATATAAATAATAAAAATAAAATAAAAATACCTTTTTATTCCTAATTTTATGCTATAAATGAATAAAATATAAAATAGGAATAAAAATGCACAAAAATAACCAATTAAAAATCAAAAATTAAAAATCAATGTTGTATATATACCTATATAGTGTACTATATTGTAAATACCAAATTTTTGTTTCAAAAATTTAATTAAAAATCACAAAAAAATAGTTTATAAAATAAATAAACAATTTTTATGTTTTAAGTTTTTCTTAAGTCGACCTTTTTCTATTTTATTTTGAATTTCTAAATAATTATAACCTGGAAAATTCTGATTGGTCCACGGGGGACGTTGACCGCCGGTCAACTGCCCCCCGCGGACCTCTTTCTCGCGGGTTTGGATTTTTTGCCCGACTTCTCTATCTTCTCCCCTCCAGACCCGATCACCTCACACCCAAACCCAGGGTCCAACTCGTTCTTGCCAGATCTGACACCCTCGCCAGCATGCCCGCCTCGGGGTCCGTGCTCTAAGCTGCCCTACCCGATCGATTTTAGTCGGACCCCTGGCTGTATAAATCCCGAGCTCCGCCTCCATGTTCCTGATCTTTGGCTCCCCATCCTCCATCCCAGGACCTCCATTGCCATCCTCGAGGTGACAGCTCGTCGTTGGCCGTGTCGCAGAGAGGAGAGGGTGCCCGGACCTCAGATCCGGCGTCTTCGCGCCGCCGTGCTCCGCCTGAAGGTAGAGCTCAAGCCTCGGGCCTCGACGACCCGCGAGGCGACGACCCAGAGTTCCCTGATCTCAAGCCTAGTCGACCCATCCACCCAGGTAGCCGTAGTTTTCTTTCCTTGTCTTTAATTTCGATTTTCGCCCAAATCAGGTCGTCACCGACGACCTTTGATTCCGACCACCCTAATCTTCGTCCCGACCATCGGAATCACCCATCACGATCGCCTTCCCCTCACGCATCTTCTCCGCCCATCCATTCAACCCAGCTCGCACAGGAGCTGGGGTTTCGAGCTCCTCCGTCGTCGCATCGCCGGAGCTCGACCATCTCGCCGCACCGATCACCTCCACCACCGCTAATGGGGTCGAGGCACTTTGCCCTCGACCCAGGAGTCTTCTGGTGCCATTTTGCAGGTACGACGAGGACTGTCTGAGGTCCTCCAACTCGAGCCCAGGAGCTTCTCCTCCACCGGAGTCGACCGAGCTCTCCGGAGGCCAAGGCGAAGCTCCTCCGATATTCAGCAGCCCGCGAGGAGGCCGGGAGCGCACGCAGCGAGCTGGCGAAGGTCGCTGGCCATCAGTTCTTCCTCGACCTCCAGATACCGTTGGATCGTCCTCCAGCTCCAGATTCAATGCGAGCCATCCATTCCAGGAGCGCAAGCACCACACGATTGTGAGGAGGGTCGATCCCGACCATTCGATCCGGACGAAGAAGCACCACCTTTCCCCGACCGTCGGATCACGTACATGGCAGCTTCCCAGCCGTCGGATCACGCCAAGGGTTTCAGTAGCGAGGCGTTCCCTATTCTGGATCGTTGGATCTCCACGTGGCGCGCGCTCAACCCTTGGATCGTTAATAAGGGGTAATTGCTCTTAGGCCCCTTCAGTTTTCGCATTTATTATCTAGTCCTATAAATATTTTTGAACCTTTATTTTCGTTGGGTAATTTGCATTGTGGACCTTGTCTTTTATCGTATTTGCATTTATACCCCTGTATGTAGTGCAACACGTGCTTCGACACGTGCATTTGTGGGTTATTTGCATGTATGGGCTTTATGTTTTAGGGTGTTACTGAATGAATTAAAGTTTTTATTATTTGCAGATATACCCCTGTGAATGGTTTTAATGTGTATGTGCGCTATTCAGTGGGTATTTTACAATAAGGCCCCTGGACTTTTAGTACTTGTTATTAATTAGTCGAGGAACCTTATTTTAATTGCAATTAGGTCCCTGAGTGCCCAGGTCACGCGCCTCGTGCGTGAAACCTTGGAGAAATTGCACCAGACCCCCAGGACTTTTCACTATTTGCGTACAGGTCCCTGTGCACTGTACCCTTCTTTTTATTTTTAATAAAATAGCAAGTAAACTCCAAATTTAATGAAAATTGGACACATGGCTCCTGCCATGGTGTAAAATTTTCTATAAATTTTGGAGACATTTTTTATTGCATTTATTATTTTTAAAAATTCAAAAACACGCTTCTTCTTTACTGTCTGACTTTAAAATTCACAAAAAATATTAAAATACCTCTAAAAATTACAAAAAATACACAATAGTTATTTGGCCTTGCTTGATTTTCTGACCAATTTTGGTCATTTTTGGGTATATAAAACCCATACAAATTACAAAACCCCTAAAAACCCATAAAAATTCTAATAATTAATTGAAAAACCCAAAAATAATAATTCTGGTGTTTAAATTTTCTTTGTAGTTTCTACCATACAAGAAAATTACCTTCAGGTGTTAATAGGCCCATTTTGTATTTTAATTTGGCCCTTGACACCTGACTGGATAATACCCTTGTTTTCTTGTCTTGTTTGATTTTTAGAAAATTCAATAAAAATCAGAAAATTACCAAAAATTAATCAAAAATAGTAAAAAATATAAAAAAACTTGAAAATATTTTTATTTGAATTTTTGGGTGATTTTTGAGTAGATAAATAATTGTTTGAAGTTGCCATTTGTTTGCTTTTCTCATTTTCTTAATTATATTAAAAATCCAAAAAAATATAAAAAGACTGAAAATCCACCAAAAACACTTCCCTTTTATTTTATTTCTTTTTTTAGACTACTTCGTAGGGCGCAAGGCCATCACGTGCTCCTTGAGTCCGACCCTGGTCACTATACTAGGCTAATCCAATAGCCAGGACCGCTATCGTGTTTATTTGATTCTTCTCTGATTTTGGTGGTCTACACTTGATTTTCTTGATTGATCCGATTTATTGCTCGAGCGATTGAGGTCGCAACGACCTGAGTTCTATTTTTACCTACCCTTAGTTGTTCGAGTGATTTTTCGGGCCATCAGAATGGCGCCATTGCCGGGGAGCACGACTTAGTAGTGGTCTTTTTCCGCGGTTTTCTTTTTCGCGGTTTTCTGTATAGATTTTTGTAGATATATTTTTTTGACACTGTTTATATAATAATTTGGTCTGGTCCCTCTTGTTTGCTTTCTTGCGAGGGCCCAAGGACCGAGGTGGCTCTCTTCGGAAGCCGAGCAACCGTGGGAACCGGAGGCGGCTCTCTTCTTTACAGAGCCGCAGAAGGACGCGAGGAGCGAGCACGAGCGCGGGAGCCACGGAATAGCCGTGGAGTAGCATAGTTTAGATTAGGATTTATTTCCAGCTTTATTTGAACAATTGTTATAATAATACATGGACAGGACACTCAGACAGAGACTTGGACTATTCGGGGTCTGTTTCGCCGAGCACCGGTGTGCTCGGGGGACCCCTTTAGCTAGTTTGATTTTTACGTGGTTTTTACGCAGTTTTCCTTTACTGCCTTTTACGGTTTCTCGCGATTTTCTAAGCCCCTAGCCGTAGGATTTTCTGCTTGATTGTGACGTAATAATTAGGATCCAAACACCCTAATATATCTGCCTGCACCTATAGATCGGTAATTGGACCAAAAATAAAAAAATAATAATAAAATAGCTGTTCCATCACCTCCGAGCCTACGTACCGCGAGCCTGCCCTGTTAAGCGCTACTCCTGAACTCGACCTGTCAAGAAGAGGAGGGGTGGGTCTAGACCGAACTCTCTGGATTGGAGGCTGGTGTTCGGCTAGCCGTTCTTTCGAGTAGCACTACTGTTTAGGGACTTGGTTTTCCGCCTGCACCATTTAGGTAGTTTTATTTCTGCCTTTCAATTCTGCGCGTATCATCCTGCATGCAGACTGCTGGAGTCAGGTACGCATCTCTTACTCTGCATGCATCATTGATTTTCGCGCATTGGCTTTTTCGACTTCTCCCCCCTGTTTTGGACTTAATAACCAGGAGAACCGAAAAATTCGTTAGGTGTTTTTGCTTTTATTGAAAAATACCTAAAAAGGAAAACCATAAAATTGGGGCTGCTAAAACTATTGATCACTAAAAGACACTTGATCTAAAAACTTGTCTTGGGGAGAGCAACCCCCTCATTGCTTGGTTTGATTATGCGAGAGAGTGACCCGAACACTAGGTAGAGCCCTCCGATACTCTTCTCGACTGATTACCGACTCTTCTGTGCGGGACAGTCGGTTGGGAAAGTATCGGGTATCCCAGCAGGTCACGTAATCGCTCTGATATCTTGCTTGTTTACCAAAACAAAATTGACCAGATAATTGACCGATCCTTTATGGTCTTCAGCTCGTATTGTGTTAGTGAACCGGAGGTTTGCTTGTGATCGTAGTTTTTCTAGATCTCATCCTCACTACTCGCCAGATCACGATGATGGGCAGGAGGTCTCTTAGGCAGCCTCTGGCTGCATCGCTTTTTAGCACTCCAGCCCACTCATCTAGGTCGGTTCGTGGGAGCTCAGACCCGCTCTCCGAACCCGAGTACGATTCCGCCCTGTTCTCCCTCGACCCCCCTTCTTCTGAGACCGAGATACTAGTGCCAGAGGAGAGACGGACAGATGATTTATCGGCACCTGAGTTCGGTTGTTTTGATTTTTCAGAGACCATGGCCGAAGCTAGTGATGATCGCTCTAGACCTCCGCAGGAGGAGCATTTCGTTCTGGACTAGGGTTCGATCAACTCCACCCTGATCGCCTCCCTCGAGTCAGTGCAGCAGCAGTTGAGGGATCAGGGGGCATTCATGATAGAGATGAGGCAAGAGCTTGAGCATATGAGAGCCGACCGCGAGAACCGCGGAGGAGGACCCGACGATGCGGCAGCTGCCGCAGCAGCAGCAACAGCAACAAGAGGACCACCGAGACCGATGCGGGAGAACCACAATCCCGGATCGACTTTGACGCACCGTTGGGTGGTGCTACTAGCCATCGTGGGGGACTTCAAGTTCCCCCCGAACACTTTGTAGCTTCTTCCCCGGTTTCACGGATGGGCCACTGAGGAGCCCCATCTCCACCTGCAGGAGTTTGAGATGATCTACAGTACTGTCCACGATCGTTAGGTGGACTAGGATACCATACGGATGATTGCCTTCCCCTTCTCCTTAGCATACAGAGCAGCCACCTGGCTGAAACATCTGGGGAAGTTTGTCTACACTTGGGAGCAGCTCCGCGCCGAGTACTTGCATAAGTACTATTCGCTCGGGCGGACGAACGCCGCTAGAGCCCTGATTAGCAACTTCTGCATGCTCCCCAATGAGCAGTTCCACGAGGCATGGGAGAGGTTCCGAGAGCTGATTGATAGATGCCCGCACCACGACATTTCCAAGCCGAACCTTGTTCAGAGTTTTTTCAGCGGGCTGACACCAGATCTTCAGGGCTTGATGAACGCTTCTTGTGGCGGGTCTTACTTTGCCAAGGATCACGACCAGGTCTGGGCCATCTACAAGGAAATGGCCGAGAACTACATGGTGATGTCCCAGACCCGGTTGTATACTCAGGGCAAACCGCAGCAGCCACAGACCGTGCAGTACCAGAGGATAGCACAGGTCGAAACCGGTCCATCCAATTCGTCCGCGGTAGCCGCAACACAGGCCGAGTCCACTGCCGCAGACATGGGGATTATCAGCGAGAAGCTGGACCGGATGGAGTTGATAGAGAAGAAGCAGTGCCAGGGCATCACTCAGATGGAGCAGATGGCACAGACTTTGAGTGACATGAAGACCCAGCTCATGTGTCTCCAGGAGGCACAGACGGCTTCCCAGCCCCGTCTTCAGTCACGAGGCGATCACGGCAGCAGCAGCAGCAGCTTGTCCCAGCGCTCCAGCTCCCACCAGCAGCCTAGACAGGTTCATCTTGTACAGGCGGAGCCGTACCAGCAGCCGCAGCCCACCTACCAATCACCACCGTCTCCAGACATGCAGATGGTGGTATACGAGCCGGATCAGCCTCTGGCAGTGCTCCCGCCACCCCAGTACGACACAGAGCCGTTGATGGATGTCAACGGGATTTGGTACGACCGCCCCCAGCCCGGTATCCGACGAGACCATTCCGGATTCCATTGGGGGACCGGAGGTGCCCAGCCCCAGTAGCAGTCGTCATCGCAGGGTGGCTAGTACGGCCATCAGAGAGATCACCAGCAGCAGCAGCCCCCAGTGTATCCACCACAGCAGCAGTCACAGTATGGTCTTTGTCCCCATCAGCAGGGACAGTCTTGGAGGCGTGATCAGCCTCACCAGCTGCAGCATCAGCCACACACCTACCCCTCTCAGCCACATCAGCAGATCCAGCAGCCTCACTACCAGAGAGGCTACCCGTCGGGTTCCCATGAGAACCCTGTCTTGGATGATATAGCCCGCATTCTCACAGATCAGCAGGCTACTTTTCGACGGGAGATGGACGAGTTCCGCTAGGAGATGCGGGACATCGTGAGAGGGAAGGCCGCCATCCCTGCCCAGATTGAGCCGAACCCCAACAGCCTGAAGAGGAAATCTGAGCAGGTAGTTTGTACTGAGTATGCCACTCCTAGTGATACTTTTGGTGATATGTCTGCATATCTTTTTGATACTGACTTTGTCATACTTAGGAGCGGTAGGATGCCAGCAGGCGGTGCCTCGTCTGAGCTACATCATGTGGATACACCCAGAGCGCCTGACGAGGAGGAGGAGAGCGGTACCGAGGCTGCTAGAGACGATGACGGTGGTACTGATGCCACCAAGGATGCTGATTCCACATGCGGTGCTGAGGCTGCCGTTTCATCAGTTCGAGGAGGTGGTACTGAGGCCACCAATTTTGCCGAGCCAGAGCGCGGTACTGAGGTCGCGAGTCTTCCAGCCGATCCAGCCGATGGTGGTACTGAGGCCACCCATGCTTCTGTTGAGAGACCTGTAGTTTTTCCTTCTTCTGCACCTGTATCTCGGAACATTTCTGTGAATAAAGGAAAAGGTTTATTTTCTTCTGGTCCCACTGTGGTGCATGATGTATGTGTGGATCCGATCATCAAACCGTCTGGACCCTTTCCTAGTCCTTCATCTGAGAAGGACCCTGTGATCCCCTTCCCTAGAGCCCTCCAGTTGGGGAAGGGGAAGAAAAAAGAAAATCCAAAAAAAAGAGATCAAGAAGAGTTCAGCCAACAGATGATAGCTCGGTTTCACATACAGCTGACTCTTCAGGAGGCTTTACAGCACATCCCTCTTCTCCAACGTTCACTTAGAGACAGGACCACAGTCAGGAGGAAGAGGAGGAACCACTACTCAGAGACTCATGTGCTGACGAAAGCCACTTGTTTCGCGATCCAGAACCGTCTGCCGGCCAAGAGGCCAGATTCAGGAGCCCCTTATGTCATATGCCATATCAGTGAGCAGAGGTTCGGCCATACTCTATTAGATAGCGGATCGTCGATCAACCTACTTCCGGCAGCCCTTCTCGACCGCTTCGAGCTGGGCACTCTTCGACAGAGCATGACAGTCCTTCAGTTTGCTGATCGATCTGTCAAGAGGCCGAAGGGGTTGTTGCGGGACGTTGTCATCATGATTCAGGGCCTGCAATTCCCCGTGGACTTTGTAGTATTGGACATGGAGATCCCTGAGTCAGTGACCGATACCCCCATCATTCTAGGTTGCCCGTTCTTGGCCACAGCCAAGGCAGTGACCGACCATGATAGCGGGAAGGTATACTTTCGCGTCGAGGGAGAAAGTGTACAAATAGAGACGGTCGAGGACAGCAGAGCCAGAGACTGATCATGCTCAGAGACCACCTCAGACACAGAGCAGATGACAGATGTCGGGCTAGACATCCACCAGGACTGCGACTTTGTGATTATAGACGATGAGGCAGTTTGGGCAGATACTGATGCACAGACCATCCTCTCACTTTCAGATTCTGCTGATGCAGAGACGACAACAGAGGAGAGCTTGGAGAGCGCATTCCTGGTCCAGGATACTTCAGAGGCAGCAGAGCCGGTTCTCGACCGTGAGACAGATTTTTGTGATGATGGTGGTGCTGATGCCACCTTGAATGACACAGATCCCTCGGAGTCAGAGTTTGATTGAGTAGATTGTGATGATTACATGTCATACCTGACTTCCACTGAGCCTGCAGATAGGGAGGAGGTAGATGCCGAGCAGAGCAGAGACAGTTCAGTTGAGCAGCCTTCTCCAGATCGAGTTTGTGAGAGTACGTTCTCATTCTCTCGGGTAGATTTGGCAGCATACACACGGCTTCTTTCGAAACCAGATTTTCCAGCACCAGTTTGTCCAGAGCTGAAGCCGCTTCCTGCATCATTGAAGTATAGGTTCCTTGCGGGTGAGCCTGAGATGTACCCAGTCATCATCTCTGCCGATATGACTGAAGAGCAAGAATCCTGTCTGATGGGGGTTCTTGAAAAGAACCGCAAGGCGATAGGATGGAGCGTAGCAGATCTCCAGGGGATCAGTCCGGCTCTGTGCTCTCACCACATCTCGCTCGAGGATGAGGCAAAGTCGTCGCGTGAGTTCCAGCGGCGGCTGAACCCGAATCTGAGAGAGGTTGTCATGAAGGAAATTTCGAAGTGGTGGAGCCCCGATTTTATCTACCCCATCTCCGACTCCAAGTGGGTCAGCCCGTTGCATGTGGTGCCCAAGAAGACGGGCATCACTACAGTAGTTACGGAGTCCGGAGAGGAGATCACTACACGAGTACCCACTTCTTGGAGGGTTTGCGTTGACTACATGAGACTCAATCAGGCCACCAAGAAGGATCATTTCTCCCTGCCCTTTATTGATCAGATCATTGAGAGACTGGCAGGGAAGAGCCACTATTGTTTTCTGGATGGGTACTCGGGCTACAACCAGGTGGCCATCGCTCCAGAGGACCAAGACAAGACTACCTTTACATGTCCCTTCGGCACATACGCCTTTCGACGCATGCCATTTGGGCTATGCAATGCCCCTACGACTTTTCAGAGATGCATGCTGTCGATCTTTTCGGACATGGTAGGGGAGTGCTTGGAGGTCTTCATGGATGATTTCTCAGTTTACGGTGACAGATTCGACTCCTGTCTTGACGGCCTAGACCGAGTACTTCAGCGATGTATAGAGGTTCGCTTGGTTCTATCTTGGGAGAAGAGTCACTTCATGGTGACTCAGGGGACTGTGCTTGGCCATATCATCTCCAACAGGGGCATGGAGGTTGATCCGGCCAAGGTTGATGTCATTAGAAAACTTGCACCGCCATCCAATTTGCGGCAGTTACGATCATTCCTGGGGCACGTCGGTTTCTACCGGCGATTCATTCGTGATTTCAGCAGGGTTGCCCGACCGTTGACTGACCTGCTGACGAAAGACACCGAGTTCCTTGTCGATGACAAGTGTCTTTCGTCCTTCGAGACTCTCAAGCAGTGTGTTATAGAGGCTCCTGTTCTCCTGCTGCCTGATTGGTCTCTCCCATTCGAGATCATGACGGATGCCTCCGATTTTGCCGTGGGGGTCGTGCTGGTACAGAGGAGGGATGGAGTCCCCTTTGCTATTCACTACGCTAGACGCACATTGGATTCCGCGCAGCGGAATTATACAGTCACAGAGAAGGAGATGCTAGCCGTAGTGTTCGCCCTAGATAAGTTCAGATCGTATATTATTGGATCTAGAGTGACCTTATATACTGATCATACCGCCATCCGATACCTCATGTCAAAGAAGGATGCCAAGGCCAGACTGACTAGATGGATCCTTCTACTTCAAGAGTTCGACATTGAGATCAAGGATAAGCCTGGAGTCAAGAATGTGGTGGCGGATCATCTCTCCCATTTAGAGCAGCCCGAGGATTCTGAGCAGATTGATCCCATTTGCGAGACCTTCCCAGATGAGGCGATCCTTGCTATCGCCTCACTCCCGTGGTATGCCGATATTGTGAACTTTCTTGTTGCTAAGAAAATCCCACAAGGTTGGCCCAGGCAGAGGCTTGAGACCTTCCTCGCGAAGGCCAAGTCCTACCACTGGGAGGATCCCATCCTTTACCACGAAGGAGGGGATAGCGTCTGGCGTAGGTGCATTCCTCAGGAGGAGCACCATAGCGTCCTCACTTACTGCCACAAGCTTGAGGCAGGAGGACATCATTCTGGGAGGAGAACGGCACAGAAAGCGCTCCAATCCGGCTTGTGGTGGCCTACCCTCTTCAAGGACTCTGATGAGGTTGTGAAGAGGTGTACTGACTGTCAGAGGATGGGCACTTGTGGACAGCGTGATATGATGCCGATGCAGCCCATTCACTTCTGTGAGGTTTTTGACGCATAGGGCATTGATTTCATGGGTCCATTCCCTAAGAGTCAGGGATTTGAGTACATTCTGTTGGCCGCTGACTATGTTAGTCGTTGGGTTGAGGCTATCCCCGCCCGAGCCGCTGATGCCAGGACAGTTTGCAGATTTTTTGAGGAAGCACATCATCACACGGTTCAGGGTACCTCGAGTATTGATTTCAGATGGGGGGTCTCATTTCATCAACGACCAGGTGAAGACACTTGCTAGTGAGTTCGGCATAGACCATCGAGTTGACACTCCATACCATCCACAGACGAATGGTCTAGCCGAGGTGTCGAACAGGGAGATCAAGACTATTTTGCAGAAAGTCGTCCGCCCTGACCGAAAGGATTGGTCACAGCTTTTGGACTCGGTCTTGTGGGCTTATAGGACGTCTTTCAAGACACCTTTGGGCACATCTCCCTTTCACCTCGTTTATGGCAAGTCGTGTCATTTACCTGTTGAGTTGAGGCATAAGTCACTTTGGGCACTCACAGATATTATTTTGGATCCAGATAGCGTAGGAGACCAGAGGAGGGCAGAGTTAGCAGCCCTGGAGGAGCTTCGTGATACCGCCTTCTCAAACAACCTACATTATAAGGAGAGAGTGAGAGTGGCATGATTCTCATATCAGCCACAAGCATTTTGAGCCTGGACAGAGAGTATGGCTGTTTGATGCTAGGCTTCGCCTATTTCCAGGGAAGCTATAGAGCAAATGGAAGGGACCTTATCTTGTGAGAAAGGTACACGACAATGGGAGTATTGACATATCTGAGTTGTCTTCTGAGAGTACCTTTCGAGTGAACGGCCAACGGCTCAAGCCATTTCTAGATCATGAGCCGCGGGTCGTTGATGTTGCCCCTATTCATTTTGCGTGAGATGTGGTCTCTCGACTCACATCTAGTGCATCTCACACCTGATTATCACTGTTTTTCCAACCTATATAGATCCAGCTGTCTATATCACTCTATTCTTTAGTCCCACATCCCTTTTTCTCATCTTATGATTATGCTATACTTAGGGTGTACTTTACCCTAAGTATAGGGGGGATGTAGGATCTTTGGATATTCTTTTTTATCCTTTCTACCCTTGTTTTGCTGCCTATACTTAGGGATATTACACCCTAAGTATAGGGGGGGGGGCAGATTCTGTACATCCTTAACTCGGATTTCCCTTCATATACAGCTTGCTATACTTAGGATTACTTGATCCTAAGTATAGGGGGAAAAGCCGAGACTCTCTTGATCATTTATTCATTCTATTCTTTGATTCATCTCTGTATATAGCCATTTCTTTTCACGTCCCTATACTAAGCACGAGTTATGTCTTCTTCATCGCTCTTGATCACTCTGAGGACATCGTTCGAGCTAAGTATAGGGGGGGTGTATATATTTCATATATACTTTAGCCATAACTCGTACTTTGTGTAAGTGTGTGAATAAATAAAAAAGGCTAAAACCCATAAAATTTAAAAATTTTCCCTTGTATATAAAATTCATCTCGCACATACCTAATTATTTATACAAATTATTTTTGTACAAATGATTGAAAAATGATTTGTGTAAAGAATTTGTAAATATGTGTATATCAAAATTATGTATATAGTACAAAATTTTTCCAAAATGTTTTGAAAACAAAAAGTTTGCAAAAACTTTGTGTAAATGTTTGTAAATATTTTTGCAAAACTTGCATTCATGCATACATCCATGGTTTCAAAACATTTTTCAAAAATTTTGCACGATTGTAAATATTTGTAAATAGCATCTTTGTAAATATTTGTATAGTTTTTCCTGGATCATAGTTGACATTTAAACTAGCCTAGAATAAAATTGGGAAATGGAGCTTGATTAAGATCTTAATCCACCTAATTCTAAGAGGAACCTTATAGGGCTTAGGGTTAAGGCTTTTCAGGTCCATTAGGACTTAATTCTTTGAGTCCATTAGGCTATGAGCATATGTCATCTTGATGAGCCTAAGTAGAGCACTTAACAACACACGCATGACTCTCAGAGACAATGGCTTGACTTGCACCAGCACTTTACACATAGCTCTCCACGGATGAGGTGGTGAGGAGGCAGTTTCCTTTGGCTTGGGGTAGCATATGAGGGTAGTACTTCTAGGCGGAACCTCTCTTCTTCTCTAGTGATGGAAGTGCGCCTCAACTTGGTCTAGTGGTGATGAAGTCTAAAGACAGAAGCCGTGGGTTGCAATAAAGCTTCAAAAGAGGGATAGTCTACTGGCTCAAGAGGAAAAACTCCTTGTAAATATGCTGCACCATGTAGATATGTTGTACAGTTGCACATGAAAAAAAATGTGTGCAAAAAGAAAAGAACTCAAAAAAAAGTGGTGGGTCGGATTGAAAATTTAATAACCCCACCAGAGTGTATATAGTCAAATAAAGCAAAAGCTTATGGTATCCATGTTACATCTCATGAAGCTTGCAGCGGGAGACTTAGCTACACTGGTTGGGCTCCCAGGGATACATGGCTACACTGGCCATGGTCCAATCTTCATCTTCTTCCCCCTCATCTTGAGCCGGTTGCACTTGAACTTAGAAGGGAATACCCCGCTTCTCGAGGAAAGAGTTGCTAGACCGAGGCATTAGAGTTACCAGGTTGGGGGAGGTTGTTTCTTGGTTACTTCTGAGGTGGGGAGCTACATATCACTTACACTGCATGGAAAGATTCATGGTCATTAGAGTTTGTGTATGTAGACTTGTTCTAATCTGGTTTATTGAGGAGTTTTGTCCATAGATTGGTGGAACTTAGAGGCTGTTGAGTTTTAAGTTTAAGTCCAAATAAGGTTCCGACACATTAATAATCCAAAGATCTGATCAAGCTCCATATTTCAATTTAATGAAGGCGAGTTTAATAATCAGCCTTAATCCATGTATATTCTCATCTTTTTCTTTTTCTTTCTCTTTTTCACTTCTTTTTCAAATAAGTGTTTGCTAAGGGATTAGCAAAGTTAAGTATAGGGGGTGATGAATACCCATTCATCACTCTTTATTCTTATATTTTAGCTACAAAAACCTTTGCAAATACATGTATATTCATGTAATTACAAATAATTACCAAAAGCATGCATTGTGTAAAAACTAATAATTAGCATGTTTTTGTGCAAAAATAAAAGAATAAAGAGACAAAAGAAAAAGAGGGAGATATTTAGAATAAATATTGAGCGACCTAATTCCAAGAGAGGGCTTAGCATGGGCCTGACCACATAAAAGCCAAAGTAGAGAGAGATAGGGAGCTCATGTGTGTAAATATCCTTACAAATAAAATAAAAATATCTTCCTCCAAAATTAGAATAAAATGGGCTTGTATATATTTGTATAGATTTATAAATACAAAACCAAGATAAAAATAGAAAAAATTAAAAAAGAAAATAAAAATAACTCCCTTGTACATACAACCACATCCATATTTATTTAACTTTGTAAATAAATAAATTTAGATCCCTAAAAATGTGTATATCTTTTATCTTTTATGCTGTAAATAAATAAAAAAAACCACAAAAACAAAAACCAAAATAAAAAGAACAAAATTAAAGACCAAAAATAACATTGTACATATACCATGTATATAGATGTATATATCTATTTATTTCACCCTTGTATATAAATAATAAAAATAAAATAAAAATACCTTTTTATTCTTAATTTTATGCTATAAATAAATAAAATATAAAATAGGAATAACAATGCAAAAATATAACTAATTAAAAATCAAAAATTAAAAATCAATGTTGTATATATACCTATATAGTGTACTATATTGTAAATACCCTATTTTTGTTTCAAAAATTTAATTAAAAATCACAAAAAATAGTTTCTAAATAAATAAACAATTTTTATGTAAGTTTTTCTTAATTCGACCTTTTTCTATTTTATTTTGAATTTCTAAATAATTATAACCTGGAAAATTCTGATTGGTCCACGGGGGACGTTGACCTCCGGTCAACTGCCCCTGCGGACCTCTTTCTCGCGGGTTTGGATTTTTTGCCCGACTTCTCTATCTTCTCCCCTCTAGACCCGATCACCTCACACCCAAACCCAGGGTCCAACTCGTTCTTGCCAGATCCGACACCCTCGCCGGCATGCCCGCCTCGAGGTCCGCGCTCTGAGCTGCTCTACCCGATCGATTTTAGCCGAACCCCTGGCTGTATAAATCCCGAGCTCCGCCTCCCTGTTCCTGATCTTTGGCTCCCCATCCTCCATCCCAGGACCTCCATTGCCATCCTCGAGGTGACAGCTCGCCGTTGGCCGTGTCGCAGAGAGGAGAGGGTGCCCGGACCTCAGATCCGGCGTCTTCGCGCCGCCGTGCTCCGCCTGAAGGTAGAGCTCGAGCCTTGGGCCTCGACGACCCACGAGGCGATGACCCAGAGATCCCTGATCTCAAGCCCAGTCGACCCATCCGCCCAGGTAGCCGTAGTTTTCTCTCCTTGTCTTTAATTTTGATTTTCGCCCAAATCAGGTCGTCACCGACGACCTTTGATTCCGACCACCCTAGTCTTCGTCCCAACCATCGGAATCACCCATCACGATCGCCTTCCCCTCGTGCATCTTCTCCGCCCATCCATTCAACCCAGCTTGCACAGGAGCTGTGGTTTCGAGCTCCTCCGTCGTCGCATCGCCGGAGCTCGACCATCTCACCGCACCGATCACCTCTACCACCGCTAACGGGGTCGAGGCACTTTGCCCTCGACCCAGGAGTCTTCTGGTGCCATTTTGCAGGTACGACGAGGACTGTCTGAGGTCCTCCAACTCGAGCCCAGGAGCTTCTCCTCCGCCGGAGTCGACCGAGCCCTCCGGAGCTCCGTTGTTCCATCAGAGGCGTCCTACAGACGCGAGAGGCCAAGGCGAAGCTCCTCCGATATTCAGCAGCCCGCGAGGAGGCCGGGAGCGCACACAGCAAGCTGGCGAAGGTCGCCGGCCATCAGTTCTTCCTCGACCTCCAGATACCGTTGGATCGTCCTCCAGCTCCAGATTCAATGCGAGCCATCCATTCCAGGAGCGCCAGCACCGCACAATCGTGAGGAGGGTCGATCCCGACCGTTCGATCCGGACGAAGAAGCACCACCTTTCCCCGACCGTCGGATCACGTACGTGGCAGCTTCCCAGCCGTCGGATCGCGCCAAGGGTTTCAGTAGCGAGGCATTCCCTATTCTGGATCGTTGGATCTCCACGTGGCGCGCGCTCAGCCCTTGGATCGTTAATAAGGGGTAATTGCTCTTAGGCCCCTTCAGTTTTCACATTTATTATCTAGTCCTGTAAATATTTTTGAACCTTTATTTTCGTTGGGTAATTTGCATTGTGGACCTTGTCTTTTATCGTATTTGCATTTATACCCCTGTATGTAGTGGGACACGTGCTTCGACACGTGCTTTTGTGGGTTATTTGCATGTATGGGCTTTATGTTTCAGGGTGTTACTGAATGAATTAAAGTTTTTATTAATTGCAGATATACCCCCGTTGACATGCGTTATTTAGTGGGTATTTTACAATAAGGCCCCTGGACTTTTAGTTTTGTTACTAATTAGTTCAGGAACCTTATTTTAATTGCAATTAGGTCCCTGAGTGCCCAGGTCACGCGCCTCGCGCGTGCAACCTTGGAGAAATTGCACCGGACCCCCTAGACTTTTCACTATTTGCGTACAAGTCCCTGTGCACTGTACCCTTCTTTTTATTTTTAATAAAATAGCAAGTTAACTTCAAATTTAATGAAAATTGGATACATGTCTCCTGCCATGGTGTAAAATTTTCTATAAATTTTGGAGACATTTTTGATTGCATTTATTATTTTTAAAAATTCAAAAACACGCTTCTTCTTTACTGTCTGACTTTAAAATTCACAAAAAATATTAAAATACCTCTAAAATTTACAAAAAAATTATACAGTAGTTATTTGGCCTTGTTTGATTTTCTGACCAATTTTCGTTATTTTTGGATATAAAAAACCCATACAAATTACAAAACCCCTAAAAACCCATAAAAATTCTAGTAATTAATTGAAAAACCCAAAAATAATAATTCTGGTGCCTAAATTTTCTTTGTAGTTTCTACTATACAGGAAAATTACCTTCAATGTTAATAGGGCCATTTTGTATTTTAATTTGGCCCTTGACACCTGACTGGACAGTACCCTTGTTTTCTTGTCTTATTTGATTTTTAGAAAATTCAATAAAAATCAGAAAATTACCAAAAATTAACCAAAAACAGTAAAAAATATAAAAAAACTTGAAAATATTTTTATTTGAAATTTGGGTGATTTTTGAGTAGATAAATAATTGTTTGAAGTTGCCATTTGTTTGCTTTTCTCATTTTCTTAATTATATTAAAAATTCAAAAAATATAAAAGACTAAAAATCCACCAAAAACACTTCCCTTTTATTTTATTTCTTTTTTAGACTACTTCATAGGCCGCAAGGCCATCACGTGCTCCCTGAGTCCGACCCTGGTCGCTATACCAGGCTAATCCAATAGCCAGGACCGCTATCGTGTTTATTTGATTCTTCTCTGATTTTGGTGGTCTGCACTTGATTTTCTTGATTGATCCGATTTATTGCTCGAGCGATTGAGGTCGCAACGACCTGAGTTCTATTTTTACCTACCCTTAGTTGTTCGAGTGATTTTTCGGGCCATCAAGCATGACATGGGAAGTAGGATGGAAGCCCAAAGTGAAGGGGCTTGAGGGGGTAGCCATAGGGAGGGTCGTTATAAATATTATTGGGCTTTTCGTGATTTTTTGGAGGATTACCATGCGTGCAATTGCTTTTCATCCATGTTGTGATAGAAATTAAAGGAAATTGGATGAAAAATCACCAATTTTAAGAATTCATCGGCCAGCGTTAAGTTGTTTCATTCCGTTTCATTTTTTGATTTCTGAGAGCACTAACCTTCATGTTAGTGCAATTTTATGGAAGTACCAAGCATACAACGATCAGAACAACAGAATATTATTGTGGTGATAGAAAGCAGATTTTAAGATTTGTAGAGAGCATCGACGTAAATACACCTGGATAAAAATATAGGTGACGGCAACCCCAGAAAGAGGGCCGATCTGCCTCCAACCCCCGGCTTAACCGCTCTCGACGCACCATAACATCTCACTATTTACCTCGGAAAACTTCCGATTACAGTTTTGATTGGTTGATAATCTCAGAATGGGTACTCGCCGTCGTCTCCATCCCCCGATGCTGTCCCTCCTCCTCTGCCTGCTATGCTTTAGGGTTCCTCCGATCCTCTCCGCGTCTGCTCACGAATTCGCCGTGGACGGGAAGGTGATCGAGCTCGATGAATCCAACTTCGATTCGGCGGTCTCGGCCTTTGATTACCTCCTCGTCGATTTCTACGCCCCTTGGTGCGGCCATTGCAAGAAATTGGCACCCGAGGTAAGGGAGTGTTCTTCTTTGGATCAAATCATGCTTTTGCTGCTATTAGGCAGTGTTGTCTGTAACGATGGATAGACTGTAAATTTGAGAAGTTAACTAAATCGGAATTACATATCGAAATGGGCGTTTGAGTCAACTACGAGGAAAAGTTTCCCCCTTTAAAGACCCGTCACAGAAACGATGTGCCCGATCATGTGTTTCATACCCTCGTAGTCCCCATCTCCTCTAACGACCCAACATAAGTCGTCAATTATGTTTACTCATTCAATTATGTGATAGCCTCATCCTCCCTCTCGCCTATCACAAATTCACTCATCTCTGGATTTCTCCTTCCAGTATTGTTGCATCACTAGTGTAATTTCACCCGTGGATCACTGTTTTTTGATATAGTTACGTTATTGGGATGCTGGCAGTAATACTTATAATTTGTCTTGATTGATACCCCCAGCATCACGGCAGCATTGGCAAGCCTTTTTGTCTCGGGGTGTGATTCTCTTCACGATTTCATTACATCCACATTAGATCAAATTTGTGTTGTATCCTGCATTAACTTTAAATTGGCTACTTCTATTTTTTTAATTGGCTAGATCATATTCCATTGTTTCCTTGCACTTCCAGCATGTAGGTGTCCTTTTTTAGCCCCTGTCTGTGAAGCTCTCCTTGAGCTTCTCCACCATAGTGGTGATCTTTTTTTGTCATCTTCTAATCTCATCGCTAATTTGATCCCATTTTTATCTCTATACATCCACTATAGAACCTTCAACTCTGCCACAGATGTCCTTTGCGCATGTTTATATTTGACAATCTCACATCAGGTTTCTTAGATGTCAGGTCTCATTATGACTCTACTACAATAATGGATTTTACATCCAAAGGTAGGACAATGAATGCTTCTATTTATGATAACCAGCCCTATTTGATTTTTTTCATTCATAAACCTGATTTTTGGGGATTGGGCAAGTCCTTGCATTAATATCAAAAGATGTATGATTTATACATGGAAACACATACGTGAGAGTGGATTAAAGCCTTACATCGTGGAAAAATATACCTAAGGCATGACCAGCATGACCTTGCAATAAAAAGTATACCTATGGTATCCAAGGTGGTTACAAAAAAAAAACAAAAGTGAACGGAAGGCAAAAATATTACGAAAATTAGTGTCGTGCCTTCTTTTTCCAATCTTCACATGAAAGAGTAGTAGTTCTTATGGTAAGAACTAGTCCCATCAGTCTTCATTCATCCTCTCCTCTTCATTACAAAGTAAGATTTAAGATCAAACTATCTCTTTATTGGAAGTTCTTGAGAGACATATCTCCTTTCAAGTCTTTTTTTGAAGTCCATCATCTCCAATCTTTGTGAGAACAAGAAGAGATTTTGCACACTTGAGCTTCACATTTCTATTTCTCCTTTCAGGTCTTTTTTGAAGTCCATATCTCCCATCTTTGTGAGAACAAGAAGAAATTTTGCACACTCGAGCTTCAAGTTTCCATTTGTGATATTTAAGATCATTCTATATCAGCCCCGTATTGCATTGCATGACATTTTGAGGTTACGGGGATTTTTTTTCTTTGTAATTTATACTCTATGAGGTGTCTGTATTGTAGGAGCGGCTCTTCCTTATTTGGAAGAGAAGTTTGACACTGGTGGATTCTAGTGTTGGAAGGTGCAATTGAGAGGGAGTTGCTCTTGAATATCGGAAAAGATCGAGTAATTCAGTTGGGGTTGAATTGAAATCCTGAGTTGGAAAGACTTTGGTTGAGGTTTATATCTGGTTGGATATTCTTGTAAAAATACATATGTATATTTGTGGTTGATTGGTTATATGAGATTGGCATTGTTACGTTTGTGATTGTTTGTGATTGTGATCTACAGTCTCATCAATAGATCGAGATTATGCTTTCTTATTGAATCTTAAATATCAATTGATTGCTAAAATTACTCATAATTTAACTAACCAAACTGTCTGCCCTAAATATTGAGATCATAAATTGATCTCAATCTATTTAAATCAAATAAAAAATCAAAGACAGAAAAAAAATTTAGCAAAACCCTGATTTAATTTAAAATCTCAATCCATGCTTGCATCAGCGACCCAAACACTGTCCTTGCAAAATCTGCATCAGGATCTTCCCTAGAAAACAAGAGTTCCTTCTCCACTCTCCAGATTGATTGGTATGAGCACCTGTTCGATCATCTCCAAGCTTGTAGGTGCCGGTTAACAGAGACCACGATCTTTATCAGCTTCATCTGAGTTTCAGACTGTGCAGATATGGTTCGTGCTATCAAGAAGGTTTTCCTTAATGTTTGCAAATGGTACCAATGCTGTATGTGTGTAACATAGTTCAATTAGGCTAGAGCTCATTTTTTACTTATTTCGGAAAAAACCTGGTATGCTGAGATTGTATGAAAAGTCGAGGGGTCAAAATTTTCTTTCCCTGATATGTTATTTTGGTATTCGAAGTTGATATGCGACTTTGCCTAGTTTTATGGAACTCACTTTTGTTTTCATATCATCTGGACTTTTCAGAACTTTGGCCATTGTCTGTTTGATTTGATGTACTACTAAAAAAGTTTCATTTGTTTTGCAGTTAGATGCGGCTGCGCCGGTACTTTCTTCCCTGAAGCAACCAATTGTGATTGCAAAAATTGACGCGGACAAATATCGAAAACTCGCTTCTAAATATGAGATAGAGTAAGACTTCATTTACCTTCATATAAATTTACTTAATTTCTAATATAGATCATTGAGATACCTACAATTATTTGGGATGCTACCTTTAAGAAGCTACTGATGTGGCTTACTTAGTCAGTTGCTGCACTTCTTCTAGGATGGATTTCTTTTTTATATAGATTGTTACGCAAATATAGTCGTATTTGTATGCACATTTTGTACTGAATAACCATCCATCAGAGGTGTGCTTTTTTCCCCTTGTTATGAGGTCAGTTCTCTCACTAATGATACCTATTGTGCAGTGGATTTCCAACACTCAAGGTTTTTATGCATGGAATTCCAATCGATTACTCGGGTCCAAGGAAATCTGATCTTCTTGTCAGGTTTATGAAAAAATTTGTCGCTCCAGATGTTACCATTCTTGACGATGATTCCGGTGTTCATGACTTTGTTGAAACTGCTGGAACACACTTTCCTATATTTATTGGCTTTGGCTTGAATGAATCCTTGATCACAGAATTTGGGAACAAGTACAAGAAGAAAGCATGGTTTTCTGTAGCAAAAGAATTTTCCGAGGAACTTATGGTTACATATGATTTTGATAAGGTTCCAGCTCTGGTCTCTTTTCATCCCAAATATGACCAACGTGGTGTTTTCTATGGACCTTTTGAAGGTCAGATACACATTATTGCAATATCTTAAAATATTTCGGCACTGTATTTTCCTGTCTTTCAGAGAGTAGCACCATTTGCTTTGATGAGAAATGCATTTGTTTTATGCCTGACAGGTTTCCTGTTTTTTGGGTGTAGAGGGATTCTTGGAGGACTTCATAAGCCAAAATTTATTACCACTGGCCGTGCCCATAAATTATGAGACAATGAAGTTATTGGTTGATGATAAAAGAAAAATTGTTTTGGCAGTTGTTGAAGATGAGTTCAGTGAAGAGACCTCGAGGCTTATAAAAATTTGGAAATCTGCTGCATCTGCAAATCGTGATTTGGTATTTGCTTATGCAGGAGTGAAACAGTGGGAAGAATTTGCTGAAACTTTTGAAGCAACTAAGAAAAGTGATCTTCCTAAAGTACTCATTTGGGATGGGCACGAGGAGTATTACATTGTAAGTGAAAGATATCCTTTTACTCTACAGGACTTCCTTTTTCCTAATTAAGCGTTTTATGTCATTTAACCCATAATTATATATTTGCTTCAACACATGCTAGGCAGTTCTGCGACCATAATACGACCTAAAACCATAAAGGTTTTTGTTGAAATGACACCACATGTCGACTTGGATGAGCCAATTTTTTGATTGGATGAGACATATTCAAGAGGACCATTGTATTTATGCAATTTAGAGGAACACCAGTTGTTTATTTGATGAGACTGACCCCCTGTAGTATTAAAACAAGTTAAAACTATTGAATTAAGGAACCTAGATATTTACTGTAGGGAGCATATGTCGTTGTAATTTGTTGCTTCAATTTTTGTTGTAGATGTTATATTGTTCGATTATACTGCCATTTATTGAGTATACATACACAAGCACACACCCACATGTTTCAAGCATTTTGATGTTAAACATTGGAAATTCTGCCTATATTCTCCGTTCCTCAGAACATACGCAGGCACACAGACCACATATTAATGATTGCATTTGCAAGATTTTATATTAATGATTATGTAAAATTGCATACTTACATCATGCTATTAGAATAAACTAAGGCTCTCTTATATAGGAGAAAAGCCCTTGGGTTAATTACATGATAAGTACATAACAAAACATAACCTCAAGATGGAGCATATATATCTATCATGCTCAGCTTGGAGCAACACCTCTGAAATGGACCTCTAGCTAGGGCCTTGGTGAAGATGTCAACCGTCTGATCTCCCGTGGAAACATGGGAGGTAGCAACCGTCTGATCTCCCGTTAAAACTATTGAATTAAGGAGCCTAGATATTTATTGTAGGGAGCATATGTCGTTGTAATTTGTTGCTTCATTTTTTGTTGTAGATGTTATATTGTTCGATTATACTGCCATTTATTGAGTATACATACACAAGCACACACCCACATGTTTCAAGCCTTTTGATGTTAAACATGGGAAATTCTGCCTATATTCTCCGTTCCTCAGAACATAGGCAGGCACACAGACCACATATTAATGATTGCATTTGCAAGATTTTATATTAATGATTATGTAAAATTGCATACTTACATCATGCTATTAGAATAAACTAAGGGCTCTCTTATATAGGAGAAAAGCCCTTGGGTTAATTACATGATAAGTACATAACAAAAACATAAAACATAAAATAGATCGTGAGATATATTTATCTCAACACTCCCCCTCAATCTGGAGCATATATATCTATCATGCTCAGCTTGGAGAAACACCTCTGAAATGGACCTCTAGCTAGTGCCTTGGTGAAGATGTCAACCATCTGATCTCCCGTGGAAACATGGGAGGTAGACATGAGACCTTTCTGGATCATGTCTCTAGTGTAATGGCAATCCACCTTTATATGCTTCGTCCATTCATGGAAGGCAGGATTATTGGCAATAAATAGTGCGGCTTGATTATCACATAAAAGTTGCATAGGAAGAGGAACCTCAATACAAAGGTCAGTCAATACCGATCTAACCCACATCATCTTTGCACTCCCTTGTGCCATGGCGCTGTATTCAGATTCTGCACTCGATCTGGTCACTACTATCTTCTTCTTGCTTTTCTAATGAGACAAGTGAGCTCCCGACAAACACAACAAAGCCTGAAGTAGACTTTGTATCCCTGGGACAACTTGCATAATCATCATCTGCACAAGCTGTCACCTCAAGAGATGTATCCCTGTTGAATATAAGATCCGAACCATGTGAGTTATTCAAATATCTCAATATCAAGGTTGCAGAAGTCGACAGTCGGTACTCGGTCAGTAGGGTCACTGGCTAAGGATTAATCGGCAGTCGGGAGAGTAATCGGATTTAGTCGGGCATTAGTCGGTTTGGAATTTTTTATTATTTTAAATATATAAATAAATTTTTTATAACATATACTCTCATTTATATTCATATATTTAGCAGTTTTAATATTTTTAAGAGCTTAAACAATATAGCAAGAGAAGGAAAGAAGAAGCAAGTTAAGAAGAAAATGTTTGGTACATAGTACAAGCACATGTTCAAAAATAAAAAAAACGTTTACAACATGCCCAAAAAATAAAACAAGCAAAAAGTAACGGACGAGTATCCCAAGTCATTGGATTCAATCGTCAATGTCATCATCCAAGTCCAACTCTTCTTCTTCTTCTTCATCACCTTCTTCTTCATCATCATCATCATCTTCTTCTTCTAAATCCTCAAGATGTAGCTCCTCCTCCTCATTCATCGGCGTAGCATTGGAGCTTGACGATGAAGTTCCCCTTCCACGTTCAACTCGTTGGCTCCTTCTTGGGTCCAAATTTTCTTCGGCCCCACTAGCATGTGCTACAACCCCCCATGTCAGTCCGGAACCTGGAAAAACCTCCTCATCACGAGCATCAACGTCTCCGGTCCATTCAGCCATGTGTGCACGATCACGAGATGAGAGAGGATCTCTTTCTTTCTCAGCTCGGCGTTCCTGCAGGTTGGAATTGAAACGCACATACACAAAATCATTCAGCTTCTTCGTCTCCAACCTGTTTCTCTTCTTGGTATGGATCTGAATACCAAAAAATTAACTTTATATCACAATTACTAATTAAAATTTTACTATTACTAATCGAATTTAGTGGGTGGAGTGGAGTCATTACCGAATCAAATGTACTCCAGTTACGCTGACATCTCGATGATGAAGACGTCAAGCTCAAGATTTTGATAGCCATAGCTTTCAAATGAGGCGTGTCATCTCCATGATTATACCACCAATTAGCTATTAAAATAGAGAATTGGTCAACTTAATAAAATAATGATTGACATTAATAGAGAACAATAATTGAAATACCTGGATCAAAATTGCCATCATTCACCATCCTCTGTCTCACAGCTAAAGGCTTCCCAAAATCTCCACGATCAAGTCTATATGCCGGAAGCTCGTCCCTAGTAATTGCATCTTGTATATCCAAATCTGGATAAATTTTCTCCATGCAGTCCTTAAACCCTCTCCTCACCACAACATCTGGATCACCATGAGACTCGGTGTAGAAGAAAAACGGGTTCAAGTAATAGGCTGCTAGATGCAATGGAGTATCGAGCCTCCCTTTGGTCTTGGAGGTAATAACATCCACAAAAGTTTTATAAGATGACTCCACACCATTGAATGCTGCAATTATCTCTCGCTTGGCTTCTTTAAGCCCTCCGTAGACAAAGCCCATGGATGGGCGTCGATCTGCATCAACCACACGTAATAAATGAACCAATGGGGTGAACACTCTGATAGCATGTGTTGTATGGTTCCAGAACGTAGGGCTGAATACAATGGAACTTGCAGCTTCTCCCTTCTTGGTCTTATACCACTTGCAGCTTCTCCACTCTTCTGAGGAAAACATCAATCTCAGCTTGTCTTTCTTCTCATTTATGCTCTCAAGGGTGAGAAAAGTGGTTGCAAATCTTGTTTGTCTGGGCCTTGCAATGTCCCTCTTGTTGGTGAACTTGCGCATCAAGCTTAGAGTTTTGGTGTGTGAGTAGATGAACACCGTAAGCTTCTTCGCCTTTGTGATTGCACTTCTCACCTTTGTCTCTCTGCTTATCTCCTCCAAAGCCAGATCAATGGAGTGCGTAGCACACGGAGTCCACCAAATCTGGGGATATTTAGTAACCAACAATCTTCCTGCTGCTACATTGGCGGATGCATTATCCGCCACAATCTGAACCACTTTATCCACTCCCACTTCATTCAGGCACTCCTCCACCAACTTGCAGATGTATTCTGCCGTGTGAGCCTCATCTGAGGCATCTATGGACTTCAAAAATGAAGTCCCCAATGTGCAATTGACACAAAAATTGATGATGCTCCTTCCACGCTTGTCCGTCTATGCATCAGTCATCAAAGAGCCTCCCGCCGATGTCCACGTATCACGATGACCTTGCAATCCATCGTGAATCTCCGTCACTGCCTTCTTCAGAAGCGGACCACTAAGCTCATACCTCGTGGGAGGCTTTAGTCCAGGCCCGTACTTCCCAATAGCCTCCACCATCTGCAAGAAGTTTTTCGTCGTCAATGCATTAAACGGAATCGTCGATGTATATGCCCATTTGGATATGTATGATGTGACCCTATCACGATGATCCTTGGAGAATGCATCCTTGATGGTCATCTATCGTGATGATCCTTCCACTGCGACAGTCTGCTTTAAGGATTCTGAGACTCGCAGTCTCTTCGCCGAACCCACATCTCCAGTGATATTAACTTCCTCCCTCATCTCATGAACATCTGCGGCTTTCTGAGATTTCTTCCTGGCAACATCATCAAGGTACGCAATCATCTTGTTCTTCGTTTCCTCATCAACCTTGGGACATGCAACAACGTTCCCTTTTCGGTGTGCTAGATGTTGCTTGAACCTATACACACCACCCTTGACAATCTTCTTGCACAATCTGCAAGTGACCGTATTTGGGTCCGTACGGCTCGCAAGGTAACCGTATTGCCATGCAGGATCAGTTGATCCTGGCGGCACATAAAAAGACGAGTCGCTAAGGGCATGTTTGGTTGCAGGGTTGGGCAGGGTTGGGTTGGGCTGGGTTGGGCTGGGTGAATAGTAATCTGTGAGGAGGAAGTACCCTTGTGAATAGTAACCAGGGTTGGGCCAACCCTGCCCAACCCTGCAACCAAACATGCCCTAAAGGATGCTGGAGGTGTAGCCATCTACACAATAAAAATATGACAAATTATGATATAAAAAAATCAGTGGCATGATACTTCACAAGCTTTTGACAACAAAGAAATTATTATATCTACAGTTAATAAAAATTAGAAGCATACAGAAATCAGAAACAAACAAAGCTCAATGCCTTGATGCATAATATGTTCGGATTGAAATAGAAGCATACATAAATCAGAAAGAAAATAACTCAAGTTCCACTTTGTTAAAATGACTGTATATATAACAATGAATGCATTTCGAAGTTCTAAGGTGTTGAAGTAGAGGATTAAAATAACTGTATATATAACAATGGCATTCCTAAAAACTTCATTGACTTGTAAATAAAAAAGGAAAAAATGAAAAAAAAAAACAAAAACCCAAACCTGGGCTACTAAGAACTAGGGTTCTTTCATTGACATGTAAATAAAAAAGAAAAAAACGAAAAAAAAAACAAAAACCCAAACCTGGGCTCCTGGGCGGCGAGAGGCGATCAGCTGGAGGAGTGGCGCGGTGTCGCGGTGGAGGGCGCGCAGCGTCGAGGCGATGGAAGGGTGGCGCGGTTGCTGACCGGAGATCCGATGGAGGAGCGGCGATGGAGGAGCGGCGAAGCGGGAGCAGGAGGCAGGGCTTTAGGGCTCGGGGGTGGGAGAGGTTCCGTGGGACAGTAACTTGCGATTTGGGGGGTTTTAGGTTTCTGTCGAAAATAAGTAGCGGGCTTTGCTTATTGGGCACCCGAATGCTTGTTGCAAAAAGCGGCCGCATAGTCGGCCGACTACACCGCTTAAGCGGCCGAGTAATCGGCTGTGTCCGATTATGACCCGATTACACATAGTCGACTCGGCTACCCCACCGAGTCGACTAATCGGACCGACTAAACGGGGTAGTCGGCCGATTTTTACAACAGTGCTCAATATCATATAGACAACATCCATATGCACCTTCCTAAGCTGATCCATGAACTGGCTAACCTTTGCTTACTGCAAACATTATAACCGACCTTGTGATAGTGGCATATAAAAGCTTCCCAACCAGCTCTTTATATCTCCCGCTATCTACCTCCTCAGTGTCATCATTACATAATCTCATACTCGGATCCATTGAGGTAGTAGCATGCTTGCATCCTGTCATAACTGTCTCAGAAGGAGATCCAAACTTCCTCTGGGTCATCACCAGACCACGCTGGTTCCTGGCGAACTCCAACTTAAGGAAGTATCGAAGAGTGCCAAGGTCTTTAGTCACAAACTGTTGACCTAGGGACTCCTTGGCTGTCTGAATGCCTTGGTCATCATCCCCTATGACAACAATATCACCCACATAAACAAGAATAGCAATAGTACCTCTCTGAATCCTCTGAACAAAAAGTGAGTGGTTCGCAGTAGACCGCACAAACCACTGTTGCTCTATCAACTCCGATAGCTTATGGTACCAAGCTCTCGAACTCTGCTTCAGCCCATAAATCGTCTTGTGGAGCCTGCACACCTTCTGAGACTCCCCCTCAGTAGCAAACCCTGGTGGCTGCTGCATGTAAACTTCCTCCTGAAGGTCCCCGTATAGAAAGGCATTCTTCACATCATGTTGGTACAAAGGCCAGTCCTGTGAAACAACAACGGAAAGAAGAATACGTAGTGTTGAATGTCTTGCCACATGAGAGAAGGTATCCTGATAATCCACCCAATATGTTTAGGTAAACCCACGTGCCACAAGTATTGCCTTGTAGCGGTCCACACTACCATCTGCCCTTTGCTTGACTGTAAATATCCATTTGCAACTTACAACAGATGTATTTTTCAGAGCAGATACAATGCTCCACGTTCCACATGACCTTAAAGCGACCATCTCCTCTTCCATTGCAAGCCACCACCTACTGTCATGTAGTGCCTCCTGATATGTACGTGGGATAATAACAACAAAGAGTCCCGTTACAAACTTCTTGTACTCCTCTGAAAGTTGATCCAAAGAAACATGTGCAGTAAGAGGATACGTGGCTCATTGGCGACGAGGCTTCCTTAGGGCAATAGGGATCTCTAGATCACCAGTCTCTCTATCTTCTGGAATCAACTCGTCTTGTGTATCATGCAAGGCTCCAGTACCATCAACAGAAACAATGTGTTCATGACATACCTGAGGCGTGGTGGATGATGTGGACGACACATGAGCAGAGGGGCGAGTAGAAGACCTGCGAGTATAAAAAAGGGGTTAGAACTTGGTCTGGGTAGATGGAGGTGGAGGTGGTGGGGGCGGTAGAGGTGGAGAAGGTTGAGGTGCAACATAGGGTTCATCCGGTGGAGGAGGCAGAGGTGGAGGAACAACAACATCCTCTCCAGAAGTAGCATTGGACAAGCTGTTACCTGTAGGAGAGAAATACATAATCGCCTTAAAGAAAGTGACACCAACACTCACATAATATTGTCATCCTACAGGATCAAAAACCCTTTTTGGGTACGAGAATAATCAACAAAAACACATTTGACAGCTCTACGTGAGAGCTTGTCACAACCGAGAGTGAAATTATGGACAAAGGCCACAGATCCAAAGATTCTGGGAGTGGGAGAGAGAAGTTCCTTCTCGAAATGCAATCAAGAAGGGAACCTTCTCCCCAAACATAGTCGACGACATGCGATTCACCAAGTAACAAGCAGTGAGAACGACGTCCCTCCAGAAAGAATGAGGGGTACGACTCTAGATCAATAGTGTTCTTGTCACGTCAAGAAGGTGGCGATGTTTACGTTCAGCCACACCGTTTTGCTGAGAAGTATAATTGCAGGAGGTCTGATGAACTATACCAAGAGACCTGAGAAATTCATATAAGTGTAATGTGGAAAACTCCAAAGCATTGTCTGTACGTATGAACTTCACATTTGCGGAGAATATATTTTTGACTTCAATAAGAAAGGTTTTAATGATAGCACCAGCTTCAGACTTATGTTTTAACAAGAAAACCCAAGATAGTCTAGAAAAATCATCCACAACAACCATATAAAAACGATGTCCCTGATGATCAGGGATAGGACTTGGACCCCAAATATCAAAATGAAGCAACTCAAAGGACTGACTACTGTGACGACTCGGAAAAGAGGAGCGACGATGCTTCCCAAGCTGACAGGCTTCACAATCCAAGGTAGTACGATGAGATATATGTGGTAGCACATGACACATCTTTTGGAGTGGAAGGTGGTTAAATCGAAGATGCCACATGAAGGGAGAAGCAGATCCTGAAGGTAGAGTAGCAATGCTAGCACAAGGTGGTATGACAAGCTTATACAATCCTCGCTGCTCACGGCCATGACCAATCACCTTGCCAGTTAGTATGTCCTGAAACACAAAAGAAGAGGGATCAAAGATGGCACGACAATGTAAATCTTTTGTAAGTTGACTAATGGACAAAAGATTCATCTGGAAGTCTGGAGCATGTAAGACGTTCTGAAGATGCATAGAGGGGGCTAAAACAATCTCTCCCTGACCAACAATGGGTATACGAACTCCATTGGCAATAACCACGGATCTGCCATGTGTGATAGATCTGTATGTACTGAACTGCGTCCGATCTCCACACATATGATGTGATGCTCCAGAATCCATAATCCAATCAGTGAAATCTGAACTTCTACTACTTGTAAACGTAGGAGTACCTGATGAAATAGATGATGCTCTGGTAGTGGCTACGACATCTATGGAACCTGGAGTTGGAGTCGTAGGAATACTCATCATGTCTCGAAGTCTAAAGACAATATCATCGAAACGTGGATCCGGAGTAGGCGCACTAGAATGCTCAATCTGCTCAGCAACACGTGCAAACGTTGGATATCCATGCTTCTGAAAGCATGTCTCCTCTGAGTGACCAGGATGATGGCAATGGAAACAAGGGCCACGCTGTCGGCTGCCTCCTCGTCCTCGAGGTCAACGATAACGAAACTGGGACAACCCCCCTTTGCCATGAGTAGCTGCCATAGCAGAAGGAGTCGTCTGGACCGTAGTAGTGGATGTGGTAGTAATCCTGCTCAAGCGCTTGTAGACTTCCTCCATCGGTGGTATCATCTCTCCAATCAGAAGTTGAGTACGGGCGGCATCGTAATCTTAGTCAAGAGAAGACAAGAAAACTCCTGTCATGGTGGTATTCCGATATACCTGCTATTGTTTAGTACTGGTGGTAATCGGCATGAAGCTGTGTAGTCGCTCAAACATGCCTCTCAGACGAGAGAAGTGTGCGTGGAGTGGTCGACCATTCTGTTTGATCGAGAAAATATCGATTTGTAGTTGAAGAATCTTGCTCTCATTCTTGGCCTGCCCGTATGTGTCTGCCAATATATCCCACATAGCCTTTGCAGTTGGCTGATTAACAATATCATTAACGATCTCCATGGTAAGTGTCCCAGAGAGCCAAATATGAGCATAGACGTCGTCTTGCTTCCATGATGCATTTGCCCCAGTCTTGTCCGCCGGCTTTGAATCAGTCAGAATATGCTCATTGTTATGGCACTGCATTAGGGTACGAAACTGCATGGACCATAACTCGTAGTTGGTTCCATCCATCTTCACAATAGCTGTCGGGCCCCTTGAAGGCAACATAAGAGGAGAAAACGTCACCCTTGTTCTCTGACATTATACCAAGAAGCCGAAACACGGAACACTGAGGAGTAAATCAAGGAAAAAATGCGTCTACAAAATCATAGGAGGGATTATTTATATCTGTAGACTCATACAACCATTCCTAGATTTCCGTGTGAGGTCTAGAGCCGCACAATAAGATAGAAATAAGACAATATCACGAACTGCGAACCAGATCAGACCTCTGATCAACACGAAAAAGCCTCGCTACAACCCACAAGACTCGATGGCAGGAGCACCCAGCGGCGACGCGGAAGGGCGCCGGAAGCTCCTGCGGCGGCGTGCGGTGCGAGAGGGTGCTTGGTGCGGGGGGGGGGGGGGGCGAGGGCGCTGGCGGGGCCCCTACAGTGGCACGCGACGGCACTAGGGCCCCTGCAATGGCGCTGTGATGGGCTAGGGCCCCACGTGCAGTGGTGCGGGAGAGCTGGTCCGAGGAGGCAACAACGGCAGGGGGGAGGCGTGTAGGATTAGGGTTTTGGGTGGGATATGGGAACCCTGGTTTAGGACCGTTGCTCCGATACCATGTTGGGAGAAAAATAAATCATGCTATTAGAATAGACCGAGGGCTCTCTTATATAGGAGAAAAACCCTTGGGTTAATTACATGATAATTACATAACAAAAACATAAAATGGACCGTGAGATATATTTATCTCAACATTACCTTTAATATTGTTATTGATTGAATCTTCAAAGATTCTATTGTATTTAAAAAATAAACATAAATAAGGGCTTACCATTTATTTTATATTAAATAATAAAATTGCATATTGTCCTGGATACGTCAGTCTTTATGCAGTGATGTGATCGAACGAATCCACGTGCCACAATTCTATACCTTATTTTCATTATAACGTACTTTCTTCATTGTGCATACTATCAAATTATAATAGCACGATCATTTTATTTGTTTTGTATGACCTTTTTATCTAAGAGTGATAAATATACTATTTGATACAAGAAGTTAGCAGCTTGATCAAGTACACCTACCAAGATATCCATTTTTGAGAAGTTAAGAAGATAATATCGTGAAATGTGCTCATGTAGGTTCAAAGGTATCAAATAAGTCAATATCATATATTTTTTATAGCACAAAGATACCAAATGGTTTTTTCTGATCTGAAAGGTTCTATGTTGAAAATGTAGAACATGTGGAGAAAATCTACATTATGTAAGAATGCGCGGAGGGGGTGAGGGTGGGAGAGAGGAGAGTAGGCTGAAGGGCCCCATCTCCAGCGAGCAGAGGGCCAACTATATCGGTGAGAGCAACAAGTAGGGGTTATGTGCGGAGGAAAAATGGGTTAAGATTTCATCATGGAAGACTTAGCAGGGGAGGGGCCATGGAGCGGATCACAAAAGAGAACCCATCGGAGGAGCATCAGTAGGGGTGGGAAAGTTGTTTGGTGCTTCAGGTGCGGAGCGGAAGACCATATATAAAGGTTTTGTGCCGCAACGATTCCTCTTTACTTTTAGTGCGGTTGCCCAGGTCATCGTCGTAGAGATTGCTCAACCAAAGGCATCTGGTCGAAGAAGAAGGCTATGACAGTGAGGCCCTTGATTCTCGAGGCCAAGTCGAAGATGATGGACAACCCAATCTAAGAAGAGGGGCTTAACCTCGCCTTCTGTAGATTGACGGAGGACACGGAATCTAATCGTCCCTTGGATGGTATTCTGATCGGCAAAGGGGGAGTGGAACACATACAAGCTCTGCAAGAGGGTGTGATGAAGGCTAGATTAGCAGGGGTGATGATATACACTATTATTTCTCTGGTAGGGATTTTTTTACTTAGAGGTTTATCCGCGAAGGTAGCAAAATTGATGAGGGTAGCTCTTGAAGGAAGTTTGCCGCCCGAAGCGAGGGGGCATCTTCGATGTAGAAGATCGAGGTTCCTAAATGGTGTACCGGAAAAAATCCAAAAGGTTTGGAAAATGAAGATTCTTGGGGTTCTTCTTAGATATCGGAGGGTCGAGGCTCTGAGAGAAGCTCTGCCGCATGTGGGCGAGGTGGTGGAGAGTCACAGTTCGAGGTTGACGATGGGAGAGGTTGTTGAGGTCGTTGTGCTGATGAAGGGTTCCAAACCTCCGATCCCGATGCAAGCCACCTTGTGGTTGGGCTGTAGACCGATGGGATTATGGCTCGTGCCTCTAGACGAGAAACCACTTGGGGCAGGAGTGGCAGTGGAGGAGTCGCCGACAAGGTCTGGAGAAGTTGGAAGGGCGCATGTTACGACAAAATTTGGGGAGATGACGGGATTCTCGGGAACGACACTAGTCGAGGAAAGGCAAACATTGCAATTACTGGAGAATCCGAGCACCACCCAATTAAAGGCTTGACAGTTGCGGTTCATCTGTTGCATCTCAAAGCTTAGACGGTCTTTTGATCCTCCCGGATCCTTCTGTCAACCTAGTTACTCCAGGTTTGTGTGCAAAGGTGGGTGAGCTGACTTTTGAAGGGAACCCGCTAATCCCTCAACTCGAGGTTGACCCAGATGGTCATTTGAGAATCCCGGTTATCAGGGATTTTGTGGCAGACCTGATTAGCCGTTTTCTCCTGAGAAAAACTAAAACGTAGACAAAGGCGTTTTCCCCTGTCAACACGATGAACCCATGTGCCCATATGATCTTGAATACTGTACAGATTCTCATGTCAGGAGAAGTTGAACCGGAAGTGGTCAGCAACGCTGAAGCGTGCCACAACCCCTAAGTATCGGAGTTGGAAGAGTTTTTCAATCCAATGGAGGATGCGGGCGGTCTTGGGGCCTCGCCTCTAAAGGTCTGGTTCTCGCGGGGACTTGGTGATCGCAGGGTCACAAGATGGTTAGATTTTGATGTAAGGGGTAGGGGCAGACATGAGTTTGTCGGGATAGTGCGGTTTTCCGGAAGGCGTAGAGGTTCAGTTGAGGTTCCTCGACATGCTAAAGTCAAGGGAGGGGTTGTTCGCAACATAACGGAGAATCAAAGGCTAGCGAGGACCGCCCCTAGGGGTCTGAGGCGAGAAACGCGACTGGAAATCAGATGTTTTTTTCTCGGAAGCATCAAAGGGTGGATACATCGGATTGTGAGGTTGCAAAGCTAGAGAGTGTGAGGGAAGAAGGTGAATGTTAGGGAGGTGAGAATAAAAATGAGGTGTTGGTAGAAGTGGCTTTGGGGGTATGGGGAGAGGGGGGATCAATTGAATATGAGATAAATTACTCAGAGGGAGCTTTGGTGGAGACCATTTTGGGGGAGGTTGGGGACAAGTTGGAGTCACAGTTTGAATTGGAGGTTGCTTGGTTGGTGGATGCGCAACCGGCCTGAGAAGAGGTTGACAAGCAGCTTCATGTTGGCCACTTGGAAGATTGATGTATCATGCTTGCAAGAAACAAAGGTCGATTCATGAGACTCTGTGAGATGTGCTCTGTCTCGGGCCCATCTCTCATGGAGTTTAGAGCGGTGTTAGCGAACGGTACTTCTGGAGGGTTAGTGATTGCGCGGAACGTGAACCTTTTTGAACTAGTCGAGGAGGTGAAGATGGTCCATTCAATCTCAGTATTGCTGGCTAACAAGGCGAACCGGTCTCCCCTTGTTGTTTCTTCAGTATATGGCATATCGAGAGCGTCAACAAATTTGGTCTTATGGAGGAGTTGTTGAGCATTAGGGAGAAGTTTCCGGAGGCAGCTTGCGTGGTGGACGAAAATTTTGATCTTATGCTTTACTCAAAGGATAGGTTGGGTGGGAGAGGCTCACAAGACCTAGGATCGGGTCATTTTACAGCGGTGGTGGAGGAGCTAAACCTGGAGGTGTTAGATGCAACGAATTGCAAGTTTACTTGGCAAAGTTCATGTAGATTGTGAATTGACTGGTTTCTTTTAATAGAAGCCCTGGAGAGGTTCAATTTGGCAGCAGTAGACTCACTACCCAGATCGAGATCCGATCATACACCCCTTTTCTTAGATACTTGCAGTTGCAACAGGTTTTCGTCTTTTTTCAGATTTGAGAGGTGCTGGATGTTGGAGGATGGATTCTGCGACTTGATTGTGTCCTTCTGGACAACCTTGGAGGTGGAGGGGTCGGTTGCCATGAGGCTTGCAATAAAACTGGCTTTGCTTCACGAATGGCTCACGGAGTTCAGGAGGGTCAATAGAGCATAGAGGGATTTGAGAAGGGGCCGGACATATGATGAACGAGGCTGGACTTAATTGAGGATGAGAGGGAGTTGGGTGAAGATGCGATCTTGAATCGATGGCTCATTCAGAAGATTATAGAAGAGGTTATGAAGAGAGAATGTGAATGGCGTTAGATATCAAGGCGAATATGGTTGAAGGAGGGCGATGCAAACTCCAGGTTCTTTCATAACATGGCAAACGACAGATGAAGGAACTTAATCCATTCAGTTGAAACGAGGGATGAGGAAGTGCACAGGGAGTTGGAAGTGGCAAGAGCTGTAACACGATACTTAAAGAACATGAGCAGACAGATGGCACACAATGGTTTGTGGTGGCTTGGATTGGGGGTAAATTGTATCGGTATTTCTACTACGGATGGAGAAGAGCTGACGAGACTGCTTGGGTCGTAGGAGGTTCGAGATGCTCTTTTACGCTCAACCCGAATGGGTGCCCATGTCCATATGGGTTTCCAGTCTTCTTCCACCGGGATTTCCAGGATCTCATTGCAGGAGAGGTTATGTATATAGGTGATAGCAGAGTTCATGGAGGGGAATTCCGCTTTTAATAGGCTCAAGAAATCCTTTCTGTTTCTGCTTCCGAAGAAAGAAGTTACAAAAGTGGAGAAGTATAGGCCGATTGCTCTTTCTAACGCGATTTACTTGATTGTGGTGAAGACTTTGGCAATCTGTTTGAGGGGAATTTTGTATAAAATTGTGTCGCCAGCTCAAAGCACCTTTCGCCCAGGAAAGCAGTTGGTGGACAGTGTGGTCCTGGCTTCTGAGATTGTGGCAGGCTGGCGCATGAATAAGACCCAATGTGTTATGTGGAAAGTTGATTTTTCTAAGACTTAAGACTGCATGGATTGGTGCTTCATCCGGGTATCGTTGCACATGCACATCTTCCCAGATTGGTGGATTGGTTGGATGAAAATGTGCATCATGACGACACCTTGCGCATTGCTAATTAATGGGCAACCAAGGGGAGGATATTTTCAACCACAAAAGGGTGTCCGGCAGGGATGCCCACTTGCACCTCTTTTGTTTGTGTGTGCTAACGATGCTCTGTCGGTAATGATTGGGCATGCAGTCATGGGTGGCCTTTGCACTGTATACTCGAAGGAGATCTCGATCCCTATTCCGCAATATGCGGATGACATGATCCTTTTTGCGGAAGCGGGAGACTTGAGTTGCAAAATTATGTCGACCATCGTGGACATATTTGGTACGGTATCGGGGCTGAAAATCAACAAAGATAAATCAGAGTTTGTGCCTTTTGGATTGGAAGAAGATGAGATTGCCAGATTCGTGGATTATTTGCGGTTGCCAAGGAGAAACCTACCGATGCATTACCTGGGTGTCCCACTGGTGGCGGGGAAGATGAAGTTGCTAGACTGGTTGCTGGTAATTGGGAAGACGGATCAAAGGTTAGTAAATTGGAAATCAGTCTGTTTATCGTGAGGTGACAGACTGGTTTTGTTGAAATCGGTATTATTCATGATTCCTATTTTTTTCCTCTTCAATGTTGCTTCTCGTTGGAGTGAGAAAGAGGCTGAGGGAGTTATGAGGAAGTTTTTCTGGTCTTCCTCCATAAGGACGTGCGGCTTCTCTGTGGTGGACTGAAAGACGGTCACGAGATCGAAGGATGATGGGGGCCTAGGCGTACATAGCTTAGAAGAAATGAACAAAGCTCTGCTCAGTAAATGGATTGCTCGTATACGGGGAGATTGTGAAAGCCTGGTTTGCACTGTTATCCGTAAGATTTATGGACCAGGATGTTCATTTCTGCAAAGAGATGGCCTCAGTCAGGCAACCTCCTATTTCTGGTGAGGCATTTGTGGGGTGGCTCAGGAGATCTGCCTGCTCCCGAGACCTATGTTGGGGGATGGTAATGACTATAAGTTCTGGACTGATGATTGATTCGAGGGTGGGATGCTGGGAACCCGCTTTCCAAGGTTGATGGTCTTGGCTGTTAATCAGGAGGTTCTGGTTGCAGAGGTTTGGGACGGACCGATGTTCTTCCCACATTTCAGGTCTGAGCTCTCATATCAATGCATGGAGGAGTTGATGATGATGCTTGAGAAGCTTGAAAATGTTTCAAGGTCCACTTATGGGAGGGAATGCTGGAGTTGGTGCGATGGGCACTTCTCGGTAGGGAAAGTCTACAAAGCTCTAAAGGGAACTAAGACTTTTGACCTTGGAGGAAGCAATGCGGACTGCAGAAGACTTTGGAATTAGAAAGTGACAATCTGGGTGAAGGTGTTCATTTGGATCTTTCGGAGGGGCAGATTACTGATGGGAGATCAATTTGCTCGGTTCACTCAGAATGCTGATCCAATCTGCTCACGGTATCACGACGAGGTGGAGGATGTGAATCATCTCTTTTCAGATGTAGAAGCTTTGTGGAGGCATGGATACTATTGGGGGTGCTGTAGCAAATGTGGAAAATGCGACGAATTTCTGGGAATCCATTGGTGAAGGCTGGACTGGCATAGAGAAGAAGAGATCTGACTTCATAACGATGATCTGGGTGATGTGGATTGCGAAAATGACATGGTGTTTCATCATAAACGAGTTTATGGTGAAAATGTGGTGGCACATGCTAAGGTGTTTGCTGAGAGCTGGTTGTAATCTTTTTCTTTATTATTGCCTATTTAAAGATTGTAATAAGTTGAGGTAATAAGTGGTGAAGTTTTTGGGCACATACCTATGTGGTGAAGGCCATTTTTCTTTAAAAAAAACAAAAGGTATCAAATGTGCCCATGCAGGCTGAGTAGATTGACTGGTTCGTCTGAGTCGTCTGACTATGCAAAGGCAGTAGGCTGATTGATCACAAATAGCTCTGTTTCATTGCTATTCCAGTTGAGTGAATAGTTGGTCTGACCATCCGACTAATTAATCAGCTGATGATATTTTCTTTTCAAAAATTTTTATGCGAATGAAAAGTAAGAGTACAATTCTTGATTGAAATTCAATTGGTACTTTTACTTTGTTAACAAATGATTACACATGTATAAATATATAAGAATATTTGTACTAAGCTTAATTTTTATATTTAAAGACCTAAAAGGTACATAATCAAATAAATTTCTATCCATTAACCGAATTCTATTTATTCTTTACTCAGTGACGCATTCGACTATCTAATACTGGTTTATGCATCAATGCACGTCTCTTATGGGAAAACTAGACATGTATGCAAGTATGTTTCTTTACTAGCACCTTGTACTAATGTGCATATCCATGACCATTCTACTTATAGTCCGATCATCATCAACACTGGATGCTCCTTCCATCTTTACTGATTTTAGTTATAGTTGTACAATTGTTTTATACAAGCCAATAAAATTGTATACTCTTCATTATTCTTCACATTTTACAATCTTAGCTTCGGATCAGGAGTTTGCCAGTTTCTTGATGAATACAATTGTTCCTAGATTATATCACATCTCTGGTGGATCCTGATTGGATACTAATTGGAAGCACGACTTTAAATTTTGCAAAAATATCAGTGATAATTTGGTATCGCCAGATCAACGATATTGAAAAGGTCTCTTCATCTTTTTCTCAGGAAGCAACATATATCCTCAACATGTCAGTGATATATCGCGATGTCAACGGTATATAGCCAAATTCCTTCATTTGGGTGATATATTTCCTCATTTCACCTGCATCATCTGAGTTGCCTTCCCAGTGAACATATATGTTATAATATATAATATATATACAAATGCAAGCCTCAATTTCAAATCAAATATTTACATAACCATCAAGCTTAAACATGAACTACGATCTTGTGGGGCTATTATTGGGACAATACTACTAAAAAACTCGTATTTAGACCTCTAATTAGCAAACACATGTATATTCCTTTTTTATTTATTGATTAAAGAATATTAAAAACCTTAAATTTTTTTGAAGCCAAGAACAGGGGGAGACACTCCATGGTGTTTACCCCAGAATACTTTTATTAAATTAACGAAAGGAGGAAATACAAAAGTGAGAGGTATGAATGCAACCAACTACAGATCCCACTCATCTACCAGCCTCTTGGCATGAATCCCCACATTTTCTTTGTAGAAGCGTTGCCCCGAGAAGAGGATAGTATTCCTGCCTAGCCATACAACCCACAGAATGACGATTGGATAGACGAGCTCACGCCGAGACCTGCTGTTGCTAGCAATCATCGAGTCGCAGAAGGAGGCCAGATCCGAAGCGCACAACCAGGTCAACCTCGCCTCCCCCCAAATCGGGATCACCTTAGGGCACTTAAAGAACAGATGTTCAATACTTCAATGGACTCAATCGCGTTGTCGCAAAGAAGGCATCTATCAGAGATGGAACCCAAAAGCCTAGCATACCGGTACCTCGTCATCAACCTTTGTCTACGAAGTAGCCATAAGAAGAAACCAATTTGTTCGGGGAGCTTGAGAGTCCATAAAAACGCACAGTCACGGATCACAACCTTCGAGCGAGACGGTGGAGGCCTGCAAATCGCCCTGAACGCCTTCTTAACCGTGAAAGGACCTGCACGCCATCCCCAATGGTCCCTCCCCACCGTTGGACGCCCCGCGTCCTTGATAGAGTCCAGCAATGCGAGGAAGTCCTCGAGCCTCTGGTCCGAGAAATTAGATGAGAAAGCAGGGAACCAGTTACCGTCCGACCAGCAAGACGCCACCATCGCATTTTTACCATCCGCAAGAGCAAACAAGCGCGGGAATCATGCGCATAAAGGTCCCCCCTGTCCAGTCATCAGACCAAAAAGCGAAGGACTCGCCATCGCCAAGAATCGGCCTAAACAGAGAGATATGCCTGGAGAAACCCTCCATCACCCCCTTCCAAAACTGCGTGGGAGAATCCACGCGATCACCCAGCCTCGGCGGCGCCCCTCCAGTACCATATATTTTGCACAGGATGGTGCAACATAAATCCTCCCCAGGGCCCCAAATTCTGCTTGCCCACTTTAGAAGAAATGCCTCACTCATTTGATCCAATCTTTTGACCTCCAACCTCCCTTCCTTCTTGTGGAGCGTAATTTCTTCCCAATCAACAAGGTGAATGCCCCACGAGTCCTCCCCGTGTTTGCCTCATAAGAATCTTCGCATAATCTTCTCAAGCCAATCACGAATCCCCTTCAGCAACCGTCGGTTGGATAAGAAATAAACAGGGATGGAAGAAAGAACTGCCTTTAGGAGGACCAATCGCCCCCCCCTCGATAGCATGGCCGATTTCCACCCCGCCAATCTCGCCTCCACCTTCTCCACAACTCTGAGCCAATCTCGCAGCCTCGCCCTTCCCATCGTCAAAGGCATACCCAGATAGTCTATCGGCAAGGAGTTGTAGTACGACCCAAAGGCCCTAGCACAAGCGCCAGCCTCATCTCTACTGAAAGGCCGAACGGAATGACCTTCGATTTATCAGCATTCTTGAACAGACCGGATAGTTCACTGAAGATATCCAAGGCCATGGCCATGCCGTTGGCCTCCGCATCGCCCCCCTCAATGAAGAAGATAGTATCGTCAGCATCCTCAATACGCTCCACTGTCGAGGATTTGGGAAGGAGAATGATCAAGGACCTGTTGATCGTATCGAAGCCAGCATTGCCCATACAGAACTCAGAGCTGACCTCCAGAACCTCAGAGCCAACCAGATCCCGAAAGTCTTTGTAGAAAGCCACAGAGAAGCCATCCGGGCCCGGAGCCTCCTCTGCATTCAAGTCCCAAACCGCACCCTTAGCCTCCTCCGAGGTAACATTCTGAGTCAGCATATCACATAAAGAGGACGTCAAGGGCGTAGCCCCGAGCCCCAACGACCTCCAAATTCTTGGTATTGTCCTCGACGAAAAGTCCTTAAAGTGTTCGACAATAGCTTTCCCCATCTCTTTGTTGCCTTCTACGCGCACCCCGTTGATCGTAATCGCTCTCAGGGAATTGGAGCGACGCCGTCCGCTAGCAAATCGATGGAAGAACGCCATGTTCGCGTCCCCCTCCTGGAGCCATGTATTTCTCGATCTCTGTCTCCACTCAGTGACCCGCTTAAGGTCTTTGGACGCAATTAGTTTTTGAGAAACCGATCGAGTAGCCAACTCATCCACCGAAAGTTCTCTACAATCTTCCAAAGCATCTAGTCTTGTAACCACCCCCTCAGCCTCCATTCTCGTAGCGCATCTGGCAGCCCTGGAGTCCCTCTTGAATGCATCGAACCTCGTACGTAAGGAGGCAAGCTTCTGAACAAATCTAGCCGCAGCCGAATCGGAAACTTCCTCGTTGGACCAATGGGAGGCCACCACCTCCCTAAAATTATCCTGCAATAGCCAACATTTCTCATACGTAAAGAGTCCCCTCTGCGGAGTCCTCTGCGGAGGGGCATCACCGGAGTCCCACACAATTGGCGTGTGATCGGATAGGGTACGCGGCCGGGCCCCCACCGAGGAGAGCACGAAAGAATCAAGGAGCTCAGAGCGTGAATTGGAGCTTCTCCATGTGTATCCCACATCCCCTGCATCCAAAACCTACAGGGCCAAAGAGTCAATAGTGTCAGCAAAATCGACCGAACCCGGGTCTTGACCCCCCTGTCAGCAAAAACCTTAATTTTTGAAAAAAAACTAATTTTTATGGTCATTTTCATGAATTTTGGTGATTCCGGTGATATGTTAGCATACATCAGTTTTCATGTTTAGTGGAACGTCACCAAAATTGACATTTAAGACCATGATTGGAAGTAAGTAATGAATGATGAGATTAGACTTCACATTGTGTGGTTAAATTGATGGTTCTATTGGGTTGAAGGGTGTCCAAGGGTTTTCTCAAGATCGATGGACAAATATGTTCCATTAAGCACTTGAAGGCTCATCTCATGGCTAAGTGTTTTATCTAGACCCTTGGACTAGGCTTTTGTGATACCTCTTCAGTTTGTCAGATGGGGTATTTTAGCATGGCCATGTTTGTTGCTATTCGTGATTGGTGCATCATCTTGATGCAAGAACACCTTCATTTATGGTAATTTGTAAGAACAAGTTTATATGTCACAACCTCTTCCGTATGAGATAAAGGGGGAGCTAGTATATAGGTTATATAAGACTATTCATGGCCTTAAGTGAGGTATAGAGGCTGGATTTGGTTGCCTTACACCTGAGATTGTTAATTTGTTACATTAGAGCTATGTCCTATTACCTATGTCTAATTTGATTTTTGTTTGTTGATGGTTGAATGGTATGGTCATTCTTGTTCACTACCTTGGTCACCCTTTCAAATGGATACTCAATACTGGATTTTGCAATAATGTATAGGTTAACCATGGGAAAAACGAACATGTGGGTAATTATATTTCTTTACTGGCATCTGATACTACTGTGCATTTCCATGACTATTTAAACTCATTCCTATCATTGTTGTTGACATTATTGACTAATATTGTATTTCTTTATTTGTTTGTTTCCTCTTCATATCAGTCTCCCTGTTCTCCAATCTATTTGTAATTCTTGGGGTCTCTTATGTAATTACAATCATTTGGTCTCTAAGGTTTCACGCTATATAGAAAACTCTATACCCATGAATAAGTTTTTCCCATTGTATTTTAACCTTTTCTTCCGCATGGTATCAAAACAACGGTCCTACACTGATGCTCGAAGCTAATCCCCACCCTCCCAACATCCCTTGATCTTGTTGCCTCTCCAGGAGGTTCCCAAAGCCTTGCATGACCCCCTCTACAGCCTACGACCCCCACATATAGGATCCCCCATCATCGTCAGGCCCAATCGTGGGATCTCCCATTGTCGCCAGGCCTACACATGGGTTTCCCCCACTACCATTAGGCCCCCACAAGATCTCCTACCATCATCTTGCCCCGTGTGCGTTCCCATTACAAGTTTATAGGGCTCCTCCTAGTCGCAACTCAACCTCGCGTGACTCGTTACCTTCAAGGCCTTAAAAGTCGGATTTCGGTTTCGTTTCGGTGAGGGACCGAAACGAAATTTCGGCCGAATTTCGGTCGAAATTCGACCGAAATTTCGGTCATTTCGGTGGGTTTTTGAACTAGACCCCCCCAAATTTCGACCGATATAGCCATTTCGGCCGAATTTCGGTCACCTACCGAAACCGAAATTCGACCGAAATTCGGCCGAATTTCGGCGAAATTTAAGGCCATGGTTACCTTGTTGTTAGAGCTTGTGCGATGTCCTCCTTGCACCACCAAAATCCTCCCCCTGGCCCGCTCATGCAAATCATCGGGTCTCTACTTCTTTAATGCGTAATTAGATCTCTACAACACTTATTGATCTATCTCTTTGATCATGATTATCGACATCTCAGCGGCCTCTACAAGGAACTTGCCATTTTTCAACTAGTCTACTGTACCAAACATGTTGTAGAAAGATTCGAGTGGTAAGTCTATAGATTTCTTGGTGGTCTTCATCATTGCTATCAGGCTATGAAGAACCAGTTTCTCATGTCTGACACTTTACCGTCCATCAAGGTATCTTTGGCTGACTACAACAACTTGAGACCTCTACTGGAAATACTTTTCCTCTACAACCTGTGGAGAACTCTGCTTTTCTTGCGTCCTCTAGAAGAGGAAATCGCTATAAATCTGGAGGTCGTGGTTGTGGCCATATGCCATGTATTCCCTGCCAACCATCCAGCCATCAATTTGAGAGTTCTTGGGTAATTTAACAAACCACCACAAGCTAATGGCGCGTCAACATTTGACTATGATGTGACCATGATAAATGTACCCTCAAATCAAGACCTCAAGTGGACAGATGGTCCAACTCTTTGCCATAAACTACTCCATATTGATGCACTGCGGAAGAACTCTCTTACAAATGAGAACCTCCCTACTGCGGACTTGGATACCTTCTCAGGTATTGTGACCAACTTTGCCTCTGCCTCGGCATGGGCATAGATTATTGACTCGGGTGCATCTACTCACTTGACTAGAGAAGGTAGTCTACTGACCTCTTTAGAACCCTCTTCCACTATGAATCTCCTATTACCACCGTTGAAATTATAGAGTTTTCCTCCAAACTCAGGTTTTCTGGAGTTTTATATGCTCCTAACTTTCCTTTCAATCTTTTATCATTCATGGATTATGCATTGAGATGAAATCTAGAGTGATTTTGAAAAGTTCTATTACATCCGGATGATGCAGATCTTTGAATGGGGGTAATGGGAAGAATGACATTGTATCCCTGCTAATTCCAACTTTGTTGGTGATGTCTTTATGTCAGTTGACCCGTAACTATGGCATTTATGACTTGGTCATCATTCTGCAAGAGCCCTTTCTCAGATGTTTCCTAAGTTGTCATCATTAAAGCCGTTTAAATGTAAAGTCCTCTAGTTCAACAAACATCTTCGCTCCTCCTTTTATTAGAGGATCGAGCCTCATCGTTCATCACGTTTTTATGTAGTTCATTGTGGCATTTAGGGACTGTGTCTAGTCTATATTTTGGGAGATCAAAACTATTTGTTGTCTTTGTTGATGATTATTGCAGATCGTCTTGGGTTTATTTAATAAAGAAACGACAATAGATTAACAAAAATGTCAAGTCCTTTTAATTCATAAAGACTTCTTTCTTTTCTTGTGTTAAGACTTCAAGATCGGCAATGCTCTCCAGTTTGTTCAACATAACTTGACCATCTTCTTTGCTATTCAGGGTACCCTTAGCCAAGCATCATGTCCGTACACCTCACAACAGAATGGGGTGGTGCAAAAGACACTTCGTCACCTTCTGAACATTGCCTATACATTTCTTACTCACGTGATGGCTCTCAAAACCCATTAGGGGGATGTCGTTCTTATTACTACATTCCTTATTAATTGGTTACACGCTTCAGTCCTCAACAGGGTAACTCATTTTCCCTCTTGTATAAAGATATCTTTTACCCTTGAGGATTTTTGGTTGCACTGCTTTTGTCCACGACTTTCATACTACAGATCATGGGATCAAATTTCAGCGAAATTCGACCGAATTTCGATCAAATTTCGGTTTCAGTAGGTGACCAAAATTCGATTGAAATGGCCGATGTCGATCGAAATTTGGAGTCCCCTATTCAAAATCTGACCGAAATGACCGAAATATCTGTCGAATTTCGACTGAAATTTGGTAGAAATTTTGTTTCGGTCACTAACCGAAACAGTGATCGAAATTGAAAGTTGAGGCCTTGCTACGGATAACTTGTTTGCTTATGCTAATGTACTAAGCCTTCTCCTACTATAAGTAGGGTCGACTACATGGATTCTTGCTCAAATCCATGTTGAAAGATTCGACTAATTTTTACGTTGGTCGTCAACTACCTAACGCAACCCCTGCAAGAGTGGGATTTGAACCTTGGTCTTTTGTGTGGCAGACACACTGTACTACCACTAGACCATCAAGTGGGTTCTTGGACCCTTGTTTTCTTATGCAATTAAATATATTTTCCTTGGACATTCTCGGACCCAAAAGGGGCACAAATGTTATGTCCCTACTACTACTAGTTATCCCTGCTATATATCTACTGATGTCACCTTTTTTGATCAGACAAGCTATTTTACTCAGTTTATTAGTGATATTCCCTTAGAGCTTCCTCCTTCCATTATCTATGAAAGGAAACACAATGTTCAACCAAACTTGGTTCTTTTAACTCTTCCTTATTTGCAGGATGATGTACCTTCTTCAAGTGGCCCCACCACCGCAAATTCGGATGCTCACTTAAAACTCCCCACTGCACTGCAAAAATCCAAAAGAATATGCACACTACATCCCTTGTCACATTTTACTTCCACTGGTAGTCTATCTAGTTGCGACATAAGTTCTACAGATGCTCTCATGATGATCATTGTTCCTCATGATCATCACATTGCTCTTCAGGTTCATGGTTGGAAACACGCTATGGATGAGGAGATGAATGCGCTTACCTCCAATCTCTAGGGATATGTGGAACCGTGTGTCATGTCCACAAGACGTGACCCCTATTTCCTGTAGATAGGTCTTTATGACCAAACATTCTCCATATGGCTCAATTGACAAATTGAAAGCTAGGCTTGTGGCCAAAGGCTTCATTTAGACCTAGGGCATCGATTATTTTGGGACATTCTCTCATGTGACAAGGATGGGATATATTCATACAATACTTTATGTTGTTGCCAACAGGAATTGGTCCATCTCTCTGGTTGATGTGAAGAACACATTTCTCTAATGGTGACCTAGAAGAGGAGCTTATATAACACAACCACCATTACTATGTCGAGGGTGAGTATGTGTGCCGACTTCGTAAGACTATCTATAGTCTAAAGTAGAGCCCACGAGCATGGTTCGATATGCTTACTTCTGAGATAACTCTCTGGGTTTCCATAGGACGTGAGCAGAGTTAGCCAGCACATGGAGAAACCCCGCTATATTCTCTAACATGATGTTCTTTTGATTCTTCGATACTTGAAGGACTTTACCGGAAAAGATATCTTTTTTGGGCTAATGATCGTTTTGATAACACTACTTTTATAGATGTTATAATGCTAGTTCTTACGAGGGTACACAGTTTATCACTTGTTACCCCATGTTTTTTAGTGGAAACCTTGTTACATGGTGAAGAAAGAAACAGATTGTTGTTTCCAGGTCAAGTGTATAAGCATAATAAAGAACAAAGGCTCAAGTCACATGCGAGATTACTTGACTCGACTCTGTTCTATAGGAACTTGGGCTCCCTGCTACCACTCATGTTCCTATTTATTGTAACAACAAATCCACAACTTATATTACTGATGAAAGTCAAATTCGCCTCTATAATAATGTAAAATTAGTCGTAGTACAGGAGGCGAATTTGGTTCAGCAAAAATCACGCTCTTTGAATGTCGTTGAATATTTTAACTTGGCAAGTGTACCAAGGTCGAATACAGGGATACGGCTGCCTAATGTGTGTATTGAATTTTGATTCATGAAGGCACAATGTCGGTTAATTTCAATTTTAGGTCCACATGCAACACTATGCTAATTATAAAGCAATGTGAAGATGCATGCAATTTTTATCGGTTTTTATGCAATTATAAAGTGATGCATGAGCCAGTATGCAAGAGAACATGTATGCTAAATACATGGTTACAATTATACCCTAAGAATATGAGCAATATAATAAGAATAGAAATCAGAGTCAATTTAATCACAATAATAAAGTGGTCGTCCAATCAAAGCAAAACAAGGAGAGCAGGGTCTCAATTTCCACATAAAAATTCACTTTAATTAAAGCAGGAGCGAATGAGACAAATAAGTATGCTAAAATGAAGAGGACAAAACAAGGATCAAAACGACACTAAAATCATGCAATTTGGACCTACGATGCTCAAGTTATGCTAAAAACAGTGCAAGGGCATAATTGTAATAAAAATGCAATAAAAAATAAAGGATAAATATTGCATTTAGGTCCCTGGAAGGACCTAAATGCAATTATGAAAAACCGCCTGGGGTCCTTTGCAATTTTCCCATTGCGCGCAGGGACCTATTTGTAAATTCAGAAAATATGAAGGGCCTCCCTGTAAATGACCCCATAAGCGCACGTGAGGCACGCGCCTGGAGGACCAAACTGCAATTTCCATTTCTTCCAGGGTCTTCTTTGCAAATAACCCAGGCCTCACGTGCGTTGCACGTGAGGGCCCAGACTCGGGTGGCTGGCTGAGGCTCGGGCCACGTAGACGCATCAGATGGTACGGCGTGAGGCTTGGATGAACCGAGCCTTTAGGTTGAGAGTGAGGCTCGGGCGTCGACGTGGCATCATCTGGACCGTCCGATCCAGATGATCGGACGTCAGCTGTAGTTTCGTCTCCGCCGCGAGCCACCGGAGGAGGCGGGGCTCCGGTGACCCGCAAGAAGCTCCACCGAGCTCCAGAGGGAGGTCTGAGGGCCGGCGAAGAAGGCGAGAGGTCTGGCGGAGGTCTTGGATGCACAACGAAGGTCCATAGCTGATCGGAAGTGGCACTTGATGAAGCTTCACCGGCTGAGAGGAGCTCGAAGGTGCTCCGGTCTGAACTCCGGCCATTGAACCTGCAATTGTTAGAAACGAATGGCCGAAGCGTGTGTGTGGGTGCGTGAGTGTCCTGTGAGGTGTGTGATGGCCCTGGGGTGATCGGAGGTGGAGGCCAATGCTCCTCCTCCGGCGATATGGAGGAGGAGGTGGGTCGAAGCGGATGAGAGTCTGGAGAAGAGAAGGGATGGTCGACGAAAACGAGGGTGGCGTTGCGAGGCTGGTGAGTGGATCAGATGAGGGTGGAAATGACTGGAGGTAGCGGGATAAATCGGGAAAGTGAGAAGAAGAAGTCTCCTCGCCGGAGCAAGGAGTTGGCGGACGTAGCGGCCTGTGATTGAGCTCCGGTGGAGCTCTGGGTCGTTGCCCAGCGTGCGCGGCCGGTGCACGGAGCTCAGTGGTGGCTGGAACCACCTGGACACGGCGGAGCGCCGCCGTGGGTCAACACCGACAAAAACCCATCGTCGCTTCTACATTCCTCCCCTCTGCTGTCACCGGAGGGGCGGAGGAGGCTAAGGTTAAAGCCAAGAATGGTGGACCATGATTCTGGTGGCGGGGGAGGGGGTTAAATAAGAGGAGGTGATCAGCGGTTACAGAGCAGAGCAGGGGGTTTTGGAGCGGAGGATTAAAGGCGTAGGAGTGATGGCCGTGCATGGTAGGTGACGCACGAGAATGGCGGAGGAAGGGGGACGGTGTTGGTGGCGTTATGAAGCGGAAGGGAGGTAAGAGGAGCCTTCCAAAATTGGAAGGGTTTGATGGGCACGCGAGATGAAACCGCCGGGTGAAGGGGGGTTACGGAGGTAGAAGATGAAGACGGGCCGTTGGATCTTGCGATCCAACGGTTGGGATAGGGGCGCAGGTGAAGGGCTCCGATCAGATCATAGGTTTAGATCCAACGGCGAGGAGGTGGGCGCTGATGAGCGGCTCAGATGGAAGAAGCTTGGGTAAGATCTAACTGCGAGGGGTGAAGGGGTGACGTGGCACTTAAGTAGGCGTAGGATGGGCGCGTGATCGAACGGTGGAGGTAGAAGGGAGACGTGGCGTGAAGATAGGCGTTGGATGATGGAAGGATCGGATGGCTGAGATTGGGGCGGATGTGTGCGGTTAGGATCAGATCTGAGAGTCAGATCTGACGGCTGTGAGATAGAGCGCGGATGGACGGTGAGGATAGAGGCGGGGATGGCGTGATCCAACGGCCCAGGAGAGGGCCAGGTGTTGAGAGGGGAAGGGAGCCACGTGGACGCTCCAAAGAGCGCCACGTGACCCAATAAGAAAATTCAGAGGATAATTACAAAGAAAAATAGAAAAGAAATAGTTAGAAGCCGAATTAGAAAAAAGTCAAAACATGAAAGTTGCTCGTCTCGACGAGATCTACAACTTTCATGTTGGGCAAAAAGTCAAAAAGAGGTCATTTGTACAAAAAATATTTTTTGGGGGGTATTTTAAGGGGATAAAAACACCGATTTTAAGGTTTTGAGTTGTTTTTGTATTTTTAGTGTTTTTAATGGTCAGATATTTATAGACAATTATTCTACCTAATTTTTGGGGGTTTTTGGGGGATAAAATAATTACAAGAAAAATAGGGGAAATTAAATACAATATTTTAATGGTCATTTATACACAATATACTACAGGATAAAAACAAAGAATTATATGTGATTTTTATTGGATTGCTTAAGCCAGGGGTTTAATATGCGGCTTTTAGCATGATGAATTCGAGATTCATCATACCCCTATACTTAAACCATGCTCGTCCTCGAGCATCTAAAGAACGAAGGAGTCGGATTAATTCCTGACAGTGCGCGTGAAATTTTTCAAGGCTCGATCTTTCAAAGACACTTGACCTTAGTGATCCTAAAATCCGGGTTTATCCAAGCCTTAGTCAGAAGGAATCCAACTTCTCTGATTATCAGACTCTCTTTTTGTACATATAATATAAGAGTATGACATTTAGTGTACTGCATTTTATGAGAGCCGAGTCGATGCATCACTCAAAGTTCCAGTCCCAAAGACTCTCCTTTAGACCTAATCCTCAATACTAGGGAATAAGTCTATTCTTGCTTCAGTCAACCGTCTCTATAGTTTGTCAGACTTGAAAGTGTAGATGGACGGCCATATGATGGAGGGACATGGGATTGTGTCTATTTTTCTCACCCTCACATTGGAACAAGGGGCCTCTCGAGTGCCTTTTTACTCAACACAGATAAATTTTTAGATTGTTGACCAATGTGTCCGTTAAAAGAGTTGGAGTCGTCTGCACTTGTTTTTCTGGGAATACACCGGGGTGTGTCTCTTTTAAGTATCTAAGATACCTTCGACACCCAGACTTGTAGCATTTACGATGCAGAGCCCTTTTTCGGTGTCAGCCCGACTCCTAGTCCTAATTAGCGCTTGGTCCAAGTGGACACTTTGAAAATGTTTGGGAGCGCTCGCCATTGGTGGAAGCTCATTTGTAATTTGACCTTGATGATTGAGCTTTTTCTTTGACATTTCATTTCTTTTGTTGGCTAGCTCCGCTGCTTTTACCAAGAGATTGGCGCACACTGATAGTCAAATTTCATTTAATTTCATCACACCCTGGCACATAGGTAAATATCAAAGAGATAGCATATGAATCTTGTTCACATACTGGCTAGGGTTTTTGCTGACACTCAGGTTTTCTGAAGCCTTCATTAACTTTTATTCCATCCTCGAATATCATTAGATCGGGTCTAAACTTAAATATATGGTCCTAGTTCCTCAGGTGATATCTCAACTCAGCTCATCAATCATGCAGTTGTGGAAGTGATTGTGCTGATCATATTTTCTTGAAGGTAGAGATGAAGAGTGCAATATAGCACTCAAATCTTTCAAACCAGGGAAGTGTGGATATTTAAGTCTTAAAAACCCTAATGACTACGACATGTTAACTCAGACTCTCAAGATCACAGAAATCCAGTGTCCTCAAAATCCTCAAGCCTTGAGTGAATGTGAATGTGTCAGGAATACACCAACTCCTTAGGTTAGTGAATTTTTGTGTGATTTTTATCTTTTGCAAATTTTTATGGGTTAATTTTTTTTAATTCGTCGGAGAGACAATGACTGACCCAGGCTCAAATAAATAAAAGTATCCACTCTCAGCCAGTATGGGTGTAAGTGCGGGTCGAGACCCGTGATCCTTAAGGACGGTGCCATATGCGGTGTCCTTTAAACCACCCATTCTGCTAAGGGAGACCGAGGTTCCCTCACTGAAAATGTCTACTAAGCCTAGTAGTCAGAGTCAAATTCCAAGAAACATTTTTAATTTTTCATTTTTTTGAAAAAGGGTTATTTACAAAGATTAATCCCTTAAATTTTTAAGAAAACTTTTTTACAAGGTTTTTACAAAACTCAGTTCACAGTTTTACCAAAACCCAGCCCGAAAATAAAATTTTAAAAAGTTTTAAAAACGCGAGCAAAGGCTAAAGTAAATATACAATAATATACGGTATACCCCCCTATACTTAAAAATTTGCTATGTCCTCATAGCACAAGTGCCATGAAGCCACGGCTCGGTTCAAGTACAGGGTGATATAGCGGAACTGAGGAGGAGGGTCCCTCTATACTTAGGCCAAAATCGGCCTAAGCACAAGAAGACAGAACGAGGGAGGGATGAGCAGGCAGGTCCCCCCTATACTTAGGCTACAAATAGCCGAAGTAAGGTCTGTGTTAGGGGGGATGGTTCTATGATACAAGGGTACGAGGGAGGGAGTTCGTGAAAAATAGATACACACACACAGAGAGAGAGAGAGAGAATGAAATATACATGGGGAGGGTGGGGGTGAGTATGTGCATGTGCTGTGTAGGTGTGTGTGTGAGGGGGGGGGGGATTTGTTTAGTGCAATATGCAAGATTGAAAATATATATGCAGATGCGATGTTTTTTTTACAACATGTAATGCAATTTGACTGATAAAAATCCTAGAATTTCTTCACGGCTTCTTTTGCGGCCTCTTCAGCGGAAGCTCCCGATTTCGCGCCTCCATGACGATCAGGCGTCCCCGATTTTCATGGGCCCTGCCACAAAAGAGAAAAGTTAGAAACTCAGAGAAATTAAATCAGCAAATAATATGCAAAGAATTGATGCATGAGATGAGGACCTAAAAATTTTTGAAATAATTTAAAAAAAATCAAAATTCAAAAATTAAGCAAAGCCGTATCCCCGGCAACGGCGCCATTTGATGAAAGTCAAATTCGCCTCTATAATAATGTAAAATTAGTCGTAGTACATGAGGCGAATTTGGTTCAGCAAAAACCACGCTCTTTGAATGTCATGGAATATTTTAACTTGGCAAGTGTACCAAGGTCGAACGCAGGGATACGGCTGCCTAATGTGTGTATTGAATTTTGATTCATGAAGGCACAATGTCGATTAATTTCAATTTCAGGTCCACATGCAACACTATGCTAATTACAAAGCAATGCGAAGATGCATGCAATTTTTATCGGTTTTTATGCAATTATAAAGTGATGCATGAGCCAGTATGTAAGAGAACATGTATGCTAAATACATGGTTACAATTATACCCTAAGAATATGAGCAATATAATAAGAATAGAAATCATAGTCAATTTAATCACAATAATAAAGTGGTCGTCCAATCAAAGCAAAACAAGGAGAGCAGGGTCTCAATTTCCACATAAAAACACTAAAATCATGCAATTTGGACCTACGATGCTCAAGTTATGCTAAAAACAGTGCAAGGGCATAATTGTAATAAAAATGCAATAAAAAATAAAGGATAAATATTGCATTTAGGTCCCTGGAAGGACCTAAATGCAATTATGAAAAACCGCCTGGGGTCCTTTGCAATTTTCCCATTGCGCGCAGGGACCTATTTGTAAATTCAGAAAATATGAAGGGCCTCCCTGTAAATGACCCCAGAAGCGCACGTGAGGTACATGCCTGGAGGACCAAACTGCAATTTCCATTTCTTCCAGGGTCTTCTTTGCAAATAACCCAGGCCTCACATGCGTTGCACATGAGGGCCCAGACTCGGGTGGCTGGCTGAGGCTCGGGCCACGTGGACGCATCAGATGGTACGGCGTGAGGCTTGGATGAACCGAGCCTTTAGGTTGAGAGTGAGGCTCGGGCGTCGACGTGGCATCATCTGGACCGTCCGATCCAAATGATCGGACGTCAGCTGTAGTTTCGTCTCCGCCGCGAGCCACCGGAGGAGGCGGGGCTCCGGCGACCTGCAAGAAGCTCCGCCGAGCTCCAGAGGGAGGTCTGAGGGTCGGCGAAGAAGGCGAGAGGTCTGGCGGAGGTCTTGGATGCACGGCGAAGGTCCATAGCTGATCGGAAGTGGCACTTGATGAAGCTTCGCCGGCAAGGAGGAGCTCGAAGGTGCTCCGGTTTGAACTCGGGCCATTGAACCTGCAATTGTTAGAAACGAATGGCCGAAGCGTGTGTGTGGGTGCGTGAGTGTCCTGTAAGGTGAGTGATGGCCCTGGGGTGATCGGAGGTGGAGGCCAATGCTCCTCCTCCGGCGATATGGAGGAGGAGGTGGGTCGAAGCAGATGAGAGTCTGGAGAAGAGAAGGGATGGTCGGCGAAAACGAGGGTGGCGTTGCGAGGCTGGTGAGTGGATCAGATGAGGGTGGAAATGACTGGAGGTAGCGGGATAAATCGGGAAAGTGAGAAGAAGAAGTCTCCTCGCCGGAGCAAGGAGTTGGCGGACGTAGCGGCCTTTGATTGAGCTCCGGTGGAGCTCTGGGTCGTCGCCCAGCGTGCGCGGCCGGTGCACGGAGCTCAGTGGTGGCTGGAACCACCTGGACACGGCGGAGCGCCGCCGTGGGTCAACACCGACAAAAACCCATCGTCGCTTCTACATTCCGCCCCTCCGCTGTCACCAGAGGGGCGGAGGAGGCTAAGGTTAAAGCCAAGAATGGTGGACCATGATTCTGGTGGCGGGGGAGGGGGTTAAATAGGGGGAGGTGACCGGCGGTTGCAGAGAGGAGCAGGGGGTTTTGGAGCGGAGGATTAAAGGCGTAGGAGTGATGGCTGTGCATGGTGGGTGACGCGCGAGAATGGCGGAGGAAGGGGGACGGTGTTGGTGGCGTTATGAAGCGGAAGGGAGGTAAGAGGAGCCTTCCAAAATTGGAAGGGTTTGATGGGCTCGCGAGATTAAACCGCCGGGGGAAGGGGGGTTACGGAGGTAGAAGATGAAGGCGGGCCGTTGGATCTTGCGATCCAACGGTTGGGATAGGGGCGCAGGTGAAGGGCTCCGATTAGATCATAGGTTTGAATCCAACGGCGGGGAGTTGGGCGCTGATGAGCGGCTCAGATGGAAGCTTGGGCGAGATCTAACGGCGAGGGGTGAATGGGTGACGTGGCACTTAAGTAGGCGTAGGATGGGCGCGTGATCGAACGGTGGAGGTAGAAGGGAGACGTGGCGTGAGGATAGGCGTTGGATGATGGAAGGATCGGATGGCTGAGATTGGGGCGGATGTGTGCGGTTAGGATCAGATCTGAGAGTCAGATCTGACGGCTGTGAGATAGAGCGCGGATGGATGGTGAGGATAGAGGCGGGGATGGCGTGATCCAACGGCCCAGGAGAGGCCGGGTGTCGAGAGGGGAAGGGAGCCACGTGGACGCTCCAAAGAGCGCCACGTGACCCAATAAGAAAATTCAGAGTATAATTACAAAGAAAAATAGAAAAGAAATAGTTAGAAGCCGAATTAGAAAAAAGTCAAAACATGAAAGTTGATCGTCTCGACGAGATCTACAACTTTCATGTTGGGCAAAAAGTCAAAAGAGGCCATTTGTACAAAAAGTATTTTTTTGGGGGTATTTTTAAGAGGATAAAAACACCGATTTTAAGGTTTTGCGTTCTTTTTGTATTTTTTAGTGTTTTGAATGGTCAGTTAATTATAGACAATTAATCTACCTAATTTTTAGGGGTTTTTGGGGGATAAAATAATTACAAGAAAAATAGAGGAAATTAAATACAATATTTTAATGGTCATTTGTACACAATATACTACAGGATAAAAACAAAGAATTATATGTGATTTTTATTGGATTGCTTAAGCCAGGGGTTTAATATGCGGCTTTTAGCATGATGAATTCGAGATTCATCAATTACCAAAATCCTATTTTCCTTGAGCAGACCAAGCATACTTTATTTATGTGGTACGAGGGAAGATCATTACTTTGCACATCTCAACGAAATTCCATCTTGTCGATATATTCACCAAGGCACTTTCATGAAACACATCATTGTTGACTTCCAAGGTAGTCATGATTGATAGATATCTCCAACTTAGGGGGGAGTGTTGACGTCATTGGCTACTATAGCCGTATTTCTTAATTTGTTTATTTTTCGCTTCTTATTTGTTTCATTGTTTTTTATTTTTATTTGTAAGCATTTGGGTATGCTATTTTCACCGTTTGGGCTCTAAGGTTTCACACCATACAAGGAACCAAATGCCCATGAATAAAATTTATTTCCATTGCATTCTCTCTTTTCTTCCTCGACCATCATTAGCTCTTTATGCTCCTTCGACTCCATATATGATTATTTTATGCTAGCCAGTGAGAGCACGTACTCTTTACTCTTTTTCACATTATATCATCTTAACTTCTGATCACGAGTTTACTAATATTATATAAAAAAAATGTAATATAGTAGTAAATGATATGTTTACCATTAGGTAATTTTAGTGGACTGACTCCTTGAAGGATATATTTTGTAAAGAGTATACTACCAAGTTGGAAATCTTGATTTCGTTTTGGTCCCCAGAAATGGAAAGTTCTATGAAATTTCGACGATTTCGGTGGAAATTTGGGAAATGGCGGCGGCGCTGGTTTGGATTGCTACTGATGACTCGGCTTCTTTCTGGGATTCTGTTTTGTCCAACAAGGATAGGGATCACAGGGATCTCTTGCGTCCCTTGGCGTGCATTTGGGCGATCTGGTTGGGGCGGAACGCCGCAATTTTTAGGGATCAGCGTTTTTACAAAGAAAATGTCTTGTCTTACTCGGCCCGTCTAGTTGTCGACTGGTTGCTTTTGTAGCTCACGCTCGGTTGTTGAGGGGGGTTCTATGTGAACCTGTCTATCTTTTTTTGCTTCTTTCCCTGTATATATTTTTTGGCTTTTTAGCTTAATAAAAAAGGGGCGAACACCACGACGTGCCTCCCCCGAAGTTTTAGACTTCAAAAAAATTTTTGGGAAATGGCTCAAAAAGTCATTTTTGTCATTTTTCACAAATTAAAATCATCCATGTTATTAAAACAATAAATAACTTACAAATACACACTTACATCACATATATTGCTCATCTATACCCCTTATGTCGCACACATCTATCATATCATTGTTTATGTTGATTGCTGACTGAAAAATATTGGAAATTGAGTTCATCCAAGTTCTTAAAACAGTAAATAACTTAGAAATATACACTTATATCACACATATCGATCATCGGCGACCCCATATATTGCACATATCGGTCATATCAAATATATCGTTGTTAATGTTGATTGCTGATTGATAGATATTGGAAATAGAAACAAAATAGTTAAGTTAACCACAATTAGAACACATCTTTTGTTCATAGATGATATAATTGGTTCTAAAATGTAGATAATGATTTTTTTGGTTCATACATGAGATATTCGGTTCTAAAATGTAGATAATGATTAATTAAATAATGCTTCGTTCATCGTAGAAATTAACTTTCTTGGACAAACCGACAATGTTCATGTGAATTAAAGAATTAATTACAGACTTATAACATGTAAAAAAAACATCTATTCACAAAAATAAATGACAACATGTACATTAATTCAATATAAGATATAACCTGGTCGATATTACATGGTCATGAGTTCAAAATCAAGAGTTTCGTGGTGGATCTGTATCACCCCCTTCTCTGTTGTCACTCGTAATGCATCACAGACTCAATGAACTCGCAATATTTCTCCCATGTCATGTACGAATACATGGCTTTGTAATCCATCTCACATTGCATGTATTGATGGTCATCGATGCCTAGGAGTATCCTGAGACTAGGATAAGCAATACTAGATCCGATACCACGAGGGGCACGACGAAGTTGCAAAGTACGAGCTTGTGATCCTCGGGATGAGGATGATGGAGTAGGAGATAATCTCTGAGGAGGAGGAGGAGGCACATTCGCGTAGTAGTCGAGAAAGATACCAAAACTGTCACCATGAAAATAGCTACCATGGCTCTTATCGAGTTGACTATCTTGATAGTTTTCACAATTGGAGTTGACCTATCCATACCCGTTGTAACCATATGATGGAGGAGTCCATGCCTGAGGTGGTGGAGGAGGTACAAGAGGAGGATCATGAAAGTATCCAAGGAAGATACCAAATAATTTCTCATCATGTGATGATCTATATCCTCCTAGGGGACTTGGTGTTGCTCCTCGATATGGGACATCAATGTCCTTGTAGCTCGATGAACCTACAAATGATATCAAATCATCTATGTAGCTGTCGTAGGATGATGACCACATATGTATGCTTCGTAATTCATAGGTCCCGGACTCAGAGTTGGGACAAATTGTCCATGTGCATTAGTCTGTCGCTCCATCCATATATTCACACCCTGCATGGAACCCTTCCTCGAATCTTTTATCATGTAGTCCATGACCACCCCTTGTTGACCCCAACTTGAATGTGTTAAGCAAATGTCTGACCAGTCGGATGCCCGAAGGAAGATACTCCTATTTAGGGCATTATCTGTTATAGGATCAAAGATGACAAGGCAAGCTACTTGCTCCTAGCTGAACTGGATAGGAGTTTCGTTGGGTTGAATTGAATAGAGCAAAGTTGCTTTCGTGTTGAGCAAACTATCAACCAGAGCAAGTAGTTCTTTTTGCTCTAGTTACTCAAATTCTTTGTTTCTTTGTGTTGTAGGTGTACGGTAAAGACAACTGGGAATGACGATATAGTCAAACAAGTGTTATAGCGAGTATAAGAGACTATATGTGACTTTCATTAAGAAAGGGGTGGCAGTCTCGGACATAAATCATTTAAAGGACGGGGCCTAAGCAGAAAGAGCATCGGAGCTATAAGTTCTTTTTTATAAGGCAATACATGTGATCTACCACCACCGCCAACGACATCATCATCATCATCATCTCCACTGTCATCCTTGGATTTGGATATGGAACCTATAGAGAGAATGCCATCAACAATATTAGCATCAAGTTCCAAATTTCCAAGAGGGTTCGTCATCCGGTCGGATCTTGACATTGCCAACATCTACTTCCATTTATTGTCTTATATTTTGATTCAGCCTTCCTCCCGATTGATCGAGCAGTAGAGCGCTTCCATCCACCTTTGGAAAACATCTCCATCTTCATCGTCATCATGCATTTTGAACATGTATGCAAAATCGGTAGGATATGTATAATTGTCTTTGTCATGGCCCTCCTTGCATGTTTCATCTTTAACCTTAAGTTGTAGTGCACAGACAAGATCATGGAGCTTCTGTTCTCCAAAAATCAGGTTGAATGTACTCCAATTTCGTGAAATTTCGGCGAAATTTTGCCGAAATTTCGATTTCGAGTCATGGGTATCGAAACTCCTATGCATGTCGATTTCCCAGATTTCGATCGGAATTTCGGTGATATTTCGACATATTGACCCATTTTTGTTGAAATTCATGGTTTTCCGTACAAAATTTCCTGGATTTCGATCGAAATTTCTGTGATATTTCGATATATCGATCCATTTCGGTTGAAATTCATGGATTTCAACGAGCTCCCCCTCTCGTGGGGTATGGTGCGATAGGAGGGTACATATGTCGATTATTCAACTTGAGGAGCTTCCTTCCTTTTGGGTTTAAGCAATGGAGAGGAATCAACTCTATAGTTTCTGTATATATGATATAGCTTGTTTGTTTCATTCATTTGTCATTTATCTTCGTAAATAGATGCATCTTTATTGTATGTCTGTAATTAATTCTGTAATTCATTCGAACTTTGTCCGTGACAGTTATTTCTATGAAGAAAACATTATTTAATTATTCATTATCTACATTTTAGAATAAAAAATGCTCATCTATTTTGATAAACAAAAGACGTCTTCTAAGTGTTCTTAACTTAGTTAATTTAATTTCCATTTTCAGTATCCATCAGTCAGCTCAACAATATGTCTGATAGGACCGATATGTATGATATAAGGCATACGGATGAGAGATGTGTGTGATATAAGTGTGCATTTGTAAGCTATTGCTGTTTTAAGATCTTGGATTGGATGATATCAATTTCCTGTATGTATCAACCAAGAATCAACATTAAGATCGATTTGGCCGATATGACCGATATGTGCGATATAAGGAGCATATATGAGCAATATGTGTGATATAAGTCTGTATTTGTAAGTTATTTATTATTGTAATAACTTGGAAGATCTTAATTTGTGAAAAAATGATCGAAAAAGGATTTTTTTAGTCATTTTTGACATTTCCACCGAAACGGTCGAAATTTCCCGAAATTTCGGAAATTTCGATTTTGGAGGGGACCGAAACGAAATCGAAATCGAGATTTCAAACCATGAGTTTGATACAATACTTTTACCGCTGCCTTTCCAGGTTGGGAGCTTCTATCTCGTACAATAACCACCATTTGGCCGCGGAAAATCCAAAGGAGGCAAATCAATAATAGTAAATAATAATACATCACAATCAATGGAAACTTTTTCATACTTACCAGGAAGAGTACTGCCCCTTCCATTGATCGTGGTAATTATATCAAAGGACCCCAAGGCATACCTAAAGAACTTGACATGCGCATTGTTTGAAGTCATAAAATGTCACATAATACCTTAAATGAATATTTTGTCAGATTACTTGAAAACGCATGTCTTCTCCAAATTACCTTATTTATGCACATCATTTGCATTTTCTCGTCTTTCACGAGCTTCTCCACCACAGTTTGGACAAGTGCTAGAAGGTCATCATCTGTACCAAGATTATGCTTGTACTGGTACTTGGGATTGAAGTAATAAGCTGGATACAAGCATGCATAATTCTCAGAATTTAATCTAGCGAAAATGCTGTTAAAAAATAAAGAATAGATTTACTGCATACCATCCTTGTGAAGAGGATGTGATAGCATCTTGGACCAACGCTCCTCTATAATGTCCAACTATGCTTTGTGTCTTTTCCCAATTGTTTCTCTGACCTTCTCTCTCATGCAGCACATTGCCCCGTAGATCACCTACGTGGTCGACTTTTTGTCGCCATACACGATTAGCAATGCAAACACAGCTGGATCCATTATCTTCTTGACTGATGTCGTGTCATCCCAAAAGTGAAGATCATTAATCAATTTCTTCACTTTCCTCCCTCTTGTCCAAGTTTCGGGTATCTCGGACCATTTACCTTGGAAACACATGGTTTTCAATCTTGTCTTATGTTGTTTAAGGCATTGCAATGCTATAAAATTAGTTGCAACGTGTGTGATGGCATGCCTCACCAGTTCAGCATTGCACATCAACCTCATCAAAGCCAACACTTTGGAACAATTGTAAATGAAGGTGGTGATCGTCCGAGCTTGCTCCACCGCATGTGAGACCAGCTTCCTCTTATCAAAGTCCTTCATGATCAAATCAATACAATGTGCGACACACGGTGTCCAAAAATGTCGTAGCTGCTAGAAGTCATTATTTCACTGGCTTTCTTGAAGTTGCTCTCATTGTTCGTGACAATCTGGACAATGTTCTCCTTCCCAGCATCCTTGTGATATCCTTCAGCAACCTCAACAGGTACCTGTGGTCCTTTATATGAGCGGATGTATGACGGCTTTCAAAAAAATTGTCTTCCCATCGCATTAAACGGAGAAATTGATGATTTGCTTCCTCGTATAGCGTCTACCCATCGCACATCAGTCAAGGTTCGAAATCACAATTTTGATTTTGTTTCGGTGACCTGTATATCGAAATTTCATTGAAATTTGGGAAATTTCGATTTCGGTGGAAATGTCGGAAATAGCTAAAAAAACCAAATTTTTCAGTGTTCGGAAATGCGGTCATGCAGTCGCATATCTAAACAAGAGACTTTCATATATGATTCATGTGTTTTTTTATTCAATTCATAACATGTTGATGACACATTAACTCATTTTTTTTACAAGGGTATGATGACACAGGGAGACATCAGATCGCTCTTCATCTGGGTTCAGTAGAACATACGGTTAGGATTCAAACCATATGATTCATATCAACAACTTGGATATTTATAATGACAACTATAGCCAATCCCCTTTTAATAAGTATTTTACGGATAGTTATAGCCAATGGTTTTCTTTTGACTGGTAGAAATTAGTAGAAAGGTTTATGACATTGACATATCCTTTTTTTCGTGTTCTTATCTTCATAATATCATCATATATTACATTGTTATATATTATATGCTTTTCGGATTAGATTATTTCACCAATAAATATATTTATTATATATTTTGTAATTATTTTCATATACAAACTGAGGCTTATGCCTCGATCGCCTCGAGATTACGCCTCACCTCGCTTTCAGAGAAAACGACTCGTTCCGCCTTTCGTTTTTTCAAACCTCGGATTAAACAAGCTTTTTGGTGGGATTTAGATAAGATTATGTAAGGAATCCCTCAAAGAAAGATGATCGCTTAGGTGATCTTAATGAACATGTGGGAAATGATGCTTCAGGGTATGCTAGTATTCATGTATTCCATGGCTTCGGGGATGGAAATGAAGGAAAGTCATGCTGGATTTTGTAACGGCTTATGATCTTTTCGTAGAAAACACTCTCTTCAAGAAGAGGGAAGAGCATTTAATTATTTATAAGAGTGACCCGATTAGAACACAGTTGCGTTGAGGAGAAGAGGTCGATTGTGTTACAATGACTGCAAGGTAATCCCATGAGAGAGTTTGATAACCCAGCATCGCTTGTTAGTCATGGATTTGCAAATAAAAGTACTGGTAAAGAAAATGAAGGTTTCAAAGATCACCATAACTAGACGGTGGAATCTTCAATTTAACAAATCAAGCTTCGGGGAGAAGGTTTTAGAGGACTTATCTGCGATTGCAAGTGCAAACAAGATGTGGGAGGCGATACATCTCGTATCCGAAGGGTGGCTAAAGAGATGCTAGGTGAGTCATAAGGAGGAGCTCCGGGCCAAAAGGATGCTTGGTGGTAGAGTGGAGGGGTGCAAGAAAAGCTCAAAATTAAAAGAACATGCTTTAAAGCTATGTTTAAGGATAGAACAGAAGAAATTGTCACAAACTACAAAATAGCAAAGAAGGAAACAAAGAAGGTTGTAAGCCAAGCTAAGTCAAAAGCTTATTAAGTTTTGTACAAAATCTCGATTCTAAGGAGGGCTAGAAGGATATATTCAGGTTGGCTAAAGCAAGAGAAAGAAAGACCAAAGACCTTTCTCAAGTGAAATGCATTAAGGATGAGGAAGGTCACGTGCTTTTTATTTAGAATGATATAGAGACTATGTGGAAGTAGTATTTCCATAAGCTTTTCATTAGGTAAGGAAATAGAGAGATCACTTTGGGAGATCTAGCTGGTAGTGAAAGTTACTTGAATCGTGCAAGGTATAGACGGATACAGAGGAAGGAAGTAGAGTATGCTTTGAAGGTTATGAGCCCGGGAAAGGTGTAGGACTTGATGACATTCCTATAGAAGTATGGAGAGTTTTTGGTGAGCGTGGTTTGACATATCTTACAAATTTATTCAATGTTATTTGGGAAGCAAGAAAATGCTTGAAAATTGGAGGGGAAGCATCGTGGTGCCTCTTTATAGGGACAAAAGAGACATTCAAATTTGTTCAAATTACAGAGGAATCAAGCTGATAAGTACAGTATGAAAATTTGAGAACGTGTGATCGAAAGAAGGTTGATGCAAGTTTCCAAAGTAAAAGAAACTAATTCGGATTTATGATAGGTCGCTCAACTATTGAAGACATCCGCTTATTAAGGAGAAGATTGAGATTTATAATGCTAAAAGGAAGAACCTCCATATGTTTTTATTGATTTGGAGAAGGCTTATGATTCTGTCCTATGGGAGATATTGTGGAGAGTTTTGAAGAAGGGACAAATACCTATCATATACATTAATCTCATAAAGGATATGTATCATATGGCTTCATCTTGTGCAAGATCAAGTATGGGAAGACTGATTATTTTGACATCAACATTGATATACATCAAGGTTCAGCTCTGAGTACATTCCTTTTTACTTTGATTATGGTTGAGTCGACAAGTCATATTCGGAATTAGATACCTTGATGTGGGTTATTCATTGATGATATTATGTTGGTTGATACGACTAGAGATGGAGTAAATGAGAAGCATGAGTTCCGGAGACATGCATTGGAGACTAAAGGATTTCGTATAAGTAGATCTAAGACTGAATATGTGGAGTGTACTTTTGATGGAAGCAATAGTGAAGGAATTGAGGTGAAGATAACATTCAAAAGAGATATTCTTTTAGATAATTGAGATTTATTTTGCAATATTACAGATAAATTGATGGAGATGTTACTAATAGAATAAATGCTAGTTGGCTAAAGTAGAGAGGAACCTCTACGATTCTATGTGATAAGAAAATTCTTTTGAAAATCAAAGTAAAATTTTACAAAGCAGCTGTGAGTCATGCTATGCTCTATGGATTTGAATGTTGGCCTGTGAACCATAGACATGTGCAGAGAATGAAAGTAGCAGGAATGAAAATGCCAAGGTGGATGTGTGGACCCACACGTAAAGGTCGGATTCAGAATGATGCAATCAGAAGGAATGTTGGTCTCCAATCGAGGATAAGATGTGAGAAAACCGCTTATGGTGGTTGGGTCATTTGCAAAGGTCAGCTGATGCGCCGGTTAGGAGACGTGAGTTTTAGGATGTTGGACCGGCTAAGAGAGGGCGACGAATGTCCAAGAAGTGTTGGAATGAGACTATACGAAGGGATCGAATCTAAGTTCGAGATTGACCCAAGATAGATCTGAATGGAGGCAAAGAATCCATGTAACCGACCCTACTTAATGTGGGAAAAGGCTTTGTTGTTGTTGATGAAGATGATGACGAGTTTCTTCCCACAATTTCTGTACGTCAAGCCTTTTGGGTTGGGGAGAAAATAATGGCTTATCAGGATATATGATGTGATGTGGGAGCCAGGAAATTAGAAATTTAGATTTAAAAATAGCATATGGCTTTCAACATGGTGTAATAAAAATTGGGCAGTAAGAAATGACTCATGTTGGTTGATGCTTGGTACAACTCGGTCATAATTCCTTTTGTTTGGCACAACGTAGGGATTTTACAAAAATATGCACGAGGATGAAAAAAACATCCTTGACTTTTTAAGGAATGACTATGTAGGAATTAAAAAAGGAATGATTATTCGTAATTAATACAAGATTCTCAAATTCATGAATCGAGAGTTTAACATGCAATAAAGGATTGTGTTATACTTTTCTGTTAACCAGTTTTGTAAAATAGATTACCACATTGGTTGATCAATCAAGCGGAAGGGAACTATGTTGTGTGCCTTTGGATTAACCACCCTCCAAGAATTGATAATTTTTACCATCCTTGTGTTAGTCAAGATACATGAGAGATGCATGATGCTCAATCCTATTCAAGTTGCAGAATTTTGAGTCAATATAGGGGCTACAAGGTAAGGAGTTTGTGGAGAAATAGTCCCACATGTAAAGCTGGGGAAAGCGATTCACGTGTTTGTGATCAAGAATAATCTCTTTTTCTCTTTTTAGAACTATCAACAAAGTGCGGTCGGAAGTTTTTTTTACTAGTTAGGGGGGAGGATGGGTTGGAATACTGGTCATTGGAGTGGGACTGTGGGAGCCCACAGCTTCTACCACTAGACCATTTAAGGAGGTTCTGCGGTCAGAAGTAGGGTATTATTAATTGATCTTCTTAGAGGTGGATTTGGGAGGAAGGACAGTTTGAAGGTATGTGTGAAGTGGTGTCCTTCAAGAGGAAGATCTGGAAGGGGCTTGCTATGATGTTTTGCATTGAAAAGAAATGGATCCTTGTTCGGAAACTCTGAGATCCGTTATTGTTCGGAAACTCTGAGGTCGGTGTTCACATTTTTTTGCAAAAGACGTTTTTCTTTTTTCCATGTCTTGGAAATGAATAAAACTTTCAGTATGCATTTCTATATTACATTTATACAGGGGGTTGATCATGGATGTATACTCTGCAATTTACTCAAATGAAACCTTTTCTTGTGGTTGCATGCATGTATTGCATACTTGGATTTACATATTGTTGAAATCAGTGATCCTTTTTAGAATTACTGAAGTCAAAGATAAATAAAAAAATATTTTTGGAGTCCAATTCGATTCACGAAGAGGCAAGTGTCTTGGATGGTTTCAAATACTAAAATTAATTGTTTGTTTTCATATTTGTAAATTGTTTTTTATCTTTTCTCACAACCTTGCTGGGTCTGTGGGGTAGAAACCATTGATTAACCTCTTGTTGTATTGTAGAGAGGGATTCACATGGGTATCTTGGGTTTTAAGATAAAAGTCTAATTATACTGATCGTTCTTATTTTTCTTTCTTTTTGAAAATCTCGGCCTTGCAATATAAACTGCTAGTAGCAAGGGGGAACATGCTATGCAGTTGGATGTCTTCGACTGGCTATGCATGTGTTTTTAATCATTTGGATTACTCCTCTACTCGAATATTTCCATTTGAAAAGGCATTCTCTCTATAATTTTAGTGACACACAAGCATTGCAGCCATAACTTTCTAAATGATAATTGTTTGCTGCTTTGTGTTGCAGGTTGAGGGTGTGGAAACCCTAAAAGATGAGGATGATTTAAGTTCTCAGATAAGTAGGTTCCTCCAAGCATTCAGAGAAGGCAAGCTAGTCAAGAGATCAATCAGTGGCCCATCGTTTATTGGCTTTGTCAAGTCACTTATGACCATAAAAACTCTATTAATCGCCATTTCTGTAGTGGCGCTATTTATGTTTATGCTGTTCATGACCCGTGAAAGTGAGGAGGCTCCACAGAGGCATCCCCGTAGCTCCGTCCTTGAAGAAAAGAAAGAGGAGATCCGGCCTGAAGACAAGGATAAGGAAGATTGAGGCAAACAATACATGCCATTGCATTAGCTGCTGTCTCAGGTAACCTATGCAAAATGTTGTTTCGACGCCAGATTAGGGCCAAATAGGGGCTATTTCGGAGGTGAACTAACTAGTTACACCCTTGGTTTTTAATTTCTATGAATCATCAAGTGTTGGTCAAGTTTTGACAATACTTGTACCATCGAAAATTGATCATCCTTGATTTCATAGCAAATTGAAATTTAAACCATAATTTGATCTTAATCCCCGTAACTTTATTTTAAAAATAACGATATTAGACTAATTAGACTAAGCTAAAAGCTGAGGGGTCGCTATTTGTGGGATGCTCTATTTTCCCCATACATTGTTATATTCCATCATTTAATACATGATCTTTGCATAGGTTTCTGGACTGTCAAAGAGGAAAATCATCGAGGATGGTGCAGTAATCTAGCTGTTCTATTCTACTACTACTATGATTTCCATGTCATGGACATATGCTTAGCCATTTCCCTTTTTCCATTTGTAGTAATTATGAGTATGTTTAGAAGGTGGAAGTAGTTCTAAGCTTGTATATTTTGGCATTGACATTGTCATTCCTTTACTTTTTGATGTTGGGATATTTATTGATTTTCGTATAGTTCAAACTTAGAATCACACCATTTTTGAGAACATGTTGTCTTGCAAAATAATGGAGCCCGGGTTGGGTTAAGATACAAAGCTTAGAATGCATAATTCTTTTAAATAAAAGAGCTAATATAATGTATCCTAGTAGGCAGGCATTCTGTTAACTTGTTATTGGGTAAGCGGGTCTACGAATGGGGGATCGTTTACCCACCCCACTATATAATGTATCCACCCTCCCTCATTGTATTTTAGAGTAGTTAGTGAAGAGAGCTCTAATCTCCAAGGAAAAAAGGAGATTAAGATTTAGTATTCTTGTGGTTTTTCTCTCATCAAAGGATTTTCCACGTAAATTGTTGTATGCTTCTTTGTGTCATTCTTGCTTGTTTCTACATGGTATCAAAGAAAATTTCCTTCTGATAATGGAAAAGGGTTACCCAAGAGGTGGAGCCACCCCTACAAAGAGATAGGAGGAAAAAGCTATCCGGACCGTGCAACCACTACTATCACTAGGCCATATCTCAACGAGGAGATTGCATATACAAATGGGGGGGGGGGGGGGGGGTTTAACACCCCAACCTCCAAACATAGTTTGACATTGGAAACTCACAAAGTGTGGGTGTGGGTTATAAGAGATTACTACTTGACAACTTGGACGTGAGCATTTTGAGTGGTTGTCAACGAGTCTATTTGGACCCGAACCCAACAAAATGCCAAGGTTGGTTTTCCTTAATAACTGATTGGGGACCTAAGTTCGAGACTTAGGGAAGTTGAATTACTTCCTTGGAATTGAGATGGCTCGGTCTCCATGGGATATGTGCCTCAACCAACGTAAATATGCTCTGGATTTGTTGAAAGACTCCGACATGTTGGGATCAAGGTTGCAGAAATTGGTAGACGGTACTCTGTCAATAGGGTCACCGACTAAGGATTAATCAGCATTCAGATGACTGATCGGATTTAGTCGGACAATAGTCGGTTACTATAATAATGAAACAAAAGAAGTGGTTGACTTTAAATATAACATTAAGCATTTTAGAATAAGATTGCTTTTAAAATAAAAAAGTTCTATGTAAAAGTCGGTCGACTAGTCAGCCGAGTAGGTTGGCTAGTCGGTCCGATTAGTTGGTTCGGCCGACTAATTGTCGACTAGACCTATTTGAGTCAGCTATCCCCCCCCAACCTCGACTAGTCGTCTGACTTTTACAACAGTGGTTGGGATGGAAACCTACCACAATACCTTTTGAAGCAAATCATAAACTAAGTAAGAGGGTGTCGAACTTCTTGATGATTTTGGAAAAAGAAGATACCAGAGATTAGTGGGAAGGCTAATTTATTTCATTATCACGATACAATAACATTACTTATGTTGTGAATATGATCAATCAAGTCATGCATGCTCCTATCACTACTCATGTAAATGCTACCAATAGGATTTTATGCTATATAAAGAAGTCTCCACGTAAAGGGGCTTGTGTTTAAAAGAAACAATGACATTATTACAGGATATATGGATGTAGATTGGGTTGGATCGATAGATGACAGGAGGTCTAACTTCAGTATGATGTGCATCTCTGTGGGAATCTAGCCATTTGTAGAAGTAAAAAACAGAATATTATCTCTAGATTTAGTGTTGAAGCTGGATATCGAGCTCTTGCTAATGACGCCATTGAAGTTTTATGGTTACAACTCCGGCTCAGAGAATTGGGTGTTGAAGTTGCTATTCTGATAAATATGTTTTGTAAAGTTGCAATAAATTTGGCCAACAATCTTGTGATGCATGATAAAACAAAGCATGTTGAGATAAACATACACTTTATTCAAGAAAAGATTGGTGTTGGACAATTGTGTATTCCCTACCTGAAATCAGGTAATCAGGTCAACGATTTCTTCACAAAGGAGGTTGCCTACGATGCAATTTAAGCTGAATGCAGGCAAGTTGGACATGATTGGCATGTATGTCCAACTTGAGGGGGAGTGTTGAGCTAACTTGTTATCGGTTACACATGTCTACGGATGGGGGTCTGTTTACTCGTTCCACTGTATAATGTACACATCCCTCGTCATTATATTTTAGAGTGGTTAGTGAATAGAACTCTAATGTCCAAGGAAAAAGGAGATTAAGGTATTTTTGCCTTCGTGATTTTTCCCTTGTCACAGGGGTTTCCTCGTAAATCGTTGTGTGCTTTTTTGTGTTGTTCTTGCTTGTTTCTATGTGGTATCACAACCGATTTCCTTCTGATAATGGAATGAGCTACCCGAAATGTGGAGCCACCGCTACTCGGAACTTGCAGCCACCGCTGTCACTAGGAATAAGTAATGGGCCATGTCGCAAGTAGGACGTTACAAATATAAGTGGGGAGGTTGTAACACCTCAACCCCCAAATATAGTCCCACATCGGAAACTCACAAAGTGTGAGTGTGGGTTAGAAGTGGTGATGACTACTACTTGATAACCTGGGCTTAAATATTTTCGGTGGTTGTTAACATGTCCATTTGAGCCCGAACCCAATAAATTGTAAAGGTCAGTTTTTCTCGATAAGGGACCGTGGACTTGAGCCATGGGATATAGAAAAGTTATATAAAGAAGTTTGCATGTAAAGGCTTCGCTAAAAAAAACACAGTGGCATTTTATCGAAGGATATATGGATGCATAATGGGTTGTGTCGATAGATGGCAGGATGTCTACTTCAATATGTTGTGTATCTCTATGGGAAATCTAGTCATTTGGAGAAGTAAAAAACAAAATGTTGTCTCTAGATCTAGTGTTGAAACTGAATACCGAGCTCTCGCTAATGATGCCACTAATATGATTACAACTCTTGCTCAAAGAATTTGTATTGAAGCCGTTATTCCAATAAATATGTTTTGTGATAACAAGGCTGCATAAATTTGGCCAACAATCTTGTGATGCACAAAGCATGTAGATATAAACAGACACTTTCCTTGAGAAGAGATTGATGCACCTTGCAAGACTAAAGACTCCTGGGTGCATGATATATAGTAGCGAAGTAGTAGCGTTCGGGAAAGGTGAAAAGAACCCCCGGGAGTGAAATAGAACATGAAAGTTGGAGAGTTGTATTTCGCCTACCTGAAACCAGACAATAAGGTCATCGATCTCTTCACAAAGGGGATTTCCTACAGTAAAATTTGAGCTGAATGTAGGCATGTTGGGCATGATTGACATGTATGCCCAACTTGGGGAGGGGGGGGGGAGTGTTGAGTTAACTCATTATCAAGTATACGAGTCTATGAGTGGGGACCATCTACTCAACCCACTATTTAATGTACCCATCCCACCTCATTGTATTTTAGAGTGGGTAGTGAAGAGGGCTCTAATCTCGAAGGAAAAAAGAAGATTGAGGTGTTTGTGCCCCCGTGATTTTTCCCTTGTCGAAGGTTTTTCCACTAATCGATATGTGCTTTTTTTCTTGCGTGTTTCTATATGCTATCAAGCCCGTTTCATTATGATAATGGAAAGGGCTACCTAAGAAGTGGAGCCACCCCTACAAAGAGATTGAGGAAAATGCTATTCATAGCGTGCAACCGTTACTGTTACTGGGAATAAGTGACGGGCCATTTCGCAATGAAGATGTTGCGAATATAAGTGGGGGAGGTTGTAACACCCCAACTCCCAAACATAGTCCCACATCGGAAACTCACGAAGTGTGGGTATAGGTTATAAGTGGTGGAGATTACTACTTGATAACTTGGACTTAAGCATTTTGGATGATTGTCAACATTACATTTGAGCCCGAACCCAACAAATTGTCAAGGTCTAGTTTATACGATAACGGATCGGGGACCTAAGCACAAGACTTAAGAAAGTTGAATTGCTTCCTTGGAATTGAGATGGCTCAGTCTTTATGGGGTATGTGCCTCAATTAACATAAATACACTCTGAATTTGTTAAAGGACTTCGAAATGCTGGGATGCAAACCTACAAGAACTCAGACATATTGGGATGCAAACCTACAACAACTCTTTTTGAAGTAAATCATAAACTGGGTAAAGAGGATGTGAACTTCTTGATGATGTTGGGAAAGGAAGATACTAAAGATTATTGATAAGGCTAATTTATCTAATGGCCACAATTCTATAACATTAGTTATGTTGTGAGTATGTTCAATCAGTTCATGCATGCTCCCGCTACTGTTCCTATGAATGTTTTTAACAGCATGGATCGAAATATCTTGATATATCCTCGATATATCAACAATATATCCATATTAATAGGTCATAGATATCGATATTACCCTGGGTATCGACATCAACCGATATCAAGCGATATATTGACAATGTCATCTGGTATCATCAATATTGATGAAATTTAAGTATTTAGTGCAAACTTCCATCATTTCGAGTTATATCATCGGTATCATGTCAATATAGATGCTCTTTCATCGATATCAACTATCTTAGTTGACTGCATTGTTTATTTTATAAGGAAAGAAGTTTGGAAAGTTGTTTTTTATTCTTTAAGCTTTATAAGTTCATTTGTTGAGATTTTCTATCTGCTCCTATATTAACACATTTAGCAACAAATCTGATACGAATAATTAACCAAATTTATTATTTGTAGCACGGCTCATCTTGATATATACATGATATATCGATATCACTAGAAGGAGAGTTTTTGATATTCTGGTATATCGAATTCCAGGATATCGACCATATCTCATGAGATATCGGTGAAATATCGGTAATTTGTCTCATATCGATCACAAATTGAAGATTGCAGTACAAATCTTTCTAGATATCGTTCGATATCCATCTATGCCATCGATATGATGTCGATATTTATCAATATCACCCATTTTTTTGGTCTATTTATTTGAGATTTTACTGCATCTATTATGGGTATTTAAAACATGTTATTGTTTATATTTTTTCCCATGCTGAGGGTGCTTGAAGAAGGGGCTTCACCTCCTTTTGCGATGGAGATAAAACAACACTAGCGCCTATTAAGGAATGTCTGCATACATATATGTTATTATGCTCATTAGCTTGTTCGTATGATATCTGATATACGTCAGCATTTTGTTTATATATAACATGCGATGTGATGTAAGGTTAATATGCTAAATGCACCTCCTTGATGTTACTAAGTTATTGTTTGAATTTCATTGTTTCCTTTCCATTATCTCTTAGCAGTCAACAGTCAACATTGACAACATTGATATGTGTGATATAATAGGTATTAATCTGCTAAATATACCTCATTCTTGCATATAAGTGTGTATTTGTATGTTATTTATTGTTTTAAGAACTAGTATTGATCTTAATTTGTGAAAAGATCACTTTTTGTCATTTTTGAGATTTCCATTGATATCATTGATTATCTTGATATATCCTCGATATATACCTTTTCAGGCTGATCGATATGACATTAATATCGATATTTCGAACCTCGATTAGCAGGATTTTATGCTATATAAAGAAGTCTCCATGTAAAGGGCTTATGTTCAAAAACTACAGTGGCATTATTGTCGAAGGATATATGGATGTAGATTCGGCTAGGTCGATATATGACAAGAGGTCTAATTCAGTATGTTATGTATCTCTGCGGCAATCTAACCATTTGGAGAAGTAAATATAGAATGTTGTTTCTAGATCTAGTGTTGAAGCTGAATACTAAACTCTCGCTAATGGCATCACTGAAGTTTTATGGTTACAACTCCTGCTCAAAGAAGTATTAAAGCTGTTATTTCAATAAAGTTGTTTTGTGATAACAAGGCTGAATAAATTTGGTCAACAATCTTGTGATGGATGATAAATCAAAGCATGTAGAGATAGACAGACACTTTCTTCAAGAAGAGGTTGATGCTGGACAACTATATCTCGCCTACCTGAAATCGGGCAATCAGGTCATCGATCTCTTCACAAGGGGCTTAGTGAAATTTGAGCTGAATGTAGGCAAGTTGGGCATGATTGACATGTATGCTCAACTTGAGGGGGAGTGTTAAATTTAACTCATTGTTATTGAGTAAACGTATCTACGGGTAGGGATCGTCTATCCATTCCACTATTTAATGTACACATCCCCCACATTGTATTTTAGAGTAGTTAGTGAATAGAGCTCTAATCTCCAAGGAAAAAGGAGATTAAGGTGTTTGTGCCCCGTGGTTCTCCCTCATCAAAGGGTTTTCCACGTCAATCCTTAGTGTTTTTTGTGTTGTTCTTGGAGGTATTTCTCATATAGGCCATGAGGGCCAAAATAATACCCGAAATGGGTGTTGGAGTATTTGTTATGTGCGCCTATTGGGTTACTGCAGGGTAAATGGATCCTGGAGAAGATCCATTTATCCCATCCAGTGTTTAGTCTCACATTGTCCAGTGGTGGGACTTGGAGGCTCTGGAGAGGCTATATAAGGAACCCCGGACCTCCTGTATCCATTGAGAAAGTGCAATGCAAAACATGCCCCTTTGAGGGCTTCTCCCGTGGTTTCATCCCGCTCCTCACAGAGTAGGGTTCCACGTTAAATCTTCTTGTTCTTCATTGTTTTATCTCTTTATTCTGTGATTCTGCTTCCGCTTTCTATTTCTTAACATGGTATCAGAGCAGATCGATTATTGAGGTTTCATGTTCTTAATTTTATTCGAGATTCGATTCTGACATTGAAGATTATTTTGAGAAGATAATTATATATTCAGTTCTAGGGTTTCGTTGGAAACCCTAATCATGTCTTCCAAGCAAGCGAAGCTACATGCATTCCTCTCTCGGATCTCCTCGACGAGATCTCCGTGCTGATGGCAACAATCTCCAGTATCCAGGCCGTGGTCCCGCAGGCAACAATCTCCAGTTCGAAGGAGATCTCACCCTTCTTCGTGGTACCGATCCTCATTTTCGAGGCACCACCATTCGGTCCCTTGAAGTCACATTCAAAGATGAAGAAGATGCGGACAGAAGAGGACCTCATCACCCTTGTTCAGATCTCGCGCTATCTCGCGCGCACCTTCGAGCATCAGGCCCAGTCTGCACCTCCTGTGCGCCTCCTGCCAGACCCATGCCGCATCTCCGTCAGCCTCCAAGCACCGTCAGCCTCCAGGTGCACACCCGTGCTTCCCCTCCAGGCGGAGTCGCCCGCCAGACTTATCTCGAAGTCACCCGCAACCCAGAGGACAACCCTCCCGTATGAGTCGCATACTAGCGAGCCGCGACTCTCGCAAGATCGAACAACCTCTAGGCGGAGGCTACATCCTCCACCAGCCTCGGGCGCCTTCACGACCTCAAGGCGGCAGCAGCACAACCCCCGTTCCACCTACAACGGCCCAGCCCCAAGCGGCGCGTCCTCCCCAGGCGCGGAACCCTTTCCCCATCGGCAGCAACAGGAGCGCGCGCTCCTCCTCTCCGAAGTAATGGTGGCGCCGGTGCCCATGCACAGATCAGAAGAACCCCGGGGGGGGGGGGCGATGCTATAGAAAGAAGGCTCGATGGGGCGATCCCTTTTTGCGAAGGGTTTCCCCTGTGGGAACCCTGACATGTTTGGTGCAGGGTTGGGCTGGGTTGGGATGGGTGAATAGTAATCTGTGAGGAGGAAGTACTCTTGTGAATAGTAACCAGGGTTGGGCCAACCCTGCCGAACCCTGCAACCAAACAGGCCTAAGAATATTGGCATGCGCGTGAGTTAAAAAAAGGGTCTGGGGGCTGCAACGTAGGGAAAAAAAGGAGAGGTTTCTTTTGAAGGGCTTTCAGCCCAAGGAAAAAAAAGAATGAAGGTCCAACAAAAAAAGGGGAGGGGGTGTTTGTTAAAAAAATTTATTTGCAAATAAAAGAAAAGAAAAAAGAGAGAGAAGCTGGGATTAAAAAATTCAAACGGCTTACAAAAAAATGTGTTAAACAAAAAAAATTGTGACGGCTTTAAAAAAAAGGTTTTGAAAAGCCGCAAGAAATTTTCGAGAATATTCATGTTTTCCCCATTATCTTGTCTTCTCCCAACTTGGTCGATGTCATGTTGTCCGACCAGTATGGGAGAAAGGGGAGTATATATAGAGTCACAGGTCTTCTCCAGATTTCAGATTCATATGTCATCCAGACCGATCAGATCTCCAGACTCTACAGTTCAGTTAATCAGACTCGACGTTAGACTCCGAGTCTCCAGTTTCAGACACACACATAGATGTGGTCTTTTCAGATGAGCACGTGTTTGCCATCATTTGTTCATGGTCCCCATCTTTCTTCTTGTTTTGTCGGCCAGAGTTTTTCATGTGAGCCATATGAACTCCGGAGCAGAGGATCATTCCCTATGCCATGTTGGCAAGGGTTTTCATGTGGTATCATAGGGACACCAGAGTAGTGTACCATTCTCTGAGCCAGATGGGAGAGTCCCAGTTCTCCGACGAGGAGACTTATTCAGACTCCATTCTCCAGCGACCGTGGACTTCGACGAGGATTGCACAGCCACGACTCCTTTTCAGTTTGGCCCTTTTCACAGATGGAGCAGTTGTCCACACTATTGTGGCGGGACAGAGTACTCAACGAGGAGACTCATTTTCAATTGCCGTGACTCTGGCAGGCGCAGTTCAGAGCACATGCTCTCCGATGAGGAGATTCATCAGACTCACACTGCATCACTCATCCTCCTCACCTGCACGGCATGAGAAGCAACATCCTCGACGGCAGCAATTGTGCGCGTTGGGTTGATATTGTCCGTAGTATCCTGTAGCATTGAGTTGAGTTTGTTTCTGTTTATCCAAGCTGAGCATTGCATGCTCCAGCTTGAGGGGGAGTGTTGGAGTATTAGTTATGTGCGCCTATTGGGTTGTAACATGGTAAATGGATCCTGGAGAAGATCCATTTACCCCATCCAGTGTTTAGTCCCACATTGTCCTGTGGTAGGACTTGGAGGCTCTGGAGAGGCTATATAAGGAGTCCCAAACCTCTTGTATCCATTGAGAAAGTGCAATGCTAAACATGCCCCTTTTAGGGCTTCTCCCGTGGTTTCATCCCGCTCCTCACGGAGTAGGGTTCCACGTTAAATCTTGTTGTTCTTCATTGTTTTATCTCTTTATTCTATGATTCCGCTTCCGCTTTCTATTTCTTAACAATGGGTATGGATGAAAAAATATGCCCAGAATAGGTATTAATCGGCAAATGGTTTGTCGTGGGGCATGCACGTACATCAAACCATTTGCCATTTGCATCTCGTACCTCGCAACTTGCCGGTCCCGTGAGCGATGCGAGGTCTGTCACCGCGAGGTTGACAATGATCGTGCCCGCTGCAAGGAGTGGTCACACTACAAAAAAATTGAGCTATAGTGACGTTTTTTTTTCAAATTCTATCACTAAATTAGCCGTTGTTAAATATATAACGACGGTATTATTCATTGCGACGAATAATATCGTCATTATTCGTCATTATTTCGCAACGAATAATATCATCGTTATATAATTAACAACGGCTAATTTAGTGAAGAATTTTGAAAAAAACGTCACTATAGCTCAATTTTGTTGTAGTGTCAAGGATGACAAGGTCCGCACCCACAGTGAGGGACAAACTCGAGGCGGAGGTTTCCCTTCACGAAGTTAGAAGGTGGAGTCCTCGGTGGCGGTGAAGGCGGGGGAAGTCGTCGAGGTTGCAGGGAAAGAAGGACCGGCAAGTCGACAGACCTACGAGGCACGAGATGCAAATGACAAATAATTTGTCGTACGTGCACACCCCACGGTAAACCATTTGCCGATTAATACCTATTCTGGGCATATTTTTTCTTTGCCCAGAATAGGTATTAATCGACAAATGGTTTGTCGTGGGGTGTGCACGTACGACAAATCATTTGTCATTTGCATCCCGTGTCTCGTAGGTCTGCCGACTTGCCGATCCTTCTTTCCCTGCAACCTCGACTTCCCCCGCCTTCACCGCCGCCGAGGACTCCACCTTCTAACTCCGCGAAGGGAAACCCCTGCCTCGAGTTTGTCCCTCACGGTGGGTGCGGACATTGTCATCCTTGACACTACAACAAAATAGAGATATAGTGACGGTTTTTTCAAAATTCCTCACGAAATTAGCCGTTGTTAAATATGTAATGACGATATTATTCGTTGCAAAATAATGACTAATAATGACGATATTATTCGTCGCAACGAATAATATCATCGTTATATATTTAACAACGACTAATTTAGTGACAGAATTTGAAAAAAAAACATCACTATAGCTCAATTTTTTGTAGTGTGACGACTCCTCGCAGCGGGCACAATCATTATCAGCCTCGCAACGACAGACCTCGCGGCGCTCACGGGACCAGCAAGTCGGCATACCTGCGGGGTACGGAATGCAAACGACAAATGGTTTGCCATACATGCATGTCCCACGGCAAACCATTTGCCGATTAATACCTATTCTGGGCATATTTTTTCATCCATACCCATTTCGGGTATTATTTTGGCCCCCATGTCCTATATGAGAAATACCTCTTGTTCTTGCTTGTTTCTACATGGTATCAAAGTCAGTTTCCCTCTGATAATGGAAAGGGTACCCTGAGAGGTGGAGCCATCCCTACAAAGAGATAGGAGGAAAAGGCTACCTGGAGTGTGCAACCATCATTGTCCCTAGAACAAGTGATGTGTCATGTCGCAATGAGATCGTTGTGAATATAGGGGGTTGTAACACCCCAACACCCCAAGTAATAGCCCCACATTGGAAACTTACAAAGTGTGATTGTGGGTTATAAGGGGTGGAGATTTCTACTTGACAACATGGATGTAAGCGTTTTGTAGACCTACCACAACACATATCAAAGTAAATCATAAACTGAGTAAAGAGGATGGCGAACTTCTTGATGATGTTGGGAAAGGAAGATACCGAAGATTAGTGGGAAGGCTAATTTATCTCTGTCACGAGACAATAACATTACTTGTGCTGTGAATATGGCCAGTTAGTTCATGCATGCTCCTACCACTATTCATGCGAATGTTGTTAACATGATTTTGTGTGATATAAAGAAGTCTCCAGGTATATGTCCTATGTTCAAAAAATACAGTGACATTATTATCGAAGGATATATGGATGCAGATTGGGTTGGATCGATAGGTGAAGTAAAAAAATAGAATGTTGTCTCTAGATCTAGTGTCGAAGCTGAAAATCGAGCTCTCGCTAATGACATCATTGAAGTTTTATGATCACAACTCCTGCTCAAAGAATGAGGCATTGAAGTCGTTGTTCCAATAAAGATGCTTTGTGATAACAAGGCTGCAATAAATTTGGCCAACAATCTTGTGATGCATGATAGAACAGAGCATGTGGAGATAGATACACTTTATTGGAGAAAAGATTAGATATAGATAGTTACATCTTTCCCACCTGAAATCGGGCAATCAGGTCGCCGATCTCTTCACGAAGGGTCTTCCTACAATGCAATTTGAACTGAATGTCGGCAAGTTGGGCATGATTGACATATATGCCCAACTTGAAGGGGAGTGTTGTGTTAACTTGTTATTAGGTCAATAGGTCTACGGATGGGGACGGTTTATCCACTCCACTATATAATGTACCCATCCCCACTCATTGTATTTTAGAATGGTTAGTGAAGAGAGCTCTAATCTCAAGGGAAAAAGGAGATTAAGGTGTTTGTGCCTCCGTGATTTTTCCCTCATTGAAGGATTTTCCACAAAAATTGGTGTGTGCTTCTTTGTGTTTTTCGGGACTGTTTCAACACATTCCAATGATGGCAAATCATTGAACATAAATGTACCCTTAAATGGTTATTAATTTTAATCAACAAGATCTTTATTTTTTTGTATTAAACTAGAATCGATTCACTTCACCACTTGGCCATGATATTGGTAAGAGTAATAGGTCGGACTATTTCAAATATTGTGAATCTTGATCGCAACATTAGCTTATAGAATGATAGCATCACATCTTTCCTTACTCGAAATATTGAGGTACTCTGTTTTCTTGGCAAATATAAAAAATCGAGTTAGATATGATGGAAACAGATTACTGCCTGATGGAATCCTTCTAATTTTGGTTCATGGGTATAGAGGTTTACCTGGGGTCATTTTTTTTACCTGGAGTCTCTTGTGAACTACTTTCATGATTTTATTTTTTTTCCAAATCATAAACACGATTCTAGCGACTCGGACTCTTTATTTCATTGAAACTTGAGAACTTACAGAAGGGACCTTTAAAGGGATTACCACTATAACCAAATAATATAACCAATTATTCAAGTTAGTAATATATACAGTATAGATTGGATTTATGGAATTTATATTGAGTGTAAAATATATACATGTAGGGCGAATTTTACAAGTGAGGTGGGCTTCTCATTTAATGCGGACGCAAATGCTAAGATGTACTTGTTGTCAATGCATGTGTGGATGCTAATTATGCATTTTTGGTGGAAATATGCAGCTAATTACTCGGGAACAAAGCTTTATTTTCAACTTTTAGAGTGATGAATCACATATTCATCATGCCCCCGTCATTTTTCCCTCATCGAAGGGGTTTCCACGTAAATCGTTGTGTGCTATTTTGTGTTGTTCTTGCTTGTTTCTATATGGAATCAAAGCTAATTTCCCTCTGATAATGGAATGAGCTACCCGAAATGTGGAGCCGCCTCTACAAAGAGATATGAGGAAAAGGCTACTCGGAGCTTGCAATCACCATTGTCACTTGGAATAAGTGATGGGCTATGTCGTAAGTAGGATGTTGCAAATATAAGTAGGGAGGTTGTAACACCTCAACCCCCCAAACATAGTCCCATATCGGAAACTCACGAAGTGTGGGTGTGGGTTATAAGTGGTGAGGACTACTACTTAATAACTTTGGCTTAAACATTTGGGTGGTTGTTAACATGTCCATTTGGGCCCGAACCCAATAAATTGTAAAGGTCAGTTTTTCTCGATAACGAACCAGGGACCTGAGCCTTGGGACATGGGAAAGTTATATAAAGAAGTCTACATGTAAAGGGCTTTGTTCAAAAAAACACAGCATTATTATCGAAGGATATATGGATGTCGAGTGGGTTGTTTCGATAGATGACAGGAGGTCTACTTTAATATGTTGTGTATCTCTATGGGAATCTAGTCATTTGGAGAAGTAAAAAACAGAATGTTGTCTCTAGATATAGTGTTGAAACTGAATATCGAGCTCTCGCTAATGATGCCACTAATATGGTTACAACTCCTGCTCAAAGAATTGGTTAGCCACTATTCCAATAAATATGTTTTATGACAACAAGGCTGCATAAATTTGGCCAACAATCTTGTGATGCATGATAGAACAAAGCATGTAGAGATAGACAAACACTTTCCTCGAGAAGAGATTGATGCTAGAGAGTTGTATCTCGCCTACCTGAAATCAGTCAATCAGGTTGTCGATCTCTTTACAAAGGGGCTTTCCTACAATGAAATTTGAGCTGAATGTAGGCATGTTGGGTATGATTGACATGTATGCCCAACATTAGGAGGAGTGTTGAGTAAATTCATTATCAGGTAAACAGGTCCACGAGTGGGGACCGTCTACCCAATCCACTATTTAATGTACCCATCCCACCTCATTGTATTTTAGAGTGGTTAGTGAAGAGAGCTCTAATTTCCAAGGAAAAAAGAAGATTAAGGTGTTTGTGCCCTTGTGATTTTTCCCTCATCGAAGGGTTTTCCACTAATCATTATGTGCTTTTTTGTGTTGTTCTTACGTGTTTCTACATGGTATCAAAGCCAGTTTCATTATGATAATGGAAAGGGCTACTCAAAAAGTGGAGCCACCCCTACAAAGGGATGGAGGAAAATGTTATTCAGAGCGTGCTACCGTCATTGTTATTGGGAATAAGTGACGGGCCATGTCGCAATGAAGAAGTTGCGAATATAAGTGGGGGAGGTTGTAACACCCCAACTCCTAAACATAGTCCCACATCGGAAACTCATGAAGTGTAGACGTAGGTTATAAGTGGTGGAGATTACTACTTGATAACTTGGGCTTAAGCATTTTGGATGGTTGTCAACGATCCATTTGACCCCGAACCCAACAAATTGTCAAGGTCTATTTTCTACGATAACGGATCGGAGACCTAAGCACAAGACTTAAGAAAGTTGAATTACTTCATTGGAAATGAGATGGCTCAGTCTCTATGGGGTATATGCCTCAACCAACATAAATACGCTCTGAATTTGTTAAAGGACTCCGACAAGCTGAGATGCAAACCTATAACAACACTTTTGAAGTAAATCATAAACTGAGTAAAGAGGATGTGAACTTCTTGATGATGTTGGGAAAGGAAGATACCAAATATTTGTAGTAAGGCTAATTTATCTCATGTCCACGATTCTATAACATTAGTTATGTTGTGAATATGTTCAATCAGTTCATACATGCTCCTGATACTGTTCATGTGAATGTTGTTAACACCATGGATAAAAATATCCCGATATATCAACGATATATCCATATCGATAAGTCAAAGATATCGATATTACCCTGGATATCGACATCAACCGATATCAAGCGATATATTGATGATGTCATCTGGTATCATCGTTATTGATGAAATTTTAAGTATTTAATGCAAACTTCCATCATTTCAAGTTATATCATCGGTATCATGTCAATATAGATGCTCTTCCATCGAAAACAACTATCTTAGTTGACTACATTGCTTGTTTTATAAGGAAAGAGGCTTGGAAAGTAGTTTTTTTATTTTCTAGGCTTTATAAGTTCAGTTGTTGCGATTTTCTAACCGCTCCTATATTAATATATTTTGCAATAAATCCGATATGAATAAATAATCAAATTTATTATTTGTAACATGGCTCAAAATATTGCGACATAAACATGATATATTGATATCACTAGAGGGAGGGTCTTGATATTCGAGTGTATATCGAATTCCAGGATATCGACCATATCTCACAAGATATTGGTGAAATATCGGTAACTTGTCTCATATCGGTCAAAAATTGGAGATTGCAGTACAAATCTTCCCAGATATCGTTCGATGTCGATCTATGCCATCGATATGGTATCGATATTTATCAATATCACCCATTTTTTATTTTTTTGATCTATTTATTTGAGATTTTACGTCTGCATCTATCCTTGTATTTAAAACATGTTATTATTTATATTTTTTCCCATGCTAGGGGTGCTTGAAGAAGGGGCTTCACCTCCTTTTACGATGGAGATAAAACAACTCTATAACCTATTAAGGAATGTTTGCATACATATATGTTATTATGTTCATTAGCTTGTTTGTATGACAGCATTTTGTTTGTATATAACATGCGATGTAATATAAGGTTAATATGATAAATACACCTCCTTGATGTTACTAAGTTATTGTTTAAATTTCATCGTTTCCTTTCCATTATCTCTTAGTAGTCAACGGTCAACATTGACAACATTGATATGTGTGATATAATAGGTATTAGTCTGGTAAATATACCTCATTCTTGCATATAAGTGTGTATTTGTATGTTATTTATTGTTTTAAGAACTAGTATTGATCTTAATTTGTGAAACGATCACTTTTTGTCATTTTTGAGATTTCCACTGATATCATTGATATATCCTCGATATATACCTTTTCAGGCTGATCGATATGACACCAATATTGATATTTCGAACCTTCTTTAGCAGGATTTTATGCTATATAAAGAAGTCTCCGTGTAAAGTTCTTATGTTCAAAAAATACAGTGGCATTATTGTCGAAGGATATATGGATGTAGATTCGGTTGGGTCGATATATGACAGGAGGTCTACTTTAGTATGTTATGTATCTCTGCGGGAATCTATCCATTTGGAGAAGTAAAATACAGAATGTTGTCTCTAGATCTAGTGTTGAAGCCGAATACCAAACTCTCGCTAATGGCATCACTGAAGTTTTATAGTTACAACTCCTGCTCAAAGAAGTATTGAAGCCTCATTCCAATAAAGATGTTTTGTGATAATAAGGCTGAATAAATTTGGCCCACAATCTTGTGATGCATGGTAGATCAAAGCATGTAGAGATAGACAGACACTTTCTTCAAGAAGAGATCGATGTTGGACAGTTATATCTCGCCTACATGAAATCAGGCCATCAGGTCATCGATCTCTTCACAAAGGGGCTTGCCTATAGTGAAATTTGAGCTGAATGTAGGCAAGTTGGGCATGATTGACTTGTATGCTCAACTTAAGGGGGATTGTTGAGTTAACTCATTGTTATCGAGTAAACGTGTCTACCTGTGGGGATCGTCTGTCCATTCCACTATTTAATGTACCCATCCCCCTCATTGTATTTTAGAGTAGTTAGTGAAGAGAGCTCTAGTCTCCAAGGAAAAAGGAGATTAAGGTGTTTGTGCCCCGTGATTTTTCCCTCGTCGAAGGATTTTCCACGTAAATCGTTATATGTTTTTTTGTGTTGTTCTTGCTTGTTTCTACATAGTATCAAAACCAATTTCCCTTTGATAATGGAAAGGGTTACGTGAGAGGTGGAGCCATCCCATACAAAGAGATAGGAGGAAAGGCTACCTGGAGTGTGCAACCATCATTGTCCCTATGAACAAGTAATGGGTCATGTCGCAACGAGGTCTTTGTGAATATAGGGGGGTTGTAACACCCCAACCCCCAAGTATAGTCCCACATCGGAAACTTACATAGTGTAGATGTGGGTTACAAGGGGCGGAGATTTCTACTTGAAAACATGGACTTAAGCATTTTGGGTGGTTGTCAATGGGTTCATTTGGGCCCGAACCAGATAAATTGTCAATAACTTGGGAAAGTTGAAGTACATCCTTGGAATTGAGATAACTCAATCTCCATAGGGTATGTGCCTCGGCTAGCGTAGATACACTCTGGATTTGTTTAAGGACTCATGCATATTGGGATGTACACCTATCACAACACATATCAAAGTAAATTATAAACTGAGTAAAGAGGATGGTGAACTTCTCGATGATGTTGGGACAGGAAGATACTGAAGATTATTTGGAAGGCTAATTTATCTCTGTCATGAGACAATAACATTACTTGTGTTGTGAATATGGCCAATCAGTTCATGCATGAACCTACAACTATTCCTGTGAATGATGTTAACATGATTTTGTGCTAAATAAAGAAGTCTCCTGGTATAGGGCTTATGTCCAAAAAACACAATGACATTATTATCGAAGGATATATGGATGCAAATTGGGATGGATCGATAGGTGAAGTAAAAAAACAGAATATTGTTTCTAGATCTAGTGCTGAAGCTGAAAATCGAGCTCTCGCTAATGACGTCACTGAGGTTTTATGGTTACAACTCCTGCTCAAAGATTTAGGTATTGAAGTCGTTCCAATAAATATGTTTTGTGATAACAAGGTTGTAATAAATTTGGCCAACAATCTTGTGATGCATGATAGAACAAAGCATGTGGAGATAGACAAACTTTATTGGATAAAAGATTGACGATGGACAGTTGCATCTTTCCCACCTGAAATCGAGCAATCAGGTCACCGATCTCTACGCGAAGGGTCTTCCTACAGTGCAATTTGAGTTGAATAAGGCAAGTTGGGCATGATTGACATATATGCCCAACTTGAAGGGGAGTGTTATGTTAACTTGTTATCAAGTAAACAGGTCTACGGATGGGGACAGTTTACTCATTCCACTATATAATATACCCATCCCCCCTCATTGTAATTTAGAATGATTAGTGAAGAGAGCTCTAATCTCCAAGGGAAAAAAGGAGATTAAGGTGTCTGTGCCTCAATAGTTTTCCCTCATTGAAAGATTTTCCGCGTAAATCGGTGTGCACTTCTTTGTGTTTTTTCCGGCTTGTTTCTACACATTCCAATGATGGTAAATTATTTGAACATAAATATACCCTTAAATGGGTATTAATTTTAATCAACAAGATCTTTTTTTGTATTAAACTAGGATCAATTCACTTCACCACTTGCTCATGATATTGGTAAGAGTAATAGGTCGGACTATTTCAAATGTTATGAATCTTGATCGCAACATTAGCTTATAGAATGATAGCATCACATTTTTCCTTACTCGAAATATTGAGGTACTCCGTTTTCTTGGCAACATATAAAAAATCGAGTTAGATGTGATGGAAACAGATTACTGCTTGATGGAATCCTTCTAATTTTGGTTCATGGGTGTTTACCTGGGGTCATTTTTTTTTACCTGGAGTCTCTTGTGGACTACTTTCATGATTTTATTTTTTTTCCAAATCATAAACATGATTCTAGCGACTCGGACTCTTTATTTCATTGAAACTTGAGAACTTACAGAAGGGACTCTTTAAAGGGATTACCACTGTAACCAAATAAAAATGAGAATAAAATATCTGAACTATACACCTGATTTCAATGTCATACATGAACTTTAGAAGGTAGCAATGTGGTACATGGTCTTTAATATTTGTCTCAATATGGTTTTGAGTTGTTGTGATTTAAGGTTAGAAAAAGCAAAAGGATCAATTAATTTTCAACGGTCAAGGATCACATTAAGACAAATTTTAAAGATTGGGTACCACATTCACATTATTACTTTTAAAAGTTCATGTACGACATCAAAATCGAGTGTATTATTCAAGGACTTTTTTGTAATTTATTCTAAAAATAACTATGTGATGTGTATTAACTATAGTCTGCGTAAACCTTTCAAAAGATGCAAAAATGAAATCCCAATAGTTTCCTTGCTTTAGATCTTGAATGAAATAGCCAAAAGTTAAATAATCAGATATCTGAAATGGTTTCCAGTGAAAAGGTCCTTCATGTAAAAGAAGCTCCATTAGCTTCAGATTTTCAGCCAAGGATGGATAGATGGTAGGCATCTGGTTGTGCTAACTAAACACCTCATAAATCAGTCCAAACTCAGCTCAGCATTGATTTCTATCATCTGATGTAGGCGTTGAATTTTATAGCATTGCTTTTAGGCCCATATAAATTCCATGCAACACATTCCCAAATTTTGTCCCAAATAAAAATTTCATCCATGAAAATCACCGTGTGATCCGGTAAGAGTTGCGAGTCGGTCTTATGTTCAGTTAGTCAAGGGGAGACCATCTTAGTGCCTTCCAGACAAAGAATCCCCAAATCTCCTTCAGTATATAGCAAACAGCAGCAGGTGCAATATCTTCTTGAATGACTCAGCAAATACAATCTCTCAGAATGCACAACTCCAAGTAAATCAACCAAAAGTTCAACCTCATACCACTTCAGTACAGATGCAGTCCCTAATTGCAGCTTCTCCATGGTATTAAATGACAATTAAGAACTGCAAAGGAAACTGATAAAAATGTAGCAAGAGAATGCCAATTAGTTGTGCACACATACATACATAGATGTGTGCTTTTCCACAAACTTTCTCCAAAGAATCCATCAATTTCAACTATGGCTGAAACATCCAAAATGAGCTTGACCCTTTCCATAGTTCTTCTATGCTTAATATTCCCTTCAATATGAACTAGCACTATCTTCGTCTTCGTCAACTCCTTAGCAACTGAAATTCAAACTCTCTTGGCGACCAGCAAACATAGCAGATGCTCGGTACAAGAAGTAAAAATAATAAAGATCGTCAAGGAAGGAAAGTGTTGGATACTTAGCAGGTTGTGCATACGTCACTTCGATGTATGCACTTCCCAAGCTCCACACAAACCAGCTTTCCTTAAATGTTCCAAAAGTGGAGAATCTTTTAGGGATATTTACACCCATAACTTGAGTAGTTTGGTATTTACTTAATATAACCCTCAGGGTTATGGGTGTGAGACGAAGTGATTATTAGACGTTTCTTGTGTAATTCGTGAGGGTTACGAGTGTGAGACGGAGTGACTTTTCGGGGTTTCTCGTGTTTATAAAATGCTATGTGCGTAAATACGAAACTACTCAGGGTTATGAGTGTAAATATCCCAATCTTTTGTAATCATGCATAAACACTAAGCAATTAATAAACTATGATGTTCAAAAATGAATACCAGCTCCAGAAAGTTCAAGGACTTATCACATGTGCACCATTGGTTCATGGATTTTATAGATTAGACTTCTGAGTGAAAGTAATCCCTTTCACCATTGGTTCAGGTTCCAAATAGAACATTGATATTCATTAAGCATGCTGACCAAAACTGCAGAATCCATCTCAAGCCAGACACTGTGTATCCCTTTTGAATTGCACATTCTGAGACCTTCCAGGGCATCTCTAATAAAATTCCCAAAGAAACCAAAGAAACAATACCTTTTGAATTGCACATTCTGGGACCTTCCAGGGCATCTCTAATAAAATTCCCAAAGAAACCAAAGAAACAAAAAAATCTCATAATAAAATTCCCATAGCCATCTCTAAGAATACCTCCCCCATCAGATAGACCTGGATACCTTTTGAGGCACCATCAGTACTGAGCTTCACATAACCAATATGATGTTTTTTCCCAAAGGATCAATTTCCATTTCTTTTGCAGCTCTTTCACCTCAAAACCCATATCTTTTAGCATGTTTCTTTCAGCTTCATTTGTTATATGATTTGACTTAATACAATGTCTCAACAAATCTGCGGCATATTGAATTTTCCTAAGAAAAAAGCAGGTGTTTCTGAATTCTTCAATAAATTTTCTTCTTTTCTTCCAACCCATAAAGCCCATAAAATCCGGGGTAAAAATACTGTTCATACTTTGTATAGCATACTTTTTTTCTTCTTAAAAAATTTAGTACACCAACCCCAAAGATCCATTGAATCTTTAGGCATGAGATGACAATAGTTTTTATACCATGTCCAGCCAGTCTGAGCTAATTCAGTATTGAACAGGACATGAATGGCATCCTTAATTGAACTCTCTTTACATCAGCAATATTTTGAAGCATCAGAGGTCATCAAAAGGCCTGTCCCATTAAGTGCCATAGAAAAAATAAAGACTTTTGTTGGTATTCAAGGGTCTCATATGCCCCTTCCCCATGAGACTTTGGTAATTTTTTATCTGATTCCATCCAAGTTCTTTTCACAGAAGGGATACCTTCATTGATACCTAACCATCTTTTCTTGGGCTCCTTGTCAATCAGCACAATGTCTTTTTCCTCTTTTTTTTGCAGAGATCATCGCAAATATTCAAATTTATAAACTTCTGGATTGAAACTTCTTGTTCTTCACAAACCTGATGAAACATAATGTCAAGGATCTCAGCTTCACTTTCGATATGATTACATAGGGACCCATCTAAGAGCCATTTGTCCTTCTAGAAATCCAGCTTGTCTTTCCCAATTTCAAAAATACAACTTTTATCAGCATCCTTGCAAGCTTTTTGTATATTTTTCCATCTTGCTGGCTTGCACTTAGAATCTGATTCTAAATCTCAATATCTTGAATTAATAAAATTAGCCCATAAGGACTCTCCATTTTGGTAATTCCAAACCATCATGATTCTAAGGGCTTTAAGCATATCAACTAAATTCAAATCCCAAGACCACCTTCCTATGGAGGTTTACAAATCAAATCCCAGCTGATGCAATGTTTGGCTTTTTGAATTTCAGAACTTCCCCAAAAGAACTTGGAAAAAGAATACTTTCCATCCTTGAAAGCACTCCCTTGTGGATATCATACACAGATATCATATGCATATGAATTGAGGTAAGAACATGAATAGTCTTACCACCTAGAGAAACAAGTCCATAATTTATTGGTGACTTTGGCTTGTAGATATTTGATGCTCATAAGGTGTGGTCAAACAATCTACAGTTTTCTTGACTATAATGTTATCTTTAGTTGTCTTGTATCATTGAAAGCAGTCTACATATAGATTGAAAAAAGACATTGTTAAGCCATCAATCAACCTATTGGTCTATTTGAATGCACACACTTGTGTGCGTGCACATGTGCATGTGTATACATATATACATGCATAAATATATACATGCATCCATCCATACATGCATGCATACATATATATATATAGAGAGAGAGAGAGAGAGATAACGACATGCATACACGCGTACATACGGGCATGCATGCAAGCATGGGCGGATGGAGGAGGGGACAATGAGGGGCAAATGACCCCTAAGTTTAAATGTGAAGCTTGGAAAGCATCATTGATTATTGTAGAGAGAGTATACATGATATACCAAGAGTTAAAATATATCTTCCTTGGAGTATCTTATTGGAATAGATTATTTTTGAAACATGAATTAGATGTGATGTATGTGGAGGAGGATATCTTAGAAAGTGTCTTTAGTTATGAAAATTGATGGGGAAAATCCAAAGACATAACAAAGGCTAGACTTAACATTAATAACAGGAACACAAGGAGTTGCACTTGAAATGCTCCTCAGGAAAGTGACGCGAAAGAGGCGCCTCAATTACTTATACAAAAGAATTTCAGTGTTCGTCGGTAGCAATAAGGCCTCGTTTGTTATTCCGAATTACCATTCCTATGTCAATTCCATTCATGTATTTGTTAGATCGTATTAAGGCAGGAATAATGATTATAATAGAAACCAGATTTTCTTATACATGGGAGTAGCCATTCCTAGGTATTCCCTTAGGAATTGGGCTTCCATTCTTTACTAATACTAATGAATGTATTCTTATTCAATATTTTTAATTAATATATCATTGTTACAAATATATGGTTACTGACATGGATATGTATTTTCCTTTTTTTGGATTTTTTTGATACCGACATGGATGTTGTCTTTTGTAACATGGATATATGGACACCGACATGGATACAAATATATGGATGCAAAAGGTCGGATAAGTTACAAATATATGCATATATGGATACTTACATGGATATGGGATTTTTTTTTGCAGATACAGATATAGATACGGTTCAATTTTTTTAGGATACGGATACAAATATGTTTACACGATATTCTAGCATATACAGATACATATTTATTAAATATATCTATTATATAAATAAAATATATCAAATATGATTTTTGTGTGGAACTGATATGAACATGGATAAGTATTTTTATTTTTTTTTGTGGATGCGGATATGGATAGCGATATGGGATTTTTTTCCAGTATTGATATAGATACGAATGCAATTTTCAATTTTTTGTAAAATATGGATACTTATTCTATTCTACCGGATACATGTACAGATGGATATGGATTTTAATTTCTTTGCAGATACAGATATGAACATGAATGAGGTTTTGTTTGCAGACATGGATATGACATGTAAATGAATTCTTATTTTTCTTTTGCAAATATAGATATGGATACATATACCATCTTTAATTTTTTAGGATATGGATACAGGTTACATTTTAGTGTATATGTATACGGACATGGATATATATTTTTATTTTTTGTGTATACAGATAAACATAACATTTTCAACTTTTTTATGATATGGATACGGATATGATAATAAAATACTCTGGCAGATTTGGATATGAATATATCAAACATATCAATTGTATGGAAAAATTAAAGTAGTCTCCCCTTTCAATTTGACTATTGATTTCTTATATAAAATATATCAATTGTATGAAAAATAACTTGGAGGGTACGGATTATTTTTTCTACTTAACAAAATATATCAAAAGGAAGGTTATTTTCTTTCTATTTTTTCATGCCCAAACATAAGAAAGAATATGTCTCATAAATCTTTCAATTCATAATATGAACCAAACAATGGAATGAAAAACATTATTTAATTTCATTCCATTGTTGTTTCCATTCTTGTCTTGATTACATTCCATTGTAATTCCTTTCCAACTAAACAAACGAGACCTAAAGTGACAAAATTTTAGTGTTCAATAGTGATGGTAAAGTGGCAAACACACAAGCAAGTAAAGAGGACTTCTAAGAAGTTCTACTTGTATGCCTTTAAGACATCTTCTCCAATTCATTTTGAATGGAGAAAGTACCCTATATATCCACTCCCGCTAAAGTTGCGATTGTTATGCGCTTGATTGCATGCTTTTCTTATATTTAATGATGGAAACAAATTGCACCTACAAAGTTTCACACATTTACGGATTTTGGCATACTTTAACAAGATGAGGATGATGTTCAATGTTCAATTTGATTTGACTAAGGTTCGTAATGGTCCAGCCAATTTGTTAGTGATTCGTCTGAAAGTAAATTCAACAATGTCCCTATAATCATATTTGCTTTACTGAAGTTTGTTTTTGTAATTTTTGTTCATTTAACCTTGACTAAAATTTCTATATATCTATATGGATTTTATATTTAGGGTTTCTATCAGTTGTGCCCCTCTGAGATATTGCAATTTCGGTTATACCCCTCTCTTTTTTGGAATATCAGTTGTGCCCCTAACTTCTTGTCATTTTATCACTCATGCCCCTCGAGTTAGTAGTCGTCCATACCCAATGCAAACGGACGTTATCTTTGGGTATACAAGGGGAATTAAATTTTAAAAAGAGGTCAGCCCTGTCCTCTTCCTCCTTCCCCATCTTGTTCCTCCTCCTCCCCTTCTCTTCCTCCTCCCCAGCCTCTTCTTCCTCTTCCACCACCTCCTCCCTCCACCCCCCAGCTCCTCCCCCTGTCCTCGTGCCTTCCTCTCTACCCCTGCTCGGCTGCTCCTCCTTTGTTGCTTTCCCACCCCGAGCTCCTCCCTCTGCTCCTCCCTCAGCCCCTGCATCTCCCCCTCTGCCCCCTCTTCTCCCCCTATACCGCTTCTCCTCTCCCAACTCCTCATATGTTACTCCCTCCGTCCATGCGCCTCCCCCCTCTGTCCCCTCCCTCCCACACCACCCTCCCTTCCATCCCCTCCTAAATCCAAAACCTCCACCCCCTCCTCACCAGATCATGACGAGGATTGAGTGTAACCCAGTCCAGGAGCTCTAAGAATAAAGTTCAATGGAAACTTCACGGTCTTATTGATGGTTCCTCATCAGCCTACACTGACTTGAAAAGATGAAGATGCATTTGATGGATCTTGGACCCACGAATCGATCATACCCCCTTTGAAACAATTAACTATTTGCATGTTATATGGGGTCCCAGGAACAAGATCGACGACGGTTGGATCCTTTTTGCAGCAATGTGGGATGTTCCCTTTAAACTTTGAGCAATCCCCTTGCTTAGTTGTTTGTGTGCCAACCATGGTCCATATGACCTCCTTCTTTGGCCCAAGTCCAATGCAGAGACCATGCTGGAGTTTGGATGTGATAGTATTGTTGGATGTTGAACATGCGGATGAAGACATGCAACATCATTAGTATCACAGCATGGAGGAGTAGGATTGTGGCAAGGACACACTGTAGGTGAGTCTCGATGGCGAGAAGGTCTTGGATGGGGTTGTGAAGGGGTCCCCAGGTGCCGATGTGGCTGCTGGATGGATACGATCATGCGTATCATCCACAACACCATTCACAGTTTAAGGCAGAGATGATTTTATGATGTCTTGTCAAGGAGGAGGAGAAGGGAGGGAGAGGAAGAGGATGAATAGGAGGAGGTGGTGTGGGGAAGATGAATGGGGGTTATTTGGACAGTTTTGCCCATCTAAATTGTACCATGGTTTGAAAACCATGGTTAAGTTCATCCCAGTGATGGCTAAAGTTACAGAAGGGCACAAGTGATAAAACAACAAGAAGTCGAGGGCACAACTGATATTCCCAAAAAGGAATGGGTATAACTGAAATTGCATATCTCAAAGGACACAACTGATAAAAACCCTTATATTTATGGCTTAGTGCTAAATAATTTTCATAATTTTCCGTCCATATATGCATGTATGCATGCACATACAAACATGCATATACATGCACACACACACATGCATGCATACATACATATATGCATGCATGCATGTGCACATACACAACACACACACGTTCCCACATACGCACACACATAAATACACACACAGACATACACACTCATACATAGGCACACGTACATACAGACATATGCACATACAAGCATACACATGTATACACACACACACATACATACATAAATATATACAACATACATACACACAAACATACACACATACATATAAACACACACACATGCACACATTCATACACACACATATACATAATACATACATACAACATACATACACGCACAAACATATAAACACACATACACACATTCATATACACATGCATACTTACACACATAAATATGCAAATACATACATACACATGCATACATAAACACACGTGCATACACATACACTCACACACACATGTGCACACAAACACTCATACAGACATACGCAGACACATAAATACATACACACTCGCATACACACACGTACATATGCACATACATACACACACATGCGTACATATGCACATACATAACCATATGTATGCCCCCCCTCGGGGGGGTGGGGGCGTCCTGACTCCTCATAAATGGGAGTGAGCCCCCGACTAGATTAAACCCTCTATTCCTACCTCTCGAAGAAAGAGAGTGAAATGACCTCCCAAATCCGAAAGAGTCGGTCGCCCGATTCGTGCTCCCTCCCGCGTGCCGTCGGGTATATACCCTCGTTCTGTTTCTGAGATTTCCCCTCCCCTAGCTCGCTTCGCTCGATGAATCTTGCAAAAAACTTCTGGTAAGGCAGAGTAGTCGATGTGGAATGGGAATCTCCTTACGTGCATATACACATACATACAAATATGTATGCACATACGCACATATACAACACATACACTTTCAGACACATACGTGCATACACATATATATACATAGACATATACACATACATATAAACACACATAGACACATACATACATTTATAGACCCATGCACGCATACACATACATACATAGACATATACACACATATATAAACATACACACACACTTCACGCTTACACACATACATCCATACATATGAACACACACACACATACATACAAACACACACACACACATACATACATACACACATACATCCACATATCTGTACACACACATACATATACACATATACACACATACATAGAGGCATACACACACATAGATACACGTACACGCACACGCGCGCGCGCGCACACATACACACACACATACATATATATATATATATAGACATGTTAGTGACTTATATTTTGTTAATGATGTTGTATATTTATTTTGTAGCTTGATTAATTTTTCGGGTAGAAGCTCTTTGATGAAAAGTATAGAAAAAAACTTAAAGCATGATTTCTAATGTCACAACTCATAGCACTCAGATCTTGGAAGCTCAAGACTCGATTCCAAAAACTTGAAATGCATTTCTAATGAACAAACAAAAAAGACTCACTAGAACTTCTGCAATTTTTGTCGAGTCAAATGATGTACACCGTTTTTGATTGTACTAAAAAGTGTTTTCTATAGTTTAATCAGGAAGCAAAACTAAGATAAAATCATTAATATCATAAAATCAATTTTTAAACAAATGATCAAACATTTTAACACCCTGATTGATCTGCCTTTATCGATCATCTTATAATCGTGATAGATTAATTCCTTGACGATTGATTTTCTGACATGATTGACCATACTAATCAACCATCCTTTGATCACGATCGATCACTTTTCAAATCAATGAGTCAATTGTCACAAAATGATCGATCATCTTGTGTAATTGATCGATCACCCATGATTGGTCAACTTGTTTATATGATCGACCATTTCTTGGTTTTTAGAAATCAAAACTTATGAACTTTCCTTTATTGCCGCTAACTTCTCTTTTGTACCCAACCCTATACAAAGAACCCTATGACTCATTGTTTGAGACATGTAATCAATGATAAACATCTTCTATTCTCAAAAGAAAATAAAGAGTGTTGTTGCGATATTCGAAGTTCTATCTGTGTTATGCATTCTCAAGCTCTTTTCAATCCAAAGCTATCTAGCTACTGAAGCTGTTTATGCCCCTTGTGCACGATAGCGATCATCAACATTCTCAAGCAGCTTCTGAAGGTTTTTGAGAGTTTGTTAGATCTTAAAGGTTAATGAGGGCAAAGTCTGCCTTTATCCCCTTAATTTGTCTTTAGAGGATGCTTCGACCTATGAGAAGAATTTGGGTACTATGCAGAAGAGCTTTCCTATCGATTATCTTGGCATGTCATTGCCAAATGGGAGACTTAGATAGATACATTGGTTGCTTGTTAGGGAGAAGTTGGTGAAGAAGCTGGTAGGTTGGAAAGCATCGTGCCATTGGAGGGGGAGGTTGGTTTTAGTGAAGGACATTCTATCAACAATTCTCAATTCCTTCTTCTCCGTTGGTGTTACCGGTTGGCATCTGTAAGCACTTAAAGGTATTGATGCACAATTTTTTTAGTTGCCATCCCCTATAATGGCAAGGGATTTGCACTGGTTGATTGGGAGGTAGTAACAATACCACTCATGGAGGGAGGATTGGGAGTGTTGCATTTTGGAAATATGAACAAGGCGTTACTCACAAATAAGTAATGAGGATCTGAGGGGAATGAGAATTACCTTCCTACCTGGTTGGTAAGATCCATTTGTGTGGTATCACCTAGCCTATGTGCACATGTGGACATTGTGACTTCATCGATCACTTTTTAGAGGTGTTTGCTCTGTCCTACAAGACTTGACTACTTCGTTGCAGCTGATTTTGGCTGATTGTAATGGATTCTGGCTTTGGAAGGATGATTAGATGAAGGAAGGATCCCTTTGTGACTTGTATCCTAGATGGTTTGCTCTGGCTTCAGATAAGTAGGCAAGTGTTGTTGATGTGTGGTCTGGGTATTCTTGGATGCCTACTTTCATGATTGAGTTATCTGACCAAAGGATTGAAGAGTTTCTATGTTTTTTCTCACGGAACTACAAGGTATGTCGTCGATGAACTTCTTCTTCGGTTGAGAACGAGAAAGATAATGAGAGAGAGGATGGATTGGGGGCTCCCGAACTCGAGGCGTTGCCTTGATGGCTTCTCCTCCCATCGGGAGGTCTATTTATAGGGCGCTAGCCCCTCGAGCCATCCGCCCCTCATCCTCGCGCCCCCACAATGTTTTCCGTCGGATCCAGTCATCCCGCAACCGCTGGCCGCGAAACGGCCGGGGTGCGGTTGCTGACCACTTAAGGTCACTTTTTTGGAACCGTTCAAACATCTCCCACTTGACCGAAGTGGTCAAAAAACGTATATGCTCCCACTATTCGTGTAGTATATACATGGAGATTTATCATATGAGGATCATTATCTACAAAACCTCTTTCTTGACTCATACATTCCTGAGTCCCATTAAACCAACATGTTTAATGTATGTTCCTGCTGCTATTCCCTTCGTTAGGGAATCAGCCAACATGTCACTGGTAGGTATGTAGGTTACCGTGATTTCTTGCTTCGCCACTATATCTTGTACATAGTGATATTGGATCTCAATATGTTTTCCTTTAGAACTATTAGCCCCACTATTAATCAAGCTTATCGCAGCTTGATTGTCACAATACATTTCAATTGGCCCTTTGACCAATTCGAGGCTTAGATTCTCTAGAAAACGCCCGATCTACATGGCATGAGTGGTGGCCATGCTACATGTAATGTACTCAGCCTCCTGGGTATGTCGAGATACACATCCTTGTTTCTTGCTACCCCAAGAAACGGCTGCACCACCAAACATGAACAGGTAACCCGATGTGGATTTTCTATCATCCACATCCCCTCCGAAATCAGCATCGGAGTATCCTACTACCTCAAGCGATTCTGCTTGATACACAAGTTTCAGATATATTGTCCCTTTCAGATATCGAAGAATCCTTTTTGCAGCTTCCCAATGTGCTGGACCGGGATTGCTTTGATATCTACTGACTAAGCTTACTGGATAAGCTAAATCAGGTCGAGTACACATCATTGCATACATTAAACTTCCCACCTCTTGTGCATATGGTACATCTAAAGGCTTCTGCCCCTTTCCGGGACACTGACTCTTACTGAGTCTCTTTCCCATCACAAGTGGTGTTGGAGCTGGAGTGCTATTCTGCATTCCAAATCTCCTTAACACAGTATGCAAATATCTTTCCTGACTAAGGCTCAATGTCCTTGAGTCCCTATCTCTTGTTATTTGAATTCCAAGAACATAAGATTCTTCGCCCATGTCCTTCATCTCAAATTCATTGCTCAATTTCTATTTGATTTCATTGAGCATTTGTATGTCATTACCTGCGAGCAGAATGTCATCTACATACAATGACATGATTGCAAACCTGCTCCCACTCTTCATGACATACACACAGTTATCCAATTTATTTGAAACAAATCCAAATTGAATAATTTTCTCATGAAATTTGAGATACCATTGCCGTGAAGACTGCTTTAAGGCATATAATGACTTTTTTAACTTGTAAACCTTTTTCTCCTGACCTTCAACCTGAGATCCATCAGGTTGTCGCATATAAATCTCTTCCTTTAATTCTCCATTAAGGAAGGTCGTCTTCACATCCATTTGGAATAATTCCAAATCCATATATGTGACTATGGCTAAGATCATCCGAATGGATGCACACTTAGCCACTGGAGAGTAGGTTTCCTGGAAATCTATTCCAGCTTGCTGAGTATAACCCTTGGAAACTAATATGGCTTTGTATTTATCAACGGTACCGTCAACTCGGTACTTTTTCTTAAATACCCACTTACATCCTATGGATTGCCTATCTTCTGGCAAATCACATAATTCCCAAACACCGTTTCGCTCGATTGAGTCCAACTCATCTCTCATGGCGGCCGACCATGATTCCGACTCAGATGAGGCCATAGCTTCATCAAAGGATATGGGATCTGTACAATCCGCGACATCCTCATCCATGGTGTAGCACGATGCCTCGCATCCATAGAAATGGTAATCTTCCATCCATGCGGGCCGTGTTCTGGGTCTCTTGTTGCCGATTATACTCGTGGGTTGTGTGGGTCCACCCACTTCCTCTAAAGGATCATCATGTTCCATAGGTTCATTCTCTACATTTGGATGATCGATATCATCCTCAAGTTCTTGTGTAATGCTGAAGTCGTCTTCATTATCCTGATAAGACAATCAGAGGATCTGATTCCTCTACTTCATACTCCTTTTCTTGATGAATTTCAAGAAAAGTTGCGTCACTACTTTCGATCAGACCTTTAGTTTCATGGAAGAACCTATACCCTTTAAAATTTTCACTATATCCAATAAACTTGCACTTTAATGTCCTGAAGTCTAGCTTGTCCCTAAGCTGACTCGGTACCAGAACATGTGCAACACATCCCCATTTCCGGAGATGGCCCAATTCGGGCTTTCTGTCATTCCATATTTCATATGGCATTGATTCTACGGACTTGGTGGGAATCCTATTCTGTATATAGTTCGCAGTCAACACTGTCTATGATGGTGTGTATGCTATCATGCAACAGGCCGTAGTTGATCTTCCTACTCCATAATTCATAATTAGTACCGTTAAGGTACTCTATTTTCCCTACCTCAGTGGCAATAGTCTTGCTTGTCATTTTGGTTGATCTAATGAAATAAATGTAGATTTGTATGAGAATAAGTAAAGTTTTTTAAAAAAACAAGACAATTATTAAGTATGGTTAAGATGAAGGTGAAACCTATTGTACTGAAGTTAAGCAATGAGGTTCATCCAACAAAGTGCCTAAAAGTTAATGAGGATATAGGATTAACTAGTTATGCAAAAAAAATAAAGATGCAAGCGTGTTTTTAATAAATAAGTTAACGGCTAATTTAACAAAAAAAATTTTGACTACAAGGAAACACAATCTATAAATCAAAGATCAATAAAAAACGAGATTCCAACAGAGATGCAATATATATACAATTTAAGCAAAAAAACTGCAACTTTATCAATTTTTTTAAAAAGGTTAATCAACCTATTTTATTGAAGGTAATCAATGGGATTCTTAATAAAATTCAACTAATTAAAGTTAAAAAACGACAAAATCACGTAAAAAGGGCTTGATAATTCTACTCCAATTTAACCAACAAGGATACTAACTTCTATCTTAAACTTTAATAAACACATTAATATCTAAAAAAATAACAAGGCTCTTCACCAACTTATTTTAAAAAACAAAAACATAGCTAGATCAATACTGTTTGAGCAACTTAATAGCAATTATGGCAAAAAAATTTAAAAATGAAAAACTTTAACACACGCAAAAAAACGTGGACTATGATTAAGGAAAACACGTTTTTTAGGAAATAAACTAAGGGAGCAGGTTTGTATTAAAAAAACAGGCCAACTTCTATTGCACGTGATATTTTCAAACGAATACAAATCTCTTGACGTTAAAAAAAACACGTGATATTTCTTAACAATATATGCAACAGGCAGGGGCAAGATCGGAATAGAACCGAACCTCCAAGCCTCTTAGGGTTTGACGATTCACAAAGAAAAGAGAGAGATGGCGGCGGCACCTCTTTCTCAACCTTCCCCGCAGCACACGGCCAACAGCGATGACACGAGGATAGAGTAACGGGCCAGGATCGAGGGTGGCGCTCTGATACCAGTCACGGAACTACAAGGTATGTCGTCAATGAACTTCTTCTTCGGTTGAGAACGAGCGAGATAATGAGAGAGAGGGATGGATGGGGGGCTCCCGAACTCGAGGCGTTGCCTTGATGGCTTCTCCTCCCGTCGGGAGGTTTATTTATAGGGCGCTAGCCCCTCGAGCCGTCCGCCCTTCATCCTCGTGCCCCCACAATGTTTTCCGTCGGATCTGGTCATCCCGCAACCGCCGACCGCGAAACGGCCGGGGTGCGGTTGCTGACCACTTAAGGTCACTTTTTCGGAGCCGTTCAAACATTTTCAAGCAGATTGGCAAGGATGGAGGAGCCTTTAGAAGATAGAGATTCATGGTGCTGGAAAGATAGTGTGTTCACTGTAAAAAAATCGTATGAAGTTATTTTTAGTCCTATTGCGCCAATCTTTAAGGAGATCTCTCAAAATTGTGCTAGGATCTAGGGCTTGAAAGTCCCTACGAGGATAAGGTTCTTCCTATGACTGCTGAGGAGAGATCAATTACGATAGGAGTTAGGCGAGCCAGGATTTTTCCTGGGTGCGATGAGACTTGAAGGAGATGTGGAGAAGAAGCGGAAGACATGTTCACCTTTTCTTTAGATGTAGTGGTTCAAGGGAGATATGGGCGATTGCAGACCTGCAAGGTGTCTAGTGGGATTGTACGAATTCTTTTTGGAGTTTGATTTCCATAGATTGGACGAGTTCAACTGAAGGGAGGATCAGAGCATGCGTGCACGTCTGGGCCATCTGTTGGCTAGAAACAATGTTATCTTCAAGGAAGGGAGATTTTACTATGAGAATGTACTTGAGCATGCCATGTGTTTGTGAAATTTAGCGCATGTATTTTTTATAGTTTTTAATATATATTTTTGGGATGAGTCTCTATTGGAGGTATGTCCCATCATTTCTTCAAAAAAGTGAAATGATTGCAAAAGGCATGTAGTAACAAGACATGGAAAGAAATAATCATAAGATAAGCCTCCAACCTAGTAACCATACCATCATGACGGATAAATCGCAAGAGAAGTGGAAGAGAATCCCCTCTTCCAAGGAGGCTTGTCTCTACATTTACTCAAAATTATATGTCGAACGAAGGATAGAATAAAATTTTCGAAAGAGTTTGTAAATGTTTACTTCTATTACTATGATGAACGACTCTAATTATAAATATAATATGAGGTATTATTATATTAATTGTTGATACTTGTAGTAAAACGCATGACCTAGTTGCATGTACTAATGAAATACATGGACTATTCATACCTAATCAAATTCATAATATAGTTGATTGTAAATCAAATATACAACCTAGTTGCAATGTTGTTTGCTTAATGATGTAGCATGATGTAAATGTAATTCTATTAATTAGAACATTCTTTAGTTGTTATAAGTTAGCATAGCACTCTATAACTATATATGTATGTAAACATGTGAGTTAATTTTTGTTGTAATACATATGTACACATATTTTCAAGTGTACCGAGATGTTGAGTTGTACACTAAGTGGAAGATGATTACTCTATTGAGAAGAGTTGTGGATGATGAATGCTTATATGTGAATAAACCACATCAAAGAAGAAAGATCCTCCATTTCAGTCTTTACTTTTTTGTAGTATTTAAATACAATATCTAAACTTATTTTTAATTCAAAGATGGCACATGTTTAGGTGCATTCTAATATTTTAAGGCAATGTTCTAATACATATTCCTAAGTAGTACTAGTAAATTTACCACATATCTTTCAATTCGTGTTATATTTATTAAGGGTTATGTTAGATTCTAGGTCTTCTATGGTTATGTGGTTGGTCCATATTATAGTGTAGGGTTTCATTTCTTACGTGATTTTATGGTTGGCTCATTTCATGGTATATATTATGCCATCTTTGTTAAAAAATGAATTTGGTTAATTTATAAAATTGTTCTAATAGCGTTTGCTCGAGTTGGATCATTCATGTCATATGGGTTGGATTCAAGCTATCTAAAGTGATAGCACCTTAAAGTGTAGAGGATAAAAATGATATGGTTAGATGTCCACGCTTCATCTATAGGAATCTCGACACATGCCATGATATGTACATACCTAGATATCTCTCATGTAATATGAGTGGTAAACTATTAGCAATCTTACTATGGATAGAAATACTCTGTTTCAATGAGAAGCGTCTTCATGTACCTAATCAGGACTCAAAACTAATGCTTAGTCTATAGAGATTTTCAATCTCCAAATCTTAGGATACAGTAACTTAGATTTCTAAACCCAATCTTGGTTTCACTATTTGTTGCATAATAATATGAAGAGGAAAATGGGGCTGCCCCCTAGGGGGAGCTAACTTAGCTCCCCCCCTCTATTTTCTTCAATTTTTTCTTTTTTTTTTGAAATTTGTTTCCGTGAATATTCATCACTATATCCCTATATTATGTCATAAAAATTTCGTGTGAAACAGAGACTCCTACGGCCTTCATCCAGACAGTCATTTTTTAACGGTAACATGATTTTTTAAATCGACCCCGTTTGGATGGAGGTCGTAGGAGTCTCTGTTTCGCATGAAATTTGAATGACATATTATATGGATTTAATAATGAATTTACACGGTTTTGGATTTCAAAAAAAATAAAAAAAATGTGAAAAAGGGGTGGGAGAGCTAAGTTAGCTCCCCCTATGGGGCATACACATTTTACCCTAATATGAACTAAGCGTAAAAGGAAACAGGATATTATCATTGTTCAACAAAATCGAGTATTGATTGCATCAAATTCAAAAGCTATCTCCATTATATATGCAGTTTGTAACAAAACTTGGCTTGGCCTCTAAGGACAGGGTAATTTGCCTTCTGACCAAAAACTATTTCACTCAAATAGTATATGATAGACACATGATGAGTATGGATCTTAGAAAGATTCAACAACGTCTTTGAGAGCTAATGTAACACCTCCAAGAAGATAGTCCCATACCGTGGAACACGAAAAGTTCCGAGTGGGATAAATAGTGAGGAGCTTACTACCGAGCAACCCGACTTAAGCATTTTGGGGGTGGTTAATCGGGTCCATATGGGCCCAATCCCAAGAGGTTGTTAAGGCCAGTAATGCTCCGTTAACGGACCGGGGACCTAAGCCCGGGACGTTACAAATGATATCAGAGCCAAATTCCCTCTAATAGTGGAAAGGGCTACCCGAGAGGTGGAGCCGCCCCTACAAAGAGGTTGGAGGAAATGGCTACCCGGAGCGTGCAGCCGCCACTATCACCGGGAATAAGTGATGGGCCCTGTCGCAACGAGGACATTGCGAATATAAGTGGGGGAGGTTGTAACACCCCCAAAAAGATAGTCCCATACCGTGGAACACAAAAAGTTCCGAGTGGGATAAATAGTGAGGAGCTTACTACCGAGCAACCCGGCTTAAGCATTTTGGGGTGGTTAATCGGGTCCATATGGGCCCGATCTCAAGAGATTGTTAAAACCAGTAATGCTCCGTTAACGGACCGGGGACCTAAGCCCGGGACGTTACAGCTAATGATGGACATATGAGCCTTCGAATAGCCACAAAACAATCATATTATTGTAGCTATATGAGTTCATGTCAGAAATAAATCCTTGTTGAATTTACATGATTAGTCGGGTCTCCATATGTGAATAGGGTTGCGTACCTTGACCATATTTGATACCATATAGTTGATGATCTAAGTGGTTAAATCAAAACAATTAATGTAAAATAATTAACTAAAGAATTCTACCCAAGACATAACTAATATCATATAATATTGTCGGATATATTTATCCCCAATCTGAGAAGAGATGACAACCTTCTTCATAGAATATCATTGGATAGATACTCTTGATGCAGATCCTTTACATAAGAATAGAGTTTAAAAGTTATCGAATTAGTCGAGTTAACAAGGTAACTTGACAAAATCAAGATGGATGGAATTTTATATCATAGATTGTCACGAGATGGTCATTCATCCTTTCACCAGAGACTATTTGTATATCTAAATGTGCATTTGGCACAATATTAGTTTTATGAAATAATCAAGAAATATATATATGTAACGTCCCAAGCATAGACTCAAGCTATTATCGAGGATAACTGACCTTCAAAATTTGTTGTGATCAGACCCAGCTAAGGCTATTGACCATAACCCAAAATGTTTAAGCTCAAGTTGTCAAGCAGGTGTCCCATTATTTGTAAATTGTAACCCATGATTACACTATGATTACTAGATACTAGGTTTGTAACACCCTAACCTCAAACATAGTACCACATGGAAAACTCACAAAGTGTGGGTGTGGTTTATAAAGTGATGGGGATTATTACTTGTCAACTTGGGCTTAAGCATTTTGGGTGGTTGTCAATGGGTCCATTTGGGTTCGAACCCAACAAGTTGTCAAGGCCAGTTTTCCTTGATAACGGACCGGGGATCTAAGTCCGGGACGTTACAAGGTTGGGGTGGTACAATCGTCCCCGCTTAAATATGCAACATCTTCATTGGCATATGAGTCATCACTTATTCCCACTATCTCTTTGTGATTACTAGTAGCAATGCATACTCTGGACAACCCTTACCTACTAGGTAATCTTTTCCACTATTAGAGGGAACTCGCGCTAATACCATTTCTAACTTCCCAAATCTAGACTTGAGAAGTTACTGATGATAATTGAAATTCAAAACTTGTTAGTCTCAAGCATAATTATACCTACATACCACAACCCAAAATGCTTAAATCCAAATTCTAAAGTAGCAGTCCTCACTTTTTATAACCCATGATCACACTTTGTGAATTACGAGATGTGGGATTATGTTGGGGTGCTATAATATATAGACGCGCTGGTGTTTGGGATGAAAATGATCGGATATGGACGTGAATATAGGTATAACCATATCCTTATCCATTTTAAAATACAAATACGAATGCGGATGTGAATATTGACATATATGAAAAATGTGTTACGATATCCTAAAAATGAATACAACTCGAAAACAAATAATGACAAAAACATTTAATAGATTAAATAAAACATGTTTAGGATGGTTTACACGTAAAATTGATATATCAAATATATTCATTTCATAATAGTTATATCAACAGTGATGGATATAATCATAACATGTTTCACGCAGTTAAAAATTCAATGACTATATTTATCTACTAAAATGAATATACAAGTATGAATGCGAATATTAGCAAATGTCAAAGTGATATCCATATCTGTATCCACTTTAAAAAGAGTATGAATATGCATGTCAAAATATGAATACAAGGAATACAGTAGCGGATTGGATACAATATATTCATATTCCTTTCATTCCTAGCTGGTGTACAATAAAGATATATGAGATACATGATCTCTAAAAGAAATCATACATATTTTTATTATGATAAAAAGGAAAAACAAAGCTCACACATGAAGCATTGGGGTGAAATAAATTCCATATGTTATCTTTTTTTGAAAAAAGATATACATTTGAGAATCTCAACATACGATTTTGGAATAAAATGATACAATTTTAGATGTAATTACTGGCGCTGAAGTGGTCCAACTAATATGTTGGATATCTAATCTTATCGTTATTCAATCCAAATTCTTTTGGTTTAATTTTCAAGATCATTTGGACTTTGATTGGGTTTGTTATATTTATATGCAATCCAATTAAATCTCATTCAACTTATCCTTAAACTATTACTAAAGTCCATCATGTTTTATTATTCCCTCAAAATGAAATAGACATAAAATACATTCTAGGATAAATTACAAAAAAATACCGCAACTATATGTCAATTTCCAATTAAGGGCCTCTTTCAAGTGCAACAAAGAGGGGCCTAGCTTTATTTTGTCTCAAATACATGTCTTTGTAAGCTTCTTCGAACCACGTATTTCGATGTTGAACCCTAAAGTTGAAATTTCAAGCCCATGTTTGTTAGATTTGAAAGATAGATCCTTAATAAGAAATCGAGAGATAGTTGGAACCATATTTTGTAATTTACCCTATAGTATATTATGATCACGCAAGCTTCGAATATTCGCAATACTCATCTCCTACATACTGATAGAGCTGATACTTCAAGATATATGTTATCACATTATCCGTCACCTTGTCCATGATTAAGCAAAATATCTCAGTTGACCATACCGTGACAACATATGAGGCCCGAACTTAAAACATGTGCTAGTAAGATCTTATAAGATGAAATCAAGGAGAGGGGTTTTTGGGGTTGCACACATGATATCCCATGTACATTTCTCTCTTATCACCTCCTTTTGGGTGTCATTAGCCATGCTAATCCCCCTGTAGATATCTCCTCCCTCATCACCACCCATTGGGTTTTCATCAATAACAATATCAAACCACATCTTTTTCTTCCAAAATCTTGCATACCTTAGGGCATATTTGATAGGGAAATATGGGTCAGAATAAGGCGTTATTTTCCTCTTCCCTTATTCCTCGTTATCCACTCCCTTAATCTCCTTTTCCCTTGTTTCTCCTTATCCACTCTTTTATTCACTCCCCTCTTCCCTTATTCCTCCTTATCCACTAACTTACAAACATTACTATTTATCCGTTATGTGTCAACCGAATGGAGAATAGCACTTAGCTATTCCTATTCTACCATATTCCCCTAATCCTTCCAATTGAACAAAAACAACGCTTATTCCAACTTATTCCCCCATCGACACCCCCTTTGATTTTCATCCTCCTTGGCTTTCTCTCCCCATATCACCTCCTCCTCAACCTTCCCTGTTGGAGGCAAATGGCACCTGGTCGGAATACCACTACCCCAACACCTCCAAACTCCATCCACGCTTGCTGAAGACCCCCAGCCACCTTCCTCTAGCAGCATCACAAGTTAGAAGCATGAAGAGACGAACAAGAAACCCCAAAAAAGAACTCAAATCACATACTCAAAATTTTTATCAAACACCAACATGGTCACATTGAGCTACATCATGAGACCCCTGGCAACAATGATCATCCTCAACTCATCCTTACATGAGCATCATCATCGATGGGCAGATGGTACCTGTTAGGCTTTCTCAAAGCAGTGACGTAGCTAATGCACGGTATAGCTACTGTCATGACGCATGTTTAGCAAGGTTAAGAAAAGAACACTCATGTGTTGCTTCAGGCGGATCGTTGCGACCGTGTACCCCCACCTGTCAATTCCAATAGATTGGTGTGGCAGCAATCACAAAGTGTGGAAACATCCCCCTATTTGACACAGGCTGAAAAAAATGTCATTAGAACAAAAAAACAAGAAATGCCCCCAGGGTTTCCTAAGATACATGCAATCTTGCAAATGTTGGACATAGATTTAAACAGAATCGATCAAAGAAGAACAGTCCAATTACTCAATCCCCACATTGCGTGCAGTTTACTACAACGATAGCCAATTTATTAAATCTAAGACAGGATTTAAAAGGTAAAAGTAAACTATCATGCCAAACTTCTTAAATCAAACTTGCAGGAAAAGACATGTTTCACTTATTATTAGAATGGAAATTAAGAGAAGACTGTCATATTCAACCATCAGGCAGACTTTGCCTTCTGTTGCTGAAAGTATACTGCATAGAGTGGCACGGCGACGCCAATGCTGAAGGCAGATAGCACCCCAAGGGTCATCTTTAACTTCTGGTTTTTCATCCTGTCCAAATTGTACATGTGTTTTGCGTGAAGATAATAGGGCTCGTCATGGCCGTGGCCCCCCATTCTCTTAACCCCTGTAGAGTGAATGGCCCGAGCTACTAGCACACCAGTAAAATATTAGTTTCAGAACATTGACAGAGGCCTAATAAAGGCATCATCATATATTGTAGCCACCATTAGTAGTAGGAGGCCATTCACAGAAGATGACTTAACAGAGACAATACATAAAATACATAGACTACAGTCAACGAAAGCATTTCTATGGGACTATATCTTACAAGTTCGTAGTATAAGAACACACTAGAAATAAAATAAAAGAACCACTTTAGGCATTAAAGAAATCAGAAATGCCTGAATTAATTAGATTATTGGTTTTGTGTGAATAGCACACAACTCTGTCAGCCCAACCTTTGTTTTAAAATCAAAATGAGGCGTCCATGAACCACATAGAATAAAATTTCAAAACAAGCACCTTATCTTTCTACAAAATTTCCACATCTATATGGATTGAATATTTGGACATGATTGACATCAAATTTGTTGGAAACGAGGTTACAACGGTATATCTCCCACTTTCAAACACCGAAACAAAACCAAGTTTTTTCTCTCTTTAAGGGGAATGGTTAACAGCTTCCTTCAATGCTTTATTGGTCATCAGTAACCAATCCTATAATATTCATTGCACGACTTCAAACAGGAAAGTCGACATGTGCAAAACATCCTTGTTTATTTCAACTTCCGATGGTTCCACATCCACTTTTCCATGAAATCTCATCACAGAAACATCTTTGTGTAGCAAATCCATATTGGCATCTGTAATTATTGCAAAGATATTATTTACATACCTATAATTAACCTTTTAAACACTGAGGCCCACATAAATTTCGGGTTGTCAAGTATTTATCGACATTGTCTTGCAATCAATAGCATCCTAATTATATGGCCCAATGTTTAAGAATGAGGAGTATCCACCGGGATTGAAGTACTAAAAATCACCCTTTTTTGAATGGTAAAAAAAGTGTTTTATCACTTGTGCTCCTCCTAGATATTGCAATATCAGTTATGCCCCTCTCTCTTTTTTTGGAATATCGGCACAGTTGTGCCCCTGGCTTTTTGCACCGTTATCATGTGTGCCCTTCCATTCGTTCAGCCGTCAATAGAGTGAACCAACCCATGGTTTATTCAAATCATGTTGTGGTTAAGACCACACCCCCTTCCTCCGCCCTTTCCAGCCTCTTCCTCCGCCCACCTCCCCTCTAGCCCCTTTGCTCACCCACCTCTCCCTCCAGCCCTTTCCTCCGCTTCCCTCTTCATCTGCCCTCCAGCCCCTTCTTGTTGCAGGTGATGCCCACGGAGATTGGAGGATGGAGTCCCGTGAGGTGTAGCTCACCGTAGATAGGGGCTCTCGAAGACTATATCTGACCCCTTCTCTCCGTTAAACCTTTGTCTCACCTTGTCCCCTTCCTTGCACAAGTAGAACCCATAAGATTCACTTTCTTTGATCACTACAGGTCCCCATTCACCCATTCCTTGTTTCGCGCATCCGTTCCCTAATATTGGCATATCCTAATCTTCGAAGCACCAGACCTCGCCGCATCCTCACCCTGACTATAGACCCATCTTCAAGCAGCACCTACCGGATCCAGAACGTGATACAACAGCCACGAAGTACCAAGTCTATAACACAAGAAAATCCAAATACGCAAGCAACACATCATCTTTAGCAGTAGGCCCTTCTTCGTGAACCATGATCGAAGAACCATCGATCTTCTAAATTTCTAATAGAGAACGAACACATCAAAGCCCTCATGAGCTACCTGCCTTAGATCCCCTTCGCGAGCCAGCAACATCATCAGCAAGGGGATCGAACCAAGACAGAACCAATAAGCACAACTTGCTTGCTCGAGTGCAACATCTCGCCCATCGATGGAGCTCATACAACCTCCACTTCGCATTTGAGCAATAGAATTGTAGAAGAGGGAAGCATCGAGTTCATCTCTCAACTTGGCAGCAACCAGGGCTCTAATCTCATCGAGTTCATTGCCATGTAGAAGTAGGACTCCTATTACCCAGAGAAGGGAGGAGGACGAGGTCTCCTGCAACGACAAGAACAGTGATGAGAGTCAAAGCTTCTTAGGAGCTGATGGAAGAGAAGCTCCAAATAGAGGATGAGGAGGAAGAGGAAGAAGAAAGTTTACAGAAAAATGCATATCTACCCTATCTAATCAATCTAACTACCATTGTGTCTGGGGCATAACTCATATTGCAATACCTACCAATAGCATAAGTGATAAAATCCTAAAAGTTCAACCATCCTACAACAATAACTCCATCGTTCTTAAAAAAACTTATGAAATCTGTATTTCAACCATCATGCAATTATAACTCCTCGTTATTAACTGAAAACTAACCCCAGGCAATTTCCAACAGTCTTAAATGAGCAATTATCTCCTTGAAAGGTGTGTATAGTTTTCATCCTCGTCCTATCTATATCCCTCGTACCATCTAAAGCTTTCTGACTCCTCTCCCAATATTTTGCAAGTTAAAAGTCCCTCTAACCTTGCAAGCAAACACACTGATAAAATGCAGGGCAACCTGGATCATGTTTCCTAGTGATTAACATCCATTATTTCATCCATCCTCATAACCATGTCAATTAAAGAATGCAAGCACTCACATATTTCCTCTGAGTGTACTTATTGTTAATCTATGAAAAAGAAAATTGCGAGTACAATAAGATCAATACAAATATAATTTATTAACAATATAAGATTGGTAATGTCATCATATTCCAATTGAAAATACCATAAATAGTTCTTCTCACCCAAACGTGTACTGAAATCCTTGGAGTCTCTACTACCACGATATACAAGCATGAAACAAAATCAATACTGTAAATCTATGTTGTCTAATATCGTATAGATTTTCAGAGACCTCCATTGAAGTACATCAACACCCACTTTTTTTTTCAATATCCATATGGCCATTATGTCGGCATTGTCACACATACATGCAGCAGCAATTGAAGACATCAAACAATTTCAAAAAATGCACCGATGGGGCATAAAACTAGAGCAAAACAACATATTTCTCCCTAATAGAATTCATAGTATAACTTCAGAGCTAAGAAAAGGAACATGGCCATGGATATCAATTAGGATAATGTACAAATTAGGACCTCACATATGAATCCAATCACAAAATGGATTTCCCTCTTTCAAAGTAACAATTTGGGTCCCATGGCTGTTATATAAACGGTAGAATTGTCGAAATTTCAAATGTACAAAATTACCCATCAAAAGAACCACTCACCTGACCTCTCCTTCCCAAAAACCATGATCCTTGCGTCGTCTCACCCCTCCCCCCCCCCCCCAAGCCCCAAAACCCACCCCATGAGAATGCAAGTGGCTGCACGCACATCAGGTGCAAGAGCTGGGAACTTGGAAACTCCATGAGTTCAGAGGAGTACATCTACATGTTCACGTGGAAAATCACCTGTGTACACCTACCCTTTTCTCCATCTGAAATTTCGAACAATCGAGAACACACAGATAGGAGGAAGCGGGACCGTATGCCAATCATGTTGAGGGTGCACCGCCTAATGTCGAAGGAGGAGACTTCACAATGTTCGCTGTTGTGCTAGGAAAATGAGGTTTTTTTTTGGTGGGGGGTGGGGGGGGGGTCTGCTGGCCCTTGGTGCAGGAGAAGGGGGGGTTGCGGAGTTCGTGCGCCATAGCAAGAGGAGAATGGGGGTCAGGGAGGGGGGTGTCCCCATTGTTAAAGGAGAACGAGCGGTGGGAGTATTCACCCACACTACAGGAGGAGAAAAGTAGTCGGGGTACACCGTACACCACCTCTGCAGGAAGGGATCAGACATCAGAGGAAGGGAAGGGGTATATGTGGGAAGGCTTGAGGGTTTATGGAAAGAAAAGGTAGGGCGAGGGGTTGTTCTCGTGCTAGGTAATTTCATCCATCTCGTAACAGCACCATTTTGAAAACACCCCCGGGACCCAAATTGTTACTTTTGAAAGATGGAACCCATTTTGGATTTGGATCCGTGAATGAAGACCTAATATGTAAATTACCCTATCAATAAATGCGCAAACACACTAAACCTGGCTCTCCCGCTCTAGCGATTCCCTAGGTGACTGGGGAAGGGGGCAAATCCCCCCATCGCCCTTTCCCTTCGCTCAATTGAGGCATTAGGAGTTTCTGATCGAAGATCACACCTTCGATCTTCATTCTTCTTGCCAAGATCTCTCAATTTAGCTCTAGATTGTCATATCCAAATTGTGGATCTCTCCAGATCTATAATCGACAGCTAGGGCATTTGGAGATTTGGTGCTTGAGAGTGGAAAGGAGCATCTGGAGTTTATTTCAGGCGTTGTTCTAGAGCTTTCCTATCGTGCTGGCAATCGTAATTGCTAATTAAGCTGTGGATTTGGAGAGACCTATTGTACGAAAGGTGTGGGTCACGAGTAAGATTCCTGAATACTGGAAAAATGGTCTTGTGTGGGTGTGTTGGCCTTGAGTGCTGATTGGGGACTTTTTTGCCTCCTGTGATTTTTGAAGAAAATTTGGTTGGTGGGTTGGGTTTCAGCTTGCACCGCATAAAGTGTTTGTCTTAATGTCTGAGATAGTCCGTGAAAAAAGTGAAAGCCAGGTGTTTGAAGAAATGCATTATAAAAATGATGACCCTTTGAAGGAAAATTTAGCTGACACATTGAAGTTAAATGAAGTCGAATTTCCCTCTTTATCTCCTTTGAGATTTGGGAAGAAATCTAAGCTAAAACAAAGGGCTATAGGCTGGAAAGATGTTAAATCTAGGGAGAAGAAGTACTTTGCAAATGCAACAAAATGTACTCTCTGCACCAAAATCTGGAGTGGGTCCCAATTAATAGGCCTACTATGGAGAATGGAACTTATATCATTGAGTTCTCAGAGGAAGTTCAAACCTTGCAATTGCCAATCAAATCTTGTTTGATAGCTGGGTTTCAACATTCAAGAGTGGTGTTTTGAATTTTCATTGCTTTTTGAAGGGGAGGATGGATCGATGTGGGGAATTCCATTTGAGTGCGTTGGAGCACAACATATCTTGATCAGAAGCATGAAGAAGAAAAAGATTTTGTGAAGGCTTGCGCTCTTGGGGACTTCAAATTACTGAATGATTGGGTGCTCTGCTATAAGATGGTCTCCCAATTTTAGGCCAAATCTTCGAACATCCCAATTTGCATGTTGGGTTGGGCTACATAGGCTGAGCATACATCTACATAATTTGGGAGTTATCAGGTCAAGCCCATGCAATTGGAATGTAAATTTGCATGGACAAAGAACTATTGGAATTCAGAAGGCCATGTTAAACTAGGGTCTATGTGGAGATAGACCTTAAACAGCCAAAGATTGATCGTGTTGTGATCCGAAATGGGAGACAGACCTTCAAGCAAAGAATTGTTTATGAAGGACTTCCAAGATTTTGTGGAGATTACTGTGTTATAGAGCATAATTTGGAGGGATGCAACATGGGCAAAAGGAAGAACTTAAACAATGAGGATTTGAACAAAAAAGTGGCTATTTGTGTCTCAGCGAACACAGTAATATCAAAATTCAGAGGCATAACTTCAGGCCTTGGAAGTGGATCAGCAACAGCAGCCATCCAACAAAGACAGCGCTCAGATGCAGAATTCAGAGGAGATGGTTTTAATTACTTTTCCGTTGCAGCAACAGCACTCTCCCAGGTCACAGCAACAACAAATGTTTCTTGCCACTGGGCAGCAGCAGAATGTTCAACAATGTGTGGAGCAGTCACCATTGATTATTAATATGGGGTAGGTGGACACCAGCTTTCACAGCTAGGAGGGATGGTATTCCCTTAGAGAAGGATGGGACTGATGTGGGTCAGAGCTCTTTGCAGAAGCAACCTTTGGAAGCTATTCCACAGCAGAAGCCATTGATGGATGAAACACAGCAGCTACAGCAACTTGTAGGGGGTTCCTCAGCTTCAACAACCCTTGGAAGATGTTCCCCTGTCGCAGATGATGGAGATGAAAGTGCAAAAGCAGCATACACAACGGCTGCAAAGTGGTGTTGCCAATAAGTCACAGGATGAAGATGAACTGGAACATCCATAACAGGTACATAATCAACAAAAATAGCCCTTTTAGGGTTCCCAAAAAGGTCCCCTGTGAAGAAGTTGAAAAAAACGGAGAAAAGACGAATGGAGCGGTGGTGGAGACCTCGAAGGCCGGGAGGGTGTGGTTTCCCGCTGCATGGGCCTTCGTCTGGTGGGAGGGGTCGCAGGGGGAAGGGGGGAGGACTTCTACAGGAGGGGTTGACAGTGGGGTGACGCTGTTGACGGGGCATGAGGTGGGAGCTCGCAGCGGGCCGGTAGGTGGGGGAGCGAGCGGTGCCTCGGAGAAAGGGAAGGCGGTGTTGTACTGGGAGGAGGGCGAGAGGCAGGTCGTCAGTGGTGGTACAGAGCCTGTCAGAGGGGAAAGTAAGGAGTGGGTGCATGTGACTCACAGGAAGCCGGAGAGGATGTGCTTCCGGTGTGGAACTAGGGGGCACGTTGCTTCGTTCTGTTCTTCCCCGCCAAGATGCTTCTCATGCGGAAGGCCTGGACACCGCCAAGCTAAGTGCATGGCTGCTTTTGGGACTGCTCACGCGGCGGGTCCTGCGAGGGGCTCGGTTCGTCAGCGTGGCCACCACAGCTTCATTGCTTCATATGTTCGTCGGGGGGGGCTACCTTCGCCGAGGTGGTGGCGGGTGTGCCTCCACGTGCAAATGCAGCTTAGCATGCAAGTAAACCTAAACCGGTGGTGGGGGGAGGTGGTTCCTCGACCTCTAAGGAGGTAAGGGAGGACGTTCGGAGTGCCGCCGTGCATGCGGTGATCGGGTTCGTGTTGAGAGGTGTTATCGCGATGGACGTATTGAGTACCTACCTGTATGGGTTCCTTGGGTCGCGGTTCTCTGGCGATGTTGTGAAGCTGGATGATCGAAGATGCTGCGTCTGTGGACTTTCATCAATCTAGAGGGATCGCCTTCTTCAGAATGGTGATGTTGGCAATGTCTGTTGGAGAAGTTTACGTTTTGCCGATGGGTCCTGTGTGGAGGTGGAGGTCTGTGTTGCAAGGGAGAAGGGCATTCCTTTCCTATCTCGGTCGGTAGGTTGCTTGTGGAAGGCCCTAAAGCGGTGGGGCACGGTTCGTGCGGTGCTGGAAGACGGACTCAAGCCAGGCTCGTCGGTGGACGACACGATGGTCTTATTAGAGTGCACCAGGACCTTCTTGGACGAGGTACAAGGTCGGAGTTCTTTCACGGAGATGGAGGTTGGTTGCTACACGTTCAGAATCGAGTTGCAGATCGAGGAGCCTCCATCACCGCCGGAGCTTCCAAGGGAGAACGTCGGTGGGGTGACCGGCGTCGCTTCGTGTTCCGTGTTGACGATTGGCTTTCCGAGGGGAGCCTTGGGTGGAACGACGCGCAAGGTTGATTGCGCGCGGCCCTTCGCGGGTTCGTATCGGGTCCTGTGCTTGCCGTCCCACAAATTCTCTTTGCCTGGTGACGTGGATAGAAGGGTAACTGTTTGGTAGCCGCCAACTTGCTCTGTTGCACAGGATGTGGGTCCGAGAGCCCGAGCTGCATACACAGACCCTTTCGTGGATCCGGGTATGCCGCTAACCTTATATTCGGGTAACAAAGGGCCTAACCGATTCGGGTGTCACTCGGGTCTTCTCTTCATCTTCAGACCCCGCTGAGATCTTGCCATACGTGGCCTTCTCGGCCTCGCCGACTTGGCCCGTCCCATGTGGAGGGTCCGGTGTTTCGCTCCTTGGTCTTCCTCAGCGGTCGTCATCTTCATTGATCGACCCTGTCATGGCGGAGGGGAGGACGTGGACCCAGCCATCACCATCCTTCGGTCCAGCTCCTTCGTCCTCGACCGACAATGCCGATGACCTCTGTCGTGATGCTGCTGCAGCTGCTTCTTCCATGATGATGGACACCGTTACGGGCACAGATCAGTCCTCTGAGGGGACAAGTGACAGGAGGGCTGGTAAGAGATACAGAAGAAGGAATAGGTCCAGATCTTCGCGTTTGGAGGCGCAACCTTACTCGCCTTTAAAGATTATCGTTGCGAAGGCCGTGGGGGTGGCCCACATCCATGGGAGGTACGACAGTCCCAAATGAGAATCCTCTCCTGGAATGTTCGAGGGCTCGGAGACCCGGGCAAGCGGAGGACTGTGGGATCAAGATTCGTGGAGTGGGGATGCGACGTCATTATGCTACAAGAAACGAAGCTGCAATCTGTCACAGACGACGTTTAGAGATCTTTTGGCGCGAGGGGCATCGATCAGTTCAGAGCGGTGGATGCGGTGCGCACTTCTGGGGGGTTGCTGGTGGCTTGGAGAGCCTCGACTATGGCTTTCGACTCGGTTATTCGTGGGAGGCACGTGCTGACGGTGATTCTGGTGTGTACGGCTTCCTCCTTGCCAATGGTTGTATCGTGTGTATATGGTCCTTGTCGTAATGTGATTCGGGAGGAGCTCTGGGAGGATCTTCTTGAGGCGGGCAGGACGATCGCGGGAGTCCCCTGGCTCATTGGGGGGGACTTCAACGTTACGTTGCGAACGTCTGACAGGCCCGGAAACAGGGGGCAGGACCCAGGCTCGCTCGACTTTGCGGACACAATTGATTCCTTGGGTCTTGAGGTTATGGATGCGGAGGACGTCGCCTATACGTGGAGAAGCTCCAACTCTCGCTCGCGTATGGATCGTTTTTTGGCTTCACTGGAGCTTTTAGAGGCTTTCGCTCTCTCCTTTGTGGAGGCCAAGCCACGGACTTTATCCGATCACACTCCAATTGTTTGGGATTCAGGTGCTGCCCCTGCGCATAGGAGACTCTTTAGATATGAAAAATGTTGGCTAATGGAGGAAAACTTTAGGTAGGTAGTGGCCTCTCATTGATCTAGCATGGTTGTTTCTGGGTCCGCCGCGTGTCGCTTTGTACAGAAGTTAACCTCCTTACGGATAAGCATGTCTGCCTTCAAGAGGGAGTCTAGGGCGGCCAAGTGCGCGACGAGGAAGGAGGCGGAGGAGGTCATTCGGAGCTTCGATGCGTTGGAGGACCGTAGGGAGCTCTCGGTGGACGAGTTGGCTTGTCGCGATGCTGCTCAGATGAAGGTTGCCATTAAAGATCGCAAGCGGGTCACGGAATGGAGGCAAAGGTCAAGTAATATTTGGCTGCGGGAGAGGGACGCGAACACCTCTTATTTTCATCGTGTTGCTAGTGGGAGGCGCCAGTCCAATGCGTAGCGCTCCATTTTGATTGGTGGGGTCCGCGTGGAGGGGAACAAAGAAATGGGGAGAGCTATTACTAATCACTTTAAAGACATCTCATCGATGACTATTCCGAGGACTTGGAAGTGGCTGGGCCTTGGTACAACGCATGTGGCGACCTCCTTCTGTGACATGCTCACTCGCGATGTGATCCTGGAGGAGATTAAAGATGCGGTGTGGGACCTGAATGCTGATGCCGCCCCTAGACCTGATGGCTTCCCGGTATCTTTCTACAAGGAATTCTGGGATCTGGTTGGCCCTGAGGTGTTGGAGGTCATCTCTGAACTATGTCTGTGCAATGCGGGTTTCGAAAGGGTTAACCGTGCGTTGATCATCTTGCTCCCCAAGTCTTCAGCGCCGGATTCCATTGACGACTACCGCCCTATTGCGGTTTCTAACGCCCTTTATCTGATTACCGCGAAGGTCCTCGTCGATAGACTGAGATGCGTTCTTGACAGCAATGTCTCCCCGTTGCAATCCGCTTTTATTCAGGGTCACTCTTGCATCCGAGATCATTGCGGACTGGCGGAGGAGGGAAAAGCGCGGTGTGTTATGGAAGGTGGACTTTGCCGAGGCTTACGATAGCCTTGACTGGAGATTCCTTTGGTCGGTGCTTCAGAGGAAGGGGTTCTCGGAGAAGTGGATCACTTGGATGAGGCGTTGTGTAACAACGTCCTCTTTTACGGTCATGGTGAATGGTCGTCCGGAGGGGGGCCTCGTCCAGCCTCGGAGGAGGGTGTGCCAGGGTTGCCCTCTTGCTCCTATATTGTTTGTCCTCGTTGCGGACGTCCTGACTGATATCGCGCTTCGTGTTGTCAACTGCGGGCTCTCAAATGGTTACTCGAGGGAGGGTTTGCAGGTTCCGCTCCTGCAATACGCCGACAACACCCTCTTCTTCATTGAAGGGGGGTTAGCGGAGGCAAATGGCATGGTCGTGGCTCTGGAAATCTACGACGAACTGTCCGGGATGTTCAAGAATGCTGATAAATCGAAGATCGTCCCTATCGGTCTCTATGTGCATGAGGCCGATGCTTGTGCGCAAGCATTGAGATCGGGATGCAGCTCTTTGCCGATGGACTATCTGGGGATGCTCTTGGCTACGGGCAGAACGAGGACGAGAGATTGGCTCAGAGTCGTGGAGAAGGTGGAGGCGAGGTTGGCGGGATGGAAGTCGACTGTTTTGTCGAGGGGGGCGATTGATCCTCCTCAAAGCGGTCCTTTCTTCCATCCCGATTTATTTCCTTTCGAACCGGCGTATTCCAAAAGGAATTAGGGACTGGCTGGAGAAGCGGATGCGTGGTTTCTTATGGGGAAAATAGAGCGGGGGGTCGAGGGGCATTCACCTTGTTGGGTGGGAGGATATTACACTCAAAAAGAATCAGGGAGGGCTGGGAGTGAAGTCTCTCGAGCAAATGAACGAGGCTTTGTTGCTTAAGTAGGCGAGCAGAATTTGGGGTCCTGGGGAGGAACTTTGTTGTGTCGTATTGCGTAAGATCTATGGCATTGGGGGGTGCCGCCGACGTCGGATGCTCTGTTGGACTCTCCCACTCCCTTCTGGAGGGGGGTCGTGGAGGTTTTCTTGAAGAATATATCGTTGTTTAGGCCGATCCTTGGTGAGGGTGAATCCTTCGCATTTTGGTCAGACGATTGGACCGAGAGGGGGCCTTTGCTCGTGGTTCCCGCGATTGTTTGTTCTCGCTGAAGACAAATTGGTGACGGTTGCAGCTTGTTGGTCGGATGGAAATTGGTACCCGACCTTCTCCGCTAATTTCTCCGACCAGAGATTGGAGAGATTGGAGGATTTCCTGGCCTTGCTGGATGCTATTAGGGAGGTGGGGGGCCCATCGGAGGGGAGAGATCACTGGAATTGGCGTGCGGGTCCGATCACGGTCAGGAAGGCTTTTGGGCCTATCTGTAGGCCGTCGCCTTCTCGATCAGAGATTCTGATTCGCGATTGTGCGTTCTTTTGGGCTCTCAAGCTTCCCGAGCGAATTGGTTTCTTCTTATGGCTATTCCGGAGATAGAGGTTGATGACGAGGGACCGGTGTGCCAGGCTTCTGGGCGCTACCTCTGACAGGTGCCTACTTTGCGAGGAGGCGATTGAATCTGTTGAGCATCTATTCTTCAAGTGCCCCATGGTGATTCAGGTATGGCAGGGGATCGGCCTGGCATGGTGCGGCGTTGAGGATCTCCAGACATTCTGCGGCGCGCTACTGGCGAATAGAAATAGAGCTAGGAGGGAGATGCTTTATCCTCTGGTCGTATTGTGGGTTGTTTGGTTAGATAGGAATGCATTGCTCTTCTCGGGACAGCGCTTCTATAAGGAAAACGTGGGGATTCATTTTTTTTTGAAATCTAACGATTTGGAGGAGACACGGCATGGTGTTCGCCCCAAAAGCTTTATTAATAAAAAGCGGAAAACAAGAAGTTAAGAAATACAGGGACAGAGAGAGAAGGGAGAGAGATGGGATCGAGAAGATCCCATCATGAACAGAAGACGTGAATTACAGCAATGTCCAATCGTTTGGTGGAGGAGTGGGTTTTGTAATTGATCTCTCTTTCGGTCGCAGTTTTTGTATTTTCCTCCTTGTTTCTGCTTTCGCTTTATGAATAAAAGATGGGGAGAACACCGACGAGGGTATCCCCCTCATTTCAGGATTTCAAAAAAAATCAACAAAAATATCTTTTGAAGAAGAAACCATACATTCATGACAACATTATTTTTGAAAATTTGAAGATAAATCTTGGAACTAATAGAGAAAACATCTATAATGATTTGTTCAAGAAGAAACCAAAGAAAATCAAAGAATGGATAGGTGGTTTCTCTTTGCTCAAGAAGAATGAGGAGACGGAGAAGGAATTTGATGTGTCAGATAACTATCCCTCCTCAGACTCCGAATTTTGAGAAGTACACAAGAAATAAATGAAGGTTTCATTGAATAAGAGATTCAAGAAGAAGATCAAGGTCCTAGAATTTTGGACTGGTGATGATTGGGTAGTTAGACTATGGAGCTCTATTAAAGCACTTGATGACCCAACAAAGTTTGTAATTTTATGAAGTGGATGGACAGAGAAAGAATTGAATGAACCTGAGAGGAAGCTCCCAAGAAGAAATCCAAACCATAAGTACTTGGAAGTTGGAACGCATGGATTTGAATATCAAGATTCAAGATGTCTTTTCAAGCTGTGAAAAGAGGTGGAACGAGGACTCGATCTTCCACCTATCACAATAGGAACTACTTCCATTTCATGGAGTAAGTTACGTTGATGGTTTCCACTTTTTCAAGTCCTTTTTGACCATACATACTCATGTTTTTCTTACTTTCAAGGCCATGTAGGTCATACATAGTTAAACTTTCCATTTGCTAAAGGTCGCGTTGGCCAATCAAGACGTAAGGCAATATGCCTCCCAAGATGTGCTTTTGCATGCATATCTTTTTGTGAAATGAAAGGGCTACCCGAGCCCGAAAAATTACCGCTTATTAGTAAAAATTGTGTATAATTCCATCGTGTATAATTCCATTCCATGCAAGTGAACTAAGAAAAAGAGCTACCGAACCGCCCAAATGCTTTCTAGAAACTACGGAATGCACATCCAAAAGATGTGCATTACTCATAAAGTACACAAACAAATGGTCACAAAGACCATGCCTCCAAAAGGGCTCTCACATTCTAAATTACATTCTTGACATATAATCCCTCCTCCTTAAAATAACCCTATTAGAATCCTTCACCCTATCCTCCAAGCCTCTCCGGTTGCTACCGATGGATTCCCATTTTTTTATGAAAAGGAGAGTGAGGTCACGAAGTGGGATTATATTTTTTAGATGGTTATTTGTTAAGGAATTGACCTCTCGGTATATCAGGGCTGAGGAGCACCAGATCGTTGTCCTTCCACTGCTAAGTGTAGGAGGTGATCATTGCTTAGGAAAGCAGCCTCACGCATTGCCCTCTACTTTAGTGGCCTCATCATCGAAATTCACCCCAATGGTTGTGATGTCTTCCAAAGATGCCTCAACGCTTTGCAAGTAAAGAACATATGGTTGACATCATCTAAATTCACGCATACATAAATCACTTACCACCTGGAAATTCCTAGCCTTGGAGATCCCACCAAAATACATCCCCATCCGAGCAGCAAAAGGAACACTTTTACTTTCAGATGAACCTTCCAACTCCTACGTCGTACACAATGTTAAGTGATGCTAAGATCAAAGGTCACAGAGGCGCACAGGAGCACATACATTTTCTTGATGGAGAAATGTACATCACGTTAAACCCAAGAGTTTCTCACATCAATGGGCTTGTTACCAAAGCAAGGTAGACAGAAAATCATCCACCCTATACTCAGAGAGGCACGTACAAAAAAGAGGAGTCTAAGTACCATTCAACCAACTATCTGATACACAATATTGAGTGAAGATGCTAAGATCAAAGGTCATAGAGGCGCATGAGAGCATATACAACTTTTTGATGGAGAAGTTGTCCATCACGTCAAGCCCAAGAGTTTCTCACATTTGTGGACCAACCGAAGAAAGGTAGCCAGAGTCGTACCATTCAACCAACCATCTGATACATGTAGCACTTGATCATCAGTTAACATGAGCAACGAAGGCGATCATCAGTTCTTGATCACATGGATCCTCCTCTGTCCAAGCATCCATCCAGAATTAGAACAATTTTCCGCCTCCCAACAACTGTCTCGGAGATGAAACAATCTCAAGCAGCACATAACAACCATTCTTCAAGAAAGTAGATGCAATGATGTCCTACCATCGCACAAAAAGGCTAGAAGTGATCCTGTAAATGGATATTGATCACTCTTGTGAGTAAATATGTACCTTCACCTTAGATCTACACCACCACTTAGTGATCAAAGCCTTATTCATTTCCTTCAAACTAAGGACACCAAAACCTCTATCTTTGATAGATTGAGTGACGTGCCCCCATTAAACCCATATATTGAGAGAATCCATCAAATAAATCATATTTTTAAAAGGCAATCAGGAACATAATTTAATTGCACATGAAAGACCATGCAAGCAAATGCAAAGCTACTTCGTGTATCAATTTTACAAGGACAACTACGCAAGGATAGAACTTGCATCCTAGTTGACGAACCAAATGAAGGAAAGCATTCCTTTCTCAATCAAAGTAATGGCATCGATGTAAGCATGTTATAGGACATATCTGTCTATTTTCTTTAATTATTCAGTTAAACCAATGATTTGATATTAGAACAGATAGCAACAATCATTTCATTGGATAAATGCGTATTTTTTTATTTTTTGGTAGATTTTACATGGTTTCATTAAGAACATTTCTTGTTAACTTAAGGACATTTATACCATAAAGAATGAGATCTATAATTATAGTCCCTATAGGAGGTAAGTAAAATACATCTATTCTCACCATTCCCATAATGTATGAAATAAATGTATGCAAGATCTTTCATATTTTTTCCCGCGACTTTTTTATAATTAGAAATATCGTACATGTTTCTTGCTGAGGTTGTCATTATTAATGTAGCTACCACAAGGTTAGTATTATCTTCCCCGCAACACCATTGATGCGGTCGCTCAAAGAGGGTGCAACTACATGAATAAAGGGTAAGGGGGAATATCGACACTGTCCCAGTTGGAGAGACACCAAGGAGAGGAAGCATCACTAAGCACAATGGTAGCAAGATCACATAAACGAGGGCATGACAATAAACACGTTTGGGATGAAAACCCAAAAAAAATCCACTTAGGAGAGTGGCAAAGTGGAACTTAGAAGGAAGCCTTTCTTTTTGTAGGTGTGAAAGAATCTTGATGTTTGCATAAGATGGTACCATTATGTATCTTATTTTACTATTTATTAATGATTTCACAATATAATTTTAATTTTCGTTGCATTCTTAATATGTGGCATACCAATTGTTAATTTTGGCGGCCAAGTAATATCACTCCGTTTGCGAATATCAACACCCCCTACCCTTTGTCCCATTTTTATTGAAAACCCGATGGATTACTTGTAGAGTCTTCCCTTCATATTATTAAAGGGCAACCCCTCAATACGAAAAGTCCAAACCCACACCCCCGTAGAGTGTTCCCATATATGATTTTCTTGGGTATACCCAAATGAGATCTAAATGAAGCCAAACCCACTTCAGAAGGGAAAAGGCCTGGTTGAAGTTGTGGTTGGTGATGTATTTATCTTAGTATCTTTCCTAGCGACATTAAAGCTAAAAAGGTGTCTCTAGGATAGAATTTTTGTATTAAAAATCATTCCTAACGACACTTTTTCACCTTTAATGTTGAAGTACCTGATATATAGATCATAGGGTAAATTACAATTTGGGTCCTCATCTATGGGTCCGATCCCAGAACGGGTCCCGATCTTTAAATTGTAACGATTCGGGTCCCAGGGCCATTAATGTAAGGAACTTTTTGGGGCTAATGACGAGTATGCCCTTGTTTAAAAGTTGGAACTCAACCCCCATTCTCTTCCCAACATGGGCATATTCGTCATGAACCCCAAAATTTCCATTTCCTAAGGACCCGAATCGTTACAATTTAGAGATCGGGACCCATTCTGAGATCTGACCCATAGATGGGGACCCAAATTGTAATTTACCCTAGATCATATGATTTTTTGTTGCCTTGATTAATATAAAAATGAAATTGGCAAAGCCCAAGATTGCAGAGAATAGTGAAGGGTTGGGTTAATTGAGTAATTCGATCTATTTAAGATCTAATCGTACACCTCTCATGTGTTTAGTCCCACATTTACCCAGTGGAGGGACTTTGGTGTCGATCTAGCTAATATAGAGAGCCTCGTACCTCTTGTAATCCTTGAACGTTTATATGAAGATATGACCCCTTTGGTTCCCTTCTCCCATAGAGTAGAATAATTTCTGTGACTGTCACGACCCACATAAATTTATGTTTTGATGATTATGCTGTTACATTTACTATATTTATTTCAATTCTTCACATGGTATCAGAGCACACAAAGATCAAAACAAGAATTCATAAGGTTCGTGGGAGTCATAAATCATAATGACCGCCCACTTCATGAGTAAATTCCAAGAATCTTGCCAATACTATGATGATACATCTTCACAAAGTGGTGCAGACTATGACACTACTATTCTTGCATTCAATGAATCCACCTCCACCCCCACAAATGTCATTTCCTCTTACTCCACTATTTTCATCATGTGGTTCTCAAGGTAGATCTCCATCGCTTCAGCCTCCTCGTGAATCTACCTTCAATTATCCCTACACTGACTTCAACATACATGTGGATAATGAATATAAGAACCCTCTAAAGGACTACAGAATATGTCTCCTATGTAAGAGAGAATTATTTGTAATTTAGGAGGTGACCGGGAGGCATGAAAGACACTAAAAAACAAACAGGATACATAAATCCACCCATGAACTCATAGTTCTAAATCTCAATACACTATTTACATACATCTCTACAGAGTAGTACAGGATATGTCCTATTTCCATTTTTTACCTTATAATGCCCCCACGACCCACCTCCATCCCCACATATGTCATCTTCTCTTAATCACAGGATAGACATGTATCATTTCGTCGTCCTAATGATTATACATCCAACTACATTTGAATTTACTTCCATGAATATCTGACCAACTATGAATATAAGATCTAAATGATGGACTACAAAATCATATACTCCTATATTTCATTGGAGAATTATTTAAAATCTAGGGAAACGGTTGAGAAACATGAAAATCATGCAACGAGCATGATGTGTTGATCCACCAAGGAACTCCCGGTTCTGAATCACGATTCTCCAATGGATAGTAGAGTAAGTGCAACTTATGACAGTCCATTCTTTATGAGGAGACCTCTAATGCACACATTACATGGTAGATAATTTACTTTATATTAGCATATACATGTTACTATGATTATACTACTAAAAAGTTTCTGATAACACCCCCATTCCTTTCAAACAAGTATATGTTCCTAGGGATGCATTGAAATGTTTTATATAATTTGGTATTATTTTGATGCACTCCCATTGAACTTTGATTTTCTATATAAAATGAGGCTTACTACCTCGCCTCAATAATAAGTAAAATACCTTGATCACCCTTATGCTATTTAAAACATGTAGATGTCACATTAGTGAACATTTACGTGTTTGAAGGCTACTCATATGCAATTAAATGTGTTATCCAGTTAGTGAATAGGGCGGATTTGGGTGGCAAGTTCAAAGTACATCAGAAGTTGAATATATCAATACAATCCAACCTTTCCAAGTAGTATTGTTGGTAACATTCAATACACTGAAGAAGCATATCTTCCATATGAAAACATAAGCAACAAATTCAGTTAGAACAACAATCAATAAAGAAATTCGGCATGATTCAACAACTCTAGAAATAGGAAAAACATCAACATCTAGTGAATTCCAAATGCATTTACATCTTCTCATCAAGCAATCTCAGCTACCACATCATTGTTATAGTTGGTGCAAACAAGGTCAACCATCAACACCTAAAGTTGCTCCGATCTCCCAATGTTTAAAAAGGTAGAAATCATGACATGGCAACACAATATAAACTTGTCACAATGCCCAAGAAGCACAGGAATTTGTACCACTTCAGTGGTCTATTGGTTAAATAGTGTGCCTCCAATCAAAGGACCAAGGTTCAAATCCCACAAACTAATAAACATTTCCTTAAAAAACACAGGAACCCCCTCAAGGGTAAGCATGTTCCCTCTCATTTACAAGAAGCCCAGCAAACCTACTTGCAATTTACAAGACATGACTTCCTTCCACGTCAATCTGCAACTCTATTTTCATCAACACATCAAAAATTTGAGAAAATCATAATGGCGAACACCTCAGACCATGTCCAATCTGTTATTACCTCTATACAACAAATTAGCTCTACGGCCTGAAGGATCGTCAGAAAATTATCTCCGTGGCAGTACTTAGTTAACTATATAGGCTCTTAGGGTTAGAGAGTTCATCATAAAAATAGAGAAACTTATCCTTTCTCCTTCTACATGATAACCCTGGAAAAAAATTACTATTCACGCGATATCAAGTAGCATTCCATCCTCTAATTATTTTGTTTTGTTCCATGCTATTTCCATAAAAAAATGCATGTGCCATACAACCATCCCATGAAGAACTCCATTGGACATGGGACCACTTTGGTCCTAGCGGCATGACAATGTTCGACAAAGTAATATATAATTGAGCTCAAAATTTTTACTATTAATTGGAAATAATTTAATTCAATTAGTTTTAATTATACTACACTCAAATATTCCCCATTCATTAGAGCTTAGCATGATGTTCACCTAGCAATACTATATTTAAAAAAACAAATACTGATCAATACATCCTATGTTAGAGAAACAAGCAGAAGAATGAGAATTCCCTCAACCATGCAATAAAAATAAAGATGGGAGACGATGACAGGCAGAATATCATAACGGTTCATTGCTAACGCAAATCTAAAAAACTGACCATTTACGACATGAGCAGAGAGGCTTGGCTGAAATTTTAGCAAAAATCAAATAAAACCTCAACACACCCATGATGTTTCCCAATGACCCCGCACATATCTCGAAAATAAAATTTCGCTATGCATAGCAATGACACAAATGTCAGAAAAAAACCGCTTAGAAACATTACGCCTATGTTTGGCTTGAAGAGAAGAACGGCGTCTCCAAGTTGGAGAGCTCAAATCCTTAACTCATGTTAAAATAATCCTTTGAACGCTCTTGGAATCCTATAGTGTATCACATGATGATTCTACATCTGCGTTTATCGATTCGCCCTTGCTATTAAACATAAAATTATATCTTAGTTTTAACAAAATTCAAAACTATTATCCGAAGCGATAGAACTCCAACGATTTCTAGTCAACTAAAAAAGATACAAAAAATCCAGCACTATCACTTCATTATATCACAAGAATTCGCATAGCTGTCAGATCGTCGCGTTACTTAGATCTAGATAGAGGAACGTGTGGATCTGATGATTGAATCGAACGAGACTGAAACCCTAAGCGATCGAAAGAAAGGGGGAGGTTGCCTGATCTTGAGAGGGCAGCGGAGCCTTCGGAGGATAAGAGGATCTTCACGCCCGATCGTAATCCACCATTGAGAGCCATCGCCGTCGTCAGCTCGGGGCCTTCTCAACTTCCAACCCTACCGATATTTATGGTGTGCCGTGTGCGGATGCAAGACGAATAGCCTTTCTAGTGGATATTGTATTCTGGAAACTTTGCTCCTACATCTTTGCTTACAATAGAACGTCATTTTTTTAAATCAGGTGTCTTTGGTACGTAGGTTAAGGTGGATTAAACTAATCGGAGGTAATCCGTTTTTGTGTTTTAGTGCTTGGATAGAGAGTTAAATTGGAGTGGGTTAAAAGTGGGTTTGTTGTGATATGATGGTATAAAAGTTTAAAAAAGTGAGTAGTTATTGTGATGTAATTGTATTAAAGTTTGAAAAATTGAGTAGAAGTGGAGTAGTTATAATTTTTATATGATATGATGGTATAATATATTATTTTTTTATTGAATTGATGATGAAGAATTGATTATTTATTTTTTAAAAATATAAAGCGGGGCCCACATGGAGAGAGAAGGTGTGGAGTACCCTCTTGTTGAACACGGCACCTTAGTTTATCGAGAAGTAAAACTGTGTAGCCAATAACTTAACCTAAATCTCTCCCTCTCTCTCTCTCTCCCTCTCTCTCTCAATGTTAGAAAGTATTGTAGAGAAACAAATCTTAAATGACTTTGGATTGAAATTTGATAAAGTAAAATACTATGCAATAATACAAGTGCTATCAATCTTTCTAAAAATATATATATTGCACTCAACAACTAAAGACTGACATTAGACATCAATTACTAAGAGAATGTATTCTACAAGGAGAAAATTTCCTAGACTTTATAAATACAGAAAAAAAAATAACTTGCTAATATTTACTAAATCATTAAATCTTGATAGATTTGCCTATCTAAGACGACACAGGTTTATGCCAACCTAATGACATATAGAATTTTCTTCTAAAACAGAGTTTATGACGAGGATAGTTAAATAATTTCTTAAAATCTTTTGTATCAGGTAAAATATATAAGGGAACTCACTAAGAAGGAGCAAGAACTCATTAAATAAGGGAGAGAAAACTCTTCTCGATAATGAAAAAAAAGGGAGAGAATTCTTAAAAGTAAAAATAAAGGGCAAATAGATATTAAAAATAAAAATAAAGAAGGAGATCGATCTTAAAATGATATGTTGAAAATATTTAAGGGATTTTTACCCGGCAGACCCTGTAATCTTTTGCAATTACCGCTACGACCTCTGAAACATTCTAATTCCTCCCTCGACCCCGTAAACTTGTTAACCTTTACCCGGCAGACCCTGTGGTTAACCCCCATCCCTCTGACTGTTAAAATAGACCGGATTCCGTTATCTTCTCTTATATTATACCCAATTTATTTAACAAATTTACTGGAAATGTCACTCCCTCCCATCCTCCAACTCCAGCTGCTCCTCCCTCCCACCGTCCACCTCCAATTGAAGACGTCGCCTCCCCTCCTCCGGTCCACCGGCGCCCCTGCTCGAAGTCCCCATCCCCGGTCAGCCAACCTCCTCTGTTCGACAGCCCTGCCGCCGCCTGGGTCCGTTCGGCAACCCCCCCCCCCACCCCCATGTCCGCCTCTGCAACCTCCCCCGGGGTCCTCCCGCTGACTCCCCCGATCCCTCGCGTCCGCCTCTGCAACCTCCCACCGACTCCCCCGATCGGAAGCCCCCTCCCTGATGAATCTCGTATTCACCACTCTAAATCTCATTTATTAAGCTCAAATCCCTCAAAATCAACAGCATTTTAGCATCTATTCTGCATAATTAGCATTCATGCATGATTTCATAAGAATTGCATTTTAGCACAAAAATCTGCACAAAATAAGAAGCCAAAAATCCAAGCCAAAATGACCTGTAAATAGCCTAACTTCCCAGATTTTTAACTCATTCATACTAACTCCGAATGACTCAAAACCACTTCCACTGTGTATATATCAGTAACAAGAATCAATGAAAAATACAAAAAAATAACTAACCCAAATAAGCGGACCAAAAACCCAAACCCTAGTTTTAGGATTTCCGGACTAAAAGCCTCATATCTCCCTCATCTAGTGTCCGTTTTAATCCTACTCACTTTTGAACTAATGTACTATCAATTACCTTCAAAACAAGACCAAGTTCAAGTGAATCGGAGTTCATATGTGAAAGTTGGGTTTTGGGTCTCTTTTGTATATTGTATATTTTAGCGGTTTTTGACTTATTATTTTATATACTTATTTTATCAATTAATAAAAATCCAAAAAAAATTAGATTAAGGTGTCTTTATTTATCTTTAATTTTACCGTAATTTTTCCGGATTTTTATCTGATCTTAAAAATGACATAAAAATTACAAAACCCCAAAATCAAGGTGTTCTATGTACATGGGACACCCCAAAAATACCACTTTGTGCAAATGATCGATTTTGATTTTGATGTCTTCATGAAAGTTGTAGATCTCATTGAGACGAGCAATTTTGTGAAGAAACTTTTTTGATCCGAGGTCATTTACTATTTTTTATCGAATTTACAAAATCTTTTATTCTCGAATTTTCTGGTGCTGACACGTGGCAGCACCTGGTGCTGCCATGTGTCAGCCATTTTTGGGCTTTATTTTTATCATTTTTATTAAAAAAATATTAAATAAAAAAATAAAAAATAATGGACGCACGTGCGTCGCACGTGCCTCCAAGGCACGTGCTCCGCACGCACGCCTCCTCTTCCTTATCGCTCCGCCACGTGGCCCATCAGGGGCCGTCCGATCTCGGCCGATCGGACGACACCTGTGTTTCGTCTACCTCTGCTTCCTTTCCCAAATCGCACCATCACCGCCCCAATTTTTACGCCGCGGATCTCGCATCTCCGCCGCATCCCGATCATCTCCGATCGCCGCCCCGCAAATCTCGCCACCACCGCCTCATCCGAGATCTTCTCCTCGCCCACGTATCCTCGTGATTTCCAATCGAATCCCGACCTACCCCCTTATCCTATTTAAACAACCCTCCTCTGCCTCGTACACGGATCCGCCGACAGCATAAGGAGTGGGGAGAGCGACGAGGTGACAGATCGTCGCCTCCCTCGTCCTCGGCGAGGTCTGGTGGCTAGCCCCACCGTCGCAGCGCCTCTTGGCATACCGCCCCAGCTCCGGCCGCAAGCCGTCGAGCCCACGACATCAACTTCACCTTCGACTCCGCTTCGAGTTCACCGCCTACGCCGCCTCGCCGCTTCTCGCCGACAACTACCCCCGCAGCTACCTTCGACCGTCATCGTCATCGACTCCGCCTCCAAGGACGATATCTCCGCCGCGCCACTACCACCGTCCAACTCCACCGCGCATCTTCGCCGGCAAACGACATCTTCGCCGCCATCGGCGGCCGAGAACGCCAACCTCCATCAACTGCGCCTCCGCCCAGTAGCCTCGCGCCACCACCTCCCGCGCAGGACCAAGCCGTCAGCGACCACCGCTCCGCTGTTCTGCCACCGGAGCCCCGCCCCGATACCACCACCTCGCCACCGGGCGTGAGACCCGAGGCCCCCTCCCACGTGCAGGGCACGTGCCGAGGGGGAACGTTGCATCGGTGCCCCTGCAAGGATTTTAAATCACAGAGACGCCCTTGCTAGAAGTCACGTGCCCCGCACGTGACATTCCGGGAGATTTACAAGTACACCCCCGTATTCCTCCATAGTCGCGCACAAGTCCCAGCCGACCAAGGGTCACGTGCTTAGCACGTGACCTCTTGGAATTTGCAGAAGAGCACCCAGCAGTATTGATAATTACATAGAAACCCCCCACTGCCTTTATTAATTTATTTATCTATTGCATCTGTACCCCTGTATTCCCCTTTTGTTTTGAACATCTTATCTACATTATTTTATTAATCCAAAAATAGCATAATGTTCGTTAATTGATTCTCTACACTTTGACATATTGTGGGTAATTTTGTGATTGATGGTTAATTAATAAATAATTGTTTTGTGGAAATTTGCATATTTTGCCCATTTCTTGCTCTGAAATTGATAGTTAATTGACTGTTGCTCTAAAAATCCCCGAAAAATCACGTATTGTAGAGTTAATTGTGCTTGACATTGTGCCCAAAAGGATTTGCATTTGCATGCATATTTTGCCTTGTAAAAACCATTTTGCATATTTCACTATTTAATTTTTAATAGGTATTAGATCTCATATTTTTGAGGATTAGGATTTTTTCTGATATCAATCACTTAGTGCTAGATCTTAGATAATTTTGGTTCTCAAAAATAAGTAGGTTTGATATTTATTATAATTAAATTTTGAGAATCATTCTGTTTGCATTTAAAAATCCATAAAAAAATTCATATTTTATCCAAAAATTCCAAAAAAATTATAGTGCACTAATTTTATCATATTTTACATCTCGGCCAAGTTTCGTATTTTTCGGACATCGTTTGGACGTAATTCATATTTTAGTCCCTAAAATAAGGTCGAATTTGCATATTGCACCTTATATTGCATTAAAAACTCCAAAAAAAGAACGCCTTGAAAACCGAACACGAACTTTGATAGACATAACTGTAGGTTGTTCCTTTACCTTCTTGTAATCGACCTTGGGACTTGCCCAAGTAAAATAAACATAAAACCACGAGATTAAAAATTGAATAACTTATTTGTGGTATTTTCTTGACCGTTTCCGATTGCCGCCTACAACACACAACATGATAAAAACAACATTTTTAAAACAGGCATTCTAGGATTCGTCAGATGGCACCGTTACCGGGGAAGGCAAACGGCTTAGTTTTTTGTCTAAAATTTTTGTTCGGTTTTCCGTATTCGGGTAGTCTGACCCCCGAATTTTTCATTGTAAATTTCATTTTTTTCCTGCAATTTATTTTCAGCATTTATTTTTATATATTTTTGAGTCACTCTCTTACATTTTCTCACTTATTTTTCTTGCGAGGTACCTTGTACGTGGAGCGGTTTTTCAATAACCGACGCAACTTCACCGACTTTTGCATAAAACCGCAATTAATTTAAGATCGAGTCGAGTCGTGAGAGAGCGTAGAGTCTAGGTTTTTAATTCCTGCAATTTTTACATTTTTGTAATTTTACAGCGGTGTCCGTTTGGACTCTTGCGTGTGTAGAAAGACCTCTGGCTCTATTTTGTGGTGTGTCGTGGCCTGTTTCACTCTCCGGTGAGGGTGGGGCCCGACTTGAGTGGCGATTAGGATAGACCTGCACATACGGCTCTCAGAGCATTTATATTTTTGCTTGTGCTCGTAGGATCTTAAGCCACACTGCACTTTAATTGAGACGCACATAGATCGTTCAACTTAGCCAAATTTAAATCAATTCTTCCCGCTAATAGAACTTTCTGCTTAGGTGCGGTTTTTCCATCGGCTTGCACATCATATAGAATAATTTTTAAATTCTGTCTAGCATCCCACATGGAGATTGCGAGGATTCACTGTAAGTCTTCTAACTGAGCATTCATCATAGTTTTCCGCGTGCATTGGCTTTTCCCGAATTTCTCCCTCCTGTTTTATAACATAACTTTAAAGGAAATTGGGACTGGACGGTAGACGTGTATTTGTGCTCATCTAAATTTTCAGTGATCACCTCATTAAAATTGGGACTGCTAAATATAGTCGATTTCAAAATAACCCATAAAATCAAGAATTTCTGCGGAAGAGCAACCCTGACCTTGGATGTTTTTATTTTTCTGAGTAAGCGAGAGACGACACTTAAGGCTAGAGCCCAAATCCGAAATTTCAGCTCGCTAATTCTTTGTCAAGATTGATTTATCACCAACTAAAATTAAAAAGATAATAGCCGAACTCTTACGGCTTCACTATGTGAGTTGGTGAACCCGAGGTTTGATTTGTGTTTGTATTGGTGTGCGTGAACCGATATCGAAGATCAACAACCGCACATTTGATAAAATTTCTATCCTATACAATCATCTCTCTCATCTTTTGATTTTAATCTCATCATGGAAATCTTTTCAAATTTCAGATCCAACCCATCATTTCTCTCAACTCCTTCAAAAATGACCGAACATCACTATGAAAACAAATCTGTCTCGGTTTGGCCCAAATCAACTACATCCTCTTCTTTCAGTAATCCTCCAACATTTGCGGGAAACTTCCACCCGCAGATGACTTCGGCCCCCTCATTGACTCCTTACTCAAGTCATCCGACCACACGTGACCACCTACCATCTTGGACTGAACCGTCTTATTCTTAGTTTCTCGCCAATGAAACATTTCAGGATCAAAATCCTTTTAAGTCCCATGACCGGCAGAGAAATCAAACCCAGATGGAAAGACACACGCTTAATAATCATGAGCGTTGGATTGACCACGGCAGACCCCTCGTCAGACATGATACTCATATAGAGGACTGGACTGACCTCCTAGACACATATAAACCCTGTATGCTGACTCCACAATATCAAGATCTGACTAATCATGATCAAAGGTTTGAACTCTATTCAGATCAAATACACATGCCTGGATCATATAAGCAGCCTCCGTCCATAATTATTGAGGAGATATTTCTAAAAATAATGATCATATGTTGGATATTCCAAGAAACTCTCCTCTCCGCACATATAGGAAAATGGAAGAAGAAATCATTGAACAAAAACCGAGTGCTCCCATGATTGATCATGAACAGAAGTGTGATGATGATGTTTCAAGGATAAAAACAAGATTTGAATTGATGGAGGATAGATTTCAAAAATTTGCCGACCGAGTAATATCATTCTATGGTGGCTCGGATATAAGAATGAATGAGGAGAGGATTGGATCCCATGATGAAAATTTTGAGGATATTCAAAGACCTAGGGATGATTCTAACATCAACACTTCTTCTTATTATTCCCCTAGAAATGATTATGTCTCTGACCCTTATCTTGATCATCAAAGCCCCTTCTCATCTATGGAACACACCACATCACCACACCACACAGAAAATACCAAAAAATATGGGAATATTCGAAAACACCAAAAAAATCGAAAATACAGAAAATCTCATAAAAATTGAATCTGAAGAAGACCTGAATAATTTGGATCCTGCTTTACGGGAAGCACTGGAAAAACATTTGATTTTTGAACTTCCCATTATAAAGGCCATTGAACACTTCCCCGACATTAAGAAATTTTTAACGGACAGATTAATTGTCAAAAAGTCGGGACGGATTAGAACAAAAACCGAAAGACATATCTTGTCAATGGCCTCCTCCTTGGTGTTGAGGAGAAAAACCAAGAGCCGCATAGTGAAGCGGTTGCCCAGATTTGACTGCGAAATCAAAAACACAATTTTCACCCATGCCCGAATTGATGATGATTCACCAATCAATATAATCCCGACCTCTGTATTCTACGAACTCAAACTCGGACCGATCAGGAAAATACGAGAGATTGTTCAATTGGCGGACCGATCAATAAAGCGGCCGAGAGGAATCATTTCTGTCATCATGATATTCCAAGGTGCTCCGCTCAAAATGGAATTCACGATCATTGATATTGAGCATCAAGGAGAGTTCACCCAGTCTCCAATTATTCTTGGGAAACCATTCTTAGCATTATCTAAGGCAATTATTGATTGTGAGACTCGGCAAATAAATTTCACGGCATTGGAAGCACTTCGAGTTGACACCGTCTTTGAGGAAACACGATTTTCTGAGGCAACTCATAAAGTCCTCAACAACCGCAAACATAAAGAGGTAGAAGAGCCCTACCCCGCTACGACACCTGAGATAGCGGTTGTTGTTGAGACCATTGGTTTAGAGAATCTCCCCAGTATTTCAATTCCCCCGGATCTCAAAATAGACAAATCCTTCTACTACGATCCTGAGACATATGCATGGTCGCACCCATGGGCAACCTACTCTGATTATCTTGACCAAATCCTCCCAAATCAAGAGTGCACCAACATTAAGGAGATAAAGAACGAACATGTAGCCCGAATACCGACCAAGGAGAAGAATTCCAATGGCTACTCATCTGGATACTCAAGTGAACCGACAACTTCACGAAATAAGAAAAAGAGAGTTAGATTTGACCTTTCGGAAGAGGAATCAGTTGATGATCCTTCATCAGGTCCGGAAAAAGTAGTCTACATGAGTGAAGTCTGTTCGGCAGCTCTAAAGCCATATCTTCGCAAGGATCCAAAATTCGATTCTCGTTGGACAACTCCCGTTCCTAATTATTACTCACCCAAAGCCGATGCTCCTACCTTACACAAGTACACTGGAATTATATCTTATGAGCTGACTGAGACTGGAGCATCTGAAGATTCATTTGAGGATAAACCGATTGATCTTAAAAAGGAACGAATTTTGAGGAAACAATTGAAGGAACAAAAAGACATGAATATCTGGAGTATGTCCACTTTCAAATACTATTCCTCTGAGGATAACTCTGATGATGGGTACCTTTCATCTGACTCAAATATTTCATCTACTATCCATCATGATTTTTCTGAGGATGACACTGATAATGGTGGGGAATCATATGCTTCATCTCCGTCTCATTATTACGATCTCCCACCACAGGCTCACAAAAAGATCAGCCGTAAACCGCCTTAATCATCGGCTACCCACCCTCCCTCCCGACCACATCGGTCTTCTTGTACAACTTCTTCCTCTACTTAGGCCAAGGCCTAAGTATAGGGGGGGACCGATGCCATTTGTATATACCATTTCCCTCATCACATTCCGATCTCTCGATCATCCATCCTTCTTCTATACTTAGGCTGACCAGAGCCTAAGTATAGAGAGACCTGACAACCACCTGTATATACTCTCCTCATTTACATATCCTGACCACCTCTTCTTGTGTTCTTCTTCTATACTTAGACTATTCACAGCCTAAGTATAGGGGGGCAAACCATTGTATAATTTTACTCTCTTACGCTTAGCCCGAGCTATGTCTTCATTACGCTTCTTGTGCTCTGAGGACACAGCACTCGCTAAGTATAGGGGGGGTCTGTATATATACTATGTATATATTTTAGCCATACCTCATACTTGCGCATAAGTCTATATATATTTACGAGGTGGGTATTAGTTCAAAAAAAAAGTTTTGCTACTAACACTGACTTTGCCCAAAATTTTTGAAAAAAATGGCTTCTTATTCATTTTTTCATAAAAAAATTCATCAAAAGAAAAAAAATGTGTTTGCATTCCACACACCTACACTTCATCCAGCATTACATTCATTTGCATATGTGAAAAGTCATTGGGTTCTGAACCGAGTTATGAGCCGAAACCGAGAGTAGTCTGGACTTAACCTTAATCAACCTAATTTTCAGAGGAACTTCACCGAGAAATAGGATTTTAGAGTCTTCAGGCCTGTGACTTAATTCTTTGAGTTCCACATGACAATGCACAGAGTTTGACTCTTAGTGTCTAACCTGGTCTCTTCATTCTGGGTACAACTCTGGAATAAGGAATTAATTTGTACTCTCGCACTATGCACTTAGCTCAACTCAAACGGGATGTTGGAAGACTGTGTAAGTTCCTTTTCTGGTAGCGTGGAAATCTAAAGACCGGAGTACGGGTTGAAATAAAGCTTCGGAAAAGGGATGGACGGTTGGGCACAATTTTTTTTCTAAGGCCCCAAAAAATGTACGGAAACAAAAGATGCTATATCCGTAGGGGCACAACAAGATCCAAGCAGAACCACCAAAAATTCCAAATACAAAGAAACAACTACCAAAAAAAATCTGACCAAAAAGGTCCAAGCTTCAAGAAACCTGCAGATCTTGGTGGAGACTCGGCTACACTGGCCAGCTTCACAAGGAGAGGTGAACTACACTGATCACCCTCCAGTTCTTTTCTCATTCTTCTAACTTCTCCCCCAATTCGATTGTGAACACAGCGCGACAGACCTTAGAAGGAAATACCTGACTCCCCGAGGACGAGTTATTGGAGAGGAGGTTTGCGCAGTAGTCTGGCATTCTGGGTGGGAAGAGCTAAAACCTTTCACACACAAGAGTCGGTTATTCAATGTTCATAGGGTATGCTTTGGGAAGAGGATTGATCTAAGATGACTTCTAAGCCGAAACTGTAAGCATGATTTGTAGAACTCGAGGACTGTTGATTTTAAAATTCTAAGTCTCACAGAAGTTCCGACACACAAATAATCCAAAGGTTGATTTTAGGTTCACTTTCACCTTCAGCTCATGGTCTTGGAATGGAACCCAATCTCATTTCACCTAATGGCATTTCTTTTTGATGCTCAGGGACGAGCATGCTTTAAGTATAGCGGGATGATGAATCTCGTATTCATCTCTCTAAATCTCATTTATTAAGCTCAAATCCCTCAAAATCAACAGCATTTTAGCATCTATTCTGCATAATTAGCATTCATGCATGATTTCGTAAGAATTGCATTTTAGCACAAAAATCTGCACAAAATAAGAAGCCAAAAATCCAAGCCAAAATGACCTGTAAATAGCCTAACTTCCCGGATTTTTAACTCATTCATACTAACTCCGAATGACTCAAAACCACTTCCACTGTATATATATCACTAACAAGAATCAATGAAAAATACAAAAAAATAACTAACCCAAATAAGCGGACCAAAAACCCAAACCCTAGTTTTAGGATTTCCGGACTAAAAGCTTCATATCTCCCTCATCTAGTGTCTGTTTTAATCCTACTCACTTTTGAACTAATGTACAATCAATTACCTTCAAAACAAGACCAAGTTCAAGTGAATCGGAGTTCATATGTGAAAGTTGGGTTTTGGGCCTCTTTTGTATATTGTATATTTTAGCGGTTTTTGACCTATTATTTTATATACTTATTTTATCAATTAATAAAAATAAAAAAATTAGATTAAGGTGTCTTTATTTATCTTTGATTTTACCGTAATTTTTCCGGATTTTTATCTGATCTTAAAAATGACATAAAAATTACAAAACCCCAAAATTAAGGTGTTCTATGTACATGGGACACCCCAAAAATACCACTTTGTGAAAATGATCGATTTTGATTTTGATGTCTTCATGAAAGTTGTAGATCTCATCGAGATGAGTAATTTTTGTGAAGAAACTTTTTTGATCCGAGGTTATTTACTATTTTTTATCGAATTTACAAAATCTTTTATTCTCGAATTTTCTGGTGCTGACACGTGGCAGCACCTGGTGCCGCCACCTGTCAGCCATTTTTGGGCTTTATTTTTATCGTTTTTATTAAAAAAATTATTAAATAAAAAAAATAAAAAATAATGGACGCACGTGCGTCGCACGTGCCTCCAAGGCACGTGCTCCGCACGCACGCCTTCTCTTCTTTATCGCTCCGCCACGTGGCCCATCAGGGGCCGTCTGATCTCGGCCGATCGGACGGCACCTGTGTTTCGTCTACCTCTGCTTCCTTTCCCAAATCGCACCACCACCGCCCCGATTTTTACGCCGTGGATCTCGCATCTCCGCCGCATCCCGATCATCTCCGATCGCCGCCCCGCAAATCTCGCCACCACCGCCTCATCCGAGATCTTCTCCTCGCCCACGTATCCTCGCGATTTCCAATCGAATCCCGGTCTACCCCCTTCTCCTATTTAAACAACCCTCCTCCGCCTCGTACACGGATCCGTCGACAGCATAAGGAGTAGGGAGAGCGACGAGGTGACAGATCGTCGCCTCCCTCGTCCTCGGCGAGGTTCGGTGGCTAGCCCCACCGTCGCAGCGCCTCTTGGCGTACTGCCCCAGCTCCGGCCGCAAGCCGTCGACCCACGACATCAACTTCACCTTCGACTCCGCTTCGAGTTCGCCGCCTACTCCGCCTCGCCGCTTCTCGCTGACAACTACCCCCGCAGCTACCTTCGACCGTCATCGTCATCGACTCCGCCTCCAAGGACGATATCTCCGCCGCGCCACTACCACCGTCCAACTCCACCGCGCATCTTCGCCGACAAACGACATCTTCGCCGCCATCGGCGGCCGACAACGCCAACCTCCATCGACTGCGCCTCCGCCCAGTAGCCTCGCGCCCCCACCTCCCGCGCAGGACCAAGCCGTCAGCGACCACCGCTCCGCTGTTCTGCCACCGGAGCCCCGCCCCGATACCACCACCTCGCCACCGGGCGTGAGACCCGAGGCCCCCTCCCACGTGCAGGGCATGTGCCGAGGGGGAACGTTGCATCGGTGCCCTTGCAAGTATTTTAAATCACAGAGACGCCCTTGCTATAAGTCACGTGCCCCGCACGTGACATTCCGGGAGATTTACAAGTACACCCCCGTATTCCTCCATAGTCGCGCACAAGTCCCAGCCGACCAAGGGTCACGTGCTTAGCACGTGACCTCTTGGAATTTGCAGAAGAGCACCCAGCAGTATTGGTAATTACATAGAAACCCCCCACTGCCTTTATTAATTTATTTATCTATTGCATCTGTACCCCTGTATTCCCCTTTTGTTTTGAACATATTATCTACATTATTTTATTAATCCAAAAATAGCATATTGTTTGTTAATTGATTCTCTACACTTAGACATATTGTGGGTAATTTTGTGATTGATGGTTAATTAATAAATAATTGTTTTGTGGAAATTTGCATATTTTGCCCATTTCTTGCTCTGAAATTGATAGTTAATTGACTGTTGCTCTAAAAATCCCCGAAAAATCACATATTATAGAGTTAATTGTGCTTGACATTGTGCCCAAAAGGATTTGCATTTGCATGCATATTTTGCCTTGTAAAAACCATTTTGCATATTTCACTATTTAATTTTTAATATGTATTAGATCTCACATTTTTTAGGATTAGGATTTTTTCTGATATCAATCACTTAGTGATAGATCTTAGATAATTTTGGTTCTCGAAAATAAGTAGGTTTGATATTTATTATAATTAAATTTTGAGAATCATTCTGTTTGCATTTAAAAATCCATAAAAAAATTCATATTTCATCCAAAAATTCCAAAAAAATTACAGTGTACTAATCTTATCATATTTTACATCTCGGCCAAGTTTCGTATTTTTCGGACATCGTTTGGACGTAATTCATATTTTAGTCCCTAAAATAAGGTCGAATTTGCATATTGCACCCTATATTGCATTAAAAATTCCAAAAAAAGAATGCCTTGAAAACCGAACACGAACTTTGATAGACATAACTCTAGGTTGTTCCTTTGCCTCCTTGTGATCGACCTTGGGACTTGCCCAAGTAAAATAAACATAAAACCACGAGATTAAAAATTGAATAACTTATTTGTGGTATTTTCTTGACTGTTTCCGATTGCCGCCTACAACGCACAACACGATAAAAACAACATTTTTAAAACAGGCATTCTAGGATTCGTCACTCCCCCCTATCCCGCTGTAAAGCCCCCCGAAGGATACAATGCTTCATGTACAATTGGATTTCTGGAAATCTGAACTTCGTGCAGGTGGCAAATGGGTTTATCACCAATGATCGATGAAGCATCAGGTGCAAGTCCTACTTTGAATACACAAGTGCAGATGGTGATGATTGGCTTTAGATGTGTTCTACGGCGGAGGTCAATCTCGATCTTCAACGTTGTCTGTATAGTTTTGAATCTGTCTCCGATGTTGTGATTCTCACATGATTGAATAGATTCTCAGATGGTGTGGCTGTAATGGAATCTCCTGAAAACTGCAGCCTTTTATTAGATTCCAGATGCTTGATGCCCGTTGCCTTCAAATGATCAAAATCAGGCCGGGTGCCCCTGAAAACCTACAAACGAAAACCAATCTCGACCTTGAAGGCTCGGACTTCAATAGAAACAGAAGAGATGAGTGGACATACGATCGGAGGCCAGAGATTCGTGCCTTCATCCCCCTCCCGGGTCCCCGCCCGACTCGCCTCCCACGTCCGACTCGCCTGCCCCCACTGCTCGAGGCCACCCCCGCACCTGGAAGCCCCCTCGCACCCCTCCTCCCCCGGTCGACCCCGCCTGCGCATATGGTCGGAGGGCATCGACCTCACCGCACCTGGAAGACCCCTCGCCACCTCCCCCACCCCGCCCCCAACCCCCCTGGCCGCAGCACCTGGAAGCCCCCTCGCCACCTCCCCCACCCCACCCCCAACCCCCCCCCCCCCCCCCCCCCCCCGTGTCGTCTCCCTCTGGGGGCAGAGCACCATCTCGGCACCTCAAGGGATGCATGGGGCAACATCGTCGATGAGGATGACGATCTGATTTCGGAGCAGGATTATTTTTTCATATTTTTTTTAATTTTGGGTAATCCTAACCGTTCAATGGTAAATGAGTTGGGTTAACTCAAGATTAACCCAAGTAACTGACTCAAATATAGTTAAAATTGACGGCAGGGTTTGTTGGGTAAGATGGAGCAAGTTTACGGGGTCGAGGGAGGAATTAGCATGTTTCAGAGGTCGTAGCGGTAATTGCAAAAGATTACAGGGTCTGCCGGGTGAAAATCCCAATATTTAATTAAATGAAAGTAAATATAACTGAAAATATTGAAAAGAAATTATAAGTTGCGTCACTAACAAAAAGGGAAGATTGTTACTTACCTAGATTTTGCTATTGACTTTGTTTTATCTATGTTTGTAGCTTGATTGATTTTCAATAGAAGAGACAAGCATTCTGAAAGACACTACTTGAAGGATCTAGCTATAAAAAGCTCAAGGCTCAAAAGTAGAAGATAAAATTTTATAGACTCAATTCCAAAAGATCAAATGCATTTATAGAGAATATTTCAAGACTTTGGAGGTCAAAAACAAGTAGAGAAGACTCTATCGCACTTCTGCAAGTTTTGCTGAGTTAGATGATTAATGTAGTTTTTATTAGTGTTGAAAAGAAATACTATAGTTTCTACATATTCTTGATTAGCAAGAAAAGTTAAGTTACAATAATCAAATTCATAAAATCAATTTTTGGACACATGAGATCTTGACACCATGATCGATTACCCATGATCGATCAATATCTGATCCTAATCGATTAAGCCTTAGCTGCTGATTTTGATTAGATCAATCAAACTTTTGAACATGATTGATCACCATTGATTGATCATTTTTTTGACTATTATCAATCGCTTTTCAAGTTGCTACTCAATGAAAATCTAACATTCAGAAAATGATCGATCACCTTGTTCTCATCAGACGCCTATGATTGATCATCTCTAACTTTTGAATAACATCCGAATTTCCATTTTCGCTCACAAACGGCCATACTATAAATAAGATCTTAGTGATCATTGTTGAGATACACGACCGAAGAGAAACATTCTCTACTTTCAAAAGAAAAGAAAGAGTTGTATTGTATGCAATATTAAAGTATTATTTGTGATTGTGTGCTCTCAAGCTCTCTTTAATTTAAAGCTCTCTGGATACTCAAGCTTTTTGTGCTATGTAGCGATTATCATCTTTCTCGAGCAGATTATATGCTGAAAGTTCTGTAAGCTAGTGAATTAAACTTTTGTTGCTAAACTATTTTGTACTTAGTATATTATACATATGTATTATGTGAGATATGAGATCTTCATTTGGGAGTTGTCAAAGGAAGAGTTCATATTGTACAATTGGTAGTGCTACCCTTGGTTTAAAGAAGCACTAGGATAGTAGAAGCAAGCTTCATCGAGGAAGTGAAGGGAAAATCCTAAAATAGGGTTATGGGTCGTGGTTTTCACTCGTTTGAGTTTTCACATAAAAATCAGTGTATATATCATGGTTTGAATTTCTCAACTTCTATCAATATGGTTTGTGGATTTTTTAAAATATAATATTATTGATGGGATATTGTATATTGCATAATTCACTCTCTCTTTCTCTTGTGACAAACTATCATTGTCATGTTATTTATGCTTCCCAAGATGGTGGAAGATTTTGCCTTGCTCCTATTTTTTTAAGTTGTGTTTTTATGTGATTGAGAGTTTTCTCAATGGTTGGGAAAACAACCGGTCATTGTATGGAAAGTTGGTCATTGGCTGGTTACTTTGTTGCATTTTTTGGGTGACCAACCATGGTTTTAGTGATTATACACCATGGAAATGGAAGACACGACTGAAATGGGTGGACACTATTTAAAAATGGATAATTACCCTATTCAAATCACTACTCTCAAGTTAACCCAGGATAATAATCCGATGTGTTATGTAGCATTGGAGATAACTACTGTGGGTTGTGGTCGGATTGGCTACATCAATGGCCGGTGGTCGGATTGGCTACATCAATGGCCTCCACATCATACCAGATGTTAAAGAAACCTCATGGGAAAAAATGTATCTTGAGGACAACCAAGTAAAGACTTGGATTGTTAACTCTATCTCGGATGACATATTACATTTAATTCTGTGAAAGAATTTGACTCGAGACGTGGATGGTTCTCGAGAGTATGTATGGTCAGCGGAAGAAGGAATTGACGAGTTACCAATTAACTTGGGAGTTCTATAATCTTCGTCAGGGGAAGTTCTATATGTCTGCTTATTATAGTGCCTTAATGTCAAAGTAGGAAGACCTTGGTTATCATTTTGAGGAATCTTGGAAGTGCAATACTGATTGCAAGATCTATTACAGTAGAAGGTGGAAGAACATAACCTTCATTATTTCAGGTCGTCAGGGAATCCAGCTACAAGGTGTTTCATGCAATTTACCCCAAAATATTACATATTCAAATTTGAAATACTGAAACGAAATAGAAGAATTCGGGAGGGGTTCCCTGCAAAATATCCACCTCACGTGAGGTGCCACATGAGGTAACCTGGCATTGGACCTAAGTTTAATATTTAAAACATCACAGGGGGTCTGTGCAATTTTCACACATGTAAACTATCCATAAATATTTACATTACCAAATGGAAAATACAAAAAGGTATGGGGTTACTGATAAATTTACCCAAAAGTGACGCGCTATCAAACAATGCTAAACGTGCCACGTGTTCGATCGTGCGCTCCTCCTTGCGCACGTGTTCGACCTTGATTCGATGGACATGATTAGATCTGGCAGTTGGGCTCCATCCGACGGTTATGAGGCATGTTGGAAGAACACGGAAGAAGGTTGGTTGTGGCGAGCTTGAATCTGGAATATGCTCCATCCTCCGAGGTTTTCCTTCATCTACGACTGGTCCTTTAGCTTGTTGTGGTCACCCCATGTCTGCAAGAGGGTTTAAGTGGGTTCGATCCCCATCGATCGGGGCCTGGAGGTCTTGGAACATGGGCATTTGTTCTTCGTTGGATGCGAGCCGCAGAAGGCTCCTCAGGTGCTTGCTGCTGTAATAAAAGATTCTCGACACGAGGCAAAGGTCCTCGATCTAAAATGAAGCTGGAAGCGCTAGATGAAATGGTGGTGGGCTCCAGTGAAAGGCAAATGAAGGAGCTCCGATAGACCTTTATTCTTGAATAATCGGGAGTGGGGGAAGGGGGACAAGGGGGTTTTGCGGAGAATGTGAAGGGGAACAAAAGTGGTATGAAATGGGGTTCGGAACCAAAGATGATCAAGGTGAATTTGGGGTTGGAGCCTAAGGCTTCAATGATTCCATTTCTTAAACTAAACTAAACTAATGCATAATTTTCTAGACTAAGGCATACTTGAAACTAAGGGAATAAAATACAATCGAAAAGATGACATGACTACAACTCTTACCTGTGTATTCTAGGGAGAAGGAAGCTCTGCTGATGGTTATTCCAATGAGGCTGGACATCCATCTCCGGCCACTCCTTCTCTACGCCAATGTGTTGGATATGCGAGCCCACGACGAGCCATTATGCAATAAATGTTATTGCGAATATCATTTCCTGATCTGAAATGAAGAATGAATCATTTGCATAATAAGTCCCTTAGTACAATTAGGGTTATGTACCATGGCCATCTTAATAATCATACAGCTGTTGATTCAACTATTGAATCATAGAGGCTAGTGCTTGGATGAATATCTAAATGGTTAGATTGAGGACTCATCAAGAACCGTCAAATGATTGTTAAGAGATGATCTCCAGCCTGAGTAGGAGATGGCAATCCTTATCTCTAAAGGTTGATATCTGACCGACCTCTTGATGTAGGTCCTCTGCATAGGAATAGAGATTCGGAGGTGTCAGATTAGTTAGGTCAAAGAGTTGACTTAACGAGATCGAGATAACCAAAGTCCTATATCGTATTCTGTCATGATATAGGCACGCATCCTCTGACCGGAGACAGATGTGTTACTATATGTCTGAATATGTACATTTGACAGACCAAGAGGTTGATGACCTGACCAAGGTCTAAACACCGGCGTGCTGGTGTGCATATAAGGGCATATGAGTAATACGATCTCTCAAAGGGATCATACAGGTTCAGTTACTGAACCGGAAGGCATGAGCTCACTCATGAGATATTGGGAAGAATCAAATTCCATGCGCATGGTCGTCTCGCTTTAGAAGCTTGACTGAATTTGTAGGTTCGATATACACTTTTGGAAAGTATATGATCAAGACCTAGGTATGATATATGCTTTTGGAAAGTATATGATCAATACCGATTCCTATTGATCGAATGAGAAACTTGCTGATAAAACCATGAAGGAGACAGTATAAAGTTGATCCAATACTTCGTTTTTATTCTGAGTCTTCCAGTATGCACGATGTACAAGTATTGGAATTACCTGAGGGTGATGTGATCATAAACGATTGTATAACCATGACGCTTCCATTCCTAGGGAGTGATGAAACGGGTTTGGATTTTAGTGACTCCTCTTGGTAGAGAAGTAATCTGATCTTAGTCCAAATGTTGGACATTGATCTGAATGTGATTCAGATGCAATGAGAAGATTAGATTTACAGTCTTGATTTAATCAAGCATCTATGGGAGGTCCGCGATCTGGATTTGAGATATGATCTCAATATCCAAGTCACTATACGTGGAACAATACAATCGCTCTGTCCTTATCTCCAAGTATTCGTGGAGAAAGCGCATTATCCTTGAAAGGGTTCAGGATGATTTCATTGTTGATAATATGTATCCGAGCATTGAGAAAAAGGATAATTAAATGTGATTTAATTATCATGATTAATATGAATTTGATTCATATTATAAAGAAAGTTGTCTTAGATAATTAAATGTGATTTAATTATCGAAGATGTAAATAATGTCAATGTGATTCATATTATTTAGGCACAAGAGAATAAAGATCCAAGATGATTAAATGTGATTTAATTATCATAGATATGAATAATGTGGATAGCAATATCCATATTAGTCATATATATTATAAATATGATTTATAATATATAAGAGAGAAATGATTGTAATTTACATTTGTTAATTAAATGTTAATGTGGATTGGATTCACATTGAACATTAAATTGAAAATGTAATTTACATTTTATTTTGGGTTGTGAATATGATTCACAAATTTTTCAATGGCAAGATTGCAATATCTACAAAATAATTGTGAATTGTTTTTGTAGAATAATTTGCAACAAAAGTTGTTGCAAATCATGGAGATTACATAGAAGACAAAATAGCCACCTTCCTAAAGGAGGAGGGTGGATGGCCACCACTCCCATTAGGAAAGGGTGGCCGTCCCCCCTCTCCACATGGAAGGAGGCTTTCTCCCTTCTATTATCTCCATGTATTGATGATTTAATTTTGTAATTAAATTGTGTTGATTTATCAAAATATATTTAATCTAAATTAAATTTAATTGTTGTTGGTTTTTACCAACACAAATCTTGACCATTAAAAGAAACACAATCAATGAAAGCCATTGGATTTGTGTTGTCCCATGGATTGAGATCCATGGATCCTAAAATGTTATAAAAGGAGAGGCACCCCTTTGCTCTTCTTTACACATGACACAATGCTTTTGAAGCACATCTCTCTCTCTTTCTCTCTCTCTCCCTCTCATGGTCGTCCACCATGGATGCCCTAGAGAGGTTCTCCGTCGCTGCAGCGTCGTCGTTATGCTGCCCGATGGTTTGCTCGTAGAACTCCGTCTACTTCAGCGTGCCTTGATCATGAAGAAGACGTCGGATCTCGTGTGTCGAGATCAAGAGATCCGCCGCTTGGATCATAAACATGGATTGTGAGAAGCATGCGGTCCATCTCCCGTGCTAGAAAGCATCTCCTCCGTCGGATCGTACTTGAGACAGGAGGTCTCTTCGTTTAGAGACTCAATCGCAACCACAAAAATGTTTATCCTCCGTCGGATCGCAACCACGAAAACTATGGATTATTTTCAGCACTGTTTAAATTGTTTAAACACGAAAATAATAACTGAATTTTGTTCCCCATTAAATAAGGAAACCGTAGGATCTGAGTTTACGTGATTTCGATTCCATTTGCTCAAGATATGCTCATTTTAGTGAACTTGTATCCACTGTTTCGGGGACTGCGGATCATGACGTAATTAAAACATTAATTGCGGATTTGATACGCCTTGAAATGCGTGCAAATCACTTAGGCTCTGTTGTAAATTAAATTAGCAAACTTTATAAACTTACTTTGTCTAATTTGGATTTAAATTGATTGAGATATGTTATTTTTAGTAAGTGAGGGTCACTGCTGGAAATACTTTCCTAATCAAGAACCTAGTGATTGTCATTTAATCAATTAGTGAAATCAAATTGTTTAATTTCCTGGAATAATTGTGCATAAATATTTATGAAATATTTGATGATAATTATTTACTTAAATGACATTGCCTTAACCAATATTTGATTAGATGTGATCTAGATCACTAATTGGTTACATGATCTACAAGATCTTCATTCCAACAAACATGTTGCTTGAATAGGACTTGGGATTTATTTAGCAAATCTCATTATAATATTAATCAAAATTATTTTCATTATTATTATATGGTATAATTTCGGTTGAAGAACCGATGATCATCTCAAGTAAAAAGTGATCTATTTTGCATTATCCTTTCCCGAGGTAGATATGGTGTCTAGTCGGAGAGCATTGGGGCAGCGGGTTGCAACGTATGTGGTCCGTCCCACTCTTGTCGGTACTGGCATGACAACGGGTAGGGTTAGTATAATGCTTAAGAAATCATAATGTATTTCTAATTATTAAAATTCGAAATAATACGTATTTGAGATAATACCATAATCAAGTAACAATAAAAAAATGTTTGTTGGATATTAATTGGATCATTAATTTAATATGATTAGATTAATTGAAATCCAATTAAAATTAAAACACTCTATTATGAATAGAGATGTTATTTCCCTTGGAAGAATTAATCATAATGAATATGATTCATAGTGATTAATTGGAATTTGAATATGATATGGAAGATCACATAAGTGACATCCATGGTCTCCCGTCAAGGCGAAGGGTTCCGTCACCAGGGATTGTATGTAGGAGACGCCTGTCCGAAGTGACAGCTCCTGCATGCAAGCGCATCTGGATCGGGCTCTTTGCTTCTCGAAAGAGTAAGGCCGTATGCGTAGTGACCCCAAAATCAGATCCTCATATTATTGGGGCGATATTGGATTGCGCATAGTGAGTACTATTCCTGTTGACGGTTGGTTCAATTAATGACGGGTCAACATCGCCTTAGGGGTGGTGGGCCCGGGTGTTAAAGACCGAATTGGGAATGCAAGTTGGACTTGCAAGGCGGAATGTGTTCCCGCTTCTTTTTATCCGAGTTGCAGATTCTTATATTATTGGGATGTAACAAAGATAAGGAAGGAGATCCCAGATCTTGCTGAGATATGATGGTAAGTATATCTCTTACATTGAAAGTGATTAAGTGAATGAACTTTCAGTATTGATAAGGCAAGACAACTTTGATATAAAAATTCCTGAATCAAAGTAAAATATGTATATATACATATAAATATATACACTTATGCAAATTTCTTATTTCAGATAATCCTTCATTAAACCCACTCAATGTTATACTCAATAATAACCAGTAAAATATCATGGATTGGACTCATGATCCAGATATTATGCTTGCAGTTGGACACATAATGTATGTGGTTGCAATATGGAAGTCTCCTCATACTAATGAGGAATGACAATTAAATAGATAATAAGACTACAACCCTAGGATTTGTATGTCTCATAAGTCTTGATCTCATCGGATGTACTTTGGAATCCTTCTTGATTGATAGTAGGACCCCCCGAGGCCCTTCCCCCCCCATGGGCCCGTGACATGTCGAAGATGATCACAATTGTCAATTAATCCTTATAAAAATCCAAGAAGATGTATGTGCTCTTGTCATTTAATCATGAATGACTTGGTTCTCTGCATCGTGCAGAATGGTGGCTCTGTAAGAGATGATGTATTCAATTGTTTGAATACCTACCTGAACCAATATTTTAAGAGTTTAGATGGATGTAGATGATGAGTGTCATCATTCTACTATCTATACTCTAGTCATTCATGAAGCTTCGTAATATTCATATTGTATGAATTTAATGTATAAATGTTGAAATAATCTTACTTTTTTATTGAATTCTTTTGAATTTAACGTAAGAGATCCTTAGTCTTAAGCAATGGTTGTTTATAGATAAAGGGAGCACAGTGGAAGCATGGGTCGGACTCGAGTAAGAAGGAAAGTCAAAGAGTTGGCCTACTTCTATGACTTCCATATGAAATTCAAAGAGTTGGATGAATGCCAATAATGCAATAAGTTGATGTGTTGATAGTATGACTATCAAGTCTGTCTAGAATCCTTAGAGAAGGACTCGGATGGAGCATCAGAATAATCTACATAAATCACTGATATTGACTTGCTAATTGAATAAGATAAAGTCTTGTAATTTTGTCTCAATCTTCTACTACACTTGCAATGAGTTTCATATGTTTTAGAAGACTAGAAAATTTGATCTTAAGGCTTATAGTCATCCACATAGATGTTGATGCAATTATTGCAACAATCTCTATTGGATTGAAAGGCTTCATAATTTCAGTGGGAGAGCCCTTAGTCTTATATAATGTCTCTATGACCTAGATATTAGAATACACTCATTGTTTAATTTTAAATGTTGGAAATAAACATGAATTCTGTAATAAATCTATCATAAAGAGTTATGATGGAGATATTTCAGATAATAATCTAAAATCTAGTGAACTCCACTAAATTTGAAAATTGATGAATGGTTCATTAACATTTCTAAATAATGAAATTGAACCTTAAGATCAATAGGAGGATGAAGATCATTTGACAATGATCTAGCATCAAGTCTTGATCATTTGTTTATTGATTTGATCAATAGACTGGTAAGAGATGAAACTTTAGAATGTCTAAAATTTCAAAACTTACATACTTATGAATATTGTACTCGAAGTAAAATGTCCAATACACCCTTCTTAGAGAAAGGTGTAAGATGTTAAGGTATTCAAGATCTCATACATATTGATGTACGCGGATCATCTATATCATAGTAAACATTATGGATATGTGATATCCATTAATGATTATGAATGATATGAGATTTCTTCTCTTCATCTAAAGAAACCTTCGAAATGTTCAAAGATTTCATTATTTTGGTTTACAACCAAAGTTTGAAGGAAGGTAAAATGAATCTGATCTAATCTAGGTAGCATGTACCTGTTAGATGAACTCAAAGGATACCTTATGGAGATATGAATATCATTTCTATCTCAATCCTCCTAACACACCTTAACTCAATAGAGTTATAGGGAGATGCAATTGGATCATGTGTGACATGATCTTATCAATGATGAATTTTAACATAATTACCTCTTAGTTTCCATGTATATATGTAGTAGAGACTACAATATATATCCTTAATATGGTTCCATGCATGCAAGCTAGAATCTAGCACTTGAGAGTGCTGCTTCATTAGGAAAATAAAGGATGGTATTGAATACCTACTTTATGACCTTGAGATTCTTAAAATATCTCATCTCTGAGAATGTGATTCTTAAAGGTTGAGACTCTTGAGAATCAAGATGAAAATGAAGTGTACGAACTCATTTAATCTTGAGAATATAATGAGGCTCCTGAAATTAGAAAGTAAAAGGAAATTAAAGATGAAACACTAATACCTCTTCAAATGAGTTTGAGGATGGATTCCATGTGTCAGAGAAATCTGACAATGATCGAACTTCATGTGATGAAGCTTCTGAAGATCATAGCATGGATAGATGGATGTTAGCAATAAAAGTCTAATGTAGACTTCATATACAAGTGTTGTAAATAGACCCTCAAGGATACACCTATATGGGCAAAACCTGTAAAGGTGTAAATGGATCTTCAAGAGAAAGGGAACCTGATGAGAAGGTAGAGACCTTCAAAGCACGGTTCGTAGCCATGAGCTATACACCGGAAGAGAATACATTGCTTGCGATGAGAATTGCTCTTCGGTAACCATGCTTAAAATCATCGGAATAATGCTAACCTTAGCTACACAACTTGACTATTGCATCTTCAAGATGTAAGTCAAGATTGCATTCCTCTATAAATACCTCTATGAGGATATTCACATGAAGTAGCCCCAGGGCTTCATGGTTGAGGAAAGCAAGGTGTACAAGCTAAGGAATCCATCTATGGACTCAAATAAGCTTCTTGAAGTTGGACCATAAGATTTGATAAAATTATAAATGTTATCATTTCAGATAGAATCTTAATGAACCATGTGAAGCTTAATGGGAGTGCCCTTGTGTTCATCGTGCTAAATGTAGATGATATCCTAATCATTTAAAATGGTATAAGGATAATAATAAGTGTTTTATTATCTGTTTGTTCCATAACTTGAGATATGATTTCAAGGATACCTCTTGGATCTTAGTTCTGAAGGTGTTCAGGAGCAAAGAGAAGAGGGTATTGGGACTGTCACATTAGTAGTACACCTTGGACATATTCCATTTTATGGAAAATTCCAAGAAAGGCATCCATCCCTTAAGATATGCTACTGACCTATGTAAAGGGATAGCACCTCAAAGAGTTGAGGAAGTGAATGCTAGAACTACTTGCACTTGTGCATCAGTTATGAGAAGCTGAGTGTATGCTACATATGTACAAAAGCCAGATATCTGCCTTGCAGTGGGAGTAGTAAAGTGTTGCTAATCCTACTATGGAGAGAAAACACTTGATTGCAGTAATAACAAAATCTTCATAGATGACAAGATCTTTGAGATAGTGATCTCAAAGTCTTATCTTCGAAAGTTTAAGGCCTTGTAGATAGTGATCTATAAGGGTCTTAACCCTATGAATACCTTAAGAGATATAGATATCCATGAATGAGGGTATTCTGATAAGGATTACGGAAATACTGTGTAACTAACAAGACTGAGCATTGGTTGCATAAGATGCAACATTCGCATTAGATGCGAGCACTGTTACTGGGGATATGCAAGTGCCGTAAAAGGACTTGGCGTAGTCTCGCGGGAACATAGTGACTGATCAACTTACCAAGCTATTTTCTAAATAGCCTATGATTGTCACATGAGTACGGGTTTAAATGATTAGCTCATCAATGGCTCTTTGGGCTAGTGGGAGATTGTTGGACATGCGAGCCCACGGCGAGCCATTATGAAATAAATGTTATTGCAAATATCATTCCCTGATCTGAAATGAAGAATGAATAATTTGCATAATAGGTCCCTTAGTACAATTAGGGTTATGTACCATGGCTATCTTAATAATCATACAGCTGTTGATTCAACTATTGAATCATAGAGGCTAGTGCTTGGATGAATATCTAAAGGGTTAGATTGAGGGCTCATCAAGCACCGTCAAATGATTGTTAAGAGATGATCTCCAGCCTGAGTAGGAGATGACAATCCTTATCTCTAAATGCTCATATCTGACTGACCTCTTGATGCAGGTCCTCTGCATAGGAATAGAGATTCAGAGGTGTCAGATTAGTTAGGTCAAAGAGTTGACTTAACGAGATCAAGATAACCAAAGTCCTATATCGTATGTTGTCATGATATAGGCACGCATCCTCTGATTGGAGACAGATGTGTTACTATATGTCTGAGTATGTACATTTGGCAGACCAATAGGTTGATGACCTAACCAAGGTCTATACACTGGCGCACTGATGTGCATATAAGGGCATATGAGTAATACGATCTCTCAAAGGAATCATACAGGTTCAGTTACTGAACCGGAAGGCATGAGCTCACTCATGAGATATTGGGAAGAATCAAATTCCATGCGCATGGTCGTCTTGCTTTAGAAGCTTGACTGAATTTGTAGGTTTGATATATACGTTTGGAAAGTATATGATCAAGACCTAGGTATGATATATGCTTTTGGAAAGTGTATGATCAATACCGACTCCCAATGACTGAATGAGAAACTTGCTGATAAAACCATGAAGTATAAAGTATAAAGTTGATCCAATACTTCGGGTTTATTCTGAGTCTTCCAGTATGCAGGATGTACAGGTATTGGGAATACCTGAGGGTGATGTGATCATAAACGATTGTATAACCATGACGCTTCCATTCCTAGGGAGTGATGAAACGGGTCTGGATTTTAGTGACTCCTCTCGGTAGAGAAGTAATCTGATCTTAGTCCAAATGTTGGACATTGATCTGAATGTGATTCAGATGCAATGAAAAGATTAGATTTGCGGTCTTGATTTAATCAAGCATCTATGGGATGCACGCGATCTGGATTTGAGATATGATCTCAATATCCAAGTCACTATACGTAGAACAGTACAATCGCCCTGTCCTTATCTCCAAATATTCGCAGAGAAAGCGCATTATCCTTGAAAGGGTTCAGGATAATTTCATTGTTGATAATATGTATCAGAGCATTGAGAAAAAGGATAATTAAATGTGATTTAATTATCATGATTAATATGAATTTGATTCATATTATAAAGGGAGTTGTCTTAGATAATTAAATGTGATTTAATTATCAAAGATGTAAATAATGTGAATGTGATTCATATTATTTAGGCACAAGAGAATAGAGATCCAAGATGATTAAATGTGATTTAATTATCATGGATATGAATAATGTGGATAGCAATATCCAATTAGTCATATATATTATAAATATGATTTATAATATATAAGAGAGAAATGATTGTAATTTACATTTGTTAATTAAATGTTAATGTGAATTGGATTCACATTGAACATTAAATTGAAAATGTAATTTACATTTTATTTTGGGCTGTGAATATGATTCACAAATTTTTCAATGGCAATATTACAATATCTACAAAATAATTGTGAAATATTTTTGTAGAATAATTTGCAACAAAAGTTGTTGCAAATCATGGAGATTACATAGAAGACAAAATAGCCACCTTCCTAAAGGAGGAGGGTGGACGACCACCACTCCCATTAGGAAAGGGTGGCCGCCCCCCCTCTCCACATGGAAGGAGGCTTTCTCTCTTCCATTATCTCCATGTATTGATGATTTATTTTTGTGATTAAATTGTGTTGATTTATCAATATATATAATCTAAATTAAATTAATTGTTGTTGGTTTTACCAACACAAATCTTGACCATTAAAAGAAACACAATCAATGAGAGCCATTGGATTTGTGTTGTCCCATGGATTGAGATCCATGGATCCCAGAATGTTATAAAAGGAGAGGCACCCCTTTGCTCTTCTTTACACATGACACAATGCTTTTGAAGCACATCTCTCTCTCTCTCTCTCTTCCTCTCATGGCCGTCCACCATGGATGCTCTAGAGAGGTTCTCCATCACCACAGCGTCGTCGTTATGTTGCCCGATGGTTTACTCCTGGAACTCCGTCTACTTCGGCGTGCCTTGCTCGTGAAGTAGACATCGGATCTCGTGTGTCGAGATCAGGAGATCCGTCGCTTGGATCATCAACATGGATTGCGAGAAGCACGCGGTTCATCCCCGTTCTCACAAGTGTCTCCTCCATTGGATCGGACTTGAGACAGGAGGTCTCTTCGTTTAGAGACTCGATCGCAACCACGCTTTAAGAAGTAGCCCTAATACTTGTTTGTGGTTTAGACGAAACGATCCGAGAAGTGTTCTTGGATCATGTGGTTTCGTCACATGAAAAATTTTAATTTCCACTGCATAGAACAACCAGTCCGAATAGTCATTCTTTGTCGTATTCGATACGACGCTCACGCTTCCGTGATGCGCTTGAGGATCTAACCATATCCTTCAAAATGCTCCGTGAGCTTGTTGTTGTCACCTGCAAGCTCAAGCAATTGAGAGAAAGGGGGTTACAGAGGGTGAAGTGCGATCAAACTTCAAATGGGGTCGGGGTGCTTTATTTATAGACAAATGATGGTGGCCCTTCGCATCTCCTATTTCTCTTGATTCAATGAAGATTGATTGGATCTCAAGCTCGTGCATGAATTAAGGAGATCAAATATCCACATTTTGTCTCGGTACATGAAGCCAGAGCATGATTGGATCGAGTAGGAAAAATGGTGCAAATCAAGCTCTAATAATCGTAAGCTCGATAAGGAGGGGGTGGGGTAGTTGACCCCAGTCAACGAATGACGATCTCCTATTGGTCCAACTGGACTACTAGAAGATAAAATAGTATAGAAGAGAATAAATAAATATGAATAAAATAATAAATAAATTGATTAATTAAAAGTTAAAACATGAAAAATATTTATTATTTTATGTAGTATTTTTTGGTGATTTATATTTATTTTTACAAGCTAATTTATTATATGTTAGTTCTTGCATGTATAATTATATGTATTTTTACCTATATTTGATATATTTTATTTTTATTTTAAAATTTACATTTTTATAATTTTATATAGATATATATTTTTTAAATACATATTTAGTATTTTTATCGTATTTTTTATATTAACTTAAATAATTAGTATATATTATATAGGTATCTTACAAGTATATTTTACATATGCAATATAGTATATTATTTATTTATATTTATTTTTATTCTTTTATTTTAATTTTATTACTTACATATAGTTTGAATAATATTTACACGTTTAAAAATTATAAGAATGCTAAAAATATAAAGAGTAAATATATTGACTATTATATATAGGTATAATGCACAACGAAGGCCCAAAAGCCAACTATTGTACCTTAACTCCAAATTGAATGAAATCACTTTTATCAAATATGCAGTTTTATTTTATGAACAATAAAGGTAAATTTGGTCAATTTTGAGTTTGTATGGAAAAGATACATGCCCGAGAAGTTTTCTTTGTAGCTTTTTATTCTCTGTGTCCTGGGCATACTGTGCATTATTTTTGAATGAAATAGTTTTTTTATTTTTTTATATTTTTATGAACAAAGTTTATATTCAAAGTTTATTGATTTGATGTATAAATAATAAAGAATAAAACATGCCCCAAATAGCCATTATTGATGAATAAAAGTTAGGGTTTCTAGACTGTATAGTGTATAATCTCTCTACCATATCTCCTCCTATTTTATTCCTTGTCGATCAAGCCATCATGATGATCAGGTCTCGAGGTCTAGAGGTACTCAGTGTCTTCGACACTTCCTTCTTTTTCTTTTTTCCTTTATCATTTTATTTTGGTGTTAGATACAATATTCTAGGAATTTAAGACCAAAATGAAAGAATAAAGGTGATGAAATGAAGATTCATCAACTCATCATCTTAAGCATCAATAGGATCGTCTAAAGTTTTTCAAAAATACTTTCAATAACCTTAGGGTTCGTTTGGTTGCAGGGTTGGACAGGGTTGGGTTGGGTTGGGGTACCCCTGTAAATAGTAAACTGTGAGGAGGATTGGGATGTTTGGAAGGAGGGATGCCCCGGGTTGGGCCAACCCAACCCGGCCCAACCCTACAACCAAACGAACCCTTAGAGAAATATGCAGTATTGTTCTCTTTGACACATTTAATATGAAAGTATTTAAAAAAACTATCCAAATGCTTGAAAAAGATAGATAAATATGAGATTTAATATAAATATCAAGAGATATAAATATATTTGTAATTTAAAAAAATATAAAACAAGGGCTTTATACTGCATCCATTTTTTTGATGTATTCGTACTTTGCTTATGATGGAGAGGTACATAATGGCATCAAACTTATTCACACACACAATGAATACAAATGTAATGGAAACGTAATGGTAATGAATTGGTTTTATATTATTTACACCATGATGAAATTCTTACAGAGAAATTTATAGTTCTCATATGTTCTCTAATTTTAATAGAGCTAATATTCTACAAGTCATAAAAGAAACCGATTAATTTTTTTCACGATCCTAAGCGAAATTTTAATATTTCAAGATAAATTAAAATAAACACAACATAATATTTTTTAGTGTTTGTATAGTTGGACAATCGATGCAATGACAAAATTCTTATAAAATATTTTTGAACGAGTATAGCTTCAAAGGATACACAAATGGCAGGTAATTACTACCGTTCAATTAATTACGCATGTCATTGTTGTTAACGTCAATAAGCAATTGATCATCAATATGTATGTAGGTGAGATCAATAATTGATTAATCGTATTAGTGTCAAGATTAGGAGGGAGATGTATACTTGTATAGTGATTAGGATCGTTTAATCATCAAGGTCATGATGATGTTCAGAATGGGCACCAATGGAGTTGAAATCTAACGAAACCTACAACCAACAAGACTAACTAGTGGAGACCCGTGCTTTGCACGGGAAGTGTGTTTCTCCTTTTCATCGCATATAATTTTATCACGGAGAATTATGAAATAGATGCATCCTATAACAGACTTCATTTTGATTCAACATGCACAAAAAGGTAGTTCCTTTTAATTCATAAAATATGTCATGAGGAAGAAATACCCGTTGACTTTGTTTTCAAACATGTCTTTTCATAGGGTGTCTATTCATGAATTTTTCACTTCTACTTAATAATTCTTCATGACAAGAACGGAGGATTACTACTTGATAATTAAATGGCCATAAATCTAATAAAGAAATTCAAACTAATAGTCTCCAAGGCCTAAATATAAAGTTAGAAGTACTTCACAAAGAGGGATCTCCGTGAGGGAGTTAGCATAGACATGTGTCACTTTTATATTAGATGTGTCACTTGCACACCCCAAACAAACTTTTGCATCTATTAGTCACAAAGTGTGAGGCTTAGTTATAAAAGTGAAGGAGTACTAATTTGAGTTTAAGCATTTCGGACTTGTACGTTGCACCAGAAATTTTACGAAACATAATAAGATATCTACAACATCTTAAAAGATCTATTGAAACATACATATATAATATAAATAATCTTTCATAAAATACCAAATTGTTGTTAGAAAATACTTAATTTCCACCTTTGAAGATAAATAATAAAAAATATTTTAAAATAATCATTTTTGTTGTTGTCTTAAATTGGATATATTCTAGAAAATAAATTGATATATCACTACAAGAAAAATGAGTTGTGGTTACGGAATGTGACTACGAAAACTTGTGAAATGAATATTAAAATGCATATTATTTATATGGACAAATATTCATATCCTTATATATATTAATATATAACTGCAAGCTAATTGTGATTTTATGTAATAAAATTTGATTTCTTTCATCATAGTTAATACAATTGTAATGAAATACATAAATTTAAAATTTTGGTTCATATTATTTCACCAAATACATGTGTATTTATTATTATTATTATTGTCCAAATATGATCTATAATATTTTTATATTTGTATCAATTATTTGGGATATTGTAACATTTTTCAATACTAACCATGGTATTCATATTTTTACTTTGATAAAGATGTGGATATATTCATATCTACATCTAATCACATAAGGAAGATCTCTTAGAAGTATACACTTAAAATTTTCTATAGATATAACATCATAGTTTTTCATCCAACCAAAACCCATCTAGAAAGAGTTGATAATAAATACATTTTTAACTTTCCAAATGATAATTTTATTATTTATTTAAATTTTCTATTTTTTTAGAAAGCAAGCAACTAATTTTAAATTCTTCTAACAAAACAACGTAAAAAGTGTTCCTAGAGTTAAATCATAAGAAAAACAACAAAAGTACTGTAATATGTAAAATTTTCATTCATCGTATCAATCCTACATGTTCACTGTGAATATACCATAGTGGCATTACAACCACCACGTCATTCTCATTCTCTATGTATATATAGATAATATGCTGGTAAAAAAAGGGAAAAATTAGCTACAACACCATGTACAATATCTATTCCACGGTCTATTTTATATAGTAAGATGGAGAGGCTAATTTGGGTAAACAGTAACTATTCGATCAGGTCACCAAGTTAACTAGGGATACATATCACAAAATCGAAAGATAAAAAAGAAAGAAATTTCGAGAAGGGAACTTACATCGAGCTCGTCATTGCATCTGAAGTGCACCTTCTCAAACAAAGGTCATATACAAAATCTATCATTGCTTCCTAACGCTCATTCCAAAGGTCACGTCTCTGTCGAGCCTAGCTGATTTTCGCCCCATATTGTGCAACAATGTCATATACAAAATTTTTGCCAAGTTTCTTACTTCTAGGCTTGGTACGGTTCTTCTGCATCTCATCTCGCTTAATCAAACAACCTTTATCAAGGGTCGCGCTATAAGCGACAATAGCAGGCTTGCAAATGAAATCCCATGGGGATTTAATATGAGGTCGAGTCGCATCAAGGCCTGCTTAAAGATTGATTTGTCTAAAGCCTTCGACACCATTGAACACTCTTTCATCCTCAATGGGCTTAAGGCTATAGGGTTCTCACCGACTTGGACTAATTGGATGGAAACTTGCATCCCCACCACTTCTTTTTCCATCTTGATCAATGGAGCCCCCCACGGTCTTTTTAGGGGTTCCAGGGGGCTGCGGCAGGGTGATTCCCTTGGGCCTTAGCCCCTTGTTGTTCACTATTGGGATGGAGTCGCTTTCATGCATGGTTGAGATGGTAGTTCTAAATGGGCGTTTTATAGCCCTTGGGGTGCGGTAGGAATATCGCTTCAACCCACCTTATTTATGCCGATGACCTCCTCTTCTTCTGCAGAGGCTCCCTACGCTCTCTAATGGTCGTCAAAGAGATTCTCACCTCCTTCGAAGCAACTTCTGGACTGCGTCTCAATCCTAGGAAGAGCAAGTTGTTCAGATCTAAATGGCACCCCGACGACTTCACCTCCACTCTCGACTTGGGTATTCTAAGGCAATCTCTACCGTCTATTTACTTGGGCCTCCCCTTATCTTCTTCTTATGGAAGAAGTTGTGACTCTCAGGCCCTCAAGGATCAGATCAAGGCGCTCATCCTGGGATGGAAATCCAAGGTTTTATCCATGGAGGGCCGTGCACAACTAACTAATTCAGTTGTGAGAGGTGTCTTTATCTATTGGATTGTTGGGACCTATCTACCGCCAAATGTGGTGCACAGGATTAACTCGTATTACGCTGAATTCCTATGGGGGAGGCGCCATCATGACATATCCTGGGACACGGTTTGCCTCTCTAAGATGGAAGGGGGGGCTAGGGGTGACTTCCCTAGTGGCATTGCGTGAAGCTATGTTCGCCTCTTGGGCTTGGAGGCTCTTAACTGACGACTCTTCCATTTGGGCTGCCTTCATGCGCAAAAAGTATCTCTAGTCCAACTCCTTCTGGGAGGTGCATGCCGCTTCCTCTGGTTCCCGTCTTTGGTGTGTTATCTTGGGAAAAAGGAATGCTATCCGCCATGTAATTGCCGGTGACGCTCAACCTTATGTGTGGCTCCGATCGCCGAAGGGGTTCTCCTTCGTCGATGCTTATGACCTATTTCAAAATAAAGCTGCTTCACCACCTTGGGCGTCCATTGTCTGGAAGCAAGGCACTCCGCCTAGTTTCGCCTGTGTACTCTACCGTGCTACTATTGGTCGTTTACCAAGTACGGACTGTTTGGCAAGATTGGGATCGTGTGAGCACTATGATTGCTACCTCTACGGGAATGCTCCTGAATCTCACGATCACCTATTCTTCAATTGCTTGTTCTCTTCCAACATCTGGTTGCGGGCGTGCGTGGGATTAAGGATGCCATGCCCCCCCATCCTTTCATTGCCGCTTGTTCTCTCTTGGGTTGCTAGAGTACTGGACAAGCGTACTCGCAAAGCTGTCTCCATCCTCATTGCTGTGGTGGTTAAGTCCATATGGACCGAACACAACCGCAGATGGACCTCGTCGTGCTCCAACTTGGAAGATGTTGTTCTTTGTAACATTATCAATGACTTCAGCTTGATCAACTTAAATTGACGGAACCTAAGTTTTTGTGTAGGGGCGGACCCACTCTTTGGTGAGGCAGGGCACGCGCCCCTCCTCCCTTTTCAAATTCCCATTATATATTAATGAGGATCCATTCAAATTATGGTATATCAAGAGCAAATGCCCCCTTAATTGTCAACTTTTCAATGATTAATAACTCGCATGCCCATTGATTCTCCCAACCTATTAATACTCATGAAATTAACTTTACACCTACGATAAATACCATCCATTAATACCCATGCGAGTTGATCCTCTTAGCCTAATTAATTCATTAGTCGTCTCTCAAATTAGTCTCCACATTCCATACCCAGTCATTTTCGAAAAAAACACACCTCTCTCAACAACTATCTTTCAAATTCGTTTCAATCTTCTCATATACTCATATGTATATACAATGTTTCTCGTAGGTATAGATGACGATTTTCAATCGCACTCCATCTATCAAGTTTCTTGTATCATTAAATGATTGTGAATTTGACTAATCTCAATTTTATGTAATTTTCAATTAGATTTTGATTGTAAACTTGGCTATTCCTATTACATATGTTCATAATTATATATTGGATGAAAGAATGATAATTATGTATAGTCAAAGATGTTATCTGACTCTATTAGTGATGAAAACGACATGAACTGTTCTCAATATATTGTTAATAAGGTATGAATTGTTTTTATTGTGTCCTCGATCAGTTTTATACTTATAGTGAAAAATATATTGAACTTGGAATTTTTCTTTAAAAGTATTTTGTTAATAAAAAATACCATATAAAATTTAACAAATACAATAAAATAGGTGCCCCACCTGCTGTGAAATCCTGGGTCCGCTTCTTTTGTGCCTCTTAGGTCCGTGCTAACCACAACGCCTTAATATAATCTGTATCATTTACGATTTATACGGCTATTCTGGAGCCCCCTTTTTGTACACAATTTTCCTGTTGTAATATACGTTTACTCCTTACTTATAAAAAAACATTCAGAAACAATCTCTCCCTCCTATGTATGTATATTATATTGTATTGTATTGTATTCACCTACGAAGCAACGACTGGTAGCCTCTACTCGTGATGTGGAAATGGATGTGTCGTCATCACGGTAAATTCCCAGTGGAACCGCAATCATTGCCGTCTCCTCCGTTTCTGGAGAAAGGCACCGTACCCCCAGCCTTTCCACCACCATTATCAAAGAATTAATCGATCGCCGCACCATTTCAGTGGCAGTAAGCACTCTGCTCTGCTCGGGTAGGACATGGAAAACAGGAAAGCAGAAGCTCTGAGCTGAGGGGCGTCTGAAGTTACTACGTACTGGTGCTGTGACAGCAGCACACTAGTGATGAACGCCATCTTCGTCTCCCTCCTTTTGCTTTTTAGAGGGGGTCGTTGCTTTAGCTATCACCGAGGTGGTGTGGTGCTGTGGGTTGCAGTCTTTGCCTATGGATCGGAGCGGGGCGTCCTTGTGAGTGTGCCGCGGATCTCGAGTTGCGGGAAAGCCTTGTCGCCGGCTTTTGTTGGCCATCACTGGGCGACTACTGCGTTGGGATCAGTGAAAGTCGACGGAGGGGAGTGTGCCTCTGTATAAATGAACCGAAATTTGTGGGAGGGTGGTGGGGGATTTAACGTGGTCCCGAACTCGCAATTCACGTTCCCCAGCTTGCCAATTAGGGCAGAAAATGCTGAGGTTCCATACTCAGATTCATCTCACTTAAAGTTAGATTGATTCCATTCGAAAATAAATGAATCGAACTTAAACATTAGTTTGGATTTGATTAAATAAAGGAATCGAACATCAAAAACATAAAAACATAGATTCGTTCAGATTCGGTTCGTCAAAAGTTCGATTATATATATTCATACATACATAAAAGTATATATACATACATATTATGCATACATATAAGGAAAAAAACATTATATCATAATGAGGGTTATTCTCTTATTTTTCCAAACCCATCCAATTATCCACTCCCTAAGTCTCCATTCCATATTCCCGAAACCACTACAAATCCCTCCCCTACAAGCTACGACACCATCCTATTCTTAAACGAACCTTTAACGAGCCAAATCGGACCTTTACGAAACTTACTCGAGCCGAATTGAATCTGATCACAGTTTTCATTTTATTGAGGCGAATCGAACCAGAGCCTGAAAGTATACTAAACAAACCGAACCGAGCCTAGATTAGTTCGCTCAGTTTCGTCTTATTTACACCCCTACTGCCAATTTCTAAACTTTGTTTGGTAATTGGATTATGTTAGATTAGAGTAACTTCACGTGAATAGTCAATGTTTGAATGATTAGAGGATTGGAGAGGGTTAAATTAAGGAACGTGATGTATGCTACATTAATTTGTGATGGAATTCCAACTCAATAACGTAGGAGGGCAAAACAGGTTATCTCTGGTAACTTGATAATTAGATCTGGTCAACTGGTTGGGGGCTCGCCTGCCTAGCCCGCTCATGGGTCGGGCTTGGGTTAGGAGATTTAGGCATGTGCTGGCCCGACTCGTCCCGCAAATTTTTTTTATAAATATAAGCTGGATAATGCATGTATTAATATGATACACTTCAAGTTTCCCATATGAGACACTAGTTTTAAATAAAATTTAATAGTTTACATGTCAAGTTACATGTAAACTAGTTATACAAAGTATAAATTATATTAATATAATTATTTATACATATTAAATACCATTGTAAAATCTATGAAAAAAGAACTAGATTAGCCATGGACAGGCCCATAGCGGGCTTTGGACAGAGGTTTTTGAACCTCGGTTCAGCTCGAGCCGCATTTTGACCAGGTCTATTGATAACCAAAAGAGGCGCTAGGATCCTTTGGATATAGCTCTCCCAAATAAAAGATTGTATGTTTTGGTATTTGAATGCAGGAAAATGAACATATATTGAGCATTTTATAATTATTAGATAATTCGATAGTACGGGTGATTTGATATATTAAATGATATAAACAATGATTATAAGGTAGATTTTTCAATAGAGTGAATAAAATATAGCATGCGGAACCTATTAGGTGGAAAAGAGGATTTATGAAGAAAACCTTGGTGAGAACCCACCCAAATTCGAGGGAAAAACCTAGTTTTGGAAGAGAAGCTCGCATCCGAATGAAATCATAGTGTTTTTTTTCCTTTGGGAAGAAAAGAAAAAGTTGACTCAAACATTGGATCCATGATTGGACATGGATAGGCTTGTTCGAACTAGGAGTTATAGGCATGGTTGTTATGCGGTGAGATTGACAAGAGACAAATAAGTGGATTAATGCAAAAATATAGAGAGATCTGCTGCATTGATTTTGAACAAACCAGGGTTTTCTTATGCTTCAAGGTAGCTATGAGTAGGGATGAGCATTGGGTAGGGTCGGTCCGGTCCAACTCGGTGTCCGATCCGATAAAGTTCGAGTCCGGCCCGAGCCCGAACGATAAATAGACGGGCTTGGACTTGATTTTGGCCCGATTCAATTTTCGGGCTGGGTTCGGGCAAGCTTGGGCCCGAGCTTGAAGCCCGTGGACCGGACCGAGTATAGACCCAAGTGTAGTCCCGTATATAAGACCGATGTTTTTTCCATATGTAATTTATGATTTCTAATATCACATTTGATCTTCCTTCTTAAATTGTCATTATTCTATACTATTTAGACATCAACTGTGTTCATGTTTTGAAGAAATACATATTCAATTTGTATGTTTACATATTAAATCTGTATTATATTCACGTTTTATTTTTTTAATATAGCGGGCCGGCCCGACCCGAGCCCGACCCATGTACTTGCGGGCTGGGCTCGGGCTTGGGCCGCAATTTCTGAAATTCAACGGACCTAGGCCTGGCCCGTAAGCCCGTAAATTGAAACAGTGCTCAGGGTGGGCGAGGTTGGGCCCGGTCCGACTCGGCCCGATGCTAATCCCTAGCTGTGAGTCAGTGATGGAAAGAGGGGGGGGGAGCTTAGCCCCCCGGCTCTCGACCAAAATTCTTATATATGTTTAATATATAGTACTATATATAATCTAAATACATTATTTAATAATTAAAATTTACACGTTCTGTATAATAGCCCCCTCCCCCCAATATCTCAACCAAAAAACCAATATATAGGAAATACAGGGCTGCCCTCACCTCATTTTTCTGTAATTTTTTTATTTCTTTGAAAAATATCACCATATATATTTATGTATATATATCCCTCCAACATGCCATCCAAATTTCATCAGAAACAGAGATTCTTATGCCCTCCATCTAGAATAGGTAACCTTAATGTTTAAACATTGTTGTAATCGACCTATTCTAAATGGAGGGCACACGAGTCTCTGTATCTGACGAAATTCGAATGAAATATAGGCGGGATATATCGATGAATATACATAGTGATATTTTTCAAAAAAATAAAAAAATATGGAAAAATGAGGTGAGGAAATCCTCATTGCACCAATATATATATAAAGTCTAATTACAATAATTAACTATTAACAATACATGATGTGCATAACTAGATACTGATACATCTTTATATGTCCATCATCATATACATTTGTAAACAGTTGCAGATATGTATTTTTTATTTTATGGTATATTATATAAATAATAATTTTTTATTTTCTTTACACATACAGATATGGATTTGGATACCTCTTTCATTTTTAGGATCATAAAACAGATACGGTTATATATTTTCTAGTGTATACATATATGGATATAAATACCTATTTGTGTCCGCATGTTTGCAACAATATTTATATATGCGTCCATTTTAAAATAGATATGCAGATAAATGTACACATGTCAAAATATATATAACAAATATGATAAAGAATTGGTACACACACACACACAAACACATACACACACACACACACTTGTTTCCATCCATGTAAGTGAAAGTATTGTATAGTGTTACTTATTTGAAAATATTAAATCTAGTGGTATTACTTAATATCATATTAATAAATGTATATTTCAGTGATATGAAGAGTTTTGTAGGGATCTTTTTGTCAATATGATGTTTATAGAGATTTTTATGCCCGATTATAAGTTTATATATGTATTTTTGTAAAAATCTATTCCCAATATTAGTTTCGATCAATTACGAAATTATTGGAAACTTACCTTATAGATTGAATTTGTTTCCAAGAATCCAACTTTATAGATTCAAACTTCCATTAATGTCTTACATATCATCCAAATTTCACTCAAAACAGATCTCATTTCTTATTTCTTGGTGGTTAAAAGTCCAATCAATATTTACGAAATTTAAGTCTCGTTTAAAAGAGAAACAAACTTTTAGCCATTGATATAAAATAGCAAATGATCTTCGATTTAAGCGAAATTTGGAGGATATGTATAATATTATTGGAAGATTCTATCTATAAGGTTGGATTTTAAGAAACAAAACTGAACAAGAAATAGTTACAACACCTATTTTATGACCCACGTTATATCAAAGGAAATATTAACAACTAAAATGATAAGATAAATTAGATAAATAATATTTAAATAAATTAGCCCCCCTAAGATGAATTTTCTAGCTTCGTCCCTGCTGTGAGTATGAGGGCAAAGAAAACACACCTAGACCATGTTCATTTGGAGAATAAACACTAGAATAAGGGGTCAATTCTCTACGATTATTTCCATCCACATCCCACTATTTCACCTTATTCCACCTTTACTCCTATATTTATTACACTTACCTACCTTTATTTTACATTATTCTCCTTATTCCTATCTTTCCAATCGAACAGAGAATAAATATTTATTCTCCTTATTCACCATCTTTATTCATGCTTATTCCTGAACCGAACTCCCCCCCTGAGATAAGAGATTTCACACAAGATCCTCATGTGACGTAAGCAGTTTGTCGTAGGAGGTCCTCTCGTCATAGGTAAATAGTCCATTTCCTTTTATATTTGATTTTTGAATTATATTTTATATTTTATATTTAAGTTATTATATTTTATATGATTTTTTTGATTTTAATTTTTATAAAAGGTTCTAAGGTATATATAGTTTTCATGAATTTTGAATTTTTATAAGTGATAAAATGCAAATATATATAGACGTAACAAAACCATTTTCGTGTCTTTATAAATTTAAATGATTTTTGATAGGATTCTTAATTGATTTTATGCCTTGAATTGTCGAGACTTTCTAGAGTTTTTTTGTGATTTTGTAAGTCTGTTTTGTCCTAAAACAAAACTTATTGATGGTGCTTTATAGGTAGCAAAATTTATGATAATTTCATTTTTTTTATTATTTTTATGAAGTTGTAAAAAGGGAAAGCCTATTTTAATTTTTAAACTTGAGGTGAATTTTGAATATCAAAGAGAGGATTTTGTAGAAATCCTAAGAGTCGACCAATTCTAATTTTGTCTAATCCTAGTTCTTATTAAATTGACCCCAAATGACTTTTGGAATAAAATATATAAGATAAGATAAAAAAGGTAATTACAAAAAGAAGAACTCAATTATGCTTCGATTCCCAATTAAAGGCATCATTTTTCAATTGTAACAAAGAGGGACATGCTCATATGTTTTTGTCTTGAGCTTCAACGACCCCTATATGTCGACGTTAAATCTTTAAATTAAAAGTTCAAGACTCTGTTTGTTACAATTGAAAAATGAGGCTCATGATTGAAAATCTAGGTATAGTTGAGATCTTTTTTATAATTTACCCTAAAAATAAAAGAAAGTATTAAATAGTAACAAAAAATATATAAATAATACAGAAATTGAGCTATTTAGTACAAACCCAACATACAAATTTCAGATGCAAAATTATGAAATGTTTAAATTTTTGGGATTAGAATGCAAAGAGAAGTCTAAAAAAGGACTTTTAGGCCTCTTGAGGGGAGGGGATGCAATAATTAAAACCCACCTTGGTTTTCTATGCAAATACCCCTGTAAAGGGAGACTTAAACGCAATGAAAATATAAAGCAACACTTAGGTCCCTAATAACTACTCTAAAGTTGTACCCAAAAGACTAAATGTAATAAAATATAAAGTAATACTTAGCCTTCAACAACCATGGAAGGCTATTATTTCGACGATATTCCAACGATATATCGTCGTAATATCGCCCATATCGACGTTCTTTTGTGAAGGAAATACCTGAAAAGGAGGAAATATCGCCATATCGGTCTCATCTCGATATCGATATATCGATGATATATCGTCGATATATCGCGATATTTCCTTCCATGTCAACAACTCATGAAGTGAACAGAGCAACATTCTCTTCTTCAATCTACCATAGTTGTCCATTGTCTTCAAAATGACCTCAAATTAATTAGAAAATATCCTTTGTTAAAGTAGACAAACATCTATTCAATACATTAAAATCGTAATAGCAGGAGGGGTTAAGCAAATGGACAACTCATTCCCTGGAGCAACTTCTCTAGCTCATTTTTTTTATAAAATCCCATCTCAATTTTAGTCAAAAATATGCTCAAATAAAGCATCAATTCTAGAAGAGTGCTTCTCGTGAATGCAAATGAAAATCATTGCAATAAATTGCATCAGATCACACGTGGATGACTAACTCTTTTTTGATCAAGTTGCTTGATCTTTCAGAACATATGCAACAAATTGCAAGTGTTAGCAGAGTTATTAGATACAACCAACTAACTATCTTCTCGTCTAATGAGAAAGTTTATTTCAATGCTGTATTATAGATGTAGGATATACCGATGAACTACTTGTGTCCTTCTCAAAGGATTATGAATAGTATGGATAGTTGTACTTCTAGTATTTCAGCTTGTTGCAGTAGTGGCAATCATCCGACTGTTTGGATGTCATGTGTGTGGAATTTATGGAAGTATCGTCAACACCATGACCTTTCTTCTTCTTATAGGTCATACCCATGCTTCCGGTGCATTTACCTTTGGCTTTATGCAAATTGTTGCATAAACATATGATCACTTCAATTATTTATGTCTTTGAAGGACTTCAACATTGAGATTGATTCTATGGAGAGAACCCAATAGAATTCATCCACCTTTAAAACTCTAGACCCACCTCTGAGTTATTATGTGTGAGTCTAAGAGTCACAAGCTTAGGTCTCGAGAGACAGCTCGCAATAGAGAAACTAGGAACGAGGCATTTTCAATTTGAGAAGAGATGACAATCCTCTTTAAAGATTGATACTCGATTGACATTCTTGATATAGATCCTCTGCACAGAAAAGAGATCCATATATGTCAAATGCGGTAAGTTTAAGAGTTAACTTGACAAGATCGAGATAATAAAGACTTGTATTTTACATTGTCATGAACATGTAGACATCTTTTAACTGAAGATAGATATACATCAATGTATCTAGGTATGTTCATTTGCCAGACCATTAGGTTGATGATTTGACAAGAACTTATTTCTCGGACATATACCCCTGCATGGAGACTTTTTAGGTAAGTTCTTATTACTAATACACCCTTGCATTTGAAAGTAAACATGTACACTTTATTAATGTTTTTTCCGTATTGATTTATTGGAATATATCAAATATTATCTTCTTGTGTTTCTTTTTGATATTTGATTCTTTATTAAAATCACCTCATATTCTCTTACACTTCATTTCAGACTTCATTACATACTTCTCACACATACCTCACCTCTACTATATAATATCACTTATTCTATATACATATCTCTATATCTATATAGTAAATAAAAAAACTTTTGAGAATATTCTATTTTATTTTCAAATATTAAAACAAATAAAAATTAAACAAAAAACCAAATATATAGATATATATAGGAGTATAGTGCTTACCACATACCCATATAGTACTATCCTCTTCACATCTTCTTCTTCATATATAGACATGTCTCCTAATGCATGCTTCTTGCAGGACCATTGTAGTTGTTGATTGCTTGACTTTGACATTGCATTGTATTCTTCATTATATATTTCAATGTACATAGACTCTTTTCGTGTTTCTCCATGCTAACGAAGATTCATATTCGATTCTTATGCCAACATATTGTTCCTCATCCAAAGCAGTATTTAATCCCTACAACTCATGTCTTCAGACGTTTATGTCACTAGACAATAGGTTGAGGGATGCGCTGGTCTTTGCAGTAGTAATGGCTTAATCGTCTATCTATGAACCAACTCGTTAGAGAACATATTGATTAGTTTTTCCATCCGTTAGGTAGTTTGACCCCTGATTTTTTTTGTTTTTTTGTGTTATATTTGTTTTACTAGTTTTTATCATTTCATGTACAAATCATACATTGCTTGCTATATGTTGTGGTTTGTCAAGTTTGGAAGGGACCGAGTGGTGTTGCTATATATCCGATTTCTTATGAATATGTAGTTTATAGAAAGACGTGGCCATTATTTTTAAATTATTTGGCAATGATTTGTTAAACATAATGAATTCAACTCTCTTTACTAATAGAACTTATGCATAAGGACTTTGTGTTTATTCATGCATTCATATAGGATTGATTTAATTCACTGTTTTGCATCCTGCATGGAGAGCACTTTAAAGAATTGTAAGCTCTCTTACCGAGCATCCATCATCGCTTTCTACATTAACATTATGTGGTTCCTTTCCCCTTGTTGGATATTTGCATTTATAAAGGACTTGAGCCACACCATAATTACACGAGAAATATCCAAAAAATAAAAAAATTGAAAATAAATTAAGGGAATGCTAATCGATCTTCATCCAAAATAAAATCAGTTAAAGGTCTTAATTGTATACAAGTTACAATACCGACAGACTGTCATCCACTATGGGTAGCGCCACCCACGTCAGTCGATGGATCTCTGAGTCTCCGATGAACATCCTCCCCAAGTAGCTTCTCACCCCTGTCACGAAGCCCATCACCGCGAGACCCATCGAACTAGAGAGGAAGAGCGCCAGTGGCGGAGGCCCTCGCTCGGCGAGGTTGGTCGGCACCCAACTCGTTCCCAACGCGTGTGGATACGACGATGCTCATGGATGACATGGAGATGTAGAGTAGCGAAGTGGTTTGTATGAGAATCTCCATGGATGCCACGACGGGCTTCGGGTTGGGGAGGAGCTCGCAAAAAAGGATCATGATATGAAATCACGAAGCTATTTGGAGGATGTCTGCCAAACATAGTCCCATACCGCTTATAATGAAGACTCCCTTCCGCTCTGTTCTATATAGGGAGGTCGACTTGTTGAGAATCAAATCACGCAATTGCATGGTTAAGGGACTCGGCCCGAGCCCGAGCCAGCTCGATAAGGGGCTCGAGCCCATCGAGCCCGAGCTCGAGCCATCTCGGCTGGGCTCAAACGAGCCCGAGCTCGAGTCCGGGCTTGGCTGGGCTTATCGAGCTTGAGCCCGAACTAGGGGTTGGTTCGGCTCATTGGGCTCGATAGCCAGTGTTTATAGGTACATTCCATACCAATTGAGGCACATAGACTTAAGGTTAGAGCCGAAATCCATGAACCTATGCTTGTGGTGTGTGTACCTTGACACTCTGGATACACATATGATTGGTACTCGTACCTTTAACCTTTAGCGTACATAGTAAATCAGTACAAGGTAAAAGCAGTTGGCTATATGGTCGCAATAGTGGACACATATGAAACCCGATAAATCTGGAAAGAGGTTGAATCATTCATGCCAAATCAGCCTTGGGCACTATGGGGTGTAAACGATCGAATCTGAGCGAATCTACCTTTTTTAGATTCGATTCGTTTATTTAATCGAGCCTAAACTTGTGTTCAGGTTTGGTTCATTTATTTTTGAACCGAATCTGAATCGAATTTCTTTTTAATCAAATCGAACTTAAGCTGATATCGAGCTTGAGAATTCTCTAATAATAGTGAGCGAAATATATATATACCTATAATTATAATAAACAATTATTAATTTTTTTCTTTATACAACTCTTGTCCATCTTTTGAAAAAATATATAAATAAAGATTCATCTCTTTGAAAAAAAGAATAATCATAATATATTTTTATATCTATTCAGATGATGATAAAGAATAATGCGGAGATATGGGATAAGTTAGATTTACACTTGTTCTATTGATTTGACTATAAAGAAGGGAAAAGTACTAGATACATAGATGATGGATGTTGCAACTACGTCCTGATTATTTCGTTTGGGATAGTTTATACCGATATAAAGCCTTCTTATCCCATAAATATTCAGTTATCTCCAGAAAAAGTTCACTTATCCTTGAACAAAATCCACTTATATGAATATAAGGTCCACTTACGTGGATACAGATTTGTAATTTTGCATGTGTGTGTCGAGCTTTTAACGAATCGACTGAGCGAACATATGATTTTTAAGTTCGGTCCGTTTATTTAATCGAGATTAAACTTGTGTTCATGTTCGTTTTATTTATTTCCGAACCGAATCTGATCCGAACTTTTAACTAGCTAAACATGAGCGAATATCGAACTTGAGAATTTCATGACACCCTTGCACTATGTCGGTTCGTTTACTGTAGCTGCGAGTTTTTCTTCAAAATCCTATACAACATTGAACGAAATCCGTTTTTTTAAATGAAACATATTACTTTCCTATATTATCCTGACTCGTTCTTACAACACCTTTTCAAAGGTTCCACTGTGTACTTGACATTAAGTAGGTATATCCTGAACTCGTTGAACAAGTGGTCCGACCATTCTATCTAATCTTGATTTGATTGTTATTTATTTCAAAGGTGGGCCCACGAAACATTGCTAACGCTAATAAACTAAGAATGGCGACACCATTTTAAGTAGTCCGGCATTGGGTTTATAGGTCCAGACGGATCCACGTGGTCCCTTTAAATTGGCTTGCCAGCCCTTTGATTCTTCCATAGGACATGTGGGGACAAATGGCCTCCTCTTCCTTCTTATTTGGCCTGCGATCGAAATAACGTACCAATATCAAGGTTTTTGAAATCGATCTTGACACGGAACCGGAAATCTTATTGAAATGGTTCGAGTCGAACCATGTAATTAAATCGATTCAATCAGACGATGATGTTATCATTATTTAAAATTGAATTAAATCGGATTGGTGAAAAAAGTGGTTGAACCGACTAATCAAACCAAAATGAAATTATATATATAGTTCAATGAGGTTGTCCCTTGGGAGAGCTAACTTGGCTCCCCGCGCAATTTTACCCATTTTTTTTATTTTTTTTGAAAATTTCTTCCAAAGAATTCTTTTAACGGTAACAAAATTACTAAAAAGACCCCGTCTGGATGGAGGCCGTATGAGTCTTTGTTTCTTACGAAATTTTAATGTCATAATAAAGGGATATATTGATGAAAATTCACAAAAGAAATTTTCAAAAAAATAAAAAAACGGGCGAAATGGAATGGGGGGAGCTAAGTTAGCTCCCCCCATGGGAGTAGCCCCATTTTACCCATATATATATATATATAATATACACTTAGTATACTTGAAATATATATAAAATACACAAATAATGCATATATTTCACACTATACATAAAGTATTTTTCTTATACACCATCAAATATCATACATATCATATATATACATATTATTTGGATTATATGCCCTATAACATGATAATAGTTTAATTAGTTTTAAACCCAACACATCCAAAAAGTTGTGTTATCATCGTTAGTATAGTTGGTTGGATGTGTGAATTAGGTAACCAAAGGTTATGGGTTCAACTTCCACTACTAATAAAATTTTTAAATAATATAAAAATTAATTGAACTGAACCGCGATAAATCGGTTAACCAGACCGATTAACCAGACCGATTCAGGCCCGGTTCATCGGTCGGGCCCATCGAATCGTCGGGTCTGATCCGGTCTCAAAAACACTGACCAATACTAATAAAATAAAAAGAAATATCAAGATGAGGATTTGCCGTAGATTTGTACGCCGTAATAAAATATCAATCTCAAAAGCAAGTTGTATTAGGTCTCGCAAATTTAATAAGCAAGTTTCAACGACTCCTGATCTTCACCGTTAAATAAATATAACATCAACTAGTCGGTCAGGTGCCACCCAAAACATAACTATAAGTATATGAATATTTTTTTCCCGTCTTCAAAATTGCGATCTTCTTATCATCTTATTACGTTCGGCCGTACGTGGCATATCTTTGGCATTTTGGTCGATTATTTTTAGTGATTAAAGAAGAGAAGATGGGGTCGAACTTTGTTCTTTACGGCCTGTTTGGTTGCAGGGTTGGGCAGGGTTGGGTTGGGTTAGGTTGGACTGAGTGAATAGTAATCTGTGAGAAAGAAGTACCCTTGTGAATAGTAACCAGGGTTGGGCCAACCCTGCCCAACCCTGAGTAGAGTGTGAGTTCACTGCTTCTGCTACTGATCATAAGGTGGGCTTTTTTGGTCGATTATTTGTTACCTTTGGATCCATATTAACAAATATATTTAAGAAGTTCCCATTGGAAGTTTACATTGAAACCGAAGGCAAGCGGGCAACAAGCTGCGCCGCTACCTTTTTGAATTGCAAAGCCAATTCTTTTAAACACTACATCCATAGATCTATGGTCCATCACATTGCTGTTCATCACTTTTTGGATCCTCGTTAAATGCTCAATAGCTTCTGGTGCTAAGAAGCCAAATGTGTCAAAACCAAATGGGATGAAGGCATGTTGATTCTCCGTACAAGCTTTCTCGTGCTTCACCACTTTAGCTGAAGAAGCTTTAAGTGCAGCATGCCCTGCTGTGAAGGTCCCGCTCTTCAACCCCACCAACGGTGAAACACCTGTCAAATCTATACAGGCATGTTTTCCTCCTATCCACCCAAAGATCAAAATATCAGCAGGTCTAAGTGTAGATCTTCCCTCCTGTGGGTCAGTTAAAAAGTTCACTGACGCCTCTTTCTTAGCAGCAATACCTGCGCGCCTGAGCACATCAAATAAAACGTCTCTAACAAGATCGTGTCTGTACTTATAGGGCGTGAGCCACTCATGTCACAAGGAGACGGCGACATTTTTAATAGTTTATTCGAGTAAAATTAAATGTATATAATTCTATGTGAAATATGTATATCTGTTGTGAAGTTGCAATTAATTGCTTTTTTAATGTTTAATGCAAATTCAGTGATTGTGATGCATGTATGAATGCATTGAGATGTCAATGGAATAGTTTTGGAATTTTTATATTTTTGTATTTTGTATGTATTTTTTATTTTACAAAAAATTAGTCGATTTTTTTATATTGAAAGAGAAAAAGCAAGGTTATACGTTATATAGTACAAGGTGAAAGAGACGAGGGTTTTAATCAATTTAAATGAGGATAAAAACAAAATAAAATGGGAAATAACATATTTTTGGATTTTTTTTGATTTTACGCTATTTTTAAATATTTTAAATATAAAAATATGATTTAAACAAAATAAATTAAATAAGGTTTTAAAAATTATTTATAAGATTTTCAAGGATCACTTTGCAAAATAGGTTACTAGTCCAAAACACGATCTTAAAAATCATAATTTTATTTTTTTCTCCAAAAACTTCATTGAATGAAAAATCTAAAACACTATTTTTGTATTTTTATATTTAAGACGAATTTAGTATGAATTATGCAATATACAAAATGTTTTTATTTTTAAGGTTTAAAATATAATAAAATTTAAAACCCCTCGAAATCGAGATGACGTAATATGGAAATGCAACCTATTGCATTTTTTTAAAATTATTGTGAATTAAATAATAATGTAAGAGGACCATGGTTTGAGATTTTGGAAAAAAGCAAACCATTGAATAAATTCTTCAATAAATCATATCATGTGGAATTAATGAGAGGCATCTAAGTGTGATTTAATTGTGGAAATATTGTATACAACACCCTAGAAAAAACGGAAAAACAATAAACAAATTAATTTTTCCAAGCCCCAAATACAATGTATTAATTCAAGACATATGTCAATAGTTTGCTTATTTGCATAAATATCCATTGTGAAAAAATTTCATAATATCCTTGAATTAATGTTGAACTTCCAAGCTCAAAACCCAAATTTCATTAAAAAATTTACAACAAAACCGGCAACATCAAAGAACTATCCACAATAGCTTAATGTGAAGAGAATTGAGCAAAATTTAAAACTAAACCAATTTAATTGAAAACAGTGAAAAGGTTCACTAATTGAATTTTCCGAAAGAAAAACAAAAATAAAAAACACCCCATTGGAACTTATCTGCTAGTGGAGAAAGTCGGAAGGGGTGCTTTGAAAGTCATCCGAGTAGGGATTTTCTTGCCAATCCAGGGACTTCGGAGGGCATCAATGCAAAATATATTCTCGTATGGGCAGATGAGGGGATCTTCTAATCCAACGGCGGAGGGCCAGGTCGAGGCTTGATCTTGTGGGGCTGAGGGGGCCACGTTGAGCACTATAGAGCAGGTGATCGAGGGCAATCGGATGGTCGAGAATGGAGCGTCTGATTCTGCAGTTGAAGATGGATCAACGGTGGAGATGGGGATCAAACTTGATCAGACGGTGACTGTAGCAGTTCGATCCGCCTCTTCTTCTCAAGCTCCGGTGAGCTCTGATGTTGCTGTGTCCCCAGGTAGGAAAGATGGTATGATGGTGCCTGGTGTATCGATGTGGAAGTCTGGACAACGATGGCGGTGATGTCTCAATCAAAGAGGCTCAGTCGTTGGCAGTGACGCTCCAATGAGATGAGTGATGAAACCATGTTTCATACCTATAATTCACTGAAATTAACCCCCTATCTTAGACTAGGAGTCAATAAAAACCAGATAAAGTCTTGTTAGTATCCGAGTCACTGAATAAATTAAAAACCACAAAAAAATGTCAAAATTAAAACCATGGTATTTTTACCCTTAAAAATACCCTCAAAAATATTAAGTACCTTCATTTAACCTCATCTCCATTTTTGGTCAACATGAAACTTGTAGATCTCATCGAGATCTACAACTTTCATGTTTTGAGTTTTTTCAAATTCGGCCATTGGCCCCTCAAAAGTCACTTTCAAACTTCTAATAATCTGATTGGGCCACGTGGCTCTTTCTGGTTCAGCCATGTGGCCACATCTCCTCGTGCCACGATGCTCGCGTCTAGCCGCCGTCGGATGAAGGCCTGGGGTTCTCAATCTCCACCGTCCATTTGCCGCTGTGATATCCACCGTCCGATCAAAGAATGGACACCATCACAACCTTCCATCAGAGCCTCATCCTGCTCGCTTCACGTGGCAGCATCTCATCCACCCGATCTACTCCATCGTAACCGCTCAAACACTTCGTGCTCTCAGCCTTTCGATTAGCACCATCCTCGCATCCAAGCTGTTGGTCTCTGCCATTCGCACAGCTCACCACGTGGTGCATCCTGGGCACTCCGATTATGCCGACCTCGATCAGATCACTGCCGTAGTTGAGCACCTTGATCTTGGCTGTTGGATCACAAGATCCAACGGCTACGAACTCGTCGTCAACCTCCAGACGACCTGTCACCCATGTTCTCCACCTTGCCAACTTCCATCGCCCCTTCCATTTTCTCCACCACCTCTGTTAACCTCCTCACTCACCGACCATCCCACGACAGAGCCCGATGATCCCCCATTCTCGCGAGCAACCACCCGGCCCATCTATATCCCCCATGTGCTCCATAACCCTCAGGCAACCCACGATCCCACTCATCGGAACCGCCACCTTCAAAACCTTAAATACACATCCCCTCTGCCAGTCACGGTTGTCCACCTTTACGAGGGGCTTCCGCCCAGCCCTCTCTTCCTTCCCGTGACAGGGGGAGGATAGATTTAGGCGCAATGACAGTGAGAGCTCTTGGTGTTGACCCCTGGCCATGGTAGGCCAGGACCGCGGTGGTTCAGCCTCCGCCAAGCTGTCTCCAGTCGCCGTTGAGATCCAGTGATGACCAGAGTCCCTCGCCGGGGCTCGCGCACAGGCTCCACTCCGCCATTCTCAGGTAAGCTCTTCTCTGACTTATCTTGTATTTTTCTTGTCTTTTTCTCGGAATTAATTAGGTCGCAAGTCACCTCTTCACCCTCCATTGAACCCCCCACGAGCTCCGCCTATCATCCGTCACCTTCGCCAGACCCTCCGATCACACCCTCTCCCTTCTCCGCCACTGGTCACCTCCGACCCATCTCCTCCACCCTCTCTGGCGAAGGAGCTCCGGTTCCCCCTTCCATTCGCCTAACTGGAACCTCATGACGTCCACACGCACGCAAACTAATTCACCTGCACGCACAGAATGCTTTGAACTAACTTACAGGAGAAGACCCTTCAATGGCCAGAGCTCCAATGGAGCTGATTTCCTCAACTTAACAGCCAACAGCCAAGCCCCGATGGACTGATCCAGAACCTCTGGAATCTTCCCCGAGTTCCCAGCTACCTCGACGAATGTCAAGGGAGCTCCGGGAAGACCCACCATGTTAGAGCAGTAGCGGCGGAGCTTGAGCCCCTTCGTCGGAGCTCGAACCTCGCCGCCGGGTACAACCGAGGAAGGAGGAGCATGCATCGTTGGATGATTCCCCCCGGAGTTCATCCAATGGGGCAGGAGTGTCCACGTCAACATACAACGCAGACTCCAGCCACCGTTGGATCCTCAAGATCCAACGGTCTATGTTCCGCCACGCGTCAACTCTCGAGATGCCCCGAGCCTCTGAACTAGACCAGTAGGTTCGGGTGCTCCGAACCTACCCCGAGCCAAAGTCTGGAGGCTCGTCCGTTCCGAGGCTAGCTAAGGCCACCCGAGCCTCCTCCGAGCCTCAAGATTATCCGAGCATGGAAGAGCACGTGCAGGTCACGTGTGACCTAGGCAAATTACAGGGAGGTCCACGGAATTCTTCAATTTTGCAGATCGGTCCTGCAGTCATGCGCCATCCACGCACGCCTGGGGCTATTTGCATTTTTACCCTTGCGGGTTCTTAATAATTACAAATATGCCCCCGCACGTATGGAACATTTACAGGGAAGTCCTCGCGCTTAATTTTAATTGCATTTTAGTCCTCCCCAGGGATCTTTCTGCTAGTTATATTCATGTTTTGTTATATTTATGCCCCTGTCTTTATGTGTGAATATCTTGAGCATCGTATTTCAGTTTCAGTTGATTTCAGTCTCACTTCAAAGCTTGCTTGATGTACTTTTTAATGGCATATTTATTTTTTATTTTGTACACTGTAATTTTGATGTCTCATTGATTACAAACAAGTGTCTATTAATGCTTATTGTTTATGTCTCGCTCAATTCATACATCAAGTTTGATACTTAAATTTAATACGAAATTAACTCATTGTTCTAAATTGCTCATCATTGCAGTCTGATCTGGGGCATAGTTGCATTGCATAGCATTTATTTGCATGATTAAAAATAAAATAAAAAATGCATAAATCCCATGTGTACTTGATGCATTGTTTCGTCTTCTTGCATTGTTTGACCTAATTGTCTCCAACTCAACATTTAATTAAATCATTGAAAATCTGAATATCACAAGAGAGGCTCGTGTCCCTGAGTTTAACCTTGGTTACTTACCAGGTAAAATATAAATTTATGACCATCTCATTTCATTGACATATCCAAGTCAGATGATCTTTGATCGACCTAATTCAGCCCGACTGCGATGTCACAATGAGTGGTAATTCAACACTCTTAAAGGGTTGAATTTGCGGTTTATCAATGAGGCGTTGATGCATATTCGAGATTGGAAGGAGAATAACAAACGAGAACGATGTGCAGGGTCTTCATAGCTTGTGAAGGAGGATACTCCTTGTTGTATTTAAAGTATGTAATTAGGTTTTTGATTAGAAATCCTATGCAATTACGATAGGAGCTAATTTAATCTCAATTGGAAAACTAAATGATTTGGAGAGAAAGTTGGGAATTCTCAAATTTGAATAAGAGTTGTGGGAGAAAGTTTATACCATATCTAATGTTTCTAGATTTTTTGGCGAACTTATATATGAGTTCACATCCCAAGATCTTGTAGCAATAGTAGAGAGGAGGAATGGAGGATCACGCATGCGCGTGCACGCGCTCTGCTTTGTCTCCGGCTCCGATTCGGGAGAGTCAATTCGGATCTCGGAAAACGAACAGTACCGCGCGCTAGGGCACGCGAACTTCTTTTTATACCCCTTCCCGACACAGTTTTTCTTCTCTCACAAGAAAAATCCTTCTCACACCGCCTTGGCTCTGCCTTCATTCTTCCTCTCTCGCGAACGAAGCTGCTTCTCTTTCTCTCGACTGCAGTTCTCTGAGGTACATTCGAGGATGATCTGGTCGGTGTGTGCAGATGAAGATCGTGTGCCATCGTTTCCTCAGAGCGGATCGCCAGCACAGTCAATAAAATACTTGTAAAAAACTTCAATAAAAGTGGACATGCCTAACTGAAAATAAAATGCCTGCCAGAGTATGTATACATGTTGTACAGTCAAGCTTGAACATCAAAGTTATACCATGTGAGTCTGCAGCTGGATGACTTGACTATACTGGTCATGCATCCCAAGATAGGTAGCTACACTGACTACCATCCATTCTTCTCTCCATCCCCTCCTCTTGAGTCGGATGCCACTTGAACTTAGAAGGGAATACCCCACTCCTCGGGAAAGAGTCTCTGGATTGGAGAATCATTGGGTTGTCATTATGGAGAAGTCAGTTCTTTTGTCATTTCAGTTAGGGAGAGCCACTATCACTTACATTGTACAAGTCAGCTCCATAGTCATAAAGGTTTGCATATGATGTATGCTAGTTTTGACATGGCTATTGATGTGGTTTGAACCGACTTCTAATACTCTCGAAGGCTGTTGTATTTTAAATTTGGTTCCCAACCAAGTTTCGTACACATTCTCACATTAAGGTCTGACCTAAGCTCCCAACTTTGATTTTGTAAAGACAAGTTTGATAATCGAAATCAATTCCAATTACTCTTTTTTTCTTTTCTTCTTTATTCTTTCTGTACTTATTGCACAGTGTGTGCTAGGGACTAGCAAAGACAAGTATAAGGGGTGATGAATCTCCTTTTCTTCTCTTTATTCTACGTTTTGGCACATTCTTAGCATTTTTGATATGAAAATGAAATTTAACCGTTTTAGGAGCCATAAATAATCATTTCTAAAAAAGAATCACGATAAAGCACTACATACACATGAGAGAGCTTGATTAGGTAACAAAATCCTTTCTTTTATTGTTGGGTTTTCACACAATATTATTGAAATTTCTAATTTTACGTTCGTCTCTACTAAGAACCATAATTTGGCTATTTTTTAGAAAATATGAAAAGTTGCTTTATAATTCCCAATAAAATAATGTCTAAGCATCGAATATATGCAATGGATTGGAAGTTAGGGTTTGGAGTTAAATATACATAAATATGAGTATATATACACATGAATTAATATATTTGTGAGGATATACTCAATGTTGATGATTATGCAAATCGAAGACTTAACGAAAGAATTACATCATGGGAATTGATGTGTATTGAGTTGTATCCTGAAAAGGATCGTGTTTTACATTAAGAATGACTGGAGTAGAATTACAGGTCGGGCATGCAACCTGTAGGTTTGTCGGAAGGAACTCGTATTGACGTCGTGCTACCTAGGTGGTAGAGGGTTGCCTTGTTATGATAAGTGCACACAAAATGAATGATTTGCAACACATGATATCGAGTGACAATATATTCGGGTTGAACGACGAATGTAGTCATGCCATGTGGAGGCAAGGGTGGTTCAAGATAGGCTGGGTCACGATAACATGAATTTAAAGATGCCAGTATACATGATTAGAGGTTAGCATGAGTGTGCTCCTCTGTTTGCCAGGTTGAGGATTTGAAACCTTTGATAATAAAAGAAAAGGAAATTGTTAGGATAGTAATAGAGGATTAGTTGAGGCGACGTGCGATGACATAAACTCACCAGATTAACGCAATCTCCAATCCTGAATTGTCCACAGCTTCGTAGTTCATGAATGATGGTGTTCCCCTAGACTAATACTTGATGTGGAATAGGATGAATAGGACTTAAACTAATGAGAAGGAATTAAACTTTTTGTGATAGCAAGTTTTGAAAAATTACACGATTTGTTTGCTCTTATCTTCTTTGTTACTTAGCATTCGCTTATTGTTAGCATATGGTTTGTGGAAAACCCTACAGGTGTCGGTGAACCATCGCAAGGACTTTAGTAATTAGCCAGTTAACATAGTAGCAATCTAACCAACCACAATAAATTTACTCTATAAGGTAGTTGGTATTTTTTTTGTATATTTCCTTCTAGCTGATGTACATGTAAATGGTTATGGTGGGACAATGTATAATGTAAGATTTATTTTGTGAATGGAAAAGTGTTGAAATACTTCCTTCCGAGTATTTTTATTTGCAATCTGTTTCTAAGTATTAGTTGTGATTGCTGAATAAATTATTGTTGAGTAACCCGATCTGATTATGGGAGGATCCGGTGGCCCGAAATTAGGGTCGTGATAGATTGGTATCAGGGCTCGGTTACTTTAGTAATTTACTCAATAATTGATAATTATGAGCGGTATTCAAAAACTAAGGTTGTCTTAAGATCATTTGATCTTAATAAATGATTGTAGCATAATTCACAAGTCGTTATCCTTTATGTACATCATGCTAAAACATGCATGACCTAATCTTTGGCCTTGATTCATACTAAGATCATGATAGAGTAAGACGTGTCTAGGAAATTAGCGGTTATGATGACAATGCTCCAAGAGATGGGGCAAAATCAACAGGCATTGGAGGAGGGGCTCAGTACACAAGCTGAGAGACCCAAGGCATCCAAACTCATGGATGCTAAATTTGAAGGTTATGTCCACCTTTCTGAGGAAGAATCTAGTTATCATCTTTCCACTGAGTATGCTCCTACCCCAGCTAAAGGAGCAATGGAAAGAGCTCTTCTTAGACACCAAAAACTACTGGACAATTACCGAAAGAGAAAGATTTCTCGATTCAAAGGCATAGAGACACCTGCTGAGGCAGAACTGTGGCTTGATGATGTTAGTAGGATGTTGAGTATAATACATGCACCGGTAGATACTTGGGTGCACTTCGTTGATTACTCTCTAGCAGACTATACAAGACGATGGTGGAGAGCCATTTCCAAGAAATACTGGATCCCGTTCCATGGGATGTTGTTTAAGAGAGGTTCTAAGCTCACTTCTATCCCTCCCATTAGGAAAAATTGAAGAGGAAGGAGCTGGCTTCTCTGACCCAGGGTTCCAAGAATGTACTAGATTACCATATTCACTTTACGGAGCTGCTACGTTACTCCCCAGCTCTAGATGCCTCATCACAGGAATGTCTTACCAAATTTGGTAGCGGGCTTCAGGGAGATCTTTGAGAGAAGCTTGTAGGTTTTATAGCCACCACTATAGATGAAGCCATGTACATTGCCTCTCATATTGAGATGTGAAGGGACGAAAATCACCAAAGAAGAAGCTTCTACTTTACTGGTGGACCACCCAAACGTAAGTCGAATTATAATCGGAGAGACAATCACTATCATCCAGTTGGGTATAGTATCAGCTTGCCACAGACTTTGGGCCATGAATTATCAAGAAGAGGGGGTTTCTCTAGACCTCCACTATATCCTCGTGACTCATCAGTAGGAGCTTGTACCTCTGTGGTTGGGTCTGCAACTAAAACAAGAACATGTATGTGTTACTACTGTCATCAGGAATGCCACATCAAGAAAGAATGTCCAAAGTTGAGAGGTTCGGGTTTAAACGAACCCCAATTAATGTTATAACATCCACCCCAAGCAATGGAGAAACACGTGAATGAAGACATGGTAGAGGTCGTGGCTCACAAGGAGCGTCTCCTACACAGCTGAAGGATATGAGAAATTTCTCAAGTGCATCACGGAAGCATGAGGATCGCATCGAATGCGATCGGGAGCGACTAGTCGCACTAGTTGCTTGAGGCAGCAGAAATTTAAAAAATTTAAAATCAACGAAATCACATGATCCAAGAACACTTCTTGGAGTGTTTCATATTAACCACAAATAGGTATAAGGTTTACCTCTTGAAGCGTGGTTGCGATCGTGTCTCTAAATCAAGAGACCTCCTATCTCAAGTCTGATCCAATGGAGGAGACACTTGTGAGCGCGTTGATGAGACGCGTGCCCTCGCAATCCATGTTGATGATCTAAGTGGCGGATCTCCTGATCTCGTCACACGAGATCCAACATCTTCTTCACGAGTGAGATGCACTGAAGGAGATGGAGATTCCATGAGTAGATGATCCGACAACATAACGACGATGCTACATCAATGACGACTCTCACAAGGGCTCCATGGTGGATAGCCACTATGAGAGAGAGAGGCTTGGCGTATGGAGAAAGAGAGAGGGAGACAGAGCATTCATAATCGTATGTCTCGAAGAGCAAGGAGTGCCTCTTCTTATATAAGGTTTTGGGAGTCCATGGATCCCAATCCATGGACATCACACAATCAATGGATGAGATTGATTTGTGTTCTTTCAATGTCCATGATATTGTTGTAAGAAACACAACAATAAATGATTTAATTTAAATTAATTTATATCGATAACTGAACATAATGAATTTCAAATCAAATCAATTGGCTAGTCGTGGAGATAATGAGGAGACTAACCACATCCCTTAAAAATAGGGGATGGCCACTCTTCTCATGAGATCTCACTATCTCATGATATCTCACTATCTCATGAGATCTCATTATCTCATGATATCTCCAATATTTACAACAACAATTATTGTAAATTATTTCACAAAAATAATTCATAATTATCTTGTGAACTATTGCAATCATGCCATTGAAAAATGTAAATCACATTCACATCTCAAAATAAAATGTAAATTACATTTCTAATTAATCATCTAATGTGAATCCAATTCACATCAATAATTAATTAACAAATATAAATCTCAATATGCTCTCTCTAATATATATATATATATATAATTCATATTTATAATATACCATATTAATATGGATAGTGTTATCCACATTATTCATATCCATGATAATTAAATCACATTTAATCATCTTGAATCTCTATTCTCATGTGCCTAAATAATATGAATCACATTCACATTATTCACATCTTTGATAATTATATCACATTTAATTATCTCATATAACTCTCCTTATAATATGAATGAAATTCATATTATTCATGATAATTAAACCACATTTAATTATCAATTTCTCAATGCTCAGATATATGCGCTTTCTCCACGGATACATGGAGATAAGGACATGACGATTGTATTGTTCCACGTATAGTGACTTGATATTGAGATCAAATCTCAAATCCAGATCTTGCGAACCTCCCATAGATGTTTGATTAAATCGAAGCCGTAGATCTAATCTTCTCATTGTATCTGAATCATATTCAGATCAAGGTCCAACATTTGGACTAAGATCAGATCACTTCTCTTTGAGAGTCACTAAAATCAAAACCTGTTTCATCACTCACTCGGAATGGAAGCATCATGCTTATAAAATCGTTTATGATTACATCACCCTCAGGTATTCCCAATACCTGTACATCCTGCATACTGGAAGACCCAGATTAAATCTGAAGTTCTAGATCTCTTTTAAACTGTCTCCTTCAAAGTTTTATCATTAAGTTTATCATTCGATCATTGGGAGTTTGTATCGATCATATACTTTCCAAAAGCATATATCATACCCAGGTGTTGATCATATACTTTCCATAAGTATATATCAAACCTACAAATTCAGTCAAGCTTCCAAAGCGAGAAGACTGTGCACGAAATTCGATTCTTCTCAATATCTCATGAGTGAGCTCATCCGGTTCAGTAATGAACCCGTAGGATCTCTTTGAGAGATCGTATTACTCATACGCCCTTGCATACACACCAGCACGCCAGTGTGTAGACCTCGGTTAGGTCATCAACCTATTGGTTTTCCAAATGTACATACTCAACCATATAGTAACACATCTGTCTCCGGTCAGAGGATGCGTGCCTATATCCATGGACGGAGATATCACAATATATCGGTGTTATATCGCCGATATATCGATATCGTCATGCGACCAATATTGAAATCGATATATCGATATATCCGATTTCAGGCATTTTCTTCAGAAAGATTCCTAGATATAGCAATATATCAGCGATATAGCGCCGATATATCAATATCGACATGATATCGAAACGATATCGATATCTATATGTCCTTCCATGCCTATATCATGACAACATAAGACATGATACTTTGGTTATCTCAATCTCGTTAAGTCAACTCTTTGACCTAACTTATCTAACACCTCTGAATCTCTATTCATATTGATAACACGGGTTTTGCGAGGGTCTAGAGTCATCCACACAAGGCGGGATCACAATGTCGCTGAGGCGATCGCTCACCAAACCCGAGTCAATCAACATTCAACCCACAATAGATAAATCAAGTAATGAAAATCAACTTGTGGAGTTAAAATTTATTATAACTCTACAACAATAGTGTGTATAGTGCAAGTAGGTGTAGAGAGTCGAACACAGGGAACAAGCAGGATAGATAAAAAATAAGTGCTCAAGAGTGAATGTGAATAAATGCCTATAAATGTGCAATTTTTGTGGATTTTTAATTTTATATTTTTTATTTAATTGTTGATTTTATTTTTTTTATATTTTCTTTTTCTTTAAATAAAGTAATACAACTATATAGGATGTATATGCACAAGAGAGATAAGGGAGAGATATATATCTGTATAAATACTCAAAATACAGGAAATAAAGTGTTTTGTAATTTTTATATTTTTCTAATATTTTTGTAATTTTCTATATTTTTCCTAATTTTTTTGGTATTTTTAAAGAAAAAATACTAGAAAACAGTGATCAAAGTTGCTGGCCAAAATTAAAATGAGGATGAAAAATATCAAACAGAGTCCAAAATTCCTCAAATTAATTTAAAGTACATGACAGAGTAAATTCAGAGACAAAAATTAGTTTTTTAGGATTTTTATGGAGTTTTTTAGATTTTAATGAAGATTTTAGGGGTTTTGTAATTTTTAGGAGTTTTCTTTTGAAATTTTTAGTGATTTTTGGATTGAAGTTAAAACACACAAAAACAAAGAAAATATAATTTTTTGGAATTTTTCAAAAACTTTTTATAATTTTTATGTATTTTCTAATGCAAACATAACTGAAAATGCATGTTTTTAAATTTTTATAAATAATAAAATGCAAATTAAAAATATAGTGTGAAAGAGAAACAAAACAAGAGCCTAAGTAAATTTTTTGGTGATTTTTAATATATTATAGATGTATGAAATAAATAGAGACAACAAAGAGAAACTACACTACTAGCAAGGGCATATATGTGAATATCCAGAAATCCAGAGGCCACAGTGCAATTTTTCATGAAATATATAACTTTTTAACAAAATTACAGGACTAAATACAAATAACCAAACACGCAAGGGTACGCCTGCAATATTCCCAACCCCACGCGTGGTATAAACGCGCCTAGGGAGGACTGAAACACAATTACCAAAAGCTTGTGGGGGTTACTTGCAAATTCACCAAAAATACTACATTTAATAAAGAAGTTCCTGGACTAAAATGAAATAAGAAAACCCGTAGGGGGTCCTTGCAAAATGTCCACCACCCCACGTGCGTGAGTCACGTGAGGTGACGTGGACAGGACCTGAATGCGAATAGTCAAAGTATGGGGGTATCCATGCAAATATTACATAAAATAAATAACTACAACTGAAAGCTTCGGGACTAAATGGTAAATGCAAAAACGATGAGGGTGTGGGGCAAAATTACCCACGCCTGAGAAATTCGTGCGCGATCGGAAGGCAGGAGGTCGTTCACTTATCCACGAGGTGCGCACACAACGCGCGATGACGATTCAGCTTCGACAGCGACGATTAGATCTTCAATGGGGGATCAGACAACTGGAATGTGTGAAGATCCAACGACGGGCGATCGATCTGGGAGGCGGCCTTGATCCGACGACAGAGAGCCAAGGAGGAAGAATAGCGAAGAAGGCCAACGACGACGACCTTCCCTGCCTCCTTTCTCGGTCCTCCGGCGTGCTCTCGAGCTCAAAGATGGCGTGTCTCCTTCCTGGGGTCCTCCTCTTCCTCCTGGTGGCTCCAAAGGACTCCGGCGATGGCCGAGCTCGCGGGAGAGCTCGGCGAAGCAGGCAGGCTCCCCGTGTCTCCGACGAGGCTCAAAATGAGCCCCAGGTCCTTCCGTGACGCGCAAGACCGGTAAAAAGAGGTGAAAGGGGTCGAGAGCAAACTGCCTCGACTCCGCAATGGCAGAACGGAGGCGTGAAACGGGTGGCGCAATATGGGTGGTCAGAGCGAGCTCCGGCGGGGGTACGGTTTGGGTGATTTAACGGGTGAATCGCGAAGATAATTGGGGGGATATGATCCTAGGACCACGGGGAACAAAAAGCGCAAAAGAAATTGAAGAAAAGAAAAGACCTCAAAGGTGGTATACCTGAGGTGGGCGGAACCTCGACATCGGAGTTGGCGGAGGTGGTGGAGCCGCCTCAGGCCCTCCTCGACTCACCTGACTCAAGGGATGTGGAGCTGTCACCTCCAGCTATTGGGAGAGTACGAAAGGGAGGAGGATGGTGGACCAAAAGGGGTTCAAATTTCAAATGAAAGTCGGGGGTTCCATATAAAGGGTTGATGGATGGCTGTGAAGAATGAGGCATAGCGGATTCGTGGTCGATCCAAAGATCGAGGTTGCACATGGGCGTGCATGCCCATTGATCGATGACCAAAAGTCAAGAAGTCACTAACTCAAAATGATGCAAGAGCAAGCCTAGAAAAAATCGAGAAAACAGGTCAAAATGCAGTTCTGACAAAGGGACAGGGGGAAGGACAGCCAGTTGACCGGGAGTCAACGTTGACTGTCACCTGGTTGGTCCACGTGGACCAACTAGGAAAAACCCTGCAAAAAAATCTTAGAAAATTCAATTAAAAATAGTAAAAGAATCTATTATTTTTGGGTTATAAAATAAAAAATGCTTATTATTTTATGAATTATTTTATTATGATTTTTATTTATTTTTTTGAGATTTAAAAATACAAGTTGCCTTTTTAGGCCTATATAGGTATACATATCTATATATTTTAATATTTTATTTTTATTTTGTATATTTAATTTTAATAATTTTGTTTATTGTTTTATAAATTTAAAAAAAATATTTTTATACACTTAAAGATATTTTTATTTTATTTTTCTGAAGTGTTTTGTATACTTAATAAAATACAAGTATTAATTATACATGTATACTTATAGGTATTATACCTATGTATTATATTCATGTATTTTATTTTTGTATTTTCTTGATATTTTTATTCTAATTTTAATGTACGTATATATATTATAAATAATATTTACAAAAATTATAAAAATATAAAGTTGCAAGAATAATGAATAATAAATAAAATGAATATTTTAATCTGTACAAGTATACAATAGGGGTCCAAAACTCAACTTTCAAATCGTAGCTCCGCAAAATATGAACCATCTCCATTGAGTAGCTTATTGAAAATTATATACATTAAAGGTTATTTTAATACATTTCGATCTTTTATTTGAGAGATACAGGTCTAGGAAGTTGGGATTTTGGGAACTTATTCAGCTCATAACTTTTTATATGCACATTAGTTTTGTATGAAATCAATTTTGTATTTTTCTATGTTTAATTATCTAAAACTTTCATGTACAAAGTTTCTTTATTTGAAGTATAAAAAGTGGAACCAAAAATAGGTCCCAAAATGAATAAAGAATTAATAAAATAAAAGGGAATTTTTATTGTATTTTGGCCCTTATCTCCCCCTACTTTATTCCTTGTCGACCTAGTCATCGAGATGCCTAGGTCTCGAGGTTTCGGGTCATAAATATTTACAATATTTTATTCTTTTTTCTTTTCTTTTCTTTATTCTATAATTTTGGCTTTAAAAATCGTATTTTATACACTATTTACACAATGATGCATGAATGATAAAATGCCTAAATTAATGCTATTTACACACATTTACTAGGGTCTTTAAGGCCAAAATGATAGAATAAAGATGATGAAACGTGGATTTATCACCTATGCAGAGGACCTACATCAAGAGGTCGGTTAGATATCAGCTAAATGAGAAAGGATTTCCATCTCCTACTCAGGTTGGAGATCATCTCTTAACAATCCTTTGACGGTGCTTGATGGGTCCTCGATGTAACTCTTTAGATATTCATACAAGCACCAGCCTCTATGATTCAATAATTGAATCAACAATTGTATGATCATTAAGATGGCCATGGTACATAACCCTAATTGTAGTAAGGGATATATAATGCAAATTAGTTATTCTTCATTTCAGATCAGGGAATGATATTCGCAATAACATTTATTGCATAATGGCTCATCGTGGGCTCGCATGTCCAACAACAGCAACCACAACAAAGTGTTGCAGGATATAGCTTGCCTATTTACAATGTCCTGCTCAATGCAATCACTGAAGAACAAGCCTATAATTCAGGCATGGTCGTACGAGGTACTGTTACTATTCATGGCTTTTCAGTACTTGCCTTGTTTGATTCTGGTACTTCAGATTTATTTATTGCTCGACGGTTAGTACCCACTTTAGGTAAGGTACCGATAGAAGTACAATAGTCCTATATGTTCAAGGGACCATGAGGACAAGTATTTATAATCCGAAAATCATGGATAATTGTATGGTACTAATAACAGGACATCAGTTACCTATTTCACTACTACTAGTTGAAATGGAGGACTTTGATCTCATCCTGAGATGGATTGGCTAGAAAGACATCATGCATGCATTGACTGTTTTCAGAAGACAATAGCTTTCACCTTCCTAACTCGATAGAGTTCCAGGTCATTGGAAAAACATCCAATAATGTCAATACATCTCTACACGGAAGGCACAACAATTGCTAGAGCAAGGGTGCTGAGGCTATTTAGTTTATGTATACACTACATCAGGTTCAAACGTAATGATACAAGATTGATGAATCTGTGATTCATCACCCTTAATGTTAAAAATAGAGACTTGTTCCCGAGTATTTAGCAGCATATTTCCCTTTATCTTGTGTAAATAGCATTCATACATGAATCCATAATACATGCAATTTAGCATCCATATTTGCATTAAATATGAAGCCTATTTCACTTGTAAAATATTCATCAATATTCACCTAATTACCTATATTTTATCACCCCTCCAAAGTCAATAAAACTAACCCTATACTATGTATATTAATAGTTAATAATACAAGAAAGAGCGGCACCGTTTTCATCTTGTCAAAATTCCCAATAAAAATCCCAAACCCAGTTGGAGACCCCAGATCTTAGAATGCCAATATCTACCTCATACAACCTCTGATCTAGGTCTACTCATTTAGATTAATACATATTTAGAGACCTTAAAAATGAGACCAATTTCATTTAAATCGGAGCTCATATGCAAAACTTGGGTTTTTGGGCCCCTTTGTGTACTATATGTATGTATATTTGTACCCTTGTATTTTTTGTATTGTATTTGACCTCATCTCCGTTTTGGTCAACATAAAACTTGTAGATCTCATTGAGATATGCAACTTTCATGTTTTGAGTTTTTCCAAATTCGGCCTCCTTCTCTCTCTAATTTCATTTTCTTTTTCAGCCATTCAGAGCAGGCCACGTGGCGCCCTTCGATTGCGCCACGCGGCCCGCTCCTTTGCGCGCCACGCGCCTTCCATCTCCACCATTCGATCACGCCTTCTCTCTCTTGATATGGGCCATCCAATCCGCAACGCACCTCCGCCATTCGATCAAGCCCTAGATCTAATCTAGGCCGCTCGCCAGCGCCGCACCCTCCTTACACCACGTGGCGACATCCGCACCCTCCGATCCTCGCCAGAAGCCCTCCATCCTGGCCACTCATCTTGCACACCATCGTGACCATACGATCAAAACCCCAGGCATCATCACAGCCGCACGCCAGCACTTTACTTATCCCTCAACGTGGCTCCATCATGACCCTTCGATCTCGCCCCTCTGATCTGATCACAGCCGCCCCATCACACCCTTCTCCTGACCGTAGGATCGCTCGATCCAACGGTCAAGACGTCGTCTTCTACCTCCCGCAAGGCCCGTACCCCACGTAACCCACCTTGCGCGGGAGCCGCTCCCTTCCTATTTTGCGAACCACTCCAGCCAACCTCTCCAGCCTCCAATACCTCCACCTTGCAGCCCACACTTCCCTCATCCTTGCCAACCCCCTCGAACTCCATGAATCGTGCCCACCTCGATCCACGACCTCCACTAACTCCATCACTTCATCACCTACGCCGTCACCTTCCACCTATAAATACTCCATTCCCGTCAACCTTCGACCCCATCCGCCATCACAAAGAGAAACCCCGAGCTCCTACCTTCCTATTGGTGACAACAATTCGACAAGTAGGCGAGCGAAGACCGAGCTTCATCTCCGGTGAGATCCACGGCCATCCTGATCCAACGGCTCTCGATCATCCACGTGTTCGTCTTCATCGAGCTCCAGCAACCGTTGGATCGATCTTGATCCAACGGGTCGTAGCACGCCACGCTCCAGCTATCAGCAACCGTTGGATCTCCACCGGATCCAGCGGTCCATAACGCGCCACGTCGCCGCCTCCGAGCCTCCTCCCCGACCATTAGGCTCGGAGTCCCCGAAGCTCCACCGAGCCAAGTCCGAGCCTGCAGAGCCCCTGAGCCTCCGCCCGAGCCGCCGAAGTCACCCGAGCCTGGGACCTCACGTGTCTCTCACGTGCGGTCTGGACATTTTGCACCGAGGCCCCTGGAGGTTTTGATAATTGCATTCCAGTCCCTGCCAGGAGCACCACGTGAGACACACATGTTTTATGGGCATTTTACATACATGTCCCCCTCATTATAGGTAATTACATTTACGTCCCTCTCAACATGTTTAATTTTTGGCAAACTCGATTTCTGTATTTGCAAGTTAGTCCATGTCTTTTCACGCATATTTAGGTACTCATTTGACATCATTTTTTAAGTTTGAAAATTGTATTGTGTAGCTAAACTTGTCCGCTTTCATATGTGACATCTGTCATATTTTTGTGATATCAGTGGAATTTGTTATTAATTAATGGTGAAATTTGCTATATTTTGCCCATTTATGCCTTTTAATTTGTATTAAATTATCTGTTGTTCCAAAAATCACCATAAATTCACATTAGACTTAGGATAATTGACATTGTGCCAAAAAATCAACTCATTTGCACGCATCCCGAGGACTGAATAAATCATTTTGTGATTTCCTTAATTAATTTTTAATAGGTACAATTCACATAAAATTTTAGGTTTATTAATTTTCCTGAGTTCTTCACACTTAGATCTATCTAGGATAATTTTTATATCTGAAAATATTCTGATTTAGTACACCTTGCATTCATTTTTAATTCACAGTAAATTCATATAGTGTCAGAAAAATCCAAAAAAATTAGTGTAGCTTATTATTATTGCATTCCACATTTTGGCCAAGTTTCATAATTTTTGGAATTAATTTAACAAATTTTCTGATTTAACTTGTAAACTGGCTTGATTTTGCATGTGTCTTTTATTAATTGTATAAAAATTGTTGAAATATACCCAAAAATATCATCTAAAAATTCAACCTTTAAAATTTACTTAAAATTTACCTAAGGAGACAACTACCTCCCTGAGTTCGACCTTGGGCTTGCCCAAGTAAAATAAATTTGTTGCTCGTGATTTATTGAATATTCATTAAAAGTGGTTTTTGATTAGTCCGTATTACCTGACTGCAACGAACAATAAGATATTAATTCTAATCATTAATTTGACGAATTAACAAGGGTAGTACGATGCTCTTCAAAATGGCAACGTTGCCGGGGAGGCACAACTTAGGTTAATTTCTAGTTAACTTTAGAGTGTTTGATTTTCCATCCCCGGGTAGTCTGATTCCCGGTTTTCTTGTTAATATTTTTCTGTCATTTAATTTTGAATATTTCTGTGTCATCCTTTATCTGATCTCAATTTGTTTTTGAGCGAGGAACACGAGGAGTCCCGAGGCACTTCGAGGAGCTTGCATTTTTGCTTTTTAAGTGATTGAGAGGAGTTGTATATTTTGTGTTTTCCATTATTTTTGCATTATTTCCAACGGTTCCCGTTTGGGTTCTCGCGTATGTAAAAATAGTGGAAACATGTCCCGTGTGGTGTGTGGCTTGAATTTTTTAGACTAGGCTTGCACTAGCGGCTCCTCGAGCCACTCTAGGATTTGCTTGTGCTTGTAATTCTTTAGGACCACACATTACACATAAAAGATGCACTTAGACCGCGGATCTAGTCAAACTAAATTTGTGCTTCACTCGATAATAGAACTTCCTGTCTAGGAGCGGATTTTGTTGTCTGCATTTGCATATATTATAAAATTTCAATTCTATTCTACATCCTGCATAAAAGCAAAGGGATCACTATAAGTATTCTACACTCATCATACGCATCAAGGATTTATCGTGCATCATCTTTTCTCGATTTCTCTCTCTTGGTTTTTTAAAACTTAAGTAAAAAGGAAATTGGGACTGGACGATAGGCGTGCTGTGTGGATTGGACTTAATCAGAGATAACTTAACTTAAAATCGAGACTGCTAACATTATTGACCAAAAAAATCAATAAAATCAGAAATTCTGCTTGCGGGAGATTAACCCCGACCTTGTTTTCAAGCTGAGTGAGGGTACTTGAGTGTGTGTGTACACCTTAAGGCAGAACCCAAATCCCCGCCTTCCATATCATGTGCCAACTGATCCTAGCAAATATCTCGAGTTGAATTTTTTATAGGTTCACTGACTAGTACCAAGTAACCTCCGCCTGTTCACAGGTAGTCAAGGGTGAACCAACGATACTTAATCAGGGAGATTGAGGGTCGTACGGTTTCACAAGGTGAAACCGCAGTCGGTGTGTTGACCGCTCAATAATCCCTAATTAATCAACAATGAACCCATAATCAAATATCAAGCAATGAAAAATAAATGTGGAATCAAATTTATTTTTAACTCTACAAACAAGATGTATAGGTGTAAGTATGTAGAGAGTTCGAACACAGGGAGCAAACAAGATAGATCAGGCAAAATGCTCAAAAATGTGATATGAGTAAATGTCTGCAATAATGCCAATGTTTTTGTGGGTTTTTAATTTTTATATATTTTTTTATTTAATTTTTGATTTTATAATTTTTGTATTTTGGTTTTCTTTTTACTGATTTTGTATTTTCTTTTTATGTTTTATATTTTTATATTTTCTTTTTCAATAATAGAGTATATATACAAGATAAGAGAAAAAGGACAAGGGTATTTATAAAAATAGGAAAAGAAATGCCAAAAAAACATGAAATAAAATATTTTTGGTCTTTTTATAATTTTTTACTGTTTTTGTGATTTTTGGGGATTTTTCAAAATGTTTTTGGTGTTTTTAAAAGTCAAAATAAGACAAAGCAGTGAATTAAGATTCTGGCCGAAATTAAAATGGGAAGGAAAAATATCAAACAGAAACAAAATTTTCCCAAATTAGTTTTAGAATAAAGGCAATAAAATAGGGAAAATACAGAACATGAGTTTATATTTTTAGGAATTTTCTAGGATTTTTTAGATTTTTTTGAAGTTTTTAGGTGTTTTCTAATTTTTAAGGTTTTTCTTTTGAAATTTTTAGTGGTTTTTGGATTGACATTAAAATATGATAAGACAAACAAAATATAATTTTTTGGAATTTTTCAAAATGTTTTTGTATTTTTTTATAGATTTTCTAATGCAAACAGAAGGAAAAATGCATGTTTTTGATTTTTAATAAATATGAAAATACAACAAAAATGCAATGCAAAATTATGGAGTGAACAAGAAAGTTAACAAGAACTTAGAATGAATTTTTGGAAATTTTTATTTAAAATGATGCGAGAAATAAATAGACAAAGCACATAAAAATACTAGTCCTAGCAAGGGTATTAACGCAAATGAACAAACATCCAGGGGATGTACTGCAATTTTCCAACAAAATATAACACTGAATATTCAATTTAATGGACCAAGTACACATATCCAAACCCAGGAGGGTACGCCTGCAAAATACCAACCAGGGCGCGTGACTAGCACGCGCTTGGGAAGGGTATAAACGTAATATCAAAAATTCCCCGGGGCTCGCATGCAATTATCCCCAAAAGTTTACACTTAATATCAAAGTTCTGGGACTAAAGCGAAATACTAAACCCCTGAAGGGGTCCTGCGCAAAATACCCGCGCCTCACGTGAACTGGTCACGTAAGGTGACGTGGCCAGGACCTATTTGCAAATAGTAAAAGTGCGGGGGCTTGTTTGCAAATATTACAAAACTCAATACACGGCAGATGAATGTTTATATGTTAAAAAATAAATAGACAAAATTATGGGGCTGAAGAAGCAAAATACCCACGCAAAGGCGGGGGTAGACGACGGATAGACGTTTACTAACGCCACGTGTCGCGCATCTGACGGCCCATACCCCTTCGATTATGACGGATGCGATTAGATCCGTTGGCGAAGATCGATGGTGGAGAGCGTTTAAATCCAACGGTGGCTGGCGCGTCTGGGAGACCTCCAAGATCTGACGGCTACAAAGGGGCATGGATGAACTCGCAAGGAGGCGAGTTTCCCCAGCGTCGATCAGGCTCCTCCGTCGCCCGGTGAAGCTCCAAAATGGCTCCCGAGGCTCCTGCAAGGGTCCTTGATGTACTAGTCGCTCCAGAAATCCTCGGCGATGGCCGAGGGGCTCGCGAGAGGTCACCGGAGCGGAAGGGCTCCAGGTACCTCCGCCTCCTCCAAGACGAGCTCCAGATGCGAGTTTCGGCTCAAACCCTGCATGAAAAGAGTGAAGGCGTTGGGGGCAAACTGCCCCGACCCCGCGGTGGTGCGAAAGTGACGAGGATGATGCGAATGACGCGACCGGAGGTGCGCTCCGGCGAGATTGTTGACTATGCAAATCGATGAGCGAAAAACGGGATTGAAGGTGGCTTTGTGATGCTACGACTACGGTGAATAAAAAGAAGGAAAGAAAAGAGGGAAATGGATACCTCAAGGGATAGGGCTTGATGTTGAGGATACCTCTACGGTGAGGCTCGCCGGAGGTGTGGAACACGCCCAGATCGATCGACGATTCTCCGCTTTGAAGGTGGGACTCTGAAGCTGTCACCTCTAGGTCTCCAACTCGAGCCAAAGGGGGAAAAATTCTAGATGAAATGCTGTTCGAAATTCAAAAGGAAGATTGGAAGGGGGTATTGATGTGTTGACGACTGGGCTCGCAAGTCGAGGAGGAAACGGGCACCACAGTGCTCGAAGTCAAAATAAACGCATGGGCGTAAATCCTTGATCGAAGGGCTTGAAAAGTCATGAAGGGTCTAACATGAAATGGTGCAAGGCGTGCCCGCGAAAAATCCAAGAAATGGGCGAAAAACCCAAAATTCTGACAAGAACAGGGGGGGTCAGACAGTTGACCGAGGTCATCTGTCAGACCCACCTGGTTGGTCCACGTGGACCAACCAGGAAAAACCCTGGAAAAATGATTTCTAAATTCAATTAAAAATAGAAAATAAACGAATTAAATTTTGGTTATTAAATAAAAAATGTTTCTTTTTTTATAAAGTATTTTATTCTGATTTTTATTTAATTTTATGAGGTATAAAAATACAAGTTTCCTATTATGCCTTTTGTAGGTACATATACCTATACATTTTATTAATTTATTTGTATTTTGTATTTTTACTTTCTTTAATTTTGTTTATTATTTTATAAAATTATAAAATACTTTTATACACTTAGTTATATTTTTATTTTATTTTTTTGATATAATTTGTACACTTAATAAAATATAAGTGATGTTTGTACATGTATAAATATAGGTATAATACCTATGTATTATGAATATACAAGTATTTTTATGTGAATTTCTTTTGCATTTTAATTCTGATTTTAATGCACACATATATTATAAATAATATTTACAAAATTATAAAAATATAAAACTATAGAAATAATGAATAAATAATAAAGTGAATATTTTAATATGTACAAGTCTACAAGTAGGGTCCAAAACTCAACTCTCAAACCGTAACTCAGAAAAATACGAAACCACCTTCATTAAATAGATTATTTTACGCTATATACAATTAAAGTGAGTTTGGTACATTTTGAGTTTTTACTTGCAAGATACAGGTCTGGGAAGTTGGAGTTCTGGAATCTTATTCAGACCTTAACTTTTTATCTGTACATTATTTTTCAGTGAAATCAATTTTGTATTTTTACTTATTTAATTATCTATAACTTTCATGTACAAAGTTTCTTTATTTGAGGTATAAAAAGTGGAACCAAAAATAGGTCCCAAAATGAATAAAGGATGGATTAAAACAAAGGGAATTTTATTGTATTTTGACCCTTATCTCCCCCTACTTTATTCCTTGTCGACCTATTCATCGAGGCGCCTAGGTCTCGGGATTTCGGGTCATAAAATATTTACAATATTTTATTATTTTTCTTTTCTTTTATTTATTCTATAATTTTGACTTTAATTACAATATTTTATACACTATTTGGATGCACATGCATGAATGCTAAGATGCGGAAATTAAGGGTATTTACACGCATTTGCCAGGGTTTTTGATGCCAAAATGATAGAATAAAGATGATGAAATGTGGCTTCATCAGTACTTCGCAACAAGTTGCTAGTAGCCCCTCGGGATGAAGTTCCAGGCTTGTCAGCCTCCGCCTTCTTGCAAATAGATAGGGGCAGGTCTTTGAATCCATCAACTTGGGATAGGAGAGAAGAAAGGAAGGACGCATGTATCTTAGGCGACAGGTTAAACAGGGAAGACGCATCCGGCTCTAAGCCGACTTTCCTCTAGGCCACTTAACCTTTGCTACTTGAAAATCACACTTAAAATCAACCAGATTAATCGGACTCAGTTTCGGGTCCTTCACCGTGTTGAGTGTGAAACTACATGGTTTGAATTTAATTGCTTGCTTCAGGTAGGAGTAAAATCTTATCTTCACTTAGAACTTCCGACTCTTCTTGCCATCCAAGATGACTGACTGAGGGGAGATCGAATCTCGATTTGCCAATCTCGCTTTAAGCCCCTCACAAAGCTCATCTTCACTGGTCCAAGCGCAACTTGGACCAACCAGAACTCATGACCCTCTTGAATTCTGGATCCCTCAAACCCAGGGTGGTTACTCTCAAACCAACCCTTTTCTCTCCTCTGATCTTACCGAGGAAGATCATCGCCTCGGTAAGAATCCCTTCCTTGAGTTGTCCCTCTAACCAAGTCCATTTTCCATCCCCAGGTCTAGAAGACAAGATGCCACCTAAGAAACACCTGGACGATGAGGAACACAAAGATGACCCATTACAGCAAATCTTGGTTCGCCTCGCCACTACCGAACAACAGAACGCGGATCTCACGGCAAGGATGGTACATATCATTATGGCAGGAGGAGTCAACCGAACAATGGTTGATGCTTATAACCTAGCAGAAAATGAGATGTACACTTGGTTGGCACCAGCGGTTCCCCCCGAGCGTTCGAGCTTAAGCCCTACTTTCTTGGCCTGCTTCTGAAGTTTAATGGAAATGCAAACGAAGAACCATATGCCTTCCTCAGAGACTTCGAGCTGGTTTGCAACAACCTTAGTCACCCGAGGGTTTTGCAGGATTATATTAGGCTGAAGGCCACCCCTTTTGCCTTATGAGATAAGGCAACACATTGGCTGAAATGCTCGCGATATGTACAACCTAGATGCAGTTCAAGGACCTTTTTCTGAAGAAGTTCTACCCACTCAGTAGGACGAACCAAATGAGAACGAAGATCGCGAGTTTCTCCCATGGACCCATTGAACCTTTCCATGAAGCCTGGGATAGGTTTAATGACCTCATTCAGAAATGCCCGTGCCATGGCATTTCAAAGGCGATTTTAGTCCAGACCTTGTTCTGTGGCATGACCCTGGAAATGTAGGGGTCAGTAAGTGCCGCCTGTGGAGGAAGTTATCTGAACAAGAATGAAAATGCTGTATGGAAAATCTTGGAGCAGATATTAGTTGTCTCCCTCAATGCTATCCAACGAGACAACTAGGAAGACTGTAGCGGATCTGACAGAAGACCTCATTCCCAGCATGGGGATGATGGCTGATAAGTTAACCATGGTCGAGCAGATTCATAAGAGGCTCACTGACCATGAGTCTCACTCTCATTTACCGAAGCAAGTAGAGGAACATACTGAGAGGGTAGCCAAGATAAAGCTACCTGCCCCTTCTGCACCACCTGTACGTGTACACTGAGTCCATCTTGTACAGGAACATGCACTGGGGCTTCAGAGTAGCTGGGTGAGGAGCATACTTACACTCAACAGGACCAGCACACACCTCCAGAAGTGGAGACATGATACGAGGAGCCTCCGCATCTTGTCTTCTAGACCTGGGGATGGGAAATGGACTTGGTTAGAGAACAACTCAAGGAAGGGATTCTTACCGAGACGATGGTCTTCCTCGGTAAGATCAGAGGAGAGAAAAGGGTTGGTTTGAGAGTAACCACCCTGGGTTTGCATGATCCAGAATTCAAGAGGGCCATGAGTTCTGGTTGGTCCAAGTTGCGCTTGGATCGAAGAAGATGAGCTTTGTGAGGGGCTTAAAGAGAGATTAACAAATCGAGATTAGATCCCCCCTAGTCACTCATCTTGGATGGCAAGAAGAGTCGGAAGTTCTAAGTGAAGATAAGGATTTACTCCTACATGAAGCAAGCAATTAAATCCAAACCTTGTAGTTTCACATTCAACACGGTGAAGGACCCGAAACCGAGTCCGATTAATCTGGTTGATTTTAAGTGTGATTTTCAAGCAAATAACAAAGGTTACGTGGCCTAGAAGGAAGTCGTCTTAGAGCCGGAAGCGTCTTCCCTGTTTAACATGTCGCCTAAGATACCTGCGTCCTTCCTTTCTTCGCACCTATCCCAAGTTGATGGATTCAAAGACCTGCCCCTATTTACCTGCAAGAAGGCGGAGGCTGACAAGGCGGAAACTTCACCTCGAGGGCTACTAGCAACTTGTCGCGAAGTACCGTTGGTTCACCCCTGACTACATGTGAACATGCGGAGGTTACTTGGTACTAGTCAGTGAACCTAAAAAATTCAAATCGTGATATTTGCTAGGATCAGTTGGTACGTGATATGGAAGGCGAGGATTTGAGTTCTGCCTTAACGTGTACACACACTCAAGTACCCTCACTCAGCATGAAAATAAGGTCAGGGTCAATCTCCCGCAAGCAGAATTTCCGATTTTATTGATTTTTTGGTCAATAATGTTAGCAGTCCCGATTTTAAGTTAAGTTATCACTGATTAAGTCCAATCCATACAGCACGCCTAACGTCGAGTCCCAATTTCCTGTTTACTTAAGTTTTGAAAAACCAAGAGAGAGAAATCGAGAAAAGCCGATGCACGATAAATCAATGATATGTATGCTGAGTGTAGAATACTTACAGTGATCCCTTCGCTTTTATGCAGGATGCAGAACAGAATTGAAATTTTATATTATATGAAAATGCATACGACAAAATCCACTCCTAGACAAGCAGTTCTATTAGCGAGTGAAGCACAAGTTTAGTTTGACTAGATCCACGGTCTAAGTGCGTCTTTTATGTGTAATGTATGGTCCTAAAGAATTATGAGCACAAGCAAATCCTAGAGTGGCTTGAGGAGCCGCAAGTGCAAGCCCAGTCTAAAAAATTCAAGCCATACAGCACACAGGACATGTTTCCACTATTTTTACACACGCGAGAAACCAAACAGGAACTGCTGGAAATAATGCAAAAATAATGGAAAAAAATAAAATATACAAGTCCTCTCAATCACTCAAAAAGTAAAAATGCAAGCTCCTCGAAGCGTCTCGGGACTCCTCGTGTTCCTCGCACAAAAATAAATTGAGGTCAGATAAAAGAGGACACAGAAATATTCAAAATTAAATGACAGAAAAATATTAACAAGAAAATCGGGAATCAGACTACCCGGGGATGGAAAATCAAACACTCTAAAGTTAAATAGAAATTAACCTAAGTCGTGCCTCCCCGGCAACGACGCCATTTTGAAGAGCGTCCTACTACCCTTGTTAATTTCGTCAAATTAATGATTATAATTAATGTCTTATCATTTGTTGTAGTCAAGTAATACAGACTAATCAAAAACCACTTTTAATCAATATTCAATTAATCACGAGAGGCAAATTTATTTTACTTGGGCAAGCCCAAGGTCGAACTCAGGGAGACAATTGTCTCCTTAGGTAAATTTTAAGTGAATTTTAAAGTTCGATTTTTCAAAGTATATTTTTAGGTATTTTTCAACAATTTTTATGCAATTAATAAAAGACACATGCAAAATCAAGCCAGTTTACAAGTTAAATCAGAAAAGTGGTCAAATTAATTCCAAAAATGATGAAACTTGGCCAGAATGTGGAATGCGATAACAATAAGCTACATTATTTTTTTTGGATTTTCCCAATACTATATGAATTTACTGTGAATTAAAAATGAATGCAAGGTTATTTTCACTAAAGTAATTTTAATAAATACCAAATCACAATATTTTCAGATATAAAAATTATCCTAGATAGATCTAAGTGTGAAGAATCCATGAAAATTAATAAATCTAAAATTCTATGTGAATTGGACCTATTAAAAATTAATTAAGGAAATCACAAAATGATTTATTCAAGCCTCGGGATATGTGTAAATGAGTTGATTTTTTGGCACAATGTAAACTCAATTATCCTAAGTCTAATGTGAATTTATGGTGATTTTTGGAACAACAGAGAATTTAATACAAATTAAAAGGCATAAATGGGAAAAATATAACAAATTTCACCATTAATTAATAATAAATTCCACTGATATCACAAAAATATGATAGATGTCACATATGAAAGAGGACAAGTTTAGCTACACAATGCAATTTTCAAACTTGAAAAATGATGTCAAATGAGTACCTAAATATGCGTGCAAAGACATGGACTAAATTGAAAATACAAAAATCAAGTTTGCTAAAAATTAAACATGCTGATAGGGATGTAAATGAGATTACGTATAATGAGTGGGACATGTATGCAAAATGCCCACAAAACACGTGATCCTCACGTGGTGCTCTTGGTAGGGACTGGAATGCAATTATCAAAACCGCTAGGGGCCTGGGTGTAAAATGTCCAGACCGCACGTAAGAGACACGTAAGGTCCTAGGCTCGGGTGATTTTGGAGGCTCGAGCGGAAGCTCGGGGGCTCTGCAGGCTCAGATGGCTTGGTGGAGCTTCGGGGGCTCTGAGCCTAATGGTCGGGGAGGAGGCTCGGAGGCGGCGATGTGGTGCGCTATGGACTGTTGGATCCGGTGGAGATCCAATGGATGCTGATGGCTGGCGCGTGGCGTGCTGCGACCCGTTGGATCAAGATCGATCCAATGGTAGCTGGAGCTCGATGAAGATGAACACGTGGACGATCGAGAGCCATTGGATCAGGATGAATCCAACGACACCTGAAGCTCGGCGGAGTGGCGACGTGGCGTGCTCAGAAGCGAGGGATCCTCTTGATCCGACGGTTGCGTGTTGATGGAGTCGTGACATGCTCAGAACCGTCCGATCAAGGGGATCGGACGGCTACTGGGCTTCGTGCTCAAAGGGTCCATCGCCTCCTGCGGCGGAGGTGGCGGCGCTCCGACGAAGAGCTGCTTGCTCCTCCTCCTTCGTCTGAGGTCAGTGAAGCTCGCCAGCAACTCCCAAGCAGTTGGGAGGGATCGTGGAGGCTTCAGGTTGCCGTCGGAGTCTTAGGAGCGGCTGGGGTGGTATGGAGAGTGGCAGCGATGAAAGTCGAAAGGAGCTCCGATGAGGCATCCAGCCAATCAAAGATAGAGTACCTGCAGGGGGTTACTTGATAGCCGAAGCGTGCTATGTGTTCGTTGGGTGATCGTGAGTGCGATGAGAGGCCTGAGGTGGCGCGAGTATGATCCGGTGATGTTGCTCCGCCAAGGTGGCAGAGCTCTCGTCGGAGTGAAGTACGGTGAGTGGTCTGAGGAAACGGAGATGTACCGAGGATGCCATCTCTGAGGCAAAGCTCGGAGGATGGTCAGGCGAGGGTGAAGATGATTGTGGGCGGTGAATAAATTACGAGAAGAAATAAGAAAAAGAAGAAGAAGATCAGAGGGAAGATGGAGGCATCTACCTGGAGAATGGTGCTCGGGATTGAACTCCGGGTCGTCGCTCGAAGGCCGGTAGAGGTTCCTGAGCTCGTGTAACTCACTGGGGAAGCTGCAGCACGACGGGGATGGCCGTGGATCTCGCTGGAGATGAAGCTCGGTCTTCGCTCGACTCCTTGCCGAATTGTTGTCACCAATAGGAAGGTAGGAGCTCGGGGTTTCTCTCCGTGATGGCGGATGGGGTCGAGATGCACTACCCTCCCTAGAGGAGGACGGATGTTTCCACCCGTGTGCTACTCCAAGCTAAAGGATTCTACCTCCTCACCATCTCATCAATGAAGAGTTACATGCATTGTGTTTGTCCAAGTTAGGTCATTATCTAAAAGAATCATGCGTGTGCACGAGATATTCTACTTAGACTGATTAAGATGACATGTGAACATAGACTTGCGGACTCAAAGATATAAGTCGCTTTACCTGAGAAATCTTAACTCCAGTTCCTATAAGGTTCCTCTGAAATTAGGTGGATTAAGGTCAAATCAAGTCCTCCTCAACATCTACTCATAACTTGGTTCAGAACCCACTAGCTTTTCTCCTTGCATGTGCAAGATATGCAGATGACATGCGGATGACATGCTATGTAGATGAATGAAATGCAAGACTCTTTTTCTTTTCTTTTCAGATGCAGAGATGATATGCAAGAGTAAATAAGAAGCCTTTGATTTTGATTTTTCCATTTTTTTCAAAACTCTGGTATACCTCATATGGTACAAGTGTTTTATGAGTATTATACAGATTATACAAGTGTGATTTACAAAAAAAATCTCCAATTTTACCCATCCCATAATTATTATGTAATATATACAAAAATACGTGAAAGCACGAGCTATGGGTAAAATATATATGTAATATATGCACGCCCCCTATACTTAGCGTGTGCTATGTCCTCAGAGCACGAAAAGTGAGGAAAAGACATAGCTCGTGCTAAGCGTAAGAGAGCCAAAGGGGCAAAAATGTATAGAAGTCGTCCTTCCCCCCTATACTTAGGCTCTGGCAGCCTAAGTGTAGAAGAAGATCAAAAATGTGGCGGACGAGGTCAAGAGGAGAAGTGGATGAATATATATAAGGCGGCATTGGTCCCCCCTATACTTAGGCTCAGGTCTGCCTAAGTATAGGACTGGAGTGAGTATGAGGACCGATGTGATCTAGAAGATGTATAGTAAACGAACTCATGTGACTCTTTCCCCCTCTTTCCCCCTATACTTAGGATTTGGTCATCCTAAGTATAGTCGTAGATGGAGATACATGAATGTTGGGGTGGATGATTAGAGTCGCGGGAGGGAGGGGTAGAATGTACAGGAATGATGGATATATACAAGGATTGCGGTCTAAATCTTTCCAGCTGCTGCTGATGGCTAGAGTTTACTGCTGCAAGGTCTCAGTACAGCTTTATGTGTATCTGCTGAATCTGTCTCATGCATGAATACAATCTCCTCAACATGGACCAACTATTCATTGGGTTCGATGAAGTGCTTCAACAGTTGTCCATTTACTAGGAATGTCGGTGCGTCATCTGTGAGATCTGAGATCTTAGCACATCTACTATCATGCACCGTACGGACAATGAATGGGCCTGTCCACTTGGATTTCAACTTGCATTGTAAGACCTTCAGCCTTGCATTAAACAACCATACCTTCTGTCCAGGAACAAAGGCCTTTCTTCTGATATATCTATCATGCCAACGCTTGACTTTGTCCTTGTACACCAAACTATTGTCGTATGCTCGGTTTTTGACTTCCACCAGCTCATTCAGATCCATTTCTCGTTGTTTCTGCCCTAGGTGTGTGTTCCAGTTGACCTTCTTGATTGCCCATTCTGATTTGTACACTAATTCTGCGAGCAAATGGCACGGCTTTCCGAATACCATCCAGAATGGGGAGGTTCCTAACAGTGTCTTGTAAGCTGTCCTATAAGCCCACAGGACTTGATCCAAAATCTGGGATCAGTCATTCCTGTCTGGGCAGACGAGCTTCTGCAATATAGTTTTCACCTCCCTATTCGACACCTCAGCCATACCATTAGTCTGTGGGTGGTAAGGACTAGTGACACGGTGTTCGATGCCGTAGTCCTTCAAGAGCTTCTTCACATCTCTGTTTACAAAAAGGCTACCCCCACCTGATATCAGCATTTTGGGGATATCGAACCTAGAGATGATATGGTCTCTAATGAATTTACAGACAGTCCTGCTGTCTGCGGCTCGGGTTGGGATAGCCTCCACCCAATTGGACAAGTAATCTACCGCAAGAAGTATATATTCAAATCCATGGCTAATAGGGAATGGGCCCATGAAGTCGATGCCCCATGCGTCAAAGACATCACAAATGATGACATGCTGCATCGGCATCTCATCCTTGGAACCAACAGTCCCTCCCATTCTCTGGCATACCGGGCACGACTTCGCAAAGGTGGTGGTATCACGAAACAGTGTCGGCCAGTATAAGTCACATTGTAGTACTTTCCATGTTGTCCTCTTCCCGGAGTGGTGTCCTCCTGCCTCCATGCTGTGGCATAAAGAAAGGACGCTTTGGTATTCCTCCTGAGGAATACACCGTCTCCAGACACAATCCAGTCCTTCAAAGAAAAGGATCGGATCCTCCTAATGGTAATGTCTAGCATCCGACTTCAGTCGGTCAATGTGGCTCTTGGGCCAATCTTCGGGAACCTTCTTGGAGACAAGATGTTCACGATATTGGCATACCATAGGAATGAGTCGACAAGAAAAATCGACTCGTCAGGGAAGGAGTCTCGAATCGATGAATCCTCGGAAGTATTAAGATCTTCGAGACGGGAGAGATGATCAGCTACTACGTTCTTCTTTCTAGGTTTATCACGAATGCCCAAGTCAAATTCCTAGATAAGTAGAATCCACCTAAGAAGACACGCCTTCGCGTCCTTCTTTTCCATTAAGTATTGTAGTGCTGTGTAGTCGGTGAACACAATAACCTTGGATCTGATTAAATGAGATCTGAATTTGTCCAAGGCAAACACTATCGCAAGCATCTCCTTTTCCGTAACTGTATAGTTATGCTGGGTGATATCAAGCACTTTGCTTGCGTAGTGTATTTCAAACGGGATGCCATCCCTCCTCTGTCCTAACACAACCCCAACAACAAATTCTGATGCGTCCGTCATGATCTCAAAAGGCAGAGACCAATCTGGGACTTGTAGGATTGGGGCGTCCATGATCATTCCTTGCAATAGCTTAAAGGCCTCAAGACATTTGTGATCAACAATAAACTCCATGTCCTTGCCTAAAAGCTCAATTAGCGGTCGGGCAATCTTAGAAAAATCTTTGATAAATCTCCGATAGAATCCGACATGCCCGAGGAACGACCGCAGCTGTTTTACGTTGGTTGGTGGCTGGAGTCGTCTAATCACATCCACCTTGACAGGGTCAACCTCCATTCCTCTCTTGGAGATGATGTACCCCAACACAATGCCCTCCTTCACCATGAAGTGACTTTTCTCCCAGGAGAGCACCGGATTAACCTCATAATAATGTTTGAGGACTCGGTCCAGATTCCTAAGACAGGAATCGAAGGAATCATTGTGGACCGAGAAGTCATCCATGAAGACTTCCAGAAATTCGCCGACCATTTCGGCGAATACAACAATCATGCACCTTTGAAAAGTACCGGGAGCATTGCATAACCCAAAGGGCATGCGCCTAAAAGCGTAGGTACCAAAGGGGCATGTAAACGTGGTCTTTTCCTGGTCCTCCGGAGCTATGGCTACTTGATTGTAGCCCAAGAACCCATCCAAGAAGCAGAAGAATTCTTTCCACGCTAGTCTCTCTAGGATCTGATCAATGAATGGTAGGGGGAAATGATCCTTCTTCGTCGCAGCATTCAGGCGTCTGTAATCCACACAGACGCGCCACGACGTGGTTACTCGCGTCACGATCTCCTCTCCGTCTTCATTGGTGGTCGTCTGAATTCCCGACTTTTTCGGGAATACATGGATCGGGGCCGCCCATTTGGAGTCGGAGATGGGATAAATGAAACCCGCGTTGCACCATTTCTCTATTTCTTTCTTCACTACCTCTCGTAAATTTGGATTCAACCGACGTTGGAATTCACGAGAAGGTTTAGCCTCATTCTCCAAGTAGATATGGTGCGAACACAGAGCGGGATTTATCCCGTGGAGATCGGAGATGCTCCATCCTATCGCCTTGCAGTTTTTCTTCGGGATCTCTAGAAAGCGAGATTCCTGCTCCTCGGTCAATCACGAACCGATGATGACCGGATACTTCTTCTCTTATCCTGCAAGGAAGGCATATTTGAGTGTTGTGGGTAAAGGTTTGAGCTCAGATAATATGTGATCATCGAGGAAGTATGGATCAATCGAATCTGGTTCAGTGCTAGTAGTGGTTGGATCTATCCTTAAAAATAATGCCACCAATTGATTTGGCCCTGGAGTCAGATCGTCAAAGGTTTCCATGTAATCGGCAAAAGCCACGTCCGACTTGTCATCCTCATCTTCTGATTGTCCTAAAGAGGGAAGGACTGACTGGCCCAGCTGGGCCTCTAAGTCATCGAAGATGTAGGGGGATGCAGGTTCTGTGCTGTACTCGTTTCTAAGGACCTTGTAAACTGACTCATGCACAAGATCTTCTCTGGAGGGGAGGGACTCATCGGTGCTGGCTGGGTTCTGTCTCCATAGCCCAACAGTGTCTACGTGAATGCAGTTTGCTTCGGATGAAGAGTACTCGATGTTGGATTCGGAATCCGGTCTCTACCATCTGGTTTTCTTCATCTCAAGTTTCTCGTCTCCACTAGAGTTTGGAACTGGATCTTCCCAATCTTATAATCAAACAAGGCCCCTGCTGTTCTAAGGAAGGGCATGTCTAATATGATATGGGAATCTCTTCAATTATGAGGGGTTTCCATACCGAGGACGGTAAAGTCCACCATGTATTCCTGACCCTCGACTTTGATGACAACATTCCTCAATTCTCCTTGGGACCTCTTGGTTGATTTATCAACGAACTGAAGGAGGGCTCTAGATTTCCTAAGAGGTTCGAGATTAAGACACTCATAGAGGGTCGTAGGCATTAAGTTGATTGAGGAGTCGTTGTCTAGGAGAGTGCGTGTAAACGCAGTGTCATCAATATGACTCACCACATAATGTGCACCCATGTCTCTTCGTTTCCTTAGAAACGAGTTCTTTATTGCGCAAGTCGTGGCTACTGACAGGACGTGTTTCTCAACACGACTTTTGGTCTTCCTGCTAACCCTAGTAGGTGTGCATCTCACCTTAAGGTATTTTTGGAATGCAAGTGTCATCTCTACATACTTGTCAAAGGGGATCGTGACCTTGATATGCTTGTTGTAAAACTCTACCATCTCAGGGTCATCTTTTTGATTTTTTGTAGTTTTCTTCTTTCCACCCTTAAGAGCTCGGGGAAGGATTATTGACTCCAATTCAGATTCTGAAACTGAAAGATTTTCATTCAAAGCGGGAACTGAGTTCTGTACAGGACTCGAACTCTGAAATTGACTAGGACTCTGACTACGAATAAAAGAAAACTGCTGCTGCAAAACTGGTGATGCATCCTCCGCGACTGCTGGAACATCCTCCTCAGATGGAGATGTGGTCTCTTCATCGGTTTCAGTGGACTCCCTACTGGTGAGGTTCCCTTGCTTCTTTGAGGACTCAGAAGTCCTCTTCTTCTGCCGGTGGTGATGGTGGTGGTGCTGCTGCTCCTCTTCCTCCAAGTTCTCCTCAGGTAGAGACTTGGAGGCTTCTTCCTCCGGTGCCCGTGCCCGTGCCCGATCAGGTACGATAACGGTCCTTCCGCTCCTGAGGGACATATGATTTACATTATCGTACGAAAGGATCTCATGTTCAGATAAAGAATTATCTGAATAGTATACCTGATCTCGTAGTTGGTTCTGGCCTTGATTCAAGCTGTTCGGGTTGGCTTGAACCTGGGCAGGAATTAGGGTCTTTGGCGCCATCTTCTAGTCATGGGTACGAGAAACACGATTCATACCGGTTCTCATATCCAGATAGTCATTCTGGATCTGTTGGACCCTATCAGTCAGGGTCTGGATTGGCAAGGTGAGGGACTCCAATTCGGTGGGCTGGGCGGGTTGATGCTGACTTGAGGATGAGGTCCTATACTGGCCCTGCTGGCCATGCCGGTACTACTGCTGCTGATGGGATGGTGGAGGGCCCTGCTGGCCCGAGTTGAACGTGCGTTGTAGTTGTTGGTGTTGTTGATGCTGGTACCTTCGTTCGGGCCGGAACTGTATGAAGCGCGGTGAGGGGATGGAGCCGTTTTCCTGATAAGCTAGAGAAGGTCGGTGTGACTAATCGTTCCCTATCCCCGATTGTCTGCCGATGGGGTCATGGCTGTACCACAACCCGTTGATCTCAAACACCTATGGAGGCTCCTCGTATCTTGTCTCCACGTGTAGAGGTGCGTGCTGGTCCTGCTGAGTGTAAGTCTTCTCCTCTACCCAGCTACTCTGAGGCCCCGGTGCCTGTTCCTATACAAGATGGACTTGGTGTACAGGTACAGTTGGTGCAGAAGGGGCATGTAGCTTTATCTTGGCTACCCTCTCAGTAAGTTCCTCCACTTGCTTCGACAAACGAGAGAGAGACTCAAGGTTAGTGACCCTCTTATGAATCTGCTCTACTATTGTTAACTTATCAGCTATCATCCCCATGCTGGGACTGAGGTCTTCTATCAGATCCGCTACAGTCCTCCTGGTTGTCTCGTTGGATAGGATTGAGGGAGACAACTGATAGGCCCGGGTGGCCAGCGACCTGCTTGTTTCTGCCATCTGCTCCAAGATTTTTCATACAGCATTTTCATTCTTGTTCAGATAGCTTCCTCCACAAGCGGCACTTACTAACCCCTGCATCTCCGGGGTCATGCCATAGAACAAGGTCTGGACTAAGATCGCCTTTGAAATGCCATGGCACAGGCATTTCTGAATGAGGTCATTAAACCTATCCCAAGCTTTATGGAAAGGTTCAATGGGTCCTTGGGAGAAACTCGTGATCTTCGTTCTCATTTGGTTAGTCCTACTGAGTGGGTAGAACTTCGTCAGAAAAAGGTCCTTAAACTGCATCCAGGTTGTACATATCACCCCGAGATTTTTTAGCCAATGTGATGCCTTATCTCCTAAGGCAAAAGGGGTGGCCTTCAGCCTAATATAATCCTGCCCAACCCTCGGGTGACTAAGGTTGTTGCAAACTAGCTCGAAGTCTCCGAGGAAGGTATATGGTTCTTCGTTTGCATTTCCATTAAACTTCGGAAGCAGGCTAAGAAAGTGGGGCTTAAACTCGAACGCTTCGGGGGAACCGCTGGTGCCAACCAACTGTGTATCTCATTTTCTGCTGGGTTATAAGCATCAACCATTGGTCGATCGATTCCTCCTGCCAAAATGATCTGTCCCATCCTTGCCTTGAGATCTGCATTCTGTTGTTCGATAGTGGCGAGGCGAGCCAAGATTTGCTGTAATGGGTCATCTTTGCGTTCCTCATCATCCGGGTGTTTCTTAGGTGGCATCTTGTCTTCTAGCCCCGGGGATGGAAAATGGACTTGATTAGAGGACAACTCAAGGGAAGGATTCTTACCGAGGCGATGGTCTTCCTCGGTAAGATCAGAGGAGAGAAAAGGGTTGGTTTGAGAGTAACCACCTTGGGTTCAAGGGATCCAAAATTCAAAAGGGTCATGAGTTCTGGTTGGTCCAAGTACGCTTGGACCGGTGAAGATGAGCTTCGTGAGGGGCTTAAAGAGAGATTGGCACATCGAGATTTGATCTCCCCCCAGTCAGTCATTGATGAATCTGCGATTCATCACTCTAAAAGTTGAAAATAGAGCTTTGTTCCTGAGTAATTAGAGGCATATTTCTACTTATATTGCATAATTAGCATTCACGCATGAAAGCATAATATCTGCATTTTAGCATTCATATTTGCATAAAATAAGAAACCATTTCACTTGTAAATATTCACCTGTATATTAGATAAAATACCTTATTTGTATATATTTCTTACTAACTCCGAATATTATAAAACCAACTCTATTGTGTATATATTACTAATACTAATTAAAAAAAATATCCAAAAAATATTAACTTCTAAAATTGACCAATAAAACCACAATCCAAGTTTGAAACTAGGAGCCTTAAAATGCACATATCTCTCTCATACAGCCTCCGAATTAGGTATACCCACTTTTAAAGTAATATACATTCAGAGACCTTCGAAACAAACCAATTTCATTAAAATCGGAGTTCGTATGCGAAACTTGGGTTTTGGGCCCCTTTTGTACATTGTATATAATGACTGTTTTACCCATGTATCTTATCATTTTATTTTCTTCATTATTAAAAATTCAAAAAAATTAGATTAAGTTGTAAATATTCTTCTCATATTTTTTCTATTTTTATTTTGATTTTTCTCTCTTTTAAAAATGAAAAAAAATTATAAAAGATAAAATGCGGTATTTTATATCTATAAGGTACCACCCAAAAATACATTTTTGTACAGATAATTTCCTTTAATTTTCGGCCCTTCACAAAAGTTGTAGATCTCATCGAGATGAGCAACTTTCGTGTTGACCACTTTTTGATTTAATCTCTTTTGTTATTTATTTTTTATTTTCTTTACATTTAATCTTTGAATTTTCTGGGAGCAACATGTGGCAGCTCCTAGAGCCGCCACATGTCACCCCAATTTTTTATTTTCGGATTTATTTTTAATTATTTTGGGATTTTATTAATTTAATTATTATTATTTTAATTATTGTTATTTTTAATAGCCTACTTATTATACTTATATTATATTATTATTATATTATTATTTATCTCCCTTTTACCACTTCTTTACTTGCCTTCCACTCCAAGCCTCCACCTTGTCCACCACTTCACCTTCTCCATCTCTTCTCCAACCTCCTCCTCCTCCTCTTTATATTCTCCCCTCCTCCTTCATTCATCTTCATACGCCATTCTACGAGCTAGAGAGGTTCGAGCCCCATTTAATCCGTGAGGTGACAGCTCCACCTTAGACATTGAGCGACGACGAATTGCAGGTGAGATCCGCGGTTAATATCCGCGTAACGAACTTCCCATCAAGATCGCAAAGCTTCTCCGATTTTTCGTCGAACCAGATCGAGGCCACAACCGGAAGCCGCACGACGCGGCTCCACAATCCGACGAACAAAACAGGTAATTTCTCTATCTCTATCTTCTACATTATTTTTATCTAACAATTTTTCCTTGTTGATCACCATATCATAATCTTTATCACCACATTTTTTACCACACATCACACACAAATCAACATCAAACCACACCACAACCGGAAGCCGCACGACGCAGCTCCACATCTGGCAAAACCGCAAGTAAGTACTCTATCATATCTTTTCATTTCATTTTTTATCTAACATCATCTCTTTGTTTCCGTGTTGATCACCATTATAAACACAACATCATATTTTTTACCACCCAACCATTTTCATCAATCACACCATCATCACATATCACCACCATCAATCACCATCTTCATTGTTTTCACTACATCCAAATCACAAAAATCAAATACAACCACCACTCGTCCATTGCATTTTATTTCCCGTAAAAAATATACAAAAAAATTACAAAGAAAAAAAAACACAAAAAAAGGACAACAGCTGGTTGCCACACCCTGCCTCCACGCCGCCGCCGTCAGCGGCGGCACCGCGCGCCACTGCCACCCCTCGCCAACGTCGAGTGCGTCTGGTCACCGTGCCGCATGGATGCCGCATACCTCGCCCTCCGTAGGACCCACCGCCAGCAACTCGCCAGCGGCCGCCTCGCCACTAGCTGCAGCCCCCTGGACCCCGACCATACACGTCCCGCGCCTCCTCCAGACGTGCGACTGGCCCTGCGCACCGTCCCAGCCCCCACGGCCCTGCGCCTCCATCTTCTTCCTCCACACGTGAGGCGACCCACCTCCGCCTTCTCGCCTCCCGCGCCTCCACGAGACAGGCGCGCTGCCTTCCTCTCCTCAGTCCGCGCCCAGGCCGCCGCTCCTCCGCCCGCGCCGCACTGCCGTGCGCACCGCCCACCGCCTTCGTGCGGCCAAGCATGCCCCTCACCCTCAGGCCGCCGCCTCCAAGCCAAGCCGCCCGTCAGGCACCTCCGCCGCTCGTCCAACCACCGCTCGCCCTCCGCGAGCGCGAGCGTGCCTCCTACCATCGCCGGTGCCACCGCACCTCCAGCACCGACCCCGCGCGCCCAGGCGCTTGTGCGCGCCACCCCCGAGCTCCGCTCACCGCTGCCGGCTCGCCTCCTCTCTCCAGCCGCGCGCCCACCTCGCGCCGCCTCGCGCGGCCAAGCGCGAGCGCGCCACCTTGCCCTCGGCCGCCGCCGCCCAAGACCTCCTTCACGCCTTGTGCCCTAGCGAGGTTTATTTTTCCTTTTTTATATCTTATGAAAATTGTATTTTCATATTTTAAAGATTTTGAAATTGCAAAAGTGTCCTTGTGCACAAATTGCATTTTAAATTTCATATTCTATTTTGCATTGACATCCCCGAGTTCATACATTAATTTAGACAGTTATTTAGCATCGTTTTATTTAATAAAAAATAGTATGTTGTAGAGAAATTAATTCTTTATCTCTTGGCTATTTAATTGCCCTTTTGTTAGCATCCATTTATTTACTAAAAATCAGAGAGTGAAAATCACAGATATTTTACCTATTTAAGCTCTAAAATTCGCACGAGTTCATTTATTACTAAAAAATTGCGACAAAATTTTGAATGATGCCTCTAAGTGTGCTTTAATTACTTTCCAAGTTTCGTCCAATTAGGAGTTGTCTTGTGCATAAAATAAATTCTAGGGTGATTTAAGTAATTGATTTTTAATTAATTCCACGAATAAGATTTTTGAGAAATTTCAAAGCTCCTATATTCCTTATTGCAATATCTATCTGAGATAATTCCCTCTCTGGATAATTTAACTTGTGGATTTACTAGGAATTAAATACCCGCAGTCGCTCTGTTTTCAGTAAAATATTTATAAAAAATCAAAAAGTGTCAGAAAATTCTAAAAAAATTAGCTTACCTTATTTTCATCATATTTAACTTCCAGTAAAATTTTCATAATTTTTGCATATCATTTGCATGAAAAATTGCATAAAAACCTAAAAAAATTACATTTTTCATGTGTGCATTTTAAACCTAAAAATTCCAAAAAAATACATTTTGCATTCGTTGTTGGACTAGGTTTATAGGAAAAATACAATTTGGTCAATTTGGATTAATTTCACATTAAAATTAAATTTGGCTAAGTTGATGATTTTCTTAATAACCTAGTTCATTCGCATTTGTGCATTAGCATTTTTATCGAAAAAAATTATTAAAAAAATATCACTTGGAAAACCGTAATCTAATCCCTCTAGCCTGATCCTGAGTTGTTCCTTTGCCTCCTTGAGTCGACCCTGGGGCTTGCCCAGGCTAAATAAACATAAAACCACGCGTTAATTTCTTTCGACGATTCATCGATTTGTGCGGTTATTTTTGATCGACTCAGATCTATCTGACTGCAACGCACTAGTCAATCAGACAACATTAACAAGGGTAGGTCCGCGTCCCGTCAAATGGCATCTTGGATGGCAAGAAGAGTCAGAAGTTCTAAGTGAAGATAAGATTTTACTCCTACCTGAAGCAAGCAATTAAATCTAAACCATGTAGTTTCACACTCAATACGGAGAAGGACCCAAAACCGAGTCCGATTAATCTGGTTGATTTTAAGTGTGATTTTCAAGCAAATAGCAAAGGTTACATGGCCTAGAGGGAAGTCGGCTCAGAGCCGAATGCGTCTTCCCTGTTTAACCTGTCGCTTAAGATACTTGCGTCCTTCCTTTCTTCGCTCCTATCCGAAGTTGATGGATTCAAAGACCTGCCCCTATCTACTTGCAAGCAGGCGGATTTTGATAAGGCTGGAACTTCACCCCGAGGGGCTACTAGCAACTTGTCGTGAAGTACCGTTGGTTCACCCCTGACTACCTGTGAACAGGTGGAGGTTACTTGGTACTAGTCAGCGAACCTAAAAAATTCAACTGGATTTGGGTTCTACCTTAAGGTGTACACACACACACACACACTCAAGTACCCTCACTCAGCTTGAAAACAAGGTCAGGGTTAATCTCCCGAAGTAGAATTTCTGATTTTATTGATTTTTTTGGTCAATAATGTTAGCAGTCCCGGTTTTAAGTTAAGTTATCACTGATTAAGTCCAATCCGCACAGCACGCCTATCGTCCAGTCCCCATTTCCTTTTTACTTAAGTTTTGAAAAACCAAGAGAGAGAAATCAAGAAAAGCCGATGCACGATAAATCAATGATGTGTTTGCTGAGTGTAGAATACTTATAGTGATCCCTTCGCTTTTATGCAGGATGCAGAACAGAATTGAAATTTTATACTATATGCAGATGTAGATGATAAAATCCGCTCCTAGACATGCAGTTCTATTAGCGAGTGAAGCACAAGTTTAGTTTGACTAGATCTGTGGTCTAAGTGTGTCTTTTAATGTGTAATGTGTGGTCCTAAAGAATTACGAGCACAAGAAATCCTAGAGTGGCTCGAGGAGTCTCTAGTGCATGCCTAGTCTAAAAAATTCAAGTTACACAGCACACGGGATTCGTTTCCACTATTTTTACACACGCGAGAATTCAAACGGAAACTACTGGAAATAATGCAAAAATAATGGAAGAAATAAAATGTAAAGTCCTCTCAATCACTCAAAAAGTAAAAATACAAGCTCCTCGAAGTGCCTCGGGACTCCTCGTGTCCTCGCACAAAAACAAATTGAGGTCAGATAAAAGACGACAGAAATATTCAAAATTAAATGACAGAAAAATATTAACAAGAAAACCGAGAATCAGACTACCCGGGGATGAAAAATCAAACACTCTAAAGTTAACTAGAAATTAACCTAAGTCGTGCCTCCCCGGCAACGACACCATTTTGAAGAGCGTCATACTACCCTTGTTAATTCCGTTAAATTAATGATTAGAATTAATGTCTTATCATTCGTTACAGTCAGGTAATACGGACTAATCAAAAACCACTTTTAATCAATATTCAATTAATCACGAGCGACAAATTTATTTTACTTGGGCAAGACCAAGGTCGAACTCAGTGAGGCAGTTGTCTCCTTAGGTAAATTTTAAGTGAATTTTAAATATCGGATTTTCAGAGGATATTTTTGGGTACTTTTCAACAATTTTTATGTAATTAATAAAAGACACATGCAAAATCAAGCCAGTTTACAAGTTAAATCAGAAAAGTAGTCAAATTAATTCCAAAAATGATGAAACTTGGCCAGAATGTGGAATGCAATAAAAATAAGATACTTACTTTTTTGGATTTTTTCTGACACTATATGAATTTACTGTGAATTAAAAATGAATGCAAGGTGATTTTCACTAAAGTAATTTTAATAAATACCAAATCACAATATTTTCAGACATAAAAATTATCCTAGGTAGACCTAAATGTGAAGAATACAGAAAATTAATAAACCTAAAATTCTATGTGAATTGGACCTATTAAAAATTAATTAAGGAAATCACAAAATGATGTGCAAATGAGTTGATTTTTTTACACAATGTAAACTCAATTATCCTAAGTCTAATGTGAATTTATGGTGATTTTTGGAACAATAGAGAATTTAATACAAATTAAAAGGCATAAATGGGCAAAATATAACAAATTTCACCAATTAATTAATAATAAATTCTACTGATATCACAAAAATAAGACACATGTCACATATGAAAGAGGACAAGTTTAGCTACACAATGCAATTTTTAAACCTGAAAAATGATGTCAAATGAGTACCTAAATATGTGTGCGAAGACAGGGACTAAATTGCAAATATAGGAATCATGTTTGCTAGAAATTAAACATGCTGACAGGGACGTAAATGCAATTACCTATAATGAGGGGGACATGTATGCAAAATGCCCACAAAACACGTACGCCTCACGTGGTGCTCCTGGCTGAAATGCAATTATCAAAACCTCTTGGGGCCTCGATGCAAAATGTCTAGACCGCACGTGAGACACACGTGAGGTCCCAGGCTCAGGTGACTTCGGAGGCTTGGGGGCTCTGCTGGCTCGGACTTGGCTCAGTGGAGCTTCAGGGGCTCCAAGCCTAATGGTCGGGGAGGAGGCTCGGAGGTGGCGATGTGGCGTGCTATGGACCACTGGATCCAGTGGATATCCAACGGATGTTGATGGCTGGCGCGTGGCGTGCTGCGAACCGTTGGATAAAGATCGATCCAACGGTAGCTGGATCTCGATGAAGATGAACACGTGGACGATCGAGAGCCATTAGATCAGGATGAATCCTCTTGATCCGACGATTGCGGGTTGATGGAGTCATGGCGTGCTCAGAACCATCTGATCAAGGGGATCGGACAGCTACTGGGCTTCATGCTCAAAGGATCCGTCGCCTCCTGCAGCGGAGGTGGCGACGCTCCGACGAAGAGTTTCTTGCTCCTCCTCCTTTGTTTGAGGCGGTGAAGCTCGCCGGCGGATCCCAAGTAGCTGGGAGGGATCGTGGAGGCTTCAAGTAGCCGTCGGAGGTCTCAGGAGTGGCTGGGGTGGTCTGGAGAGCGACAACGATGAAAGTCGAAGGAGCTCCGATGAGGCGTCCGGCCAATCAAAAATAGAGTACCTGCTATGTGTTCATGGGGTGATCGTCAGTGCGATGAGAGGCCTGAGGTGGTGTGAGGATCGTCCGTTGATGCTGCTCCGCCAAGGTGGCGGAGCTCTCGTCGGAGTGAAGTGCAGTGAGTCGTCTTAGCAAACAGAGATGTACGCGAGGATGCCAGCTCCGAGGCGAAGCTCAGAGGATGGTCAGGCGAGGGTGAAGATGATTGAAGGTGGCGAATAAATTACGAGAAGAAGTAAGAAAAAGAAGAGAAAGATCAGAGGGAAGATGGAGGCGTCTACCTGGGGAATGGAGCTCAGGATTGAACTCCGGGTCATCGCTCGAAGGCCGTTAGAGGTTCCTGAGCTCGTGCAGCTCACTGGGGAAGCTGCAGCATGGCGGGGATGGCCGTCGATCTCACCGGAGATGAAGCTCGGTCTTCGCTCGACTCCTTGCCGAATTGTTGTCACCAATAGGAAGGTAAGAGCTCGGGGTTTCTCTCCGTGATGGCGGATGGGGTCGAAGGTTGACGGGAATGGAGTATTTATAGGTGGAAGGTGACAACGTAGGTGACGAAGTGATGGAGTTGGTGGAGGTCGTGGAGCGAGGTGGGCGCGATTCATGGAGTCCGAGGGGGTTGGCGAGGATGAGGGAAGTGTGGGCTGCAAGGTGGAGGTGTTGGAGGCCGGAGAGGGTGGCCGGAGTGATTCCCAAAATAGGAAGGGGGCGGCTCGCGCGCAAGGTGGGCGACGTGGGATGGGGGCCTTGCGGGAGGTAGAAGACGATGTCTTGACCGTTGGATCGAGCGATCCAACGGTCAGGAGAAGGGCGCGATGGGGCGGTTGTGATCAGATTAGAGGGGCGAGATCGAAGGGTCATGATGGAGCCACGTAGAGGGCGTAGGTAAAGTGCTGGCGTGCGGCTGTGATGATGCCTGGGGTTTTGATCGTAGGGTCATGATGGTGCGCAAGATGAGTGGCCAGGATGGAGGGCTTCTAGCGAGGATTGGAGGGTGCGGACGTCGCCACGTGGCGCAAGGAGGGCGCGGTGCAGGCGAGCAGCCTAGATTAGATCCTGGGCTTGATCGAATGGCGGAGGTGCGTTGCGGATTGGATGGCCCAGATCAAGAGAGAGAGAGAGAGGGCGTGATCGGACGGTGGAGATGGAAGGCGCGTGGCGCGCAAAGGAGCGGGCCGCGTGGCGCAATCAGAGGGCGCCACGTGGCCTGATCTAAATGGCTGAAAAAGAAAATGAAATTAGAGAGAGAAGGAGGTCGAATTTGGAAAAACTCAAAACATGAAAATTGTAGATCTCGATGAGATCTACAAGTTTCATGTTGACCAAAAATGGAGATTAGGTTAAATATGATACAAAAAATACAAGGGCACAAATATACATACATATAGTACATAAAGGGGCCTAAAAATCCAAGTTTTGGATACGAGCTCCGATTTAAATGAAATTGGTCTCATTTTAAAGGTCTCTGAATATGTATTAATCTAAAGGTGAGTAGACCTAGATCAGAGGTTGTATGAGGTAGATATTGGCATTCTAAGATCTGGGGTCTCCAACTGGGTTTGGGATTTTTATTGGGTATTTTTACAAGATGAAAACTGTGCCCCTCTTTCTTGTATTATTAACTAATAATATACATAGTATAGGGTTAGTTTTATTGACTTTGGAGGGGTGATAAAATACAGGTAATTAGATGAATATTGGTGAATATTTTACAAGTGAAACATGCTTCATATTTAATGAAAATATGGATGCTAAATTGCATGTATTATGGATGCATGTATGAATGCTATTTATGCAAGATAAAGGGAAATATGCCGTTAAATACTTGGGAACAAGTCTCTGTTTTCAAATTTAAAAGTGATGAATCACAGATTCATCAAAGATGTACCTATAGTATGCGAGTTTCTAGATATATTTCTAGAAGAACTACATGTGTTACCACCTGAGCGAGAGATTGAATTTGAAATCTCTCTCACACCTGATATTTAGCCTATCTCTATCCCTCCATATAGGATGGCAGGAACTGAGTTACGTGAGTTAAATGTACAGTTACAAGAACTGTTATGTAAAGGATTCATTCGTCCTACTATTTCACCATGGGTTGCACATGTCTTGTTTGTGAAGAAGAAGGATGGGTCAATGCGATTGTGCATTGACTATAGAAGCTAAACAAGAAGATAATAAAGAACAAGTATCCTCTGCCAAGAATAGATGATCTCTTCGATCAATTATATGGTTCAATTGTGTATTACAAGATTGACTTAAGATCTGGATACCATCAGTTGAAGATTAAAAATGCCCCAAGACAACCTTTCGAACTAGATATAAACATTATGAATTCTTAGTTATGCCTTTTGGACTGACAAATGCCCCAGCATCCTTTATGGACATCATGAATAGAGTATTCAAGAAGTTCCTAGATCACCTTGTAGTAGTCTTTATTGATGATGTGCTTATTTACTCCAAGGATAAATAATAGCATGAACACCATCTCCAACAAGCACTTGAAACACTAAGGACAAATTTTATGCTAAATATAGGAAATGTGACTTTTGGTTGTCTGAAGTATCATTCTTAGGCCATGTTTTTTCTAGGGAAGGTATATCAGTTGATCCTATGCGGTGATGAGTTGGGAACGCCCAAAAACTGTCAAAGAAATACGATATTTTCTGGTTTTAGCTGGATATTATAGAAGATTTGTGAAAGAGTTTTCATGAATAGCATTACCTATGACCTGGCTGACTCAGAAGAAAGTCCTATTCATATGGTCTGACGCATGTGAAGCTAGTTTTCAGATGCTGAAAGAATGTCGAATATCTACACCTATCCTTACTCTACCCTCTGGGAATGAAGGCTTTACAACGTACACTAACACACCTAAAGAAGGACTAGGTAGGGTAGTTTCTTATGCATCATGATAGCTCAAGACACATGAGAGGAACTACCCAACACATGACCTTTAATTAGTTGTCGTAGTATTCGCTTTAAAGATATGAAGACACTGCCTCTATGGTATTACTTTTGAAATCTTCACTGATCACAAAAGCTTGAACTATCTGTTTGATCAGATGGAGCTCAATATGAGACAGAGATGGTGTCTAGAGTTGTTTAAGGACTATGATTGAACAATATCCTACCTCCCTAGTAAGGGGAACGTCGTAGCAGATGCCCTTAGCAGAAGAACTTATTCACATGGGTTGGTGAGTGCTATCCACTTTTGGGGTTTACTATCAACTTTGAGTGAATGGAAACCATTTAATAGTAGTACTGATACTATAACTATTACTCACCGATACAAACCAGAGATCTGGGATAGAATAAAGAAAGGATAGGAGGATGATCTGATCCTTAAAGACTTGAGACAACAACTTGAGAAGAATAAGATAGAGGGATTCCAAATACAAGATGGGTTACCATATAACCATCACAGACTTTGTGTACCAAACACACCTGAATTGAGGAAAGATATATTACGTGAAGCTCATTGCTCTATATTATCTACTCATCCAGAAATTACGAAGATGTATAAGGATCTTCGTTCAAACTTTTGGTGGTCAGGAATGAAGACAGATGTTGCTGAGTTTGTGAGTTCATGTTTTACTTGCCAACATGTAAAGGTTTTTTTACACCAAAAGCCACCAGGATTGTTGCAACTCTCCCTATACCTGAATCGAAATGGGAAAGCATTTCCATGGACTTTGTTACTGGCTTACCTCAGACGACTGGTGGTAAAGATAACATATGTGTTATAATATATCGTCTAACCGAGGTAACACACTTTATTCCAATATGCTTATCCTCCACTCTAGACCAGCTTGGTGAGTTATATATTATACATGTGATCCGTGTCCATGGTATCCCAAAGGAGGTAGTTCCGTTCGAGAGTCATGATTCACCTCACACTATTGGGAGAACTTCATGAAAGCTTTAGGCACATATCTATGCTTGAGCACATCATATCATCCATAAACATATGGTCAATCAGAACGTACGATTCAGACTTTATAGGATATGCTACGAGCATGTGCCTTAGAATGGAAAAGATCATGGGTGAAACATTTGCCTCTTGCAGAATTTACCTACAATAATAGTTACCATACAGGTATTAGCATGACACCATTCGAAGCGATTTATGGAGTAAGGTGTACTACTCCTTTATCTTGGCAAGAGGTCAGTATAAAGCACCTTTACGATTTAGATAGACTCCAGGAGATACGGGAAGTTGTAGAGCTTGCTCGAAAAATATTAATAACTGCTCAGAGTCGCCAGGAAAGCTATAGTTATACCAGACAAAGAGACCTAGAGTTTGAGGTAGGTGACTTTGTATTCCTAAAAGTATAGCCTATGAAGGGAGTTCAGAGGTTTGGCTTGCGTGGGAAGTTGGCACCCAGATTCATGGGTCCCTTTGAAATTATTCGGCGGGTTGGAAAAGTTGCATATAGACTTGCACTTCCTCCACATCTTTCAGCAATACATGATGTTTTTCATGTATCAAATCTGAGAAAGTATATTAAGCATCCTTAGCATAAGATAAGCTATAGTGATCTGCATGTTGAGCCAGACTTGACATACCTTGAAATACCTGTGCAAGTAGTAGACATGGATATCAAAAAGTTGAGGAATAAAGAGGTATCAGATGCCACATGGGAACCTGAGGTAGATATCAGATAAAAATACCCCTACTTGTTTAAATGATAATAGTATGTACTTTGTATATCTTTATTATATTTGAAAAGAAATTCATTCTTTTCAAAGTTGTTATGGGTTCAATCCTTTTTAAGATTGTTATGTCTGCATTTCAAGTCTCGACAACGAGACTTCCTTTAAGGTTGTTATAATTGTAAAGACTTGAACTTGGTCTCTCTCAGATACTATATTATAAGATCTGACTCGTCAAGAGGAAACCAACAGAATTTATTTCTTATGAATCCGACTTCGTTTCGAATTGATATGATTCACAGAAGAAAGAGAAGTAAGGATGTTTAAGATGTCATTAATCTATAATGATTATCATTAAGACTAATTAAACATGATTAAAGAAATTAATGACAGATTGAGGAAATCTAAAGACCATTATCGAATACTAATCAGTGGTTGACAAAAGTTAAACATGAGCTATGAAAGATAAATCACGATTAGTGAAAGTTAATCACAATTAATGTTAATTAAACGTTATTAATGAATGTAGAATCCTCTAGAAAGTTCTAACTTAAGCCTTAAATTTTGTATAAAACTTGGCCAAAATCATGGGCTAAAACCATGGGCATCTAACCGCAATTAATGTCTAAGCCATGGTTTACTAACCATGGTTAGTGGTGTTTTGGAGACTACAAATACCCCCTTCCATTCATTATCTATGATTTTCACTACCACCACTACCCCAAGGGCTAGGGTCGAGAGGTCGGGAGGAGGAGAAGAAGAAGGCGGGGAAGGAGCGCTAGTGACGCGCTGCTGGGAGAACGAGTAGGAGGAAGGTACGATCCTCTCTTAGTTGCTTCGTAAGTAAGCTATAACTTAAGCTAGGTTTTCAATTCATCTTCTTTTTCCATCTTAGTTTTTTTCATCTTCCTTTTCCGATTCATTTTCTGTTGTGGTGTGAGGAGAAATCTATGTAACACCCTACTTAGGTGCAGGTGGCTATGCACATCTGTGAACCCTGTGATTCGTCACACTTTCGCCTTTCCCGATATAAGGGGAAACTCTGTCGAAATTTTCATAGAAATATGTCCTGATATAAGGGAGAAACTCTGGCAAAATTTTCATAGTAATATATCCCCATATAAGGGAAAACTCTACTGAAATTTTCCTAGAAATATCACATCGATATAAGGGAAAGCTCTGCTGAAATTTCAAGAGAAAATATATTCTTCGCGTTCTTCGTGTGTTCTTTGCGTTCTACATATTTTTCGTTTGTTCTTCACATTCTTAGCACGTTCTTAGCATTTTTGATACGAAAATGAAATTCGACCGTTTCAGGAACTATAAATCATCATCTCAAAAAAAGAATCACGATAAAGCATTGCATACGCGCGAGAGAGCTCGATTAGGTAACGAAATCTTTCCTTTACTTGTTGGATTTTTACACAATATCATTGAAATTTCTGATTTTATATTCTTCGCTATGAAGAACCCTAATTTGGCTATTTTTAAGAAAATATGGAAAGTTACTTTCTAATTCCCACTAAAATAATGTCTAAGCATCGAATAGATGTAGTGGCTTGGAAAGTTAGGGTTTGGGAGTTAAAATATACATAAATATGAGTAAATATACATATGAATCAATATATTTATGAGGCCATACTCAATGTTGATGATTATGCAAATTGAAGACTTAACGAAAGAATTACGTTATGGGAAATTATGTGTATTTATTTAATCCTGAAAAGGATCGTGTTTTACACTAAGAATGACCGGAGTAGAACTACAGGTCGGGCATGCAATCTATAGATTTATCAGAAGGAATCTGTATTAGCATTTCCCTACCTAAGTGGTACACGGTTTCCTTGTTATGATAAGTGCGAACGAAATGAATGATTTACAATGCGTAATACCGGTGCCAATATATTCGGGTTGAACGATAGAAGATGTAGTCATGTCATTTGGAGGCATGGGTGGTTCAACAGGGACCGGGTCACGATAACATGATTTTAAAGCCGCTAGTATGCATGATTAAAGGTTAGTATGAGGTTTTAAGCAAAGAGGTCCTCGAGGATGGTGTGCTCCTTTGTTTTCCGGACTGATGGTTTGAAGCCCTGGATAATAAAAGAAAAGGAAATTGTCAGGGTAGTATTGGAGGATTGGTTGAGGTGACTTGCGGCGGCATAAGCTCACCAGATCAATGCAATCTTCAATCTCGAAGTGTCCATAGCTTCGGAGTTTATGAATGGTGGGGTTCCTCTAGACTAATCCCTGATGTGGAATAGAAGGAATAAGACTTAAACTAATGAGAAGGAATGAAACTTTTCGTGATAACAAGTTTTGAAAAATTACACCATTTGTTTGCTTTTCTCTTCTTTGTTACTTAGCATTCACTAATTGTTATACTATAGTTTTTGAAAAACCCAACATGTGTCGGTGAACCATTGAAAGGACTTTAGTAATCCAGCCAGCTAACATAGTAGCCATCCAGTCAGCCACAATAACTTTACTCTATAAGGTAATTGGTGATCTTTTTGTGTATTTCCTTCCAACTGATGTACATGTAAATGGTTATACCGGTACAATGTATCATGTAAGCTTTATTTTATGAATGGAAAAGTGTTGAAATACTTCCTTTTGAGTATTTTTTGCAGTCTATTTATGAGTGTTGGTTGTGATTGCTGAATAAATTATTGTTGAGTAATCAGATCCGATTATGGGAGGATTCGATGGCCCGAAATTGGGGCCACGACAGCTGTAGGGGCACAGTTGGAGTATCGACTGATTGTTGGGGCTTCTCGGAGAGAGACTAGGGAACGTATTTTTCATGGATGGGCGACTGATGATGAGCAATTATTCATGGGGTTCATAGAAAGGAGAAGTGGGAAGTAGAATATGGAGTTCACACATTTGGATGGAAGCTTTGATAGGAGGATTGACTTCACACATTACGAAAACATTGGAAATACGAATCATAATCGATAATCAATAAGCTCATCGTGTGCATGATATAGTACTCACATAATAAAATCTTTAATTGCAACATAAAACCACATTAATATTGAAACTATTTCTAGAAGGTTTAGCGAAGTACACTAGAAAGGAAATTATACCTTAGAAGTATGTAATCTCTAATGGAAGAGACATCCAGATTCAAGTCCGATCTAATGACTATTTTACTCACAAGTAGGACAATGAATCAAGAGCCTCCATCAAAATTAAGAGATGATTCTCTCCACCGATTGTCTACGTCAAACATGATCTAGATAGATCATATTCCTTTGGATTTCGTCTCATGAAATCTACTTCCACCTCCCGACCATGAAGCATAGAGAGAAAGACAACTCCTCTCGATATTTTCTTTTTCTTTTAAAAAATATATATAACTATATATAGGATATATACAATAATAACAAAGATAGATATAAATAATAAAAAAGAGTCAAAATACGACAAATAAAATATTTCTGGATTTTAAATAATTTTTTACTATTTTTTTGATTTTTAAAGAATAATGTTGCTAATTTTTATATATTTTTAAAGTAAAAAATACCCTAAAAAGGGGACAAAATTAATATCCAAAAATAAAATGGAGGGAAAAAATACCAAAAAGTATCAAAATTATACCAAATTAATTTTTATAAAAAGATAATAATGTAAATAAAAATATAGAACAAAAAACACAATTTTTGGATTTTTAAGATTTTGTTTATATTTTTATAAAGATTTTAAGGGTTTTTCAATTTTTATGAGTTTCCTTTTGTAATTTTTACAGATTTTTGGTCTGAAGTTGTAAAATAAGAAATAATTTTTTGAATTTTTTCAAAAAGGTTTTATATTTTTTCTACGTATTTTGTAATGTAAACATGGGCAAAATAGGCTATTTTAAATTTTTAATAAATAATAAAAAGGTTCCAATTTGCAAAAAAAATGGGCATGGATGTAGATGCAATCAGGAAGCTGCAAATATTTTTGAGTTAAAATTCTATTTCAAATAAATATAAGCAATAAAGAGAAAATGCAATATTGGCAGGGGTATTTCTGTAAATAGATAAAAATTCAAGGGCCAAATTGCAATTTTCAAAAACATAAATAACTGAATTTGAAAGTTCCTGGGTCAAATACAAGATCCAAGATCCACAAGGGATCTGCTGCAAAATTGCTGAGCTCACGTGTAGATACACGTGAGCCACATTGATAGGGATCAGAAAGTAATTATTCAAAAAGTTGGGGGCCAGATTGCAATTTTTCCAAAAATAATAAACATAAATAAAAAGTTTCAGGATTAATTATCGATACAAGGAATTCCAAGGGGTCAACCGAAAAATGTCCCCTCACGTGATGTGTCACGTAAGGTGACGTCACTTGGACTTATACACAATTACAAAAAGATAGAGAGGCATTTGTTGCAAAAATTCAAAATAAATTAAACGGCCTAGGAAAGTTTAAAGCCTAATTAATAAATACAAAAATAGCATGGGTGAAAGATGCAAAATACCCACGCAAGAGGCACGATTCGATGGCCTGATTCAATTCACTTAACACGTGGCACGCATCCGACGACCGGTAGCACTTCGTTGATCCACAGTTGTGATTATATGCCATAGCGATGATCGACAGCTATCGTGATGGCGCATTCAACAACAAGGAGGTGATCAGAGCACGAGTTCTTGATCCGACGATGAGGACGGTCGGTGGTAGAATAGGGAAGAAGGCTCGTTGCAGCGAGCTTCCTCCAATGATGGCGTCCTCCTCCAGCGTTTGATGAAGCTCCGAAATAGCCAAAATCACTCCTGCAGAGCTCCTCTATCGATCGGACTCCTCAAAATTCTCCGGTGATTATCGGAGCTCCCCTAGGAGGACGGAGGGTCACACAGCTCCAGGTATCTCTGACAGGGATGATAAAATGGCTCAGGCACGTCCTTGGACTTCCAACCTGCACAAAAAGCAACCCTGAGTAGAGGGCAAACTACCTCAAACCGCTTAGAGGGGAATGGAGGCGAAGGGAGGATGGGTGAAGCTACTCCAGCGAAGGTGGTGGACTTGGAGAAGCCGGGTCTTGATCCGGGTAGAATCGAGATGGGATGTAGGTGGACAGAGGCGTAGGAAGTGAAAGGGAATGAAGGCGAGGTGGTGGGGCATGTTGGTCAACGGTGGAGCACGGTGGAAGAAGCTCGCCAAAGCTCGAGTCCGGCAATCTTCGATGGCGGAATCTATGGCAAAGAGGCATGATTAAACGACAAAATAAACACTTGAAATAAACCTAGTAATAAGTATACACTAGAAAGTGCAATAAATAGGACCTCACCGACTGGGAAGCCAGGAAGAAAGACCTCACGCCAGTGGGGCACGGGCATGGTGGAACGGCGACCTCCGACCTCGCTTGGCCTCACTCGAAGCAACTGGAGATGCCTCTGTCACATGAGTCGACAATAAGCTCAAAGGCGAGGACCAAACTTGGTCAAAAGCGATTCAAAGGTCGAAGGGAAGAGGATGGGGGTTTTCGTACAAAGTGCTGGAAGCGGCTCAAAGATCGAAGGACTCTGCACGTTACAACGATCTAATCCCAAAGGAAAGATGCTGACGTGTATCATTGATATTGGGGGAGAAAAAGTCAAGAAGGAAGATAAATGGATTGGTGAAAGGGTTGGCTGCAAAAAATCGAGAAAATGGGCAAGAAACGAGGTGTCAGAAGGGCACAGGGGGCTAGTAAGAGAGTTGACACGTGGTCAACTCTCCGCGGCACCTGGTTGGTCCACGTGGACCAACCAGGAAAAACCTCCTGGAAAAAATTTAAAAAATCAATTAAAATTAATAAATGAATTTATTAATTTTGAGTTATAAAATAAAAATGTTTATTTACTTATAAAGTATTTTATTTTGTATTTATTTATTTATTAGAGGCATATAATTACAAGTTACTTTTAATGGTTATATATAGGTATATTTATGCATGTTTTTTTATATCTTTTATTTTTATTTTGTATATTTAATTTTATTATTTTATTTTATTCTATTAAATATGTATAACTTATTTTTATATATTTTTATTATATTTTTCTGATTTTATATATACCTTTAAATAAATAAATGTATCAATTATATAGGTATAAATATAGGCATTTTACTGATGTATTTTCTATACATATTTTATTTGAGTGTTTTATTTTTGTTTTTATTTTAGTTTTAATATGTATATATGTTATAAATAGTATTTATGAAATTATAAAAATATAAATTTATAATAATAATGAACAATAAATAAAATGAATATTATAATGGGTATAACTATACAATAAGGGTCCAAAACCTAACTTTCACATATTTAACTCCAAAAAATACGAAACCACCTTCATTAAATAGCTTATTAAAATTTATATACAATTAACGATGATTTGATATATTTTGATTTTAATTTGAGAGATACAAGTTTGGGAAGTTGGGATTTTGGAATTTTATTCAGAGCATAACTTTTTCTTTGTGTATTATATTTGTGTAAACTCAATTTTTTATTTTTCTATATTTTTTATCTACAACTTTCATGTTAAAAGATTCTTTATTTGAGGTATAAAGATAGAACTAAAAATAGGTCCCAGAATGAATAAAAATGAATAAAATAAAAGGGATTTTTATTGTGTTTTTGCCCTTATCTCCCACTACTTTATTCCTTGTCGACCTAATTATTGAGGTGCCTAGGTCTCAGTGTTAGGTGAAGGATATTGGAAAATCCTTAATAGCATCACAGAAGCGTGAGGATCGCATCGAATGCGATCAAGAGCGACTAGTCGCACTAGTTGCTCCGGGCAGCGGCATTTAAAAAATTTTTAAATGTGATGAAACCACATAATCCAAGAACCTTTCTCGGATCGTTTCATCTAAACCACAATAGGTATAAGGTTACCTCTTGAAGCGTGATTGCGATCGAGTGTCTAAACGAAGAGACCTCCTGTCTCAAGTCCAATCTGACGGAGGAGACGCTTGCGAGCACGTTGATGAGACGCGTCCTTCTCGCAATCCAAGTTGATGATCCAAGCGACAAAACTCCTGATATCCTCACACGAGATCCGACATCTTCTTCACGAGCGAGGTGCCCCGAAGGAGATGGAGATCCACGAGTAGACGATCCGGCAATATAACGACGATGCTGCGGCGATGAGGACTCTCACAAGGGCTCCATGATGGACGACCACTATGAGAGAGAGAGAGAGAGGGGTTTGGCGTGTGCAGAAAGAGAGAGGGAGAGAGAGCATTTGTTTACATTGTAAACGTGTAACTCGAAGAACAAGGGATGCCTCTTCTTATATAGGGTTTTGGGAGTCCATGGATCTCAATCCATGGACAACACACAATCAATGGTTAAGATTGATTTGTATTTCTTTCAATGGCTATGATCTTGTTGTGAAAATACAACAACAATTAATTTAATTTAAATAAATATATATCGATAAATCAATATATTTAAATTTAAATCAAATCTATTAATTATCCATGGAGTTAATGAGGAGATAAACCATATCCCCTAAAATGGGGAGACGGATACCAACATCTCATGAGATTTCATTATTTCATGAGATCTCATTATCTCATGAGATACCATTATCTCATGATATCTCCAGGATTTACAACAACAATTGTTGTAAATTATTTCATAAAAATAACTCATAATTATTTTGTAAAATATTGCAATCATGCAATTGAAAAAATGTGAATCACATTCACATCCCAAAACAAAATGTAAATTATATTTTAATTAATCATCCAATGTGAATTAAATTCACATCAATAATTAATTAACAAATATAAATCACAATATGCACTATATAATATATTATAAATCACATTTATAATATATATGATTAATATGGATAATTCTATCCACATTATTCATATCCATGATAATTAGATCATATTTAATCATCTTGGATCTCTTTTCTCATGTACCCAAATAACATGAATCACATTCACATTACTCGTATCTTTGATAATAAATTCACATTTAATTATCTTAGATATATCTTCTTATAATATGAATCAAATTAATATTATTCATGATAATTAAATCACATTTATTTAACAATTTTCTCAATGCTCGGATACACATATCAACAATGAAATTATCCATGAACTCTTTCAAAGATAATGCGCTTTCTCCATGGATACTTGGAGATAAGGGCATAGCGATTGTATTGTTCCACATATAGTGACTTGGATATTGAGATCACAACTGAAATCTAGATCTTGTGGACCTCCATAGATGCTTGGTTAAATCAAGACCACAAATCTAATCTTCTTATTGCATCTGAATCACATTCAGATCAATGTCCAATATTTGGACCAAGATCAGATCACTTCTCTACTGAGAGGAATCACTAAATCCAGATCCGTTTCATTAATCCCTAGGAATGGAAGCGTCATGGTTATACAATCGTTTATGATCACATCACCCTCAGGTATTCCTAATACCTATACATCCTGCATACTGGAAGACCTAGATTAAACCCGAAGTTTTAGATTTCTTTTAGATTGTCTCCTTCAGGGTTTTATCATTAAGTTTCTCATTCGATCAATGGCAGTCGGTATCGATCATGTACTTTCCAAAAGCACATATCATACCTAGGTGTTAATCATATACTTTCCAAAAGCGTATATCAAGCCTACAAATTCAGTCAAGCCTCCAAAGAGAGATGACCGCGCACGGAATTTGATTCTTCCTAATATCTCATGAGTGAGCTCTTGTCTTCCGATTCACTAATGAACCTATATGGTACCTTTGAGAGATCATATTACTCATATGTCCTTATATGCACACCATCGCGTCGGTGTATAGACCTTGATTAGGTCATCAACCTCTTGGTATACCAAATATACATACTCAGACATATAGTAACATATCTGTCTCTGGTCAAAGGATGCATGCCTATATCGTGACAGCATATGACGTAGGACTTTGGTTATCTTGATCTCGTTAAGTCAAATCTTTAACCTAACTAATCTGACACCTCCGAATCTCTATTCCTATGCAGAGGAGATGCATCAAGTGGTCGGTCAGATATCAATCTTTAGAGATAAGGATTGCCATCTTCTACTCAGGCTGGAGATCACATCTTACCAATCATTTGACGGTGCTTGATGAGTCCTCAATCTAACTCTTTAGATATTAATCCAAGCATCTGCCTCTATGATTCAATAATTGAATCAACCGATGTATGATCATTAATATGGTCATGGTACATAACCCTAATTGTACTAAGGTACCTATTATGCAAATTAATTATTCTTTATTTCAGATTGAGGAGTGAATTGCAATAACATTTATTGCATAAGGCTCGTCGTGGGCTCGCATGTCCAACAATCTCCCACTAGCCCAAAGAGCCATTAATGGGTCATTTAAACCCACACTCATGTGACAATCATAGGCTATTTAACATAGCCAAGTAAGCTGATCAGCCACTCTATTCCCGAGAGACTATGCCAAGTCCTTTTATGGCACTTGTATATCCCTCAGTAAAAGTGCTCACATCCAATGCGAATGTTGCATCTTATGCAACCAATACTCAATATTGAGGCAGTTATAATGTCTTTGACACTAAAACTCAACAATCGTTATAACCGGTGTGTAATTTCAATTATCCTTATCAAAATACCCTTATTCCAAGAGATCTCTATCTCTTAAGGTATCTGCATTTAAGACCTTTTAGATCACTATCTATAAAGTCTTAGGTTCTTGATAATGAGACTTTGAGATCATTATCTCTAAGTCTTGTCATATTTGAAGATAATGTTTTATTATTGCAACTAAGTGTTTTATCTCCATAGTAGGATTAGCAACAGTTTACTACTCCCACTACATGGCAGACATCTGGCTTTTCGTACATATCTAGCATAGACCAGGCTTCTAGCAACAGATGCACAAGGGCAAGTAGTTTTAACATCATCAATACTTGATATGTTATCCCTTCAGATTGGTCAGTACCAAATCTTAAGGGAAAGGAGCCTTCCTTGGGTAGAATATATCTAGGATGTACCAATAATGTGACAATCACAATTCTCTCTCTTCTCTTTGCTTCTGAGCAACTTTTGAACTAAGATCTAAGAGGTATCCTTGAGATCATATCTCAAGGTATGAAATAGCCAGATCATAAAACACTTATTATCATCCTTATATCATTCTAAATTATTAGGATATTATCTACATTTAGCACGATGAACATATTGGTACTCCTACTAAGCTTCACATGGTTCATCAAGATTCTATTTGAAATCATAACATTTGTAATTTCATCAACTCTACAAGAAGCTTATTTGAGTCCATATATGGAGTAATTCAACTTGCAAACCTTGCTTTCCTCAACCATGAAGCCCTGGGGCTACTACTTATGAATATCCTCGGAGAGGTATTCATAGAGGAATGCAATCTTGACTTCCATCTCGAAGATGTCAAAGTTAAATTATGCAGCTATAGTTAGCAATATTCTGATGGGTTTAAGCATAATCACTGAAGAAGAAGTCTCATCGCAAGTGATGTCTTCTCTTCATGTGTATCTTGTGGATACAAGCCGTGCCTTGAAGGTCTTTACCTTCTCATCATGTTTCCTCTTTCTCTTAAAGATGTATTTACATCTTAACGTGTCTTACCCTTATAGGTGGATCCTCGAGGGTCCATATACAACACTTGTATATGAAGTCTACATTTAGACTTTACTGCTAACATCCATCTCTCCATGTCATGATCTTCAGAAGCTTCATCACATGAAGTCGGATCATTGTCAGACTTATCTGGCACATGGAATTCATCTTCAAACTCATTTGAAGAGGTATTAGTGTTTCATCTTTAGTTGTCCTTTTAGTTTCCGACTTAAGGAGCCTCATTATCTTCTCAAGATTCAATGAGTTCCTTCACTTCATTTTTATCTTGATTCTAAATAAAGTCATCATCTTAGAATCATATTCTTAGAGATGAAATTCTTTAAGAATCTCAAGGTTATAAAGTAGGCATCCAATATCATTCTTTATTTTCCTAATGAAGTAGAACTCTCCTATGCTAGATTCTATCTTACTTGCTGGAACCTTATTAAGGATATATTGTAGTCTCTACTACATATATACCTTGGAAACTAAGAGATAACTATGTTAAGATTAATCATTTATCAACTCATGTCACACATGATTTAATTGTATCTCCCTACAACTTCAGTGAGTTTAGGTGTATTAGGAGAAGTGAGATAAGAATGATATCCCTATATCCATAAGGTATTCCTTGAATTCATCTAATAGGTACTTGCTACCTAGGTTAGATCAAATTCATTTCATCTTCCTTCAAACTTTGGTTCTAAACCAAAATTGTGAAATCTTTGAACATTTCGAAGGTTTCTAAGGTGAAAGGAAGAAATCTCATGTCACAAATAATCATCGAATGATATCACATATCATCGATGTTTATTATGATATAGATGATCCACATACAACAATATGTATAAGATATTGAGCACCTTTGCATCTTATACAATTCTCAGAGAAGAGTGTGTTGGACATATTTACTTTGAATACAATTTTCACAAGTATGTAAAATTTGAACATTTAGACAATTTAAAGTTCAATATCTCACTAGTCTATCGATCATATCAATAGACATATGTCCAAGACTCGATGCCAGATCATTGTCAAATGACCTTCATCCTCCTATTGATCTATTAAGGTTTAATTTTCAGTATTAGAAATATTAATGAACTTTTCATTAATATTCTAATTTAGTAGAGTCCACTATCATATCTCTTTATGATATGTCTATTCCAGAATACATGTTCATCTCCAACAATGAATGTATTCTAATATCTAGGTCATAGAGACATTCTCTAAGATCAAGGGCTCTCCCACTGAAAATATGAAGTCTATCCATCCTATGGAGATTGTTGCAACAATTGTATCAATTCCCATATAGATGACTATTAATTCTTAAGATCAAATTTACTAATCTTCTACAACATATGCAACAACTACAAGTGTCATTAGAAGAATGAGAAACAATTATTAGACTTTAATCTTATCTTATAAGAAAGTCAATTTCAATGATTAAATGTAGATTATTTCGTTGCACTATCCGAGTCCTTCTCTAAGGATCTTAGATAGTCCATATAGTCATACTATCAATACATCAGTATATTACAGTATTGGTATTCATCCAATTCTTTGGATGTCATATGGAAGTTACAGAAGTTTAGTCAACTCTTTGACTCTCCTTCTTACTTAGGTCATACCCATGATTCCATTGTGCTCCCATTATCTATAAACAACCTTTGCTTAAGAGAAAGATTCTCTTATGTTGAACTCAAAAGATTTCAATGTAAGAGTATTTCAACATTTATACATGCTTCATTTAATTTATACAATATGAATATTATGAAGATTCATGAATGACTTGAGTATAGACAGTTGACATTCATCATATCTACATCCATCTAAACTCTTAAATACTTTGGTTCAGGCATGTATTCAAACATTTTGAATACATCATCTCTTTGTAGAGCTACCGTTCTGCATAATGCAGTGAACCATGTCATTCATGATTAAAAGTTGAGAGCACATGTATATGTCAAAACATATTCTTTGATTTTTATAATGATTAATTTGACAATTATCATCGACATGTCACTTTCAAATTACACTCGATGAGGGATTAAGACTATAAAGACATACAAACCCTGAGGTAATGCCTTATTATCTTTCTTATCTGTCACTCCTCATTTTGATGAGGAAACTTGCATATTGCAATCACATACATTATGTGTCCAATTGCAAGGATAATATCTTGATCATGAATTCAATTCATGATATTACACTGGTTATTATTGAGTATAGCTTTGAGTGGGTTTAATGATGATTATCTGAAATAAGAAATTTGCATAAATATATACATATACATATACATATGTACATATTTTACTTTGATTTAGGAATTTTTATATCAAAGTTGTCTTGCCTTGTCAAGATATTGAAAGTTCATACCCTTAATCACTTTCAATGTAAGAGATATTCTTACCATTATATCTCTAGCAAGATCTGGGATTTCCTTTCCAATCTTTGTTGCATCCCAAATATGAGAAACTATAACTTAGATAAAAAGAAACAGGATCTCATTCCGCCTTGCAAGTCTAACTTGCATTTCCAAATTCGATCTTTAACCCCCGAGCTCACCACCCCTAAGGTGATGTTGACTCGTTGTTAATTGAACCAAACGTCAACAGGAATAGAACTCGCTATGCGCAATCCAATATCACCCCAATAATATGAGGAACCGATACTAGGGTCACTACGCATACTGCCTTACTCTTTCGAGAAGCAAAGAGCCTGATCTAGATGCGCTTGCATGCAGGAGCTGTCACTTTAGACAGACGTCTCCCACACACAATCCTTGGTGATGGAACCCTTCGCCTTGACAGGAAACCATGGATGTCACTTATGTGATCCTACACCTCATATTCAAATTTAATTAATTATCATGAATCACATTCATATAATTAATTCTTCCAAGGGAAATACACATCTATCATAATAGAGTGTATTAATTGGATATAATTGATTTAATCTCGATAAATTAATTATCTATCCAATTCAATCAACAAACTGATTGTTACTTAAAATAGTGGTATTATCTCAAAGTACATATTATTCAAATTTTAATAATTAGAAAATACATCATGATCTCTCAAGCATCATTCGTTCCCTATCCGATGTCATGGCCAGTACTGACGGGAGTGGGACAGACCATACACGGTGCAACCTGCTACCCCCACGCTCCTCGACTAGGCACCATATCCGCCTTGGGAAAAAAGAACGATGAGTCAATCACTTTGTACTTGAGATGATCATCGGTTTTTCAACCAAAATTATACCATATAGTAATAATCAAACCATTTTGATTTTAAGGAAATTTGTTAGACAAATTCCCAGAACCTATTCATGTAACAAGTTTGATGAAAGTGTATCAAGTAACCAATTGGTGATCTAGATCTAATCTAATCATTCATTGGTTGAGGAAATGTCATTTAAAGGAACAATTATTATTCTAATATTTCCCAAATATTAACTATAATTATTCCAGAAAATTAACCATTGATGAAGCTACGTTTCATCATCTTTATTCTATCATTTTAGTCTAAAAAATCCTAGTAAATGTGTGTAAATAGGCTTAATTCATGCATTTTAGCATCCATGCATCATTGTGTAAATATTGTGTAAAATGCGGTTTTTAAAGCCAAAATTATAGAATAAAGAAAAGAAAAGAAAAAGAATAAAATATTGTAAATATTTTATGACCCGAAACCCCGAGATCTAGGCATCTTGATGAATAGGTCGACAAGGAATAAAGTAGGGGGAGATAAGGGCCAAAATACAATATAATTTCCTTTTATTTTATTCATTCTTTATTCATCTTGGGACCTATTTTTGGTTCCACTTTTTATACCTCAAATAAAGAAACTTTGTAAATGAAAGTTGAGTTTTGGACCCTTATTGTATACTTGTACAGAATAAAATATTCAATTTATTATTTATTCATTATTTTTTGTATTTTTTATATTTTTATAATGCTGTAAATATTACTTATAATAATTATGTACATTAAAACAAGAATAAAAATGCAAAGAAAATACAAAATAAAAATACTTGTATATAGAATACATAGATACAATACTTATATACATACCTATATAACATACGCTTGTATTTTATTAAATATACAAAACATATCAGAAAAATAAAATAAAAATATATTTGTGTACAAAAGTATTTTATAATTATATAAATAAGAGACAAAAATAATAAAATTAAAATCACAAAATAAAAATCAATTAATAAAATATACAGGTAAAATACCTATATAGGGTATAAAAAGCCACTTGTAAAAATACACCTCATAAAAATAAATAAAAATCATAATTAAATACTTCATAAATTAATAAACATTTTTTATTTTTTAACCAAAATGAAATTCATTAATTTACCATTTTATTTCGATTTTTGAAATATTTTTCGAGGATTTTTCCTGGTTGGTCCACGTGGACCAACCAGGTTGGTCTGACAGTTGACCTGGGTCAACTGTCTGACCTTCTCCTCTAGACGTGTCAGAGTCAATTTTGTCTCTTCTTCTCGCATTTCTCTAGGGCTGACCTTGCATCGATTCGTGACGATGCCTTCTGCATTTTTGCTCCTCGATCAATGGTGATTCACGCCCTAGTGAAACCTGGGGCTGAAGACCACTGATCGAGGCGTTTCGAGCCTCGTCTTCCACGCCGCCCGTCAACCCTACAAAAGAGCACCTCCGACTTCAATTCAAACCTAATCCTTCTTCCGCCATTTTCAATCGAAAACCCCTACCTCTTCGTGCTCCTAGTGACAGTGGGAGTCGAATCGAGCCTGGGTTCAAGGTATTTGGTGTAGAATCGAAGTGATTCGCCCCCTCGCCGGAGCTCCGCCGCGCCTCGCAGTCCGACGTCTCTGGTGAGTTTCTTCCCCTTTTCTTTTTGTTTTCTTGTAGCCTTAGCGTAGGTTCGCGTAGCCCAATCGCAGTTTGGCCTTTCGTTTCCCCAATCGCCGAGAATCGTTGATCAATGCCACGGCGGAGCTGAGCTCCGCCCGTCATTTCCGATCACTCAACGCCTAGACTCGCCCACAGACCACCTCCATCCTCTTCCATTCCACTCCGTCGCTCCGCTCCACCCACCATTTCACCTCGATCACGCCCAGATCGAGTCTCCTGAGCTCCCCTCTCCGCCGTTCGCCAGAGCTCATCGCTCAACTCACTCTCCGCCTCCATCGACTCACCTGAGACCACCATTTTGCTCGCCTGGTTTTTGCGCACTTAACCCTGCAGGTCCGAGCCCTAGAGAAGGCTCCATCGACCCTCATCGACTCCACGTCCATCCGCCCAGGTCGCCTTCACCGTCCGAGCAACCCTCGCCGCCTCTGCTTCGTCGGAGGCTACCAGCTGACGCGGAAGAGCCCTAGGATCCTTTCGCCCTTGATCCGGGGGCCGGAGCGGCCGTGTGTCGGCCGCAATCGCCGATCGAAGCTTGCCGGGGAGGTGTTCTTCGTGAACCTCCCCCTGCCGTTGGATCAGAGGCCATCTCCAGACGCCACGTACGCCGTCCGATTGCTCAGCGTCCCCAGCCGTCCGATCGTCCTTCGAAGATCTGATCTCAGCCATCCGGACGAAGGGGTACGCACCGTCAGATGCGTGCCACGTGGATTAGTGGAACGCCATCGGCCGCACGATCGAGCCCGTGGGTATTTTGCATCTTCAACCCACGACTTTTTGTCTTTAGTTTTTAGTCTAAAAACTTTCGTCTGAAGTTTAAAAAGTTTTGTAATATTTGCATTCAGGCCCTCACGGTTTCACTATTTGCACTTTAGTCCACGCCACGTCACCTCACGTGACTGGGGCGCGTGACTTTTGGGTATTTTGCATATTTGGCCCTGAACTTTTAGTTATTTGCAATTACATCACTGTGCGTAGTTAATTAAATATCTTTTTGGAGAAATTGCATGTATGCCCAGCCGGTTTTCATTAATTACAATTATGCCCCTGTGAATGATATACCATGTGTTCTGTGCGTGTCTTTTTATGGATTTTGCACCTAAGCCCCTGAATGTTTCGATAATTACATTTATACCCCAGACAGGCTTAGGATTTTTGTGTGCTTAGTCTATTTATTTCACGCCTCTTTTAATTGCCAAAATTCTAAAAATTTGAACTTAAGCTCCTGTTTACTTATACTTGCACGCCATATTTTTGCATTGCATTTTTATTGCATTTTCATATTTATTAAAAATCAAAAACATGCATCTATTGCACTGTTTGCATTAGAAAACCCATAAAAATTATAAAAACGTTTTGAAAAATTCCAAAAAAAATATATTTTGTGTGTTTTACCATTTTCTAGTGTCACTCCAAAAATCACTACAAATCTCAAAAGAAAAACCTTAAAAATTCAAAAATACATAAAAACTTCAAAAAAATATATAAAATCAAAGAAAACTCCAAAAATTATAAACTCAGTTCCTGTTTGTTCTATATTTTGTTATCTTTATTTGAGAAATAGTTTGAAAATATTTGTTGCTGTTGTCTATTTGTAATTCCCATTTTGCTCACAGCCAGTACACTGCTCACTGTTTTGATTTATTTCAGTATTTAAAAATACCAAAAACACCTTGAAAAACACCCAAAAAAATCACAAAAATAGTAGAAAATATAAAAAGACCAAAAAGATTTTATTTCTGAATTTTTGACTATTTTTGCATCTTTGTATAAATACTTTATCTTGTCTTTATTACCTTGCTTATATTTTCCAATATTGAAAAAAAAAGAAATAAAAAAATTATAAAATATAAAAGTATAAAAACCAGAAAATTAAAAAGCAAAATACAAAATTAAAAATTAAATTAAAATAAAAAAAATTAAAATTTAAAAATCCACAAAAAGATTGGCTAAGTGGCTTATTAGACCTAGGTTTGGATTCTTATCTATACTCTGCACCCTTGTTTTCTGTGTTCGACCCCTACTTGCTTGCTACTGTACATTTTTAGTTGGGTATAATAAATTTTAATCCTTGCTATTCATTCCTTGATTGATTGTATGGGTTAATTATTGACGAACGAAGAGGCTTGAGTAGTCGCATCAGCGACAGTGAGTCTGACTTGTCAGACTACTTTTTAGCGGCTCTCGCCCTTCGTTTTTCAAATGGCGCCGTTGCCGGGGAGCATCGGTTTGTAGAGTACCTTTGGGTCTTTTATTTACTTAGCCATTTTTTATTATTTGTCTCTTGTGCATCATTTGTTTTGAACTGTCTGACATCTCTTTTGTTTTCTTGCGAGGGACCGCTGACCGAGAAGGATCTCCTAGGGGATCCTGTGCATCCTTGGGAGGAGGAGCCAGCTATTCTATCCTAGCCGGCAGGAGAGAGCAGGAGAGCTTGAGAGAGAGAGACAGTCGGCTTTTCACTTTTTGTGTGAGAGAGATTTGATTAATTGTAATAATACAGGACTTGGACACTTGAACACTTCGGGCCTAATTTCCGGGTGTTTGTTCACCCGGGGGCTCACCGCTGTTTTCTTCGTGTTTTCTCGACTGTCATTTGCCGGTTTTGATTTCATTTTCACTTTCTTTTGTAGATTGAGCCCTTAGATTTAGGCTATTGCTTGATCGATTAGATTAGGTCCAAACACACTAATAACCTTTGCATGTACCTATAGATCGCTTTTGGACTTAGTTTAATTAAACAGTTAACTCACCTTCTGTGATCCGCCGCGCCGCGAGCCCTCCCCATCAAGCGCTACTCCTGAACTCGATGTGTCGAGAAGAGGAGGGGAGGGTCTAGACCGGACTCTTAGGATCGAGGGGTGGTGATTAACTCGTGGTTCTTCACGCTAGCAGTTGCTTATCTTAGGACGATTTCCGCATTGCATACCGGCATGTAGTTAGGTTTACAAATTCTGCTTTGCATCCCGCATGGTGAGAGCTGGGATTCGCTGTAAGTCTTCTTACTTTGCATCCATCATTTAGGCACAAAGGTGAGATTTCCATCTTAGTGCCGACTTGCATTGGCTTTTCCGACTCTATTCTCCCTCTGTTTTTGGACGAAGTAGGATAAAGAAAATACAAAAACGTTAGGCGCTTGTTTGAAATCACTCAAAAGAAGCGATAACACAAAAAATTAAAAAAAGGGACTACTAAGAAAACTTTGACCTAAATAAAATTGGTAATTGGACTCATTGATTGGGGAGAGTCACACCCTCACTTGTATTCAGGTTGCATGGGATGGTCTCCTTCCAAGTGAGCAGAGTGCTTCGTAAGGATTAGAGCCCAAAACCCAGTCTGTGGCTGCCTTGTGTATCGCCTGGATTTCCGAAGTATTGGCGCTTCTATCGTACGTGGACGAGTAGGGCTTGGTCAACATTGGTGACTCTCTATTGTGCAGAGCATCGACCTCATCCGAAGTATCGAGCCTAGGCCACGCCTTCACGGGGGTGTCTGTCTCATCGTCTTGCGTCCTAGTAGGTTCTTGCACGCTCACGGGTGATTCCGTTGCGAGCGAGTTCCGAAGTAGTGGTTTCACCTATTGGCTTCCTTTCTCTATTTCTTTGGCTGAGTAGGGATCCAGGAAGGGTTACAAGGACCTTAAAAAGTGCAGACTACAGGTTACACAGGGGGAGGACAAGTACGGGAATACTTTTCCGGCAGTACTCTCGCTCCTATAGGCGTAGCGCTCTAAGGACTCATTACAAGATAACTTCCTAAACTCAAGATAAAAATTACAAAGATAAAAGCCGAACCTTCATGGATTCACGCATTGAGTTGGTGAACTCCCTTGTCTTGTGTTTGATTGCTAGTTACATTTAGGTCAAGATCAAAAATATCGCTCCTTTGCGCAAATTTTGTCTTCCCTCCAGTTGACCCTTGCTCATTGTGAGCCTTCTACTGTTTTGCATTCCATTTATTTCTTGTTTACCATCATGCTCTTCATCCAACATCTTGTCCTCTTGGCCTTCTCAAGATGACATCACACGGATGGTTTAGTCGGGACCTCGCCGACGCCCACATCGATTCCATGCCGGCAACATCTTCAATAAAGAGGGGTGATATCCGAGAAGTTAATTCGGATCTTGCGAATGTCTCCTTGGACTCCCCTATTCTCGCTGCTTTCAATACTTGCCTTTCTCCAATAAATCCGCTATTCGGGATGGACTCGCATCCCGAAGTAGCTCTTCCCCTTCAGCTAAACCGGGATTACTCTTGTCCCCGAAATAACCCCTTGTGGATGGAGATCGATTTCAGTCAATATCATATGCTCCATTCACAACATTCTGGGATTGACCTTAATCCCAGAATCATCTCAACAGCTGGTGCTCAGGAAGATACTGATCAGGGTTTATTCCGTCATGCAGATTCTCCACCCGATCACGAGTCAGAAATTCCAGTTCAGTCTGAGATGGCAGGAGGGAGAGGAAAAGGACCATAGCCCCAATTAGAGCCTGAAGACAATCCGGGGGAAGGGCAGTACACCACTCAGGGTGAGGTTAACAGTCAGCTGCTGGCGTCCATTCAAGCCATTCAGCAGCAGTTGACTAATCATGCCCTGGCCCAGACCGCTTTCCAGGACATGCTGAATGATCTGAGGAGGAGGGCCGATGCAAGAGACGATCGAAGAGAGCACGATCCGAACCAAGAGCCTGATTTCGAAGAAGTTAGAGATGAGTTCTCAGTGGGAAGACCAGACTTTGAAGCAGCAGAAGGAGATCCTCTGCAGCCGAAGCCTACGCTGAAGGAAACATACAACCCAGGAGCGGGACGCATTACAGAGTGGATTCAAGTTCCACGTATGCATGCCCACTTCGAGATGAAGCCACAATTTATGTCTCTGCTTCCCACTTTTCAGGGGAACACCACTGAAGAACCGTACATTTTTCTCAAGAAGTTCAGCCGCATCTGTTCCACTGCACACTACCCTGGTATTCCTTTGGGGGTAGTTAAGATGACCGCGTTTCCCTTCAGCCTTCAAGACAAGGCCCTTTATTGGGTTGACCATCTTGGGAAGGTCGTCACGACCTGGGAGGAACTGAAGTCTGCATTTCTCCACAAATTCTATCCTCTCGGGCGACTGAATCAGATGCACGCTCGGATCTCCAGTTTCTGCCAGCAGCCCCACGAGACCATTCATGAAGCGTGGGAGAGATTCAAAGATCTTCAGGAGAAGTGCCCCCACCATGATATTCCAAAGACCAGTCTCGTACAACACTTCTTTGGGGGGCTATCATTTGAGAGCCAAAAGCTTGTGGATGCAACTTGCGACGATTCACATTTCAACAAGGACGAGGACATGGTATGGAACGTCTTCGAAGAAATGGCTGAGGGAGAAGCCGCCCAATCCTCGTCCAGAATCTACATGAAGCCACCAACCGCCATCAGCAAGCCAGTTAACATGGCTTCTCACATCGAGGACAAGGATGAGAGCTCCAACCTAAGCATCATTGGGAGTCACTTGTGCAAAGTGGATATCATCGAGAAGAGGTCACAAGACCTCGAAAAATTGGCAGTCATTGAGAAGAGGACCCGGGGTCTAGAAAAGCTCGACCAGATTTCCCAACAGCTGGAGCAGCTCGTCCGTGCTTTAAATGCAAACATGTGCAACGCTGTGTCTACTTCTGCCGAGCCGAATGCTGAGAAGAAGGAGCCTGCACTGCAGCAACACCCTCAGCCGTCTCCACAGCAGCCCCAACCTGTCCAGCATGTGTACTACGTGCAGGCCCCGGAGCAGCCCCAGCAGCTCCAGACACAGATGGTTGTGTATCAACCGGAGCCCCAGCCAGCATTCTCTGAGCAATTCTCTCCACCCCCGCCAGTGATTCAGGAAATCAATGGTGTATGGGACAATGAGCGCAGCTGACCCGTCCTCAAGGACATTCTCAGGGTCAGAACATGGGCAACATGCCCTATCATCAGCAGCAGCAGGGTGGGAGACCCTTCCAGCAGTCTTACCAGTACCAACCTCCATCACACAGGAACACTTGGAGGCAGAACTACCAGCACGGTCCTCAGCGGTCCGGATATCGCGGATAGGGATATCACCAGCAACCAGCTGCTCAATACAATCAGCACAACTCACAGTACTCCTCCAACCCTCCTCCTCAACAATTTTCACAAGGTTATCAGTCGCAATCTCAGCCGCCATACCAGCATTCTAGACCCCAGCAGGGGGACACCTCTGAGATCGTGCCGGCCAATCCGGCCCTGGCCTGTTTGGAGCAGTTGATGAAGAACATGGCTGAGATGAACCAGAAGATCGACGACCTGACGGCAGCAAAAACCGTCATACCAGCCCAGGTCGAGGCTAACCCTAACAATTTCCGACGCAAGGAGCAGGTAGCCGGCAGTGTCCAACCCGAATCAGGTGAAATTTATTGTTTTTTATCTAATGTTGTTACTCTCAGGAGCGGTAGGACACTCCAGCCATCGGCGACGGCGAAGGGAAAGCATATTGCATCTGACGGGGAACCGTCAGTCCAGCCAACACCATGGCCAGCCAGCATTTTGGGAGCAGCACTATTATGCAGAAAACCACAAAAAAATGAAGAAAACAGAAAAACACAAAAAGATAGCAGCAACCTCGGTGGAGATCAGCCAACATTGGAGACGCCTGCACCTGCCTTACAGCCAGTTCCTGACAGGAGGAGCACAGTACCTGCAGCGAGTCCAACGCCCGCACTGGAAGCCGAGCCTGTCATTTTTGGTCCACCAATTGTAGATGAATCCATCCCTTTTTGTCATCTACCTGTAAACAACAATACAGACACTATTTTGAATGATATTGGTGAAGATTTTGTAAATATTCCTTTCCCGAAAGCAACGAAAAAACACAAAAAAAAGAAAAATTTGAAAAGTGCTTTGTCTGATCCTGCCATTATTGAAATCATTCAGAATTTAGTGTTGAATATGCCATTGATGAAATCTCTTGAGTACATGCCAGCCGTGAAAAAAGGATTGAAAGAGGCATGTACAACCAAGCGCAGGCCAAACCCTCACAATTCCAGAAGCAAGGGTGGCAAATCCGAAAAGCACATCCTCACAATGGCCACCGTCAACGCCATCAGCAACCTCCCGGATAAAAAGCCAGATATGGGAGCACCTCTTGTACGCTGTCAGATGTTCAATCAAGAGTTCGAACGGACACTTCTCGATAGTGGGTCTTCAGTTAATTTGATGCCAGCTTCGCTACTCACGGAGTTCAGGCTAGGACCGCTCAAGCCTACAAAGATGATCTTGCAGTTTGCAGACAAGTCAGTCAAGCGGCCTAGGGGCCTGTTGGAGGACGTGATCGTCACGGTTCAGGGAAAGTCATTTCCGGCCGATTTTGTGGTCTTAGATATGGACGTCCCCTCTCCATTGCTCCTTACCCCAATTATCCTCTGAAGACCATTTCTGCGGACATCAAACGCAGTAGTGAATTATGGGACGGGAGAAATCACCTTTGGAGCTGGCAGTGAAATTATCAGAGTTGAGACCCTGTCCGAGGGAACACCAACTGAGCAGACATCTACTGCATGTGCAAGGGTGATCGAGTGCGCTGACGACTGCGACTTCCTAGCAGAAATTCAAGATACCAACCTGTTTCGGGATGACAATGAGATCCATGGACTCCTCTGCCCCGAGAAGGAAGTGGAGACCGCAGTCGAATTTCCTTGTATCAATCAAGATGAGGAACTTGCCGATGTGCTACAAGATACTGCCGTGGGGGTGATGTGCCTTCAGAACCAAGAGCCGAATTTTGAAGAATTTTCTGATGAAGACAGCATCATTGAGGAATTCTGTCAGGATCTGAGAGAAGAAGTGGAACAAATTATGGTGGACACCGAACAGTTGAAAGAAGCACCACCTGAATTAATAGCTGAGGTCACCACTGAAGCAGCTCAGACTCCGCCAGAACTAAAACCCTTGCTCTCCAACATGAAGTATGCCTTCCTTGCGGGAGAACCAAACATGTACCCGGTCATCATCAATGCACATCTGACCGAAGACCAAGAATCTCGTCTGATGGAGGTTCTTGAACGCAACCGCAAGGCGATAGGATGGCGAACATCCGATCTCCATGGGATCAATCCGTCACTCTGCTCGCAGCGCATCTTTCTGGAAGAAGATTGCAGGCCCTCTCGTGAACTGCAGAGAAGATTAAATCCGAACTTGCGGGAGGTCGTTATGAAAGAGATCCAAAAAAGGTGTGATGCGGGATTCATCTATCCCATCTTCGACAGCAAATGGGTGAGCCCTCTGCATGTTGTGCCTAAGAAGTCTGGGATCACCATTGTGAAGAATGACAAAGGAGAGGAGATTGCAACCAGAGTACCGACTTCTTGGCGAGTGTGCGTAGACTACAGAAGACTCAATCTCGCTACCAAGAAGGATCATTTTCCGCTACCCTTCATCGACCAGATCTTGGAGAGATTGGCCGCGAAGGAATATTTCTGTTTCTTGGATGGGTACTCTGGGTATAATCAAGTTGCTATTGCTCCTGAAGATCAAGAGAAGACCACGTTCACCTGTCCTTTTGGCACATATGCCTTCAGACGGATGCCGTTCGGGCTTTGCAACGCCCCAGCCACACTTCAAAGGTGTATGCTTGCAGTCTTTGCCGATATGGTGGGCAACTTTCTCGAGGTCTTTATGGACGATTTTTCGGTCTACGGGGATTCATTTGATCAATGTCTGGACTATCTAGACCGAGTCCTATGGAGGTGCTGCGAAGTCAATCTTGTGCTCTCTTGGGAGAAGAGCAACTTCATGGTGACCGAAGGAATTGTGCTGGGTCACGTTGTTTCTAAATGTGGTATGGAGGTTGACCCAGCCAAGGTGGACGTGATCTCCAAACTTGAGCCACCTACCAACATCAAGCAGGTCCGGTCATTCTTGGGCCATGTCGGTTTCTACCGACGATTCATCAAAGATTTCAGCAAACTGGTCAGACCGTTGACTGAATTGCTCGGCAAGGACAATGAATTCATTGTAGACGACCGTGTGCTCCTTGCCTTTAATCAGTTGAAAGAGCTCATCACGCAGGCCCCTGTCCTACAGCCACCGATTTGGACTCAGCCTTTCGAGATTATGACCGACACGTCAGATTATGCCATCGGAGCTGTACTGGGACAGAGGAAAGATAATGTACCATTTGCAATTCACTACACTAGCCGAACGCTCGATGAAGCCCAGAGGAACTACACTGTCACTGAAAAGGAACTGCTAGTGGTAGTTTTTGCCTTGGAAAAGTTCAGATCATACCTCCTTGGGTCCAAGGTAATCATTTACACTGATCATTCGGCCATTCGGTACTTACAACAGAAGAAGGACGCCAAACCACGTCTCATTCGGTGGATCCTTCTCCTCCAGGAATTTGACTTGGAAATCAGAGATAAACCTGGGGTAAAGAATGTAGTGGCCGACCATCTGTCAAGGCTTCCTGAACCAGAGTCTCCTGCACTGGACCTGCAGCCAATCACAGAGACCTTTCTAGATGAGTCAATTCTGTCTGTCGCCTCACTTCCTTGGTATGCGGACATCGTGAACTATCTAGTTGCCAAGAAAATCCCACAGGACTGGCCTAAATTGAAAATAGATAGGTTCTTATCTAAAATCCATTTCTACCAGTGGGAAGACCCGTATTTGTTTCGTGAGGGAGCAGATTGCATCTGGAGGAGGTGCATTCCTCAGGAGGAAGTTCCAAGTGTCCTCGCTTTATGTCATGATCAAGACTCTGGAGGACATCATTCAGGCAAACAGACGGCATCAAAAGTTCTTCAAAGTGGCCTCTGGTGGCCGTCATTATTCAAAGATGCAGATGAGTATGTCAAATGTTGCACTGACTGTCAGAAGATGGGCGGAACCATAGGAATGAGAGACACGATGCCTCTGAAGTACATTCAGATCTCAGACGTCTTTGACGCATGGGACATCGACTTTATGGGCTCGTTTCCCAACAGCCAGGGTTATGAATACATTCTTCTTGCTGTCGATTATGTAAGTCGATGGGTGGAGGCTATCCCCGCCCGAGCCGTCGACAGTAGGACTGTCTGTCTATTCTTGAGAGATCACATCATAGCACGGTTCGGGATTCCCAAGATTCTCATATCTGACGGGGGTAGCCATTTCATAAATAGAGAGGTGAAGAAGCTGACCCAAGAATTCTGCATTGAGCATCGTGTTGCTTCACCCTACCACCCGCAATCCAATGGCTTAGCTGAATGTTCAAACAGGGAGATCAAGACAATTCTGTAGAAACTTGTGCGTCCGGATCGCAAGAACTGGTCTCAGCTGCTTGATTCCGTTCTTTGGTCTTACAGAACAACGTACAAGTCACCCTTGGGAATGTCCCCCTACCGCCTTGTGTATGGCAAGCCATGTCATTTTCCCGTGGAACTTATTCACAAATCTTTATGGGCTATTAACATCTGTAATTTGGACTCCAAGCAAGCAGGAAAGAACAGAAAATTGGATCTGAACAGACTACTGGAATTCAGAGATTATGCATATGACAACAGCCTGATGTACAAGGAGAAGGTCAAAACATGGCATGGCAAGCACATCCGCCACAAGTCCTTTGATCCAGGTCAGAAGGTATGGTTGTTCGATGCGAAATTAAAGATCTTTCCAGGCAAATTGAAGAGCAAATGGGGGCCATTCATGGTTAGGCAGGTGCGTGACAACGGAAGTGTAATGATATCCAATCTGTCAGCTGACGCACAACCTTTTGTAGTCAATGGACAGCTTCTGAAGCCATACCTTGAACATGATACATTCATGGCCGTCGTTGACTCAATTCAAGTAATCTATAAGGATGAGTTGAATATATCGAAAGAGGCAGAGGAAGGCGAAGCACATCAAAACATTTTTTAAATGATTCCTCTTTTCTTCTTTTCTTCTTGTCTTCTTTTCTTTTATCCTTTCCTACCGAATTGATGCCATCCCTTTCATCACTGCTATGCTTAGGATGTACTTTATCCTAAGTATAGGGGGGATGCGCATCCCGAGTTGTTCATATCCAATCTCGTCTCTTTTCTTCTTTTCCTTGGTCTATTCTCTTTATCTATCAAAAAGGTGTCGACCCTTGTAGACAGTTTTCTATACTTAGGACGTACTTTGTCCTAAGTATGGGGGGGTGTGCACCCCGAGTATTTCCATTCTTTGATCCTCTCCATTGTCTCCTCTCCTTGTCTATACTTAGGGATATTTTACCCTAAGTATAGGGGGAGACAGTCTGAGTACGATCTGTTCATTCCCATCCTTGACCCTCCCTGCTTTGTGTACAGTCTGCTATACTTCGGATTATTTGATCCTAAGTATAGGGGGGACGGTCAACTTCTCATTCTTTTGTTCATCTCTTATTCATTTATTCTTTAGATTTTCCTATACTCAGTACGAGTTATGTCTTCTCTTTTCTCTCTGATCTATGAGGACATAGCTCAAGCTAAGTATAGGGGGGTCGTATATACTGCGTACATACTTTAGCCATAACTCGTACTTTCGTATTATGGCTAATAATTCTTTAAACTTCATTAGAAATCTCTAATAAAAAGGTGTTTTATTCCTCAAATTCTTTTTGTAATTACTGATTAATAAATCAGGTGAAAATATTTTTTGCAAAATGTTTGAAAAATAGTTTGAAAGTATTTGTGAACATTTATTGAAAACTATTTTGAAAATATTCTGTTACATGTTTTCAACCTGTGAAAAATGTGTGTTTTGCAAAAATTTCTTTTCTTTGTGTGAAATAAAATGTTTGAAAAATGATTTGCAAATGGTTTGAAAAATGGTTGCAAAAATGTTTTGAAAAACCTATATATACTGTTTGAAAGCCTTTGCAAAATGATTTTCAAATGTGTGTACATGTTTGTAAAATGTTTGTAAAAATTATTTGGGACTACAGTTTTCAAAAATTATGTGAAAAAGCTTGTGTTAAATAAGTTTGAGGAATACTTACATCACACCAAAATCCACTATATATATGTACTTATAAAATTGACCACTTACCCTTGTAAATTCTTAAAATCCACTTCTTGTATATATAAGAAGTACTCCCGTGTACATAGTTTTCACCTAGTTTTCAGCCAAAACTTTTTGTTTTTTTTAAATCCCAAAAACATTTGCAAAACTAAAATCCAAAAACATTTGAAAAATCTTTTTAAAAAATACAAAAAATGCATCTGCATGCGCATGCATCATCTTTTCAAAAATCCATAAAAAGTTCAAAATCTTGAAAATTGCATCACAAAAATATTTTCTGCATTCTGCATCGCATTTGCACAGCATGAGCATTTTTCAGATTGAGTTTGATGGTTGAACAAGTCTAAGTAAAATCCGGAGATTGGAGCTTGATTGGACCTTAAAATCTATCTAATAACAGGAACCTTATAGGAACTGGGTTTGAGGTACTTCAGATCTAGTTGACTTAATTCTTTGAGGATCACGGGACTTGGTTCACTAGATTCTTGACTGCCTAAGTAGAATATTTCGGAGCACACGCACGACTCTTGTTGATAATGACCTAACTTGGACACCTGCACCTTTCACATAGCTCTCCACGGATGATGTGATGAGGAGGCAGTTTCCTTTGGCTTGGGGTAGCATATGAGGGTAGTACTTCTAGGCGGAACCTCTCTTCTTCTTCTAGTAAAGGAAGTGCGCCTCAACTTGGTGTAGTGGTGATGAAGGCTAAAGACAGAAGCCGTGGGTTGCAATAAAGCTTCAAAAGAGGGATAGTCTACTGGCTCAAGAGGAAAATTTCTTGTATATATGCTGCACCATGTAGATATGTTGTACAGATGCAATTGAAAAAAAACTCCAAAAAAGTGGTGGGTCGGATTGAAAATTTAATAACCCCACCGGAGTGTATATAGTCCAATAAAGCAAAAGCTTATGATATCCATGTTACATCTCATGAAGCTTGCAGCAGGAGACTTAGCTACACTGGTTGAACTCCCAAAAGTCTATACCTCTTATTCCCCCTCTTCTTGAGCCGGTTGCACTTGAACTTAGAAGGGAATACCCCGCTTCTCGAGGAAAGAGTTGCTAGACCAAGGCATTAGATTTACCAGGTTGGGGGAGGCTGTTTCTTTGTTACTTCTGAGGTGGGGAGCTACATATCACTTACACTGTACGAGTCAGACTCACAGTCGTAAGAGTTTGCGTATGAATTGAAATATTTCTGACCTGGCTATTGAGGAGACTTGAGCAGAGTTTTGGGGATTCTCGAAGGCCGTTGGATTTCAAGTTCGGTTCTCACTAAGGTTCCGCCCACACTAAAATTACAAAGGTCCGACTTAAGCTCCAAACTTTGATTTTGTGAAGACAAGTTTGATAATCAAATTAAATCCAAGTTCTTCTTTTTCTTTTCTTTCTTTTCTTTTTGCACTTATTGCATAAGTGTTTGCTAGGGACTAGCAAAGGTAAAGTATAGGGGGATGATGAAGCTACGTTTCATCATCTTTATTCTATCATTTTAGCCTCAAAAACCCTAGTAAATGTGTGTAAATAGGCTTAATTCATGCATTTTAGCATCCATGCATCATTGTGTAAATATTGTGTAAAATGCGGTTTTTAAAGCCAAAATTATAGAATAAAGAAAAGAAAAGAAAAAGAATAAAATATTGTAAATATTTTATGACCCGAAACCCCGAGATCTAGGCATCTTGATGAATAGGCCGACAAGGAATAAAGTAGGGGGAGATAAGGGCCAAAATACAATATAATTTCCTTTTATTTTATTCATTCTTTATTCATCTTGGGACCTATTTTTGGTTCCACTTTTTATACCTTAAATAAAGAAACTTTGTAAATGAAAGTTGTAGATGACTAAATAAAGAAAAATACAAAATTGATTTCACAGAAAAATAATATATAGATAAAAAGTTATGGTCTGAATAAAAATCCAGAATGCCAACTTCCTAGACCCGTATCTCATAAACGAAAACTCCAAATGCAGCATACTCACCTTTAATTGTATATAGAATAAAATAAGCTATTTAATGGCGGTGGTTTCGCATTTGGCGGAGCTACGGTTTGAAAGTTGAGTTTTGGACCCTTATTGTATACTTGTACAGAATAAAATATTCAATTTATTATTTATTCATTATTTTTTGTATTTTTTATATTTTTATAATGTTGTAAATATTACTTATAATAATTATGTACATTAAAACAAGAATGAAAATGCAAAGAAAATACAAAATAAAAATACTTGTATATAGAATACATAGATACAATACTTATATACATACCTATATAACATACACTTGTATTTTATTAAATATACAAAACATATCGGAAAAATAAAATAAAAATATATTTGTGTACAAAAGTATTTTATAATTATATAAATAAGAGACAAAAATAATAAAATTAAAATCACAAAATAAAAATCAATTAATAAAATATACAGGTAAAATACCTATATAGGGTATAAAAAGCCACTTGTAAAAATACACCTCATAAAAATAAATAAAAATCATAATTAAATACTTCATAAATTAATAAACATTTTTTATTTTTTAACCAAAATGAAATTCATTAATTTACTATTTTATTTCGATTTTTGAAATATTTTTTGAGGATTTTTCCTGGTTGGTCCACGTGGACCAACCGGGTTGGTCTGACAGTTGACCTGGGTCAACTGTCTGACCTTCTCCTCCAGACGTGTCAGAGTCAATTTTGTCTCTTCTTCTCGCATTTCTCTAGGGTTGACCTTGCATCGATTCGTGATGATGCCTTCTGCATTTTTGCTCCTCGATCAATGGTGATTCACGCCCTAGTGAAACCTGGGGCTGAAGACCACTGATCGAGGCGTTTCGAGCCTCGTCTTCCACGCCGCCCGTCAACCCTACAAAAGAGCACCTCCAACTTCAATTCAAACCTAATCCTTCTTCCGCCATTTTCAATCGAAAACCCCTACCTCTTCGTGCTCCTAGTGACAGTGGGAGTCGAATCGAGCCTGGGTTCGAGGTATTTGGTGTAGAATCGAAGTGATTCGCCCCCTCGCCGGAGCTCCGTCGCGCCTCGCAGCCCGACGTCTCTGGTGAGTTTCTTCCCCTTTTCGTTTTGTTTTCTTGTAGCCTTAGCGTAGGTTAGCGTAGCCCAATCGTAGTTTGGCCTTTCGTTTCCCCAATCGCCGAGAATCGTTGATCAATGCCACGACGGAGCTGAGCTCCGCCCGTCATTTCTGATCACTCAACGCCTAGACTCGCCCACAGACCACCTCCATCCTCTTCCATTCCACTCCGTTGCTCCGCTCCACCCACCATTTCACCTCGATCACGCCCAGATCGAGTCTCCTGAGCTCCCCTCTCCGCCGTTCGCCAGAGCTCATCGCTCAACTCACTCTCCGCCTCCATCGACTCACCTGAGACCACCATTTTGCTCGCCTGGTTTTTGCGCACTTAACCCTGCAGGTCCGAGCCCTAGAGAAGGCTCCATCGACCCTCATCGACTCCACGTCCATCCGCCCAGGTCGCCTTCACCGTCCGAGCAACCCTCGCCGCCTCTGCTTCGTCGGAGGCTACCAGCTGACGCGGAAGAGCCCTAGGATCCTTTCGCCCTTGATCCGGGGGCTGGAGCGGCCGTGTGTCGGCCGCAATCGCCGATCGAAGCTTGCCGGGGAGGTGTTCTTCGTGAACCTCCCCCTGTCGTTGGATCAGAGGCCATCTTTAGACGCCACGTACACCGTCCGATTGCTCAGCGTCCCCAACCGTCCGATCGTCCTCCGAAGATCTGATCTCAGCCATCCAGACGAAGGGGTACGCACCGTCAGATGCGTGCCACGTGGATTAGTGGAACGCCATCGGCCGCACGATCGAGCCCATGGGTATTTTGCATCTTCAACCCACGACTTTTTGTCTTTCCTTTTTAGTCTAAAAACTTTCGTCTGAAGTTTAAAAAGTTTTGTAATATTTGCATTCAGGCCCTCACGATTTCACTATTTGTACTTTAGTCCACGCCACGTCACCTCACGTGACTGGGGCGCGTGACTTTTGGGTATTTTGCATATCTGGCCCTGAACTTTTAGTTATTTGCAATTACATCCTTGTGCGTAGTTAATTAAATATCTTTTTGGAGAAATTGCATGTATGCCCAGCCGATTTTCATAAATTACAATTATGCCCCTGTGAATGATATATCATGTGTTATGTGCGTGTCTTTTTATGGATTTTGCACCTAAGCCCCTGAATGTTTCGATAATTACATTTATACCCCTAACAGGCTTGGGATTTTTGTGTGCTTAGTCTATTTATTTCACGCCTCTTTTAATTGCCAAAAATTCTAAAAATTTGAACTTAAGCTCCTGTTTACTTATACTTGCACGCCATATTTTTGCATTGCATTTTTATTGCATTTTCATATTTATTAAAAATCAAAAACATGCATCTATTGCACTGTTTGCATTAGAAAACCCATAAAAAATATAAAAACGTTTTGAAAAATTCCAAAAAAAATATATTTTGTGTGTTTTACCATTTTCTAGTGTCACTCCAAAAATCACTACAAATCTCAAAAGAAAAACCTTAAAAATTCAAAAATACATAAAAACTTCAAAAAAATATATAAAATCAAAGAAAACTCCAAAAATTATAAACTATGTTCCTGTTTGTTCTATATTTTGTTATCTTTATTTGAGAAATAGTTTGAAAATATTTGTTGCTGTTGTCTATTTTTAATTCCCATTTTGCTTACAGCCAGTACACTGTTCACTGTTTTGATTTATTTCAGTATTTAAAAATACCAAAAACACCTTGAAAACACCCCAAAAAATCACAAAAATAGTAGAAAATATAAAAAGACCAAAAAGATTTTATTTCTGAATTTTTGACTATTTTTGCATCTTTGTATAAATACTTTATCTTGTCTTTTATTACCTTGCTTATATTTTCCAATATTGAAAAAAAAGAAATAAAAAATTATAAAATATAAAATTATAAAAACCAGAAAATTAAAAAGCAAAATAAAAAATTAAAAATTAAATTAAAATAAAAAATTTAAAATTTAAAAATCCACAAAAAGATTGGCTGTGGCTTATTAGACCTAGGTTTGGATTCTTATCTACACTCTGCACCCTTGTTTCCTGTGTTCGACCCCTACTTGCTTGCTACTGTACATTTTTAGTAGGGTATAATAAATTTTAATCCTTTCTATTCATTCCTTGATTGATTGTGTGGGTTAATTGTTGACGAACGAAGAGGCTTGAGTAGTCGCATCAACGACAGTGAGTCTGACTTGTCAGACTACTTTTTAGCGGCTCTCGCCCCTTCATTTTTCAACCATTAATTTCACAAGATTCTTAAAAGACAATCACAAGGTTCATAGTTGAGTATGTATTTTTAACAGTGGCCCCCACCAACCAAAATTAGCATATCTCTTTCATTTTAAATCCAAATTAAGCAAAATTCAATTTCCAGAGTTTGATAATTTGATTTAAAATAGAAACCATGTGATTGGCATGCATTTCCAGGTATTTTAAAATAGTAATTAACATCTTAATTACGTCACTAATCGTCATTCCCGGAACAATGGACATATGATCATTAAAACGATCATATCTTGAGCAAACGAAATCCAAATTACATAAACTCAAATTCCACATTTTTATTGTTTAATGGAGAACATTATCCATGTGATAAACTAATGTTTAAATATTTAAACAGGGCCGAAAAATACCACAAAACAGAGCTGCAAAAATTGAAATATGATAAAAAATTTTCACGAACCCCAACGAGCCCAAATCTTCATAGGTTCATGGATCGTATCCAAAACCTTCGACTTATGGATCTGATACCACTTGAAGGATATGCGAAAATCCTCAAGCGCATCACGGAAGTGTAAGGATCACATCGAATGCGATTGGGAGCGACTAGTCGCACTAGTCGCTCCGGGCAGCGAAATTTAAAAAAATTTAAATGTGATGAAACCACATAATCCAAGAACCTTTATCGAATCGTTTCATATAAACCATGATAGGTATAACGTTTACATCTTGAAGCGTGGTTGTGATCGAGTCTCTAAATGAAGAGACCTCCTGTCTCAAGTCCGATCCGACGGAGGAGATGCTTGCGAGCGCGTTGATGAGACGCGTCCTTCTCGCAATCCAAGTTGATGATCCAAGTGGTGAATCTCCTAATTTCCTTACATGAGATCCGACATATTCTTCACGAGCGAGGCGCTACGAAGGAGATGGATATCCACGAGTAGATGATCCGGCATCATAATAACGATGCTGTGGTGATGACGACTCTCACAAGGGCTCCATGATAAATGTCCACTATGGGAGAGAGAGGTTTGGCATGTGGAGAAAGAGAGAGGGAGAGAGAGCATTTGTTTACATTGTAACTCGAAGAGCAAGGAATGCCTCTTCTTATATAGGGTTTTGGGAGTACGTTGATCTTAATCCATGGACAACACACAATTAATGGTTCAGACTGATTTGTATTTCTTTCAATGGCTATGATCTTGTTGTGAAAACGCAACAACAATTAATTTAATTTAAATTAATATATATCGATAAATCAATATATTTAAATTCAAATCAAATATATTACTTATCCTTGGAGATAATGAGGAGATAAATCATATCCCCTAAAAGGGGGGACAACTACCAACATCTCATGAGATCTTATTATCTCATGAGATCTCATTATCTCATGAGATACCATTATCTCATGAGATACCATTATCTCATGAGATACCATTATCTCATGATATCTCCAGGATTTACAACAACAATTGTTGTAAATTATTTCACAAAGATAATTCATAATTATCTTGTAAAATATTAAAATCATACCATTGGAAAAATTTGAATCACATTTACATCCCAAAGTAAATGTAAATTACATTTTAATTAATCATCCAATGTGAATCAAATTCACATCAATAATTAATTAAGAAATATAAATCACAATATGCTCTCTCTAATATATTATAAATTACATTTATAACATATATGATTAATATGGATAGTGCTATCCACATTATTCACATCCAAGATAATTAAATCACATTTAATCATCTTGGATTTCTTTTCTCATGTGCCCAATTAACATGAATCACATTCACATTATTCACATCTTTGATAATTAAATCGCATTTAATTATCTTAGATATCTCTCCTTATAATATGAATCAAATGTATATTATTCATGATAATTAAATCACATTTAATTACCAATTTTGTCAATGCTCCGATACACATATCAACAATGAAATTATACATGAACTCTTTCAAAGACAATGCGCTTTCTCCGCGGATACTTGGAGATAAGGACATGGCGATTGTATTATTCCACGTATAGTGACTTGGATATTGAGATCACATATCAAATCCAGATCTTGTGGACCTCCCATAGATGCTTGATTAAATCAAGACCACAAATCTAATCTTCTCATTGCATCTGAATCACATCAGATCAATGTACGACATTTGGACCAAGATCAGATCACTTCTCTACTGAGAGGAGTCACTAAATCCAGACCCGTTTCATCACTCCCTAGGAATGGAAGCGTCATGGTTATACAATCGTTTATGATCACATCGCCATCAGGTATTCCTAATACCTGTATATCATGCATAGTGGAAGACCTAAATTAAACTCGAAGTTTTAGATCTCTTTTAGATTGTCTCCTTCAGGGTTTTATCATTAAGTTTCTCATTCGATCAATGGGAGTCGGTATCGATCATGTACTTTCCAAAAGCACATAACATACCTTGGTGTTGATCATATATTTTCCAAAAGCATATATCAAGCCTACAAATCCAGTCAAGCTTCTAAAGCAAGACGACCGCGTACGGAATTTGATTCTTCCCAATATCTCATGAGTGAGCTCATGTCTTCCGGTTCAGTAATGAACATGTATGATCCCTTTGAGAGATTGTATTACTCATATGCCCTTATATGCACACTAATGCGTCGGTGTATAGAACTTGATTAGGTCATTAACTTATTGATCTGCCAACTATACATACTCAGATATATAGTAACATATTTGTCTCCGGTCAGAGGATGCGTGCCTATATCGTGACAGCATACGACATAGGATTTTGGTTATCTCGATCTCGTTAAGTCAACTCTTTGACCTAACTAATTTGACACCTCCGGATCTCTATTTCTATGCAGAGGACCTGCATCAAGAGGTCGGTCAAATATCAGTCTTTAAATATAAGAATTGCCATCTCCTACTTAGGCTGGAGATCACATCTTAACAATCATCTGACGGTGCTTGATGAGTCCTCAATCTAACTCTTTAGATATTCATCCAAGCACCATCCTCTATGATTCAATAATTGAATCAACAGATGTATGATCATTAAGATGGCCATGGTACATAATCCTAATTGTACTAAGGGACCTATTATGCAAATTAGTTATTCTTTATTTCAGATTGAGGAGTGAATTGCAATAACATTTATTGCATAATGGCTCGTCGTGAGCTCGCATGTCCAACATTAGGGTCATAAAATATTTTCAATATTTTATTATTTTTCTTTTCTTTTCTTGATTTAATAATTTTGGCATTAAAAATAGTATTTTATACACATTTTGCACAACAATGCATTAATTATAGGTATTTACACGCAATTACTAGGGTTTTTAAGACCAAAATGATAGAATAAAGATGATGAAATGGAGATTCATCAACTAGATATTTAGATTATATCAATTGTCTGGATTGAAATGACTTTAAAGCATCTAATCGAGTCAGATATCAAACCAATTCTCCAATTGACATGGAATAATTTCACATCAATTTCCAACTCTTTGGGTTTATAATGTGATTATATTAATTAAGATTTAACACAAATAATATCATTGATTGTAACTCTAAGTGCATTCACTAAAATCCATATGATTTCACCATTCCCTCGGAATGGAAGTAGCATGGTATACAATCTCTTATGTTTGCATTAACACCAAGCATTCCCAATACTCATGTATCTGACATATTGGATGATTTTGAATAACCCAAAAATACTCCAATGGTTTATCAATATATTTATTAATCGATCATTATGTGATAATATTAATCATATGCTTTCCCCAAGTATATATCTTCAATTTTATGTCGTTCCATAAACATGATGAACATCGATGGAATTTGTTGTGGCCCCAATACCTCTTGACTGAGATCACTTCTTATGAATTATATTCTGTTACATGTACACCATCTCGTCAGTATATAGATCGTGTTAGGTCATCAACCTATCTATCTCCAGTCAAAGGATGCGTGTTTGTCAAAATATATGATAAGGGTCTTGGTATCTCGATCTCATCAAGTTAACTCTTTAATTTGACTCATACGACACTGATTAACCGTGAGATACGAGGGTCTAAATATCTCACACAAGGCGGAGACAAAGTCGATGCGGCGACCCTCGGTAAATCCCGATTAAATCAACAATTAACCCACGAATAATATCAAGCAATGGAAATCAAAGTGTGGAGTTAAAATTTATTATAACTCTATAAAATATGTGTATAGTGCAAGTATGTTGAGTGTCGAACACAGGGAGAAAACATGTAGAATAAGGCAATAATGCTCAGAAATGTGAAAGTGGTTAAATGCCGACAAGTGCTATATTTTGTGGGTTTTGAATTTTATATTTTTTATTTAATTTTTGATTTTATATTTTTATATTTTGATTTTTAATTTACTGATTTTGTATTCTCTTTTTATATTTTGTATTTTTATATTTTCGTTTTCTTTTAATAAAGATATACTGTATATAAGGAATATAAATATGTACACTAGAGATAAGAGAGGGATAAAAATAGGGGAAACTGCTCAAAATATAGGAAATAGAATGTTTTTGTGATTTTTATATTTTTCTAATGTTTTTGTAATTTTTCTATATTTTTCCTAAATTTTTTTGATATTTTTAAGGTCACAAGTACTAGTAAACAATGAATACAATATATATCCGAGACAAAAAATATAGAAATAAAATAGCAAACGGGAGTGAAAAATTTTCAAGTTAATTTTTATAGGCAGATAACAGGATAAGGAAATCTAAGAGAAAGGAAGCACAATTTTTGGAGTTTTTATGAATTTTTTAGATTTTTATGAAGATTTTGAGAATTTTGCTATTTTTAGGGGTTTTCTTTTGTAATTTTTACGGATTTTTGGTCAGAAAATAAAACACACTAAAATACACAAAATACATTTTTTGGGAATTTTTTAGGGGGTTTTATTATTTTTTTGGTGTTTTCTAATGCAAACAGTAACAAAAATGCTTGTTTTTTTATTTTTAATAAATATGAAAATGCAATAAAATGCAAACTAAAAATATGACGTTAAACTACAATGCAACATGAGCCTAGGGTATTTTTTTGGTAATTTTTCGAGTTAAAATGGTGCATGAAATAAATGCAAACATCCAAGCAAAAGTACAATACTTGCAAGGGCATAAATGCAAATACACAGAAGTTCAAGGGCCTACTTGTAATTTTTCCAAAAAAATATATAAAGTTAAACACACGTTTCTGGACTAAATATAAATATCCAAACCCGGAGGGGGTTTTCTGCAAAATGTCCAAACTCACACGTACTGAGCACGTGACCTGGTAGGGGTATTTTTGCAATTCTACAAAGATCCAGGGCTAACATGCAATTTTACCAAAATATTACAACTTAACTAAAAAGTTCATGGACTGGAACGAAATAAACAAACCCCGGGGGGGATTCGATGCAAAATGCCCACCACCCCACGTGCACGGGTCACGTGAGGTGACGTAGCTCGGACCTAAATGCAAATAATGAAAGTACGGAGGTCCGAATGCAAATATTACAAAAATATTTAAACTATGAATAAAAGTTTATGGACTAAAAATAAAATGCAAAATGGTCAGGGTCAAAGGTGCAAAATACCCACGGTTACTCGATCGAACGACGGAGACGTTGCCACTTATCCACGTGGCAGTTCAGGGACGCACGATACCGGTTCGAAGATGAGCGGTGGCGATTAGATCTTCCCCGAAGATCTGACGGTGGCAGCGCGGGAAGATCGGATGTCGCCTATGTGAACTGGAGCGGGCCTCTGATCGGACGACGGAGAGGCTAGAAGGAAGAATAGGGAAGAACGCCGGCGAGGCGAACTTCCCTCTCCGGCAGTCTGGGAGCGTGCAAAGATGGCTGAGGTGTTCCAGGGAGCTCCCTCTACATGCTGGGGCACTCAGCGTCGTCGGAGAAGCTCCGTGGTGTTGGCGCGAAGGCAGCGGAGCTTGGAGCTCCAGGTAGCTCCAGCGAACGCTTCAAAATGGTCCCCAGGTGCGTTGATTGCATTTTGACCTACAAAAAGGGGTGAAGGGGACCAGGACAAAATGCATGGTCCCCGCGGAGGTGGACTGGACGTCGGAGATGGGCTATGGAAGATGGAGGAGCTTCGGCCGGCAGTGCGCGTCGGCGATGGAGTGCGATTGGGTGAGATAGCGATCGGCGAGGGAGTCTAAGGGTGCTAGTCTACTCCTACGACTACAGGGAAGGAAATGAAGCAAGAAGGAGGGGAGAAGGGGTATACCTCGATGGCCGGAGACCAGAGGAAGGGTACCTCGACGTCGGTGGTCAGCGGAGATGGTGGAGCCGATTCAAGGCCTCCTCGACTCGCCTGAAGGTCTAGTTGCGGAGCTGTCACCTCCAGCAACACAAAGCACGCCAAAGGGAGGAGGATTGCTAGCCAAGAAGGGTTCAAACTCGAGCTCGAAGTTGGCGGGTCGATTTTGTACAAGGTGGCGGCATCTCCTTCAAGCGAGATCCACGTGCGAATGATGAAGATTTTGGAGGATTTTGGTGCTCGGCGAGGATCTGTGATGATCAAGGAAGGAGTCCCAAGAAGGAATCGAGGCCCGAGGGAGAATGGATCGGGATCCAAAAAGGGGAGAAATCGGGCAAAATATCGGGTGTCAGAAGGCTGGCAGGCCTCGATCAGGGAGTTGACCGAGGTCAACCAACGACCGGCTCTGGTTGGTCCACGTGGACCAGCCAGGAAAATGCTGGTCAAAATTATTTGTAAATTTGAAATAAAATAGTAAATGAATTTATTAATTTTAGGTTATAAAATGAAAAATGTTCCTTATTTTATAAAGAATTTTATGGTGATTTTTTATGAGGTATATATTTACAAGTTACCTTTTATGCCCTATATAGGTATACATATCTATATATTTTATTATTTTATTTTTATTTTGTGTATTTACTTTATTTATTTTTGTTTATTATTTTATAAATTTCTAGAATATTTTTATACTCTTAAGTATATTTTTATTTGATTTTTCTGATGTATTATGTACACTTGATATAATATAAATAGTAATTTTATAGGTATATGTATAGATATTATACCTAGGTACGCTATTTATACAAGTATTTTATTTTGTATTTTCTTTGAGTTTTTATTTTAATTTTAATATACAGATATATTATAAATAATATTTACACAATTATAAAAATATAAAATAATGGAAATAAAGAATGATAAATGAAATGAATATTTTAATCTGTACAAGTATATTATAGGGGTCCAAAACTCAACTTTCAAACCGTAGCTCCGAAAAATGCGAAACCACTTCATTAAGTAGATTATTTAAAATTATATACAATTAAAGGTGAGTCTGATGCATTTCGAGTTTTTATTTGCAAGATACAGGTCTGGGAAGTTGGTATTTTGGATTTTTATTCAGATCATAACTTTTTATATGTACAATATTTTTGAGTGAAATAAATTTTGTATTTTTCTTTATTTAATTATCTACAACTTTCATGTACAAAGATTCTTTATTTGAGGTATAAAAAGTGAAACCAAAAATAGGTCCCAAAATGAATAAAGGATGAATGAGATCTTTATTGTATTTTGACCCTTATCTCCCCCTACTTTATTCCTTGTCGACCTAGTCATAGAGATGCCTATGTCTCGGGGTTTTGGGTCATAAAATATTTACAGTATTTTATTCTTTTTCTTTTCTTTTATTTATTCTATAATTTTGGCTTTAAAAACGGTATTTTATACACTATTTTCATGCACATGCATGAATGCTAAGATGCGAGAACTAATGGTATTTACATGCATTTACCAAGGTTTTTGAGGCCAAAATGATAGAATAAAGATGATGAAATGTGGATTCATCAGACACCTTCAAATCGCTATCCTCACACAAAGGACATGCTTCATGTGTATCAGTCTGATTTTGAAATCACCACTTTTCATCTATTTTAATAGTTTATTTTTAATGTGGTATCGTTGTAAATCATGGATGTGGATTTCAAATAGTTGTAAGTGTTGTTGATACTCATTGATTCAGATGTATAGGGTGATGTCTGGAGCAAGATGAATATGCGTTTCAACATCTTTATTCATTTATTTTAGGTTAAAATCCCTTCTTAAATACACATAAATACTAATAAATCATTATTTTTATAATTCTATATTCTTTTGTAAATATTGTATAAATATCATTATTTCTAATATAAAATAAATAAAAAATAAAGGAAAAACAAATAAAATAAAGACTGTATATATGAAATAATTATACGTTGACTCTGACCCTGAAGAAAGGTCAAGACTTGGCCTGATCGACAAGGAATAAAGTAGGGGAGATAATACCTCTTATAGAAAAATAAAAGAAAACCGAAATTCATCAATATTCATCAATTGTACATATATCATTATTTGTATATAATTATTTCTCTATTTTATTTATCATTCAATCCATCTCAAAAAAAGTATTTTCTTCTTAGAAATTGTACATAAAAATAAGTTATAAATATTAAAAATAATTACAAGAAGACTCATTATACATTGTGCAAATAATGACACTTTGAAAAGCTGCAAAACCAAACTTGTCAGACTCATACCTTCTCTTTAAAAATTCAAAATAAAACAAACTCACTTTTATTGTACTCTAATAAAATATGTTTTAAAATGAAAGTGGTTTCGTTAAAATCGGAATTAAGATGTACAATGTAGTTTTTTGGAGTGTTATGTTGTGCCTATACTATATATTGGGTGAATAAATTCATTTATTTATTTTATGTATATATTTGTTCATATTATATTTTTAAATTGTTGAGAGCGATAAGAGATTGAAAAGAGCAGACTTTATTCTAGAGGTCTAGAGGTTCTTATGTAGGACTAAACCCTAGATAGTTCGAAAGGGAAAAATATATAAGTGCCCCTAGTGGGATTAACAATGATAAAATAAGATCCGAACGTTTTTATATTACTAACAATCCACCTCAAGTTGGAGCATATTTATCAATCATGCCCAACTTAGAAATTATCCATAGAAGGTGCTTCTTGGGTAAGGCCTTAGTGAAAACATCTGTGAGCTGAAGATCTATAGTTATGTGAGGAGTAGTAGTTTTCCCAATTCTGACAGCATTCCGAACAAAATGACAGTCAATCCCTATATGCTTGGTTCTATCTTGGAGTACATGATTCGTGGCAGTGTAAGTAACGGATTTGTTGTCACTGTATAATGGAATGGACGTGCTGACTGCGCTGCCTAGTTCTTGTAGAAAAGTTAATAGCCACGTGATCTCACACGTTGCTTGAGCCATTTCCCTGTATTCTTCTTCTGCACTAGACCTGGAGACAACCGTCTGTTTCTTACTTATCCAAGTAACAAGATTTCCTCCAACTATCATAGCATATCCTATGGTAGAGCACCAATCCTCTGGTGAACTTGCATAATCAGCATCAACATATGCAATTACATCAGTGTCTCCGTTTGCCCAATAAAAGAGGCCACGCCCTAGAGATTCCTTTAAGTATTGTAATATCTGAAGAATGTCCTACCAGTGATTGTAACAAGGTTGCTCCATGTGTTGACTATCTCTTTATGTATAAATATCATTATTTTTAATATAAAATAAATAAAAAATAAAGGAAAAACTAATAAAATAAATACTGTATATATAAAATAATTATACGTTGACTCTGACCCTGAAGAAATGTCAAGACTTGGCCTGATCGACAAGGAATAAAGTCGGGGAGATAACACCTCTTATAGAAAAATAAAAGAAAACCAAAATTCATCAATATTCATCAATTGTACATATATCATTATTTGTATATAATTATTTCTCTATTTTATTTATCATTCAATCCATCTCAAAAAAAGTATTTTCTTCTTAGAAATTGTACATAAAAATAAGTTATAAATATTAAAAATAATTACAAGAAGACTCATTATACATTGTGCAAATAATGACACTTCGAAAAAGCTACAAACCAAACTTGTTAGACTCATACCTTCTCCATAAAAATTCAAAATAAATCAAACTCACTTTTATTGTACTCTAATAAAATATGTTTTAAAATGAAAGTGGGTTCGCTAAAATCGGAATTAAGATGTACAATGTAGTTTTTTAGAGTGTTATGTTGTGCCTATACTATATATTGGGTGAATAAATTCATTTATTTATTTTATGTATATATTTGTTCATATTATATTTTTAAATTGTTGAGAGCGATAAGAGATTGAAAAGAGCATACTTTATTCTAGAGGTCTAGAGGTTCTTATGTAGGACTAAACCCTAGACAGTTCGAAAGGGAAAAATACATAAGTGCCCCTAGTGGGATTAACAATGATAAAATAAGATCTGAACGTTTTTATATTACTAACAATCCCCCTTAAGTTGGAGCATATTTATCAATCATGCTCAACTTGGAAATTATCCATAGAAGATGCTTCTTGGGTAAGTCCTTAGTGAAAACATATGTGAGCTGAAGATTTATAGTTATGTGAGGAGTAGTAGTTTTCCCAATTCTGGCAGCATTCCAAACAAAATGACAATCAATCTTTATATGCTTGGTTCTTTCTTGGAGTACATGATTCGTGGCAGTGTAAGTAGCGGATTTGTTGTCACTGTATAATGGAATGGACGTGCTGACTACGCTGCCTAGTTCTTGTAGAAAAGTTAATAGCCACGTGATCTCACGCGTTGCTTGAGCCATTTCCCTATATTCTTCTTCTGCACTAGTCCTGGAGACAACCGTCTGTTTCTTGCTTATCCAAGTACCAAGATTTCCTCCAACTATCATAGCATATCCTATGGTAGAGCACCAATCCCATGGTGAACTTGCATAATCAGCATCAGCATATGCAATTACATCAGTGTATCCGTTTGCCCAATAAAAGAGGCCACAACCTAGAGATTCCTTAAGTATTGTAATATCTGAAGAATGTCCTACCGGTGAATGTAACAAGGTTGCTCCATGTGTTGACTAGCTCTTCTTATTGCATAAGAGATATCTGGTCGGTTAAAGGTGAGAAAGAGTAGTTAGACAACCATGCTTCTATATCGAGTAACATCTTCTAAGATAGGATTAGAGGAAGTGGAGTGTTTCTTCGAGTCTGCCGAAATACCTGAAGGCTTGCATCCAAGTAACCCAGCTTCAGTAAGGATGTCCAGGCAGTATTTTCTCCGAGAATGGTGAAGACCTTCTATAGTGCATAGTACTTTTATTCCCAAGAAATAGCGTAATGGATCAAGGTCCTTAGTGGCAAACACTTTCTGGAGAAAGGTCTTAGTTTCTAGAATCCCTTTATCATCATCACCTGTGACGACCATATCATCTACATAGACAACTAGTATAACGATACCGCTTGCTCATCTTTTGGCGAACACAGAATAGTCAGAGGTTGTTCTTTGAAACCTAAGAGTGTTGATTTATGTAGTGAGTCTGTCAAACCATGCCCTTGGGATTTGTTTTAGGCTATATATTACCTTGCGAAGTTGACATACATACTCCCACTCAGCTTCATATCCCAGAGGTTGCATCATGTAGACATCTTCATCCAGATCTCCATATTGAAAGGCATTTTTCACATCTAGTTGGAAGATAGGACATGCTTTGTTTGTGTCTACAGAAAGGATAGTTCTGATAGAGCCCATTCGTGAATCTGGTGAGAATGTCTTAAACTAATCTGCACCATATGTCTGCGTAAAGCCTTTGGCCACAAGGCGGGCCTTCAATCTTTCAACTGACATGTTCGGTGTTTGTTTGGTCATGAAGACCCATATGCATGTCATAGGTTTGTTCGTTTAGGGCATTGTACTAGATCCCATGTTCTTATGGAAGTAAGAGCCTCCATTTCTTCATTCATGGCCTAGCACCAACCGGAATCGTGAACGCACTATGATAGTCTCTCAGAATAGAAATGGGCATGAGAGCATCTGTATATCTTCTGTTAGTGGCTGATAAACTAGCAAAAGAAGTGAAATGAGACATGGGATGGAGTGTACACTGCCTCTTAATTCTACGTAGAGAAATAAGAAGCTCCTCCGGATCATCCGGGACAACAATTGAGGGAACACTTGAAGTAGGCATATCATCCTACAATAAAGACATAGGTAAGAGAACATCTGGTGGTTGTGATTTTTGTTTTTGCTTATATACAATGGGTGGAGGTGGGAGTTCAAGAGGAATAATGGTTACAGATTGTGTGAAGAAGCTTGTTTGCTCAAAAAAGCTTACATCATCAGATACATAATAACGATGTACAAATGGATCATAGAACTTAAAAAAATTTTGAATAAGAGAAGAATAACCGAGAAAAACACATTTAATTGCACGAGGAGAGAGTTTGTCAGTAGGATGAAAGTTATGAACAAATGCAACACATCCAAAAACACGTAAGGGTAGAGAAAAAGGCAGTTCAGTTGGGTAGAGTAGTGAGAACGGGGTGGATCCATTTAGGGATATTGAAGGAATCCAGTTGATAAGATGGACATCAGTCAAAACAGCATTGCCCCAATAGTTTTTGGGGGGAACTTTCATCTGGGTGTGGAGGGATCGGGAAATATTTAGTAGATGTCTGAGTTTTCACTCGACGACCCCATTTTGTTGTGAAGTGTATGGGCATGATGTTTGGTGAATGGTGCTCTGGGATGCAAAGAAACTAGTTAGATCATGTTGAGTAAATACCAAAGAATTATCTGAGCAAAATATTTGAATACCATAGGAGAAAATATTTTTGACATAATTGAAGAAATTCTTAATAACATTATTAATTTCCGATTGTTCTTTTAATAGATAGACACAAGATGATCGACTGTAGTCATCAACAAAAACAACAAAGTACTTATGTCCACTCACAGTATAGACCAGACATGGTCTTCAAAATAATATAACTTCTTCAAGATTGAGTATTGGTTGCATAAGATGCAACATTTGCATTGGATGTGAGAATTGTTATTGGGGGATATGCAAGTATCATGAAAGGACGTGGCATAATCTCTCAGGAATAGAGTGATTGATCAGCTTACCTATCTAATTTTTTTCTAAATAGCTTATGATTGTCACATGAGTGTAGGTTGAAAGATTAGCCCATTATTGGCTCTTTAGGCTAGTGGGAGATTGTTGGACATACAAGCCCACGGCTAACCATTATACAATAAATATTATTGCAAATATCATTCTCATATCTGAAATGAAGAATAACTAATTTTCATAATGGGTCCTTAGTACAATAAGAGTTTTGTACCATGGTCATCTTAATGATCATATAATGTTGATTCAATTGTTGAATCATAGAGGTCGGTGCTTGAATGAATATATAAAGAGTTAGATTAATGGAGTAATGAAAAAGAAACTTTGCGGTGAGGTTCTGAATGAGCTGAGAATGACGCTTGATATTTCTTGAACTGACACGCCTCATACTCAAAGGGCTAAGGCGTAGAGAGTTCGGGGAACACTAAAGAGAGGGTTGTGGCGGATGGATGACTGAGGCAAAGATGCCAAAGAACGTGATCAGTAGATATAGATGCATCACCAATAAAAGTAGAATAAGAAGGGATATCAATATAATATATGTTGTTCTTCTCATGTCCCCCATCAAAAACTGTCTCGTCCAGATGTCTTGAAAATAACAACAGAACTCATCAAATATAAAATGACAGTTAAGTTCCCGGCATAACATGTGAACTGATAAGAGACTAAACGGAAAATCCGAAGCACAGTGCACATCAATAAGTCGGAGTTTGGAGAAAAACTCCATAGTCCCACAGTAGTGATAGAGGAATGTGCTCCACTGGCAACATAAACAATCTTCACAACGGAGGAAGGATGTGCAGAGGTGAGAAGACTACCTTCTCCCATCAGATGAGTAACCAGAATCAATGATCCATGCAGGGCTGGATGTAGAGGCAACATTGGCAAGTGTACCTGAAGTAGTGGCTAGACTTGCAGTCAGAGTAGAGGTATTAGTGTTAATGGCAGAATTTTGTAGCAACTGATGTAGACGAGCCTATTCAGATGCAGTGAAGGATGACTGATTATCACCAGATGGCTAATCTGGCTAGGTGTCTGCAATATCGTATGAGCCTTCATATGAGGTAGCCTCATAGGCATTGTTGGCATCAGTAGGCATGCCAAACTTTTCCCAACATCGTTCAGATGGATGATTCCAGCATCCGCAATGAGCGCATGCTAGATAGTGAGCGGTGGCAGGATCTTGATTGCGTTCACGTCCGAAATCACATCCTCGTCCAGCTTCATGACCATGACCACAGCTAGAGGCACGATTGCGTCCTCCCTGGTAGTTGGGTCATCCTCTAGCAATATGTGCAGTGCTCTCTGTAGATGGTTGAGAAGAGTGAGAATCAAGTTCATGTAATCTACCATATATGGTCTCAAGAGTGGGTAATGCAACATCAGTCAGAAATTGGTCTTTCACGGACTTGTATCACAGATGAAGTCATGATAAGAAGCGGTATACTTGACATTTTGCTCGTTCTTTAATCTGTTTATCACAACAAACATGCTGAAAAATAAGGAGCTCCTCAAACATACCGAAAAATAAGGAGCTCCTCAAACATGCCAGTGAAGAGTCTGTAGTACTCGACTAGGGATGTATCACCCTGATTAGTTGACCAGATCTTTGTGTAGATGTATGAGAGTCTGGATTAGGTCGTCTTTTGGGAGTAGGTATTCTCAAGGCTTTTCCACATCACCTTTGCGGTCTCCTTGTAAAGAAGGTTAGAGGCTATATTTGGATCGACATTGTTGGTTATCCACGTAATCACATGGCAATTGTTTACGTACCAGGTATTGTAGTCCTTTTCTGTCTCCTTGGTCTGATATTTAGTAAGAACATAGTTCTTTTGCTGACCATCAATAAACACCTTGAAGGATCTAAACCATAAGACATAGTTCTCGGAGAATGTCTTGTACCATCACAATAGAAGTCGGGTATAGGGGATTGGGTTCTGCAGATGCCATGGTGATCACAAAGGTCAAGAAAAAATGACCTAGATAGTCCTCGTAGTCTCAATTTATGTAGATCTAGCAAGACATCAGATCAACATATCATCTTGAAGCCGAGAGGGCGCACGATTGATGCAGTGTGGCAGGGTTGAATACGTTTGGCAAGATTGATGGACTGTAGAAGGCGATGCGCTGACCATCACGTGACAGGAGGCCTCTGAAGAGGCACAAGAACGACTGGAAGCCTCTAGGAGCACACACGACAGGAGCACGACATCTGGCTTTACGCGGCGGGTACAACAAAAGCAGCACTAGTGGTGCAGATGGTACATGACTCACTAGAAATGCGTCTGTCACTAAGAGTGATGCTAGGAGTGGCACAACAACGCATGCGACCTACTAGGGTGCAACATAGGAGCATCGGGGGGGGGGGGGGGGGGTGTCGGCAATGCACGCGGTAGGAGGTCGTACACGATGCAACAACGTGACATACGGGACAGGAGCACGATGCACAGGGCAAGAGGCCATGCGCGACGTAGCAATGTGATGTATGCGGTAGGATCGCGAGGCACGGCACTGCGGCAGGAGCGAGCAACATGATCGCGGTGCATGGGACCATGACAAGAGTTGTGCGACTGGGTGACGCAGGTCTAGGCCTCATGCGCGGGGATCCTCGTACGCGATCAAGGGAGGGCCTCATGCACGGGGAGAGGCACGAGGCTGGCTGCTGGGGAGGGGAGGGAATTAGGTTAGAATACCAGTCTAGGACCATCGCTCTGATACCATGTTGTGAGCGATAAGAGAATGAAAAGAGCATACTTTATTCTAGAGGCTTAGATGTCCTTATATAGGACAAAACCCTAGAGAGCTCGAAAGGGAAAAATACACAAGTACCCTAGTGGGGATTATAATAATAAAATAAAATCCGAACATTTTTATATTGCTAACTTAAATAATTACAAATATTGTATTTTATACAAACAAAATGTAAATAAAATTACCAAAATCAAAATATACAGAAATAAATTTATTGTACATATTGTAAATATACCACTATGTATATTGTAAATATACCTATTATTTAACTTACCTATATATTTCATAAAAATAAAATAAAAATATGAACAAAATCCTTGTAAATGCTATAAATAAATAAAATAGTAAATTATATAATTATTTGTAAAGATAATTAATTTAAAATACAAGTGTTGTATATATAAGTATGTGTACCTATGAATAAAAGTAATTATTTATTTTAACCTATTTATTGAATTTATTAAAAATCACCATAAATAAGATTATGTAATTAATAATTTTATGTACATTAATTACATATTTAAATTTATTTACCTATTTATTTTAGCTTATTTCTTATTTTTATTACTTTTTATCTTCTAGCGGCTTGTCCTCATATGGGTCTGTGCTTGATTGGTTGGACATGGGTTCCTTCACCCATGTCAGCTCCCCTCTCTTCATGCTCTGCCTGTATAAGTCCTCCTATTTTTATATTAAATAAAAATTTTAATAAAATGTTTACAAAAGATATATGTTTAACAAATAAATTTATACATTTACACGTGATCTTTCGTAGCTCTTGTGACACCAAGCACAAGAACCATCGCCTCCATTGTTCTTCAAGAATACAATGGTATGTAGTCGATTGGAAAGTCCTCTTGTTCCCGACTCTGTGTTAAAAAAATTAGTTATAGATTTTTAAATTTAATATGAAGAATATATGATATGAAAGTGTTATCCAATTCAGTTTCATTTGATCCGCACTCATCCTTCCCTCTACATGTGTGGGACTGTGCTACTTCTATCTATTGAACTTATTTTTAGATGAAATGACCTACACAAGACATTTAAATTAAAATATTGATATATAAAATCACTATTTTTTTATAATTATATACCTTAAAAACTTTAGATGACTAATAGTTACAAGTTTCAATCCAATCCTCTAAAGGAGTAGATTTATGATTAAGTCGATATACTTCCTCAAGAGATCGACCGAAATAAATATTTAAACATTATATTTTATTAAAAATTCTAATAAAAATAAAAATTAAAAAGAAAGTCACGTGTCTAAAATTTTCCCTTCAATGATTGACGTCCCATTCGAAATGTTGCTACATTAAATTAAACATTCAAAAGCTAAAGAAATATACTATATAAATAAAAAGAATTATTACACTTACCACAAGTTCATGTAAAATACGTTGTTTCTTATCTGATGCACACTATGCCAGTCTCTAATATAAAGCGGGACATACGTTCGCACGAGTATTCGTAACTAGTAATTTTGAGACAATCAAATGCATATCTCCCAATAGAGACTTGCACCCGTATCCTTTCTCCATGGGGCAATCGTCCTAAAGATGCGCATACAGTAGGCATGCGACAACGATGTGTCCTCCCTAATTAAAATATAATTATAAGTGATCATGGAAAAAATAAATATAACTTTATGCATACCGCTCGACTCCGCCAAATCCCGATCAGAGCCTAAGGGCCTGTTTGGTTACTGGGTTGGACTGGGTTGAGGTGGGTTGGGGTATCCTCATGTGAATAGTAGTTGTTTGGAGGGTTGGGATAATTGTGATGTCATGTGACATTAATTATGTGTTATATTAACTTTTCTAATTATTATAATATGTTTTTACGTTGATAAGTATATTTGAACAATATTAAAAATTAGTATACCAAAGAAATTGTATGGTCAATACAAGTAATCTCAACCCAGAAATACAAGATTGGAGCTTGGGGTATGCTAGGGCATCCCAGGATACCCTGGCAACCAAACAGGCCCTAAGTCCCTGCCTCTCAGCTCCCTTTAGGTCAACGTCCTCAGCAACACCCTCCACAACAAACTCCTCCTCAATATGTGGATCCATCCTCTCCTCCATATCATATGCCAATGGCGACAAGAGGTAAAACGCGTGTAAACAATATTTATAAAATGTGTTAAATTAACAAGAGTTGATCCGATAATAAAATGTTTTTGTCTAAACTTTTAAAAACTCGCTCTTAATCATTAACATTCTAATAAGTGAACTCTTTCATGGAATGATATTTATCCTCACTTTCAATATCATAACGACATTGAGGAACGTTTTTTATCGAAATAACCCAATCACAATATTTATTGTCGGAAAAATCCAATCATGGTATTTCTTACCATATGAGAGAGATTATTTTTTTCACTCAATACATCATCTGATGAAAGAAGCTGGTAATTACGTTGGAGTGCTCATTTTCATGTTGTCATCTATGTCTTCACATACATATTCATGTACCTGTGGATTCTTTATAGGAAAAAATGGAGCGCCCCCTTGCTGGCAGCCAACACGACTGCTCCGACCCTTTTTTTCTGCATTTTTTTTATTTTTTGAAAAATTTCACCTTGTGTATTCATCTATATATCCCTCCAATATGTCATTCGAATTTTATCAGAAACAGAGACTCATATGCCCTCCATCTAGAACATTTAATTTTAATGGTCTAAAGATTGTTGTAGTCCACCTGTTCTAGACGGAGGTTATATGACTCTTTGTTTCTGATGAAATTCGAATTGTATATTGGAATGATATATAGATGAATATACATAGTGAAATTTTTCAAAAAAAATAAAAAAAATTGCAAAAAAGATGAGGCGGGCAGTCATGTTGGCTGCCTGCAAGGGGCAGCCTCATCAAACCCTTCTTTATATAGTGCTAAAAACCCTAGCACTTAACAAAAATGGTATTTTTATATGTATGGAGATTTTTAAGCATTGTGATACTCATGGTTCAAGAAAGCCCGTAAATTTAATAACGACGATGATCATCGTTTGATATTAGATGATGTAAATTGTTTCCATTTTTGAAAGTCTTGTTATTAATAATGATTTCGAATACTAAATAGCCGAAATAACCATATCAATCATTTCATTTAAAACAATAAAATTGACTTCTACTGAATAAGAATTAAAAATAAGTAATGATATTGAGTTTCCTCAATTTATTATGCTTTTGCAGTTAGTGAATATTTCAAATGTCAATTAAAGGTAACTTCCAACTAATCTAGAAGATATGATAATTTATTCCAACTCAAACGATTTGGAAGACATACTAACTAAACGATTTTATTCGAAGAATTAAGCTTTCTTTTTTTAAACTAAGCGTCTTTTTATGTCAACAAACTTCCAAAGGAATACACTTGGTCATATTTTTTAGGGTCATGAGATATGAATTCGAGATTAAACATATCTTAATATTTTAACTATAACATGCGTGTACAATATATTCCAAGGGGATGAGTGCACGACAAGAACATATAAATACAACTAATTACAATAAATAGACCAGTGAAAAAGACGGGAGCACGGCCTCTAGATTTATAGATTGAGCTCATAATTGTTTCCAATTGTTCTATCATACTTTTGATCATCTTCCCTCCATGTGTACGCTTTGAATATCTTTCTTATTTTCTTCACACATATATATGAATTTATCCAATGAACCATGTGACCATTAGAATTGTATTAAGCACGTGTGTTCAACCATCAGATCTTAATCCAACGATTCTATTTCTTCTCATCCATTTCCTTTTTAGCGCTAATCTATAGCCATAACAAACTCCTTCCGCCTTCCGCTCGTGATTTAGTTCCTTTTTTGAATTGCAATTATGTCTACTCTCATTGTATCATAATTATTTTCAAAATGGACAAGATCATCTTTGTTTTCCTCTTGATGTGAAATCTTTTAATCAACTTAAATTTACAGTTCTGCATATGTTTGTTGCTTACTCCGGTTTCAATTTTTACCGACAATTCCTTATTTAATACTATAGCTTATTCCAGTATTACTATCGTTGCGCTTCTTAGTTACTTACAATAGGTTTTATGTTACTATTACTAACACAAAGAGTTACTATTCACGTGTTTCCTTGTAAATATATTGGGTCACTGATGATGTTTCCCTTTTTATTGACAAGCTCTTATGGTTTACTAATGATTATGAAAGTGTTACCGGTCGTGTGCTTACTTTGAAATAGTTTTGTATTACATACATTTCAATGTTATATACTAGAAGTGTCTCTATATTTTATTGGTTACTCTTAACTTCTTACTTATATTTTTATATTGCATTCAATAACACTCCTTTACATTTTTCAGTAACATTTGATACTATTTCAAGCAACATTAGCAATTATATCAGCAACAACTTAAGTTATTTCAGTAACATTCCTTCACATTACTCCAATAATGTTTGACACTATTACAAGTATTTTTTTCAATTAATCAATACTATTTTAAATTATTTCTATAATACTCCTTTTACCTTACTTCGGTAACGTTCGAAACTGTTGTTGGTAATATTTGCAATTTCATCAATAACATCTTAAATTAATTCGGTAAGAATTTCATTTAGTAGTACACAAAGTTCTTAACATCAGATCATGTACTCGATTTTATATCAATCGTAGAATTGTGCCTTCCTCTTTCCAAAATCGTACTTTTATTTTTAATAATTATGATTTTCCTTTATTTTCATAACGCATGTTGTCTTTATTCTTTCCCAATATGGATTTCTATTTTTTGAGGATTCATCTTGTTCGATGGACTACTAAAAATGGGGGCTCACCCCAACTCCAATGGACACATGGCCCATTGGGTAAAATCCATATGATTCCCAATGTACATGCTGAAATATGGTGAGAATCTATTCCACTAGGAACAAAGGGATCAAAACATTCTGCGTCCCATGTAGGGTTTATAGGTTGTACTTTTCCAGTTAGCCCATAAGGATCTGATACGCATATCATAGGACCATACAGACCTGTTACATGAAATGCACCAAAATTGAAGCATATAGATACACACATACATATGTAGCTCTTTGGTAGTGTCAGAAAAGCTGGAGCTCGATGAGTTAGATTTGTCCTCAACTCGATAAGAGTTCGTGAGCTAGGTTCAAAAATGTATGGACTACGAGTTTGAGTTGGATAAATGACTCGTTAAAATTATTAAATCTAATTCGTGTGAAGCGAAATTCAACTTGCTAACTTGACTTCATAACTCAGTTTTGATATTATTAATTTTTTATATATTTTTTCTATTCTATATGGACATACATAATGCAAGAATGAGGAGGGAATGGTGCAGTACGAGCATCTTATTTGGAGTTGTGTGATATTTGTATGTACTTATATTATATATTAATTTTTTATAGACTATAGCATGCACATGAATAAATACATTTGTATATATCATGAAAAAACTCAAACATTTTTATCAAGGAGATTACTAATGAGTTCAATTGCTTCTTTAGAGAAAGTTCACAAACTATGAAATATTCCCAAAGATTGAAATTCTTGATCGATGGAGGAACAATATTACCATTTTTGTTCAGAAGATACCAACGTGGATGATTGACACATTCCATACTAGAAATAATTGCAGAAAATCATTTGATAGCATGGATTCCTATTTCTCAATGATATCCCACAATCGAAACAATTGGTTGAATTCTGTGAACCCATTTCATAGAAGTTCATTAATATCTTCTTTTTATAAAGCAAATAAACTTCGAGTTTTTAATAATCCGCGTAACTTGTGGTTCCAATGTGAGAAAGGATTCCCTTTTTATGTGGAAAAGATCTTTATCAATAATTATGATCTTACATATGGACAATTCCTCAATGTCTTATAACTTCGCAACAAAGTATTTTCTTTGTGTGTCGATAAAAGAAAATATATTTTTTTGGAGAGAGAGAGAGAGAGACCATTTCACAAATCGATAGGCCCATGAGCTAACTCCAGTTCGAGTCAGCATTCTTGAGTTCAAAGCTTATCGAGTCCATACTCGAGTCTAAGTTTGATTATCGAGTTTGAGTCTGAATTGTGGCTGACTTGACTCGTTCAACTCCATATACACCTCCAGAGCTCCCCATTCGATTCGATGGTTCCCTGGGATGCCTATTCATTGGTAATTTGTAGTACAGATTGTCGGACTTCTGAATGATGGAATTATTCTTAGATCTTCGTCTGAAGGAATAATTCTAGTTCAATTCACCACGTACTGATTCTGCCTATTCATGTTCGAAATTTTATTTTCCAATACGGGATTTGGACGCATTCCTTCAAAGCAATCCTGTGACGCTGATCAGCAAATTCTTGACGTTGTAAGTACGATAAGAAATAGCAGGCTCTGCTTTCGTGTGTTAAAAAACAGGAGGAAGTCAACTAGGATCATGACTTGGTTGCATAGATCATGATAAGGTTTACGTTTACAAAAAAAGGTACGGCTTACCATAAGGTTTACGTTCCTCAAAGGACAAGTCTTCGATAATCCAATTCCATGGATAGAATCAGGAGTAGCTCTCCGTGTCGCCATCAAGAACAAGTTGCATAAAAAAACAGCTTTGCCCATTCAACTTTAATTGAATATATCTCAGCACCAAGAAAAGCAAGTGGGAACACAATGCCGTTGCTCTCCGTCGAGCACAATTAGCAGCAGATCAACATCTCTGTATTGGAAAAGCCAAAGGCATCAAAGAGCTCCATAATTGCGCGGATTCTGTGTTAATCTACGTAAAGTATCATCCACCCTCCATCAATTAGGAACTCCCATGGAAAAATAAATAAATAAAAATAATGTGCAGATTCCATATCATCCTTTTGGAAAGAAAGATGCACGGAGAGGACAGAAGGGTCATGACCTGTTCCCACCCAAACAGGGGTCAGAGTGGGGGGTACACAACTGTGACACACATATTAATGAGCAAAATGGACAAATCCCAAGGAACATGGATGGATTTTAGGGAGGGGGTAAGAGACGACCTTGTTTAAGGCAGGAGATGGGGATGTCTGCTTAATTGTGGAAAATCAAAGAGGGGGACGAGGGTGGTATCACCAAAATGGCAAGGTAGATGCTTTCGCTTTGCTTCTGGGGAATTGGGTAACTGGGCTTGTGCCTCCTCCTGTCCCACTCACTCAGAGCATTGAGATCTGTGGCCGTAAGACTCTGAAACAGAGACACAGAGAGAGAGAGAGAAGAAGGAGAAGAGTAAGCACTGGAGATTGCGATGGCCTTATCTGATGGGAATTCCAACTTCATCACTCCCTTTTATCCCCTTTCGATGGAATAATATAAAGTCTTTGATTTTTCTTTCATCCTGTTTCCCTCCCTTTCAGATGAAAAAGAAGTGCGTTTTCTTTGCTCCCTCCTTTAATAAATGAAGATGGGAAAATTAGTTAGATTTCGGCACTTTTCCATCACTTTGCAAACCGCAACTAACGCAAAAGAATCTTGGGTTGAGAGTAGAAGAAAAAAATTATGTGACATGTACAATGCCAGACGCCCAGATCCCCTTTATATGTAGATGGACCCATTATGACCCACAGCTCAGAGCAACCCATTCCTTCAATCATGACTTGAAAACTTGAACACAGGTAAAAAAACCCCCTGATACCATCCAGAATTAAAGGAAATTGGAATGAATCGGAATGAAACAAGTCCTAAGGAATCAGAAATCTCACTCAAAGCTCATGAATTTTTTCTCTTCTGCTCACAGCCGGAAATGGTTGAAAACGAAAATCTATATAGGGGACAAATATTTAAAGAGGGGGGAGAAGGATTGAGAGATTAAAACAAACAATCTCGAGTGCAAGATAAAATTTTGAGAAATACCCAGCAAATCATTATGAGAATGGCATCAAAGGAAGGCAGATGGAGCGTACTACTGTGAATTGGTTTGGTGTTCTTCCTCCCTATCCCCCCTTTGTTGGTGTTGCTGCCGTTGTTGTTGTTGTTGCTGCTGCTGCTCTGAGCTGATGTTCAACCCACCTCTGTTGTAAGCGTTGAGCGCAGCGAGCATCCCAAGGTTGGTCTCGGCAACACCCAGACCAAGGTGCTGCGCCGTGGCGCCTGGCTGTTGCGCAAGAATGGAGCTCAGGGGCACAGCGCGTCCGCTCTGGAAGTCGATCCCGCTTGGAAGGTTAATCCTCGACATGAAGTGGAGCGGCGCCTGGATCGTGCTCCCCGTCGCAGACGGAACCGGCGCCCGGTACTGCCCGGCAGTCGGGAACGTCCAGAACGATGATTCCGACGGAGCAGCGACTGTCGGCGCGTTGGACCCCGCGGTGACGGGCAGCATCCAGAAGGGCCCTGCTGCAGCCGGGTTCGGCGCAGGGCTCGCCGCCACGGCCCACATTGCGGCAGCGGGGATGACGTTCGACGGCCGTATCATCCCCATCGCCGCAGCTGAGGACGGGCTCTCCTGCCGCTGTCCAGAACCCGTCCTCGGAGATTTGCCTGACGAAGGCGGTGACGATGCGCCGCTGCCTTCCTGTTGCTGCTGCTGCTGAGATTGGTGCTGTTGATGGTGGTGATTATCTTCCTTGAATAGATCCTCTCGGAATCTTTTCCTTAAGTAAGTATCCGCCGTGTCTCCCCCGGATGCTGGGAGGCCGTCGCCGATTTGCTGAAGGTGTTGGTGGTGCTGGTGGAAGCCGAGCATGGCGGAAACGGGGCCGTTGTCGTCGTAGTGGTGCTGCGCGGCGGCGAGAGCTAGTGCGCTGTGGAAGGAATGAGGGGCTGATTTCGAAGGAGGCGCGGACAGCGTGGACCCGCTGCTGCGTATGGAGACGTTGAGAGTGGAGAAATTGGCAGGGATGGTGCCAGTGCCGGTGGCGGCGATGATGGCTGGCTCCGCCTGCTGAAGGAGCCACTCGATAGTCTCACCGTCGGACTTGTGACCCAATTCACGTGTGAGCTGGAAGACTCTAGCGGCGCAGATGGCCGGCATGCGGATGCGTCGCCCCCGGCCATCCACCTTGGTGTGGCGGTCCTTGGAGGAGCGCTTTGTAGTTGTGGTGGTCGTTGTGGCTGTCGCTGCGGTTGTGGCTAAGGTGGTGTTGGGTTTCTTGGAAGTTGGTGCGGGAGTGGGGGTGGTGGATATGGCTAGGGAGGCATCGACATGTGGGTGTTGGTGGTGAGATGGGAGGTGGAGCATGGAGCCCATGAAGGGGCCTCCGTGGAAGTCCTTCGAGGAGGGTCCGGCCGTGGCCACGGGCCCTCCCCCCCTTCTCCCTTCGAAGTTGACAAGCTGTAGCCCCGATACTCCCCCACCGTCTGCTCCCTTCTTCTGATGGTAGTAGTGCTGCTGTTGCTGGTCCGAGCTGCTCCTGCTGCTGTTGCTGCTGCTACTGTTGGATGGGATCCTCCCTCCACTCTCCATTCCCCCCTACGTTTTGGGTTGAATTAGGGTTGGGCTCTTGGAAAAATCTCTTCTCAGCTACCCAGCATTCATGCTCTCCCTTCTCTCTCTCTCTCTCTCTCTCTCTCTCTCTCTCTCTCTCTCTCTCTCTCTCTCTCTCTCTCTCCCTTTATTTGAGAGTCAAGTGGGTTTAGGGTTCATGAAGCACAAAACACGTGTATAGTGCAGTGCAGTTGGAGAAGGGAGTATGGATCGACGGTATCACACTCGTTCAGAGGTGTAGTCCAGTGGAAGGATGTGGGGAAGAAGAGAGGGGCTGAAGCGAGGGCCCAAACTTTTAGAGAGAGAGAGAGGGGGGGAGGAAACCCTAAACACACAACACACTAGAACTGTCTCTCCCCACTTCTCTCCCGTTGGGTACCTCAGCTCAAATTGATAGGAGGGCAGCAACAGGAGCCCACTCGTGGGTCCTCGAGGGGAATGATAAGCACAGGACTCAGCCACGCCATTAAACACTTATTTTTTCCACTCTCACATCCATGCTTCCACAGCAAACACGCCCCCACCTCACTGAAATATCAGAAAGGCTACAGGTCGTCATCATGCATTAGATTCCTTGGAATTTTTAGTAGATTCACCTCGGTAAATCAAGCATAGTAAAAAAACAGAGAAAAAAAGGAAGGGAGGGGTTAGAATTGGTGTGTTGTGGCAATGGCATGGACGTCTCTCCTCCCCCAGGTAATATGAGAGGGAGGAAGAGGAATGGTGGAGCATCAGACAGTGCAGGTGAGGGGCGTCAGATAAAGCATCTAATGCTGATGAAGGACAGCTCATCACAGCACCCCCCTCCCTCCTCCCGATATATTACTTATTTATATCACCTCAGCCAACAACAGAAAGGATGGAGAAGATGGAGGAAAAAGAAAGAAAAAGAGCAAAAAAACAACTAAATCCCTAGAAATCTGTACATGGATGGCTTCAACAGTTGGAGGATGAAATACGTGGGTGTATAATAAGAAGATGCCTATACGATAATAATATCTAATATGGGTATAGACAACTCTGACATGCCAGTCAACCCCACCTCGCTCCAACTTTTGCCCTTTCTCAAATATAGGCCTTCCTCCTCCATGCATCTTTCCTGTAAAAATTCCGGGTTATGTTCAGGATCCAGAGGAGTTTGGGGATTTGATCTTTCTTTAGAACAGTCGTTATGTTCTCAAGTAAATTAACTCCAATAGTTTAATTAATAATAAAAGGGAAGCAGAGTCCACAACCATTGTCCCCCACCCAAACAGGGTATTCTTTGTGGGAATAAACAAATCAAAGCACTGAATAAACAAGTCAGCCACTTGTAGATCACGTATTCTCCTTTCTCCTCTCCTGATCTTATCCCCACTTCCCCATGCTCCCAAACACCCCATCCCCACTCCGCTTCCCCCACCTAATCTTCTTCAAGTCTATCAGGAGGGCTCGAACAAATCAAGCTTTTGATTTGTTGACCGGAAGAGTCGGCGAGTCAACGCTGCCCCCTCCAAATTCTCCATCACATGGTGGCATCGGGATTAAGGTTCCTTGGATGCTATTCGTGAGTAGACAGAGTTCATATTACTCGGCTATTTTCTGCAGAAATATGTTTCGTGGGCCTCAAGGAACATGCTCCCATGTTAAGTAGTGCCCCTCCGTAAACATTAAGATGAGGAAGCCTCAAAACCTAGATATTGTAATATATAGGGTAGTTGTTACCAGCAAGTTGGGTACTCATTAAATTTAAAGGAGACATCCGGACTTGAAAATTTCTAACCTTATCCTTCTCTGAAAGCAATTTAGGATATTTTCTACCTCCTCGAATAGGTATGAGTATGTTCGCATACTCATACGAATCTAGGGCCAATTTGGTAACTGGGTTGGGTTGGAATACCTATGTGAATAGTAAATTATGTGGAAGGTTGGGAGGGTTGGAATGCTCCAGCAACCAAACTGAGCCTTGGTATTACCGTATCTTCTTCTTTTTTAAATTTGAACACGGTTACGAAGGTGGATTTAGAAGAATATATAGATTTAAGAATAGGATCTCAAAGTTACAGATATAAATGTAAAACGAATATCTACAACTCCGATATAAATATTTAACAAATGAATACGAATTTCCATGAGTTATGCTTACTGCCAACTTGGTTAATAAATAGTATCTTTGATATTAAAAATAATCTTCACATAACAAAAAACATATAAACTTTGTAATGACTACATATATTATAATTATCATGATATAAACTTATGAGCGAAGTAGATCTAGCAGAGAGTTGCAACATATGGTAACTTGGAGGGGAAGAACTTTTTGAGAGATGGAGAGAAACGAGCGCTCTTTGACACTACTATTTATTTAGAGGTAGATGGGGCTACCCCCGCTCTTATTTCGGCATTTTTATTTTTTTCGAAAAATATCACCATGTATATTCATCCCTATATCCCTCCTATATGCTATTCGAATTTCGTCAAAAACATAGACTCCTATGGCCTCCATCTAGACAGTCATTTTTTAACGATAACGGGATTTTTTAAATCGACACCATCTCGATGGAGGCCGTAGGAGTCTCTGTTTCTAACGAAATTCGAATGGCATATAGGAGGGATATATCGATGAATATACATGGTGATATCTTTCCAAAAAAATTGACTAAAAATGGGATTTTCACCTAAAGAAATAAATGAAGCATTCTAGAAATCAATATATATATATATAGAATAAGCAACGGACGTGTCATGTCCCCTATGCACTAATGACAGTCCCCTTTGATTAAAAGGTATGTCTCCAAAAGTCGCATCCCATTAGATAAATGAGATGGTGTTGAGCAACACCCCCTTTTTGACACTCTGGGTCTGTTTGGTTGCTGGATTGGGATGGGTTGGAGTAACCTGATTGGAATAGTAGCTGTTTGGGATGATTATGAGAGTTGGAGGGGGTTGGAATAAATAATGTGATGTGATGTCACTATGATTTGTGATAAAATTCCATTCCATGAAAAGAGGGGGTAAACGGGGTTACCCCAGGGTAACCCGGGGGTAACCCGATTACCAAACGAGCCCTCTGTTTGGTTGCTGGGTTGGGGTGGGTTGGGATAACCTTATTAGAATAGTAGCTGTTTGGGATGGTTATGAGGATTGGAGAGGGTTGGAATAAAGAATGTGATGTGATGTCATTATGATTTGTGATAGAATTCCATTCCATGAAAAGAGAGGGGTAAATCGGGTTACCCTGAGGTAACCCGGGGGTAACCCAGTTACCAAACGAGCCCTATAGAACATGGTCACGACCAACCATGTATTGACATGTAGGAAAGTCGTGCTTACATCAGGGACAACAACGGAGGCAACAATAGCCTCAGTAGTATTCTCAGCCTCCGCTTCACTACCAGCAATCACAACCTCATTTCTAGCGAGGCAACCCGTCCAGTTCTCTAGACCCGTCTATAAGAATCCAACCCTTGACGATTTCGCCCGCCTACTCTCAGATCAGCAAGAATCCTTCCTGCGAGAGATAGACGAGTTCCAGCAAGAGATGAGGGAAATAATCAAGGGCAAGGCCGCCATACCCATTCATATTGAACCCAACCCAAACAATCTGAAGAGGAAGTCTGAGTAGGTATAGTTTACCAAGACTACCACTCCTAGGGACTCTTTGGGTGATATATCTTCCTATGTGTTTCACGTTGATTTTGTGACACTTAGAAGCAGTAGGATGCCAGTTGGCGGTGCCTCATCTGAATGAGAACCACTTGGAGATTCTGGAGCGCTAGACGAGGAGGATAGCGGTGTTGATGCCGCACGTTATGATGATGATGGTGGTGCTGACGTCACCATGGACGTTGATCCAATCGACTGTACTGATGCCGTCATGACTCCAGATGCAGTCGGTGGTACTGAAGCCACTGTTTCACCAGTAGTTGAGCCAAAGCGCGGTGCTGATGTCGCGAAGTCAGATGTCGTGGGTGGTGTTGATACCACCATTTCTACTTCAGTTGTGATGCCACCTCTTGTATTTCAGGACAGTTCCAGAAAAATTACAAAAAAAGAAAAATAGAAAAGACCAAAAATATGAATAAAGGAGAGGTTCCTGTATCTTCTTTGAGTTCATATGTGTTGCATGATTATATTGGTATGGATTATATCCCGTCACATACGCAGGATCCTACTCCTAACCCTCAATCTGAGGAGGGTCCGGTTATCCCCTTCCCTTGCTTAGCAAAGGGGAATAAAACAGAAAATCCATAAAAGAGATATCAATTAGAGTTCAGCCAACATATGATTGATAGATTCCATATTTGTCTGACTCTACAGAAAGTACTTGAGCATATCCCTCTCTTCCAAAAGAACTTGAGAGAGAAGACCACCATCCGCAGGAAGAAGAGGAATCACAATGCAGAAATCCAAGTGCTCACTTGTGCCACCTGCTTCGCCATCCAGAATCGATTGCCTACCAAGAGGCCAGATGCAGGAGCTCCATATGTCACATGTCACATTCATGAGCAGCAGATAATAGATGCAGAGCGAGACGTCCACCGGGAGTGTGACTTTGTGATTACAGATGATGAAGCAGTTTGGTCCGATCTCGTATTACGAGCTCTTGTCGCACCTTCAGACATTGCAGAGTTACAGATTCCAACAGATGAGAATTCGGATAGCACACTCTTGGCAGATGACACATTTGAGGTTGATGATTGTGGTCTGGAGAGTGAAGCAGAGTATATATATTTTGTGCTATTCTGAATTAGATCCCTGGGTTTAGACATTGATTGGGATGAGTTCGATGATTATTTGCCATGTCTGATTCCCACAGAGCCAACAGCTAGGGTGGAGATTGAGCCAGCACAGATTACAGAGATACTAGCAGGGTTGTCTTCGCCAGATTTTCATGCACAGCGAGAGTTCTCCCATGCAGATTTGGTTGCCTTCACTCAGACTTTTCAGAAGCCAAATTTGTCATCTCCCAATTGTCCAGAACTCAAGACCTTGCTAGAGTCGATGAAGTACAAATTCCTTGCAGGTGAGCCAAAGATGTACCCAGTCATTATTTCAGCAGATTTGACTGGAGAGCAAGAATCAAGTTTGATGGAGGTTCTTGAAAGAAATCGCAAGACAATTAGATGGAGCATAGCTAATCGCCAGTGGATAAGTTTGGCCCTGTGTTTCCACCATATTTATCTCGAAGAGAACGCTAAGCCATCATGTGAGTTCCAACGACGGTTGAACCCAAATCTTCGAGATGCGGTCATGAAAGAGATATCAAAATGGTGGAGCACCGATTTTATCTGCCCCATCTCCGACTCCAAGTGGGTTAGTCCATTACGTATGGTGCCCAAGAAGACGGGCATAACTACAATTGTGAGTGAGTCTAGAGAGGAGATAGCTACCCGGGTACCTACTTCTTGGAGGGTCTAGGTGGACTACAAACGATTGAATCAGGCCACTAAGAAGGATCATTTCTTGCTGCCATTTATTGATCAGATTATCGAAATGCTAGATGGAAAGAGTCATTATTGCTTTCTTGACAGGTACTCTGGTTATAATCAGGTGGCCACAACACCCGAAAATCAGGAGAAAACAACATTCACATATCCATTTGGGACCTATGCTTTCAGACGGATGCCCTTTTGTCTATGTAATGCCCCGACTACATTCCAAAGACGCATGTTGTCTATCTTTCAGATATGTTAAGTGATTTCTTAGAAGTCTTCATAGATGATTTCTCAGTCTGCGGCGATGGGTTTGATGCTTGTCTTGACTGTCTAGACCACGTACTTCAGTGTTGTATTGAGGTCCATCTTGTCTTATCTTGGGAGAAGATTCACTTCATGGTAACTCAGGGGATGGTGCTTGGCCTTATCATCTCTAATAGGGGCATGGAGGTCAATCCGACCAAGGTGGATATCATCAGGAAACTCAATCCACTATCTAATTTACGACAATTGCGGTCTTTTTTAGGGCATGTCGGTTTCTACCGACGATTCATTCAGGATTTCAATCGTATTGTCCGACCGCTTACTGATCTGCTGACGAAAGACACCAAGTTCATTGTAGATTATAAGTGTCTATAGCCATTCAATACTCTCAAGGGATTAGTCATTAAAGCTCTTGTCCTTCAGCCACCTGATTGGTCTCTCCCATTCAAGATCATGACATATGCTTCTGATTTTGCCATAGAGGTTATGCTAGGACAGAGGAGGGATGGATTGCCTTATGCCATTCACTATGTTAGCCGTACTTTGGATGCCGCTCAACAGAACTATACCGTTACAGAGAAGGAAATGCTAGCAGTAGTCTTTGCTTTGGACAAATTCAGATCTTATATTCTTAGATCCTGAGTGACTATTTTTACATATCACACCGCCATCCGGTACCTAATGGCAAAGAAGGATGCCAAAGCCAGATTGACCAGGTGGATCCTTCTAATAAACTTGGAGTCAAGAATGTGGTGGCAGATCACCTCTTCATATTAGAGAACCTTGTGGATGAAGGATATGGGAAAATCCTCAAGCGCATCACAGAAGCGTGAGGATCGCATAGGTACTAGGGTTACCTCTTGAAGCGTGATTGCGATCAAGTCTCTAATCCTAGAGACCTCCTGTCTCAAGTTCAATCCAACGGAGGAGATACTTGCGAGCACGTTGATGAGACGCGTACTCCTCGCAATCCATGTTGATGATCCAAGCAGCGGATCTCCTGATCTCGTCACACGAGATCCAACATCTTCTTCACGAGCGAGGTGCACCGAAGGAGATGGAGATCCATGAGTAGATGATCCGGCATCATAATGACGATGCTGCGATGATGACGACTCTCTCTTGGGATCCATGGTGGACGACCACAATGGGAGAGGGGGAACTTTGGCATGTAGAGAGAGAGAGAGAGAGAGAGAGAGAGCTTATGGATTGATCATATATCTTGAAGATCAAGGGGTGCCTCTTCATAAATAGTGTTATAGGATCCATGGATCTCAATCCATGGACAACACAAAATCAATGGATGGGATTGATTTGTGCTTCTTTCAATGGCCATGATTTTGTCGTGAAAACACAACAATAATTAATTTAATTTAATTTAATATCGATAAATCAATATATTTAAATTTAGATTAAATCGATTAATTATCATCGGAGATAACGTGGAGATAAACCACGTCCCCTTAAAAGGGGGATGTCCAATCATGAGATCTCACTATCTCATGAGATCTTATTATCTCATGATATCTCCAAGATTTACAACAATAATTGTTGTAAATTATTTCACAAAAATAATTCACAATTATCTTTTAAAATATTGCAATCATGCCATTTGGAAAAATGTGAATCACATTCACATCCCAAAATAAAATGTAAATTATACTTTCAATTAATCATCCAATGTGAATCCAATTCATATCAATAATTAATTAACAAATATGAATCACAATATGCTATTTTTAATATATCATAAATCACATCTTTAACATATCTGATTAATATGGATACTATTATCTATATTATTCATATCCATATCCATGATAATTAAATCATATTTAATCATCTTGAATATTTATTCTCATGTGCCCAAATAATATGAATCACGTTCACATTATTAAATCACATTTAATTATCTTAGATAGCTCTTCTTATATGGATAAATAATACGAATCAAATTCATATTATATTTTACGATTAAAACACATTTAGTCATCCAAGTCTCAATGCTTGGATATATATATAAATCAACAATGGAATCATTCTTGAACTCTTTCAAGGATAATGCGCTTTCTCTGTGGATACTTGGATATAAGGATAGGGCGATTGCATTGTTACACGTATAGTGACTTGAATATTGAGATCACATCTCAAATCCAGATCTTGCGGACCTCCCATAGATGCTTGATTAAATCAGGACCACAAATCTAATCTTCGCATTGCATCTGAATCACACTCAGATCAATGTCCAACATTTGGACCAAGATCATATCACTTCTCTGCTAAATGAGTCACTAAAATCCAGACCCGTTTTATCACTCCCTAGGAATGTAAGCATCATGGTTATACAATCGTTTATGATCACATCACCCTCAGGTGTTCCTAATACCTGTACATCCTGCATACTGAAGACCTAGATTAAACCCGAAATTTTATATCTCTTTTAGACTGTCTCCTTCAGGGTTTTATCATTAAGTTTCTCATTCGATCAATGGGAGTCAGTATCGATCATGTACTTTCCAAAAGCACATATCATACCTAGGTGCTGATCATATACTTTCCAAAAGCATATAACATGCCTACATATTCAGTCAAGCTTCCAAAGCGAGACGATTGTGCATGGAATTTAATTCTTCTCAATATCTCATAAGTGAGCTCATGTCTTCCGGTTCAATAAATGAACATGTATGATCCCTTTGAGAGATCGTATTACTCATATGCCCTTATATGTACACCAGCTCGCCAGTATATAGACCTTGATTAGGCCATAAACCTATCGGTCTACCAAATGTACATACTCAGACATATAGTAACACATCCGTATCCGATCAGAGGATGCGTGCCTATACCGTGACAGCATACGACAAAGGTCTTTGGTTATCTCGATCTCGTTAAGTCAACTCTTTGACCTAACTAATATGACACCTCCGAATCTCTATTCCTATGAAGAGGACCTGCATCAAGAGGTCGGTCAGATATCAACCTTTAGAGATAAGGATTGCCATCTCCTACTCAGGCTGGAGATCACATCTTAACAATCATTTGACGGTGCTTGATGAGTCCTCAATCTAACCCTTTAGATATTCATCCAAACACCAGCCTCTATAATTCAATAATTGAATCAACGGGTGTATGATCATTAATATGGCCACGGTACATAACCCTAATTGTACTATGGGACCTATTATGCAAACTAATTATTCTTCATTTCAGATTAAGGAGTGAATCGTAATAACATTTATTGCATAATGGCTCGTCGTGGGCTTGCATGTCCAACACAGGATTTAGAGCAGATGTCACCTATTATAGAGACCTTACCAAATGAGGCGATCCTTGCTATGGTCTCGCTTTCATGGTATGTCAACATTGTGAACTATCTTTTTGCCAAGAAAGTTCCACAAGGTTGGCCTATACAACGACTTGAGACCTTCCTAGCGAAGACTAAGTCGTACCATTGGAAGGATCCCATCCTATATCATGAAGGAGGGAATAGCATCTGGCATCGATGCATTCCTCAGGAGGAGCACCATAACGTCATCACTTACTGTCACAAGCTTGAGACAGGAGGACATCATTTTGGGAGGAGGACAACACAGAAAGTGCTCTAATCCGGCATATGGTTTCCTACCCTCTTCAAGAATTATGATGAATTCGTGAAGAGATGTACTGACTGTCAGAGGATTTGCACTTGTGGACAGCGTGACATGATGTCGATGCAACCTATTCACTTTTGTGAGGTTTTTGATGCATGGGGCAATGATTTCATGGGTCCATTCCCTAAGAATCAGGGATTTAAGTACATTCTGCTTGTTGTGGATTATGTAACTCGTTGGGTTGAGGTCATCTTCGCCCGAACTGCAGATGCTAAGACTATGTGTAGGTTTTTAAGGAAGAATATCATTTCACGGTTTGCCTAGAGTAATGATATCAGACGAGGGAACTCATTTTATCAACGATAATATAAAGGCCCTTGCTAACGAGTTCATCATTGATCATCGAGTTGCCACTCCATTTCACCCTCAAACCAATGGTCTGGATGAAGTATCGAACATGGAGATCAAGACTGTATTGCAAAAGGTCGTTCGTCTAGACCGAAAGGATTGGTCACAACTTTTGGATTTGGTCTTGTGGGCCTATCAAACTTCCTTCAAGACAACTTTGGGTACGTCTTCCTTTCGTCTCGTTTATGGCATGCCATGCCATTTACCTGTGGAGATCAAGCACAAGTCATTATAGGCAGTTACTGAGTTATTATTGGATCCTAAGAGCATAGGAGATCAAAGGAAAGCAGAGTTGGTAACACTGGAGGAGCTTAGAGGCACAGCCTTTTCGATTAGCCTACAATATAAGAGAGAGCGAAGATATGGCATGACTCTCACATCAGCCATAAGTAGTTTGAGCTGAACCAGAGAGTATGGTTATTCGATACCAGGTTGAGACATTCCAGGGAAGTTGCAGAGCAAATGGAAGGGACCATACTTGGTCAGAAAGGTACATGACAATGGAAGTATTGATATATCCGAGCTGTCATCAGAATCCACCTTTTGAGTAAACGATCAGCACCTAAAGTCATATCTAGATCATGATCCGCTGATCGTTGGCATTGCCCCTTTTCATTTTGCGTGAGATGTGGTCTTTAACTCGCATCATTTGCATCTCATGCCTGATCATCACTTCTCATCCGTAGCTGTATAGATCCAGTTGTCGATATCATTCATTCTTTTTCTAATACCCCATCTGTATCTTATGATTATGCTATACCTAGGGTGTACTTCACCCTAAGTATAGGGGGGTATCAGACTTTTGATTATCTATTTGATTCTTTTTACCTCTGTTTTGCTACCTATATTAGGGATATTTCACCATAAGTATAGGGGAGGTAGACCCTGTACATTCTAACCCTCGATTTTTCCCCTTGTGTACAGACTTCCATATATATGATTATTTGATCCTAAATATAGGGGGATCACTGACCTCTATTCATTAAATTCTTTTATTCGTCGTTGTAGTATAGCCTTTCTTTTCACTTACCAATACTCAGCATGATTATGCCTTCCTTTCATGTCTCTTTGGTCACTCTGAGGATATCGTTCGAGCTAAGTATGAGGGGGTGTCGTATATATTATTTATATACTTTAGTCATAACTCGTACTTTGTGTGAGTGTGTTAATAGATAAAATGGCTAAAAAACCTAAATTAAAAATCACAAAATTTTGTAAAAAAATCTTGCATATAAAATTCTTCCTTGTATATACCTATTTGTACTTAGTTATTTGTAAAAATTATTTTTGTAAAAATGTTTTGATTGTAAAGCTTTTGTAACTATTTTTGTATCAATATAGTATAAAATTTTTGAAAAACGTTTGAAAAATAAAAGTTTGCAAAAATCTGTTTGTAAATGTTTGTAAATATTTTTTAAAACTTTCCCTTCTTCCTTGCATTCAAATAATTTTCATAAAATTTTGCATATTTTGAAAATTACACAAAAAGAGTTTTGTACGTATCACTTGTATATTCTTCTGAATCATAGATGACATTTAAATTAGTATGGAATTAAATTGGAAAATGGAGCTTGGTTAAGACCTTAATCCAAATAGCCTTCAAAGGAACCTTATAGGATTTGGGCTTAAGAATTTTCTGGTCTATTGGTGACTTAATTCTTTGAGTTCACTAGGTTATGTTCACATGTCATCTTGGTGAACCTAAGTAGAACACTTAACAACACACGCTTGACTCTCACAGACAATGACTTTACTTGGACCAACACCTTACACATAGCTCCACACGGATGATGTGGTGAGGAGGCAAAATCCTTTGGCTTGGGGTAGCATACGAGGGTAGTACTTCTAGGCGGAACCTCTCATCTTCCTTTAGGGAGGGATGTGCACCTCAACTTGGTCTAGCGGTGCTGAGTGTGATCTAGGTTGGCATTGATGATGACTGGTAGAGTGTGTGCATCATCAAGGAAAGCATACTTCGGATCTTGGGGTAGGGGTTTCAATTCAACAATGGATATTGGTGGAGTCAGAGGTGTAATTTCTTCTGATGAATCTATCAAAGAAATGGTCTCAAAAGGTGGCTCCATCGTGGGCATGATCATGGCTGAGGTCAATGCAAGTTCAGAGTTTAGTATGTCCCATGCATTATCAAGCTCGTCAATTTTTTGTCCGGTGAGAGGGCATGGTGGAGCTTCGAGCGCGAGATTCAGATTGTATGTGGCAATTTCATGAGAGCTATCCTTAGACTAACCTCTAAAGGATCTTTGGAGAAATGGATAGGAGCAAAGTCATCTTATATGTCAAGGACAACACAACTCTCTATCCAACAACAATCTCCAGTCTTGGAATCTACAGAAGTGGGTATGACAAGATCAACAGGGACGATCTTACCATTGATTTTAAGTTCTACTTTGCCCTCCTCATAATCAAAATGTACTTTGGCAGTAGCTAAGAAGGGTCTTCCTAGAATTATGGGTGTTTGATGAATACCCATTCATCACTCTTTATTCTTATATTTTAGCTACAAAACCTATGCAAATGCATGTAGATATGTGTAAATAGGAATAATTAGCAAAAGCATGCATCTTGTAAAAACATATAATTAGCATGTTTTTGTGCAAAAATAAAAGAATAAAGATGAAAAAGAAAAAGAGGGAAATATTTAGAATAAATATTGAGCAACCTAACCCAAGGGAGGGCTCAGCATGGGCCTGACCGCATAAAAACCAAAGTAGAGGGAGATAGGGGCTCTAGTGTAAATATTTATGTAAATAAATAAAACGATATTTTCCTCAACCAAAAATATGCTTGTACATATTTTGTATATATTTAGAAACTCTTAAAAACAAAATAAAAATTTAAAAATCAAAAATGTAAAAATATCCCTCCACCATATGCATAGACCATCATCCTTTATTTATTTAACCCTGTAAATAAATGTATTTATTTTCAAAACTTTTTGTGAATATTCTATGGTATATTTTGTAAATAAAATAAATAAAAAGAAACACAACAAAAATCAAATAAAAATAACAAAAATTAAAATTACAAAAACATATTGTACATATGCCATGTACATAGTTGTATATATCTATTTATTTCACCTATGTGTATAAATAATAAAAATAAAATAAAAATATCCTTTTATTCCTCATTTTATTCTATAAATAAATAAAATATAAAATAGGAATAAAATTGTACAAAAATAATAATTAAAAAATTAAAAATCAAAAACCCTATATTGTACATATACCTATGTATAGCTATATATTATAAACACCTTATTTATATTTCCAAAAATTAATTAAAAATCACCAAAAAATAGAGAAAAATAAAATAAAAATATTTTATGTTTTACGTTTTTGCTAATTCCATCATTTTCTAGCCTAAAATAAAGAAACAAAAATAAAAATATGTGGCTTCTCCTGATTGGTCCACGGGGGATGTTGACCCCCGGTCAACTCCCCCCGCGGACCTTCCTCTTTCGCGGATCGGGTTGTCGACCCGAGTTCTCTGATTTTTCCCAGCCTGATCCGCCTGCCATTCGCGCAAACCCCGGGTCCTAATCCTTCTGCGTGCACCCGAGATCATCGCCCGGAGGTTTGCATGGGGATCCGCGCTCCAAGCTTCACGCCCGACTCCCTTCTAGCCGGACCCCTAGTGATATATAACCTGAGCTCCGCCGCATTTTATTGCTATCTTTGGCTCTCCACTCTCACTCCCGTGACCTCCATAGCGATCCCTGAGGTGACAGCTCGCGATTGCCCTTGTAGCAGTGAGGAGGAGGTGGCTGGACCACTGATCCGGCGACTTTGCGCCGCCGTGCTCCGCCCAGTGCAGGAGCTCGAGCCTCAGGCCTTGGCGACCTTCGAGGCAACGACCAGGAGCTGCCTAAGCTTCAGCACAGCCTTCCACTCCACCCAGGTAGCATTCTAGCTCGCCCATTTAGCTTAATTTCTTGTTTCCCCCAAATTGTAGTTCTGTCGAGTTCCTTTGATTCCAACCATATCGCGTATCTTCTCGATCATCGGAACGCACAGTCACCTTCGCCTTTCCTCCACGCACCTTCTCTGCCCCTTCGTTCAACCCAGCTCGCACAGGAGCTGGGGTTCGAGCTCCACCGTCCTCCGCTCGTCGGAGCTCGCTCGCCCCGACCCACAGCTCACCTTCACCCCACCTAACCGGGTCGAGGCACTTTGCCCTCGACCCGCGAAGCTCTTGAGCTACTTTGCAGGTCAAGAGGAGGCCATCTGAGGCCTCCCCACATCCAGGCCAGGAGCTCCCCTCCGTCGACCTCGCCGGAGCCCCTCCAGGGCTCGGCTGGACCATCGGAGGGCACCACCAGCTGCGGGACGACATCGCCGACCTTCTCCGGTCTTCAGAGGCAGCTGAGGAGGACCATAGTACGCGCACGAGGCCGGCGAAGCTCGCCGGCTGAGTGTTCTTCCAGTATCCTCCACCGCCGTCCGATCGCCCGCAAGCTCCAGGTTTCATCTTGATCGTCCATCCACGAAGGAGCAGCCACCGCCCGATCATCCAGAGGGGCGATCTGGACCGTTAGAGCAGAGGAGAGAACCACCAGCACCCGAGGCCGTTCGATCACCCACGTGTCCTCCTCTGCGCCGTCGATCAGGCTCACGTGCGGACGCAGAGAAGCGCCAGCCATCCGAGACCGTCAGATCAGCTACGTGGCGCTCATCCAGCCGTCGACGTAATAAAGGGGTAAATTACCTTAGGCCCCCTCTTAGTTTCTGTTTTACGTGTCAGTCCTGTAAATATTTTAGGAGTTTTATTTACGTAGGGTTAATTGCACATCGGACCTCGTGCTTGATAGCAGTTGCACTTATGCCCCTGTATGTGTGAGCCACGTGCTTCGTCACGTGTAGTTTTGGTTTATTTGCAGTACTTATCCTGTAGTTCTGGTTGCTTTATGAATGAATAGAAACTTTCTGGTATTTGCATATATGCCCCTGTGAGTGTTGTATTTGCGCATGTGCGTCTTTTGAGTGGGTTATTTGCAACATAGCCCTTGGACTTTTTGGTACGAGTTACCAAAAGGTCCTAGGACTTGTTTCTATTACCAGAAGGTCCCTGAGTGCCCCAGGCACGCGTCACGCGCGTGACTTGCTGGGAAAATTGCACCTGGACCCCCAGAACTTTGGGTATTTGCACTTTGGTCCCTGTGCACAGTGCCCTCTTGTCATTTTTGAATAAAATATCAAATCACCTCCAAATCCAACGAAAATTTGACACATGGCTCCTGCCATGGTGTAGGATTTTTGTAGATTTTTGAGGACATTTCTGATCTTGTTTGTTATTTTTTAAAATTCAAAAACATCTATTTTTGGCACTGTTTAACTTGAAAAATCACAAAAAAATATTAAAACCCCCCTAAAAATTCTATAAAAATTAGGTACTGTTTCTTTTGATTTCTTGATTTTCTAGCCAACTTTGGCTATTTTTCATCACTGGAAAACACTAAAAACTTAAAAACCCTCAAAAATCCATAAAAATTCCAATAAATGCATTAAAAATCCAAAAACAATAATTTTGGTACTCAAATTTTCCTTGTTTTCTCTATTTTACAGGAAAATTACCTCCAGGTCCCTCTGAGATCCTTAAATATTTTATTTTTGGATTTTGGGGCCTGGTTGGACAGTACCTTGTCTTTTTAGCACTGTTTGATTTTTAGAAAATAAAATACACATCAGAAAAATCCCAAAAATTCACCAAAAACACCAAAAAACATAAAAAAACACAAAAACATTTTTTGTCTGAATTTTTTCTTGGTTTCTGATGCATTAAATAATTGTTGAAGTGTGCTTGTTTTTAGTCTTTCTCATTTTCTTCACATATTAAAAATTCCAAAAAAAATTTAAAAACAAATAAAAACCACAAAAAAAAATGTTTTCCCTTTTTCTCTGATTCTTTGACTACTTCGTAGCTTTTTAGCCAATCCGTGCTCCTTGTGTTCGACCCTGGGGACTATACCAGGTTAATATCATAGTAGGGCCGCTGATTTTGTGCTTGATTGATTTTACATGTTTCGAGTGGTCTGATTTTTTTTTGATATACTTAGTCTGAATGGTTGAGGTCGCAACGACCTATATTTCTGTACCTTTACCTTAGTCGCTCGGACGGTTATCAGAATGGCGCCGTTGCCGGGGAGCACGGCTTAGTAGTCGTTTTTAGCTTTTTCCGCGGTTTTTGACTTTCGCGGCTTTTTGTATAGAATTTTTGTATATATATTTTTCTCATATTTCTGCCAATAATTTTTGGACTGACCACTTTTCTCTCTGTTTCTTGCGAGGGCCCGAGGAGCGAGGGCGGCATTCCTAGGAGCGCCGGTGCACCCGAGCGAAGCGGAGGCGGCCCGTTTCTTCATCGAGCCGCAGGAGAGAGCGAGAGAGAGAGAGTTGAGTGGGTGAGGATAGCTTAGGACTTTATTTCATTTATTATTATTGTAATAATACAGGGACTTGAACTCTTGGACTGCTTGGACACTTCTACCGTAGCGGGTCTGTTTCGCCGAGCACCGGTGTGCTCGGGGGACCCTTTAGGACCTTAGCGGTTTTTTGCGGTTTTTCGCGGCTTTCTTCTACTTTTTTACTGCCTTTCCGGTGTTTACGCGGTTTTTGCTCGAGCCACTAGACTTAGGAATTTCTGGTGCTTGTGCCGTAATTAGTAGGATCCACACACCCAACTGCTTATCTGTTCCTATAGATCGTTAATTGGACCTACTAATAATAAATAATAAAAATAACTTAGTCGCTTTCCTGAGAGCCTACGCACCGCGAGCCTACCCCGTCAAGCGCTACTCCTGAACTCGACCTGTCGAGAAGAGGAGGGGTGGGTCTAGACCGGACTCTTTGGATCGAGGGCGAGTGACTGAGTTAGACGGTTCTGCGCTAGAAATTGCTCATCTAGGACTCGGTTTTTCCCGCTTGCATCATTTAGGTAGTTTATTTCCTGTCTTTAAATTCTGCGCGGATCACTTGCATGTAGAGTGCTGGAGACAAGGTACGCATTTCTATCTCAGCATGCATCATTGATTTATCGCGCATCGGCTTTTTCGTCTTCTCCCCCCTGTTTTTGGACTAAATAATCAGGAGAACCGAAAAATTCGTTAGGCCTTTTGTTTGCTTTGAAAAATATTAAAAAGAAAAACAATAAAATCGGGACTGCTAATCATACTTGATCTTAAAAACCGCTCACCCTAAAAACTTTGTCTTGGGGAGAGCAACCCCCTCATTGTATTGTTTGGATGCGCGAGAGAGTGACCCGCACCCTAGGTAGAGCCTCCCGATGCTAGACCCGACTGATTACCGACTTTTCCGTGCGGGCCAGTCGGTTGGGATAGCATCGGATATCCTAACAGGTCACGTAAGCGCTCTGATATTTTGTGTGTTCACCAAAATAAATAGACAAGATAATTTGACCGAACTTTCACGGTCTTTAGCTCGCGTTGCGTTGGTGAACCGGGGGTTTTTTTTTATCATAGTTGATTCCAGATCTCATCCGCACTACTCGCCAGATCAAGATGATGGGTAGACGGTCTCTTAGGCAGCCTCTGGCTGCACCGCTTTCGGGCACGTCTACCCGATCATCTAGGTTGGCCCGCGAGAGCCGAGACCAGCTCTCCGAGCCCAAGTACGATTCCGCCCTGTTCCCCCTCGACCCCCTTTCTTTCGGCACTGAGAGACATGAGCCCGAGGAGAGATTAGCAGATTTGACAGCACCTGAGTTGGGCTCATTTGATTTTGCAGACGTCGCTATGGCCGGCAGTTCAGAGGATCACCCCGGAGGTCCACGAGGAGACCAGCATTTTGTTCTAGACCAGGGGGCGATCAACTCCACCCTGATCGCATCACTAGAGACAGTACAACAGCAGTTACATGATCAGGGGGCATTCATGATAGAGATGAGGCGAGAGTTGGAGAGGCTCAGAGCAGAGCGAGGCCAGCAGAGCGAGCCTGAGGAGATACTGAGCGAGCCTGAGGAGATGCCTGATGCAGAGGCCGCAGCCGCAGCCGCAGCAGCTGCCGTCGCCGCAGCAGCAGCAACCGCGGCAGGAGGACCACCACGACCGATGCGGGAGTTGCACAACCCCGGATCGACTCTGATGCATCACTGGGTGGTAGTGCCAGCTATCGTGGGGGACTTTAAGTTCCCCCCGAACACCTTGCAGTTACTGCCCCGTTTCCACGGACTTGCTACTGAGGAGCCCCATCTCCTCCTCCAGGAGTTTCTGATGATCTGCAGCACTGTCCACGATCGCCACGTGGACCAGGATACGATTCGGATGATAGCCTTCTCATTTTCACTGGTAGATAGAGCAGCCACCTGGCTGAAGCATCTAGGGAAGTTTGTCTACACCTGGGAGCAGCTCCGCACCGAGTACTTGAAAAAGTACTATCCACTCGGGTGGACGAATGCAGCGAGGGCCCTGATCAGTAACTTCTCCATGTTCCCCAACGAGCAGTTCCACGAGGCTTGGGAGAGGTTTCGAGAGCTTCTAGACAGATGCCCGCACCACGACATATCCAAGCCGAACCTAGTTCAGAGCTTTTTCAGCGGGTTGACGCCAGAGCTTCAGGGTCTGGTGAACGCTTCTTGCGGCGGGTCCTACTTTGCCAAGGACCACGATCAGGTCTGGGCCATCTACGAGGAGATGTCCGAGAACTACATGGTGATGTCTCAGACCAGATTGTATACTCAGAGACCCCAGCCACAGCAGCCAGGACCCGTGCAGTACCAGCGGATAGCATGGGTAGATGCAGGTCCATCCAGTTCGTCCGCAGTCGCAGCAGCACAGGCAGAGTCATCCGCTGCGGACATGGGTATCATTAGCGAGAAGTTGGACCGCATGGAGCTGATAGAGAAGAAGCAGTGCCAGAGCATCACTCAGATGGAACAGATGGCACAGGTTATGAGCGACATGAAGACCCAGCTCATGTGTCTCCAGGAGACACAGACGGCTTTACAGCCCCGTCTTCTGTCGCGAGGCGATACCGGCGGCAGCAGCAGCTCGTCCCAGCGCTCCAGCTCTTCACAGCAGCCTAGACAGGTTCACCTTGTACAGGCGGAGCCGTACCAGCAGCCGCAGCCTACCTACCAGTCCCCACCATCTCCAGACATGCAGATGGTGGTCTACCAGCCGGATCAGCCTCTGGCAGTACTGCCGCCAGACCCCTTCGATGCAGAGCCGTTGATGGATGTCAACGGGATTTGGTATGACCGCCCCCAGCCTGGGATCCGACGAGACCATCCCGGATTCAGGTGGGGGAGTGGTGGTGCCCAGCCCCAGCAGCAGCCGTCAGGACAGGGAGGACAGTACTCCCAGCAGAGAGACCAGCACCAGTCGCAGCCGCAGCACCCAGCACACCAGCCATCATCCTACGGTCCTCGTCCCTATCAGCAGCAGGGACAGTCATGGAGGCGTGAGCAGCAGGCTCACCCGATTCAGCAGCAGCACCCGTCCTCATATCCCTCTTACCAGCACCATCAGCAGCAGATCCAGCAGCCTCACCCACAGAGAGGCTACCCGTCAGGCTCCCACGAGAGCCCCGCTTTGGATGACATCGCCCGCCTCCTCACGGACCAGCAGGCCACATTCAGACGGGAGATGGATGAGTTCCGCCAGGAGATGCGGGACTTGGTGAGAGGGAAGGTCGCCATTCCAGCCCAGATTGAGCCGAATCCGAACAATCTCAAGAGGAAATCTGAGCAGGTAGTACATACTGAGTTATCCACTCCTAGTGACCCATTTGATGATACATCTTCGGATCTATTTGATGTTGATTTTGTCACACTTAGGAGCGGTAAGACCCCAGCAGGCGGCGGCGCCTCATCTGAGCTTCACCACGAGGACACTCCAGAGGCGCCACATGAGGAGGAGGAGAGCGGTACTGAGGCCGCTCCAGATGATGATGGTGGCACTGATGCCACCAAGGATGCTGATTCTACCGGCGGTACTGAGGCCGTCATTTCACCAGTTCGAGGAGGTGGTACTGATGCCACCAGTAGAGCCGAGCCAGCACGCGGTACTGATGCCGCGAGACGTCTACCAGCAGCAGCAGATGCAGAGCCAGCCCGTGGTGGTACTGAGGCCACCGGTGTTTGTACAGATAGAGATGTTGTCTTTCCTCGCATTCCTGTATCTCAGAACTCTGTTATGAATAAAGGAAAAGGTTTACTTTCTTCTGGTCCCACTGTGGTGCATGATGTATGTGTGGATCCGGTCCTTGAACCGTCTAGACCTTTTCCTAGTCCTTCATCTGAGAAGGACCCTGTGATCCCCTTTCCTAGAGCCCTTCAGATGGGAAAGGGGAAGAAAAAAGATGACCCAAAAAAGAGAGAGCTTGAGGCATTCAGCCAGAGCATGATCGATCGATTCCACATCCAGCTGACCCTCCAGGAGGCTTTGCAGCACATCCCCCTTCTCCAGCGATCTTTGAGGGACAGGACTACAGTCAGGAGGAGGAGGAGGAACCACACTTCAGAGATCCATGTGCTGACGAAAGCCACGTGTTTTGCGATCCAGAACCGACTGCCAGCCAAGAGGCCCGATTCAGGGGCCCCATATGTCAGATGCCAGATTAGTGAGCAGAGGTTCGACCGTACTCTTTTAGATAGCGGATCGTCGATCAACCTTCTTCCGGCAGCCCTTCTCGACCGTTTCGAGTTGGACACTCTTCGACAGAGCAGGACAGTCCTTCAGTTCGCTGATCGATCTGTCAAGAGGCCGAAGGGGTTATTACAAGACGTTATCATCACTATTCAGGGCCTGAAATTCCCCGTGGACATCGTAGTGTTGGACATGGAGATCCCTGAGTCAGTGGCCGATACCCCCATCATCCTTGGTCGTCCGTTCTTGGCCACAGCCAAGGCGGTGACTGATCATGATAGCGGGAAGGTGTACTTTCGCGTCGAGGGCGAAAGTATACAAATAGAGACGGTCGAGGACTACAGAGCTAGAGAGAGAACCCGCTCAGATGCGAGTATAGATTCAGAGCAGCTGACAGACACAGAGCCAGACATCCACCAGGACTGTGATTTTGTGATCACAGACGATGATGCAGCTTGGGCAGATCCTGCAGCACAGACCATCCTCTCATATTCAGATACAGTTGATACCGAGATGATAGCAGAGGAGAGTCTGGAGAGCACAGCCCTGGTTCAGGATACCATGGAGGAAGCAGAGCCGGTCCTTGATTGCGACACGATGTTCAGTGATGGTGGTGCTGAGGCCACCTTGTTTTCCGGTGGTACTGATGCCACCGCAGTTGATACAGATCCCTCGGATTCAGAGTCTGATTAGGCCGATTGCTATGATCAGATGCCAGACCTGAGTTCACCTGAGCCTACAGATGAGGAGGAGGTAGATGCAGAGCCGAGCAGAGACAGTGCAGTTGAGCAGCCTTCTCCCGATCCAGTTTGCGAGAGTACGCTTTCACTTTCCCAGGCAGATTTGGCCGACTTAGCAGCTTTCACTCAGTTTCTTCCGCAGCCAGATTTGCCAGCACCCAGCATTCCAGAACGAAAGCCGCTCCCTACTTCGCTGAAGTATCGATTCCTTGCGGGCGATCCAGAGATGTACCCAGTCATCATCTCTGCCGAGTTGACTGGAGAGCAAGAATCCCGTCTGATGGGGGTTCTTGAAAAGAACCACAAGGCGATCGGATGGAGCGTAGCGGATCTCCATGGGATTAGTCCAGCAGTGTGCTCCCACCATATCTATCTTGAGGAGGGGGCGAAGCCGTCGCGTGAGTTCCAGCGGCGGTTGAACCCCAACCTGAGAGAGGTCGTGATGAAGGAAATATCAAAATGGTGGAGCGCGGATTTTATTTATCCCATTTTCGACTCCAAGTGGGTCAGCCCCTTGCATGTGGTGCCCAAGAAGACGGGCATCACGACTGTGATCAGTGAGTCGGGAGAGGAGATCGCTACACGAGTACCCACCTCTTGGAGGGTTTGCGTTGACTACAGGAGACTCAACCAAGCCACCAAGAAGGACCATTTCCCCTTGCCTTTTATTGATCAGATCATTGAGAGACTGGCAGGGAAGAGACATTATTGCTTCCTGGATGGGTACTCGGGCTACAACCAAGTGGCCATCGCTCCTGAGGATCAGGAGAAGACCACCTTTACCTGTCCCTTCGGCACATATGCTTTTCGACGCATGCCATTTGGACTATGCAACGCCCCTGCGACTTTTCAGAGGTGCATGCTGTCGATCTTTTCGGACATGGTAGGGGAGTGTTTGGAGGTCTTCATGGACGATTTCTCGGTCTACGGCGACGGATTCGATTCTTGTCTTGACTGCCTAGACCGGGTACTCCAGCGATGTATCGAGTTTCATTTGGTTCTGTCATGGGAGAAGAGTCACTTCATGGTGACTCATGGGACGGTGCTTGGCCACATCATCTTCAATAGGGGCATGGAGGTTGATCCGGCCAAGGTGGATGTCATTAGAAAACTCGCACCACCGTCCAATTTGAGGCAGCTACGGTCATTTCTGGGGCACGTTGGATTTTATAGGAGGTTCATTCAGGATTTCAGCAAGATTGCCCGACCGTTGACTGACCTCTTGACGAAAGACACCGAGTTCCTTATCGATGACAAGTGTCTCTCGTCCTTTGCGACTCTCCAGCAGTGTGTTATTGAGGCTCCTATTCTCCAGCCGCCTGATTGGTCTCTCCCATTCGAGATCATGACGGACGCCTCCGATTTTGCCGTGGGGGCAGTGCTGGGACAGAGGAGGGATGGAGTCCCATTTGCCATACACTACGCTAGCCGCACATTGGATTCTGCCCAGCGGAATTATACGGTCACAGAGAAGGAGATGCTAGCCGTAGTGTTCGCCCTAGATAAGTTCAGATCGTATATCATTGGATCTAGAGTGACTTTGTTTACAGATCACACCGCCATCAGGTACCTCATGGCAAAGAAGGATGTCAAGGCCAGACTGACTAGATGGATCCTTCTACTCCAGGAGTTCGACATCGAGATCAAGGATAAGCCTGGAGTCAAGAATGTGGTGGCGGATCATCTTTCCCGACTAGAGCAGCCTGAGGATTCTGAGCAGATTGATCCTATTCGAGATACCTTCCCAGATGAGGCGATCCTTGCTATCGCCTCACTCCCGTGGTATGCCGATATTGTGAACTTTCTCGTTGCAGGGAAAGTCCCACAAGATTGGCCCAGGCAGAGGCTTGAGACCTTCCTTGCGAAGGCCAAGTCCTACCACTGGGAGGATCCCATCCTTTACCACGAAGGAGGGGATAGCGTCTGGCGTCGGTGTATTCCTCAGGAGGAACACCATAGCGTCCTCACTTACTGCCACAAGCTTGAGGCAGGAGGACATCATTCTGGGAGGAGAACGGCACAGAAAGTGCTCCAATCCGGCTTGTGGTGGCCTACCCTCTTCAAGGACTCTGATGAGTTCGTGAAGAGGTGTACTGACTGTCAGAGGATGGGCACTTGTGGACAGCGTGATATGATGCTGATGCAGCCCATTCACTTCTGTGAGGTTTTTGACGCATGGGGCATCGATTTCATGGGTCCATTCCCTAAGAGTCAGGGATTTGAGTACATTCTGTTGGCCGTTGATTATGTTAGTCGTTGGGTTGAGGCTATCCCCGCCCGAGCCGCTGATGCGAGGACAGTTTGCAGATTTTTGAGGAAGCACATCATCACGCGGTTCGGGGTCCCACGAGTTCTGATTTCTGATGGGGGGTCTCATTTCATCAACGACCAGGTGAAGGCCCTTGCTAGCGAGTTCAGTATAGACCATCGTGTTGCCACACCTTACCATCCACAGACGAATGGTCTAGCTGAGGTGTCGAATAGGGAGATCAAGAATATTTTGCAGAAAGTTGTCCGCCCTGACCGAAAGAATTGGTCACAGCTTTTGGACTCGGTCTTGTGGGCATATAGGACGTCTTTCAAGACTCCATTGGGCACATCTCCCTTTCGCCTCGTATATGGCAAGCCGTGCCATTTACCTGTTGAGCTGAGGCACAAGTCACTTTGGGCAGTCACTGATATTCTTATGGATCCAGATGGTATGGGAGACCAGAGAAGGGCAGAGCTAGCTGCCCTAGAGGAGCTTAGAGATGCAGCTTTCTCAAGCAGCCTACATTATAAGGAGAAAGTCAAGGAGTGGCATGATTCTCATATCAGCCACAAACATTTTGAGATTGGACAGAGAGTATGGCTGTTTGATGCGAGGCTACGATTATTTCCAGGGAAGCTACAGAGCAAATGGAAGGGACCTTTTCTCGTCAGAAAGGTGCACGACAATGGTAGTATTGATATATCCGAGTTGTCTTCTGAGAGCACCTTTCGAGTGAACGGCCAGGGGCTCAAGCCATTTCTAGATCATGAGCCGCGGGACGTTATTGTCGCCCCTATTCATTTTACGTGAGATGCGGTCTCTTGACTCACATCTTTTGCATCTCACGCCTGATTTTCACTGTTCCTTCGCCTGTATAGATCCAGTTGTCCATATCATTCTATTCTTTAGTCCCACATCCCTTTTCTCATCTTATGATTATGCTATACTTAGGGTGTACTTTACCCTAAGTATAGGGGGGATGTCGGACCTGCGAGTATTCTTTTCATTCGGTTTGCCCCTGTTTTGCTGCCTATACTTAGGGATATTTTACCCTAAGTATAGGGGGGGCAGATTCTGTATCTTCTTCACTCGGATTTCCCTTCATGTACAGCTTGCTATACTTAGGATTAGTTAATCCTAAGTATAGGGGGAAACCACCGAGCTCCTCTCATTCTATTCATTTATTCGTTCCTGTACTTAGCCATTCCTTTTCACTCCCCTTTTACTAAGCACGAGTTATGTCTTCTTCATCGCTCTTGATCACTCTGAGGACATCGTTCGAGCTAAGTATAGGGGGGTGTGTATATATTTCATATATACTTTAGCCATAACTCGTACTTTGTGTGAGTGTGTTAATAAATAAAATGGCTAAAAATCACAAAAATTAAAAAAAAATTTCATGTACATAAACCTCTTTTATCCTTGCACATACATAGCTAGTGTACAAAGTATTTTTGTAAAAATAATTTCAAAAATCTTTTGTGTAAAGCTTGTGTAAATATTTTTGTATCAAAATTATGTATATAGTACAAAATTTTTCCAAAATGTTTTGAAAATCAAGAGTTTACAAAAATCTTGTGTAAATGTGTGTAAATATCTTTTTGCAAAACTTGCACTTCATGCATCATCATCATCCATGATTTCAAAACATTTTTTCAAAAATTTTGCATGATCGTAAATATTTGTAAATAGCATCTTGTGTACATATATGTATATAGTTTTTCCTGGATGAGAGTTGACATTTAAACTAAGCCTGGAATTAAATTGAGAAATGGAGCTTGAAAAAGATCTTAATCCACTTAACTTTAAGAGGAACCTTATAGGACTTAGGTTTAAGGCTTTTCAGGTCCATAAGGACTTAATTCTTTGAGTCCACTAGGCTATGAGCATATGTCATCTTGATGAGCTTAAGTAGAACACTTAACAACACACGCATGACTCTTAGAGACAATGGCTTGACTTGCACCTGCACTTTACACATGGCTCTCCACGGATGAGGTGGTGAGGAGGCAGTTTCCTTTGGCTTGGGGTAGCATATGAGGGTAGTACTTCTAGGCGGAACCTCTCTTCTTCTTCTAGTGAAGGAAGTGCACCTCAACTTGGTCTAGTGGTGATGAAGGCTAAAGACAGAAGCTGTGGGTTGCAATAAAGCTTCAAAAGAGGGATAGTCTACTGGCTCAAGAGGAAATTTCTTGTATATATGCTGCACCATGTAGATATGCTGTACAGAAGTCCTTGAAAAAAATGCAAAAATGCAAAAGAACTCCAAAAAAGTGGTGGGTCGGATTGAAAATTTAATAACCCCACCGGAGTGTATATAGTCAAATAAAGCAAAGCTTATGGTATCCATGTTACATCTCATGAAGCTTGCAGCGGGAGACTTAGCTACACTGGCTAAGCTTCCAAAACTCTATACTTCTTCCCCCTCTTCTTGAGCCGGTTGCACTTGAACTTAGAAGGGAATACCCCGCTTCTCGAGGAAAGAGTTGCTAGACCGAGGCATTAGAGTTACCAGGTTGAGGGAGGCTGTTTCTTTGTTACTTCTGAGGTGGGGAGCCACATATCACTTACACTGCATGGAAAGACTCATGGTCATTAGAGTTTGTGTATGTAGACTTGTTCTGATCTGGTTTATTGAGGAGTCTTGCCCATAGATTGGTGGAACTTAGAGGCTGTTGAGTTTTAAGCTTAAGTCCAAATAAGGTTCCGACACATTAATAATCCAAAGATCTGATCGAGCTCCATATTTCAATTTAATGAAGGAAAGTTTAATAATTCAACCTTGATCCATGTACATCCTCTTTTTCTTTTTCTTTTTCTTTCTTTTTCACTTCTTTTTCAAATAAGTGTTTGCTAAGGGACTAGCAAAATATAGTATAGGGGGGTGATGAATACCCATTCATCACTCTTTATTCTTATATTTTAGCTACAAAACCTATGCAAATGCATGTAGATATGTGTAAATAGGAATAATTAGCAAAAGCATGCATCTTGTAAAAACATATAATTAGCATGTTTTTGTGCAAAAATAAAAGAATAAAGATGAAAAAGAAAAAGAGGGAAATATTTAGAATAAATATTGAGCAACCTAACCCAAGGGAGGGCTCAGCATGGGCCTGACCGCATAAAAACCAAAGTAGAGGGAGATAGGGACTCTAGTGTAAATATTTATGTAAATAAATAAAATGATATTTTCCTCAACCAAAAATATGCTTGTACATATTTTGTATATATTTAGAAACTCTTAAAAACAAAATAAAAATTTAAAAATCAAAAATGTAAAAATATCCCTCCACCATGTGCATAGACCATCATCCTTTATTTATTTAACCCTGTAAATAAATGTATTTATTTTCAAAACTTTTTGTGAATATTCTATGGTATATTTTGTAAATAAAATAAATAAAAAGAAACACAACAAAAATGAAATAAAAATAACAAAAATTAAAATTACAAAAACATATTGTACATATGCCATGTACATAGTTGTATATATCTATTTATTTCACCTATGTGTATAAATAATAAAAATAAAATAAAAATATCCTTTTATTCCTCATTTTATTCTATAAATAAATAAAATATAAAATAGGAATAAAATTGTACAAAAATAATAATTAAAAAATTAAAAATCAAAAACCCTATATTGTACATATACCTATGTATAGCTATATATTATAAACACCTTATTTATATTTCCAAAAATTAATTAAAAATCACCAAAAAATAGAGAAAAATAAAATAAAAATATTTTATGTTTTACGTTTTTGCTAATTCCATCATTTTCTAGCCTAAAATAAAGAAACAAAAATAAAAATACGTGGCTTCTCCTGATTGGTCCACGGGGGATGTTGACCCCCGGTCAACTCCCCCCGCGGACCTTCCTCTTTCGCGGATCGGGTTGTCGACCCGAGTTCTCTGATTTTTCCCAGCCTGATTCGCCTGCCATTCGCGCAAACCCCGGGTCCTAATCCTTCTGCGTGCACCCGAGATCATCGCCCGGAGGTTTGCATGGGGATCCGCGCTCCAAGCTTCACGCCCGACTCCCTTCTAGTCGGACCCCTAGTGATATATAACCTGAGCTCCGCCGCATTTTATTGCTATCTTTGGCTCTCCACTCTCACTCCCGTGACCTCCATAGCGATCCCTGAGGTGACAGCTCGCGATTGCCCTTGTAGCAGTGAGGAGGAGGTGGCCGGACCACTGATCCGGCAACTTTGCGCCGCCGTGCTCCGCCCAGTGCAGGAGCTCGAGCCTCAGGCCTTGGCGACCTTCGAGGCAACGACCAGGAGCTGCCTAAGCTTCAGCACAGCCTTCCACTCCACCTAGGTAGCATTCTAGCTCGCCCATTTAGCTTAATTTCTTGTTTCCCCCAAATTGTAGTTCTGTCGAGTTCCTTTGATTCCAACCATATCGCGTATCTTCTCGATCATCGGAACGCACAGTCACCTTCGCCTTTCCTCCACGCACCTTCTCCGCCCCTTCGTTCAACCCAGCTCGCACAGGAGCTGGGGTTCGAGCTCCACCGTCCTCCGCTCGCCGGAGCTCGCTCGCCCCGACCCACAGCTCACCTTCACCCCACCTAACCGGGTCGAGGCACTTTGCCCTCGACCCGCGAATCTCTTGAGCTACTTTGCAGGTCAAGAGGAGGCCATCTGAGGCCTCCCCACATCCAGGCCAGGAGCTCCCCTCCGTCGACCTCGCCGGAGCCCCTCCAGGGCTCGGCTGGACCATCGGAGGGCACCACCAGCTGCGGGACGACATCGCCGACCTTCTCCGGTCTTCAGAGGCAGCTGAGGAGGACCACAGTACGCGCACGAGGCCGGCGAAGCTCGCCGGCTGAGTGTTCTTCCAGTATCCTCCACCGCCGTCCGATCGCCCGCAAGCTCCAGGTTTCATCTTGATCGTCCATCCACGAAGGAGCAGCCACCGCCCGATCATCCAGAGGGGCGATCTGGACCGTTAGAGCAGAGGAGAGAACCACCAGCACCCGAGGCCGTTCGATCACCCACGTGTCCTCCTCTGCGCCGTCGATCAGGCTCACGTGCGGACGCAGAGAAGCGCCAGCCATCCGAGACCGTCAGATTAGCTACGTGGCGCTCATCCAGCCGTCGACGTAATAAAGGGGTAAATTACCTTAGGCCCCCTCTTAGTTTCTGTTTTACGTGTCAGTCCTGTAAATATTTTAGGAGTTTTATTTACGTAGGGTTAATTGCACATCGGACCTCGTGCTTGATAGCAGTTGCACTTATGCCCATGTATGTGTGAGCCACGTGCTTCGTCACGTGTAGTTTTGGTTTATTTGCAGTACTTATCCTGTAGTTCTGGTTGCTTTATGAATGAATAGAAACTTTCTGGTATTTGCATATATGCCCCTGTGAGTGTTGTATTTGCGCATGTGCGTCTTTTGAGTGGGTTATTTGCAACATAGCCCTTGGACTTTTTGGTACGAGTTACCAAAAGGTCCTAGGACTTGTTTCTATTACCAGAAGGTCCCTGAGTGCCCCAGGCACGCGCCACGCGCATGACTTGCTGGGAAAATTGCACCTGGACCCCCAAAACTTTGGGTATTTGCACTTTGGTCCCTGTGCACAGTGCCCTCTTGTCATTTTTGAATAAAATATCAAATCACCTCCAAATCCAACGAAAATTTGACACATGGCTCCTGCCATGGTGTAGGATTTTTGTAGATTTTTGAGGACATTTCTGATCTTGTTTGTTATTTTTAAAAATTCAAAAACATCTATTTTTGGCACTGTTTAACTTGAAAAATCACAAAAAAATATTAAAACCCCCCTAAAAATTCTATAAAATTAGGTACTGTTTCTTTTGAGTTTCTTGATTTTCTAGCCAATTTTGGCTATTTTTCATCACTGGAAAACACTAAAAACTTAAAAACCCTCAAAAATCCATAAAAATTCCAATAAATGCATTAAAAATCCAAAAACAATAATTTTGGTACTCAAATTTTCCTTGTTTTCTCTATTTTACAGGAAAATTACCTCCAGGTCCCTCTGAGATCCTTAAATATTTTATTTTTGGATTTTGGGGCCTGGCTGGACAGTACCTTGTCTTTTTAGCACTGTTTGATTTTTAGAAAATAAAATACACATCAGAAAAATCCCAAAAATTCACCAAAAACACCAAAAAACATAAAAAACACAAAAACATTTTTTGTCTGAATTTTTGCTTGGTTTCTGATGCATTAAATAATTGTTGAAGTGTGCTTGTTTTTAGTCTTTCTCATTTTCTTCACATATTAAAAATTCCAAAAAAAATTTAAAAACAAATAAAAATCACAAAAAAAATGTTTTCCCTTTTTCTCTGATTCTTTGACTACTTCGTAGGCTTTTTAGCCAATCCGTGCTCCTTGTGTTCGACCCTGGGGACTATACCAGGTTAATATCATAGCAGGGCCGCTGATTTTGTGCTTGATTGATTTTACATGTTTCGAGTGGTCTGATTTTTTTTGATATACTTAGTCTGAGTGGTTGAGGTCGCAACGACCTATATTTCTGTACCTTTACCTTAGTCGCTCGGACGGTTATCAGTGTTTCACTCAGTGTGTTAGCGGGATCCATATCCATCACAATGAAGTCCACAGGAATTTGATGCCCTTGAACGGTGACTATGACATCCTCAAGAACTCCTATTGGTCTCTTCACAGAACGATTAGCCATTTGTAAAATCATCAAGACAGGTTTTAGTTTTCCTAAGTCAAAGTGCTCTAGGATAGCATTAGGGGAGAGATTAATTGAGGCGCCATTATCCAACAGAGTGCGCTCAAAATATAAGTCACCGATTGCGCATTTAACCAAGGATGCCCCTGGATTGTTCTTCTTGGTGGGCGTGAATTGGGAAATGGTATTTGATGTGGCTCGTGGAAGCATATACTTTTCAGTCTCTTCTTGATCTTTCTTATTCTTCTCTTTTGATTTCCGCTTTGGTATGCATTTTTACTTTAAGAAGCGGGAGAAGGCCGGGACTTGTTCGAGGGATTTCAGGAGCGGGATTTCGATGACAATGTCTGAGAATAGTTTTTCTAGTTCTGGATCGATGGTGGATGGTCGAGTCTTTCTTCAGCGAAGAGCTCCGCGAAAGGGGATGGTTATGGTTGGGAGGAAGGAGGAAGCATGGATGTCTCAATTGTTCTTCTTCATCATCAACTTCTCTTCAATTTCTATTTGATCCTCAAAAGCAAGCAGTCTGGTGAAAGCAGATGTGGTTTTCATGTTTCTCAGAGTTACATTATTAATAGATTGGTTTGAATGGGTTGGAGTTTTAAATTCACTTGATTCCTAAGTGGTTGCTGTGTGGTCCCTTAGTTTGAATGGTTTGTTCTAGGAGGTGTGAAAAATCCTTGGTTTTGGTTTTGGAAGCCAGGTGGTGAAGTGAAATACCCAGCAGGTGGTAGACTTTGGAGTACTCCTGATGAGCTAGCATTGTTGGTGTTGGGATTTGGAACAGGTTGAGGCGACAAAGCTGGGGTGTAAGACCTGATCTCGGCAAATTGCCAGGCATTCTCAGAGTTGTCTTGTTGTTGAGCTTCAGTGGCCAATTGTTGTGCTATGGCAAGCTGTTGTATAGCTTGAGCCAAGGCATCAAAATTCACAGCAGTAATGGGTAGTTGGATCTCTGGTGGTGCTATCGGTTGTCTGGCTTGGTAGTGGTTGTTGTATTGTCCTTTCCACCCGGTATTCTGTTGTTCTCTCCATCCTGAATTTTGGGTGTTTGAATATGACCCTCCTTGATTTCTTTGTACCCAATTCACAGTCTCAGGGGTCATGTCTTGATCATAGGTGAATGGGGTGTGGCCAACTTCTTGAATGATACAGTTAGAAATGACACCATATAGGTTGTTTGAGATATTGTTCATAGCCAAACTTCCTATGTCTTGGGTCATAAGATCCATTTGCATGGAGAGAGTTTTCCATTTATCATTGTTTTCCTCGATCGACTCATTGATGGTTTTCTCTTCGTTGACTCTGTGTACTGGTTTCACATGGCTGCTATATTGCTCAATGGAAGAGCTGTTCTCTGAGTTGTTAGCCATTTTCTCAAATAATGGCCATACAAAGTGTTCGTCACGGCTAATATAGTTACCATCACATGATCCATCTACGACTCTCTTGAAATATGTGTCTATACCCTCATATAATAGTTGAACTAATTTCCACTTCGGGATTGCATGATGAGGGCATTTCTTAAGTAGCTCTCTGAAGCGTTCCCAAGCCTCGTGAATGGGTTCGTTGGTCTTTTGTTTGAAGGAAGATATGACTTGTCTTAGGGCATTGGTTTTTCCTATATGTAAGATTTTTTTTTATAAAGGCTTCTCTCAAGGTATCCCATGAAGTGATAGTGGTCCCATAATTCCTCAACCACCGTTGAGCTCGTTCTTTTAGAGAGAATGTGAAGGCCTTCATGTATATGTACTCTTTTTCTATCCTGGGGATACACATTGTATCACAAATTGTTCGAAAGTCTTGGATATAAAGAAAAGGGTCTTCACTTTCGATTCCGTAAAATTTTGGGATCAGAGGGATGGATGTAGGTTTGATTTCAAAGTCTACTACCTCAGGTGGGATCTGGACCCAATGAACTAGATGTTCAAGTGTCGGATTGTAATGTGTGCTTATGGGTGGTCTCCTATCCAGAGGAACTATGACTCAGCGAATGATGGTATTTTTCCTCTTTCTGAAGATGTAATTGTTGGAGGATGAGGTCCATGGGATTCGGGTGGTTTTCTTCTCCCATATCATTTATATCGAGTGTGTTTTCAAATTTTTCACTCGAACAAGATGGGTGAGATAGATTTTGATCTATAGATTGGATCGTAATCTAAGGGTTGTTGCAATGGATTTTTCAGAGATATACGACCTAACATACACAGCACAAACACCAGACAAGTTGTTGATTCACCAACTCACACAAAAATTACTGCGGAAGCAGTTATCTTTTTTATTTAATTTAGTAATTTAACAGATGTTATAAGAGAATTAAGAGTCCTTAATGAAGAGGTAGGTGTGGAAGATTGTGAGAAATCGATATCCTAATCCGTCTGGAGGATCCAGAGTGCGGTACTTAGATCAATGATTTATTCTTCCCACAAGAACATGTGCCCAACACGTCAAGGAGTTACGATTTCTCTCTGCAATCCCACGTAGCACCAGGGATTTTTGTCTCTATCCTAGGATTCTATGTGCTTTGTGAGTTTTGTGTTAATCACCATGTGCATTAAACAAGCACTCATTTTTTTGTCCGCTTTCGCTCGGATCACTGCGGTGATCTTTCAAGCTTATCTTTTTAATTTTATCAAGCACGATTTTGGTGGTCTTTGAATTAGGTTATCAGAGGAAGAAGACCACATGGATGATGCAATCAAGAACTCTTTTTTTTAAGTTTTTTTCGATTTAATTTGGAGCATAAACAAATACAAAAAATTAAAAGCCTAAAATGCCTAAGAGAAAGAGAAGCTTACAGTGCCTGCACTTCTGAGTGACACTAATCCGCAATATTTTATCTTGTTGATGGCGGGCTTTTCCGAGAAGGAGGGAGAAGAAATTACAAAAATTGACTAGGAAAATTACAAGTTCGCTACTAAAATATGCAAGAATCGTCGCCTCCATTTTTTCCTTTTTGGAATCCAAGTACCTGGAAATAAAAATTGCAAGGATTAGAAGATAAACAATATGATAAGAACAAAGAAAGAAAAAATTGCAAATGTTGCCTAAGTCCCCGACAACGCCAAAATGTTAGCACGATTTTACGCGGTTAAAAATGTGCTTTTAGCACGTCGTTGTCGTTCCACGAAAAATTGTTATCAAATAAATTAAATTACAACTACGAGCATGATCGGATTTTAGAAAAAATGTACGCGGCAAGTAGAGGTTCATATCCGCAGGGACTAAGCAAACTCACTTTTGTTTCTTCTCTCAACTTGATTCAAATTTTAATCTCTTATGATGAAAAATAAAATTATGAGAAAATGCGATCTATGGTGAAAGTATTTTCGAAAATTTAACTGAGCAATTGTGATTACGAATGCATGAAATGAGGGAGTGGGAAATGAATCACGGATAGATATAAAAGAAATAAGATGACACTTGCAATATTTCAAAATATAATAAAAGATATGAGAGTTGTGATGCATATTAGAATAGATAAAATACATTATCAAATAAGTGTTACATCTTAAACAAGAGTAACGAATATAACAAAATGCAAATGATATATAGAAAATGAGAAAAGAGTTCTTCTCTCTTGGAGCTTTTGGAATCCAGATCAGAGACAAGGACAACGACAATGATAGAAATGACACGAAGACCAACGTAGAGATGGTTACGCGTGCGAATGCATGAAGATTGCCGCGAGTTGTTGCCGGGTAGGAAGAGGGAGGTGACGTACGGTTGCTCCATGGGCATGGGAATTGTGAGGTTTGTTGTGCTCCATGTGCATGGGAAAGAGAATTGTGGTGCCCCATGTGCAACCAGTAAAGAAATGGTATATTACCTTCATGCCCCTCTCCATTTCTTTCCAACAAAATATGTGTAGAGCCAAATTGGATGTATAATTGTGTGTGGCTGAATGTGATGTTTTTATTTAATGACCATACATTTTTTATTTGGATACATAAAGTATTTCAATGATTAATTGAATGATTGGAATGTGGTATTATATAATTAACGTATAAGAGAGAATTTGTTCCTTTAAATTAATTGTACATTTTAGAGGTGGTTTCCCCATTGTATTTGTAGAATAAATGATATCTGGATTAAGTGGTATTGAGGTGTATGTGTCTGATATTAATGAGATTCTTCATGTAATTTGTATGGTATTATACCATCATAGTATATAATCATCACTACTCTCACGGGTGGTGGGTTGTCCTGGACGACTACGATTAAGTCTTTCTCATTCAGGGCAGCATTTGATGTGGTTAGAATAAGGGCTGAGCCAGGGGTCTGGGCTCCCCTTCTGTGGCACAACAAAGTGGTGCCGAGGCATGCTTGAGTCCTCTACCGTGCTATCCTGGACAGGCTGCCGACGCTCAATAGGCTATCTAGGCATGGTCTTGCTACCATTGGGGTATGCTACCTGTGTAGCCAATAACCTGAATCTCGCATTCATATTTTTTATAAACTGCCCTGACTCCAATGCGATTTGGGATGAGATTGGAAATGCCCTTGATCTGCATTCGATTGCGGATACCGAACTGCTTCAAATGTTGGACTGCTGCAAAAATTTTTCTTGTGAAGCTAGGAAGCTGAAGTTCATGGTGGCACGCGCTGCGGCCACTTGGGTCATTTGGCTGAACGTGACGCAAGATGAGCTTCTTTGCAGAGTAGTTCCGCCATCGAAACGACTAGAAGAATCATTGCCATTGTGGATGCTTTTTTACCCGAGTGCTAATCAGTTCTAAATTCTTGCCTTGTAGAGGCGCAAATTGTAGGAAAGCTACATCTCTTATCTTATCGATTGTTTTTACTGCTTGTGTTGCGGAAAGCACACTTGTAAGTTGTAACTACTATTTCTCGCGTATGTGCATATTTGCTAATCGGAAAGAAGGTATTTACCTTCGGTACCGATTGAGGAAAAAATTGGGGAGGAGCGCCGTTGCTCCAAACGATAGTGGGAGGTCCTCCCGCTCCAGCTGTGGGAATCCTTCTCCCTCCTCCCCGTCTCCGGCCTCATATGTTCTATCGTCTGCCGGACGTGGCTCTCCACCCTCCGCTCCGTGCGCTTCCTCTCCTTCTACCTCTCCCTCCCCCACCCCAAGCAGGACCTCCTCTTCCTCCTCTTCTCCATCCCGTCCTCCGGTACCGTCCCCACCGTCGCAGCCTACCATCCCATCCTCGACCTCTGCCCCCCCCTCACCCTCCCCCTTCCTCCGCTTCCACGCCTCCGGTGGCTCCCGCCTCCTCGTCGAAGATCCCTCCGGCTGCCTTGTCACCTCCAATCCCTTCACTTCCACCGCATTCCGCATCCCCTACATAATCGCCCTCCACTCTACCCCCATGTTCTCGCTCTCCTAGACCGCACTTCCTCCAATTATGCCATCATCGCCATCTCCACCTCTGACCGCATCCGTTCCCAGCTCTACGACTCCTCCGTCACGCAATGGGTTCCCACGGGAGAGCTCGACCTCCGCGTTGCATTGATCACCAATGCGACTATTGCAAGAGGCGGCATGCTGTTCTGCCTCTCCGAGGTCCCAACAGGCTCCTCAAATTCGACCCCCGGAGTGAGGAGTGGGGCGTGGCGGACGCGGCAGTGCCATCGCTTGTGTGCCCGCATGTGGTGGGTTTCGAAGATCGGTTGTGGTTGCTGGGGGAGTGGAGGAGTTGGGGGAGGTTTATGGGATTGAGGTCTGGTAGATGGAGTGGGGGAAGGGGTGGAGAGAGACGAGGAAGATGCCGGAGGGGTTGTTCTTGAGGTTTTCCGGGTTGGATATGAATAATTTTGAGGTTGTGGATATGAGGGGGATTGTTTGCTTCTGTAATGCGTCCATGGGAGCATGGTGCTTTGCGATTTGGGGAGTATGAGGTGGTGGACTGGAGGCCTGCGCCGTGCCCGTTTGCTGTTGCAATGGGGAAGGAGGCATGGCTGCCGTGGAACTGAGAGTTGAGATGTTTCTTTCCCGCTAATCAGAGGTAATAGATATTTCCTTTTGTTTTGGGTTCATTTTACTGCTCGCCAAAGCTCGTCTTGCTAGAAATGATAGTGAATAGTCTGAGTTGTCTTACATGTGATTTTTAATAGTAAACTGCAAGATTGGAAGCCCCGTTCTTCTTTCGCATAATAGTTGGAAGTAGAACGAACAACATTCGTTTCTGATAAATATAAATCTTAAAGTGAGTTTATGAATTTCTTCGAAGTGCTTGCAAGCGTCTGATGGCCAGGGAAGAATGATTGTATCTATTGGAGTAAGGTTGAATCCTCTTTCTTAGGTCTTGTTAAAAAATAAACATGAGGAAGTGTAACATGGAAAAAGATAAAGAAGAATAAGAACAGCGGGATCTACGTGGAATCCTACTCTGTGAGGAGTGGGATGAAACCATGGGAGAAGGTCTCAAAAGAACAGGTTTCTCTATTGACTTTCTCAATGGTTACAGGAAGTTTGGGGCTCCTTATATAGCCTCCTCAAAGCCTCCAAGTCCCACCACTGGTAGATCTGGGACTAAACCCAGTGGCGAGGTAAATGAATCCTGGATAGATCCATTTACCCACCTATTAAATAAGTGACGCATGCTTCAAATACTCTAACACTCCCCCTCAAGCTGGAGCATGCAATGCTCAGCTTGGACAAATAGAAGGAAACTCAACTCACAATACATGGCACCACAAACAACATCAACTCAACGCGCACAACTGCTGCAGTCGAGGACGTTGCTTCTCATGGCGTGCATGTGAGGAGGACGAACGTGCTGGAGTGTGAAACTGGGTCTCTCCCATCTGGTTCAGAGAATGGTACTCTACTCTGGAGTCCCTATGATACCACATGAAAACCCTTGCCCTCAATGGCATAGGGAATGGTCCTCTGCTTTGGAGCCCCTATGGTTCACATGAAAGCTGTTGCCGAACCAACAAGAATGATGGCATGCATCATCGTCGAATCTAAATCTGAAAAATGTAGAGTTTGATCAAATGGCTGGTCTCTAACAGATCTAAAACTATAATATAAACCTATAACTCTACATATACCCCTTCTTTCTCCCATACTGGTCGGAATGACATTGTTGACCAAGTTGGGAATGAAGGATACGAGGAATCCTCAAGCGCATCACGGAAGCGTGTTGATCACATCTCATGCGATCAGGGCGGCTAGTCGCATTAGTCGCTAGATGCAGCAGAAATTAAAAATTTTCAATCAAATGATGAAACCACATGATCACAAGAACATTTCTTGGATCGTTTCATCAAACTACAAAGTATTAGAAATACCTCTTGAAGCGTGGTTGCGATCATTAGATCTCTAAAGCAAGAGATCCTCCTGACTCAAGTCCGATCCACGAAGATGTCACTTGCGGGCGCGATGATGAGACACATTCCTCGCGCAATCCTCGATGAAGATCCAAGCCTTGAATCTCCTGATTTCGTCCAACGAAATCCGTCGATGGAGATCCACGAGCAATCGAAGCGACAACAAATTGGCGTGGAGACGATTGCTTCTTCCCTCAAAGCACAAGGTGGACGACCACCTTAGAAAGAGAGAGGACGAGAATGAGAGAGAGAGAGAGAGAGGAAGAGTAGGCATGTACTCTCGTTATTTTTGTGTACCTTGTAGAGGCTAGGGTTGCCCTCTTTTTATATTAGTTTGGAAGTCCATGGATCACAATCCATGGCATATACCAAATCAATGGTTAGATTGATATGTATATTAAATCAATGGCCATGATAATTGTTGTTCAAAAACAACAACATATTAATTTATTTTAAATTAAATATATGTTGCATTATCATCAACATAATTTAATTCAATAAATAAATCAATAAATATAGGATAATGAGATATTAATTAAAATAGGATAATAATCCTCTAAGATATATGGGACGTCACCCATGACTTGGTCATGGGTGACGCCACCTCATGCCCATGGTGGATTATCTCCTCCTTTTAATTATATCATTATATCTTGTTTATCTTGTGACATTATCCACTAAATTAATTCTCAATTAATTAGTGTATATCTATTGCAAAATTATCCACTATTAATTCCCAATTAATTAGTGTATATCTATTGAACAACTATCCACTAAATTAATTCTCAATTAATTAGTGTATATCTATTGCAAAACTATCCACTAAGTTAATTCCCAATTAATTAGTGAATATTTCAATCATGCCATTGAAAATATGTGAATCATATTCACAACCCAAACTAAATTGTAAATTACATTTCCAATTAATTGCTTAGTGAATCCAATTCACACTAACAATTAACAAATGCTATTTACAAAGGTGCTCTCTCTAATATATTATAAATCACATTTATAATATATGCTCAGATATTATGGATAGCACTATCTACAATTTGCATTTCCTTGATAATTAAATCCTATTTAATTATCTTGGATAATCATTCTCACAATATGAATCATATTCATATTATTCTTGATAATTAAATCTCATTTAATTATCAACATCTTGTTGCTTGGATATATATAATTCATCAAATGAATTATTCTTGAACTCCTTCAAGAATAATGTGCTTTCTCTGCAGATACTTGGAGATAAGGACAGGGCGATTGTATTGTTCCACGTATAGTGACTTGGATGTTGAGATCTCATCTCAAATCCAGATCTTACGTACCTCCCACAGATGCTTGATTAAATCAAGACCGTAAATCTAATCTTCTCATTGTATCTGAATCTCATTCAGATCAATGTCCAACATTTGGACCAAGATTAGATTGCTTGTCTACTGAGAGGAGCCATTAAAATCTAAACGTGTTTCATCACTCCCTCAGAATGGAAGCGTCATGGTTATACAATCGTTTATGATCTTATCACCCTCAAGTATTCCCAATACTTGTACATCCTGCATACTAGAAGACCTATGATCAACCTGAAGATTAAGATCAACTTTACACTGTTTTCTTCAGGGTTTTTGATCACCATGTTTCTCAATTTGATCACTGGGAATCGGTATCGATCATATGCTTTCCCAAAGCATATATCATACCTTCAAATTCTTGTCATGCTTCCAAAGCACGACGACCATGCATGGAATTTGATCGGTCCCTTCACCTCATAAGTGAGCTCATGTCTTCCGGTTCATAAGTGAACCTGTATGATCCCTTTGAGAGATCGTATTACTCATATGCCCTTACATGCACACCAGCGCGCCGGTATATGGACCTTGGTCAGGTCATCAACCTATTGGTCTGCCAAATATACACACACAGACATATAATAACACATCTGTCTCTGGTCAGAGGATGCGTGTCTATGTTGTGATAGCATTCGACATAGGACTTAGGTTATCTCGATCTTGTTAGGTCAACCCTTTGACCTAATTAATCTGACACCTCCGAGTCATTATTCCCATGCAGAGGACCTGCATCAAGAGATCGGTCAGATATCAGCCTATGTGAGAAAGGATTGCCATCTCCTACTCAGGCTGGAGATTATCTCTTAACAATCATTTGACGATACTTGATGATTCCTCAATCTAACCCTTTAGATATTCATCCAAGCACCAGCCTCTATGATTCAACTATTGAATCAACAACTGTATGATTATTAAGATGGCCATGGTATATAACCCTAATTGTACAGAGGGACCTATTATGCAAATTATTTATTCTTCATTTTAGATCAGGGAATGATATGTGCAATAACATTTATTGCATAATGGCTCGACGTGGGCTCGCATGTCCAACAATCTCTCACTAGCCCAAAGAGCCATTAATGGGCTAATCATTTAAACCCACACTCATTTGACAATCATAGGCTATTTTAGAAAATAGCTAGGTAAGCATATCAGTCACTCTGTTCCCGCGAGACGACGCCAAGTCCTTTTACGGCACTTGCATATCCCGAGTAACAGTACTCGCATCTAATGCGAATGTTGCATCTTATGCAATCAATACTCAATTTTGATAAAGCAATTATAGTGTCCTTAACACTATTGCTCAATAATTATTATAACCAGTATTTCCATAATCCTTATCAGAATACCCTTATTCCTGGAGATCACTATCTCTTATGGTATCCACAGTTAAGACCTTTTAGATCTCTATCTATAAAGTCTTAAGTTTTTGAAGATAAGACTTTGAGATCACTATCTCAAAAATCTTGTCATATATGAAGATTTTGTTATTATTGCAATCAAGTGTTTTCTATCCATAGTAGGGCAGATATCTGGTTTTTGTACACATCTAGCATACACTTAGCTTCTCGTAACTGATGCACAAGTGAAAGCAGTTCTAGCATTCATTTCCTTAACTCTTTGAGGTGCTATCCCTTTAGATAGGTCAGTACCAAATCTTAAGGTAAGAAAGCTTTTTTTGGAATTTCCAGAAAATGGAACATGTCCAAGGTGCACTACAAATGTGATAGTCCCAATACCCTCTTTCTCTTTGCTTCTGAACACCTTCAGAACTAAGATCCAAGAGGCATCTTTGAGATCATATCTCAAGGTATGGAATAGCCAGATCATAAAACACTTATTATCATCCTTATATCATTCCAAATGATTAGGATATTATCTACATTTAGCATGATGAACACAATGGCACTCCCACTAAGCTTCACATGGTACATCAAGATTCTATCTGAAATCATAACATTTATAATTTCATCAAATCTTATGTTCCAACAACAAGATGCTTATTTGAGTCTATAGATGGATTTCTTTAGCTTTCACACCTCACTTTCCCCAATCATGAAGCCCTGGGGCTACTTCATGTGAATATCCTCAGAGAGGTATTCTTAGAGGAATGCAATCTTGACTTACATCTTGAAGATGTGATAGTCAAGTTGTGTAGCTAAGGTTAGCAATATTCTGATGATTTTAAGCATGGTCACCGAAAGCAAGTCTTATTGCAAGCAATGTCTTCTCTTCTGGTGTGTAGCTCATGGCTACGAACCATGCTTTGAACTCATCAGGTTCCCTCTTCTCTTGAAGATCCATTTACACTTTAAGTGGTCTTACCCTTATAGGTGGATCCTCTAGGGTCCATATACAACATTTGTATATGTAGTCTACTTTAGACTTTATTGCTAATATCCATCTTTCCATGTCATGATCCTCAGGAGCTTCATCACATGAAGTCCGATCATTGTCAGACTTAACTGACACATGGAATACATCCTCAAACTCATTTGAAGAGGTATTAGTGCTTCATCTTTAATTGTCCCTTTTAGTTTCCGATTTCAGGAGCCTCATTATCTTCTCAAGATCAAATGAGTTCCTACACTTCATTTTTTGTCTTGATTCTCAAGAGAGTCATCCTCCAAGAATCACATTCTCATAGATGAGATCTTTTAAGAATCTCAGGGTTATAAAGTAGGTGTTCAATACCATCCTTTATTTTCCTAATAAAGTAGCACTCTCAAGTGCTAGATTCCAGCATACTTGCATGGAATCTTATTAAGGATATATATGTAGTCTCTACACATATATACCTGGAAACTAAGGGATAATTATGCTAAAATTCATCATTGATCAAATCATGTCACACATGATCCAATTGTACCTCTCTACAACTCCATTGAATTTAGGTGCGTTAGGAGGATTGAGATAGAAATTATATTCATATCTTCATGAGGTATTCTTTGAATTCATCTAATATGTACTTGCTACGTTGGTTAGATCAAATTCATTTAATCTTCCTTCAAACTTTGGTTCTAAACCAAAATTGTGAAATCTTTGAACATTTCAAAGGTTTCTCAGGTGAAGAGAAGAAATCTCATATCATACATAATCATCAATAGATATCACATATCCATAATGTTTACTATGATATAGACGATTCGCATACATCAATATGTATGAGATCCTGAATACCTTGACATCTTACACCTTTCCTAAGAGAAGGGTGTATTGGACATTCTTCGAATACAATATTCACAAGTATGTAAGATTTGAAATTTTAGACATTCTAAAGTTTCATCTCTTACTAGTCTATTGATCATATCAATATACATATGTCCAAGACTCGATGCCAGATCATTGTCAAATGATCTTCATCCTCCTATTGATTTATCAAGGTTTGATTTTCAGTATTAGAAATCTTAATGAACCATTCATTAATTTTCTAATTTAGTAGAGTCCACTAGATGTCAGATTACTATTTGAAATATATATCCATCATAACTTTTATGATAGGTTTATTCCAGAATTCATGTTTATTTCCAACATTTAGAAATAAACTATGAGTGTAATCTTATATCTAGGTCATAGAGACATTCTCTAAGACAAAAGGGCTCTCCCACTGAAAATATGAAGTCCATCTGTCTAATAGAGATTGTTGCAACAATTGCATCAAAATCTATGTAGATGACTATTAAACCTTAAGATCAAATTTCTAATCTTCTAATATATATATGCAACCAATTGCAAGTGTCATTAGAAGATTGAGATACAATTATCAGATTTTATCTTATGAAATAAGTAAGTCAAAGTCAATGATTATATGTAGATTATTCTGATGCTCTATCTGAGTCCTTCGCTAAGGATTTTAGACAGACTTGATAGTCATACTATCAACACATCAACTTATTACAGTATTGGCATTCATCCAACTCTTTGGATGTCATATGGAAGCCACAGAAGTACAATCAACTCTTTGACTTTCCTTCTCACATGGGTCCGACCCACGCTTCCACTGTGCTCTCTTCATCTATAAACAACCATTGTTCAAGACAAAGAATCTCTTACATTGAATTCAAAAGATTTCAATATAAGAGCACTTCAACATTTATACATGCTTCATTAAATTCATACAAAATGATTATTATGAAGCTTCATGAATGACTTGAGTATAGATAGTAGAATGATGACACTCATCATATCTACATACATCTTAACTCTTTGAGACTTAGGTTCAAGTAGGTATTCAAACATTTTGAATACATCATCTCTTTCGAGCCACCATTCTGCATAATGCAGAGAACCATGTCATTCATGATTAAACGTCTAGAGCTCATATGTATGCTAGAATATCTTCTTAGATTTTATAAGGATTATTTGACAATTGTGATCATCATCGACATGTCACTTCCAAAGTACACTCGATGAAAGATCAAGACTATAGAGACATACAAACCCTAAGGTGATGTCTTATTGTCTTATATAATTGTCATTCCTCATTATGTTGAGGAAACTTGCACATTGCAACCACATACATTATGTGTCCAATTGCAAGTACAATATCTGGATCATGAGTTCAATCCATGATATTTTAATGGTTATTATTGAGTATAACATTGATTGGGTTTAATGAATGATTATCTGAAATAAGAAATTTGCATAAGGGTATATATAATATATATACATGTTTTACTATGATTTGGGAATTTTTATATCAAAGTTGTCTTGCCTTGTCAACAATGAAAGATCATTCCCTTAATCACTTTCAATGTAAGAGATATTCTTACCATTATATCTCTAGCAAGATTTGGGATCTCCTTTCCTATCTTCGTCACATCCCAATAATATGAGAACTTGCGACTCCGATAAAAAGAAGCGGGAACACATTCCGCCTTGCAAGTCCAACTTTGTGTGCACATTTGTGTGCATCTTACGCACATCTGTATGCTTCCTCCGTGCATATTTGTACGGTTTTAGTGCATCTGTGTGCGTCGTTGTCGAGATGAGGATGGTTGTATGAGTCTACCGATACAACCAATCCTCTATATGTGATTGTGTCGACTCATTTAGATTGGTCTACTCCTCAGTTTTGTTTCGGATTTCAGAGTTCTTGCTACCATGTCGGAGAGCAAGGGTGATGTTTTTTTGCCCAGTACCTTCAAGGGCACGGCTCCCATCGTGGAGATGGATGAGACCAATTACGAGTTGTGGTCCATGCAGTTTCGCACCCTGATGCAGTGCCATAACAAGGAGCATATTCTGACGGATCCAGAGCCAGAGGACAAGACTGGGGCTAATGCTTCTTGGAAGCAAGATGATGTCTATGCTTGCATTTGGCTCTCCGGGACGCTCACACAGAGATTGCCAATGATATTGTCAATCAACCCACAACAAAGGCTACGTGGGATATCTTAGCAGCCACGTATGAGAAGATAAAAAATGAGAGCAAAATCAATTTGATATTTTTTCGACCAAGCAGAATGGTCAACCTCCTCACGCACACTTCTCACATCTTAGAGGCATGTTTGAGTGTCTGCATAGCTTCATGCCTATTACTATTATCACTGAGCAACAACTAGCATATCAGAATGCAATTATGATAGGAGTATTTTTGTCATCTCTGGACTCTAAGTACAATGCATCACGCACTCAACTACTTACTGGAGAGATGATACCTCTGATGGAGGGGGTTTACAAGAGGCTGAGCAGAATTACTACATACTCTACTACAATGGCTCATACTCCTTCTGTTATGACAGCCTCTCGGCAGAGGGGGTACTTCGCAGTTCCGTGACCGAAGACCATGTGGTCGAGGAGGAGGTCGTTAGCGAGGTCCATGTTCACATTGCAACCATCCTAGTCATTCTGATGAGACATGCTATCAGAAGCATGGGTATCTTGCCTCTGCTCGAGTTGCTGAGCAGACCGAGCCTACTTCTACTCCTACTCCGGTTCATGATGTACGCTTTGATGATATTGTTTCCAGCCTGCGAGAGACGACGACTACTCCTACTACGCCTGAGGGTCTTCATATGGCGCACATATTGCTAGAGCCTCTTTGAGCTCGTCAGGTTTTGCTTATGCCCTTATCGGTAGTAGCAGTTCGGATTTGTCTAATTGGATCATGGACTCTGGAGCATCTCATCATATGTGTGTCGATCGAGCACAGTTTACTTCTTACAGGTCTATCCATCCGGGTAGATCAGTGGTGATTGCCAATGGGGTTCATCTGCCCATTGTTGGACTGGGGAAGATTGTTCTAGCTCCCTCAATGCATATGCAAAATGCCTTACATGCTCCAGCATCTCAGATGAATCTTTTGTTTATTAGTTAGATTACAAAAGATTACCATTGTCGTGACATATTTGACTATTCCTCTCTTTTGTTTTAGGACATACTCACGGGAAGGGTGATTGGATGTGGCCGTGAGCAGAGGGGATTTTACAGACTTGTCCAACCTCCCTGTGCGGGGGCTGCTACTATCCCTTCTGGATCTGTTTCCCTGTTTATGTGGTATCTTCGCTTTGGACAACTTCCTCTGCAGAAGCTGTGTCATGTCCTTTCGCAGATGTCTACTCATACTAGCTTGGAGTGTGAGGCGTGTCAGCTTGAGAAGCACCATCGTTCCTCTTTTCCGAGTCGTCAGAGTCGTCACAATAGTCAGTTGTTTGAGTTGGTTCACTTTGATATATGGGGTCCTAGTCGTGTTCCTAATCATTAGGGACATCGGTTTTATATAGTCGATGTAGATGATTTTTCTATATTATCTTGGTTATTGCTGATGAAGAATAAGTCTGAAGCTCGTCCTGTTATCAAATCTTTCCTTATTGAGATTAATAATAGTTTTTCTGTTGCAATTTATTCATTCTGAAAATGTCTTGGAGTTCTCTACTTTACGGTTGTCTAATTTTCTTAGATCTATCGGTGTTATTCATCGAACTTTGTATGCTTACACTTCGTAGCAGAATGGTGTTGCTGAACACAATTGTCGTCATCTTTTGGATGTCACAATGACTCTTTTGATTCAAAGTTGAACTCCTCATTCGTTATGGGGTGATGCGATTCTCACTGCATGGTACTTGGTGAACCATATGTCGTCTACTATCCTTGGAGAAAAAGTTCCTTTCTTAATTGCGTTTCCCGAGAAGGACTTATTCTCCCTTACCCTCAGAGTTTTTGGATCGGTTGCTTTTGTCCACAATTTTACTTTGTTCGTGACAATCTCTCTCCTAGAGCGGTCAAATGTGTGTTCGTCGGTTATTCTCGTACCCAAAAAGTGTATAGATGTTTTGATTCTATTGGGAGAAAATATTATTTGAGTGTTGATGTCACATTTTTTAGTCTATTATGTATTTTTCTCCTACAGGTGATGGGTTTGTCCAATGCTAACTCTAGTGAGGATATCTTTATTCCACCATCTCCGTGATCGTCACCGAGAACCACTCATGTTGAGTCTCAGTCACCTCTACCTCCACCTCCGGCTACCCATACCCAATTCCTACCTCGATTTGACATTCGCAGGTCCTGTACTCGTCCCTATGTTCCTACGCCTTCCCCGTCATCCAGTACGCCCCAGGTATGTAATGAACACATTGTTTCTACTGGTGGCATTGATGCTTTGCTTCATTCGCAAGATACTACACATGAGGAACTGCTGCCAGAGAATAGAGAGGTTGATGACCTCGATGTACCTATTGCCTTAAGGAAGTCACGCCGTAACTGTGCTACATATCCTCTAGCGACGCATGTTTCCTTGGACCATCTGTCATAGGAGTACAAGAGGTTTGTTGCATGCTTTTCAGCTATTATTATCCCACGAACATATCAGGAAGTCATACAAGATAACAATTGGGGACTTGTCATGGAGGAGGAGATGGTCGCTTTGCAATCTCGTGGCACCTGGAGTGTTATTTCTGCCCCTCCAGGTGCATCTATTGTAGGATGCAAATAGATCTTTACGGTGAAGCATCAAGCTGACGATAGTATGGATCACTACAAGGCAAGGCTTGTGACACGTGGGTTCACTCAGACTTATAAGGTGGATTATCAGGATACCTTCTCTCCAATGGTCAGACACTCAACATTACTCATTCTTCTATCTGTTGAAATATTCGTTGTATGCGCTATATGAGTTGTAGAGGGTAAATGGATCCCGGAGAAGATCCATTTACCCCATCCATATGTTTAGTCCCACATCTACCAGTGGTGGGACTTGGAGGCTCTGTGGAGGCTATATAAGGAGCCCCAGACCTCCTGTATCCATTGAGATAAAGAGCAATAAAGCATATGCCCCTTTGAGGGCTTCTCCCGTGGTTTCATCCCACTCCTCACGGAGCATATGCCCCTTTGAGGGCTTCTCCCGTGGTTTCATCCCACTCCTCACGGAGTAGGGTTCCACGTTAAATCCTGATGTTCTTATTGTTCTTCTTTGTCCATGTTCGCTTATGCATGTTTATTTCCTAACATGGTATCAGAGCGAGTCGATTATCGAGGATTTCTAAGTTTTTCATTTCAAGATTCGTTTTTTTGGTGCGTTATTCTTGTAAGTTATTATGGAGAGTATTATTCTATTCTGGGATCTTGCCATGTTCTAAAGATCTAGGGTTTCATGGTTTCGTTCTGCCATGCACTGGAGCACCGCCCTCCTCTTCAAGTCCACCCCATGCCGCAGTCCCCTTTGGCACGGCTAAGCGGCCCTTCCTAGCTGGCGGCTCTAACATCACGATCTCCTCCTGACGACACATCTCGCAAGTTCTCCAAGATCTGGGCGGCGCTCAGCAAGCCCATCCTTCAACAGCGAGCCCGCAACACACAGGCGACACGCCAAGCGGCGAAGGCGTTCCAGCCCCCAGGCGAGGAACCCATTCTCACTTAAGGGCACAAGCGGCGACGTCAATCCCTTCAAAGCATACTCTAGCGCACAGGCGAGCCCTCCGATCCATCTCCTTTGAAATCAAGCGGCGCCATCCTGGCGAACTCCAGGCGCATCAGGCAGATCCTCGAGACCCTTTGCCTTCTCTGCGCTCCTTCGTATTTAGGCACGCAGACCCACAAGCACAAATGGCACAGTCCAGGGAGCCCTACCTCCGATCTCTAGCTGCGTGCCCAAGACAACCTCGTGCGGGCGGCGCAATGGTTCACCCCTTCCAACGGCGACCCGCGTGTGCTTCAGTCCCGAAACGGCGGCTTCCCCCCTGCGCATGAACCCCCTACGTGCACACGAGCCCCTACGCAAAGCCCAATCTCCATGCGCACTTCTTCAGCCTGATCTCTAACGGCTATAGGTCTCGCAGCTCCCATCAGTTTTCCCAGGTGGCAGCATACGAAGACCCCTCGGGGGTGCATCTCTCGTTCGAGTAAAAAGGGTTCCCACGTTGGGAATTCTAAGGTTAATGGGCCAAAATTAAAAAAAGAAGGGGCCTGTTTATAGAAGGGAAAAGAAGGAACGACTCTTTTGGGCCTTTTTGGCATGTATGTGATTTTTAAAAAAAAAGGGAAAAGAAGAGAAAAAAAAGAGAGGATTTCTAAAAAAATGAATTTTTGAAAACGCACGTACAAAAGAAAAGTTGTACGTAAAAGGAAAATTTTTGGATGGCTATTAAAAAAATGGAAATAGCCGGAAAAAAAATACAAGAAAAGCCATAAAAAAATTGTTGAATATACTTAAAAAAGTATTTTTTAAAAAAAAATGTGTCACGACTAATTAAAAAATGAAAGGTTGCAAGAAAGTTTTGAGAATGCACATGTTTTTCCCATTATTTTCTCTTCTCTCAACTTGTCGACGTTTATGTTTTCCGACCAGTATGGGAGAAAGAGGGAGTATTATGTAGAGTCACAGGTCTATTCCATTGTTCTATGATACATATTCAGATGTCAGATTCCAGGCCAATCAGTTGTTCAGACTCAACAATTTTCAGATGAAGATTCTCCATACGCAAGATTCAGACTCGACATTCAGATTTCGAGTCCACAGGTGTGATGCGCAATTGTTCAAATTCGATAGATTGGTCAGAGTCTAAGTTCGAGGCACTCCATGATTGAGTGGCCCGTTTTCGAGTTCTTCAGTGAGAGACTCATTTTCAGACACACATGTTTGCGGTGAATTTCAGATGAGCACATGTTTGCTATCTTTTGTTGTTGTTTTCCCCATCCATTCTTGTTATTTCGGCCAGAGTTTTCATGTGAACCATAGGGACTCTAGAGTAGAGGACCATTTCTTATGCCATGTTGGCAAGGGTTTTCATGTGGTATCATAGGTACTCCAGAATAGGGTACCATTCTTTGTGCCAGATGGGAGAGACCCAGTTCTCCAACGAGGGGACTTTTTTTAAACTCCATTCTCCAGCGACCGTGGACTCCGACGAGGATTGCACTTCTACGGCCTTTTCCAGTTGCCTCTTTTCGTAGATGGAGCAGTTGTCCACATTATTGTGGCGGGCTAGAGTACTCCGACGAGGAGACTCATTTTTAGTTGCAGTGACTCTGATAGGCGCAGTTCAGAGCACATGCTCTCCGACGAGGAGATTCATCAGACTCACACTTCATCCTGTTCGTCCTCCTCACCTGCACGGCATGAGAAGTAACGTCCTCGACAACAACAATTGTGCGCGTTGGATTGATATTGTCCGTAGTGTCCTATAGCGTGAGTTGAGTTTCTTTCTGTTTGTCCAAGCTGAGCATTGCATGCTCCAGTTTGAGGGGGAGTGTTGGAGTATCCGTTGCATGCGCCATATGAGTTGTAGAGGGTAAATGGATCCTGGAGGAGATCCATTTACCCATCCATATGTTTAGTCCCACATCTACCAGTGTTGGGACTTGGAGGCTCTGTGGAGGCTATATAAGGATCCCCAGACCTCCTGTATCTATTGAGAGAAAGAGAAATAAAGCATATGCCCTTTGAGGGCTTCTCCCGTGGTTTCATCCCGCTCCTCACGGAGTAGGATTCAACGTTAAATCCCGCTGTTCTTATTGTTCTTTATCTTTGTCCGTCTTCGCTTCCGCATGTTTATTTTCTAACACTATCTGTTGCTATTTCACGGGACTGGCCTCTTTACCAAGTAGATGTAAAGAATGTGTTTCTTTACGGAGATCTACAAGAGGAGGTTTATATGCAGTAGCCACCAGGGTTTGCTATTGAGGGGGAGTCTCAGAAGGTGTGTAGGCTCCACAAAGCGATTTACGGCCTGAAGTAGAGTCTGAGAGCTTGGTACCATAAGCTTTCGGAGTTGACAGAGCATTAGGGGTTTGTCTGGTCCACTGCAGATCACACGCTTTTTGTTCAAAGGACGCATAGAGGTGCTGCTGTTATTCTCGTTTATGTTGATGATATTATTGTCACATATTATGATGAGCAAGGTATTCAGTCAGTCAAGGAGTTCCTAGGTCGGCAGTTTGTGACCAAGGACCTTGGCAATCTTCAATACTTCCTTGGATTAGAGTTCACCAGGAATCAACGTGGTCTTGTGATGACCCAAAGGAAGTTTGTTACTGATCTGCTAATAAAGACATGTATGAAAGGGTGCAAGCCTGCTACTACTCCTATGGATCCAAGTATGAGATTATATGATGATGACACTGAGGAGATGGACAAGAGAAGATACAAGGAACTGGTTGGGAAGCTACTATAGGCTACCATCACTGGACTAGATATATCCTTGGCAGTGGGCAAGGTGAGACTGTTCATGTATGAAGGTTCATATGGATGCTATCTATATGATTTTGAGATACTTGAAGTCTTCACCATGCACTGTCCTTATATTCAGCAGAAGCACCTCTCTTGATATGACAACATGTGCAGACTCAGATTATGCAAGATGCCCTAGGGATAGAAACTTTGCTTCTAGTTTTGCTATTTTTGTTGGTAGCTCACTCGTGTCATGGGAAAGTAAGAAGCAGACAGTGGTTGCTAGATCTAGTGCAGAGTCTGAATACAAGGTTATGGCTCAGGGAAGCACAAAGATGATGTGGGTCAGGTCGGTTTTGACTGATCTTGCAGTTGATGTACCTCTTCTTATGCAGCTTCTATGTGACAATCAGGCGGCACTCTTTATTGCAAATAATCCTGCATTCCATGAACGTACAAAACATATATAGGTGGATTTCCACTACACCAGAGACATGATCCATAAGGGTATCATATCCACTACTCATGTTCCTACTGGAGATCAGACTTCAGATATATTCACTAAAGCTCTTAGTCGAGGCCCTTTCCAAAGATGTTGTTCCAAGATGAGCATGATAGACATATATGCTCCAGCTTGAGGGGGGTGTTGAAATAGTTATATATCTTTGGTGTTATTTCATAGTTTATTTTTCTTATATACCTCTCATGATATTTACCCAGTGCTTTTCTCCTATATAAGAAAGCCCTGGGATCCCTCTAATGAACAAGCAATTTCATTTTTCTCCAACAATGCACATACCTTCTCCATGAATTTGCTATCTATCAGTCAAATTACAAAGGATTTACATTATCGTGCTATATTTGACCCCAGTTCCCTTATTTTTCAGGGTATACTCATGGACATGGTGATTGGATGTGGCCGTGAACATGGAGGTTGTACAGGTTGACCCAGTCTCCTTTTGCTGGTGCCACATCTCTTTCTGCTAAGTCAGTTTCTCCCTATACGTGGCATCTCAGATTTGGTCATCTACCGATGCAGAAGATTGGTCGCCTCATTCCTGGCATCTCTACTAAGTCCAGTTTCCAGTATGAATCATGTCATCTTGGAAAGCATCATCGGTCTAGCTTCCCAAGTCGATAAGGTCGTAGAAATCAGAGTCTGTTTGAGTTATTCTATCTAGATATGTGGGGTCCTAGTTGTGTACCTGATCTTCAAGGACACTGATACTATTTAGTTTGTGTTGACAATTTTTCAAGATTGTCTCGGGTCTTTCTGTTAAAACATAAATCTAATGCTAGTACTTTGATTCGGAACTTTATTATTGAAATAAAGAATATTTTCTCTGCTTCTATAAAATATATTCATTCTGATAATGCTATTTAGTTTTGTACTACACAATTGTATCATTTTTTGTGCTTGAGGGATTATCCATTAGACTTCTTGTCCCTATAATTCTCAACAGAACGTGATTGTAGAACACAAACATTGTCATCTTTTGGATATCACCATGACACTTCTCATATAGAGTCGGGCTCCTCATTCCTTGGGGGTGATGCTATGATGACGAAATGTTACCTTATAAATCGGATGCCCTCTACTATGTTGGGGGAAAATGCACCATTCTCTCTTGCTTTTCCAGAGAAGGACCTTTTGTCTCTCACACTACGTGTATTTGGTTGTGGCATTTTTCCCATCTCTTACGTCTTAGTCGTGACAAGACTGCTCGTCGAACAGTCAAAGGTATGTTTGTTGGGTACTCTCGCACCCAAAAGGTTTATCTGTGTTTTGATCTTGTAAAGTGACAATACCATGCCAGTGTTGACGTTACTTTCTTTGAGTCCATCATGTATTACTCTCCTATAAGTGACATGTTGAGTCCCTTCGAGTCAGAGGATGTGGTTGTTCTTCCACCTCCACCCACACATACACCTCAGCCTGATCTCCATGCTCTAATGATTTCCCCAATATCTATCACATCTCGGGTAAATTTTCAGAACCTGATTTTGATTGATGGTATTACTAGTATGCATGATGTACATGGTCAATCACATGATAAACATGCATATATTCAGGATGAGACGGAAGGAGAGTGATCCGGATTGGCCTATTGCCTTGTGAAATGGGAAATGTTCCTGTGCCAGATATGCTCTTGCATGCCACGTGTCTTTGGAGTGACTTTCAACAAAGTTCATGCAATTTGTTGTAGGATTGTCTGCCATTGAAATCCCATGTATATATTAGGAGGCTCTCTAGATGAACCAATGACGTCTAGCAATGGAAGTAGAGATGACGACTTTACAATCTCGTGGTACCTGGATCATTGTTATAACTCATGCGGATGTGTCTGTTGTAGGATGCAAGTGGGTGTTCACTGTCGTCATCGAGAAGATGGCATCATTGATCACTATAAGGCACGACTTGTGGCTTCACCCAGACTTATGGGGTGGACTATCAGGACACCTTCTTTCCTGTAGCCGACACTCCACAGTCATGATTCTTTTATCTGTTGTAGTCACACATGATTGACCCTTGTATCAGCTTGATGTGATGAATGTGTTCCTCTATTGAGATCTCCAAGAAGTCTACATGCAGCAACCACTAGGGTTCACTGTTGAGGGGGAGTGTCAGAAGGTGTATAGACTTCATAAGGCAATCTATGGCCTGGAGTAGAGTTCGAGAGCATTGTTTCAAAAGCTCTCGGATGTGATAGAAAAGAAATGGTTCGTGAGATCAACTGCATATTACTTCTTATTTGTTCAGAGGTCCCATAAGGGAATTGTTGCTATACTGGTGTTCGTTGATGATATCGTTATTACATGAGATAATGCACAGGGCATTCAAGCAGCCAAGGCCTTTCTTGCATGCTAGTTCGTTACCAAAGACCTTGCTAGTCTACGTTATTTCTTTGGACTCGAGTTTGCCAGGAACCAACGAGGTCTTGTGATGACCCAGAGGAAGTATGCGACTGACCTTCTCTCAAAGACATGGATGGCAGATGGCAAGCCAACCATACTCCTATAGACCCTGAGCATGAAGTTATATGACGACGACACTGATGAAGCCGACAGGAGGAGATACAAGGAGCTGGTTGGGAAGCTGCTATATGTAACCATCACCAGGTCAGACATATCCTTTGTAGTGAGCAAAGTGAGTCAGTTGATGGAGCAACTGAGACATGCCCATTTGGATGCATTCCATACGATTTTGAGGTATTTGAAACCTTACCTGGCACTGATCTTTTGTTTAGCAGAGGCACATCCCTTGCTGTTACAACTTGTACAGATGCAGACTATATAGGATGTCCCTAGGACAAGAAGTCTACTTCCGATTTCGTTGTATTTGTAGGGTATCGATTGGTATCATGGAAGAGAAGAAGCAGACATTTATCGCCATATCAAGTGTTGAATAAGAATACAGAGCTATGGCACAAGGAAGCACATAGATGATGTGGGTCATAGCCGTTTTGACTGACCTAGCTATTGAGATATCTCTTCCTATGCAACTCCAATGCAACAACCAGGCTGCATTGTTCATTGCCAACAACCCAGCCTTCCATGAGAGAACCAAGCATATCGAGGTAGACTGTCACTACCATCGAGACATGATTTAGAAGGGCCTTATTTCTACATTCATGTCAGCTCAAGTGAGCAAACAACATATGCGCTCACCAAGGCTCTAGCCCGAGGGTTCTTTCAGAGATGTTGTTCTAGGGGGAGTGTTGAAGAGTTTTTATGTTATGTTACTGTTTCATAGTTTATTCATTTATTTGTCCATAGTATGTAATTTACCCATTAAGGTTTCTCTCTTCTATATAAAAGAATCCTTGGACTCTATAAAATAACAATGAAGTATTCTATGCTACACTCAACACTTCAAGTAGTCAGTCAAGTCAGCCTGAGAAGGCTCCTATAGCATTTCTTTCATTGATTACAAATATGTAAAAAGTGAGCAATTGTCTAGCAAAGACCGTACTTATTCAACATGGCAAAAAAAACAGTGTGTAAAGAACATAGCAACTCAACAAATCCAAAGTTGAGAAATTACTGCATAACAAAGTATATTTCTAGAATTTAGTCACATGAACAATCATTTGTTCTCATGTATCTAGTCCCTCTTGACAAGAAATGCTTTTTAAGTCTCAATCTATACACACATGTACAGACACAAACTTCTAGAAGCCTCATCTTAATTCCACTTGATTTCGTCTAAATCAAGTTTAATTAGGCTCCATTCATCTCATTGGTTATATATAATATGACTAAGTCATTCTTCAAGGTAAAATAGACTAAGTCTTCTTTGAGCTAATTGGATTTGTCTTTATGATCCATCAATATCATAAACATTATAATATGATATTCTTAAAGGTAGGGGTGTGCATGGGGCGGTTACCCGAACCGTTCAACCATGAACCGTTCCGACCCGTCATCACTGGGTCAATCGGTAGACCCGATCCATTCCAACGGATACCCGTTCTAGCGGATACCTGAATCAGTTAAATGGGTAACGGGTACTCGTGGGTACCCGCGGATCACTATCATAAATTAGGTACGTCTGTCTTAAGTGATTGTTTGTATCTCTTGCAGGTAGCATTATCTGGAAGCACACGAACCACGGAAGAGATCATCGTTCCACATCCCAATAAGAGTTGAACATTATTGAGTCGCAACTCGGAGACAGTTCACTTGAAGCATCTTTGCACGATTGATCTGGAGCATTGAGACAAAGCATCAACCGCCACCTGAGATGCAATCCAATCGGAGCACCACAGGGGCTAATCAATTTTGGGAAAGAATGATATAGCACAAATTTCCCAAGTGTCATCAACGATATACACAACCTGAAGAGCATCCATCGAGACTTCGAGTGAAGCATCAACGACTAATTACTTTGACTGGTTTAGATTCATTTCCTGTAGACGCAACTTCATCGGAATTCACATCCGATTGAGAACCTCTGGCGATTTAGAAACACCTTGAAGGAGAACCAGAGAGCAGTTCCTTGAATCTGAGCACAATCAGAAACTCTGTCTTCAATTTTAGCCACTGCAGATCTACAACGATATGGAGCATCATTGATTCATTGCATATCATCTAAAACAATAGGGAGAACCTCCTATCTAATCAAAGCACCGGTTGGAGATAATACTCAGAATTGAGGTGACAAACACCAGGCATTCACGGTTCGCCCCGTGGGTATCCGATGCCGAACGGATTGGTGCCCCGAATTCGACGGGTTACGCCACAGTGGGTACCCGACCCGTAATGTTATGTTGGATACTATTGGTTTTAGGATCATTTCATATGGATCGGGTCGGGTACCCGTCCAACCCGAAAACCATGCACACCCCTACTTAAAGGAAGTTGTCCCGAATTATAAGAAATAACCTCTTTAAGATAACAATCTTAACGAGACATATGCCATTGTTTGAAGGTAGCAATCCAGAAGAAAATAAAATTAGGGTTCTTAGAAAGCTAACTTAGAATAACTCCAGATGCTAGTCATGCATTTGATCCTCAGTCTCCCACGTAGCCTCTTCAGACAACTGATTACATCAATGGACTTTCACTAAGGGAACTTGCCTGTTCCTCATCCACATGATATCTCGATTCAAGATTTGCACCGCACACTCTTCGAATGTTAGATTGGAGTCCTCCTCCAGTCCTTCCTAGCTGGTGGTGATATGCCATGGTTCGAAGATGTACCTCCTCATATTCAATATACGAGAGATATCATATATCCAAACAAAACTCGCGGAATGGGATAGTTTGTATGCCGACTGATCGATTCTCCTCAGGACTGAAAATGGTTCGATGTATCAGGGAGCCAAATTTTATTGAACTTTGAACCCCTTGAGGTGTTTTACAGGGCAAACATTTAGGAACACATAATCTCCTACCTCGAACTCTAATGTCCTACGCGGCTACACCCTTGATTAGCTTTACTCTTTTATCGGCTATATGCTGTTTGCATTTGTCTCTACACTATCTGGGTAATCTTAGTTGATCCTTCAAGATTCCATGTAGCACCAAACATATTCTCTAGTCTCAACCTAATTATTTTAAGGGTTTCTTGTAAATTTTCATGTCTTTTTTTCTAATACGGTTTGGAAAGAACAGCCCCTGTTCTGTGGTGCAGCCCACGTAATATCGGGTTTTCTTTTTGTATTTTAATGGGGCAGCTCTGCTATAAAATAGCAGCAAGGGTGGATGGAAAGGCAAACATATATCCCCTAAGCCTACGGCCTTACCATCCCAACTCCCCTTCTCTCTTCTCCCAAGCTTCTCCTCCTCCCCTGCTCTCCTATTCCCAGCTGTTCACTCCCTTTCCTCCAACCTCCCTCCCAGCTCCTTTCTCCTCCGTCTCCAGCGGCTCCAGAAATCCTTCTCCCCTCACCCCCAACTACCCTCCCCACCACCATCTACTTTTTTTCCCAGCCTCGTCTCGTTGTCGCCGACCTCTCTCCTCTTGCTGTCAACACCCTAAAACCAACACTGCAGCCCAAGCACCCCAGCAGACCTTCACATTACTAACACCGCTGCTTTAAGATGTGCTACTTTTCTGACTTGGATTATCTGATGCCAAGTTCTGCATACTGTTCTGGAGTTCGAATTTGATATTAAATGAAATACAGTCCTTTTTTTATGTCTACTGTTCAATTATTTAATCAAGTTCAGCCGTTCCTTGATTAAGGTTGTGAAATAAATTAGTCTAAATTAGTTCTATTCCCCAACTTTATTCTAATTATTATCTCTGTTTGGAAATTTTTGGGATTAAAGTCATTGCCCAACAATGCATTATAATGGTAGTTTCATGCACTAAACTGGTAGGTTGTAGTAAGTCCTCATATTTGCATATATCTCCGTAAAGTTGGATGAAATTGTCGCATCTGGTTGCATCACATGATTGCGACTACCCCCTCCTCCACACTAACATCCTCCTCAATAAAGAAAATCATATCATTTACATACTAAACCAATGACACCAAAATGTCCCCAACCTTAAAGCCTCAACAGAACTTCCCCAACAACTGCACAAGAGACATCCTGGAAAGCAACAATTCAAATGTTGGGATATATTGTCGATATATCGCCGATATATCAGTTATCGGATATCGATTGCTATCGATACTGGTATGCATGTCATTTTTCCGGATATCAGTGGATATATCGCCGATGTATTGGATATCGATGGGGTCAAAACTTGAAATTTTGAATGCAACTTTCTCCCATATCGACCGATATCGCCGATAGTGGTTTCTATCTCGCCATATCGAGTTGTTATTGCATACAACTTTTTGGCTTGAGATAAGGCTTTCCTAAGGCGATTTTCATCATTTTAAATGTATTTAGAGGTGGATTTCTTAAGGGTTTTGTATATTTCGTGCTCTATAACTTGTTCTGAAGTATTAACGCAACAATGTATTATATTTACTTATTCGTTAGAAATAACTCCATAAATGGGGCTTTGTGGGCAACATCTTTGATGCATTTCTTAAATATACTGAGGGTGTAATAGTAATTTTCCATAATACTCCACGTAATCCTAGCATTACTATTGCTATATAAGAGTGTGCCCTTGGGGGCAATTGCTACAGGTTACCCCGGGCATTTTTGAGTTGGAATTCCATCACAAACCAATGTGACATCACATCACATTTCTCATTCCAACCATTTCCAACCCTCCTAACCACCCAAACAACTATAATTTATAGGAGATTACTCCAACTCAACCTAACACAATTACCAAACATGCCCTAAATGTATTCTAAGAACAATTTCATGAGAGGAAAAGGAGAACCCTATGTAAACAATGAATACATGTGCATTGTTGTACGACTATAATTTTTTGTTAACTGTATGTGAGTGTTTTCTTCCTAATTGTTTTGATACACATACACGATGGTTTTTGCATCGAATTCTTTTGTACTAGTTGATATACTGCATTACACTGCACGACTGTTGTTGTGATGATGATGACAACGACGACGGTGATGATGATGATGATGATGGTGATGATAATAAGATATGTTTTGATGAAAATTCCGACTTTGTTTATTATGAATTACACGTGAAATTATTGTTTGATGACTTAGATATTTCATGAGAAATTATAAGAATCAGTAGTTGCATTTTAATATAGGTGTATGTAATCCTCTCTCTAAAATTATTAAAAATCATGTGTTAGTTTTTCTATCTACTACTTTAATGTGTTTAATATACTATTTTAATCCATATAGGATGCTTTTTTTTTGCGGAATTAGTGAATGAGATTGTGTGTGTGTGTGTGTATATGTATGTACATGTACATGTACACATGCAGACACATGTACATATTGCATAGATTCATATGAACAAAATCAAATAGATTTATTGTTTCATAACTAACCTAAATTATTTACTAATCAACTAAGGATCTTAAAATAAAAAAAATAAAATTTTCTATTAATGGTTGAACATATATTTGAGAAAAATGAAATATCTATATAAGAAATTCTATAATTAAATTATGAATATACGAAGCCATATTATCATATCTAACCATATTGTTTTGAAGTACTGATTTGATTTTTTGAATTAATATTACGCTACAACAAAATAAGGTTATAGTAATATTTTTTAAAATTTGTCACTATTTCATCTGTATTAAATATATAATGATGAAATTATTCGCTGCAAAATGATTTTGTATGATTTAAAATTAGAAACTAATGTCATATCAAATGCTATATCATTGGCGGCAATTCATGTAAAATTTCAAACGTATTCATTTTCTTGATTTTCTATTCGTAAACTCTTTTAATGTAAGTATTTGTTTTTACAAATTTATTATTTTTAATTATTGTGGATAGTTGATTTTTAATATTTTAAAACAACACTATCCTTTGTATGTATAAATAAATATGCATATAAAATTTTTACATGCATATATTCTTTTAAACATTTTATGATTTTGTTTTTCTTTCCTTTTTATAATGAATGTGTTATTAATTGCATATTTTATTTTTTCTATATATTTTTAAAAAAATGTATATTTTTCGCAAGTAAGGTGTTTAAAGCAGTAAGATGATTTTAGTGGATGATGAAATGTTTTTATTAAACAATATATACATGCATGTATATTTATATTTATATGAAAATAATAAATATAACACAAAATGTATTAATCATTTTTGTAATATTTTACATAGAATAATGGGCATTATTTGCATGTAATAATTGATTGAAGGCTGGAAAGAGATGGTAGCCAACGTATGTACTTGAGATTTAATAAAAGTGAATTGGGATGTTTGTAAAATAGCCATAATTGTTCCAAACACACGTGAAATTAAGTTTAACGTTGGAGAAAGATCGGGGGTAAGGGGATGTGTGTAGGGTTGGCTATAGAGTCACGGCTCGATGAGATAGGCTCGGGCTCGATAAGGGCTCATGTAGGGATGAGGCCAGAAATATCTATTTGGGGGGCTAAGATATTATTTATACATTCTTATAACCGTCATTTATCATTTTCACCGCTAATGTTGGTCGGATTATAAAGATCATATAACATGTCAAAATGATGGCAAATATTTTGGTCCAATGATTTTTTTAAGATATTTTTCATAAAAAAACTTAGCAAATTGAGATTTTACACCATTGTCCTTGAATTTTTTTTATTAAAAATAACACCTCTGTAAAATTCTTTATTTTATTTTAATATCCTTTGAACAGTGTATCGTTGAGTAACATCATCATATCTAACTTTTTTAAATAAAAATGTATTTTTCTTCACTTATTCTATTTCTTAAACATTTATTCTTTTAAATACTTTATTCTTAGTATACATTCTAGTAAACTTTTCCCGACGCTTCATCGGGACCATCGCCCTCATTAGCTTGATGCTAGAGCTTCATGCAATTACTGCAAGCTCATCTATAAATGCCTTCTCTACTTCACATTAATGTGTTTTGTTCTTTGAGGTGAAAAGTTTTAATATGTGCTCTCAATGCACCTTTATTATGTGTATTAAAGTAATCGAATGCCAACTATATATATTTAATAGAGTATAATTAAAAAGAGTTTTATAAACAATTAATTATAAGATTATATCATAAAAAAGGTTCAAAATCTAAGATCTAAGGAGAAGTACTATGCAATACTTTGCATGTATGGATGCGAAGAAAAATGTATTTTATGCGGAACTATTTTTAAGGATATTGTAACATAACTTTCATATCTGTCAACATATCTATTCGCGCATATATATATATATATATATATATATATATATATTAAATAAGATGAGACATAATTGTTACCTATATTTGTATCTATTCATTTGGACCTAGAGATGCAAATGCATATGAATATATCTGTATCTGATCTGCCACTATATTCGATTTATACAGATTTTGACATCGGTATCCTTATCCGTTTTAAAATAGAAATGAGTATGAATATTATTTTGACATCGCAAACATCTGTATCTGTATATCTGTTTTCACATATAAATATAGTTGTAAATTTATTTGTAACCATATATAACATAATTTGGTACCTTCTTTCATTATATTTGGTATCGTTTTAATGATATTAGTATATTTTTTGTATTTATATCATGTGTAAGAGTATTTCTAATCTTATTCTACATGAAGTATCCATTTTATACCCATTTTTAAGGATATGAAAATATAGTTTTATTATTTATCAATATCGATTTCATCATCCATAGTCGTATTTAAAAATAGATAAGGATATTGTAACATTTGTATCTGTACTCGTCCGTTTGCATCATTTTTTGAACCCATTGGATGCCTTACTTGTGGAGTGCAATTACTCTCTATATAATAAAATTTATTTATTATTTTAATAATCTTACCTTATAAATATATAGATATTTGTTGAAATTAATCTGTATTTTAAAAATCGATAAGATCCACTATATACATCATTTGTTGGATATATTTTTTCAATATAAACAAATGAAATTATGGTTTTATTTGAGACTTGGCACCTACCCATCCCTCCTTGTCTTCGTTAGTGGACTCATGAGCCTGGCTCATTAATGAATGTGTTATTAATTGCATATTTTATTTTTTCCATATATATTTTTAAAAAATGTATATTTTTCGCAAGTAAGGTGTTTAAAGCAGTAAGATGATTTTAGTGGATGACGAAATTTTTTATTAAACAATATATACATGCATGTATATTTATATGAAATTAATAAATATAACACAAAATGTATTAATCTTTTTTGTTATATTTTACATAGAATAATGGGCATTATTTGCATGTAATAATTGATTGAAGGCTAGAAAGAGATGGCAGCCAACGTATGTACTTGAGATTTAATAAAAGTGAATTGGGATGTTTGTAAAATAGCCATAATTGTTTCGAACACATGTGAAATTAAGTTTAACGTTGGAGAAAGATCATGGGGTAAGGGGATGTGAGTAGGGCTGGCTATTGAGTTACGGCTCGATGAGATAGGCTCGAGCTCGATAAGTGCTCATGTAGGGACGAGGCCAGAAATATCTATTTGGGGGGCTAAGATATTATTTATACATTCTTATAATCATCATTTATCATTTTCACCGCTAATGTTTGTCGGATTATAAAGATCGTATAACATGTCAAAATGATGGCAAATATTTTGTTCCAATGACTTTTCTAAGAGATTTTTCATAAAAAAAGTTAGCAAATTGAGATTTTACACCATTGTCCTTGAATTTTTTTATTGAAAATAACACCTCTGTAAAATTCTTTATTTTATACGAATATCCTTTGGATGGTGTATCGTTGAGTAACATCATCATATCTAACTTTTGTAAATAAAAATGTATTTTTCTTCACTTATTCTATTTCTTAAACATTTATTCTTTTAAATACTTTATTCTTAGTATACATTCTAGCAAACTTTTCCCGACGCTTCATCGGGACCATCGCCCTCATTAGCTCGATGCTAGAGCTTCATGCAATTACTGCAAGTAGGGATGCAAACGAACGAATACGAATGCGAATTCAGGTCATACCATAACCATATTCATTTTATATTACGAATACGAATACGAATACGAATGTTATACGAATGTAAAAAATCAAGATCCATATCCTCAAAATACGAATACGAATAGAAATATGAATCTTTTACGAACGAATACGAATATCAAACGAATATTGCAATAAAAAATTATATATAAAAGTGTACCTGATTATTTGGCAATCACTTTCACATTACTTCCATATTATGACTTGAATATGAAATTTAACTTGGTATGGTACAATAATATAATAACGAATAATGCAGTAAAAAGGTTTGATGGAAATAAATAAATATCTTGCAAAGTAATGATAAAAATTTAAAGTTGCAGATGTAAAGCAAAGCATAATATGTCTAGTTTCAAATAACAAACATTCCAAATAACATCCAAAGAGAGAAATCGTCTACAAACATTCAAACAAATACATCGATGACTAAATCAAAACATTCTTCATTTTTTCTTTTTTGTAAATTCTATCAAAATGATTCCATACTTCTGATCTCAATTTTTTTTGTTTCTTAAAGTGTTTTTGAGCATCTTCCATATTAGTACTCTCATTCTCCATGGATGGGTCGGTATTCATTATTTTTCTACAAACATTGAAGTTAACAATCAAGCAAGCATATTCCAATAAATTTCATAAACAAAAACATTCCATATGTTCCATACAAATCTTCTAATAACATCAACCATATTCTAATTCTTTCTAACAAAATAATCCATACATAAAAAAACATTACAAGAATATGAAATTTACCAGAGATCGATCGCAAATGGAGGCACAGGAGCAGGGCTGCAGGGACGGTGTCGGGTTGGGCGGAGGGGAAGGAGGGGGGCTGCGGGCCTGCTGTAGGGGGGCGGCAGCCGACAGGGGCAGAACTAGGGGGCGGCTGGGGGGCGGAGGGAGGCCGCAAGAGGCTGGGGCGGCAGAAGGGAGGGTGAAGGGGGCCGCAAGGAGGGGCGGAGGGGGGCAGAAGGGGGCGACAGGGGGCGGCAGGAGGGGGACGACAGAGGGGGCGGAAGGGGGGCGGTTGGGGGCGGAAGAGGGGGCGGAGGGAGGCCGCAAGAGGCTGGGGGCGGTGGAAGGGAGGGTGAAGGGGGCCGCAAGGAGGGGCGGAGGGGGATGGCAGGGGGCGGAAGGGGGCGGCGGGGGGCGGAGGAGGGGCAGAGGGGGACGGCAGGGGGGCGGAAGGGGGCGGCGCGGCTGTCGAATATTCGTATTCGTAATCGTATTCGTTATATTTTTCGTATTCGTATTCGTATTCGTTAAGTAAGGATTCGTATTCGTATCCGCAAAAAGTTCGTTTCCAATATTCGTATTTGTATTCGCCTGTTGTAGGAAAACAAGATCCATATCCTCTTAAAAACGAATACGGATACAAACGAATACGAATATAACCGCATCCATTTGCATCCCTAACTGCAAGCTCATCAATAAATGCCTTCTCTACTCCACATTAATGTGTTTTGTTCTTTGAGATGAAAAGTTTTAATATGTGTTCTCAATGCACCTTTATTATGTGTATTAAAGTAATCGAATGCCAACTATATATGTTTAATAGAGTATAATTAAAAAGAGTTTTATAAACAATTAATTATAAGATTATATCATAAAAAGGTTCAAAATCTAAGATCTAAGGAGAAGTACTATGCAATACTTTGGATGTATGGATGCGAAGAAAAATAATACATATGTATATGTTCCTCTACGATATCAGTATTTATTTTATATACATTTCAGACATATGTGTTATTATCTGATATAAATGGATATTAGATAATACATTACATGTGTATATGTTCCTCTACGATATCAGTATTTATTTTATATACATTTCAGACATATGTGTTATTATCTAATATAAATGGATATGGATACATATATCATTTAGATATCTATATATCTGTATAATTGTATAAATATAAGGGTTCAATGAGGCTACTCCCTGGGGGCAGCCAACATGGCTGCCCTGTCTTATTTTCTGATGTTTTTTTTCAAAAAGACAGTCATGTATTTTCATCACTATATCCCTGTAATATGTTATTTCAATTTTGTCACAAATAGATATTCATATACCCTTCATATCTCGAAATTGGAATGACATATTAGAGGATATAGTGATGAAAATACGTGGCTTTATTTTTAAAAAATATAAAAAATTGCTGAAATATGAGGCAGGAGAAGACCCATTTTCCCCCTAAATATAATCATAGATTATTTTACATATGCAACCAAATTTTATGTTTTCTTTCTCATAAATATTTATTATTAAATAAGTAACATATCTGTATCATGTCCAAACCATAATCTATAAAATATTTCTTATATTAGCACTTTCTAATTTGTAAGTTATTTTATGCGAAACTATTTTTGAGGATATTGTAACATAACTTTCATATCTGTCAACATATCTATTCGCATATATATATATATATATATATATACATACATACATACATACATATATATATATATTAAATAAGATGAGACATAATTGTTACCTATATTTGTATCTATTCATTTGAACCTAGAGATGCAAATGCATATGAATATATCTGTATCTGATCTGCCACTATATTCGATTTATACAGATTTTGACATCAGTATCCTTATCCGTTTTAAAATAGAAATGAGTATGAATATTATTTTGACATCGCAAACATCTGTATCCGTATATCTGTCTTCACATATAAATATAGTTGTAAATTTATTTGTAACCATATATAACATAATTTAGTACCTTCTTTCATTATATTTGGTATCATTTTAATGATATTAGTATATTTTTTGTATTTATATCATGTGTAAGAGTATTTCTAATCTTATTCTACATGAAGTATCCATTTTATACCCATTTTTTAAGGATATGAAATATAGTTTTATTATTTGTCAATATCCATTTCATCGTCTATAGTCGTATTCAAAAACATATAAGAATATTGTAACATTTGTATCAGTACTCGTCCGTTATGATGCCCATTGGATGCCTTACTTGTGGAGTGCAATTACTCTCTATATAATAAAATTTATTTATTATTTTAATAATCTTACTTTATAGATATATAGATATATGTTGAAATTAATTTGTATTTTAAAAATCAATAAGATCCACTACATATATCATTTTTTGGATATATTTTTCCAATATAAACAAATGAAATTATGGTTTTATTTGAGACTTGGCACCTACCCGTCCCCCCTTGTCTTCGTCAGTGGGCTCATGAGCCTGGCTCATTAAGCTATTTTGAGTCGAGTCCGGACCAGAATTTTGGGCTCGATAACTTAACAAGTCGAGTCTGAGACGAGCCCGTCCTAGCTCGATAATTCGATACGGGACTCGATCCGTGCTCGGTTCAATAACTCGATAAGGGGCTTTACTTTAGTCGCACATCGGGTAAAGCTGAACTCAGAAGGAACATGGAGTCGATATAAGTAGATGGAGTGTCCGGTCTACATGCATACTTGCCTTAACTCGGCTCAAGCCTTATCAAGCCTGAGCTGGCTCAATAAGAGGCTCGAGCTCATCGAACCCAAGCCCGTGCCAGCTCAGTTGGGCTCGAACGAGCTTAAGCTCGAGCCTGAGCCCGAGCTCGAGCCAAAGCCTGGTTCAACTCATTGGGCTCGACAGTCAGCCCTAGATGTAAGTGTGGGAGAGAGATAGAGCAAAGAACGTCTGGACGAGACTTGAGATAAAATGATACCTAATGGGAGGGACATGTGTCATACTGTAAAAGAAGCTGGGTGAAAGCCCAACTTTAGTATATGTAATAGATATATGCATAGAAGGACGTATCGACGGTATATCGGCGATATATCACCGATATATCGATTTCGACAGGGAACGGGTATCGAAATCATATCCTTTTACAGCGATATCGACGATATACCGCCGATATATTGGCTATATACCGCCGATATATCGCCGATATATTGTCATATCGGCTCATATCGGTCAAGAATGGCTGGATTTAGTATAAAAAATCCTGGATATCGATCGATATCGTTGATATTTCACCGATATCTCTATATATCAATGCTATTATTCGTGCAAGATTGATTCCACTACTTATCTAGCTACAACCAGTATTAAGACACATACACCTAGTATTAAAACACACAATGGTTTATATATTTTGTTTCGGGTTGGGGGCGCTGCCCCGCACCCCCGTAAGGGGGGGGGGGGGGCAACCTGCCCTTCCAAGCTCGCTGACCGGGCAGCAAACCCCCATACTGGTAGGGTATGGTGCGACAGGAGGTGCATACAATGGTTCTTCAACTTGGAGTATATTTGCAAGTTATTCATGTTGTAAGAGTTGAATGAAATCCATTCCCAATGTCTATAAGTCAATTCTTCAAAAAAATCTATAAGTCAAGAATCAACATTAATATTGATATGTTTGAAATGATCGATATATGTGATATAAGCTTCATAACTGACCGATATGTGTGATCTAAGAGTATATTTGTAAGTTATTTAGTGATCTAAGAATTTATATGAACTCCATTTTCAATATATATATAGGTCAATAACAACTAACAATACCAGTGATATGTTTGATATGATCGATATGTGCAATATAAGGATCATAGTCTTCACAAATAATCTATATGTGTCATCTAAGTGTATATTTGTAAATTATTTAATGTTATAAGAACTTGAATGAAATCTATTTCCAATATCTATAGGTTAGGAATAAACATTGACAACGATATGTTCGATATGACCGATGTGTGCGATATATGGGCTATAAATTAACGATATCTGTGACATAAGTGTCTATTTGTAAGTTATTTGTTGTTTTAATATCTTGGATGATCTTAATTTCTGAAAAAACGACAAATGGCTTTTTGAGCTATTTCCGACATTTCCACCGATATCGTCGATATATAGGCGATATATCTCGATATATCCATTTCCGAGCGGACCGAAATGATATCGATATCGGTACGACCTTCTTTGGATATATGCAATGCACTATCTCTTTGAAATTGATGGTGGGGTCATCGAGTCGAATATGCAATCCAAAGTCCGTGACGTTATTTAACATCATCTAACTTAGACGCCTCCTTGTTTCCAATGTTTCCTTTCCTCTCCACTAGGGATGCAAAACGGTTATGGATATCCGATCCGTCACAGTATCTGTTTTATATAGATTTTGACATCCGTGTCCGTATTCGTTTTAAAATGGATACGGATATGGAGCATTTTGATATCCGCAAACATCGGTATCCGTATCCGTCTATCCGTTTTTTATATAAATATAGTCATAGATTTATTTTTAGCCATATATAATATAAATCTATACCTTCTTTTACCACATTTGTATATTTTTTATGAACAAACACATTTTTTAAATTTAATTATATCATGTGTTTTCCATCCAAGTTGTATATATTTAAGTCGATTCTATATAATATTTCTAACATTATTCGTATGCGATCAGTATCCGTTTTACATTCGTATCAGTTTTTTAAAGATATGGTAAGATAGTTTTAATATCTGTCAATATATGTATCCGCATTCGTATTCGTATTCAAAAACGGATAAGGATATGATAATACTTATATCTGTATACATATCCATCCATTTGCATCCCTACTCTCCACACCGACGAATCCAAAGGGGAAAATGTCACTCTCAAATCTTAATATATCAAAATTCACAAATTGCTCTTTTCATCCAAATTTTAAGGCGATATCTCCACCTTTTTTCGCTCCATTTTTCCAAATAAAATTAGTGTATTGGCCCATTTTTTTCAGACGAGTTTGCTATATGCTCGTTGATGATATTGTGCTGATTGATGAAACTAGAGATGTTAATGAAAAATATGAGGCTTGGTGACATGCCTTAAAGATTAAAGTATTTCATAAAAGTAAGGTTGAGATTGAATATAGAGTGCACATTTGATAAAAGTAGTGACGAAGGAATCGGATTGAAGATTGAGAGACAGTAACATTTACAAAAAAAAAGATTCTTTTAGATACTTGAGATCTACTTTGCACCATGATCATGATAGGGAAATCGATGGAGATATTACGCATACAATAAATGCATGTTGACTAAAGTGGAGAGGAGTCTCTACTGTTCTCTATGATAAGAAAATTCACTTGTAAATTGAAGGAAAGTATTATAAAGTAGCCGTGAAACCTGCTATGCTCTATGAATCTGAATGTTGGCCTGTGAATCATAGACTGTGCAGAGAATGACAATAACAGAAATGAAAGTGCTAAGGTGGATGTGTATTCATACATGAAAAGATTGTATTCGGAATGCTACGATCAAAGGAAAAGTTGGTGTAGCTCCCATAGAACTTAAGATGAAAGAATAGCTTAAGATGGTTAGGTCATTTACAAAGGAGATCGGCTCATGCACTAGTAAGAAGATGCAGGTGGGATGTTGAGTCGGCTAAGAGAGGGCGTGGAAGGTCCAAGAAGCGTTAAATGAGACTATCCAAATGGATTTTAATTATTTGGATCCAAAATCGAGAATGACCATCCATATAGCCGACTATAATCCCTAGTTAATGTGAGTAAGGCTTTGTTGTTAGTGTATATTGGCTCATTGAATCCCACGATGTCCGCCTCGTACATATAACTTATTAACATAATATGGTGTAGATAAAGCTTCAGCTCTTTCAAAATATTAATTTCCATGAAGGCCTAAACATAATTGGTATATTTTTTTAAGTGTGGTGGTCATCATTAGTAGTCGTGAGTGACAGTCTTCCATTTTGCTAATCGAAATTTAAAGTGCGCTTTATTCCACTTCATTTCTTATATTCTAATTTTATTTCTGTAAACTTAAAAATGTGTAAAGAAATTAATAATTTTAATTTAATTCCACATTTATTTTATTTTGTCGGGTAAGATGATACAATTGAATTTCCAATTAATTCTCAATTTGAAGCTCCACCTTGCAACCCAAAATTTTCAATTTCCAATTAATTCTCAATTTGAAGCTCCACCTTGCAACCCAAATTTTTGTAAGGAAGAAAGTAGGTAGGCTACCTCCATGGATTTGTGGTGATGGTCACTTCATATATATTGTACAATATGTGTATTTATATTCGTATACACATATTCGTATTATATTTTTGCGCGATATAGAACAATCTTCTACCTCTTGTACCTCTCTAGAACAGTCACTTCTCTTCGAAGTTCAAGTTCCGCTCTTCTCCCCTCCCTCCATTCCTCCTCCCCAAGCATTGTGCATTCGACTGCGATCTTGTGTTCTATACTTTAAGCGGCACATGTCTCGATGCACTCTTTGTGGGCCCGTACCATGCAAAATCGTGTGAGCCGCTCGATCAAGATCGAGCGGCTCAAATGGGTACAACAAACTCTGCTGATTGTCCATTGCAGCAGGCGATCCAAATCCCTCACACGTATCCAGGAATGAACTAACCTTCATCAAGAAGAGCACGGTCATACCTCGACGAGAATGTACCATCCAATGGAGTAATAATTGAATAAACTTCTGTGAGGTGGTGGAGTGAGAGCAGGTTGAAGTCATCGGCGTGATGGGTAAACAACGCGAAAAAATGGAGAATGACAAAAGAAAATGGATATATGATAATTTAGATCATATTTTGCATCCTTCTTGTTTTAATTCATTTGATCAATGTCTTTGATGATTTGACCTATTTATGTCAGTGGAAAGACACAAACACACTTATGTGTATTTTGTGGAAGTCGCCGTGTAAATACATTGAACAGATGATGATACAATACAAAGTATTATAGGAAAAAACTTTCGAGGCTCCATTCTAAAAATCTCAAAATATTTATGCATAGAATATATGCATTTTTAAAATCCAGAATTAATAAGCTTGTTCTTACTACAAGTGAGTTGATTATCTTATCAAAATACAATTATAAAAAAATCGTGTTCACTACAATAAAATTGAACTATATTGACGCTTTTTTTTCAAAATCTATCACAAAATTACCTATTGTTAAATATATAACGATGAAATTATTCGTTGTAAAATGAGTTTTCGTACTTGAATATTACATATGTCAGTATATCATTAACAACGGTACATATATCAATGCCATCCACTGCTATTTTTTAAAATATCAACTAATTTTTGCTATTTTTTAGTTCAAATTTTAACGAAGATTAATTAGAAGTTTGAAAAAATAACAACAGACAAGTGCCGCTATGCGGACCATTGCTAATGATATAACGACATATGTGATACTCATTGTTAATTTCAAGTACGAAAAATTGTTTCACAACGAATAATATCGTCGCTATATATTTAACAACGGCTAATGTAGTGACAGATTTTGAAAAAAGCATCTTTATAGTTCAATTTTGTTGTACCGATTAATCGGAATTTAAATCTATTTGGGAATCTCAAACACTCGAAGCCAAAATCAAATGCATAAGCCATTTAATTTGGACATTCAATTCTCCACAAATTGTTTTTAATTTAAGGTGAGAAAGAGATCAAGTGAGTGAGGTGGATTTGAATCCCATCTCGTCGAGGGGTGTATAAAATGACTAGTATACGGTAAGCTTTGACAAGATATATTAATAGATGAGGGGAGGCCAATTTTCCTTGATGCTATTTAAGGCATTGACATGGCAATTAAGATCCTCACCTAATGCAACCGACCCATTAAGCCGATTGCTTGAGGTGAGGGGCATGTCCAATATCAAATTCCAAGCACAATCAGTTCATGTAGTCATTATCTTGGATAGCGTTGTCCACACTTTTTGCCACGCACCTCTTCAGGGAAATTCGAACGATCACGATCATCAATCCTCATTCTCTTCCCTCCTCCTCAGGCCATCCCAACTCAAGATCCTCCCTTTTGCACGACGCCACTTGTGTTGCGATCCTCACCTACGATTTATTTCAACAGCTAGAAAGTGTTTGGGCGCATTGTAAGGGCGACTAGTGTTGATTATATAGTCTTTGTACTTGGTAAACTCTCGTATTTGGAGGGAATGTATGATTGAACATGTTCATGTACTTATACTCATCGGAGGAATGGCAAATGCCTAAAAAATAAATGAAAAATATCCTTAAATGAAGTTATTTAAATGCGAAATAATAGAAGTCTTCGTGTATTTCTCATCAAACTACCATGGCCTCAATAAAGATGTTAATTGTCAACATTCACGCATTTGATTTGCAATTATCAAAGCAATGATTGGTTGATGAATCTCATGATACTCGATTCTTTCGGTAAGATTGATGAGATTCTCCTAAGTATCATATGGGAGATTTCTTGATAGATGTACACGGATCTCCTTGAACTATATGGATAGGCTCTCTGGACACAAGAAGGAAAGCAGAAAGCACATGATATAGCGAAGAAAGAAAGTCCAAGGATACTGCATCAAAGTTTAGAGGGAGTTATCTTTAGAGTTATTACTTTCTGACGTCTTTCTTTACAATTAAAAAGCAGAGTTCTCATCTTTCCATGCAATTTGAAAGTAGAGTTTGTCAGATTGGTGATATTTTTCTCTCTACTTTTCTCCATTATTGATGATTTCTCGCACTGTATTGAGGGTCGACATTGTGTGAAAAATCTCACGGGAGACTGATTTGATTATATTACTTGATTTTAGTTGTGACTAACCCTATGGTAATGCCTCGATGGAACTAGATATAGAATGATTTGATTACAATGCTTGGTTAGTTTGTAGGGCTTAGTGTTGGGTCCTTTCTTAGGATTTTGGATTCTTCTCTTGGGCGGATGATAAGTAGAGGGGAGATTGAGATGGTTCAAATGGGTAGGAAAGGTAGGGTGATTATTTGACCCCTTAATTTAATAAAACCACCCAACACCTTTGTTTTAAAATAACATTAAAACATAAATTTTATACCTTATTCTCATATGGGTCATGGTTATACCAAATCTGATGGGCTAGATAAAGAAAGGCATTGGATTCTCTTTCTAACACCTTGTAGGGTCAACCTAGGTTTGTCGTTCTTTTAGAGATCGAAACCCTTTAACCTTTTTTGATTTAAGGCACGCTTTGATGAGATTAATGTCAGTAAATCTAATAATTTGAAAATAGCAAGTATTCGTCTAATAAAGTTGAATCTTTCATAATTTGGAGATCTAGTGAAAAAACCCTAATTGATTACTATTATTATTAGTGAACTCTAAATCAATTTTTCTTTTTATTATATTCTCGTCTAACATCTATATATCTAGTTCGCGAGTGATTTGTGGGATTTTTAGATATATTAATAGTGTCAATATCTTCAAATAATAGTTTTATATAAGTATATAAAACATCAAAGCCTAAAATAATCTTTTTCATCCTAAGTAATTGTGTGTATGCTAAAGGGTTTGCTTTACACTCGTTCTCAATCGCTAAGAATATATTGCCTTTTGGAAAGCTAGTAAGGGATGCCAAAAAAAGGCATGTCTCCATTGATGGTCGAGGGGAAGGTCATCGACTGACTTTCTCCAATGCATGGTAGAGAGGATGTTAACACATCCCATCCCTTCTAAAAGAACACGAGGAACGTGCAGAAGAGTAACCATCCCTATTGAATATTGCAAGGGATAGTCATAGTGAGCGTCTCCTTACTTATCAACAAGTAATTGTTGATATAATTTTGTTTCTTTAGAAACAATGAAATCATTGTTGTACCAATGAAATGGCATTCCATTTGTACAATTGCAATCATTTTGGTTTCCAACAAAATTGCATCACTAAAAGCATGTGAATCAAAAATGAAATTACTTCTACGAAAAAAGAAGCCACAATCAATATCATCGAGAAAGTATATAAATATTCACTTATTGCAAGTAAATGAGATTCTTTAGAAGCAACTTGATATCTACCAAAAGACAAATAGTAAATAAAATGTAATATCGTGTTGTTATGTTAATTGTAATGTTTTTCCTTTTGGTCGTACCCAAACCAAACTTCTTCAAAAGTTCTTGAGTATGTGTTGGTAAATAAATATCCTACATTCCAACTAATGGAGTTGACGTCTAAGAAAACATTTATCTTCTCATAATAGTCACTTCAAATTAATCCTGAATTTGCTTAGAAACTTCTTGGTAAAGAACTTCATTAAAACACAAAAATATTATCACTAACATAACTTTGCTCAATCTATAAAAAAATTCCTTTCTTTTTAATGAAGAGCATTGGATTGACCAATCCAACCTTAAAATCAAAAGCTAGTAGGAAGCTATACAAGTGATCGTAGCAGGCATGAGATGCTTGTCTCAGACACACATTGCCTTTTTAAAATGAAAGACATGTTTGGAAAATTCAGAGAGATAAAACCAATATTTTGTCTTACAAAGACTTCCTATTTGATAACACCCATTAACAAACACACATTCAAAGTCCATCTATAAAAGCTTGTATTACAAAATTGGCATGAGTTAAAAGTTATTGGATTGGTTCAAGTCTAGCAATATGCGTACACTACAAAACACAGGATCGGAGAGCACAGATAGCCTCACCAAGTGCTCGCCAAGCGCATGTGCATGCAACTGGCCTAGATGCAATCCGATATGTGTGAGCACACAGGCACTCCTAGTAATAGCTCGTTAAGTTGGGCGAGCACATGTGCTCTCCCAAGTACACATCCCTTGCCTAGTTATCACATACTTCTGCGCTTTGGGCGAGCGCATGAGCTTGCACTGGGAGAGCATATATGCTCGCCAGGTACATAACACGGAAAAAATTTATAGGTTCATTGGGGTTTTGAAGCCCCTTCTAACCTGTAAGACTTTTGACTTTGTATTATTAGCTTGTTTGGAACCGCATTAAGGAAATAAAGAAAAGAAAAAGAAAGAACTTGAAATATTTTTTACTTTTAAACTTGTCTTATTAAAATCAAAGTTTGAAGCTCAGTTAAGATCTTTGGATTATTGGTTTGTTCGGAACTGCACTAAGGTTAGGAATTGCGACACAACAACTATTAGTCTCATGGAACCTAATAGTAGCAGGAGTATGCAACTGAATCGACTCATGAACATAGTCTCATGGAACCTAAAGAATTAAGTCAAGGAGACCCGAAGTATCCCAATTCCAATCGTTAGTGGATTCCTCAGAAATTATGTGTATTAAGGTCTATACTTAATTTAGACTTCTCATTTCTACATTTAATATACAGTTAATTTAGACTTCTCATTTCTCATTAAGTCCTTAGTGGGGATATTCTCATTTCTACATTTAACATTTTTGAGTTCTAGGGTTTATCCCGCACCCTCTTTTGTCAATGTTGCCACGACAACAATCGATAGTTTTCATCTTTCAAACACACTTGTGTATTTCTAAGCTATTGTAGGTATTATGAATTATGAAGTATGGATACAAGTATGCATGTATGGTAAAAAAACAATGCATGATCTACTCTCAACAAACAATAACTTTAAAATTATATAGGTTAGTTCTTTTGGGTTTTTTTAAAATCGTAGACATATATCATAGCAAGGCTCAATTTTAAATATATTACAATTAATCAAAATGAGATGGGTCTCCCTATTCTTGATTACATTTCCATCCTCGGACTTGTTGTTCTTATCATTTCGCCCCATTGGAGAAGCTTCATGACTAGTTAAAAGCCAAGGGGCCTGTTCGGTAGGAGAATAAGCAGGAATAAGGATGGGGAATAAGGGGAATAAGGGTCTATTCTCCGTTCGGCTGGAGGATAAGAATAAGGAGAATAAGGTGAAATAAAGGTAGGTAAGGTGGGATAAAGATAGGAATAAGAGTGAAATAAGATGAAATAATGGGGAATAGTCGTACCACGGGGAAGCGTGTTGGAGGCTTATTCCCCTTATTCCATTCCCCTTTATCCTCCAAACGAACACCCCCTTAGAGATGACACTACAAGGAATATATTTTCCATGGCATGCTACCATGTCTTTCTTTGGGAATGGGTGACATTAGATTCTCTTGCAATCAAAGTTTATTATCTTGATTATGGGAGAATTGTTTTTAGACCATAGTAAATGACTCCTAACCATACAATAGAGAGATGCTTTTGTTTAGGTGTTTTAAAAAGATGATGAAATATATAGAGGAAGTCCTTAGGTTTTCTATTTTCCGAAAATCCGCATAGGCTAGATCAAATGCATACACATGTTTTAGCAAGTAGATGATTTCATGTGGTAGTCCGTATAAAGGTCAAAATACATAGTCGATAACTTACTCTTCATGGGATTTTTTTTATTGTGAATTATGTGCATGCAAATAAAATTATAATAAAATAATTGCGAGTTGTGAATAGAATTACAATCATATACAGACCCATACGGTTTGTTAATGCAGTGTGACTTGTTCATTCATATACATGGTTGATTTTGTTACAACTTTTTTATATCTAATAGAAATATTTAGATTATCATGGCTTCCGAACATACACATGTTGCAGAATATGTATTTTTTTGTTCCACCTAAATCCTCTGTTCATGCCGAAAATAAACTTACCTCGTGGAGAAGATGTCGATTGTGTGGCAAGGTATTGAAAGGTGGAATCAATCGGAAGAAACAACATCTTGAGCACATCGATAGGAATTGAAAATCAAGTCCTAAGGTTTATTCTAAAGTGCAAAAGGTGAGGCTTTGTTGAAACCATTATGAAGAAGAAGTATGAGAAAGTATGACAAAGTTGTTAGTTTGAAAGATCCGAAAGAGAATGCAATGATTAGATATAGGCTCTTTCGCCAATCGACGTAAAGGAATATGCATTCGAAAAGGACCATGAACATCTAAGGATTATGGCTCAATTGGCACAATGTGCCAAATGGTTATCAAAGAAACATAAGCCAAGAAGGAATGCTTGCGTGTCAATAAATATGTTGCAAATTTCTCCTACGATTGTATCATCTTTGTTCAATGTTGCGACCAAGAAATCCGTTACCCGCATATGTGAAGTGATTAGACAATATTGAAATATATAGAAATTTCAATCATACTATCATATTACAGAAACTTTGTTGAAGGATGAAGTTGAAGAAGGAAAGGACTTCTTTAAAGGGCACAATAAATCATGGATGAAAAAATGATATTTAAAAATGACAAATGAATGAACTGTGATATTTAGTAATGACAGATGAATGAACTGAAATAAGGGGATGAATATGATGAATCTGTATGTTAATTGAGAATTGGGCACATGATTTTTGAAGCAAGTTGATGCTTTCAGTCGACTCTCGCATCATTGAATATGTATCCTCTTTGATTGATGGTTGCATCAACAAAGATGAAGTTGACCATGTTTGGCAGGTCGTGACTGACAATACTTCTGAGAAATTGATGGTAGGAAGGCTACTTAAGATCAAACATACAAACATATTTTGATCTTGTTGAACATTTCATTGCATAAAACTCGTGCTTAAAGAATTTGACAAAATCAAATGCCATAAATTACATTTCAAAGGCCAGAACGTTGATTATTTTCATCTATCACCATGCAAAGGTGCTCATCTTGAGGTAGCAGTTCACCCAAAATGGTGAGATAGATCAAGGAAAATAAGATTTGGCACCACTTCTCTCATACTACAAAGTGTGGATGATAAGAAACGAAAGTTGGTATCGAGGTTCTCTTATAATGAATGGAGAGAATGCAAGTGGTCCAAGACTTGAAGGTGAAGTGGTTACGTAAATTTTGCTTAGTACAACACTATGAAACAGAATTCCCTTGACCTTCAAGGTCTTTCCACACTCGTACATCTCTTACGTATTATTGATGATGATCGAAGACCATCCATGGGCTTTGTATATGGAATGCTTGAAGATGCTTTAAAGATGTTAAGCATTTGCATTATCCCTTCATTGACGCCATTGTTTTGAGGTCTAAGGGGGATTGGATAGTTATCTTCACCTTGCAGCTTATTATCTCAATCCCTATTATTTTTATAGGGAGAACAACGCTATTTCAGAAGCTAGCTTAGTCACAGCTAGTTTTTTACATACATGGATGCATTGTATCCTGATTTGAACATCGGGATAACATCACAATAAAAGAAATAATTCTTTACAAAAGAGGAGAATGTGCATTCAGAAAACCATTAGCTCTCAAGCAAAGATTCGCCAATGATGACAACTCCAATATAAGTACTAGCACGTCTTTTCTTTTTCAACATCCTATTTATATACATAACAATGGCATGTAAGAAGTTGACATATTATTCTTATAGCTAATTGGTGGTTGATTTATCATGGCGAGATACCATACATGAAGGAAAAGGCAATGAAAATTCTTGAAGTTGGCATCTTTTTCTTTGGAATGAGAAAGGAATTGGTGCTATTTTACAATGACATATTTACCACAGTTATGGCTTAGGATTAGACTAATATTGACATTTGTGTAATATAATTAATTAAAATTTGGTGAATATTTGCATTGCAGATCTGTGCTAAAGAAAAGGAAGAAACTCGAAACCGAGAGAATGAATGATTTGATTTTTTGTGAGATTTAATTCAAGATAGAAGGAGCGCCAATCTCAGAAGGGAAGAGACGTGTTCGTTTCAAAGGATATGATGCATATAAGCGAGTAGATGGAACTGGAAGGAGAAGAAGAGGTCTTCCAACGTCAGGACTGACTTGGGACTTGATAGTTGAAGCAAGTGGAGCATATGAGGCGGCAAAGGAATGTGGATGCATTGCCAAATGGGAAGACGGAGAAGAATTTATCCCAGATTCTGACAACGATGATGAAGAAGCTCCTCTTATTTTTTACAACTTAGACTAGGAGTTTGGTCACTTGTGTATAAACCTTTGTTTAAGATGTTATGATCAAATATTTTTATTTAAATGAATATTTTTTTGAGAACTTTACTTGAACTCATCAACTCAGCGCAATGGATCGACAAATCCACATGTTTTCTTGTTATTTAAATGTATGCGCATTTGATATTAAATTTTGCACTTCTCTTAAAGATTAAAAAAATGAAAAGAAAATCCAAATTTATATGTTCCTATGTTTTTCCAAATACTAACTTAATATTATATTTTAAAATCAGTTTTATCCATTCGTTGTGAAAAAACTCAAAAGTAAAAAAAATCCTTGTATTGTACTAACAAATGCATACGATTGACTATGTTATTTATCTCATTAACATAGCTTTCAAGTCCGCTCATTCTTGCGTTGGCTTGTTAATAGAGATGTAAACGGATGAACACGGATATATATACACGTATTATCGTATCTTTATCTATTTTTAAATGTAAATATGGATGCAGATATTAACTGGTATAAAAACTGTGATATAATATCTTAAAAAACCGGATAAATATGTAAAATGGAAATTGCACGTATATGAATAATATTAGAAGTACTTTAGATATTAGATCAAATACATTTGTATTGGTGGAATACACATGATAAAAATATACTAAATGAGATTATATTATAATATGGGTAAAATGGGGATGCCCTCTAGGGGGAGCTAACTTGGCTCCCTCTGCTTTATTTTTCCATATTTTTTTATTTTTTTAAAAACACTTCCGTGGATTTACGTTATTATATCTCTATATTATGCCACTCAAATTTTGTGCGAAATAGAGAATCCTACGCCTCAATCAAGATGTGGTCGATTTCAACAATTCTGCAATCATTAAAAAATGATTGTCTAGATGGAGGTCGTAGGAATCTATGTTTCTCACGAAACTTGAATGACATAATATATATAGTGATGAATTTCCATGAATTTATTTTTCAAAAAAATAAAAAATATAGGAAAAATAAGGTTGCGAGCCAAATTAGCTTCCCAAGGGGCAAACTCCATTTTCCCTTATAATATTTATACCAAATATGGTAAATAATGTGTAAAATTATGCTATATATGGTTAAAAATAAATTCACAACTATATTTATAGATGAAAACGGATATGGAAGTTTGCAGATATCAAAATGGTATCCGTATTTATTTTAAAACAAATACAAATACATATATTGAAATATGCATATAACAGATACAGTGACAGATGGGCATCCTCAGTCGTGAAGCAACTCATAAACCAGCGTGAGCTCAAGTGCATAAGAATAATGTTTAGCTGGGACATCAAACCAAGGTCAGCTCGACCCAATATTTCTTATGGTAGATGCTTACAACCAAGGTTTAAAAAACTGGAGCGGATCGACTGGTCGGACCAGTTGGACCGAGAACCGGCCCCAATCTGATTGTGTTCAGACGGTTTTATGTGATTAATTTCAAAAAAAGAAATAAAAAATCTGGTCCGATCGGTGGTCGGACCAGGTTGACCTGGGTAGTTGGATCGGGTTGACCCTGATTGGCCCAGTTTGTGGTTTAGTATATTTTCAAAAAAAATAAATGTTTAAATAATGGTATATAGGGATTTTATCATATGTGCACTTCTTAGTTTCTGTAATATCAGTTATTTCCCTCTCTTTTTTGGAATATAACTTGTGCTACTACTTTTTTAGAGTAATTTTTTAGAAGCAACTCTAAATAAATTATTGCATATATAATGCTAGAAAAAGTGACTATCTTTTGTAGAGTTCAAGTTATTCTATTGTGATATTTTAAACGATTGTTTCATTGATATACAATTACAAATTTACATATATGTATCTGAATTTTTCAATTCATAAAAACGATTCGATTGATCGGACCAATAAATTAATTCCGATCAATTTTTTCCAAATCGATAGGAATGATGACATCATCATCGCTCTCCGATTTGTACCGACATTCTGACTTACTCCGATTTTTTAAACCTTGCTTGAAGTGTTATTTTATTATTCTAATAATCAAATGACGGAATGTCTTGGAAAACGTGCCACATTACTTTACTATAATATTCGTCTATAGTATTAAAAAATGCCGCTTGTTCCGGTGTTGTTGATGAGGGGTAGGTGGCTGAGCCATTTAGCCACTCTATCTGCTCTGCACCGGACTCCGTAGCTGTCAACGAAAAGGAACTATGAACCACACTAGGCTTCAATTCAATGCCCGTTGGATAACCCCAACCACGTCTAGCGAATCTGTTCCCTACACGTGGTGTAGGACGAGCTGGCACCGACGTGGCTCTCGCGGTAGTTGGAAGCTTTGAAACACACGTGACGCTCCTCACATGCCTCGCACGGTTTTTTTTTTTGAGTGAGTAGGAAGCAACTTGTATAGTCCATCACAAATGTTGGCACACAAAACAAAAATAAAAAGAGACTATCAAATAGCCGTAAGTGTAACAATCAGTGCAGTTCAGAGAGGATTACGAGCGAACGGGAACCCTAGGAGATAAAACTCAGGTTCCGTCATTCATCTTAATCAAGCTGACAGTATGAGCGATATTGTTGAGGATAGAAATAGTCGAGAGGGAACTTGTCGAGATCCATCTGTGATTTCTTTCGCACCAGATAGACCAAACCACCACAGCGATGAGGGTCGATACGACATTGCGTGTTCTCTTATGCATGATGCCATCAATTAAGGAGAGCGTATCTGGAAGTGAAAGGATTGGAGGGGATGGGAATCTTGATCCCGCACAAGCGCCCAACCATAGGTCAGCCGAGAATGAGCAGTTGAAGAGTAGATGCGCATGAGATTTGGGCACGACCGAGCATAAGTAACAAGCGGTGGTATCACACAAGCCAATTCTAGCAAGTCTGTTCGTGGTTGGCAGGCGCTTGACAAACCCTTGTTCTGGCCTCTTAATAAGTCGTTTTAATGTCATTGCAGTTGGTCGAATCGGATCGATCAAAGACCATTTAATGAATATAATAAACTAAATCAAATGGTCAAGTTATATTTTACTTGGGCAAGCCCAAGGTCGAACTCAGGGACACGAGCCTCTTTTATATTATTTGGATTTTAATTATTTAGATTAAGTGTTGGATTGATGAATCGTAGGTCAAGACACGCATGAAGACAAGATAATATGCATTAAGTAAACGAGAGCAATGCATTTTTTTATCTGATTTTTTGTTTTAACATGCAGATAAATGCAATTGAATGCAATGTAGTTATGCCCTACTTAGTTTAAAGACATGAGTAATACAAGATAATCAATTCAATCCATTTACAAAGTAATAAGTAATAATGGCATGAGAATCAATGAACAATTGACACTATTTCATTAGAATTAATCATCATAAGCCAAAGTGTCCAAATCAAAACAAGAGTTATGCCATTAAAAAGAGAATCAAGCAGGCTTCAAAATGCCACTGAAATCGACTCAATCGGAGCTAGGATGCTCAAGATATGAAAGAGTAAAGACAGGGGCATAAATGCAAGAAAACATGAAAGAGAAATAGCAAACAGGTCCCTAGGAGGGACGAAAATGCAAATAAAATTAAGTTCAGGACCTTCCCTATAAATAACCCACACGCACTGGGGTATTTTTGCAATTATTAAAAGCCCACAAGGGTATAAGTGCAGAATAACCTAGGTGCACGTGGTCTGCACGTAAGCTTTGGACCTGAATGCAAATGTGGAAACGTCCGAGGGCCTCCCTGCGATTTTCCCAGACCACACATAAGGGTCACGTGAGGCTAGGCTCGGGTGTGTTGGAGGTTCGGGGCTGCTTCGGCTAGGCTCGACTGGTGATGAAGGTTCGATTGCAAGCTCGGAGGTGGGCTCTGCTTCGGAGGACGGCTCGATGGAGGCTCTGGCTCAGAGAAGGCTTGGAACTGGTTCGATAGACCCATACCTAAAGGCTCAGAGGTTGAGGCTCGGGTCTGCCCTGCACTTGACACGTGGACGTCCGTGGACCGTTGGATCTTGAGGATCCAATGGTAGCTGTACCCTACGTTGTTGAACACGTGGCTGTGTTTGCGTCGTTGGATGGGCTCTGGGGAGGAGCATCCAACGGTGCTTGTAAACTATGGATCTTCCTCCTCCGGTGGGGGCTTGTGGCTCGATCAGATCTCCAGCGACACCTCCTAGGCTCCGCCACCCTTGCTGGGCCACGATGGGTCTCCACTGAGCCTCCTGAGCAGTTGTCGATGAAGTCGGAGGTCCGAGCGAGCTGCAGCACGGTCTGGAGACGATGGATGACACTGGAGAGTCGGAGGCGGAGCTTGCGAGTCGGAGGCGGAGCATCCTAGTTAATTGCGAGAAAAGAAAGGAAAATACAGAAGAGAGATCGGAGAGCTTACCTGAGCAATGGCAGAGCGGTGGCCTGGGCTTTAGGTTCTATTGAACCTCAGGGTCGTCGCACGTCAAGGGCGGCCGTTCCTCGGAGCTCGAGCGGGGGCTGAGCCGCCACATCGTTGTCATGAAAGACGGCGGGTCTCATCGGGGACGATGGTCGTCTTCGCTCGATCCTAGATGCTCCCCCTGTCACAGGGAGGAGGAGGAGGGTTGGGCCTCGCCCCTCTTGAAGGTGGACCTCGATGAAAGGCGGAGGAGAGGGGGTATTTGAAGAGGGAGCTCATCGATTGAGATGGTGGAAGCCGTGGCTTTCGTGGCTGATATGGGACGAGTGCAAGGGAGAAATGAGTGAACGACGACCTGCGAGAAGGATGGATGAGTGGGGAAGGTCCGAGAGCAGTGACTGAGTGGGGAAGGTAGAAGTCGTGATCAGAAAAACAGGAAGGGGGCAGTTATTTTCTGAGATGGGGCGACGTGGATGAGGGTCGAACGAAGTTTGACGACGAAGTCTCCACCGTTGGATCTCACGATCCAATGATGGAGCGGTGGGCGCTAGTGAGCAATAAGGATTAGATCAGAATGATGCGATCAAAGGGCGTTGAGTGATGCCACATGTCGAGCTGTAGTGGAGGCGCCAGCGGACGGTTGTGATGGAGACCAGAGATTGATCGAAGGGTGGTAGTCAGTTGCGGGGAGAACGACTGAGATGGAGACATCTTGGAGGAGATCGAGCGGCGTATGATGAGCCACAAGGCGGGCTAAGGTTTGGGTGTTAAAGGACGATCGTGATTGCATATGGACTTCGATCGGATGGTCAAAAAATGAGCGGGATTGAACGAATGCGATCTGGAGAGAGGAAGAATGATCGGACGACAGAGGGAAGGGGCGCGTGGTGTGCGCAAAGATGGGCTGCATGGCGCAACCAGAAGGCGCCACGTGGCCCGATCAGATTATAGCGGTAGAGAATTTAAGAAATGAAGTAAAAAATGACCGAATTTGGAAAAACTCAACACATGAAAGTTGTAGATCTCGATGAGATCTACAAGTTTCATGTTGTCCAAAAACAGAGATGAGATCAAACAAAGGCAGAAAATATTTTTGCGAGCATTTTTAAGGTTAAAAACACTGTGATTTTAAATTTTTTTCATTTTTTGTATTTTTTAGTTTATTCAAGGATTCTGCTAATTACAGGGATTATTCTGGTTCTTATTGACTCCTGGTCTAAGCTAGGGGGTTAATTTAAGCGAATTAAGATCATGAAATCGGGTTTCATCGACCCCTATACTTAAACTATGCTCGTCTTCGAGCATCACAAAAAAATGAGCTGGATTAACCCCCTTGTGCATGTGCATACAGGATCTGATCTGTTCAAGTCCTCTCAATTTTAGAGATCCAAAATCTTAGAGCTCAACCCAGCCTTAATTAAAAGCATCCAATTCCTCTACTTTTCCAGACTCCCTCTGATATACATATAAACTAAGGATATGTCATTTAATGTAGACTGTGTTCACACGAGTAGAGTCAAAACATCACCTAAGGTACTGGTCCAAGAAATTCTCCTGAGGACCCAATCCTCAACACTAGGGAATAAATCAAATATCACGTTCAATCCACCGTCTCTTTAGTTATCAGACTTAGAAATGTTGGTGGCAGGCCAGATGATGAAGGGATTTAGGGTTGTGTCATTTTTTCTCTTCCTCTCATTGGAATAAGGATTCTCTCTAGTGCCTTATTACGCAACACATATTTTTGATGTTGATCAGTGCGTTCGTCAAGAGAATTGGAGTCGTATGCACTTGTTTTCCTGGGAATACACCGGGGTGTGCCTTTTTTGAGTACATATCGTACTTTCTACACCCAAACTTGTAACATTTACGATGCAGAGCCCTTTTTTGGTGCAAGCCCAACTCCTGGTCCTAATAGCGATTGTCCAAGTAGACACTTTGAAAATGGTTGGGAGCGCTCGCCTTTGGTCGAAGCTCTTTTTGATATTTGACTTTGTGGAATGGCACCTTTATTTTCAAAAATGTTATTTCTTTGATTGGAAATATTTTGGCTAGCTCCACTACTTTTACCAAGATTTGGCACACAATGATCAATATTTTTATTTGTTTCATACCCTAGCACTTTAGATCAATGTCAAGAGATTAGCATAAGAATCAAGTTCTCATACTGGCTAAAATTGCTGACACTCAGGTTTCATGAATCCTTCAATGATTTTATCCCATCCTCGAGCATCATTAGATCAAGTCAAGACTTGAATCCCTCATCCCAATCCCTCAAGTGAAAAATCAACTCATCTCATCGAAGCTGCAGTCGTGCATGTGATGTATTGATCATATTCTTAAGGTAGGAGACTAAGCATGCAATATATCAAGCAAATCTAGAAACCTAGGGAAATGTGGATGATTAGGTCTAAGACCATGATGGCTAAGGTTGGTTAACCTAAAATCTTAAGACCTCATAGACCGAGTATTCTTGAACATTTCTGATCCTGGATGGAAGTGAAAAGGTAGGGTAATTAATCCAACTCCTTTAATAATTTTTGTATTCTTATATATATATATATATATTTGATTTTTTGCAAACTTTAAGAGACATCAAGACTCCCTTAACTCAAATGAGTAGATGCATCTTCGTTCAGCCAGTATAAGTGTGAGTACAGGCCGGAGCCCGTTGCTTGAGGACGGAGCCTTACGCAGTGTCCTCTAAACCACCCCTTCTGCTAAGGGCGAACCCTCACTAAACGTGGCTACTTATTTGGGTTTAGTAGTCAATTCGACTCGTAAAAGAAATTTTTTATGGATTTTTTATTATAGGTTAGAACACATGTTAGACTCAACTTTCCTTGAAATTGGGAAAATAATTTCCAAACTATGTCACACAAATAAAGATTTTCTTAACGTTTCAAAAAAATTTCAAAACAAGAGAAACTCATTTTTCAAATCATTTTTGAAAATAATTTTCTTGACAAATAGTGTAACATAATATAGAAAAATCTTGAAATCAATTTTGTCCACTTAGTTCTAAAGATTATACTTTAGCCGAAAGAAGTTTTAAATTTTTCAAAATTTTTCAAAATATAGATAAAGTACGTATAACGTATATACGGTATACCCCCCTACAGTTAAACTTTGATATGTCCTCATAGCAATAGATGGTACAAATCTATAGGTCCATTTAAATATAGAAAATATACGAGAACTGATGTGGGCTCCCCCTATACTTAGGTTAGAAATAACCTAAGTATCGAGGCAAGGAAAGATGAGTAGAGAAGTCATGGGGACTCGAGTCCCCCCTATGCTTAGGCTGAGAGTAGCTTAAGTATAAAGATTGAGAGTTAATGCTGGGAGAGACCCGAGGTGAACGAAGAAGTCGGATGGATATACAAATGAGCGGATGAATCTTCGGAGATTAATGGAGTACCTAAGGTCTAAGGGAGGGTGTCGAAGCAGCCAAGGCTCAAACAAGCATGCATCACCCTTAATTTCACCAACTCACACGTGAAACTAACAAATGTTGGTTGATTATCTTGTCGATTTTATTGGTGATTGAAAATATTCTAGTTTACGTGGGAAAAATGTCAAAGACAATTGCGTAAACGCAGGTGTTGCTCTCCCAAAACAAGATTTTACTCCATTTTTTAGGTTGACACGCAATTAACAATCCCAATTTTTGCTTAAGATTATCAATGATTAAAAGTGAGCACATAAACCAAGCAATCATCATCTACCATGCATTCCCATTTTCCATTAACCTAGGTGATCAAGCTAGGGGAAAGTCGAGAAAAGCCATGCAGTCGATAAAAATCATGATCTAGGCTACGCGAGAAAACATGCAATGCCTTGAGCAAGAAGCATGAAAACTCGGACTGAATTGAGAATCAAAATCAAATGCAAGTCGATGGAAACCGCACCTAACATGCTTCTATTAGCGGGGAAGAACATCTTTTAAATTTGGCTAAGTGAAGCGATGCTTATGTGCGTCTAATAAAGTGTGTCCTACCTACGGACAAGCATGTAAAATAAAAATGTGAAAGAAGCTCGAAGAGCCGTGTGCCTAGTCCTAGGTCGACACTCAAGTGGGGATGATCCCCACACAACCACATATAAGTTGTTCATTTACAAGCGCGAGTCTTCGATCGAAGACCTCTTTAAAGACGATTATTACATGACATAAAATAAAATGCAACATTTTCTCTTTTTTTGTTCGATTCCTCTCCAAAATTTCTTCAGTGGTTTCTCGCAACGGGGAAGTACCTTCGCCTCGCCTCCTTCAACATCAAGGGCCCTGCCACAAAAGCAAATGTTAGATATCAATTGAAAAGAATTTTTAATGATGCAAGACAAATGAAGAGATTGACCTACAAATAGAAAACACTTAACAAAACCAATAAAAATACGAATAAGACAAAAGATGAGCCATGTCCCCGGCAACGGCGCCATTGAAAAACCCTGATTCCAGCCTCTTAACAAGTCATTTTAATGTTATTGCAGTTGGCCGAATTGGATCGATCAAAGACCATTTAATGAATATAATCAATTAAATCAAATGGTCAATTTATATTTTACTTGGATAAGCCCAAGGTCAAACTCAGGGATACGAGCCTATTTTATATTATTTGGATTCTAATTATCTAGATTAAGTGTTTGATTAATGAATTGTAGGTCAAGACACGCATGAAGACAAGACAATATGCATTAAGTAAATGAGAGCAATGCATTTTTTATCTGATTTTTTTGTTTTAACATGTAGGTAGATGCAATTGAATGCAATGTAGTTATGCCCTACTTAGATTAAAGACATGAGAAATACAAGATAATCAATTTAGTCCATTTATAAAGCAGTAAGTAATAAAGGCATGAGAATCAATGAATAATTGACACTATTTCATTAGACTTAATCATCATAGTCCAAAGTTTCCAAATCAAAACAAGAGTTATGCCAATAAAAAGAGAATCAAACAGGTTTCAAAATGCCACTGAAATCAACTCAATCGGAGTTAGGATGCTCAAGATATGAAAGAGTGAAGACAGGGGCATAAATGCAAGAAAACATGAAAGAGAAATAGAAAACAGGTCCCTGGAAGGGACGAAAATGTAAATAAAATTAAGTTCGGGACCTTCCCTGTAACCCACACGTAGGGGGGTATTTTTGCAATTATTAAAAACCCGCGAGGGTATAAGTGCAAAATACCCCAGGCGCGCGTGGTCTACACGTGATCTCTGGACCTGAATGCAAATGTGGAAACATCTGAGGGCCTCCCTGCAATTTGCCCAGACTGCACGCAAGGGTCACGTGAGGCTAGGCTCGGGTGTGCTGGAGGTTCGGGGCTGATTCGGCTAGGCTCGACTGGCGATGAAGGCTCGATGCAGGCTCGGAGTTGGAGTCCGCTTCGGAGGACGGCTTGATGGAGGCTTTAGCTCGGAGAAGGCTTGGCACTGGTTCAAGAGACCCAGACCTAAAGGCTCGGAGGTTGAGGCTCGGGTCTGCCCTGCACTTGACACGTAGACGTCCATGGATCATTGGATCTTGAGGATCCAACATTAGTTATACCATGTGCTGCTGAACACATGGCTACATCTGCGCCGTTGGATGGGCTCTGGGGAGGAGCATTCCTGTAAACTCTAGATCTTCGTCCTCCGCCGTGGGGCTGGTGGCTCGATCAGATCTCCAAGGATACCTCCTGGGCTCCGCCATCCTTGCTAGGCTACGATGGATCTCCCCGGAGCCTCCTGAGCGGTTGTCGACGAAGTCGGAGGTCCGGGCGAGCTGTGGTACGGTCTGGAGACGATGGACGACACTGGAGCGCCGGACGCGGATCTTGTGAGTTCTTCTCCGATGAAACTCCGATCATTGCACATTCAAGTACCTGTAAAGTTAGCGCAATATCCTAGGCCTTGTGCGTGGAGTGACATGAGTGAGATGGTCGGCTATGAGTGGGTTGAAGAAGGTGGCGGTTGGTGGTCTTCTCCAGCGAACACGGAGGAGAGGGGTTGAAGTGATATAAGGTTATGGAGGAAGGAGAAAGGGGCTCTAAGCGGTGCACGTAGAGGGCGAAAATGCGATGAAGATGAAGGGATGATCGGTGAACGGAGATAAAACGAGTAGCGACCTAATTAATTGCGAGAAAAGAAAGGAAAATACAGATGAGAGATCGGAGAGCTTACCTGAGCAATGGAGAAGCGGTGGCCTGGGCATGAGGTTATTGATACTCAGGGTCGTCACACGTCGAGGGCGGCCTTTCCTCAGAGCTCGAGCGGGGGCTGAGCCACCACATCACCGCCATGAAAGACGACGGGTCTCACCGGGGACGATGGTCGTTTTTGCTCGTTCCTAGCTCCTCCCCCTATTACAAGGAGGAGGAGGAGGAGGGCTGGTCCTCACCCCTCTTAAAGGTAGACCTCGATGAATGGCGGAGGAGAGGGGGTATTTGTAGAGGGAGCTCGACGATTGAGATGGTGAAAGCCGTGGCTTTCGTGAGTGATATGGGACGAGTGCAAGGGAGAAGTGGAGTAAACGACGACCTGCAAGAAGGATGGATGAGTGGGGAAGGTCCGGGAGCAGTGACTGAGTGGGGAAGGTAGATGTTGTGATCAGAAAAATAGGAAGGGGGCAGTTGTTTTGTGAGATGGGGCAATGTGGGCGAGGGTCGAACGGAGGTTGACGACAAAGTTTCCACGGTGGGTGCTAGTGAGCGGTAGGGATTAGATCGGAATGATGCGATCGAAGGGCGTTGAGTGATGCACATGTCGAGCTGTGGTGGAGGCGCCAACGGACAGTTGTGATGGAGATCGGAGATTGATCGAAGGGTGGTAGTCAGTTGCGGGGAAGAATGGCTGAGATGAAGACATCTTGGAGGAGATCAAGCGGCGTATGATGAGACTCGTGGCGGGCTAAGGTTTGGGCGTTAAAGGATGATCGTGATTGCATATGGACTTCGATCAGATGGTCAGAAAATGAGCGGGACTAAACGAATGCGATATGGAGAGAGGAAGAATGATCAGATGACAGAGGGAAGAGGGCGCGTGGCATGCGCAGAGATGGGACACGTGGCGCAACCGGAAGGCGCCACGTGGCCCAATCAGATTGCTGCGGCAGAGAATTTAAGAAATGAAGGGTAAAATGACCGAATTTGGAAAAACTCAACACATGAAAGTTGTAGATCTCGATGAGATCTACAAGTTTCATGTTGGCAGAAACAGAGATGAGATCAAACAAAGAGAAAATATTTTTGCGAGCGTTTTTAAGGTAAAAACACTATGTTTTTAATTTTGTCATTTTTTTGTATTTTTAAATTTATTCAAGGACTATGCTAATTACAAGGATTAATCTGGTTCTTATTGACTCATGGTCTAAGCTAGGGGGTTAATTTCAACGAATTAAGAGCATGAAATCGGGTCTCATCAGCGCTCAAGGATAGCTCGATAGAGTAGGCAAGAGAACACAGGACGTGTGCCATGAGCCCAAATAAAAGGAGCCCACGAGGGAGTCGTAGCCCTGGAACGAAGGAGGTCGCAAGCGTCAGTGAAGGAGAAGCCCTTGAGTGACCACACCCACACATAGGGTGGGGCATCACCACCGATAGCAGCACGAAGAGCACCCTGACTCCCCAAAATGATCCTCCATGCACGAGAGCCCGAACAAGTGGGTTGAGCCTCTCAAAACGTATTAGAATAGAGGTACTTTTTCGCATAAATACAACCCAAATGGAAGAATCCGCAGAAATTAGCCTCCAAGACCATGTAGCAATCATAGCCTCACGAAGCGAGGCTAAGGATTTTATCCCCAAACTGCCTTCCTGCTTAGGGAGACAAACGATCACCCACGAGATTTCATGACACTTCCGTCCCCAAAGGAAGTCGGTGCTATACATGTTAAGTCATTGAACCACTTTAAGAGGAAGGTAGGCGCCCGCAATCCAGAATAGGTAAATGCCATGCACAACATAGTTGAGAAGTTGAGCATGACCAGCCATAAAGAGAACCTTTGATTTCCAGGGCCTGGAGTAGTGACCTGATCCAATCTTCCAGACCCCTAGAGTCACAACTTCTTCCAAACGATGAGAAGAGTGGAAGTCCCAGGTAAATAGAAGGCAACGATTGCCTCAAGATACCCAAATAGTGGGTAGTAGCAAAATCCTCCGGATAGCATTTAGGCCTAAGCAGCTTACTCTTCCTGGGATTGAGCTTCTGCCTGGATACTGATTCGAATGAGAGGAGGATATCTTTGACCGCCAGGAGGGAGCAGAGTGAGCCCATGCAAAAGAAGAGGAGGTCGTCTGCATAGATAAGGTGTGTCGGGGTTGCATTTCGGTCACGCCCCATAAGAAGGAAGCGGCCATTTGGGATGGCCTTCTCCACCAGGCAAGAGAGTGATTCCATCCCAATAGTGAAAACAAGGGGCTTATATGGCCTCCCTACCACAGTCCACTGATTCCTTTGAAAAGCCCATGTGAGGCTCCATTAATCAAAATAGAGAATGACGTGGTGGAGATGCAAGTCTCAATCCAGTTTATCCATTTGCTACAGAACCCCATATCCCTGAGAGCATCAAGGATGAAAGAATGCTCAATGGTGTCGAATGCTTTAGAGAGATCAATCTTCAAGCAAACCTTGTTGCGGCTCAACCTTCTATCAAAACCCTGCAATAGCTCATTAGCAAGCATGTTATTGTTACTAATGGAGCGACCCTTTATAAAGGTCTATTGGTTAAGAGAGATAAGATGGGTTAGAACAGTGCCAAGCCTTGAAACCAAAAGCCTTGCAAAAAATTTATAGATTACATTACATCCGAAGATGGGACCGAAATCATCAAGGCCCGAAGGAGTCATGATCTTTGGAATGAGGGTAAGGAAGGTGTGATTCAGCTGCCTCACCATATTACCTCCATTGTGAAGAAAATCCATGGCCATGTGAATAACATAACAGGCTCCAATATTTTCTAAAAAATCCATTGTTAAACACATCCGGCCCAGGTGCCTTTGTCGAGCTGATGGAGCTAATTGCATTCCAGATTTCATCTTCACCAAAAGTCTAAGCCAGCCAGGACCTAGTCTGGTCCGTAAGGCAATGCATCAGCGCTAGGGGGGCGACCCTGGGAGGGTGAGGAAGTTTTGGTCCAAGCAAGGATGAGAAGTGCTCCATAGCAGCGTGAGTGACCTCCGAGGGGCGGTCAACGACCCGACCCTGTTCATCCAGAAGATAGTGAATGTAGTTTCTAGAGTACCTTGCATTGGTGGAGAGATGGAAGAACCTCATGTTGCGATACCCAAGATTCAACCAGTCGACCCTACTTTTTTTTCTTCCAGGCCAATTCAATGTCACAATCAAGTTCATCGATGTGGAATTTCACTTTCGAGTCCAACTGAGAAAGGTATGGGTCAAGGGTCACCTCCGCAAGAACCCTATTAACCATCGTAACGATAGACTCTGTGTGCCTCGCCTTAGTGAAGGCATTTGCCTCCTTCGAGGCCCAGGCCCTTAAAGCAGCCTTAACATTCTTAATCCTATGGGAAAGGCAGAAAAGAAGGTTCCCCTGCACTGGGGAAGCCCACCCCCTGACCACCATCTCATGGTACCCCTGCCTAGAAGCCCAATAATCAAAGAACCTGAATGGGATCTGCATGTCGGCTCTAATGCCAAACACCACCGTAAGAAGGAGGCACTCGCTCGAGGGAAGAGGGGAATAGCACAGCTTAGCCTAAGGCATGATGGTAAACCAAACATCATTGACCAAAGCACAGTCAAGCATTGCAACAATCCTATGGCGATCTAATCCGATGAGTTAGACCACGACAAGTGGTTACCCGTCGCATTCATGTCAAAGAGGGCACAATCATCAATGCACTTGTTGAATTCATCAAGTGGCACCCATGCGGGAGACCGACCACCTAACTTCTCATTTACATAACACATGAAATTAAAATCACCAATCACCAACCAAGGGACTTGAATAGCACCTCGAATCAAGGCCAGGTGAGCCCAAAGCTCTCTACGTAGCACGTGGAAATTCTCCCTGTAAACGACTGAAAGATGGAGGGTGAACCCTCCATGATTGATGCAAGTCATAGTGATGACATGTGAGTTGCCCCCCCAATGGAGAGCGATTCCAACAATCTGCCTTCCACAGGAAATAGATTCTTCCCATTGGAGCGTTGTTGTGCACAAACCCCCAATCGGCGAGGATATATTCAGCAAACCTTTGCCTATTTTCCAATCTGATTTTTGTTTCCATTAATCCAATAAGTTATGCATTCTTTACCTTTAGTTCCCATAGGATCGCCTTTAGTTTTCAGGGCTTATTGAGCCCGCGAGTGTTGTAAACAGTGAGCAACATTAAGAGTTATTTTTTGAGTGGGCGTTGAGGGACCATTGCCCTTTAAGTTGGCCTAAGATGGCTTCTTCTTCTTCTTATGGGTTGCAACAATCCAATTCAGGTTATCCACCGTAATTATCTCTGGAACATCACCTGTCTGTTTCTCGATGGTGCATTCACCATCCTAGGAGGGATTGTTAAAGTCTATAATACCATTAGTTGCTCCTTCACATGTGTGCATTAAATACCTCACACACAACACTGCTTTCCTTTGAAGCAGGTGCTTGGGGCCGAAGGGAGAAGAAGACATGACCTTGCTCGTACTTGTTGGGCAATTGTGAGACTTAGGAAGCGAGGGAAGTGCCTCCAGGACATTGTGACTCTCACATGAGTTCGAATGGTGCTCCTATCTTGCGCTATAGGGGGGTCTCCTGGGATTGCAGGAGGCTCCTCTGGAAAATGAGTGGGAGGGTTGAGTTGTGCCTCCCCAACTCGGAGCAAGTGAGTGGGGGTGGGGGGGGGGGGGGGGGGGGGGCAGAGCAAGGTTGGGATTGTTGTTGAATGATTGTACAATGGAGACGTCAACGACCACTTGAGGGGACAACAACTTCACCATGTTCCCATCAGCCGGTTCTGGGCTAACAGACACGAAGGGGCAGCTAAAGGAGGAGTGCCCGAAGGAGACACATTCACTACACCGAGGGGGGTGCCGCTTAAGTTTCACATCGATCATCTGTCGCAAGCTTGAGTAGAAAATCAGGGGTAGCGACTTTGGAAGGTTCTTAGATGTGTGGATGGAGATGCAACACCTCACAAAACCTCCATTCTTTCCATAAGTCATTGCCACGTGCATAAAGAGGGGGATCCGTGACGAATCTCAGATACATCATCGTAAAAAATATTTATTATTCTCCTAGCTTAAGCAATTCAATAAAAATCACAATTAAATCACTAATATTAATTTGTATTATATCGTAAGTAATCTATGTATAATTAACCTATATTTTCTAACCCTAATTATTATATTTAATTACTAGAACTTTTTCTTTATTTTTTATATTATTAAAACCCTTAAAAATAGATTAAATATTATATATACCTATTTTAGATTTAATAAAATTAAAAATACAAAGAAATAATAAAAACCACAAAATTAATGCCCCCTCTAACCCTAAAACCACGGGTCCACTAACCCAAATTCCACATCCGATACTTAGGCAATTGTCAGCCTGAGTATAGAGGGAACCGACCCATCCATCTTCCCTCTATATGTCTTCTTATACTTAGGTCATTTTTGACCTAAGTATGGTGGACCTCCAAGTTAGTTCTGCTATATCACTTTGTATTTAATCAGAGTTATGGCTTCTTATCACTTGTGCTATGAGGACATAGAAAAAGTTAAATACATGGGAGTATACCCTATATTATTGTGTGTACACTTTAGCCATAGCTCGTATATCAAATTTTTTTGAAAACTTTTTGGGCTTGGGTATAAGTTTACCCTGTGAATTGATTTTTATAAAAATTGATGTAAAAATCTTTTTGAAAATTTGAAGGATTAAATTTTTGTAAATAAGATTAACTTTATTCAAAATTCTCCATAAAAATCTAAAAATTTAAAAATTTCTTCTGACTTCTATGCTTAAAATTGAGTTGCTACTCTTCATGAGGGAACTACGGTCTCTCTTAGCAGAGTGGGCGATTTTAGAGGACACTTTCTATGACTCCATCAAGTAACACGGGTAGCTGTCAAACGGTACACCCATACTGGCTGGAAGTAAATGGAACTATTCATATGAGCTTGGGTCAGTCACTATCTCTCTCTTGAGAATTAAAAAAAATGAAAAAAATAAAATTCATAAAAAAATGCAAAAGATAAAATCACAATAATTCACTAACTAAGAAGTTGGTATATTCCTAACACATTTACTATCACTCAAGGCTTAAGGATTTGAAGACACTAGATTTCCGAGATCTTAAGAATATGAGCTAACCAGCCTTAGTCATCAGAGTTTTGAAATTAATAATCCACAATTCCTTAGTTTGAGGATCTGAGCTCTATATTGCACTCTTCATCTCTACCTTCTAAAGAATATGATCAGCACATCACGTTCACAACTGCATGATTGATGAGATGAGTTGAGTTATCACTTGAGGAATTGGGACTGGTGATCTGAGTCTATACCCGATCTAATGATACTAAAGGATGGGATAAAGTCAATGAAGGCTTCAAGAAACCTGAGTGTTAGCAAAACCCTGGCTAGTATGTGAACAAGTTCGCATGCTATCGTTTAATATTTACATATGTGCCTGGTTGTGATGAAACCTAAATAATTATTGATAAGTATGCGCTAACTTTTGGTAAAAGGAGTGGAGCTAGCCAAAAAATTAAATTAAAATTTGAGATAAGTTCTCTCATACAAAGAAAAACTCGATCATTAAAAATACAAATTCTATGAGCTTCAACCAAAGGAGAGTGCTCCAACCATTTCAAAGTGTCCATTTAAACCAAACGCTATTAGGACCAAGGAGTCGGGCTAGCACCAAAAAAAGGATCTACATCATATAGTGATACAAGTCCGGATGTCTGATAAACGCGAAATTCACGAGCGGTCGTATTGACCCACAAGGCGAGTCAACAGTCGGTGTGTTGACCACTACAGAATCCCGTGAAAAATCAACAATTAACCTACACTATAGATATCAAACAATGACAAGCAATGTGAAGTTAAAATTTATTTTTAACTCTACATAAATGGTGTATAGCAAGCAAGTATGTAGAGAGTTCGAACACAGAGAGCAAACAGGGTAGATCAAACAGATGTGCGCGTGTGAAAGTGAAGTGTTGTCTACACTATGCAATGCAAATATTTTTGTGGGTTTTAATTTTTATATATTTTTTTTATTTTTTATTTTTTCATTTTATATTTTGATTTTCTTTTTTCTGATTTTGTCTTTTCTTTTTATATTTTATATTTTTATATTTTCTTTTTCAATATAGGAATATATATACAAGATAGCGAATATAAGTATACAATAGAGAGAAGATATGTATAAGTATGAGAAAGATGCTCAAAAATCAGGGAAATAAATGTTTCTGGTCGTTTTATATTTTTCTACTATTTTTGTGATTTTTGGGAATTTTTCAAAATATTTTGGTATTTTAAATAGACAAAATACAAGAAAACAGTAACTATACTTAAGGTGTTCACACACACTCAAGTACCCTCACTCAGCCTGAAAACAGGGTCGGGAATTAATCTCCCGCAAACAATTTTCAAATTTTATTCTCTCTTTTTTTGGTCAATACTGTTTAGCAGTCCCGATTTTAAGTTAAGTTATCACTGATTCAGTCCACCACACAGCACGCCTATCGGACAGTCCCAATTTCCGTTTAATTAAATGTGAAAATCAGAGGGAGAAATCGAGAAAAAGCTGATGCACGATAAAACAATGATGTTATGCTGAGTTCAGGAGACTTACAGTGATCCATTCGCTTTTTATGCATGATGCGGAACAGAATTGAAATTTTATCTAAATGCAAATGCAGGCGATGAAAGCCGCTCCTAGACAGGCAGTTCTATTAGCGTGAAGAACAGTTTAATTTGACTAAGTACTGCGGTCTAGGTGCGTCTTTTAAGTGATTTGTGTGGTCCTAATGATTACGAGCACAAGCAATTCCTAGATTGGCTCGGGGAGCCGCTAGTGCAAGCTAAATTACAATTCAACCACACAGCACACGGGGACACGATTCCACTATTTTTACACACGCGAGAACCCAAACGGGAACCGTTGGAAATGATGCGAAGAAAAAGAAATAAAATAAAAAAATGCCTTCTTTCACTCAATAAAGTTAAAATGCTAGATCCTCGAAGTGTCGTCGACTCCTCGCGTTCCTCGCACAGAAACAAATTAAGGTCAGAGAGTGACACAAAAATAATGCAAAGAAATAAAGGAGAGAGAAAAATAATTACAAGAAAAACCGGGGGTCAGACTACCCGGGGAAGGAAAATCAAACACTCAAAAATTCGCAAAAATTTAACCTAAGCCGTGCCTCCCCGGCAACGGCGCCATTTTGACAGGCGTCCCGCAACCTTAGTTAATTCGAGCAAATTAATGTCCAAATTACTTTTAATCGTTCATTGCAGTCGGATACGAGAGGCTAGTCAAAAACCACTTTAATTAGATTCGAGTTAATTTCAAGCGGCAAAATTTTTTTTTTACTTGGTGAAGTCCAAGGTCGAACTCAGGGAGGCAACTGTCTCCTTAGGTGAATTTTAACACAGATCAAGTGTGAGATTTTCAGGGAAAATATTATTGATCTTTTTCTATTTTCTATGCAGACTCATGCAAAAATGCAGGCCAATATAACAATTAATTCAATTAAGATATCAAATGAAATCCAAAAATTCCAAAAATTGGCCAGATGATTAATTATGATGAAAATGAGTTACCCTATTTTTTTTGGATTTTTTAGACACTAAATGGATTTTCTGAAAATTAAATATGCAGACAGGGTGATTTTCACTATTTAATTATTAATAAATAACAAATCACAATTTTTTCGAGAAACAAAATTGTCCTAGATATCACTCAAGATAAGGAATCCAGGAAAATTGTAAGATCTTAATTTCACTGTGAAATGAATTTATTAGAATTAAAATAAGAAAATCACTCAACAATTTATTTAGGCCTCGATATGCGTGCAAATGGCATGAAATTTTTATGGTATGTTAAGAATCTTATCCTTAAGCTACTGTGAATTTTTGATGATTTTTGGAAGCACAGAGAATTAACTACAAATCAAAAGGTGTCGCTGGGCAAAATATGTCAAAAATGCACCAATTAATTCATTAAGAATTCTACTGAGATTACAAAATGTGACACGTGGACCAATAGACAGAGGACAAGTTTCTCAACAAAATGTAATTTTTAGATTTGCAAAATTAGGTAAAATGCATCCTAGGGATGCGTGCAAACACAAGGGTATAAATGCAATACAGGAAGTTAAGAATGCAATAAGCAAATATGCGGACAGGGACTAAAATGCAATTACCTATAATGCTGGGGACTCGAGTGCAAATTCTCCACAGGGCACGTGCTCCTCACGTGGGCTCAGCTTCACAGCGACCTTTTTGCAAATATGGAAAGCTCCAGGGGCCTCTGTGTAATTTTCCCAGGACGCACGTGCTCCTCACGTGGGTGGCTTAGGCTCGGATGGCTGCGGAGGCTCGGGCCGAGGCTCGGGCGACGGTTTTGGGTCGTCCGAGCCTAGGGTTGGGGGCAAGGCTCGGTCTTCGTCGACGTGGCTAGCTGCGGGCCTTTGGATCAAGATCGATCCAAAGGATGGCGGTGATGATGCGTGGCGAGATCAGAATCCGTCAGATCTGGATAGATCTAACGGTGGTCGATGGAGGCTGAAGATGATGACGTGGCGTTCTCCTGAGCGTGGGATCAATAATGATCCTATGGTCGCTGGCAGCTCCGGTGGGCGGGCGACGTGGCTGACTGCGAACCGTTCGATCGAGATGATCGAACAGCCTCTGGGGCTTCTTCCTCGACGGCCCTCCGCCTCCTGCGGAGGAGAAGGCGGGGCTCCGACGTTGCTGTCTTTGCTCCGCCCTTCCCTCCCGTCGTCGGTGAAGGTCGATGGTGAGTCGGAGGTATCTCGGAAGATGCGTGGATGGTCGACGAAGCTCCTGGTGACCTCAGGAGTGAGAGAGGGCCGTCGGAGGTTGCTGGCGATGAAGCTCGAAGATGACTCCGGCGAGCTTCCGTTCAATGAGACGTGGGGTACCTGCAAGTGTTAAAGAGAGAGCCGGAGCTCGTGCGTGCGTTTGTGGAGAGGTGGAGGTAGTCGGCGAGGCTTAAGGCGTGAGGAAGATGGGTAGGCGATGGTGCTCCGGCCAAGTGTCGGAGCTGAGCTGATGAAGGTTGACGTGCGTCGTCGGGGGACGTGAAAGCTACCGCGAGGATGGAAGCTTCGACGCGAAGCTCGGCGAGATGGAACGGGAGCGAGAGGATGACCGGTGGCGGCGAATAAAATCGGAGAAGATAGAGAAAAATTAAGAAAAAGATCGGAGGGGGGATGGAGGGTTACCTGGGGATCGGAGCTCGGTCTCGAGTTCCAGGGTCGTCGCTCTAGGGATCGGTAGGGTCCCGAGCTCGTGCAGCTACTCGGAGGAGCGGCTGCAACACGATGGCGGTGCCGTGGATCTCACCAGAGAAGAAGCCCTTCGTCGCTCACGGAATCGTTGAATTGTTGTCACCATCGAAAGCTCGGAGCTCAGGGAAGCTCTCTGGAGTGGCGGATGCGGCTGAAGTTGGCCGGTGGTGGCGTATTTATAGGATGGAGTTGGTGGGTTGGCTGGTGACGAGGTGAGGTTTGTGGTCGACGTGGGGCGACTCTGGAGGGAGTCGTGGGAAGCGAGGGAGCTGGCGAGGGTGAGGGAGGAGTGCTCTCCATTGTGGTGGTGTTGGTGGTCGGAGAGGTGGATGAGGTGCTGCCAAGAATAGGAAGGGGGCGGCTTGTTTCGCAAGGGGAGAGATCGTGGGCGAGTGGCGTCCGGAGGTAGACGACGGGGCTCCACCGTTGGATCTGGTGATCCAACGGTGATGATCGAAGCGGTATGGGACGTGTGTGATTAGATCAAGGTGCGTAGATGATGGGTCGTGATCGTGCCACGTGGAGGGCGCTGGGCGAAGCGCGGGCGAACGGCTTGGATGAGGAGATGGAGAGGATCGAAGGGACGAGGAACGCCAACGGAGGAGCGGCTGTGATGGGCTCGATCAGATGGTTCATCTGCCGCCACGTGGCGAGCTCTGGAAGAGGCGCGAGCGGATGGTGCGGATTGAAGGCATGAGATGATCTGACGGCCCAGACAAAGGGGCGTACGTGGAAAAGACGGAGCCGTTGGATCAAAGAGGAGGATCCAACGGTTTAGGATGCGGCGGATGAGGCAAGGGGGAGCGGGTCGCGTGGCGCAACCAGAGGGCGCCACGTGGCCTGTTGTGAGTGGCTGGAAGAAGATACATGTGTAGAGAGAAGAGGGGGCCGAATTTGGAAAAACTCAAAACATGAAAGTTGTAGATCTCGATGAGATCTACAAGTTTCATGTTGACCAAAGACGAAGATGAGGTGAAATATGATACATAAACACAAGGATACAAATATACATATATGTAGTATACAAAGTGGCCCCAAAACCCAACTTTCCCATACAAGCTCCAAATTCAATGAAATTAGTCTCATTTTAAAGGTCTTTTAATGTGTAGTATTCTAAGAGTCATTAGACCTAATTCGGAGTTTGTATGAGGGCTTTATGTGCATTTTAGTGTACAGGGGTTCTCAGGCTTTATTGGCTATTTTACAAAGGGGATTTTTGGTATTCTTCCCTATATGATTAACTAAGGAGTACAAATTATAGAGAAGAGATTATTTTAGTGAATGGGTATTGTACAAGTGATTTTTTTTGGCTTCTTATTTAAATGCAAATGGACTGTTAACATGTATGAATTATGAATGTATGCAAGAATGCTATTTATGCAATATAAAGGGAAACATGCATCTATTTTCTCGGGAACAAGGCTCTATTTTTGACTTTTGAAGTGATGAATCACAGATTCATCAACCCCCTATACTTAAACCTTGCTCGTCTCCGAGCAACTAAATGAAATGCAAGAGTGAAATGATGTTGGATTCCATACCAAGGTTATGAACAAAAGTTAAAAATGGAGCCTGACTTGACCTTTGGATTAATTATGTGTCGGAACCTTATTGGGATCTGAGTTTAAGACTTAATAGACTTCAAGTTCCACAAGTCTTCTATTCAAGACTCTTCAACACACCTGATCAGAACAAGTCTACATACACAAACTCTAATGACCATGAATCTTTTCATGCAGTGTAAGTGATATATGACTCCCCACCTCAGAAGTAACAAAGAAACAAGCTCCCCCAACCTGGTAACTCTAATGCCTCGGTCTAGCAACTCTTTCCTCGAGAAGCGGGGTATTCCCTTCTAAGTTCAAGTGCAACCGGCTCAAGAAGAGGGGGAAGAAGTATAGACTTTTGGAAGCTCAGCCAGTGTAGCTAAGTCTCTCGCTGCAAGCTTCATGAGATGTAACATGGGGACCATAAGCTTTTGCTTTTCTTGACTACGTACACTCCGGTGGGGTTATTAAATTTTCAATCCGACCCACCACTTTTTTGGAGTTCTTTTTGGCATTTTTTTTCACAAAATGCCTCTGTACAACATATCTACATGGTGCAGCATATATACAAGAAATTTCCTCTTGAGCCAGTAGACTATCCCTCTTTTGAAGCTTTATTGCAACCCACGGCTTCTGTCTTTATCATCACCACTAGGCCAAGTTGAGACGCACTTCCTTCACTAGAAGAAGAAGAGAGGTTCCGCCTAGAAGTACTACCCTCATATGCTACCCCAAGCTAAAGGAAACTGCCTCCTCATCACCTCATCCGTAGAGAGCCATGTGTAAAGTGTTGGTGCACGTCAAGCCATTGTCTCTAAGAGTCATGTGTGTGTTGTTAAGTGCTCTACTCAGGCTTGTCAAGATGACATATGAACATAGACTTGCAGACTTAAAGAATTAAGTCACCTGACCTGAAAAATCTTAACTCCGGTTCCTATAAGGTTCCTCTGAAATTAGGTGGATTATGGTCAAATCAATTCCATCCTCAATATCTGCTCATAACTTAGTTCAGAACCCATTAACTTTTCACTTTGTCTATGCAAAGTATGCCTATGAGATGTCATGCTATGAAAATGCAAGACTCTTTTTGTATGTCGAGATGGTATGCAAGGTTAAACAAGAAGCCTTTATTTTATTTTCTATTATACAACAATCTTTACTTTGTAATAATATACATAGTATCATATCATACAATCTTTACTTTTCTATTATATATATATATTTATTTATTTATTTATTTTTTTACTCAATTTTTACACACCGTACTTATTGCATAATATATACACAAATACGCGAAAATACGAGCTATGGGTAAAGTATATATGTAATATATACACGCCCCCCTATACTTAGCGTGTGCTATGTCCTCAGAGCATGAAAAGCGAGGAAAAAGACATAGCTCGTGCTAAGCGTAGGAGAGCTAAAGTAACAACAGGTATAGAAGTCGTACCGCCCCCCTATACTTAGGCTCTGACAGCTTAAGCGTAGAAGAAGATCAGAAATGGGGCAGACGAGGGAAAAGATGAGAAGTGAATGAATGTATACAAGGCGGTCATCGGTCCCCCCTATACATAGGCCCAAGTCAGCCTAAGTATAGGACGGAAGTGAGTATGAGGACCAATGTGATCTGGAGAATGTACAAAAATCGACTCAAGTGACTCCTCCCCCCTATACTTAGGATCTGGTCATCCTAAGTATAGTCCAAGATAGTGATGTAATGAGACGGGGATGAGTTACTAGAGTCGTGGGAGAAAGGGTAGGATGTACAAAAATGATGATATATACAGATGAGTCGGTCTGAATCTTTCGAGATGCTGCGGATGGCTGGAGTTCACTGTTGCAAGGTCTCATACGCGGCTCGAGGTGTATCTGCTGTATCTGTCTCGCGCATGAATACAATCTCCTCAACATGGACTAACTGCTCATTGGATTCGACGAAGTGCTTCAACAGCTGTCCATTCACTAGGAATGTCGGTGCATCATCCGCAAGATCTGAGATCTCGACACATCCACTTTCATGCACCGTACGGACGACAAATGGGCCTGTCCACTTAGACTTCAACTTGCTTTGGAAAATCTTCAGCCTAGCATTGAACAACCATACCTTCTGTCCAGGAACAAAGGTCTTTCGTCTGATATACCTATCATGCCAACGCTTCACCTTGTCCTTGTACACCAAACTATTGTCATATGCGCGGTTTCTGACTTCCACAATCTCATTCAGATCCATGTCTCTCTGCTTCTGACCCAGGTGTGTGTTCCAATTGATCTTCTTGATTGCCCATTCTGATTTATGCACTAACTCTGCGGGAAAGTGGCACGGCTTTCCGAATACCATTCGGAATGGGGAGGTGCCTAATGGTATCTTGTAAGCTGTCCTATACGCCCAGAGGACTTGATCCAAGATCTGAGACCAGTCCTTCCTGTCCGGGCAGACAAGCTTTTGCAATATGGTTTTCACCTCCCTATTTGACACCTCAGCCATACCATTGGTTTGTGGGTGGTAAGGACTCGCGACACGGTGTTCAATGCCGTAATCCTTCAGGAGTTTCTTCATCTCCCGATTCACGAAGTGGCTACCCCCGTCTGATATCATCATTTTGGGGATCCCGAACCTAGAGATTATGTGCTCTCTGATGAATTTGCAGACAGTCATGCTGTCTGCGGCTCGGGTCGGGATAGTCTCCACCCATCTGGACAGATAGTCTACCGCAAGAAGGATATATTCGAACCCGTGGCTGACAGGGAACGTGCCCATGAAATCGATACCCCAGGCGTCAAAGACATCACAAATGATGACCGGCTGCATTGGCATCTCATCCTTGGAACCAACGGTTCCTCCCATTCTCTGGCAAACTGGGCACGACTTCGCGAAGGCGGTGGCATCGCGAAACAGAGTCGGTCAGTAGAAGCCACATTGAAGTACCTTCCATGCGGTCCTCTTCCCGGAGTGGTGTCCTCCTGCCTCCAAACTGTGGCATAAAGAAAGGACACTCTGGTATTCCTCCTGAGGAATACACCGTCTCCAGACACAATCCGGTCCTTCGAAGAAAAGGATCGGATCCTCCCAATGGTAGTGTCTAGCGTCCGACTTGAGTCGGTCGATTTGGTTCTTGGGCCAATCTTCGGGAACTTTCTTGGAGACAAGATAATTCACGATATTGGCGTACCATGGGAGTGAGTCGATAACAAAAATCGACTCGTCAGGGAAGGAGTCTCGAATTGGTGAAACCTCGGAAGTATTAAGATCTTCGAGACGAGAAAGATGATCGGCCACTACATTCTTCTTTCCAGGTTTGTCACGGATGTCCAAATCAAACTCCTGGATAAGTAAAATCCAACGAAGAAGACGCGCCTTCGCGTCCTTCTTCTCCATCAAATACTGTAGTGCCGTGTGGTCAGTGAACACAGTTACCTTGGATCCAATTAGGTGAGATCTGAATTTGTCCAAGGCAAACACTACCGCAAGCATTTCCTTTTCCGTAACTGTATAGTTACGCTGAGCAGAATCAAGCACTTTGCTTGCGTAGTGAATTGCAAAAGGGACGCCCTCTCTTCTTTGTCCCAACACAGCCCCAACAGCATAATTAAAGGCATTCGTCATGATCTCAAAAGGTAGAGACCAATCTGGGGCTTGCAGGATGGGTGCGTCCATAATCATTCCTTGTAAAAGCTTAAAGGCCTCAAGACATTTGTGATCAACAATAAACTCCATGTCTTTGCCTAAAAGCTCAGTTAGCGGTTGAGCAATCTTAGAAAAATCCTTAATGAATCTCCGATAAAATCCAACATGCCCGAGGAACGACCGCAACTGCTTTACGTTGGTGGGTGGCTGGAGTCGTCTGATCACATCCACCTTGGCAGGGTCAACCTCCATTCCTCTCTTGGAGATGACATGCCCCAACACTATGCCCTCCGTCACCATGAAGTGACTTTTCTCCCAGGAGAGCACCAGATTAACCTCACAACATCTTTTGAGGACTCAGTCCAGATTCCGAAGACAGGAATCGAAAGAATCGCCGTGGACCAGAAGTCATCCATGAAGACTTCCAGGAATTCGCCGACCATTTCGGCGAATACAACAATCATGCACCTTTGAAAAGTACCTGGAGCATTGCATAGCCTAAAAGGCATGCGCCTGAAAGCATAGGTACCAAAGGGGCATGTGAACGTGGTTTTTTCCTGGTCCTCTGGAGCTATGGCTACTTGATTGTAGCCCGAGAACCCATCTAAGAAGCAGAAGAACTCTTTTCCCACCAATCTCTCTAGGATCTGATCAATGAATGGTAGGGGAAATGATCCTTCTTCGTCGCAGCATTCAGGCGTCTGTAATCCACACAGACACGCCACGATGTGGGTACCCTCGTCACGATCTCCTCTCCATCCTCGTTGGTGGTCGTCTGAATTCCCGACTTCTTCGGGACAACATGGATTAGGGCCACCCACTTAGAGTCGGAGATTGGATAAATGAAACCCGCGTTGCACCATTTTTCTATCTCCTTCTTCACGACTTCTCGTAAATTTGGATTCAACCGACGTTGGAATTCACGAGAGGGTTTGGCTTCATTCTCCAAGTAAATATGGTGCGAACACAGAGCGGGATTTATCCCCTGGAGATCGGAAATGCTCCAGCCTATTGCCTTGCGGTTTTTCTCTAGGATCTCTAGCAAGCGAGATTCCTGCTCCTCGGTCAATTGCGAACCGATGATGACCGGAAATTTCTTGTCTTGGCCCACAAGGAAGGCATACTTTAAGGTTGTGGGTAAGGGTTTGAGCTCAGGAATGGTGTGATCGTCTAAGAAATCTAGCTCAATCTGTCCTGGTTCAGTGTTGGAAGTGGCTGGATCGTTCTCTGTGATTGCTGCCACCAAGTTCGGCTCTGGAGTCGGATCGTCAAAGGTCTCCATACAATCGGCAAACGCCTCGTCCGACTTGTCATCCTCATCTTCCGATTGTCCTAGAGATGTGAGGACTGACAGGACCAACTGGGCCTCTACGTCATCGAAGATGTAGGGCGATGCAGGCTCAGAGCTGTACTCGTTCCTAAGGATCTCGCAGACTGACTCGTGCACTGGATCATCTTCGGAGAAGATGGACACATCGAAGCTGGCTGGGTTCTGTCTCCATGGCCCAACTAAGTCTACATGCTCGCAGTTTGTTCCGGTAGAAGAGTAATCGGTGCTGGATTCTGAATCCGGTCTCTGTCATCTTGTCTGCTTCATTTCAAGTTCCTCATCTCCGCCTGGAGTTTGGAACTGAATCTTCCCGATCTTAGAATCAAATAAGGCCCCTGCTGTTCTGTAAAGCCTTGAACTTGGCATATCTCGGATCCTATATAATAAGATCCGGCTCGTAAAGAGGAAACCGACAGAATTTGTTTCGTGTGAATCGGACTTCGTTTCGATTTGTTATGAATTTCGGAAGAAAGAGAAGTAAGGAAGGCTAAGATGTCATTAATCCATAATGATTGTCATTAAGACTAATTAAACATGATTAAAGAAATTAATGACGATTGAAAGCCGCTAATGATCATTAGTAAACACTAATCAATAGTTAACAAAAGATATGCGTAAGCCGCGAAAGTTAAATCGCGATTAGTGAAAGTTAATCACGATTAGTGTTAATTAAGCGTCATTAGCGAATCTAGAATCCTCTAGAATGTTCTAACTTAAGCTCCAAGTTTGGGATAAGTTTTGGCTAAAACCATGGGCCAAAACCATGGGCCGCTAAACCATGCTTAAGGTCTAAACCAAGGTTTTCTACCATGGTTAGTGGTTTTCTAGGGCCTATAAATAGACCCCCCTACCCATTCATTCTCTACAACTTACACTACCACCACCCCAAGGGCTAGGGTCGAGAGGTTGGGAGGAGGAGTGGGAGGCGAGGGAGGAGCGCTAGCGAAGCGCTGCCGGGAGAACGAGGAGAAGAAAGGTATGATCCTCTCTTAGTTGCTTCGTAAGCTAGGCTTCCAATTCATACTCTTGTTTTTTTCCAAGTTTTGTTTTTGATTCATATTTCTTTCCGATTCGTTTTCCTGTTGTGGTTCGAGGAGAAATCTGTGTAACACCCTACTTAGGTGCGGGCGGCTATGCACGTCAGTGACCCTGTGATTCGTCACACGTTCACTCATCTAAGACGCGTGGTGTCTACCGATTCTCCATCGTTTATGTTTCTATTCTTTGTATTATGCTTTTATAGTTATTTCGATGGAGAAATCTGTGTAATACCCTACTTAGGTGCGGGCGGCTGTGCACGTCAGTGACCCTGTGATTCGTCACACGTTCACTCACCTAAGATGTGTGGTGTCTACCGGTTCTTCATCTCTTGTTGTTGAGTATCTTCTTTCAGTTTCATTGTTATTTTCCTCTCGATTGATTTTATAGAGGAAAATCTTTTCGTTTTTATTTTGAAATATGTCCCGATATAAGGGGAAACTCTGCCGAAATTTTCCGAGAAATATGTCCCGATATAAGGGGAAACTATGCTGAAATTTTCCGAGAAATATATCCCGATATAAGGGGAAACTCTGCCGAAATTTTCCGAGAAATATATCCCGATATAAGGGAAAACTAAGCCGAATTTCTAAGAGAAAAATATGTTCTTGACGTTCTTCGTGTTCTTCGCGTTCTTCGCGTTCTTCGTTCGTTCTTCGCGTTCTTAACATGTTCTTAACGTTTTAATACGAAAAATGAAATTCGATCTTTTCAGGAGCCTTAAATTAGCCTTTCTAAAAACGAAACTCGATAAAGCCTTGCATACACGAGAGAGAGCTCAATTAGGTAACGAAATCCTTCTTTTTGCTGTTGGGTTTTCATACGAAATTACTGAAATTCTTGATTTAGTGTTCTTTGCTACGAAGAACCCTAATTTTGGCTATTTTTGAAAAAAGTCTGAAGAATTGCTTTGTAATTCCCACTAAAATAAGATTTACACATCAAATTGATGCGTTGGCTCTGAAAGTTAGGGTTTGGGAGTTAAAATAGGCATAAATAGGAGTATACATATGGTTATGAATAATATATATGTGAGTCGATACCAAGTATTACGGTTTATGCAAATCAAAGACTTAACGAAAGAATTACATCATGTGAATTGGTGTGATTTGAGTTGGATCCTGAAAAGGATCATGTGTCACGATAAGGATGACTGGGAGTAGTACTACAGGTCGGGCATGCAACCTGTAGGTTGTCGGAAGGAACCCGTATTGGCATTTCCCTACCTAGGTGGTACACGGTTGCCCTGTTATGATAAGTGCGCACAAATTGAATGTTTTGCAACGCATGGTACCGGGAGCCAATATATTCGGGTTGGAACGACGGAAGATGTGGTCGTGTCATGTGGAGGCACGAGTGGTTCAATAGCGGCTGGATCACGATAACATGTATTTAAAGCCGCTAGGTTATATGATTAAATGTTAGCCTGAGGTTTTAAGCAACCGAGTCCTCGAGGACGGTGTGCTCATTTGATTTTCCAGGCTGAGGGTTGAGACCCTGTTTAATAAAAGAAAAGGAAATTGTCAGGGTAGTATTGGAGGATTGGTTGAGGCGACGTGCGGCGGCATAATCTTACCAAGATCAACACAATCTCCAATCCCGAAGCATCCACAGCTTCGGAGTCCAAGAATGGTGGGGTTCCCCTGGACTAATCCCTGATGTGGAATAAAAAGGAATAGGACTTAAATTAATAAAAAGGAATGAAATTTTGTGATATCAAGTTTTGAAAAAAATTACACAATTTATTTGCTTTTCTCTTCTTCGTTACTTAGCATTCGCTAATTTTATCCTATGATTTATGGAAAACCCAACAGGTATCAGTGAGCCATAGCAAGGACTTTAAAAATTCATCCGGCTTACATACTAGACATCCAGCCAACCACAATAGCTTTACTCTTTAAGGTAGTTAGTAATCTTTTGTATATTTTCCTTTCAAGCTGATGTACATGTAATGGTTATAGTGGGACAATGTATCCTCTAAACTTTATTTTGTGAATGGAAAAGTGTTGAAATACTTTCTTCCGAGTATTTTTATTTGCAGTATATTTCTGAATGTTAGTTGTGATTGCTGAATAAATTATTGCTGAGTAACCAGATCCGGATATGGGAGGATCCGACGGCCCAGGAAACGGGGTCGTGACATGTTCTGAGGAAGGGCCTACCTAAAATGATCTGGGAGTCTCTCCAATTACGAGGGGTTTCCATATCCAGGACAGTGAAGTCCACCATGTATTCTTGTCCCTCGACTTTGATCACAATGTTCCTCAATTCTCCTTGGGACCTCTTAGTTGATTTATCAGCAAACTGTAGGAGGGCTCTAGATTTCCTAAGAGGTCCGAGATTCAGCCGCTCATAGAGGGCTGTAGGCATCAGATTGATCGAGGAACCACTGTCCAGGAGAGTGCGTGCAAACGCGATGTCATCAACATGACTCACTACATAATGTGCACCCATATCTCTTCGTTTCCTTGGAAACGAGTTCTTTATTGCACAAGTCGTGGCTACTGATAAAACGTGTTTCTCAACACGGCTTTTGGTCTTCCTGCTAACCCTAGTAGGTGTGCATCTCACCTTAAGGTATTTTTGAAATGCAGGGGTAATATCCACGTACTTGTCAAAGGGGATTGTGACCTTGATATATTTGTTGCAGAATTCAGCCATCTCAGGGTCATCTTTTTAAATTTTTTAGTTCTCTTCTTTCCACCTGTAAGAGCTCGAGGGAAAGGGATTATTGACTCTAACTCAGGTTCGGAAACTGAAATTTTCTCATTGATTTCGGGAACTGAGTTCTTAACAGGACTCCGACGCTGATACAAACTAGGACTCTGACTCTGACTGAAAAGAAATTGCTGAGGCGAAACCGGTGACGCTTCTTCCGCGACTGCTGGACGATCCTCCTCAGATGGAGGTGCGGGCTCTTCATCGGTTTCTTCTAACTCTATGCAAATGCGAGAATGCTGCTTCGAGGACTCAGATATCCTCTTCTTCTGCCGCCGATGATGGTGGTGATGCTCCTCCTCTTCTTCCTCCAAGTTCTCCTCAGGTAAAGACTTGGAAGTTCCTTCCTTCTGTGCCCGTGCCCGATCAGGTATGGTCACGGTCCTTCCGCTCCTGAGGGACATATGATTTACATTATCGTACGAAAGGATCTAATGTTCAGATAAATAATTATCTGAATAGTATACCTAATCTCGAGATCGGTTCTGGCCATGGAGTATGTTGTTCGGGTTAGCTTGAACCTGTGCGGGAATTGGGGTCTTTGGCGCCATCTGTTGGTCCTGGGTATGAGAGACCCGATTGATGTCGGTTCTCATGTCCAGGTAATCATTCTGCATCTGTTGGACCCTATCAGACAGGGTCTGGATCGCCAAGGTGAGAGACTCCAATTCGGTGGGCTGGGCTGACTGCTGTGCGGACGAGGTTCTGTATTGGCCCTGTTGGCCATGCCGATATTGCTGCTGCTGAAGGGATGGTGCTGGCCCCTGCTGATAGGTGCACTGCTGCTGCTGGTATTGTTGTGGCTGGTACCCTTGTTCTGGCCTGGACTGAAAGCGCGGTGTTGGAACGGGACTGGTTTCTTGGTAGACTGGGGATGAACGGTGAGGCTGATCCTTCCCCATTTCGGCCTGCCTAACAATCGGGTCACGGCTATACCAAAGTCCGTTGATCTCGTACACTTGCGGAGGCTCCTCGTATCCCGTCTCCACTTGTGGGGGTGCATGCTGGTCCTACTGGGTGTAAGTCTGATCCCAGCTACTCTGAGGCCCCGGTGCCTGTTCCTGTACAAGATGGACTCGATGTACAGGTACAGGTGGTGCAGAAGGGGCAGGTAGCTTGATCTTAGCTACCTTCTCAGAAAGTTCCTCCACTTGCTTCGGTAGACGCGAGAGAGACTCAAGTTCCGCGACTCTCTTGTGGATCTGCTCAACCATGGTAAGCTTGTCGGCAATCATCCCCATGCTGGGGATGAGGTCCTCAGTCAGATCTGCTACAGTCCTTCGGGTTGTCTCATTGGATAGGATGGAAGGAGACAACTGATAGGCCCTGGTGGCCTGCGACCTGCCGGTTTCCGCCATCTGCTCTAGGATCTTCCATACGGCGTGCTCGTTTTTGTTCAGATAGCTTCCTCCACAGGCGGCACTGACTAACCCCTGCATCTCTGGGGTTAGACCACAGATCAAGGTCTGGACTAAGATCGCCTTTGAAATGTCGTGGCAGGGGCATTTCTGTACTAAATCATTGAACCTATCCCAAGCATCATGGAAAGGTTCACTAGGTCCTTGGGCGAAGCTGGCGATCTTTGTTCTCATCTGGTTTGTCCTACTGAGAGGGTAGAACTTTTTCAAGAATAGGTCCTTGAACTGCATCCAGGTATTGCATACCACCCCTAAGTTTTTCAACCAATGAGCCGCCTTATCACCTAAGGCAAAAGGGGTGGCCTTCAGCCGAATATAATCTCGGCCAACATTGGGATGGCTAAGATTGTTGCACACCAACTCGAAGTCACGGAGGAAAGTGTATGGTTCTTCATTAAGGTTTCCGTTGAACTTCGGAAGCAGACTAAGTAAGTGGGGCTTCAGCTCAAATGACTGGGCGGGAACTGCAGGTGCCAACCAGTTCTGAATCTCGTTCTCCGCCGGGTTATAGGTATAGACCATTGGTCGGTCGATTCCTTCTGCTACTATGATCTGTCCCATCCGCGCCGTGAGATCTGCATTCTTCTGTTCGGCTTCAGCGAGGCGAGCAAGAATCTGTTTTATTTGTTCCTCATCTGGTGGTACATTTGGCGGCATCTCGTCCTCTAGTCCTGGGGGGAAAGTAAGGTCGATGGCAGAGGATAACTCAAGGAAAGGATTACCGAGGCGATGATCTTCCTCGATAATCTCGGAGGAGATGAAAGGTTGGTTTGAGAGTGACCACCCTGAGTATGAGGGAACCAAGACTCAAGAGGGTCATGAGTCCTGGGTGGTCCAAGGTGCGCTTGGGCCGATGAAGACGAGTCGCTTGGGGGACTCATATAGAGATCGGTGAATAATGCGTCGAGATCTCCCCAATTACTCATCTTGATGTGGCGAGAAGAAGATAGGGTTTTACCCCTACCTGAAGCAAGCAAAATCAATCCAAAACCCTGGGTTCACACTCAACATAGTGAAGGACTCGAAATCGAGACCGATTAATCTTGTAATTTTTAAGTGTGATTTCCGAGCCGGATGCGTCTCCCCTATTTATCCTGTCGCCTAAGATACCGCCGATCCTCCCTTTCCTCGCTCCTATCCGGAGTTGGGGACTCAATGACGTGCCCCTATCTACCTGCAAGCAGGCGGAGGCTGACAAAGCTAGGCCTTGTCGCGGAGTACCGCTGGTTCGCCCCTATCTACCCGCGAAGGCGGAGGCTACTTGGTACTTGTCAATGAGCTTAAAAGTATCCCACTCGTGATATTTGCTAAGATCAGTTGGCTCGTGATATGGAAGGCGGGGATTTGGGCTCTGCCTTAAGGTGTTCACACACACTCAAGTACCCTCACTCAGCCTGAAAACAGGGTCGGGAATTAATCTCCCGCAAACAATTTTCAAATTTTATTCTCTCTTTTTTTGGTCAATACTGTTTAACAGTCCCGATTTTAAGTTAAGTTATCACTGATTCAGTCCACCACACAGCACGCCTATCAGACAGTCTCAATTTCCGTTTAATTAAATGTGAAAATCAGAGGGAGAAATCGAGAAAAAGCCGATGCACGATAAAACAATGATGTTATGCTGAGTTCAGGAGACTTACAGTGATCCATTCGCTTTTTATGCAGGATGCAGAACAGAATTGAAATTTTATCTAAATGCAAATGCAGGCGATGAAAGCCGCTCCTAGACAGGCAGATCTATTAGCGTGAAGAACAGTTTAATTTGACAAAGTACTGCGGTCTAGGTGCGTCTTTTAAGTGATTTGTGTGGTCCTAATGATTACGAGCACAAGCAATTCCTAGATTGGCTCGAGGAGCCGCTAGTGCAAGCTAAATTACAATTCAACCACACAGCACACGGGGACACGATTCCACTATTTTTACACACGCGAGAACCCAAACGGGAATCGTTGGAAATGATGCGAAGAAAAAGAAATAAAATAAAAAAAATGCCTTTCTTTCACTCAATAAAGTTAAAATGCTAGATCCTCGAAGTGTCGTCGACTCCTCGCGTTCCTCGCACAGAAACAAATTAAGGTCAGAGAGTGACACAAAAAATAATGCAAAGAAATAAAGGAGAGAGAAAAATAATTACAAGAAAAACCGGGGGTCAGACTACCCGGGGAAGGAAAATCAAACACTCAAAAATTCGCAAAAATTTAACCTAAACCGTGCCTCCCCGGCAACGGCGCCATTTTGACAGGCGTCCCGCAACCTTAGTTAATTCGAGCAAATTAATGTCCAAATTACTTTTAATCGTTCGTCGCAGTCGGATACGAGAGGCTAGTCAAAAACCACTTTAATTAGATTCGAGTTAATTTCAAGCGGCAAAAATTTTTTTTTACTTGGTGAAGTCCAAGGTCGAACTCAGGGAGGCAACTGTCTCCTTAGGTGAATTTTAACACAGATCAAGTGTGAGATTTTCAGGGAAAATATTATTGGTCTTTTTCTATTTTCTATGCAGACTCATGCAAAAATGCAGGCCAATATAACAATTAATTCAATTAAGATATCAAATGAAATCCAAAAATTCCAAAAATTGGCCAGATGATTAATTATGATGAAAATGAGTTACCCTAATTTTTTTGGATTTTTTAGACACTAAATGGATTTTCTGAAAATTAAATTTGCAGACAGGGTGATTTTCACTATTTAATTATTAATAAATAACAAATCACAATTTTTTCGAGAAACAAAATTGTCCTAGATATCACTCAAGATAAGGAATCCAGGAAAATTGTAAGATCTTAATTTTACTGTGAAATGAATTTATTAGAATTAAAATAAGAAAATCACTCAATAATTTATTTAGGCCTCGATATGCATGCAAATGGCATGAAATTTTTATGGTATGTTAAGAATACTGTCCTTAAGCTACTGTGAATTTTTGATGATTTTTGGAAGCACAGAGAATTAACTACAAATCAAAAGGTGTCGCTGGGCAAAATATGTCAAAAATGCACCAATTAATTCATTAAGAATTCTACTGAGATTACAAAATGTGACACGTGGACCAAGAATGCTATTTACACCATTGGTCGGTCGATTCCTTCTGCTACTATGATCTGTCCCATCCGCGCCGTGAGATCTGCATTCTTCTGTTCGACTTCAGCGAGGCGAGCAAGAATCTGTTTTATTTGTTCCTCATCTGGTGATACTTTTGGCGGCATCTCGTCCTCTAGTCCTGGGGGGAAAGTAAGGTCGATGTCAGAGGATAACTCAAGGAAAGGATTACCGAGGCGATGATCTTCCTCGATAATCTCGGAGGAGATGAAAGGTTGGTTTGAGAGTGACCACCCTGAGTATGAGGGAACCAAGACTCAAGAGGGTCATGAGTCCTGGGTGGTCCAAGGTGCGCTTGGGCCGATGAAGACGAGTCGCTTGGGGGACTCATATAGAGATCGGTGAATAATGCGTCGAGATCTCCCCAATTACTCATCTTGATGTGGCGAGAAGAAGATATGGTTTTACCCCTACCTGAAGCAAGCAAAATCAATCCAAAACCCTGGGTTCACACTCAACACAGTGAAGGACTCGAAATCGAGTCCGATTAATCTTGTAATTTTTAAGTGTGATTATTCAAACAAGATAGCAAGGATTACGCGGCCTATAGGGGAGTCGGCTCCGAGCCGGATGCGTCTCCCCTATTTATCCTGTCGCCTAAGATACCGCCGATCCTCCCTTTCCTCGCTTCTATCCGGAGTTGGGGACTCAATGACGTGCCCCTATCTACCTGCAAGCAGGCGGAGGCTGACAAAGCTAGGCCTTGTCGCGGAGTACCGCTGGTTCGCCCCTATCTACCCGCGAAGGCGGAGGCTACTTGGTACTTGTCAATGAGCTTAAAAGTATCACACTCGTGATATTTGCTAAGATCAGTTGGCTCGTGATATGGAAGGCGAGGATTTGGGCTCTGCCTTAAGGTGTTCACACACACTCAAGTACCCTCACTCAGCCTGAAAACAGGGTCGGGAATTAATCTCCCGCAAACAATTTTCAAATTTTATTCTCTCTTTTTTTGGTCAATACTGTTTAGCAGTCCCGATTTTAAGTTAAGTTATCACTGATTCAGTCCACCACACAACACGCCTATCAGACAGTCCCAATTTCCGTTTAATTAAATGTGAAAATCAGAGGGAGAAATCGAGAAAAAGTTGATGCACGATAAAACAATGATGTTATGCTGAGTTCAGGAGACTTACAGTGATCCATTCGCTTTTTATGCAGGATGCAGAACAGAATTGAAATTTTATCTAAATGCAAATGCAGGCGATGAAAGCCGCTCCTAGACAGGCAGTTCTATTAGCATGAAGAACAGTTTAATTTGACTAAGTACTGCGGTCTAGGTGCGTCTTTTAAGTGATTTGTGTGGTCCTAATGATTACGAGCACAAGCAATTCCAAGATTGGCTCGGGGAGCCGCTAGTGCAAGCTAAATTACAATTCAACCACACAGCACACGGGGACACGATTCCACTATTTTTACACACGCGAGAACCCAAACGGGAACCGTTGGAAATGATGCGAAGAAAAAGAAATAAAATAAAAAAATGCCTTTCTTTCACTCAATAAAGTTAAAATGCTAGATCCTCGAAGTGTCGTCGACTCCTCGCGTTCCTCGCACAGAAACAAATTAAGGTCAGAGAGTGACACAAAAAATAATGCAAAGAAATAAAGGAGAGAGAAAAATAATTACAAGAAAAACCGGGGGTCAGACTACCCGGGGAAGGAAAATTAAACACTCAAAAATTCGCAAAAATTTAACCTAAGCCGTCCCTCCCCAGCAACGGCGCCATTTTGACAGGCGTCCCGCAACCTTAGTTAATTCGAGCAAATTAATGTCCAAATTACTTTTAATCGTTCGTTGCAGTCAGATACGAGAGGCTAGTCAAAAACCACTTTAATTAGATTCGAGTTAATTTCAAGCGGCAAAAATTTTTTTTACTTGGTGAAGTCCAAGGTCGAACTCAGGGAGGCAACTGTCTCCTTAGGTGAATTTTAACACAGATCAAGTGTGAGATTTTCAGGGAAAATATTATTGGTCTTTTTCTATTTTCTATGCAGACTCATGCAAAAATGCAGGCCAATATAACAATTAATTCAATTAAGATATCAAATGAAATCCAAAAATTCCAAAAATTGGCCAGATGATTAATTATGATGAAAATGAGTTACCCTAATTTTTTTGGATTTTTTAGACACTAAATGGATTTTCTGAAAATTAAATATGCAGACAGGGTGATTTTCACTATTTAATTATTAATAAATAACAAATCACAATTTTTTCGAGAAACAAAATTGTCCTAGATATCACTCAAGATAAGGAATCCAGGAAAATTGTAAGATCTTAATTTCACTGTGAAATGAATTTATTAGAATTAAAATAAGAAAATCACTCAACAATTTATTTAGGCCTCGATATGCGTGCAAATGGCATGAAATTTTTATGGTATGTTAAGAATCTTGTCCTTAAGCTACTGTGAATTTTTGATGATTTTTGGAAGCACAGAGAATTAATTACAAATCAAAAGGTGTCGCTGGGCAAAATATGTCAAAAATGCACCAATTAATTCATTAAGAATTCTACTGAGATTACAAAATGTGACACGTGGACCAATAGACAGAGGACAAGTTTCTCAACAAAATACAATTTTTAGATTTGCAAAATGATGTAAAATGCATCCTAGGGATGCGTGCAAACACAAGGGTATAAATGCAATACAGGAAGTTAAGAATGCAATAAGCAAATATGCGGACAGGGACTAAAATTCAATTACCTATAATGCTGGGGACTCGAGTGCAAATTCTCCACAGGGCACGTGCTCCTCACGTGGGCTCAGCTTCACAGCGACCTTTTTGCAAATATGGAAAGCTCCAAGGGCCTCTGTGTAATTTTCCCAGGCCGCACGTGCTCCTCACGTGGGCGGCTTAGGCTCGGATGGCTGCGGAGGCTCGGGCCGAGGCTCGGGCGACGGTTTTGGGTCGTCCGAGCCTAGGGTTGGGGGCAAGGCTCGGTCTTCGTCGACGTGGCTAGCTACGGGCCTTTGGATCAAGATCGATCCAAAGGATGGCGGTGATGATGCATGGCGAGATCAGAATCCGTCAGATCTGGATAGATCTAACGGTGGTCGATGGAGGCTGAAGATGATGACGTGGCGTTCTCCTGAGCGTGGGATCAATAATGATCATATGGTCGCTGGCAGCTCCGGTGGGCGGGCGACGTGGCTGACTGCGAACCGTTCGATCGAGATGATCGAACGGCCTCTGGGGCTTCTTCCTCGACGGCCCTCCGCCTCCTGCGGAGGAGAAGGCGGGGCTCCGACGTTGCTGTCTTTGCTCCGCCCTTCCCTCCCGTCGTTGGTGAAGGTCGATGGCGAGTCGGAGGTATCTCGGAAGATGCGCGGATGGTCGACGAAGCTCCTGGTGACCTCAGGAGTGAGAGAGGGCTGTCGGAGGTTGCTGGCAATGAAGCTCGAAGATGACTCCGGCGAGCTTCCGTTCAATGAGACGCGGGGTACCTGCAAGTGTTAAAGAGAGAGCCGGAGCTCGTGCGTGCGTTTGTGGAGAGGTGGAGGTAGTCGGCGAGGCTTAAGGCGTGAGGAAGATGGGTAGGCGATGGTGCTCCGGCCAAGTGGCGGAGCTGAGCTGATGAAGGTTGACGTGCGTCATCGGGGGACGTGAAAGCTACCGCGAGGATGGAAGCTTCGACGCGAAGCTCGGCGAGATGGAACGGGAGCGAGAGGATGACCGGTGGCGGCGAATAAAATCGGAGAAGATAGAGAAAAATTAAGAAAAAGATCGGAGGGGGATGGAGGGTTACCTGGGGATCGGAGTTCGATCTCGAGTTCCAGGGTCGTCGCTCTAGGGATCGGTAGGGTCCCGAGCTCGTGCAGCTACTCGGAGGAGCGGCTGCAACACGGCGGCGGTGCCGTGGATCTCGCCGGAGAAGAAGCCCTTCGTCGCTCACGGAATCGTTGAATTGCTGTCACCAATCGAAAGCTCGGGGAAGCTCTCTGGAGTGGCGGATGCGCCTGAAGTTGGCCGGTGGTGGCGTATTTATAGGATGGAGTTGGTGGGTTGGCTGGTGACGAGGTGAGGTTTGTGGTCGACGTGGGGCGACTCTGGAGGGAGTCGTGGGAAGCGAGGGAGCTGGCGAGGGTGAGGGAGGAGTGCTCTCCATTGTGGTGGTGTTGGTGGTCGGAGAGGGTGGATGAGGTGCTGCCAAGAATAGGAAGGGGGCGGCTTGTTTCGCAAGGGGAGAGATCGTGGGCGAGTGGCGTCCGGAGGTAGACGACGGGGCTCCACCGTTGGATCTGGTGATCCAACGGTGTTGATCGAAGCGGTATGGGACGTGTGTGATTAGATCAAGGCGCGTAGATGATGGGCCGTGATCGCGCCACGTGGAGGGCGCTGGGCGAAGCGCGGGCGAACGGCTTGGATGAGGAGATGGAGAGGATCGAAGGGACGAGGAACGCCAACGGAGGAGCGGCTGTGATGGGCTCGATCAGATGGTTCATCTGCCGCCACGTGGCGAGCTCTGGAAGAGGCGCGAGCGGATGGTGCGGATTGAAGGCATGAGATGATCTGACGGCCCAGACAAAGGGGCGTACGTGGAAAAGACTGAGCCGTTGGATCAAAGAGGAGGATCCAACGGTTGAGGATGCAGGCGGATGAGGCAAGGGGGACGGGCCGCGTGGCGCAACCAGAGGACGCCACGTGGCCTGCTGTGAGTGGCTGGAAGAAGATACATGTGTAGAGAGAAGAGGGGGCCGAATTTGGAAAAACTCAAAACATGAAAGTTGTAGATCTCGATGAGATCTACAAGTTTCATGTTGACCAAAGACGGAGATGAGGTCAAATATGATACATAAACACAAGGATACAAATATACATATATGTAGTATACAAAGTGGCCCCAAAAACCCAACTTTCCCATACAAGCTCCAAATTCAATGAAATTAGTCTCATTTTAAAGGTCTTTTAATGTGTAGTATTCTAAGAGTCAGTAGACCTAATTCGGAGTTTGTATGAGGGCTTTATGTGCATTTTAGTGTACAGGGGTTCTCAGGCTTTATTGGCTATTTTACAATGGGGATTTTTGGTATTCTTCCCTATATGATTAACTAAGGAGTACAAATTATAGAGAAGAGATTATTTTAGTGAATGGGTATTTTACAAGTGATTTTTTTTGGCTTCTTATTTAAATGCAAATGGACTGTTAACATGTATGAATTATGAATGTATGCAAGAATGCTATTTATGCAATATAAAGGGAAACATGCATCTATTTTCTCGGGAACAAGGCTCTATTTTTGACTTTTGAAGTGATGAATCACAGATTCATCACTCATCCTCGAGTTCATATGCTCCGTCATCTGATTCAAGTTCTCAAGTGTGGATATCATGGAAGGTGACTCCAAAATCTCAGGATCGGGTGTATCGAATGTCAATACAAAAAAGGCGGGATTGGCGTGCACATAAAAGCTCGTTATGTGCACGCCTAGTGTCCGCCATGTGGACGCCCAAGAGGTGGGCGAGCACATGTGCTCGTTCAGGGCGTGCTCGCTTATATGAGAGTCGCCCCGGCTGGTGGGCGAGCACATTGGGACACTATGTGCTCGCTCTCTCGCTGGCGGGCACATATGTGCTCGCCGATGTGATCGCCTCCACTATATTAGATTGCGATCACCAACGGAGCACCTGACGAGCACATGTGTTCGTCCAAACTGATTTCCAGGAAAAAAATATGCAGGTTCGATAGGTTTTGAAGCCCCGTCGAACCTGTATAGCCTGCCAATAAACCATTGCAGGTACTTATAAGAGTTCCCTAAGGGTATATATATTATAGCAGTTCGTTGACTAAAATAACTAGCACTAACAATTGAAAGTCATGCAATATACATGAATTCAGAAATAAACAATCAAATTTATCATCTAAATATTACAAACAAGTTAAAGCCAACAAAGTTCATATAAATTATAAGATGTGCTAAAAGTTTAACAAAAATACAGGTCCAAACCAACAAAAATTTACTTCTTCTTTGATCTAAAAAATTTAGACATTAAACTGTGCTTTGATTTCTTTTTTTCCTTCTCCTTTTCTTTGAACCTCGCATACATGCGTGCCTCTTCTTCAGGGTCGTTCTCCTCCTCCTCTTCATCATCAGATTCAATCTCTTCAGGTTGAGATGCACGCCCTTGCGACCTATATTATATATGGAAGATATATATCTATTACATGCATTTTGTAGATATAGAAATTTAAAATTATTACTCATTCTATAAGAAGAATACTTACATGTACGTCGTGAACTCCTCTCGGAGCTTCGTCACCTGCTCCACCATCATCGCCATCTGCGACTCCATTGGAGCTGATGATTGGGATGGATGTGGTTGCGTGTACGACGGCTGAGAGTATGCAGAATAGGAGTGACGATGTTCCTCCACATAATATGGAGGAAGACCATCAAGCGTCTGCTTCCTGTTCGCCACAACATCCCTCTCCTCCAACACATTATAAGATTTTCATTTTTTTAATATAAAATTATATATTAGAAATGAGTATAGTAAGATAATATTTATCTATGTATACCTGCTTCCAGATCGTTTAATCAAATGGTGGTTGCTCTCTAGTTGGATCGACACCCCATTTTTCTATAGATAGTGCCAGATAACGACCCTGAAATACAAAGTTTAATATATATATAAATGAGTTATAATATATCATTTAATTGCAAATAAATTGATAGACTTACCAACAATTGTCCTGCTTCAGGAGTGGACCATTGCGACTCTCCTTCTCTCCCACTCATGTGGGACCTCGACCACCACTCCTGAAAAGAGGGTTCCCTTTCCAACCTAACTGCCTGAATTTTTTTTTAAGATGTAATTACAACATTGCATTATATTAAAGTTGATCTCCAAAAATTAATTTTAAATCGTAATACCATCTCCGCTCTAATCTGATTGTGGCTTTTAGAGCCACTTGTCGACTTAATCCTTTGTTTCTGGCGGTTTATCCTTCCCGCCGTATATCTTCTTCCAAACTAATCATCCGCAATGAATGTATCACAGAAATCCGTCCATCTGGAAGGATTATGTTATGATTATTGATTATTTTAAAAAGTTTATTATAAATTATTTGACAAGTATAATACCTATCCTCCGTAGACCATGTTAGCGGGAACCTCTTCATCTCCTCAAAATTCATCTCCTCGCATCCCGTCTTCGCATGCGAGTCTCTCCTTGCCTTGAAAAATGTATCGCTCATTCTCTTTTCTCCCAAACGAATGAAGGCTCTACGATAAGCCTCCTTCCCCAGACCAGAGCCAAGGCGAAACCTACTCTGAAAATTATAACAAATTATAAGATACAAAAAACTTGACCAAAAAAATCTGTATCACTTCTTAGAAATATTTCTTACCAGAAACATGTCAAACAGTCTCTCCTGTTCTGCAGCAGGGATGCGACACCATCTAAATTGCATGGAAGTCAAGTGTGTCTTTATTATGTTGGTTATCTCCTTTGCCACCCTTTTGCTATTTACAAAATCCCTGCATTTGCTAGAAAATTTAACTTTGATACAATTTATATAAATTTGGAATATATTTAAAGATAAAATATATAAAAATTTTACCTCCCATCAGTCGTAACCTCCAACAAAGGGTGGGACACCGAGGTCTGTCCAACTGCAGTAAGTAAAGGGCACGGATGTGCTCGGATGTCCAGAAGAAGGAGAGTCAGAACCCATCGATGTCCGTGCTGATATGGGGACCTGGACTGGGAATCCTGTAGGGGCTGCTGAGGTAGATGGCTCTCAATAGCCTCCTACGTAAAAGGGTGGCGGAGGATAACCAAGAGACTCGTAGTAGGCTATCACCCGATGGACCTCGTCGGACTGTGAATCAAGAACGGCATCCGGGGTGGGCTGCCTACTGGAAGAAGGTGTGTCTGAGGAAGATGGACGATTGGATCTATGTGATCCATGCGCCCCGCCACGTCCAAAACCGCCATGACTGTAATAATGATGTATTACATATTTATTACTTAAGATTTTAGTTAATTCGATTATAATTGTGTAATAAAACTTACAACTAGTCTTCATCACTTATTTCGGTGGGATTAAAGGATATTTCTTCGTTTTCTGAGTTTTCTGAGTAATCATTTCTGGAGTCAGTATCATCTTGTAAGTCAACACAGAAAACTTCATTATCAGCCAATCGAATCGATTCAATAATTGGGACTTCTTCTGTTAAGTCTATTCTTTCATATGTCGGTGTGAATGCTTCATCTATGTCATCTTCCTGATTAGTATAATCATTAGAGATATAACCTTGAGAATTTATCTTCACAATAGTTGTTGTTTCAACGCTCTTTCTCTTCTTTGATATTTGTGGGAGATAATATACTTGATCCTCTTGAGATGCTAACACGAATGGTTCAAATCTGCGTATAAATTTTCTTTGCACCACGTCGACAATGTTATTTCTTTTATCGAGTACTACACCTCCATTGGGTTCATACCAATCACACAAGAAAAGAACTACTTTATTCAAGCCTGGTATACTATATTCCACTTCTATTATCTCCTTTAAAATTTCGTAATAATTCATATGATCTTCCTCATAACAAGATCCGCGAACCATCACTCCATAATTTTGAGTTGTCAAATATTTACCGAAATTTAAGGTATGAAAACGATACCCATTACTGTAGCAAGAGTTGTATGATCGGACCTTATAAACATGGTCTTCTCCAAAATAATTTAAAATATGAGAATAAAAATCACCACCGTTCAACTATTTTGAGCGGTCTTTAAACCACGCTGGAAATTGATTCCTATAAGTGCTCAGAACTTCGTCATCTGAATACATAAGATTTTTCTCCATAATTTTCTTTCCAAATTCCCTAAAATTGGTAAGAGAAACATAAGAATTACTTGTAATGAATATATACATAAAGTAATTCAAATACTTACTGAACATATGGTGTTATTTCCTCACAATTATCTAATATGTATAACTCTGCAGCATCCTTCTCTTGTTTCGATAAGAAATGTTCAGTTGCTTTTCCTATTAGATTAGTGGATGGCCGAAAGATACTGATACAATGTTCTTCATCGGAAGAAATTGTCTCATTCCTCCTGCATTTATTGTGGATAGTCTCCACATCTTCTCGAAGATATCTTACGCAGAATGTTGCGACTTCCTCATATATATATTGTGAACTTGTAGATCCATCAACTTTACTTTTGTTTCGGACCTTTCTTTTAAGAAAGAACATAAACCTATAAGAAAGTAGGTTAAACGTTTAGTCCAAATAGTAAAGAATGGAATGAGATTATAATACATTTAATTACCTTTCAAATGGATACATCCAATGATATTTTGACGGTCCTTTAACTTTTGCTTCCCATGGAATATGAACCATCAGATGCTCCATCGAATCAAAAAATGAAGACGGAAATATCTTCTCAATGTTACACATAATCACAGGAATATTTTTTTGAAGATAATCCATCTCCATGCGGTGTATGCATGACGAGCATAGCACCTGGAAAAATCTGCTAACATCTGAAAGAGTATCGACAAATTTTTTTGTAACAATCCTCTGAACACTAACGGTAGTAATCTTTCCATAAAAACATGACAGTCATAACTTTTCATTCCCTTAAATGTAAACTTCTTCAAATCGACCAAATTGGAAAAATTTGATGCATATCCGTCTGGAAACTTCAATTTGCTTGTCCATTCACAAACAAGCTTAACTTGATTTCTATCTAAGGTATACTTTGCTTTGGGAACTTCAACCCTTCCACTATCATGTTCCTTGATATGTAATTCTGACCGATTGCATATTATTTGTAAATCACGACGAGACTTTACTGTATCTTTTGATTGACCGGTTATATTCATAACAGTGTAGAAGATGTTATCAAACACATTTTTCTATATATGCATAACATCTAAGTTGTGTCGTATCAGTAACTTACTCCAATATGGTAACTCCCAAAATATACTCTTCTTAATCCAATTATAACGGTCACCAAAAGCAGGAAGGTTTTTTGTTTTATCTCCATTTTCTAAGGCTAATTTCTCTAATTATTCCAAGTATGATAATATCATATCGCATGTCTTAATTGGTGGAGGATCTGCAAGATTAATTGTGTTCCTTTTAAAAGACTGCTTATGTCTTCGATATGGATGATTATTTGGAAGATACCGTCTATGACAATAAAAAAAATATGAATTCTGACCGTGTTGAAGGTGCAATGATTTAGTACTCTCCATATAATATGGACAACTTTTACGTCTATGCGTACTCCATCCAGATGACATTCCATATGCTGGGAAGTTATTTATCGTCCAAAGGAGAGCTACTTTCATGTTAAATGTTTGACTCTTATTAGTATCATATGTATCAACTCCATCGACCCATAACATTTTCAACTCATCGATAAGAGGATGTAAATAAACATCAATGTACTTTCCCGGATGTGTAGGTCCTGGTACTAACAGCGAAAAATATAAACCGTCGCTTATTACATAACCATGGGGGTAGATTATATGGCGTTGTCATTACTGGCCAACAAGAGTAATCTTTACTTCTTCCATGAGGATTAAACCCGTCTGTACATAAACCTATAACGCAATTCCTCTTTTCATCCTTAAATGTAGGAAAAGCTGACATCAATTCTTTCCAACAATCAGACTCGGATGGATGCTCCATATACTCATCGACTTTTATGTTCTGTGTGCCATGTCATGTACTTCGCCGTTTCTTTACAATAATATAGTCGTTTCAATCTCGGAGTCAACGGGAAATAACATAGAATCTTTCTCGATATTTTTGTTTCACTCTTACTAGCTGTCTGATATCTTGGATCATTACATTCAGGACACCATTGTAAATGTTGATGTTCACCGTAATATAGAATATGATGATTTATGTATGAATCTATTTTAACTTCTGCTAAACCCATCTTCCGCATCATCTTTTTTGTTTTGTAATAATTATCAGGTAATTCTGCATCTTCTGGTAACATTTTCTTAATAATCTTTAACATTGCATCAAAATTACGATCGGTTATATTATATTCCATCTTCATCGATAGAAGATCCGAAACCGCAGAAAGTTTTGAATATGTCTTGCAACCCAACCACAATGGCTCTTCCGCTTTTTTCAACATCTCGTAAAATTCTGCAGACTCTCCATATGGTTCCTCATCATCTAACAAAGTATTATTAAATTCTGCACCCGCAACGTCTATAAACATATCTGCAAAAGGATTAATATTGTCAGCTTCTTCCGCATCATTCATACTGTCCTCGAAATTCTCACCATGCCTCCACCAAATCTGATATCCTTCCATGAAACCCATTCTATAAAGATGTAACTGAGTTTCATCTTTTAATCTCTTCCTCATTAGACGACATTTCTTACACGGACACAAGATCGTTCCATCTGAATCCACAATACGGGAACCTTGTGCGTAAGCAAATTGTATAAATTCCTGAACACCTCTTTGAAAGGCATCTGCTATACGTCCATCTACGACACGGTTGTACATCCATTCTCTATTGGTCATATTGATGAACCTAAATTATATAATCTAAAATGTCAAATCTAGGAAATTGAGGATATCTAAACGTATCACATTATTGAGATAAAAGATGAGAAGAGAAGTGTATTAACTATGTTATCACTTTAGCCCGTCCATAAGGATTCAAATTTACTAAAAGATGATCGTTGTTACAAGCATCTTTATTTCTAACGAAAATTCGGCAGTATAACCCTGCACCTCTCCCGTATACCTCATAAATCAATCGCAATTAATTATCAAAATAATCATATTAGTGATTATTTCAATAATAATTATGATTGATTTGGTATACCGAAGAGGAAGGGGTTATGAACCGAATTTCCGTAAGAAATAAAGACCTTGTGACACCTATCACCTTTTAGTAAATTTGAATCCTTACCGACCCCCTTAGTCCGGGAACTCCGAACTAAGGAAAGCTAATATAAATGTAATACATTAAGATCACTTTACTTCATACATTTGTACATGCTACAAATGAGACTATAAAATAATCTTAAAATATTTATTCATTTATATTAGCCGGGCAATTACGTAAATTTGGCTGGTTAACGATGGAGATAAGGATAAGTGTGATCTTAATTTAATGCCTAATACAGTTCTTGGGTCACTAACAGTTGAGGGGCACCTGCAAATTAAAATTCAAACCTGCAAACATCAAAATCCACGACCATTGGTCTGGGATAAACATCCCAAAGTGAGTCCAATAGTGCTGTGAAAAAATACAAAAAAATATAACACAATTAGAGGTGATCAAATCCTCCAATGTGTTGCACACGCCTCCCGTTGTGCAGGGCCACACACCACCCGGTGTGGAAGGACGCACTGTGTGTGAAGGATTTTGTGCGATTTTATATTGTAATTAGTGGTTAGCGTTTTTGCCTTATAATTAATTATCCTAACTATAAGTTAATGTGATATAATTGGTCACATTAACTAGAATTTAATGTGATAACAAATTATCACAAAATAAACATGGGTGTATATCATATCTCATATGAACATGATATGAAATATTCGAACTATTATTAATGATGTTCATCATATCTAATATCTACACTATTGAAGTTGGCTAAGTAATGTTATTCACAAGTTTTCTAACTAATCTTTTTAAGAAAATTAACAATACTAATTAGTGTTGATGTTGTAATGAATATTTTATCATGTTTAATTTACAAAAGTCAAACACAATATTGGTTCAGGCATTTTTTTGAACACCTACAGGGCATAATATTACACATGTTATTGAGACAACCACAATCAAAATTACAACACTATAGTGAGGCACAATTATCCTAAACTTGTAAAAAACATTTAAACTATCAAATTAATACACTAGATCCAACAAAAAGAATCAAAAAATTGAAACCCTAAACTATAGAAACAATACAAATATGTAATGGAATCTTAAAAAAAAAGAGAAAGGAGGAATGATTATACTGAATGGTAGATGTCAATCTACTCAAAAGACGAAAACGGAAGGTGCCGGAGTCGGGGCGGACGGGTGCGGGGTCGCCAGAGGAAGAAATTTGGGGATGGATTGCGGTAGAATGAGGAAGAAAGGAACCGCGAGGTTCTGTTTACACGCATGGCGAGCACACTTAAGTGCTCGCACGTCCGTCGCCAGGTGCTCGCCCATAATTTACCCAGCGCGAAAGTTATCCGCGCAAAGAAATTCAAGTGGACGAGCACATTATAGGCGAGCACATGTGCTCGCCCACATTTGAAATCGCGCCGCTTCACATAATTCAAGCCGGCAACCCCAATGGGAGAGCACATGTGCTCTTCGTGTGCTCGCCTATGGCGTGCACATGTGCTCGCCTAGTGCACGACAAGTTGTGCACGCCAATCCCGCCTTTTTTTGTAGTGTGTGGACGATGGGTGTGGACAAAAATCACATTCCGGATCAGGATACTCAAGGAAGAGCGGGTTTTCGAAATGTGAGGGTGATGGTGGTGGAAATGATTGGTGGAAGTCAAAGTCCGAATCCTGAAATAGTGGGTTGGTCGGATATGTACAAAAGTCAGGAGCAAAGTCCTCCTGGAAAAAAAGAGGTGGACCGACTGGAGTAAACGAGGGATCCGCAAGGTCTGGATAAAATACGCTCCAGGGGTCCATCTCAGAAACAAAAGACAATGATCGGGAGAGCATGCTGGTCAAGTCAAGAGAAGTGGAGAACATGCGCAAATGCGCAGAGGCGATCTAGAATGCACACACACAAGCAAACTCACACAAAACAAAACCTCAATTCACCTACTCAACTGGGTAGAGACCGAAAAGTCGGTCTTTTTATCTTGTCTGTTTTAGAGTTAGGTGAGAAGTCCAAAATTGCACAAACACTTAGGGGGCTGAACAGGATTTTGACACTAATCCTTAGTGCGTGCGCGAGCAAGTAAAACGAAGACAATGAGGGGATTACTTGCCCCAAGAGAATATTTTTCTTTTTGGTATTTTTTAGGGTCAAGTAATGTTAGCAGTCCCAATTTTATTGGTTATCATTTTTTTTGGATTTTTAGTGAGAAATGCACGACCTATCGAGGAGTTAATTTTACTTAGCACCTAGGATATCAAAATCAGAGGTAGAGAGAGGGAAAAGCAATGCAATCGACAAAATGATGATGTATGCTAAAGAGTAAATGCTCACCTTGCCTCCAGCACTCTACATGCAGGGATGCTCAGCAGAATTGAAATCTATCTATATGCAAATGCAAAGCCGATGAAATTACCCTAAGTTCAGAAATTGCTATTAGCGTGAAGCACCACAAGTCGGTCACCGATCTTCAATCCAGGAGTCCGATCTAGGCTCACACCTCCTCTTCTCGACACATCGAGTTCAGGAGTAGCGCTTGACAGGATGGGCTCGCGACACGTAGGCTTGAAGATGATGAGGCGACTGTTTAAATTTGACTAAGTCCAAATGAGTCTATAGGTACATGCAAATATATTAGGTGTTTGGCCTTAATCTATCACAAGTAATCCTAAAACTAAGGGCTCAATCACACAAAGTAAGGAAAACAAACCGGAAAACAAAAATGAAAAAGGCGGTGAAAACCGTGAAAACTGCGGTGAGCCCCCAAGTGAACAAATACTTGGAAATTAGGCTCAAGAGTCCAAAGTTCGGGGGTACCTGTATTATTACAAATATAGGTCTCTCTCTCACAATAAATTACACAAAATTAAATGCAATAAAATAAATGCTCGGGAATGGTCTTCAAAATTCCCTCCAAGTCCGCCTTGGTGCGAAGCCAAAGCCGCCTCACGTGGGTGCACGGGCGCTCCTAGGAAAGAGTGCCTCCCTCGATCCGCGTACCTCGCACAAAGTCAAACAAGAGGGTGGTTAGACAATTCAAAGGTTATATAAAAAATGAGCAAAAATAAAATAAGCAGAAATAAAAGCCGCAAAAATAGACAAGCAATCACAAGCACAAGCAAAAAGCCGAACTATGCGCTGTTGCTCCCTCGCAACGGTGCCATTTGTTGAACGAGATTTTTCACGGGTCTAAAGTAATCCACACAAGGCGGGATCACGATATCGCTGAGGCGATCCGCGAGAAATCCTAATTCAAACAACAATTAACCCACAACAGATAAATCAAGCAATGAAAGTAAATGTACGGAGTTAAAATTTATTATAACTCTACAACAAAGATGTGTATAGGTGCGAAGTATGTGTAGAGGTCGAACACATGGAGAAGACAGGTAGAAAGGGGCAAAATGGCTCAAAATGTGAGTGTGATGATTTGTCTACTTATGCTATTTTTGTGGGTTTTCAATTTTACATTTTTTATTTAATTTTTTATTTTAAATTTTTGTATTTTGGTTTTTAATTTCTGATTTTGTAATTTCTTTTTATGTTTTATATTTTTTTATATTTTCTTTTTCAATAATAGAATATATATATAATAATAAGAAAAGAAAAGGATAACGTATTTATAAAAATAAGTAAAAATACTCAAAAATTAGGAAATAAATTGTTTTTGGATTTTTTATATCTTTCTAATGCTTTTGTGATTTTTATAGATTTTCCTTTTTAATTTTTTTGGTATTTTTAAAGTCCAAAATATTGAAAAACAGTGAATAAAATACAAGGCTGAAACTAAAATGGAGAAATAAAATAGAAAACAGTAACAAAAATACTCCAAATTAATTTTCAAATAAAGATAATAAAACAAAGAAAATTTAGAAATAAAGTTTGTATTTTGGATTTTTTTATGGATTTTTAATATTTTCATAAAAGTTTTTTGGAGTTTTGTGATTTTTTTGGAGTTTTCTTTTGTAATTTTACTGATTTTTGGACTGGCACTACAAAATAATAAAATACACAATATATAATTTTTTAGAATTTCTAAGAAGTTTTCTATCTAATTTTGGTATTTTCTAATGCAAACAGTAGCTAAAATGCATGTTTTTGAATTTTTATAAATAATAAAATGCAATAAATATGCGAAATAAAAATATGTCGTGGAAGTGCAATGAAACAGGAACTTAAATTGATTTTTGTGGAATTTTTGGGCTTTTATAAATGCATGCAATAAATAAAGGAAGCATAAAGAAAAGTCATACTGGCAAGGGCATTTTCGTAATATGAGAAAAGTCCTAGGGCCTAACTGAAATTGTTCCACAAAATATTAAACTAAATAGCAAAGTTTGAGGGTAAATTATAAATCATTACAAAGCTAGGGGCGTTCCTGCAAAAACGCCAAAGCTCACGCTCTAAGCATGTGAGCCAGGCGAGGACTATTCTACAATATTACAAAACTTTGGGGTTCTGTTCGCAAATGTCATAAAAGTTTAACACACAGATGAATGCTTTAACGTCTATTAGTAAGATAGAAAAATGAGCAGGGTCTAAATGCAAAATCCCCAACCTTAGGCGGGCATGGACGACAGATTTAGCGCCACTTAAGACACGTGTTAAGCTCGCATGGCCCGATACCCCTTCGGCTGAATGGCTGGGATTAAATCCCAGGGCGAAGATCTACGACCGAAGATGGTTGAAATCCAACGATAGTTGTACGCCTGGAAGGGGCTTGCTCGATCTGACGGCCGTCAGTGCATCAGGAAGAACAACTGAAGAACTACGCATGACAGGGGTTAAATCAGCGATGCTGTGCAGCTCCTGCCGTCTCAAGGGTCCCTCCGAGCCGCAAAAACCTTCCAGACGACTTCCCTGACCTTCTGGAGCCTTCAAAATGGTGTGATATGCATTGAGGTGATGCCACGATGTCGGGATCGACCTGCAGCTCCAGGTGCTCTTCTTTCAAAAGTTGGAACCCCAAATGGAGTCCCTTGACCTCCTGGACCCTGCAAGGATGAAAAGCAAGCACAAGAGATGGTTCCGAGGCAAACAAAAGGGGGGAGTGGAGTGAACGACGTGGAGAGCGGGAAGATGGAGGAAAAAGGGGGTCTCGCTGGGACACGCTCCGGCGAGGTGAGGGCGTGGCGATAGGCTGTGGATGACTCGAAAGGGGAGATGGGATCTGATCCTAAGTCTCTTGCGAAGCTAAAAAATTGCGAGAAAAACAATTGAAATGGTGACCTCAAAGGCAATACGCCCGAGATGGGACCTCGACGGCGGCGGCCGGAGGTGGGTGTTGGAGCCGCTCCTCGGCCCTCGCTTGGGCTTCTCCTGCTAGCTGGAGGAGGCCTGTCACGCCTCCGGTCCTGAGCTTGGCGAGGAGGATCCAAAATAAGGGCCAAAAGAGGGTTCAAAGGAGAATGGGGGGTTTGGTGGTGTTTTTGAATAGATGGACGAGAGGGCGTGAAGAACGAGGCGTCGCGATGGCATCGATGATCCACGCCCCAAGATGACCCTTGGGCGTGTATCATGGATAACTGGGCTTCAAAAGTCGTGAAGGTTGCAATGCAAATGGTGAAAGACGCGCTTTCCAAAATTCGGAGAAAATGCCAAAAAACCAATTTGACACGACTACAGGAGAGGGGTCAGAGAGTTGACCCGAGGTCAACTCTCCAGGCCCCCCTGGTTGGTCCACGTGGACCAACCAGGAAAATCCTGGAAAATGTTTTCTAAAATCAATTAAAAATAGCAAATTAATTTATTAATTTTTGGTTTCAAAATAAAAAATGTTTCTTATTTTATAAATTATTTTATTGTAATTTTTATTTATTTTTATGGGGTGTGTAATTACAAGTTACCATTTATACCCCTTATAGGTATCTATATCTATATATTTTATCAATTTCTTTTTATTTTGTGTTTTTAATTTATTTATTTTTGTTTATTATTTTATAAATTTATAAAATGTTTTTATATACTCAAATATATTTTTATTTTATTTTTCTGATGTATTTAATACACTTAATACAATATAAGTATGAGTTATATAGGTATAGTTATAGGTATTATACCTAGGTATTATATACATGTATTTTTATTTTGTATTTTCTTTAAGTTTTTATTCTAATTTTAATGCACAAATATACTATAAGTACTATTTAAAAAATTATGAAAATATAGATTATAAAAATAATTAATAAATAATAAAATGAATATTTTAATCTGTACAAGTATACAATAGGGGTCCAAAACTCAACTTTCAAACTATAGCTCAGAAAAATACGAAACCACTGCCATTAAATAGCTTATTTTAAACTATATACAATTAAAGGTAAGTTTGACATTTCGAGTTTTTATTTGCAAGATACAGGTCTGAGAAGTTGGAATTGTGGAATCTTATTCAGATCATAACTTTTTATCTCTACATTATTTTTGTGTGAAATTACTTTTGTATTTTTCTTTATTTAATTATCTACAACTTTCATTTTCAAAGTTTCTTTATTTGAAGTATAAAAAGTGGAACCAAAAATAGGTCCCAAAATGAATAAAGAATGAATAAAATAAAAGGGGATTTTTATTGTATTTTGGCCCTTATCTCCCCCTACTTTATTCCTTGTCGACCTAGTCATCGAGATGCCTAGGTCTCGGGGTTTCGGGTCATAAAATATTTACAATATTTTATTCTTTTTCTTTTCTTTATTCTATAATTTGGCTTTAAAAACCGTATTTTATACAATATTTACACAATGATGCATGAATTAACGCTATTTACACGCATTTACTAGGATTTTTAAGGCCAAAATGATAGAATAAAGATGATGAAACGTCGATTCATCAGGTGGGTTTCATGTGGATTGCTATCTTTGTGTTTTAGGATCAGACCGTGTTCTCTCAGAAGAGGATATTGTTGGAAGCTGGAAAGACCCGTGTTCTCAATTTTTGATGTAATCAAATCAACTCAACCATCGTTTGGACTAGGAGGTCGCCCTTCTCTCGGAAGAGGATATTGCTTCCATGGACTAAGATGGGCCAATATTTTGATCTTCTACATCCTTGGCAAACGACCATACGTCAAGCTCCTTCATGCCTTCATCGAGAAGGTGTCTCAACCATCGTTCTTCCAAAGATGGTTTAACATTTTCACATGCTCCTGTGTGTCATGTCAAAAGAGTACTGAGTCATGCCACAAATTTAAAAGAGTATCCAAAAATATGCACACGCTATGTGCCATGTCACATAAGCAGACACGTAGAATAAGGAAGTATAAGTAAGGCATTGGAAGTTGATTCATCTATGTGCCTTATGTGGCATCTATCGGACGATCATCATTCATCATGCCACATCCACAACTAAGTTCTCTTTTATTCATAGCATGTACCTCATTCTTGATGATGGGTCTTCGACAAATTAGCTTGTTTTGGTAGTAGATCGGAACATGCAATGAGTTCAATCAACTTAATGGCAGGTTCCACTCCCACATGCCATTGAGATCATTTATTTTGTTAGTGAGGGTTCAACATACGAGGAGGGGTGAATCCCAATAATGATATCCATTTAAAATAATTCACAAATCATATAGATAGAAGTTGAAAAAAATCAAACCATAATGTGCACAACGATTTTTACTTGGAAATCCAAGTGGGTGAAAATCACAATCCAAAATCTTATCCTAGGATTTACCCTACACTCCCTCAGCGAAGCTTGCTTCCATTATTCTAGCGACACTTTAACCTGGGGCATTATAATCTCTCGTACAACTTGAAACACTTCTTTTGTGACAACTCTCATAGGAAGATTTTATCTTTCGAAGAGATCGAAATCCAAAACTCAGACACATGTTTACGAATACTAAACAAAAAATAGTTTAGAAATAAAACTTAAATTCACAAGCTTGCATATTTTTCAATACATAATGTGCTCGAGAAAAAAGATGATCGTTATTGAGCACAAAGAGCACATGGAGTTTAAGTAGCTAGAGAGCTTTGGATTGGAGAGAGCTCGAGGGCGCAAAATCATAATTAAGTTTGAATATCACACATAATGGCACTCTCTCTTTTCTTTCGAGAGTAGAGGATGCTTCTCTTGATTGTCTGTCTCAACAATAAACCATAAAGGCCCTATTTATAGGGATGGACCTCAAAAAGATGCTGGTTAGGATATATTAATCCAATGTTTTAATATTTAAGAATCAGAGATGATGTATCATAAAATAGAGGTCGATCGATCATAGGTAACAATCAAATCAACAAGGTGATCAATCATTTTGTGAACATTAGATGACCATGGAGTTGCAATTTGAAAAGTGACATGTCATGGTAAAAGATGATCGATTAGTGAAGATCGATTAGGCTCAAAAGATTGATTGCTCGTGTCAAATCAATAGCTATGGATGATCGGTCTGGATCAGAAATTGATCGATGATGAATGATTGATTATGTATCAAAGAATTGATTTTATGATTTTGATGCCTATCTTATTTTTGCTTGCTGATCAAGAATATGAAAAATATACATTTTTTTGACATATATAAAAACTATGTAAATTGTCCGACTCAGCAAAACTTGCTGAAGTGCCCCTGAGTCTTATTTACTTGTTCTTGACCTCCAAAGACCTCAAATCTTCTCTATGAATACATTTTAGCTTTTGGAATTGAGTCTACAACTTCCTAGCCTATGCTTTTGAGCCTTGAACTTTTTAGAGCTTAGATGCTTCAAGTTGTGTTTTCTGAACCGTGCTTTATGCTTTTATTAAATGTCAAAGCTTTTTTAAACTCATCATTGTCTCTTGTACTTGAAAAATCAATAAAGCTATAGAATAAATATATCAAAAATTTACTAGTAAAATTTAAGCCACTAATATTCTTCTTCTTTTTGTTAATGACAAAACTTTTAAATACACAAGGCTTTGCACCTCTTGATTCTCTTTGAACATATTTTGTATTCTTCAGGTGTAAGGGTGTAATATAACAAATTCATTGCTTTTCTTCTATTTATCAGATATGTTCTTCAAAGATCATCTTCTCATCCTTTTTAACTTAGGAAATTTGAATGGTTAAGAAATGAATTTTCAAATCCTAAACTCATAGCTTTGCACAAAAGTTTCTGACATGTTAGTCAAAATCAAATAATCATTACCTTCTTAATATGTGGTTGGTTGACAGAGTACATAGATGAGGTAAAAGAGTGGAGGATTACACTTTTACCATTTAGGACCTACAAGTAGGTTGTTATACCTGCAAAAATTGAATCTACTTTGATATCAAATTAGAGTTCATCACAAGAGAGGGAGAATTGTGCAAGGTACAATATCTCAATAATATCTAATCAAAAATTGGGTTGGAGGGAAGCATGCTTGTGTTGATCTGACTGGAGTTTCTCCATTGGTGAGCCCGATAAGAAGTGATTTTATTGCGGGACACGCTGCACAGAAAGCGGCCTTAGCTAAAGTTGCTAAGCATGAGAAGGCATGTATTGACAATCAACATGTATTCATTCCTTTTGGGTTTGACACCTTCGGATTTTTAGCTACTGAAGCAGTACAACTTCTCAAAAGGGTCCAAAGAATTATGCACAACAATGTCATGGTTCCCAGATCTATTGATGTTGTATTTCGAAGAATTGGATTTGTCATTCAAAAGGGATTGGCGGCGCAGCTTGTTGCCCGTCTCCCATCAATCTCTCTGTAATTGTTTTTAAGTTCTTACGTTAAACTTGAAAAAAAATCTAATCAAAATAATTCACAAACTGCAAAAGATAAAAGTTGAGAAATTCAAATCATAACATACGTCATGATTTTGCATGAAAATTCAAGCGAATGAAAACTACAACCCGTAATCATGATCTAGGATTTACCCTTCACTCTCTTAACAAGTCTTGCTTCCACTATTCCATCGTTATTTTAGGATGAGAGAAGCACAACATCTTGTAAAAACTTAGACCCTTCCTTGGAAAATCTCAAAAGGAAGATTTTTTTCTCTCACAAAGAAAGAAATTCACAACTCAGGTACTTAATTACAAATAATGAACAAAATCAGTTAGCAATAAAAATTGAATTCACAAGCTTGCAAAATTTTCAGCATAAAATGTGCTCAAGAAAGGTTATCTCTATTGAGCACAGAGAACGAACACAGAGAGTTTAAGTATCTAGAGAGCTTTAGATTGAAGAGAGCTTGAGAGCACATAATCACAAATTGAGCTCAACATCGATTTTAAATGGCGTTGGTTACATGTTGGGGGCTCGGAGAGGAGAGAGAAGCTCTTAGTAAATCAGGAGGTAGGGGAAGAGTTGGGGAGGAGGAGGGAGAGGGTGAGGAAGCAATAAGAGCCTTTTCAGTTATTTTTTTTAATTTAATTCCCCTTGTGTCGTCAAAGTTAACGCATGTTTTTGTTGGGGATGAATGACAACTAACCTTAAGGGATACACATGATAGAAAAACAAGAAATCAGGGGCACAACTGATATTTCAAAAAACGACGGGACATAACCGATATTGCAATATCTCAGAGAGGCACATTGATAAAAATTCTTATTATTTTTTACTTAACCATTATTGCTTTATTGTAAAGATAGATGTGCACTACGATAAAATGGAGTCATAGTGATGCTTTTTTTAAATCCATTACTAAATTATATGTTAGTAAAAAATATAATTATGACATTCTTCGTTGTAAAATAATTTTTTATATTTGAAAACATCGAAAGATGTAATATCCATATTTATATCATTAGTGATGGTGCCCGTTATAATTTCTCAAAATTTTAATCAAACGTCACTTAATTTTTTTAGTTCAATATCCCTTCAGTGCATGAAAACGTAACGGATATGATCAGTGTTTTTTAAATCGGACCGGACCGGTCGGTGAACCGGGCTTGGACCGATCTGCTTAACCGGTGTATGTCGGTTCGATTCGATTATTCCAATTTTAATTAACCCACCCCATTCAACCTATTTTTTCGACCCGGTTTAATCAAGTTCATCCGAAGTTGAACAATATTTAATTTTTAAATTATTTAAAAATTTTATTAGTAGTGGAAGTTGAACCCATGACCTTTTATTACCTATTTCGTACTTCTAACCAACTACACTAACACAACTTTTTATATGTATTGGGTATTAAATGTATTAAAACTATTATCATGTTAAAGAGTATCTAATCCAAATAACATATATATATATATATATATGATATGTATGATATTTGATGGTGGTATAAGAAAAATGCTTTATGTATAGTGTGAAATATATACATGATCTATGTATTATATATATATATTTCAAGTATATTTAAGTGTATATTATAAATATATATTATTTCATTTCGATTTGATTAGCCGGTTCATCCACTTTTTTCATCGATCCGATTTAATCTGATTTTAAATAACGATGACATCATCATCCAGTTGAACTAGTTTGATTGTATAGTTGCCCGATCCGATAATTTGAGTAAGATTTTCGATTCGGTTTCTTCGTTCGATTTAAAAACCTTATATTAGATGCTCCAACTGTCGTGATGCAGCAGATCTATGAGAGGGACACGATACCATAAAAAAATGAAGCAGCGGTTCTGGCCACGTCATGGGAGAGCGACATTACATACATGTGTTTATTACATATAATAAAATTATAAGGTATGGTAATGTATTTGGGTCCCAAATTGTTTAATATCGGCTCTGGGTCAAGTCTGCGTCCTCAACAGCGAAGTCAGCTCTTGCCGACGTGGACGTGACTTGCTATCAAGTATGCTGTATGTATAGACCGTAGGTTCATCTTCAGAGAACGTATAATTGGACCGTCGTTGTCGCGTTGCGAGTTTTCTATATGCCGCTAGTGGTCCCCATCCGAGACCCCGTTTACGGAGAAAAATATATATCTAAAATGAGGATGGTAGGAAAATATTTTTCAAAATAAATTTATATTGGTAAATTATTTATCATTTCGTGTTCCGCACACGGTAAACAGTTTATCGCACTACACGGACGGCAGAAGGGGGTGGAGAATTCAGATTTTATCGTCCATTTGACACAACAAACCGTTTGCCGCACGCGGAACACGATGCAACAAACGATTTATTAATATATACCTAATCTGAGAATTATTTTCAAACCATCCCAATTTTGAGGAATATTTTGCAAAGTTAATAGCCGATGGAGATTAACTCACCGGGAACGAACCGTTTGAAAATGCACACAATTTTTTATGCGATAAAGAGCAAGAGAGTTTGTACCGTATTTCTGTTCTTTTCCAGTAGCATAGGCTCTACGGATAGGTTTGGTAGACAATGAGTAGGGATGATTTTCTTTTATTAGAAAACCTTCAAAATCATATTGAGATAAAGGTCTCCTTAATACAATTCTGGAAGGTTACCTTAAATTTGTTAGGATTAAAACTATCGAGGGAGTCAAGAGTTATAATTATTGTTAAAATATAAAGTCCCGATTGAAGCATAACTATCAACTTATATTTGGTCATATACATATAAGACTAGAGTCATTGTAAATTTGTAAACAACTTATAACTGATTATGAGAGGTGACTAACCATCCTCAATTTGTATATAATCTTTCTTTACATATCTTTGAGGTGTTTTGTCACATTTCTATGTACCCAAAAATAATATTCAAGTTTGGTTTCACTACGAGAAAAAATGACCTGAGACGGTGATAATTTGAATATTCCTTACCATATTATCCGATGTTTACCATATACCAATGAATATTATTATTTGTAAAATTAACTTTCTTCTTGAAATTAACAACGAATATCATATTCGTTGCTAAAGCTTAATATAACAACGAATTATTTATTGATTTATTCATTAAAACTTGTTTTAGTCTTGCTAAATTAATTACGATTAGATGAAAAGGTCAACGAATAATCATTGCTAAATAATTTATTGCTAGGAATATAGCAAGGAATGAGCTATTCATTGGAAATTTAAAGAATGAAATAATAGATAAACTATTCTTTGTTATATATCCAACTATGGATGATATGGCAATGAATAAAAATTATTCGTTGCCTTGCGTCAAATTTGTTGCGATGTTTGACATATGTCAAGAGTACATGATGCGACCCAACTTAAGTTCAATTCACAACATGTGAACATTCGGTGTACGGAGTTAACCATCTGCGTATGTTTTAAGTTATGGTTTTAACACACACCCATGATAGTGTCGAATCTAGTGTTATCACTACATAGATTAAGCACTAATCAATTGTATTAACATGATTTGATTTTATAGGCTTCAAGATTGCAACATATATAATCAACTAGATATAAATCCAAATTCCATGACATATATTCAAAAGATAATGCATGAATAGTAAGTTCACTACAAGGAAAATAAGCTGTGGATACAGAACTATGTTCACCGAATGTGGGGCTTGTGATAACAGAATTGGACTCTGACCACAACAGTCGTGGCTTGTAGCAGTAGTTACAAGTCTCGTTGCGAGAGTTCTCTAACCACGAATATGTCATGGCCACACTATAAGTAACCACAGAAGTTGTCGTAGCCACATTCTAGCATGACTGTCCTCCTTACATGTTTGAAGATTTTGACCACGGAATTGTAGTTACGAGAAACTAGTGACCACAGAATGGCTGTGACCATAAGTTTCCGTAGCCACATTTCGTGACCAAAACTCATTTTTCTTGTAATGTTTTATTATGCTATCACAAAGGCAAGATCTGGAAAGAGCATAAAGATAAACCTATCTCCTGTATATAAAATTGGTTGGTAAATGAAGCTTAGCATCGGTGTCCAATTAAATTTTTTTCACTACAAGGAAAACGAGTTCTGGTCACAAAAATATGCTTACGAATCTGGAGCTTGTGGCCATGGAATTGGCTTTGGGCACAATACTTCGTGGCATATAATCATAGCTACAAATCTCGTCGCGAGAGTTATTTGACCACGAATATATCATGGCCACTACAAGTAACTACAAAAATTATCGTGGTCAAAGTTTTGGGATGAGTGTCCTCTTTCCGTCTTTTAAAACTTTATCTACATAATTGTGACTATAGAAATTAATGGTCACAGAATTATCATGGCCACAAGTTTCCGTAGCCACAACTCATCTTTCTTGTAGTGTTTTATTTTTTTCGCAACTACTGTATTTCAAATTAATCGGATAGATTAATTTACCCAATCCATTGAATAAAACCTACGATATATCAACATCCAAGATTTGAGCTTCTAACTCTCTCAAGCTCAATATTGAGATCGAGCCGGAACAAAAAACATGTTTGCATGACCCTCTAGTCCTCCGGACCTCCTCTCATCTTTTGATACAGGAGCTTAAAGAGAGGACTCATATATAAATCTGCCAAAAATTTAGAACCGAGAAATGTGATACTAAACTTCAACCTCGTTCGGTCCTCCTTATTGTATCATAGGTTCTTAACTGAGAAATCGTCGACCGCAAAGATCATCTCAATCATTGTGTTATCACGTTACTCGCTTAAGGTCACGTCGGAAGAGGTCAAGACTTGTTTTAAAGAGTCATTAACCAAAAAAGTCGCAAATAAAAGAGTTAATAAGGTAGGACTTATTTGTCTCAAGAAATTTACAGCTATGAAATCACGGTCAAGCTCCTTAGGGTTAGGTATATCATCAGTTTCATTAGGTTTACATTCACTGCTATCATTGAACTTGATCACCCATGCATCATAGTCTATAAGAGCCATATCAGAAGCTAACAACAGCTTTCCCAACAAGTTTGGGGACCGTGGTAATTGTCCACGTAACTCTATAACAAAGTCCACTTTGTAATATAAACCCTAGAAAGTTACAATGATGTTCTTCAATACTCTTCTCAACCTTTTAACGGATCAATCAATCAGTTGAACGATCTCGGTTGACTTACTAAGAGTTCCTAATTCGAGCGTGTCGAGAACGGAGGTCGGGACACTATAACAAAACTGAGCAATAGTGGCGGTTTTTTCAAAATCCGTCACTAAATTAACCTTTGTTAAATATATAATGATAATATTATTCGTTACGAAATGAGTTTTCGTACTCAAAATTAGCAAGGAATATCATATCTGTCGTTATATCATTAGCAATGATCCACATAGCGACGCTTATTCATTGCTATTTTTCAGAAAATCAACTAATCATCGATATTATTTTAGTTCAAAATTTAGTGACGATTAATTAGAAGTTTGAAAAATAGCAACGAATAAGCGTCGCTATGTGGGCCGTTGTTAATAATATAACGACATATATGATATTCGCTGCTAATTTTAAGTATGAAAAATAATGGGATTTTATCACTTGTGCCCCTCCGAGATATCGCAATTTCAGTTATGCCCCTATCTTTTTGGTAATATCAGTTGTGCCCCTCAAAACTTTCTCCGTCATCAGTTGTGCCCTTCCGTCAGGTTGACCGTCAATGAATTGACTTAACCATGGTTTTTTCAAACCTTGGTGTGGTTAAGAGGGGTATTATGGTCAAAATAAAATCAAATGAGAAGGAGGGTTGGGGAGGAGGTGCAGGGCTGTGGAGGAGGTGTGGGCTGGCGGCAGGGGCTGGGGGAAGTGTGTGGCTGCGGGAGGTCAGGGGGTTGACGATGGTTGCGCGGTGCAGAGCAGGGGAGGTGGCGGTGCAGGGAAGGGGGGAGGGGGAGCAGGGGGGCGCACATGTGGGGGAGGGGGTGCAGCCCAGGGGGAGGGGGAGTAGGGGGCGGCACTGGCGAGGTGAGGAGGTGCGGGGGGAGGTTAGGGCAGGGGGCGGAGGGGCGGTCTGGGCGGAGGGAGGTTGGGGCGAAGGGAGGCGAGGGCAGGGGGCGGGGGGAGGTCTGGGCGAAGGGAGGTTCGAGCGGAGGGAGGCGAGGGTAGGGGGCGGGGGGAAGTCTGGGCGAAGGGAGGCGAGGGCACAGGGGGCGGAGGGGCGGTCTGGGCGGAGGGAGGTTGGGGCGGAGGGAGGTGAGGGCAGGGGGCGGGGGGAGGTCTGGGCGGAGGGAAGCGAGGGTGGAGGGAGGTCTGGGCGGAGGGAGGAGAGGATGGAGGGAGGCGAGGGCAGGGGGCGGGGGGAGGTCTGGGCGGAGGGAGGCGAGGGCACAGGGGGCGGAGGGGCGGTCTGGGCGGAGGGAGGTTGGGGCGGAGGGAGGTGAGGGCAGGGGGCGGGGGGAGGTCTGGGCGGAGGGAGGCGAGGGTGGAGGGAGGTCTGGGCGGAGGGAGGCGAGGGTGGAGGGAGGCGAGGGCAGGGGGCGGGGGAGGTCTGGGCGGAGGGAGGCGAGGGCGGAGGGGCGAGGGCACATGGGGCGGAGGGGCGGTCGGGGCGGCCTGGAGGCTGGGGCGGAGGGGCCGTAGGGGATGGGGGAGGTCGGGGCTGCCTCGAGGCTGGGGCGGAGGGGCGGCGCCGGGGAGGGGAGGGGAGGGGAGCTCGGGGCGGAGCTGGGCGGCACGTGGCAGGGGCGGGGGCGGAGAGGGAGGAGGAGGAGGAGGAGGAAGAGGATGGGCAAGAGGAGGAAGAAGAAGAGGATGAGGAAGAAGGTTAAAATGACCTCCTAACCTTTTTTTTAAAAGTAATTCTGCCTATGTCCTCAAAGTTAACGGCCGTTTGCACTGTGGATGGACGGTCACTAACCCGAGGGGCACAAGTGATAAATTAGCAAGTTTTGAGGGGCACAACTGATATTACCAAAAAGATAGGGGCATAACTGAAATTGCGATATCTCGGAGGGGCACAAGTGATAAAATCCCAAAAATAATTTCATAATGAATAATATCGTCGTTATATATTTAACATCAGCTAATTAGTGACGGATTTTGAAGAAACCGTCACTATAGCTCGATTTTTTTAGTAGAAGGATGTTTATGGGAGAGTCATCATCCAATAAAGTATGGGTAAAGGTTATGCCGAGTTTGGGTTCTTCTGTAATTTTTTAATCATTATCGTTTAAATAGTTTAATAATATGTCATATAATTATAACATAGGCAAAATCATAAATATTTTCAAAAAAGTTCAACATCATAAATGTATAAAATCCTTTAATTTAATCCGAGGTGAGTAAGAATATGGTGCCATATCATTTGATTCCTATTCGACGTTTTGCTTAAAAATGGAGTTTAGCATGGGGAATGATATACATGTTAAGAATGAGTAAAAACATGAACTTCAAGTCAAAGGTAATAAAAACATGAAGTTGAAGTCAAAGGTAATGGTTGGTTGGAAGATTTGAATTACACTTTGTTTGTCCAACACTTTCTGGTCAATCTATTCGTCTACTAACCAAGAAGGGCCAACCTACCCCCGAGAAAGAATATAAAGTGCCATTTATTTTACCCTAATTTTCCTCGTAGTTTCCATTTTCTTACCAAACGAACTACCGTTGACTAATGCGATATTTCGCTTAACAATCCTGCAACTGATGTTTGATAACAAATTTATGCTTTAAAATAAATTTTGGTTTTATTTGCGTCAACGCCTTTGTAAAAAAAGCAATATTTAGTTATTACTAGTGACATACTTGTGTTTGCCTGTTTCCCGGAAACGGATCATCTGCTGCTACAACATGTGTTGTAACGTAGGAGAGCTGCTGGATCACCATCGGACGGCCCACAGAGGGGGTTGGAGATGGTCGGTGCACATTCCGATGGTGATCCAGCGACTCCCGTGCGTTATAACACCTGTTGTAACAACAGAGGATCCACTCACGTGGTTTACTATATGCATGCATAAAAGTTGTTCCATGGTAATGGATAATCCTATGTCACATATACGAATATGGGTATAATAATACCCTCATTCATTTTAAAATACAAATACGAACATGGATACGAATATTGACGGATATGAAAAATGTGTTAATATATCCTTAAAAACGAACAAGAATGTAAAACGAATACGAATCAGATACGAAAAAAATCGAAATATTTAACATATTAATTAAAATATACACATTTAGGATGGTTTACACATAGATTGGGAATGCAATATATATTCACTTCATAACAATTATATCAACAATAGCGAATGGAATCATAAAATATTGTTACATATGATTATAAATAAATATATTACTATACTTATGCACGAAAACGGGTGTACGAATACAAATGCGGATATTAGCGAATGTCGAAGCAATATTCATATCCACATCTATTTTAAAATGAATACGAATACGAATGTTAAAATATGTATAAAACGAATACGATAGCAGATCAGATACAAATATATTCATATTCCTTTTCATCCGTACATGCCACTTAATAACAAACAATGCTAATACAAAAATGTTTCTCATTAAAAATGGTAAAATATACTACAAGAGACAGGTAGGCATCTTTCACAGGGGGGCCACCAACAAGATCTGTAATTTTCTTGCAATTTTTCTATTTATGTTCCAAGCAAGAAGTAGGTCTTTTATGCAAGGTTAATAGAACAAGACAGAGGAGAGAAATTGCAAGGTTATCTATGCAATTTTTCTATTTATGTTCCAAACAAGACACTCACTATGACTCTAATGTAAAATGTGACAAAAAGGCGTGAGATCTAGAATTCAAAAGTGAGATGCTTATTTTATAAAAGGCAGAGGAGAGAAATCACAATTTACCATATATAAAATAATTATCACTTTAGGCTGGAATCAAAACAATCTCAAAATCGGGAGCAGATCTTTTGTTGTACTCCTTTTTAAATTAGATGTAGTGTAATTCCTTTTTTTTTGTGTGTGAAATTAGTTCCGAAAGATTGAAACGCATGGATGGAATCTTTGATTAATTCTTTGAATACCTATCAAATTTTGCTTAAATCCGATGTCATTTATTTGTTATTTTATCGTAACCGTAAACGATCATGTCATCATTTAAGCAACTTAAATTTCAATAAAAAAATCAGATATTTGATTATTAATATATAATAGCTAATGATATTGAATTGAAATTTAGTAGATATACAGAGCATTAATTGAAGATTCAATCCATACAATTGGAATCTATTAGAAAAAGGAACATAGCACCTGGAAAGGGGTTACAATGAAGAATCCCTTCAAATCAAGGTTTTTTAAACCCAACTGTAGATTGAACCAGAAATTCCAACAAAAATGGTTGGATGGGATTAGATCATGGAATCAAAACCGATTCAATCGGATGAAGATGCTATTATTTTTTAAAGTCGGATTAGACTAAATCGGTAAGGCAAAAAATGGTTGAATCGAATAATTAAACCGGAATGGATTAGAACATGTACAGAACAAACAATCAAACACATTTAAAATAACTATAAAATATACAAACAATTAAAGTATATTACTTTAACAATTAGAGCATATTACTTTAACAATTAAAGTATATTATTTTATACATAAAATATTTCTCTCGAACATACAAAAATAAATGGTATTGATATACAAATAAATAATATTTGATGTATTAATATAGAAATAAATAGTATTTTAACTAAATACTTTAGCATAATATAGGTTAATTATATTTATGATCCAATCTTTTTAAAAAGTTAAGTTGAGTACTCGGTTAGTACTCATTAATTAGTTACAAAGAGGTCACGAGTTCAATTTCATCACTGTCATTATTATTTTAATATAAATTTAAATTTGAATTGTGGTTTAGTTGATATATTTCGATTGAAAATCGGATTAAATCAGGTTACAAAATAATCGATCAGATCAGAAATCGAACTAAAATTGTATTAACTTATTCCGAACTATGAGAACCGATTAATCGAACTGATCAACGCTCTATCACCGCTTCAACCGGTTGAATCTACCGGGCCGATCCGGTTCAATTACACTGCTTCAAACCGTGCAAAATTCTACCACAGTAAAATAGTACGCTTTTGCTAAATATTGTATTCGTTTTCTCTTCCTGCTTGATGGAAAAAAATCTCGATCAATCCACTTCCAATAGGGCAACCCAATTAAGTCTTTGATTTATCCTAACTATGAAGTTATCGGCCCTTTCCCTAAGCAGATCATTGATTAAGCATTGAGCGTGAGTTAATCACCGTCATTAATGTGATTTCCAATGCAGTGTCCAACTACTGCAATACCATTCCCCTAATCCGGTCGAGCTAACACGGTAACACCCATCCCATCCCTTGTCTCTCCCTCGTCCCCCCAATCTCTCCCCTTCGGCTATATATACCCCCGCCACGGAGGCCGTTCCCCTTTTCCTCTCCTTCGGGCTACCCCCCACCTCCGCCGGCACTCCTCCGCACGGTGGCCTCCATTGCTCCCCTCAGGTCTCCGCAGGTTCCTTCTCCGCTCCCAAAACCTCCGGATCTCGCTGCTCGGAAGCTCAGATCCGCTCCCGCAGTCAATAATCCACACATCAGTGGGGAGCACGCAAGGATTAGATGGATGTGATGGCGGGAACGCGGCAGATGGGGTCGGATTACGCGTCGGAGGCGGTGGATTACGACCTGTCGAGGCTCCTCGACCGGCCGAGGTTGAACATAGAGAGGAAGAGATCCTTCGACGAGAGGTCCTTCAGCGAGCTCTCCATCAACGTCAGGGCTGCAGGGGATTTCTACGAGACCATGTACTCGCCGGCCACGGTGTGAGATCGGTCTTCGACACACCCGCCTCCTCCGCCAGGAACTCGTTCGAGCCGCACCCCATGGTCGCTGACGCCTGGGACGCGCTCAGGAGGTCGCTCGTCTACCTCCGCGGGCAGCCAGTTGGGACCATCGCCGCCGTCGACCACGCGTCCGAGGAGGTTCTTAATTATGATCAGGTAGAAATGTGGATGTGCAGACTATGTTTCGCTTGGCGACTTGACTGCCGTATTTGAAATTTGTTAGGCTGTCATGACCATAAGCTGTGTTTGAACCGCAACTGTTCCAACTGCGGGCGGCTAACCTGCAGTAAGTTTCTGCGGCCACAAAGGGTTAAGTATCACGATGCGGTTACAATCTGTTTGGTACCTGCACATGTGACAGTGCAAACATACAAACAAACAGACAAGTATACTCGGTTGTGTGGATTTTTTTGGGGGTGCTTGAGTTTGCAAAAGTAAAATCGTTTTTTCCCCTTGTTTTGCTTGTTCAAGATTTGTATTGGGACTTTGGCTGGTTGTGTGTCGTCTCGTGGGATGTCTAATAGGCACACTTGCTGGGTTACCTCGTTGAGATCTCAAGTATAGGGTTATGCTGAATTCCAGGCAACATGCATGGTGATTCTGTTTGGTGTATGCAGTTTCTAAGAAGGTCTAGATTCTCTCCAAATGATGTGGTGGATATGGAGGTCCGTAAAGAATCATAAGTCGGAAAAAAAGAACGCCATGAAATTTCACATCTTTGGATCAAGTTGAACTGTAGTGCCAAAATTGCTGAGGGAATTTTAGTGGCATGCATGTGGTGTGATTACATGGACATGCTTGCTTACAATTCATGAATTATTTGATATATTCAGTAAAAACCATTGCTAATCATGTATAGCTTTTAAAATTGAATTCATATGAAGATTTAATGAAGAATATCGATTATCATGTAGCTTTTTTTTCTTAAATACAGGTTTTTGTACGGGATTTTGTACCGAGTGCACTTGCATTTCTGATGAATGGTGAGCCAGATATTGTGAAGAATTTTCTCTTAAAGACCCTTCTACTACAGGGTTGGGAGAAAAAAATCGATCGCTTTAAGCTCGGGGAAGGGGCGATGCCTGCTAGCTTCAAGGTTCTTCATGATCCCGTTAGAAAAGTGGATACTATTATTGCAGATTTTGGCGAGAGTGCCATTGGACGAGTTGCTCCAGTTGACTCTGGCTTTTGGTGGATAATACTTCTTCGTGCATACACGAAGTCAACGGGAGATCTGTCTCTAGCCGAGACACCTGAATGCCAGAAGGGGATGCGGCTTATTCTTGCCCTATGCCTATCTGAGGGATTTGATACATTCCCTACGTTGCTGTGTGCTGATGGATGCTCTATGATAGATAGAAGAATGGTATGAACACACCTATTCATTTCTCACTCATGTTAAATAAATCAGCTCAGGTGTTGCGTGTGGTGATATTCCATATTTTCCTGTTTAATTGAAGCAATAGCCTTGTACAGTTATGATTCTACTGAAACACTTGACAGATTTTTAATAAGAAGCTACCTATTCTACTTGATATATTGCTAGACGCTGTATTCACCTGTTCATTTTACAAAACAGCATCCATTGTCTATTACATTTCACTTCACAATATCTTTACGAACTGAAATAATTATAACATGCGCAATACTTTTAAAGCATTTCCTGACTACTACTACATTTTTGTTTCTTCTTATAAGTCATGAATGATGTAATATAGACTCATTTCACAGGGTATCTATGGTTACCCAATTGAAATCCAAGCACTCTTCTTCATGGCACTACGATGTGCTTTGACGCTGCTTAAGCCTGATGCTGAAGGAAAGGAATTCATAGACAGAATAGCCAATCGCTTGCATGCATTGAGCTATCACATGCGGAGCTATTTTTGGCTTGATTTTCAACAGCTCAACGATATATATCGTTATAAAACGGAGGAATATTCTCATACAGCTGTCAATAAATTTAATGTTATCCCAGACTCAATTCCCGACTGGGTCTTTGATTTTATGCCGTGCCGTGGTGGGTATTTTATTGGAAACGTCAGTCCTGCAAGAATGGACTTCCGTTGGTTTTGCCTAGGAAACTGTGTGGCAATTTTATCTTCTTTAGCCACCCCAGAACAAGCTCATGCTATTATGGATCTCATTGAAGAAAGGTGGGAGGAATTGGTCGGAGAGATGCCTTTAAAGATATGCTACCCAGCCATTGAAAGCCATGAATGGCGGATAGTAACAGGTTGTGACCCAAAAAATACAAGATGGAGTTACCACAACGGAGGATCATGGCCAGGTCAGTCCAATTTGTGGCTAAATTATTATCTTCACTTGAATTGGTATTTGGTTTTCGTTTTCCATTATGAAAGTTATATACTGTTTATAGGAAAGAAACTATGCTTACACTGTCCATGATAAGTAAAGATTAAAACATGCTCTTGCTATAGGAAAGAAATACACTGTCTATCAAGATAAATAGAGATTACAAAAACCTGTTCTCGCTATAGGAAAGAAACTTTTTTCTTAGGGAAGTTGGATTTGTTTTTTTGTAACAAAAAGAACCTATGCTTGACTTCATTTCACAGAAAATTATCATTTTGTTTTATCAGACATCAAAATTGCTTTTGCTACACAGATTCACTATAACACGACCTTTAGATTATATATGTGAAAAATGTGATTGCCCCCTAGAAGGAGCTAACTTAGCTTCCTTCGTCTCATTTTTCTCAATTTTTTTATTTTTTAAAAATGCTTCCGTGGGTTTTCATAAACATATCCTTATATTATGTCATTCAAATTTCATGCGAAACAGAGATTCCTATGGCCTCCATCTATACAGGGGCGATTTCAACTATTTTGTGATGCGGATCGAGAATTCTGCGCGTCGACGAAAATTAAATATTTTGAACGGTGGAATTTTGTGGAGAAAATAGAGGGGTTGAGGAGAAGAAAACTCGTCGGAAACGAGGGGTTTGGAGAGAGGGAAGCGCGAAGATCGCGCAGGGGAAAGAGGGCGAGACAAGAGAGATAAAATCTCAAATTTTATAAATACTGAACTGTCGAAAACAATAGCCTCTCATCCCTTTATATAGGAGGGGTGAGGTTACAAAAATAGAAAATCGAATTCAATTTGAAACTAATTATCCTAAATTGACTCTAACCAATTAACCGACTAATTTGAAATTCAAATCTCTAGCTAATTAATTGAGATATCAGGCGATCTCGTTTATTTAATTAAAATTGCGACAACTCAAATAAACGTAAATAAAATTAACGGATAAAATTAAATAAATGTGCGGCCCTATATTTCGGTTCCACGCTGCATCAACTCTCCTCTTTTAAAAATTCGTCTCCCGACGAATTGTTGGATCTGCCGGCTTGGAGGTCGATAATTTCGAATCCGCGTTCTCGGTCATCCCATGGAAGAATTGGTGAGGAGCGAATGGCGGAATCCATACTTGCGCGACGCGGGCGTTGGCGGCGTGGGCTTCGTGATGGAAGAGCAGGTGCGGCGCATAGGCTGGCTTCCATCCGATTTTCTTCCTGTTGACGTGGTGCTCGAAGAATTGATGAGGCATCTTCATGACGATCAACTCGGCCCGTGGAGAGTCCATAGAAAAATAATAGCACAAGGAGAGGAGAGGGGGAGATGTGTCTAAGAAATGAAGCCATGGGGTCTTTGAATAGGTGAAACTCATGGTCCTAGTCCTAATAGGATAAGGAAGTCTCCCAAATTTCCTTCTTTCAACACTTCTTTTAAAATATTTCCGCTCAAGGGGGTTGAAGTGCAAATTTCTTACCCCTTCATTAAAAAATATTTTGTAAAAGGAGCCTTTGAACTTTCCCTTTGAATAAAAACCTTTGCCTGGGGGGGCCTTCATGTAATTTTCCCACTTAACTCCCAATCCCACTTTTTATGGGATTCGGCTACCGAGGGAGCCCCCTGTTAGGATTCCTCTTCCCTTCAATTGACGGCGATGGCGGCGGCCAGGACTCGGCGGCGGCGTGCGTGCCTGGAGCGGTGGAGCGACGACATCGGGACGCGCGGCGCTGGGGCGCGGCGTGGAGTGGACGAGCTCACGCACAGAGGCGGGCCGCGGCAGTGAGGGGGGGGGTGTATGCGGCGATGAGGGGGGAAGTTGAGGTGCGAGGATTCACGCGGGTGAGGGGTACAGGACTATGATGGGGTACGAGACTGTGATGGGGCACTGCCAAAGGCGGTAGTGGAGAAGGGGACTCGGTGGACTTGGGAGGCGGGGGGTGGTGGAGCGGTGGGTGGAAAAGGACGTGTGCGTGGTGCATGGTTGAGGGAATCCACGGGAGGGGTGGGGTTGGTGGGAGAGGGCGATGAGGTTGGAGGGTTTTCTGGCAATGCGGGGCTGGAAGAAGGTTTGTAGGTGAGGGGTTTAGGGATCTGGGATGACGGTTCTGGGAGGAGGTTGGGGAGGTCGGGAGAGGGAACAATGGGTAGGTTTACTGTTTGGAGGGTGGGAGAGGTTTGGGTAGGCGTCGGCGGGGCTGGGAGCATGGCTGGGGCCGTAGGTGCTGCGAGAAGGGGGCCCGAGGGTGCGAGGATGGTGGGTGGGGTCCGCGTGAGGGCTGCGGATGGGGCGTAGGTCGATTCCGGGGGTTTTTGCGAATCTGAAAGTACCTGTACAGCAATTGGATCGGCACCTTTTATATTCGGAGCGGCCTGGACAGCGAATAAATTATTGGTGACGGCCTCCTTTTCCTCTGAAATGGGCTGGACAACGATCGAATCTTCTTCCCCAGCGAGGTTTTCTTCGTCAAAACTCTGGATAACGGCTTCGGTGATTGGTGTCGTTGGAGCCTTTGATTTGGCGGCACGTAGAGTCGCGAAATCGGCCATAAGATCTCGAAAATGGGAGTGGAATGCGGTTTATAAATCAAGTAGCATGCACTTCGTCTCCTTGTTGTAGGCGTCGATGGCTCGTCGTTTTTGTTCGGATGAACGATGGTCCCTCGATGCATGTCGATGCGAACGATTGGACGGATTGTCAGATCGTGAGGACGATCTGTAGGCCATGCTCTGATACCAATTGATGCAGATCGAGAATTCTGCGCGTCGACGAAAATTAAATATTTTGAACGGTGGAATTTTATGGAGAAAATAGAGGGATTGAGGAGAAGAAAACTCGTCGGAAACGAGGGGTTTGGAGAGAGGGAAGCACGAAGATTGCGTAGGGGAGAGAGGGCGAGACAAGAGAGAGAGATACAACAACAACAACAAGAACAAAGCCTTTTCCCACAATTGAGTAGGGTCGGCTACATGGATTCTTCGCCTCCATTTAGATCTATCTTGGGTCAATCTCGGACTTATATCCAAAAAACTAAGATCCCTTCGTATAGTCTCTTTCTAACACTTCTTGGGCCGTCCTCGCCCTCTCTTAGCCGGCTCAACATCCCACCACTCGCATCTCCTAACCTGTGCGTCAGTTGACCTTCTTTGTAAATGACCAAACCATCTTAAGCGGTTTTCTCGCATCTTATCCTCGATCGGAGCTACACCAACTTTCTTTCTGATTGCATCATTCCGAATCCGATCTTTACGTGTATGTCCACACATCCATCTTAGCATTTTCATTTCTGCTACGGCCATTCTCTGCACATGTCTATGGTTCACAGACCAACATTCAGAACCATAAAGCATAGCAGGTCTCACGGCTGCTTTGTAAAACTTTCCTTTAATTTTTAAAGGAATTTTCTTATCACAGAGAACATCGGAGGCTCCTCTCTACTTTAGCCAGCCTGCATTTATTCTATTAGTAACATCTCCATCAATTTCCCTATCATGTTGCAAAATAGATCCCAGATATCTAAAAGAATCTCTCTTCTGAATGTTATCGTCACCAATCTTCACATCGATTCCTTCACCATTGCTTCCATCAAAGGTGCATTCCATATATTCCGTCTTAGCCCTACTTATACGAAAACCTTTAGTCTCCAATTCATGTCTCCAAATCTCAAGTTTCTCATTTACTCCATCTCTAGTCTCGTCAATCAACACAATATCATCAGCAAATAACATACACCAAGGTAACTCATCCTGAATGTGACTTGTCAACTCGTCCATAATCAAAGTAAAAAGAAATGGACTCAAAGCTGAACCTTGATGTAAACCAATGTTGATATCAAAATAGTCAGTCTTCCCCGTCGGGGTCCTTACACAAGATAAAGCCCTATCATACATATCCTTTATGAGATTAATGTATAGGACATGTACTTGTCTCTTCTCCAAAACTCTCCACAGTATCTCTCGTGGGACGGAATCATAAGCCTTCTCCAAATCAATAAAGATCATATGGAGATTCTTCCTTTTAGCTCTATAAATCTCCATTGTTCTCCTCAGCAAATGGATGGCTTCAATAGTTGACCGACCTGACATGAATCCGAATTGGTTTTCTTTTATTTGGGAAACTTGTCTCAACCTTCTTTTGATCACACGTTCCAAAATTTTCATAGTGTGACTCATCAGCTTGATACCTCTGTAATTTGAACAATTTTGAATGTCTCCTTTGTTCTTATAAAGAGGCACCACAATACTCCTCCTCCAATCTTCAGGCATTTTCTTGCTTCGCCAAATAACATTGAATAGATTCGTAAGCCAAGTCAAACCACGCTCACCTAAAACTTTCCATACTTCTACAGGGATGTCATCCGATCCAACACCTTTCCCAGGTCTCATAACCTTCAAAGCCTCCTCTACTTCTTTTCTTTGTATTCGTCTATAGCATGCACGATTCAAGTAACTTTCACTACTAGCTAGATCACCCAAAGTGATCTCTCTATTTCCTTCTCCAATGAAAAGTTTATGGAAGTATTGCTCCCATCTAGTCTTTATATCCTTCTGAGTAACAAGCGCGTGACCTTCCTCGTCCTTAATGCATCTCACTTGAGAAAGGTCTTTGGTCTTTCTTTCTCTTGCTTTGGCCAACCTGAATATATCCTTCTGGCCCTCCTTAGAGTTGAGATTTTTATACAAAACCTCATAAGCTTTTGACTTAGCTTCGCTTACAGCCTTCTTTGCTTCCTTCTTCGCTAATTTATAGTCTGTGACAGTTTCCTCTGTTTAATCCTTAGACATAGCTTTAAAGCAAGCTCTTTTAATTTTTTGCTTCTCTTGCACCCCTTCACTCCACCACCAAGCCTCCTTTTGACCCGGAGCTCCTCCTTTTGACTCGCCTAGCATCTCTTTGGCTACCTTTCGGATACAAGATGCTACTGCCTCCCACATCTCGTTTGCACTGCCGCTACAATCCCAAGATAAGTCTTCTAAAACCTTCTCCCTGAAGCTTGATTGCTTCAACGGAAGATTCCACCACCTAGTTCTAGTGATCTTAGGAACCTTCCTTTTCTTTACCAGCCCTTTTATTTGTAAATCCAAGACTAACAAGCGATGTTGGGTTGTCAAACTCTCTCCAGGGTTTACTTTGCAATCTTTGCAACATAACCGATCTCTTCTCCTCAACGCAAAGTAATCGATCTGTGTTCTAGTTGAGCCACTCTTATAAGTAATTAAACGCTCCTCCCTCTTCTTGAAAAGAGTGTTTGCTATGAAAAGATCATATGCAGTTACAAAATCCAGAATGACTTTTCCCTCTTCGTTTCTATCCCCAAAACCATGTCCTCCATACACACTTGCATATCCTGAAGCATCTTTTCCCACATGGCCATTAAGATCTCCACCTATGCAAATCATCTCTCTTTGTGGGATTCCTTGTAAAATCTTATCCATATCCTCCCAAAAAGCTTGTTTAGTCCTTTCATCTAAACCAATTTGTGGTGCATAAACTGAGATGATATTCAGAATTTCTTCTTCAAGCACCAACTTTAGCAAAATAATCCGATCCCCAAATCTTTGCACCTCAACCACACAATCCTTCAAATCTTTATGAACAACCACTCCACCGTTTCTGCCCTTCTCTTTACCTGAATACCAAAGTTTAAAGCCTGTCTTCTTGATCTCCCTTGCTTTCTCTCCAACCCATTTAGTCTCTTGAAGACATAATATATGAATCTTCCTTCTTTCCATTGTATCCACTATCTCCATCAATTTTCCAGTTAAAGTACCGATATTCCAACTACCAATCCGATAAAATCTCAAATTTTATAAATACTGAACAGTCGAAAACAATAGCCTCTCATCCCTTTATATAGGAGGGGTGAGGTTACAAAAAATAGAAACTCGAATTCAAATTGAAACTAATTATCCTAAATTCACTCTAACCAATTAACCGTCTAATTTGAAATTCAAATCTCTAACTAATTAATTGAGATCTCAGGCGATCTCGTTTATTTAATTAAAATTGCGACAACTCAAATAAACGTAAATAAAATTAACGGATAAAATTAAATAAATGTGCGGCCCTATATTTCGGTTCCACGCTGCATCATTTTGCGACCGTTAAAAAAATGTTTGCTTGGATGGAGATCGTAGGGGTCTCTGTTTCGCACAAAACTTGAATGACATAATATAGTAATATAGTGATGAATTTCCATGGAAGTATTTTTTTTTAAAAAGAATATGGGGCAGGGGGAGATAGGTTAACTCCCCCCAGGGGGCACGAGATAGGTTAACTCCCCCCAGGGGACAACCCATTTAACCCTATATATATAGGGCTTATCCAGTGAGCCCCTTGCCCATTTGAGTTGTGGTGAGCACCAAACGTGGGCTCGCAATTGTATATGTTGATTCTATTTGGTAGGAGATGGTTTTGACAATAACAATGTGCTTTGCATTATTAACATAATAAGAATTCGAGTTAAATCATTTCTTTAAAAATAGGTGGTCGATTTTAGTAAGATAAAAAAATCCATGTTCAAATTATCGTTGGCATACAGTTTATTTCTGGAATGATCATTCCACGTATGTATTAGAAAAGGTAAATTACTGATTACAATAATTACTTATTACACAAATTACTAATGTCCATACAATAATTAACGATTACAAATATCCATATTACTGGACACATTATATTGTTACTGAAGTTATAGTTATTTAGTAATTCTGAATATGTACTAGACAATGGAATAGATAAAATACTTATGTTTATGTGAACAATTACTGACTATTCATGTCCATATTACTGACTCATGTGGTTAATTATTAAAATTGTAGTTACAAAATGATTAATTATTGAAGTTATACTTAATTATGTTCATATAGAAATTACTAATTATAAAAATCCATATTACTGAACTCATTGTAATTGTTACTGAAGTTATGGTTACTAGTATCCATACATCAATTACTGATTATGTAATTACTAGTGTCCATACAATGATTACTGATTACAATGTCCATATTTCTGAACTAATTATGATTGATACTGAAGATATAGTTACTTAGTACTTCTGAATAATTACTAGATAATCGAGTAGAAATAGTATTGATGTTATACGAAGAATTGTTGAATATTCATGTCCATATTACCGAGTCATTGTGATTAGTTACTAAAATTATGGTTACACATCAAGAGGAGTGATCCTATGAGATGTGATTTTGTGAGATAGTGAGATGGGAGATTCTGGACCACTAGTTTCTGTCTTCTCTCTCTTGGTTGTCTCTCTTTCTTGAAACTAGTGGTTCAGAATCTCCCATCTCACTATCTCACCAAAATCCCATCTCATAGGATCGGCCCTCTACACATCAATATATTCATTTGATAACTGTATTTGTTATTACATATTGTATTAGTTATAGAATGATTGGTTCTTAATAATATTGTCAAAAATGTTCTTCTCGCCTCTTTAATCATGAAGTATACATCAATCATCAATATTTCATTCTTTATTTTTTTCATCCACGAATGAAGTTGCGAGTTGTAACGCATCAGAAGTATTCGGGCATTTGGCACACCTGAAATAAAAATGAATTAGTAAACCGGTAGTTGTGAGTTGTGAGAACTAAAGAGGAAACAATAATAATTATGCAGGCAATAGTAAAAAATTTCTCAGTAAACAATGTAAATACATTAGTAACTCACCATATTTCCAAAGTAATGCATGAAAAGTAACAATTGTGTTAGTGATAGTAACATAAAATATCTTATAAATAAATTAAGTAAATATATTAGTAATTCAATATATTTTCGAAGTAATACATAAAAAGTAATAATTGTATTAGCAATAGTAACATAAAATATCTTATAAGTAAAATAAGTAAATAGTAAATACATTAGTAACTCAGTATATTTTCGAAGTAATGCGTGAAAAGTAACAATTGTGTTGAATGTAACTTTCTATTATATGAAATCAAAATGCATTTGATAAAAAAACAAATAGATCTAGAGATCATGGATCAAAACAAATAAAACTTGATATTATAAACACAACTTTATCATATTTCTATAAAATTTCTCAAATAAAATTGCTTATGATTGAAAATATGCAGCATTCATGAAATAAATATTACTAAACTCATTGTCTCAATATTTTTATCCCTGAACACTGATACACATGAAAAAATTATTAAAACAACAAAATCATGATAGGAATTAACGATTAAGTCATGAAAACAAATAGCATACCTCCGTCTTGTATTGGAATGAAAGAATCGTCTTGCGTTGGAATGAAATCGTAGGATTTGCTAATTGAATACCATCTTCCACTTTCAAGAAACATAGATCTATTTTTAGAAATATTTTAAATTCTGAATTTGTTTTATTTCTATTACAATTCAGTTCCTATTTTTTGGTGATTGAATCTTGTGGATGGACGACTGCTATTGGGTGCTCACCATGACTCAAATGGGCATAAGGGCCATTGGATAAATTCCCTATATATATGTATATATATATATATGACAAAAGAGATCCTACTCCATGGAGTAGGTAACTTACCTACTCCATTTTCTTCTTTTTCAATGTTTTTTTTTATTTTTTTGAAAAACGCTTCCATGGATTTTCATAACTATATCCCTCTAATTCGTCATTCAAATTTCGTCAGAGACTCCTGCGGCCTTCATCCATACAGTCATTTTTTAACGGTCACAGATTCACTGTATTTTTCATGTTCTGGATGGAGGCAGTAGGAATCTCTGTTTCTGACGAAATTTGAATGACATATTAGAGGGATATAATTATGAAAATCCATGGAAGCATTTTTCAAAAAAAATAATAAATTTTTGAAAAAAGAAAGTGGAGTAGGTAAGTTACCTACTACATGGAGTAGGATCCCTTCCCCCCTCTCTCTCTCTCTCTCTATATATATATATATATCATAGTTCCTGTACTAGCAGAGTAGCTACCCCTCACCTCACTATGTTCTCTCCATTTAGATGTTGCATATATTTGGCATTTGGAATAGCCGTTTAAACCCAAGGGTTTCAAGATCATTCATAACTTCGAGAAGTGGTGGGTCAGGTTGGACATGCTTGTGGATTAAGTCTTGGTCTTTTTCCTGAACAAAATCTCAATAATTTGCTCTGGCTGTGGGATGAGAAATGCTAAGAAATGGCTCTGAGATGATCTCCAATGCACGTGCACCTTCTGCATTCAGCTAGTTTGGTTTTCTTGGAATTATATTTCATGATAGGTTGAGTAATATTCTCCTCCATGGACCACTTGATAGCTTTAGTTCTTGCAGTTTCTCTTACATATTTCTGTAATTTCCAAGCGATGGGGACCCCATTTCTATTATTGTTGGCAAATAATAGAGCCTTTACTCTTTCTATTTGGTGTGCTACATATTATATAATGCTTCATTCATCCATAGATTGGGGTTATTGTCATTAATTTATATTGTTGACAAGATTTCACAATCTTGGATATTGAATTTTCTCAAGGAAAGTAAAGTGGAGTGCGATTTATAAAAAGTGGAACAAAATCATAAATTAAAGAACTTTTCTGTAGTAGATTGGAGATTGTGTAGAAATAGGTCACAACTTCTTATATATTATTTCTATCAAGGTTCAGAAAGTCAGTATGCGGTATTCGTTTGGTCAGGCAGTCTGAAGTGTGTGAGTGGACATGCTCTATATGTGGATTATGTGGTTTTTATTATTTTAATTAAAAATAATTAAAAATATAATAACAAATTCATGATAACCTAAATTCATGGCAAAAAAGTTAATAAACTAAATTGTATATCAAATGAAGACCTAAGCACAACTCAAAGAAATAATAACAAATGACAATTATCCAACTTCACTTCCTTAATATTATTTATCATCTTTGTACCTTGTTTATGCTAAGAACCACTAGCATATCTAAAATAAAACTTACTTGTTGATTCTATTTAGTATTTTCAGAAATATATGTAAAAATTAGATACTGGACTTCATAGAAAATAAGACTCACAAATACAAATATAGTTGCTTTCAAAATCATATAAATCGGAGGAGGGTACCGGATGGCCACTGATGGAGACGAAAAATTGGCGAAGGAACTGCTAGTGGTCGTGGTTGAGGCCCTTGGGGATATACGGAGGTACAACAGTGCCAAAAGTTCACGCAGAGAGGAGCAACTCTCGAGGAGGACCAACTTCTCGAGTAAAGGCGGAGGTGCAAGTCACGCGCCGCCACAGGTTGGCGGCGAGCAGTTGCTGGAAGGCGAGGAGAGGCAGAGAAGCGGCCCACGATGGTGAGGAGAGGTGGAGGAGCGGCTCACGACAGTGAGGGAAGGCAGAGAAGCAACCCACGAGGACACTGTGCCTAGGGCTTCCCACGAGAAAGTTTTTCGCAAGAGGGGTGTTTTGCGAGAGGGCTTCCAGTGAGAGAAACTGGGTTTAGGTATTAGGATTTTTTTTTCAGAAAAATAAACGCTCCAAAATTGGGGTGGGGGAGGGGCTTTAAAACAAATGCAGGTGCATATGCGGCCGGCCGCATATGCGGAATACTCGGGCCGCATATGCGCTATGAGTGCCTATTGTGCGCATATCCATTACTCTGTGCGCTTGGTGGCCTGAGTCCATATATGCGGCCGCACATTGCGGCCGCCTGGGTTGACTTTCTGATCGTTGATTTCTATACGATTAATTAAATCCAAAAGTGCATGGTCACAACTTTTTGTATTTTCATACCATTCACTAATTAAGATCCAGAAATGCATGTTCTGGAATGAAGTCAGTTGTACAAGCATTTTTAGGAGAGGATTTGTAGTTGAAAGATATTTTTATGCTGAATTCCTATAAATGATTGCGGGTGCCACCGTGCCACATGAGACAAGTTTAACAACCAGGGTGATGGGTGTGCAGGTGTGAGGTTGGGGAGTTTTTGTAGAATTGGAAATTGACCCAAACCAAATGGAATTAAGACTTCCCCACAAGAAGTGGGTCAGCTATGCGGATTCACCAACTTCTAACCGATCTATTGTGGGTTATTTCTTTGTTAATCCAAATAAGCCATTAATATCCGATACTTCCCTTCCAACACTTCTTGTATCTTCCCTGATACATATTAGGCTCATCCTCTTTGAAAATTTCCAAACCATCTTAATAGCTCTTTTTTAGAGACAGAATTGCTGAATCAATTGGGTAATTGGATCATATGGAAAGGTGCGCCTATAATATAGGGGGTCATGTGTTTAGTCCTACAAAGCCTATCATGATAGAGTTGGCTATGAGTGAGGCCTATGTTTGACCTTATATTACATGTCCTTTGAGAAGAATTGATATATAAACACAGTTATTATTTCCTAAAAAAAAAGCACAACTATTACGTTTCTTGTTCCCGGAGCAGGACATTATCATACTCATATTGAACCTTGTAAATTCTAATGTTTTAATATTGTGTCAAGTTTTATCTCTAAATCAGATTTTAACATATCATAATGGCTATTACATGACTTTGATTCAAGGTTCATTTTGCTCCAATTATATTTCCCTCAAGTTCTTGATGTTTATGTAGCGTTGTCGAAGATCTTGTAATTTGTTGAATATCGATGCGCTGCAAAAGAGGTGTTATTGCACACACACATATCACCTATGTAAATCCTAGAAAGCACTTTTGTAATTAGTGATGTTTAATAAAAAGCTGATTCCAGGTGGCCTCCTTAGGGTGGCTCACCCTTTTTACTTTCAGACAAATCAATGTGATGAAAGAGAGGTGTTGAGATGCCTTGAGTCCTAACGTGCTCATTCAACCTGCTACATTGAAGAGCTCGTTATAAGAGAAGCCCGTTGTCCCAAAATGGGGACCTTGTCCTTCGGAGGGGGTGGGGGGACTTGTGCCATGTCTCTCCTAATGCCTCCAAAACGATATTAAGATTACGTATTTTTTTTGTACAGTCTTAGGGATCGGTCAGTTTTGGGGTATTCATCTATACAGGGGTGCTATATAAACCCCCTTTTGTTAGGGTTAATCTTTGTTCTCTATACTACCATTCTACCTCATATTAGAGAGAGATTCAATGCCGCCATTGAGAGATTATCTCAGATAAAGAAGCCTTGTAAATCATGTATAGTAGTTACTTCATGTTTGCTTGGTTGATTGTTTGATACACATTTTACTTATGTTATATGCAATATGAGGGTTTGTTAGATCATATATTAGGTTGTTTCCCACATGAAGCATTTGATTTCGCTTTAGCCAAAGTGTAAGCCAAAAATCTTTATGCGTAATACACAACAAGGAACTAAAAGGGAAGTGTTTGAAGTCATTGCATATGCTTAGGAAAACATGTGATAATATGATGGGAAAAAAGTTAGCGGTGCTCAAGGCCTCAAATATCAGTTTCAATCATTGTAATTAAAATTGATTTTCAACTGGGTTGAAATTTCGGTCATTTAGCTCCCTTTTTCTTCAGTGGACCCCCCTGCAACCTGAAAAATCGACCATTTCGATCATTTTTCAGTGACATGTTGAAATCGAAATTCAATCGAAGTTAGGTGATATTTGATGCCATGGTGGTACTGGATGCCATGCATACTTCAATAGGGATCACATATGGCAATTGCGTTAGGCAGGTAAGATCGATGTGGTATTGCAGCGTTAATTTAACGGAGATCATTGTTAGAAGCCTAAGTGAGCAGAAGGCTAAGTGTTGGAAGCCTCGCATCAATATTGTTTGCGATAACCAAGTTGGAGTACATGAGAGCAACAATAGGCAAGGCACTATAGTGATTTGTTACTGACGTGTTGCGTGCCATATGTAGTGGCTTTAGGCGATGCAACGTGGTATCCATGAAAATTGGGGTTCAATTATGACTTATCGTCAATTCTACTTTTGTTTACTTTTGTTCAATTAGGCTTAATTAATTAGGGGTTTGTTATGGTTCGATCAGTTATATTAATGTTTTTTTAATCTAGGACATCTTATATAAAGGGGTCAGGGTCTTGTATCGGATAGTTTAGTTTGAATAGGAAAAAGTAGAGTTATCTCTAGCCCCTCTCTTCCTCTTCATCTCCCCTTATGCATCCTAATGCCTCCTCCAAATTTCGTGCAGTCAGTGCACTCCCCATCTCATATCTTCCTCGTCCCAACTCTCTTAGACGTGAAGTTAGGATTGCATTATCCGATATGATGCGATGATAATTGATATATTTATCCAATTGATTTGGAATGCTCATAAAGGTCTAGTTGTTTGGGATATAATTGTAAATGATGGATGTCTAAATTCGATTTTTCTTTCTTTATTCATATTTACCATTAAACACGCCCAATTATTTCAGTAAACTCTTAGAAGTACACACTTCAACGAACAGATCACCGTCTGGACCACCATCTATGGCGGGCTTTGCCCACCAGTATTGGGTGAGGTCACACTATGAGGTGTACAATGTACCTTGCAGAATTGTCGAGATAAGATTCGTGGCATCTAAATGCTATGCTTTTGTGATGATTATATTTGTCAAATTACTAGCATTAATGTTCGTTACTTTACCTCTTCAACATTGAAGAATTACAATATAATTCCTCAATTGATTTAAATGCGTAGATATCTATCTTATAATATTATTGTCTTAGTATTATTATAATATTTTTGGTTATTTTTGTAATTTTAGGAGAGAATAATGAGACTTACGCTTCAGGTGCATTGAGGATATGTCGCACCTCAACCAAGGAAAACTTCTCCTTTAGCCTTTTGTTTTTTTAAACCTTGCTTGGGGCATGGCCTAAGGCCAAGGTTTTAAATCTCGATTTTGATTTCATTCGAGATGGTGAAAAAAATAAATAATTTCGAAATTTTATCAAAAATTTGATGAAAATTTGTCAATTTCGGCCTAGATTTGTGAAGGGTCCATATCGAGATTTTGATTTCGGTTTCGGTGGTGTCGAAATCGAAGTTTCGACGAAATTTTGCAAAATTTGAAAAACTGATCAAGGCATATTGTCTCTGGAGTTTACTTAGTGTTTCTTTGGTGGTTATTGTAAGGCTCATAAGGATATAGTGTTTTGATACTAAGTGATGATAATGCTTTGTGTTCGTTGATGTCACCTTCTTTAACTCAATTCATATTTTTCTTCTATGGGTTGTAGTTTCACATATTCGAGTTTGATGATGGTACTTACCTTTTCACATACTAGAGGACCGATACTATTCAACTATGCAAGTTTGGCCAAGTATGTGAGATTTTTTTCTTATACGAGGACCTATATGAGGTAATAAGTATGGAGCAAGTACTTGGTTATACAACCAAGGGAGAGCTGCAAAAGATTGGCATGATTCATAAGGCAACTTACGGGTCTAAGCAGATGGAATCCTGAGTTTGGCTCGATAAACTATCTTAGGTGCCAGAGAAGAGATGTAGTTTATAAGGTCCAATGTAAATCATCCTCTTCTTATGCTACACTTACCTCATCAGATCCCTTTACAGTAAGCTAGTCTACCCATTTACTAGTTATCTGAAGAGGGTACACCTTGTTGCTATGATTTACGTTCTGAGATATCTTAAGCATGCACATTGAAAAGAACTCATGTTTTTAGAAGGGGTTCTTCGTGCATATAGTAGACTATTTTAATATGAATTATACTAGGAATAGACATGACAAAATCTTCTACATGGTCATGCACCTTTGTGGGACACAATCTTCTTGCATGGTATATAAAGAAAGAAGTATTGCTGCTCGATCTAGTGCAGAATAAAAAAACAGAGCTATGACCTAGACTGCAGCTGTGATGGTGTGGGTAAGATACGTTCTACATGTTTTAGACATCGAGATGATGAGATCACATATCCATGGAGATATGATGTAATAGCCATGCAGTCATTTTTTTGCGAATAACTATTTTCATGAGAGGATTAACGACACTCGTGGTATGGAGGACCAAGGCCTCAAGTTACGATTTCGGTCACCGACCGAAATGAAATTTCAGTAATTTCGGTTAGTTTTTGAACTAGACCCCCCTAATTTCGGTCGATATAAGACTATTTCAATTGAATTTCGGTCACCTACCAAAATCAAAATTCAGCTGAAATTCGGCTAAAATTTGATCCCATGGGGAGGACTATGCCAAACTCCAAAATTTGCTATCCATTGTCCAACTTGTTTCCGAGGACCCTTTTTTTATCAACATGTTTCCAAATTGAGCATGCGTGATACTTTTCTCCCAGGTTAGGAGTGTTGAGATAACGTAGATCTGTAGGTGTGTTTTTTGTATATACCATTTCATTATATGTTATGTTATGATATTCTTTTATATGTTTTTTTGTATGTCCCCTTTCATTATATATTTAGAGCTGCAGAGCTGAATGTTTTATATTAAATCTGATCCACAAGGACCATGATTGGGAATTGTTGGATCTGATTTCTTCGAAGAAGAAGCGAAACATAATCAACTTGAATTCGGGACAGTTATTCGAAATCTGCATTTGAGAATTTTTAGGAGTCGAATTCTCAACTCTGACAAGCATCCCACCCTAGAGTTGGTCTACCGGATTTCGGCGAGGAGAGGACATGGGCAATGAATTTCAAGGTTATAGATTCTTACATTGTGAATCATGGTGCCTTTCTAACTCTAGACACTAGAGATGCATAAACATCACCATATTGGGGGCAAACAAGAAATGTTCTCATTACACCAAGTGCACTTGCACTATCAAGATTCTTGGGATCTTCATCAAGATAAAATGCCTTGAAGAGTAAATACATGGAAAAATCAATCATCGTTAAATTCAAAGAGTTGTTTATGCAGTTGTGAATTCAAATATTGGCAGTAACAGTGGTTGGAAGAACTTTTAGACCAAGTTTGGAAACTTCATGTTCCTTTATACGAGGGCATGATGGCAAAGGACTGATTTAGTGTTCCTTCCTCCATCGATCAAGCTTGGTTTTGGACATTAGAGGTATGTCTTGTGCTACTTTAACCTATGTTAATGAAGCGAAACTAAATAGCGGCAAATAGTGATGCCACTAACTACATGACATGAAACACCCAATTCTTTAGTATATGTAAGCTGGAGTCTGGTTGCAATGATGTGACCCTTGTTGATAAGTCCGGTGTTGCCATTGTTGAACGAGAGTACACATATATGTAAAGTATTTTACTATAAAATGTTTTTATGTCCCGACTAGTTATTGAATCTAATTTCCATCAGCATGGTTATAGAAAAACAGAGTTGTAGATGAGATGGAGAGAAAGAGAAGAAAGTTGTAGTTGAGATGGAGAGAAAGAGAAGAAAGTTGTAGATGAGATAAAACTTTGCCTTTTATGTATAAGAGAGAATGAAACTAGTTAGGGAAGTTCTATGCTTAATAAAAACTCAAAAATACGATAAAAATAAAAAAAGACAAAAACTTTAAAAAATAGTTTTTATCCTACGTTTGAAAGTTAATTCAAAAGAATAAATTATAGTTTTGTGTCCCCCATCCTAGATTTATATATTCAGGGAGCTTTATATGAAATTTGTCATAATATGCTTTATTACGTTTTGGTTACATCAACTTAAACTCACGTTTGCCACTCCATTGGTCTAGTGGTAGTGTAATGTGCTACCACTCAAAAGACTAGGGTTCAAATCCCTCCTTGTGGGTGTTGCGTTAGGTAGTCGACAACCATCATAAAAATAATCAAATCTTTCAACATGGATTTGAGCAAGAATCCATGTAGCCGACCCTACTTAAAGTGGGATAAGCCTTCACCAACTTAAACTCACATTTGCTAAAATCTCTCCCACGAGGACTGCCATACGCATCTTTCTTAGATTGATGCCAGTGGACCAGTTGTGCTCCATACTTTTGTGTAAGTCATGAAGGAAGAACATATATTAACCCTTGTAACATGGCACTAGATTGTTCAAGGGTTCCCTATCCAATTTGATGTGTATGCATGGTAATTGGTTCAAAGAATCATGTTGATGCTATTGAATGACACAACCTATAAATTAAAGGAATTTAAAAGTTATTTCGCCAATGTTTGTGTGAGAATAACAAAATAGCAAAAGTAGAATTAGAGAACAAGAAAGAATTTTGATTTTATGTGAAACCCTACTTCTTAAAGAGCGGGATGAAACCATAGGAGAAAGCCACAAAAAGTTGTTTCTTCTATTCATTTTCTCAAAAATTAAAATGGATATGGGGTTCTATAATATAGGCCTACTAACAACACCAAAGTCCTATCAATAATCGGTATGTGACTAAACATGAGGGCATTGTAATTGGATCTTGGACAGATCCAATTATTCATCTAAGACATTCCTTAGCACTCTCCCTCAAGCTTGAGCATGCAATGTTTAGTTTGGACAAATAAGAAATACTTGATTGCGTACTGATAACATAAAAATATAGACCTTGACTTAGCACATACTCTTATCGGTTGTCGCTGATGACGATGCTTCTCCGGTCGTATTGATGAGAAGGAACTGGATGGCTGGAGTATGAATGATCCCTTGAGTAATCTGAATAGACAATTGGCGTGCGTACTTTGTATTGCATCAATCAAAGTTACCTCCATTGAAACGAGTCTCCCTCATAGAGTACTCTAGCATGCAACATGTCTCCTTGATGGAAGATGACTCCATTTCTCTTAAGGGTTGAACAAAGAATGTCTATCGATGTACGATCTTGAGAACATGGGTCACTTTCATAGAAACGAAGCATGTTCTCTCTTATAGGGACCTCAGAAGTATCTCGTATTGTCGTTGACGATCAATGGAAGATGTAGCTAAACGAGTCTTAAAAAATAGCCACTATATATGGAATGCCTCAAACAAAGGTAGAGCCTGAAAGCTCTACTCAATATTCCTCCCTTCTCCCAAACTTGCCGGAAACAAGATATTCGACCAAGTTGAATAAGAAGTGAGGTAAAACAAAATTTCTCCTCTTTTTTAATCTCATTTTTTACTCATTCCTTTTTCTTTCCTTTTTCTCAACCTTCATCCTTTTTTTCTCTTTTTCCTCTCTTCTCTTATATCCCTTTAAACAAATATGGCCTATTGGGTAGGAAACAGAGCAAAGAAATTTGTTTGAACCGTCTTCATTATTTAGCCATTCATTTTTTCTTGTTTGTTGCTTCTTTTTTTATTTGAATCACCATCACCAATTTTATTTTTGCAACCTCTTTTTTTGTGATACAATCTCTCTTGGTAAGAAAGATACTAGTAAGAACAACTTTACCCTAGATTCTCTTGGGAAGATTTCTTTGAAATAAAATATCTCTACCAATTTTGAGCAGGTGTTTCCCTTATGATGTTCCATTCCATTGAAAAGTGTAGTGGCAAGCAAGACCGTAAATGTCAGATTTCGATTTCGTTTCCGTAAGCCTGGAAAGAAATTTGGTGGAATTTCGATGGAATTTCGACGAAATAGCCAGAAATTGGAGATTTTACTTGAAAACTCATTTTTTTAAAATAATGTTATCTAATATTCTTTAACTCGATAAATGAGATAGATAGTTTTTTGCTAATAGTAAGATTTAATATGATATGTTACCTTAAATTTCCATCCAATCTTCTCAACAGTAAAAAAATATTATGCTGCTCAGTTACAGAACTAGATTTGGAACTGTAATTAGATGCCATATATGATAACTACTAATTAAAACCATTGGTTTCTCCCCTTGAACATGAATAGAATGGTGACACATGAACGCCTCTTCAATAAGAATGAGGTGTCCCATATGATAGCTACTAATTAAAACATATATGTATCAAAATAAAGAAAAATAAAAAAAATATAAAAATCTTCGGTTAAAACTTTAATTTAACTCTTAAATCTTGTGTCTAATTGATTTGTTGGGTTTAGATCTAAAATATAGAAACTAACTAAATAAACTTCTTTAAACAATGTAAAGTACACTAACAACTCAACACATAAGTGAATAAATAAGTGAAAATTCATTAATATATACAAATTTCGATGAAAGTGAAGGGTATATTCCCTTATTTTTGTTGTTTCGTCGAAACGACATGTTATTTTGATGACATTTTGTTGACATTTTGATGATATTTCGATAAAATCCTGGAAAAAGAAATTAAGGAGCATTTTGATTTTGTGACCTAAAGAAATAGAGATTTCGGAGAATTTCGGTGAAATTTCGTTGAAATTTGACACCATGGTGGCAAGAAATCTTGTGAATAGTTCCTGCAAACATTGGAAAATCTTATAAGTAGCTGCTCAAGTAGTATTATATCTTAAGCGCTTACCCACTTTTCCCGTATCTTGACTAAATAAGGAGAGTGTATTGAAAGTATTAATATCCATGTGACTCGGAAGCAAGCTAAAGAAATACTCAATTAACATAATGAATTACTTGTAATTATTAGTCAATGCACCATTAAATGGACCTAAAATCAAATTAAACTAACTCAAAAGGTTTATTTTTTTTATTTTCAAAGGTAGAATAAGTAGTACATGTGCTTAACCCGTAAACATACATGACCTACTAAGCTCTCAGATCCCAAACCTTTAAATAATTAATAAATGACTTTTAAGGGAGCTAAAAATAAGGTGACATGCGCATCCGTGCCACCGAATGGCCAGACGTCGACTATTTTTTGCATTCTTATTTCGTACCACAACTATGGCTTGTCACGTTCGATCTCGCTTCCCGTGATGTAGCACACACTGCCTCTACCACAACTATGGCCATCCTAATGGCAACATAATAGATGCGATAGTTATCATTGGTCAACTTTACAGGACAGTAATATGATTGGATGGTTCTGCATATTCTTGCAATATCCGGGTGAATGGATCGAATATCCAGCCGAATATTCTTATTCGGTGGGGTGATCGAATAGAATATTGTTATTCAGTCAATATTCGGTCCAAACCAAATATTCCCGAATATTTGGGTATTCGACTGACTATTGCAACATATTGATAGTTTTTTTTAATGTTCCCATTTATCCCGATATTACCTCAAATGTTAAAGCTCCTTATATGTAAATTGTTGTTTGGTACCTTTATCTTGGATTCATGTTTATTGATGACAATATATGTATGCATATATAAGAATATGTGTATTAGACATAATTTTTATATTTAAAATAATTAAAAAAATACATAATTGAATAATTCAGTGACTCCACCGAGTGACCCCACTGACTGAATATTGACTTCTGCAACACCGATCCTTATCTGTCCTTCGATATGAAGCATCATCATGAAGGAGAAAATGACACCAATGATTGAATAAGCAAAGGAAGCCAAACATGATCCGGAGCTCATAGAACCCATCAGATCCTTGAAAAATAGACAACCTTTGGGTTATGATCCTCCAATAAAACTGGTTTTCCATTTGTTGGAAACCTTGATGTAGAGAGCGGAAGGCTCACACCTTAAGAAACCAAGTTTGCGGAAACCATTGACATGAATCAGATACATAGCGAACCTCCACAAAATTGCCTAGCACATGATCCAATTGGCTCTAATTTCATGGAAATTATACAAATCATGGGGAACACAAGAATTCACGCAGAAAACACTTCTCAACAGGAGGGAAAGCAACCATGGGAGAGGATACCTAAGTTCTCTCAAGCGCCTAGTATTGTCTCCATTTAACACATGAAAAAGGATTGACGAGTTAAGTTTACAGTCCCATAAGGTTAATAGATCCTCACCTACGACACATTAAACCACATAATACTAAACTCAACACTTACACGCATGGAATGAAAAATCGTGCCTTGAGGCATACGCCTTGAGGCAAGGTTGTCAATTTTGGTGGTGAGGCGTACGCCTCAGCCCTAACCTGCAAGGCGGGCGCCTTGAGGCGGTTGCGCCTCGAAGCAACCTGAGGCGTTCGCTGAGGTGATTTAGGGTTTAAGTAGGTCATGTGCGTCGCATGTGACCCACTTTTATACCCGATTCTGCTCGACCTGCTCGACCTGCTGCTCTCTTCGCTATTCGAACAACCCAAAAGCCCTAAGACGAGTGTGAAAGGCGACGCTGACACCTCCTCGAGCACCAAAAGACCTAAGGCGAGGGGCTCGGTGAGGCTCTCGAAGCTCGCGAGCCTCCGCCTGACTTTCCTCCGACTCCTCCCTCTGAGGAAAGTCCCAACCGGTGGTGTTGCAAGACTTTCTGCCGCCTCCTCCTCACATTAGGTATGCTTTTTTGCACCTATTTCCTAATCCTTGATTCTCTGCCTAATCCCTGATATGGTACGAAGCAAATGGTGACCCAAAATCATGGATCACTGCAACTGCAAGTCTATATCTGGTGTTTATTTGTTTAATACCTCACATTAGGTATGTCTTGTGTTTATTTGTTTAATTCTAACATTTGGTACACTGCAACTGCAAGTCTATGACAATGATGGATTGCAGTAGAATTCCTTTACTTGTTTTATATGCTTCAAGATTTGTGTTATTGTATTTTTTCTTAATATTTATATACTAGAATATATCAGATTACTATTTTTTGGGGGGAAATCGAGGTTTACGCCTCGAGGCTACGCCTCGCCTCACTTCTGTTGGATTCCGCTTTTCGTTTTTTCAAACCTTGCTTACATGACAATGGAGTAGCCAACAAAAATTGTAGATTTCATTCGCATAAGCTTCTTATTTCCTGTGTGCGCATGTTAACATTTTTTTATTAATATTTGAGGTGTGCACTAGGGGTGTTCAAAATATTTAGATCAAACGTGTACTCAGCTCGACCTAGTTATATTACCCATAAGTTCATGGGTACTCGAGAAAGATGTTTGGGTCGGGTACCCATGAGCAGCTGACCCGCTCAACGATGGTGATCCGATGTAAAGTCCCTCCGGAAACCCTGGGTACCTGATTGGAACCAGCAAGGCTGCAACCAGTGCTCCTTGTCGCTGGTGACCCCGGGTATGATAGCACCCCGATGGTGACCTGATGGGTTAACCCCACAAGGCTAGCAACCAGCCAGTCCAGCCTCCCATGGGGCACACGACTAGGATTTTCTCGGCCTCCCGCCTGCTCTGTCCTTGCCATCAGTTGGACAGACATGGTATGCTTCTTATTCTACCTGGACTGTGGAATCAAGATTTATGTTGGCGATGGCGGAGCTCTTCTGGGTACATCAACCCACCAAACAAGTATGGAGGAGCAGTATCAACTTGGTTTCATCCTCCACCAATTCCCGCACGAACTTCACTGAAACCTGAAACGAAAACACCAATCTTCATGTTTCTAAATGAAATCCAACTACATCAGCCAATCATTATTTAGTTAAATCAATACCTTCGTTTAGTTGTAAATCCTTGTCATATTTGGAAAGTTGATGTCTTTTGTTGTACTCGTGTAGGATTTGAACTGCTGCCGCGCGACTATGTGCAGCAACTGCTTCTAAGAAAATCATTGTTGTTGAGATGTGATGCATCCTTTTATCATGGAGGCCTTATGATTGAGTGTTTGAGGAATCAGAATTAACTGAAATTATATTAATATTTTCGCACATGACAGTAACTTTACCAAAATTTCATAAAAATATAAAGGAACTGAATTCCCCTATCATAAAGGCGTATTTGATTTATGATTTGAATTTTAGTGCTTTAATGATTTGAATCTTAATGCTTGAGATGGTACTAGTACTACACATGTTCAACACATATATTTCATTGATTAGAGGAGAGTAGGAGCACCAAAGAGTTGTCAGATGGGGAACATCCTCATCGTTCTGGATTCCGGTATCGGTAGTCGGTATTCGGTTGGTGAGGTCACCGATTAAGGATTAATCGGCAGGCAGGCGACTAATCGGATTTAATCGACCATTAGTCGATTTTGATTTTTTTTATTATTTTAAATGTATACATCATTTTTTTATAAATATATTCTTATATATTTGCATAGATTTGTACATTTTCTATATTATCATAATGAAACAAAGAAAGTAATTGATTTTAAATATAACATTGAGTACATTAGAATAAGTTTGCTTTTAGTCGGGTTGACCGACTAATGGTCGACTAGACCTAGTTGAGTCGACTACCCCCGACTCGACTAGTCGGCCTAATCGGCCGACTTTTACAATAGTGGTTGAAAGGGAAACTGGTGATGCTAATTCTGCCCAGCCTTCTTTTCAAATTGATTCCAAGTTAAATTTGAGTTGTTATTAGCTTCTTGAATAGTGCTGTCAATTTCAGGTTGATTCCAAGCTAATCATGTTTTGGATGTTTGTTACATTGACCATCAGGTACCTGTGGATACCCATTACCCTTTCAAATAACCCGGGTGGGTGAGTTGATCCGTTGACCCGGTAATGATGGGTGGGGTCGGGTCATGTTTGAACGGGTCGGGTACCCTCCATAAACACCCCTATGTGTATGTGCACTATCTAGGGTGCACACCCCTCCCTTAATATAAAAAAAATATATAAGGTGCATGTTTGCTTGAATAGATTGTAAGCTGGTGAAACCAAGATTGTGCCAAGATCCTTTCATTGCTAGGAGGATTTATTGCGTGAACTAATAGTTCAGTGTTATAAATTTTGAAATTATCTCAGAGGGAGTTGTTTTCATGCTGAAGGATAGGCAAATGACCTAAGAAGAATTACAATGAGGTTTATGTTCACAAGGTCCGAGGGCTTGACTTGAGAAGATTTTGACCACACCATGCAGTGTAGATTATAAATGGGGACATGTGCAACTTTCCAATCACCGGAACTGGATGGCGATGAGTTTTCTCATGGTAAGGATTTTGCAGCCTATGGGCTTTATGGAACACCAGATTGTTGACATGGGTAGCATGGAACTATAAGTTGCTTATATTCCAGTAATTTTGGTATACTTGAAGGTGAAAAATGACATTATGTCAATTAATATGCCCTAAGATATAAAACAACTATGGCATGAATCTCATTAGCTCGTCAATAAATAGTAACATATTTCTCAAGTCAAAGGATGGCACCTTTTTTTGCCGCAACTCAACCCTTGGATTATGTGATTATGGCCTTACATTATAACATGCTCAAACGATCAGTCGGTGGTTGCCCTAGAATTGCTCCTGGGTGTATATACCGCTCCCTACATTCTCTGCGCGTGCTTGTTTTTTATTACTCATGGAAAAGTATACGATGATCATGCTTTTTGTATATATATCGACTTACATACATCTGGTAATTGTCATATGCAGTCCTCCTGTGGTTGCTGACAGCAGCCTGTATTAAGGTTGGGCGTCCACAAATTGCTCGAAGAGCAATTGAGCTTGCTGAAAGCCGGTTGCTGAAAGATGGATGGCCGGAGTACTACGATGGTAAGCTTGGACGTTACATCGGGAAACAAGCCAGGAAGTTCCAGACATGGTCCATTGCAGGGTATCTTGTCTCTAAGATGATGTTGGAAGATCCATCACATTTGGGGATGGTCTCTCTAGAAGAGGACAAGGCAATGAAGCCGATGATCAAGAGATCAACTTCATGGACCTGCTAAGGCTCCCCTTGCTGGGAGAGACAAAACCGCCGGAGGCCGAGAAAAGTCTTTGCAATCGCATTGCATATTGATTTCAGTCTCTTACTTAATCCCTAGGAAAAAATTTGTTAACTAATCTACCTCATATTGGAAGGCTGCGGTTGTACAATAGGTTAGTTTCTGATTTTCTTTTAGAATAAGGTTGCAGGTTCTATTTGTGTTCTAATCAATTAAAAATCTGCACAGCTGCTTACCTACAAAACATTGCAGTTTCTTCTCCTTTAATTGAAGCTGATGAGAAAGTTAAGAAAATATTCCAATGTCTCTCTTATCTACCAAACTTCCACGTCTTGACTATTGTTATTTGGGTTGCTTTCTTTATTTAAGCCTCTTTCTCTCTAAATAAGAATGCAAGCCAAATATAGGTTTCTAGCAGAAACTATATCTGATGTGAGAAGATGGGTAATTGCCTTATTTTTGGATGATCATTGGGTAAGCATGTCGGAGGTGTTATCGTCCAGGTCGGCTTTGTCGTTTCATGATTGGTTAAGTTTTCATTGTTCTATTGTTTGTTCGGTATTTTCATTGAGCTTTGTAAATTTTGATTATGCTAGGTCGGAATTTTTTAATATGCTCTCCTTAGACTCTCAGCTTGAAGGCTTGTTTGCAGTTTTTGGGCGTTTCTTCTGCAACGCTTGCATGGCAAATCCGGTGCAAAAATTATGATAAATGCTGAAAAGGAAAGTCTAAAATTTGGGGAAATGTTTCCACCAATTCCAAATGACTTTCTTCAATGTTGCCCTTAACTTTCAAGCAACTCATCATAAGATGAGTTTTTAAGTGGCAGAGAACAGATTGCAATGCAATATTTGGGATTCTCGTCAATATTCATTTTCATCCAATTTGAGTCCATTTTATTTTCATTTAATAAATCGAGAACAACTGTAAACTCTAATAAGGATAAGTTGTCTTTTTAGGAGTTTGTGTGAAAATTTGTTGGGATTTTATTTGTTAATTTATTTTGAAATCTGGCATTCTCTATATATAATATAAAGAGGTTAGTGAGTTGACAACAGATTTGAGTAAATAAAAATGGAAATATCTCTCTTCTCTATCTCCATGCTTTTCTAACAAAATTCAACATAGGAGTGTAAACGGACCGAAGATGAGCGAATCTATATTTTTTAGGTTCGATTTGTTTATTTAATTAAGCCTAAATTTCTGCTTAGGTTTGGTTTGTTTATTTTTGAAATGAATTTGAATCAAACCTGAGCGAATGCTGAACTTGCTAATTCTCTAATAAGATGGAGTGAAATGAAAATAAGTGGAAATATATGTGTTTATAATTAGAATAAACATTCATTCAATTTAGAATCAGATTCAGAAAAGGCCCTATTCACGTCAAATTATCTACTTTGCTATCAGAAGGGCAAGAGTTTCAGTCTTTACTAGATTATGAGTCAGAAATGGAATCAAAAAGAGTGCCAACTCGGGAATTTTGAACATCATCAAATTAGCCTTTCTAAATTCCCCATCGACACTTTGTCGGATTTTTTGCGGCAGTGAAAAACTTTGTCATTTATCGGGATTTGAGAAGGTCTTCAAGTCAAGCTTACGAAAAAGACCTATATTACTCCTAATCACGCTATTTGTTCTCGAATTCGGGCGCATTTCGTACTATCGTGAAGTCAATCTCAGCAGATTACCTTTCCTACCCGTTTACTCTCCCATTGATTTCGATGCTTATGGCAAGACGATCAATCACTCGTCAGCGAGCAGCCTCAGACGATGATAAGGAATAATGTGGTAATATGTGATAAATAAGGTTTATACTTGCTCTGTTGATTTGAGGATAAAGAAGGAAAATTACTAGATGCATAGAAGATGGATGTTGTAACCATGATGTGACTATTTATTTTGGGATAATTTCCACGAAGATAAAACCTACTTATACCCTAAATATTCCCTTATTCCCAAAAAAAGTTTACTTATCATGGGACAAAATCTACTTCTGTGGATTTCTAAAAAAAGGATTTGTATATGTATATATTGTGTGTGTTTGTGTGTTTATCGAGCTTTTAACTAATCGAACCTGAGCGAACCTATGATTTTGAGGTTCGATTCGTTTATTTAATCGAGCCTAAACTTTTGTTCGTTCAAGTTCGTTTGTTTACTTCTGAATTGAATCTGAATCAAACTTTTAGTGAGCCGGACCTGAGCGAATATCGAACTTGGAAATTTTCTGACACCTCTAATCCCACAGCATGTCTTTTCCTTCCTTTTACTACCCAATCTATTTTACTTTTGGAATCAAGAAATAATGATTCATCAAGGAAAATTTTCTCAAGATCTTCGTCAAGGTTACCTCTAAAACATCATCGTGCAGCATCCGTTTCCCTACTGACAATACGTAGTTTGGTACAATTTGTACTGTATATGTTGACTCAAAGATTGTGAGGTCCTAAGGACTAAGAACATGTGTGGTGGAACAAAAGTCCTCCAAGTTCAATTAACTGTGTAGACAGTGTACATGATCAAGAGAAACCCCTCACTTCTCACAATCTCAAATATAGACGAGGCCTCAAGGGAACAAACAGCCTAGTTATTTAAATTATACATGTGAAAAACTACAACAAATGACTTCAGTAAGCACTAGCACTTCTCCCACCTCTCCTGCTTACTAATTCACATAGCCGACATGGTAATGTGTCGAGACTTGTTGCACGGGTCTTGCCATAGTTTCCCAGTACACCGCACCGCCTCCATGCATGGTACTCTGCATATGCAACAGGGTCATTCGCAACTGCCTTGACATGTGAAGCCAGATCCTGCAAAGAGCTGAACTTAGATCCGTCGATGATGGAGTTGGGAGGTACAAAGTCCCCAACATTCGGCGCCCCAAAATAGATGGGCACTGCACCAGCATCCAGAGCATAGAAGAGTTTCTCAGTAACATAGCTGTCGGTCATGGTGTTCTCGATGGCGAGAACGAACTTGTAGTGTGACATGGCACAATGCAGGTGGTCCCACCATTGCGGGGCGGAACCGTCATCGTTGGAACATTCAGGATAAAATGACAGCGCCATGTCTAGACCACCTACGTTGTTGAGACATTTTCCAAATGAATGGTGAGGCACCAGCGAAAGAAACTTTTTTGCCAGTTTGTTCCTCTCAGGAAGGCATCTAGAGGAGGACCAATAGATAATAGAATCCTGAAAACATGAGCAGGTAATTTTTAGCAGGAAGATAGATATGGACAACATAGATCAGATAGATTGCAAAATTACACAAATGTTCTACGTATATACCCCTGTAAACTTATGTAATCACACAGTGTGCAAATAGGGTAATTATGACAGATAGATATGTTTTCGAGGAGATTTTTTTGACATTTTTTGTGCAAATATTAATGATATACAAATGCAGAATGCCAATTATGAAGGTTAAATGAGACAAAGATGGAAATTCCAATTTAATTAACAAATAATCTTAGAAATCTAGATGGTTATTTTTCCTTAATTATTTACACAATGAAGAATCCAAGACAATTTTTGTACTTTTCTGATGTAAAATGCATGCATGAAAATTTGACATTTTTAGGGGGTTTTCTGCAATTTTTTATGCAAATGATATGCAAAAAATTCCGAAAATTTATCACTAAGTTAATTATAACGAAATTAAGCTACTGTGAATTTTTGGGATTTTCTGATGCAAAATAAAATTATGGTGAATTAAATATGTAGACTGTGATTTTTAGTGAATTAATGTTAATAAATACTAAATCTAATCATTTTTGAGAAATAAAATTATCCTAGATGTGTCTAATAAGACTCTATTTAGGAACATTTGCATATCCCAAAAATACTAAGATTACAACAAATTAAAAATTAATTACATGAATTACAAGATAATTTATTTTAACTTAAATATGTGTGCAAATAAAGCAATTTTCGGAGGCACTACAGAGCACTATTAGATCTACAAGATGTGATTTTTCTATATATTATGAAGCAAGGAATAATTTACTACAAATTTCAGAGCTAACAATGGGCAAAATATGGATTTTTTCATCACAATTAATTCAATACATAATTCCAAGATCACAAAACTATACACAAATCATCACATCACAGCTAATCAATTGAACAACATAATGTCTTTATTAGAATTGAAAAATGATGATGAAAGAATGTTCAAATAACAACGCAAAGACAAGGTTCAATACGCACTTAAATTAAATGAAAAAATAAAAGACAAAGGGCCTTTTTTATCTACCAAACTCCACGAGGGTCTCGACGCAATTCTTCCCGCACGTACGTGTGGCTCAAGCGTGTATGGGAGGTTCGGGTGCTTGAGGCGGCATGTGGCTGGTGGAGATAGCTTAGGTCCACCCGCCCCGAGGCTATGGGCTCGGGTGAGGCTTGGTGGGATGGTGGCGCTGGTGCGGGCAAGTTGCATAAGCACGGGCAGGGACGAGTCGAAGCAGAGCTAAGGCTGACGGTGGTCGCAAGTGTTCTGGTTTGGTGGCGCGAGGGTCGAGGCATCGACAAGCAATGGCTGCTGATCGAGGAAGGCATGACGAAGCGCAACTGTGCGGTCGATGGCGCGGGCAGAGCTAGGATTCCGATCGAGGTCAGCGAGGAGTGAAGGCGCTGAGATGACGAAGAGGTGGAGAGGCGGTGCGGCACGTAAGAGACGTGGCTCGAGGGCGGTGACGATGGTGCGACGACCCTCGTGCAGTCAAGCTAAGGTGGAAGGCGAAGGGGTGCGAAGGCGATGGCGACACGAGTGGTGGATGGTGAAAGAGGTGAACCGGTGATGAGGTGGAGCGGATGAAGTGGAGAAGAAGCAGAATGAGGAGAAAGAAGAAGACGAAGAAGAAAAGGAAGCAAGAAGAGGAAGAGGAAGAGGAAGAGAAGGAAGAAGAGTATACCTGGTGGTTCTTCGCCAGGGAAGGTAGGGGAGCTATGCTCGACCCCGATCTTCACCTAGAGCGACGTATCGGAGGATGCCACGAAGCTCGACTGCAACAGGAGGGTTGCAGCTACAAGGTGTTCGAAAACACCTTGGACCTTGCCTGGAGGTGGTTGGAGCTCGTCGTTGCTCAAATCAAATATGGAGGCTTACGCTGTCACCATGAACCGGCTGAGGGTTGGAGCTGTCTCCTTCCAGTTGGTGGATGCTCAGCGATTGGGGGCAGAGCTAGGTTTTTATGGTCAATAAGGTGGTGGTCGAGTGCGGGCGAGAGGGACGGGGGGGTGGTTGGGAAGAGGGCTTGATCATCGGGGAAGAACGTGGAGTTAGTGGAGGAGATGGAGTGAGGGAGGTGGTTGCGGGCGAGCGAGGATGGTGGAGCAGCGGTTGCACCGTCACAGGAGGCGGAAGAAGGATAAAGGGTCCTGGGCTGTTGGATGGGCCCAGGATCGAAGGGCCCTGATGACGCCATGTGGCATAACAAAATCAAAAGAAATTAAAATTAAATAAAATAAAAAATAAAAATAAAAAGTAAATAAACTAAGGGGGTAAAGAGGGTGACAAGTGGCGGCCCAGGAGCTACCACGTGTCACTCCTAGAAAAATCAGAGAAGAAAATAAAATAAAAATCAATACAAAAATAGAAAATGAGGCCAAATAAAAAGTGATCTTCATGAAAGTTGTTTGTCTCGACCAGATCTACAACTTTCATGAAGGAACCAAAATTAAAAGAAACAATCTGTACAAAATGTATATTTGGTGGTACTCTATAGAAATAAAATACCATTTTTTTTAATTTTACAGTTTTTTTAATTTTTAAAATAAGGTAAAATCAAAATAAAATCAGATAAAATAGAAAATAAATATTCACAACTTAATCTATTTTTTGATATTTTTAATAATTAAGAAAATAAGGAAATAAAATAAGAGACTTATTTACAGACTTTATATACATACTCGGAGTCTCTTGTTTTCTTTTATTTTTGATTCAATTTAGGTTTGGATTTTTGCATAATTTATTAAAACATAAATCAAATAAAATAAATGAAAAATAAATAAATAAATAATAGTTATTTTGTACATAAAATAATAGGTCAAATCGATCAATATATACACTATACAATGAGGTCCCAAAATCCAAGTTTCACATTTGAACTCCAATTCTTTTGAATTTGATCTTGTTTTGTAGATAATTGAATGTACGTTAATTCAAAAGTGAGTAGGGGTTCATATGAGATTGTATGAGAGATATTCACATTTACGATTTTTTGTCTCCAAACTAGGGTTTGGGTTTTATTGGGAAAATATATAAGTTAGTATTTTTTTATTGTTTCTTGATTAGTGTTAGTAATATGTACACAATAAAGTTGATTTTACTTTATTTGGAGTTAGTGAAAATTAATTAAAAATGAGAGAAATTATGTTAATATACATGTGATAATGTACAAGAGAATTTTAGCTTCTTATGTAATGCAATTATGCATCCTAAAATATGAATATTAATTACATATGCATGAATGATAAAAAATGCAATATAGATGAATAAACGCAATATATTACTCAAGAACAGAGCTCTATTTTCATCTTTTAGAGTGATGAATCACTGATTCATCAGTGAGTAGTTACAAGATTTGTAAGGGAATACTTGGCTTACAAAATTTACATGGGTTTTACATGCATAGTCCACCAAAAATTGACAATCAATAATTTTCTTTACTCAAATGGCAGCAGTAGGTGTATTGGCCACAGAAAGCAACACGAAAGTTCACACTGACACCATACGATTTGGATGCAAATAAGCGGAATAATCTAAATCAGAAACTATTACAACAAACAGACCAGGAAAACATGGACCGCCTTGTAATGTTCATAATGATAATAGTTGACTTACATAAGAACTAACAATTAGACATATTTAACATGCTTTCCTCGATACATTTATCACTCCCATGATTTTAATCATTCAAAAAACTACAAGCAGCAGACTTCCCTTGAAAGAAGAGAAAGCAAATACATGCCCAAAAGACAGTGCCACGTGCAACAATCGGATCTAGTTAAAAAAAGTCTTAGTCATATTCATAGCTTATTCTAGTATATAAATTCCACCACCTGAGGGCTACAACTTTGCCCAAGTCTTATCAATCCACAAGGCGGATCAATAGTCATCGAAGCAACCTCAGATGGAATCCAGATTCAAATTTCAATTAATAATTAACCCATAATAATAATTAAGCAATGAAAACCAAAATATGTAGAGTTAAAACTTGTGTCTAGTGTGCAAATAAGTGTAGAGGACGAACACATGGAGCAAAAAGGATAGCTCGGGCAATGAAATGCAAAACTTGAGTTGTGCTTCTTTTATGTCTATTTTTTATTGTTTTTGTGGGTTTTTAATTATATATATTTTTTATATTTTTTAAATGATTTTTATTTTCTTTTTATATTTTTGAAATTTTAATTTCTTTTTCTTTTAAATATATAATATAGGATATATAAGACTACATATACAATATAGGCTAATGTAATTATAAATACTAATAAAAATACTCAAAATATAGGAAATAAAATCCTTTTGATTTTTAAATTTTTTTCTATTTTTGTATTTTTTAGGAATTTTTGCTATTTTTATAGATTTTTAAAGTCAAAAATACCCCAAAGAAGGGATTTAATAACTTGTCGAAATTGAAATGAAGATGAAAAATATCAAATTAGGTCCAAAATTCTTCAAATCAAATTAAATATATATAATACTATAAATAAAATTCAGATATAGAAATATATATTTTGGAATTTTTAAAATTTTTTTTAATTTTTATAAAGGATTTTGAGTATTTTTTAATTTTTAAAAGTTTTATTTTTCAATTTTTATGAATTTTTGGTCTGAAGGAGAAAAATACTTAAATAAAAAATATTTTTTGGGGGATTTTTTCAAAATGTTTTTATAATTTTTATGGGCTTTCTAAGTCAAATAAGGAATAAATGTGACCTAAATGATTTTTATAAAATATTTAAAAGTCCTAAACTTCAAAAATAAAATTATGGTGTGGAAGTTTGTGCAATCAGGAACTTAACCCTATTTTTTGGTGATTTTTGGAGCACGAACACTACATTTAATAAAAGGAACAAACAATACAAAATGCATGTACTGGGAGAGGCATATACGTAAATAAAATAAAAGTCAAGGGCCTTTCTACAAAATTTCCAAAAAGTTTCAATTATAGTTCAATATTTCTGAACTTAAACACAAATAACAAAAGCCGAGAGGGCTACAAAGCAAAATGACCAAAAACGCACCTCACGTGGGACTGCACATGAGGTAATGTGGACTGGACGGATTTGCAAATAAAATAACTACGAGGGTTTTCTTGCAAATATTACAAAAATAATATAAAGGCAAATGAAAGTTTCTATACTAATTAATAAATACAACAAGTAACTGGGTGAAATTTCAAAATACCCAGTCAAAGGCGCGATCGTGCGGCTGATAGTCGCTCACTTGACATGTGTCGCCTCTACGTTACACGATGCTGGTTCGGACTTGCACGATTAGAATTAGATCTCCTGTGTGAGATAGACGGTTATGGCTCGACGGATCCAACGACCACAAGAAAATATGGAGCGGCTAGATAATCCAACAACGAGAAGAGGCTACGTACGAACAGGGTAAGAACTCGGAAGAACTGAGCTTCAATCTCCTCTCCTGAGCTCCTTCGGTCGTCCGTCGCCCTCCTACAATCTGATAAACACGAAGAAGGAACCAAAACAGGCCAATGGCAATTCGAAATAGGAAAGAGCTCGAGAGAAGGGTTTTATACAAGTGGTGGAGCGGAGATGAAGATCGAGGTGGTCAGGGCGAATCAGTAGTTCATTCCTCAAGGATTCATGCTGGCGTGCATGAGGGAAGATCGAGGGGAAAAAAGTTCCGAAAACATCAACCCGAGAAGATGAAAGAATGCCCGAGGAAAAAGTCAAGAAATACGGTCCAAACCGAAGTCTGGCACCCCTAGGACCTCGGTTAGAGAGTTGACCGAGGTCAACTAGGGAAGGAACCTGGTTGGTCCACATGGACCAACTAGAAAAAAACAAAGCAAAAATTATTTGTAAATTCTAAAATAAATAATAAATGATTTTATTAATTTTAAGTTACAAAATAAAAAATATTTATTATTTTATGTAGTTATTATTATTATTATTATTCAAGGTTATTTATTACAAGTTATTTTTAAGGTTTTATTTATAGGTATATTTATCTATGTTTTGAGTCTTTTACTTTTATTTTGTATTTTGGATTTTATTATTTTATTCTCTTATTTTATAAAAATATAACTATTTTTATATACATAAATAGATTTTTATTATATTTTTCTGGTGTAATATATACACTTAGGTATATTTATTATATAAGTACATGTATTGGTATTTCATATGTATTTTTTATTTACGTATTTTATTTTAATGTCTTACTAACGATTTTATTCTAGTTTTAAGATGTACATTTGTTATAAATAATATTTACAAAATTATAAAAATATGAACTTATAAAAATAATAAAGAATAAATAAAATGAATATTTTATTCGAGTATATTGTACAAGGGGTCCAAAACCTAACTTTCACACCTTAACTCCAAAAAATATGAACCACCTTCATTAAATAGCTTGTTAAAAGTTATATATAATTAAAGGTGATTTTGATATACTTTGAGTTTTTATTTAGGAGATATGGGTCTTGGAAGTTGAGATTTTGGCTTTTTATCAAGAGTATAACTTGTACAATGTATATTATTTTTGTATGAAATCAATTTTGTATTTTTATTTGCATTTTTATCTACAACTTTCATGTACAAAGTTTCTTTATTTAAGGTATAAAAAGTGGAAAATAAAATAGGTCCCAAAAATGAATAAATGATGAATAAATAACTAGGATTTTTCTTGCATTATGAGCACTTATCTCCACCTACTTTATTCCTTGTCGACCCATTCATCAAGATGCCTAAGTCTGGGGGTTTAGGATCATAAAATACCTTTGACATTTTATACTTTTTCTTTCCTTCTCTTTAACTTATAATTTTGGCATTAAAAACAATATTTTATACATAAAAATGTAATAAAGAATGAATGTTAATTTGTATAAATTAATACTATTTACATGCATTAACTAGGATTTCTAAGGTCAAAATGATAGAATAAAAGTGATGAAATGGAGATTCGTCGCCCCCTATACTTGCCTTTACTAGTCCCTAGCAAACACTTATGCAATAAGTGCTGAAAATAAATAAAAAAAGAAAAAAGAAAGTGGATCGGAATTAATTTTTAAACTTGTCTTCACAAAATCAAAGTTTGGAGCTCAAGTTGACCTTTGGAATTTTAGTGCGGTCGGAACCTTATTGGGAAACGGATTTGAAATGCAACAGCCGTTGAGAATCCCAAAAGTCTGCTCAAGTATCCTCAATAACCATGTTAGAATACTTTAACTCATATGCAAATTCTTATGACTATGAATCTCACTTGTACAGTATTGTGATAGTGACTCTCCTCAACTGAAATGGCAAAAAGACTGACTTCTCCAGTATGACAATCCAATTATTCCCCATCCAACAACTCCTTCCTCGAGCGGGGAATTCCCTTCTAAGTTCAAGTGACAACCATGTCAAGAGGAGAGCGTGAAGAGAAGAATGGATGGTAGCTAGTGTAACTACCTATCCTAGGATGCTTGACCAATTTAGCCAAGTCACCAAGATGCAGGCTCACATGATATGACTTTGAAGCTCAAGCTTGCTTATTGGCTATACAAATATATACACTCCAGCAGGCATTTTTATTTTCAATTTGTCCACTTTTTTGATTTTTTGATTTTTACTTTTTTTTTGAAATACTATATACAACATCATTTACATAATGAGTTTTTCCTCTTGAGCCGGTAGATTGGCCATCTTTTGAAGCATTATTGCACCACACACTCTCATATCTTTAAACGTCTCTGTTACTAGACAGGTTGGGGTGCACTTACCTCCCTAGATGAGGACAAATGTTTCCACTTGTGTGCATCTCATATCGGCAAATCCAATCCCCTAACCACTCCAACTGAGTTGAGCCAAGTGAAAGGTGTAGGTGTCCAAGTTAGGTCATTATCAACAAGAGCCGTGCGTGTGCTCCGAAATATTTACTTAGGCTGTCAAAAATACAATCAACCAAGTTTTACGATTCTCAAAGAATTAAGTCAACTAGACTTGAAGTACCTCGATTCCAGTTCCTATAAGGTTCCTGTAATTAGGTAGATTTAGGTGCCGTTCGGTAACAAGGTTAAACCCTCTTTGAGGGGTTTACCTTCCTTACCCCATATCTTCTCACTCTTACGTGGCCCCACTTTTTATCTTTTTAAAAAAATAAATAAATCAATTCTTCATCATCAATTCCATCAAAAAATAATATATTATACCATCATATCATATAAAAATTATAAACTATCACACTTTTACTCACTTTTTCAAACTCCAATACAATCATATCACAATAAACCCACTTCTAACCCACCCCTAGTTTAACCCTCTATCCAAACACCAAAACCAAAAAATGGTTACCTGCTACTAGGTTAACCCACCTAAACCCACTATCCAAACACACCCTTAAGGTTCAGCCAAGCTCCAATCTTTGGATTTTACTTAGATTAGTTCAATTATCAAACTCAATCTGAAAAATGTGAATGCTATGCTAATGCTATGTACAATGCAGAAAATATTTTTATGATGCAATTTTCAAAATTTTGAACGTTTTATGTATCTTTGAAAAAGGTTTTGCAAATTTTTATGCAATTTTTCAAAAAGATTTTGCAAATGTTTTTGAATTTTTTGTTTTACAAATGTTTTTGTGATTTTTGAAAATAAAAAATTTTGACTAAGAAAATAGGTACAAATATTTACATGGAGATGCATCGATATTTAAAGTTTTTGGATTTTTAGGAATTTACAAGGGATATGTCATTATTTTTACAGACATGTTTATACATTTAATATAGAATTTTGGTATGATGTATATATTGTTCAAAAATTTTTTGAAAATGATTTTACAAACAATTTTGAAAGCTATAATCCAAAATAATTTTACAAATAATTTTTACAAACATTTACAAAATTCGAAAATCATTTTGCAAAGTTTTTAAAATCAATTTGCAAAGTTTTTTCAAACTATATATATATATATATTGATTTTCCGAATATTTTTGCAACCATTTTCAAAACATTTGCAAATAGGTTTTCAAAAGATTTTATTTCACACACAAAAAAGAAATTTCTAGAAACAAAATATTTTTACAAAGGTTGAAAATATTTAACAAAATCTTTTCCAAATAGTTTCAAAAGATTTTTTAAAAATATTTTCAAACTATTTTTCAAACATTTTGCAAACAATATTTTTACCTGAATTTATTAATAAGTATATACAAAAAGAATTTGAGGAATAATAAACATCTTTTATTAAGTGAAATAATGAATTTTATAGTATATATATAGTATTTTATTGAATATTATAGCCATAATTATTATTAAAAATATGAAAGTTTACGAGTTAACTTATATATACGCAGTATATATGACCCCCTTATATTTAGCTTGAGTTATTGCCTCATAGATCAAAGAGAAAAAGAGAAGACATAACTCGTACTGAGTATAGAAAAGCCTAAAGAATAAACGAATGAAGAAATAAACAAAAGAGAAGTCGACCGTCCTATACTTAGAATCAAATAATCATAAGTATAGCAGTTTGTACACAAGACAGGGAGGGTCAAGGTTGGGAATGAACATATCATACTCAGATTGTCTCCCCCTATACTTAGGGTTGGATATCCCTAAGTATAGACAAGAAGAGGAAACAGTGGAGGAGATCAACGAATGAAAGAACTCAGGGTGCGCACCCCCCTATACTTAGGACAAAGTACATCCTAAGTATAGGAGACTGACATAAAGGAGCGACACCTTTTCAGTAGAAAAAGAAAAATGAAAACGAAAAGAAAAAAAACAGATGAAGATAGAAGAAGAGATCGAAGAGAATGCACACATCATTCCCCCTAAACTTAGGGTAAAAGAATCCTAAGTATATGCAACAACAAGAGTGATGAAACAGAACGAAGAAAAAATACTCGGCTCGTCCACCCTCCTATACTTAGGACAAAGTACATCCTAAGAAAGGCAACACACGAAAATGGGATGGATGAGCGAAACGGCATGGACAGAAGAAAACATAAGCGAATGTACAAGAGATGGATGTAAAGAGGATCAAGAAGATAGAAGCGGACCTTCTTGCAGGACCGTTGAGGAATAGATCTAACAAGGTGTAGGTCGACATCGGGGTCCTCAACCGACACAAACCGATCATGGTTGATCTGGAAGGTATCCTCAGTGGTCCTAGGGTGAGAAGGCACATACGGGTCAGTGGAAGAAGTGTGGCTAGGTCTGGCCTTGGGTGTCTCGCAAATATTAAAGTAAAAAGACTCACACTCATCAATGGAAGTAGTCAGGTCAAGTCCAGCCTGGCAAGTCTCAGCTAGGTCAAAACAAAAGGGGATGAACTCATCTGTGGAAGTAGTAAGGTCATGTTCGTCCTCTAAGGTCTCAACTGGATCATCAATATCATCAAAAGACCCAAATTTATTTATAAAAGCAATCAGATCAAATTCAGCCTCATTAGTCTTTACAAAGTCTGCCTTCCGCTCAAAGGTATCAATCGTGTAGATCCCGCGGATGTTATCAACACAACGCCAATCACAAGAAGAGGAAACTCCAACGTTTATGTTTTATGAGTCTTCCTCCCTGCGGAGGAATTCTCAGGTTTCATCATTGGTCATAAAGAAAATCTCTCTGATATCAACAGATAGGTCATAGGCCTCATGGTCGGCTAAAACGGTTATAGTTACATCAGGTGCAGGTCTCTGGTCGGCGTTAGGTGCAGTGACGACCATAACGCTCTCGTCATCATGACGGAAGCGAATCTCTCCGAATCCGAAATCAATAACGACTCTCGCAAAGGCGAGAAAGAGCTGTCCCAGGATGATTGGAGAGTGCTCCCTAGTGGTGGAGGTCTTCATGGGAAATACAACAAAATCAACAGTGTAGTTCATGACATGAATCCAGATGACATCGTTCTCTAGGATACCCTTCAGCCTCTTGATAGAACCATCAACGAATTAAATGATCATCATGGTTTTCTTGAGAGGCCCTAAGTGAAGAGATTGTGACAACGAGAAGGGTATGATGCAAATTGAAGCACCGTCGTCAAGGAGAGTGTGATCACATGAATAGTTAGAGATGGTGCATCTAATGAATGGTGTAGCAGTGCTCCCTTTCCTAGGACGGTGGGTGACGGTGTAGGCAGTGGTCAAGGTTCGCTTTCTCTTTTCTAGAGGAATGGGTCATGGCATGGTGAAGTAGGGCAACAATGATTTCATGAATAGCAACCACCACTTCAGGTCCAGTCAATATTATTTTTGAATTTTTGGACCTCCTCCATACAAGGAAGGAGGTCAGAATCATCATCTACACAAGGACGACTAAGAGCGGTCTGTATAGTATCACCCTCGGGGTCAAAGGTGGGATAAGGTGTGAATATGTGTGTGGTCAAAGGGTCTGGCATGTGGGCCCTCTCCTCGCAGTCTGAGTCAACAATATGTCTCCCGAATTCTTTTTGAAGTTTTTAAAATTTCTCATTTTTTTGTATTTTGGGCGATTGCAGGCACTAATGAAGACCCTCAAATGAATCCAAAATATCAGATCGTGAAGCATTAACACGGCACTTATTTAGGCAAGTGAGGTCGTCAATCCTCGACTTGATATGATCCATGATCCGGGTCACGGTTTCAAGTACGGACAACATAAGAGGTGACTCGAAAAGCTCAGTCTCAGGTAGATGAGGTGGTGAAAAATGTGATGACGGAGGCATGTCAAAGTTCGAGTCCTGAAACAATAGGTTAGGCGTATATGTACAAAAGTCAGGAGCAAGATCCTCCTAAAAAAATGGAGGTGGATTGGCTGGAGGGTACGAGGGATCCACAAAGTCTGGATAAAAATCGCTCCAGTCGACCATCTCGAACCAAAAGGAAAATGATCAAGAGATCAAGATGGTTAAGTTAAGAAATATGAGAAAAAGGCGTAAATGCGTAGAGACGATTGAGTATGTGCACAAACAATCATAAACAATATACACAATACAAAACAAACCCCTTAATTCACCAACTCAACTCGATGAAGACCGCGAAAGTTTGATCTTTTTATCTTGTCTATTTTAGAGTTAGGTGAGAATAAAAAAATTGCACAATCACTTAGGAGGCCTGAGATTGGGGCACTAACCTTAGTGTGTACATGAAAAAAATTAAAACGAATGCAATGATAGAATTACTCTCCCCAAGACAATGATTTTTCTTTTAGATGTATTTTAGGGTCGAGTAATATTAGCAGCCCCAATTTTATTAATTATCAATTTTTTGTATTTTTAATAAGAATGCACGAGCCTATCGAGGAGTCAATTCCTTTAACAACCTAGATGATCAAAATCAAAGGGAGAGAGTCAGAAAAGCAATGCAAGGGATAAATCGATGATGAATGCTAAAGCATGAATGCCCATCTTACCTCTAGCTCTCTACATGGAAGAGTGGTAGGCAGAATTGAAACCTATCTATATGCAAATGCAAAGCTGATGAAATCGCCCTAGATGAGAATATACTATTATCGTAAAGAACAACATGCTAATCACCTAGAATAGAACCAAAGGGTCCGATCTTGAAGCCCACTCAGTGCCCACCACAATGGGTCATGCAAGCGTTGTATGGAGGACTCTCACAACGCACGGTTCTGAGAGTAAGTGACGAGCAATTCAAAATTTGACTAAGTCCAAACGAGACTATATGTGCATGCAAATGTATTAAGTTTTTGGCCTTAATCTATAGTCAAACAATCATATGCTAGGGCTCAATCACACAAAATAAAGAAAAGCGAAAACTCAAAAAACTAAATAAAAGAAAAGAGATGAAAACGGTGAAAAAAACAGAATGAGTCCCCCAAGGAAACAATTCCTCGGGCAGTGGACCTCGTGAAGTTTCTTAGCATCCTGAGAGTGTCCTGAATTATTAAAATAATAATCTCTCTCATTTTAAGTTACAAATAAATAAATAAATGCTCAAAAACTTTGCCTTCAAAATTTATCCAAGTCCTTTAATGCTAGGTCAGAAAGTCACCTCACGTGAGTACGCATGCGCTCCTAGAAGAGCCTCCCTCGACCGCGTTCCTCACAACAAATTCAAACAAGGAGAGGTGATTAGACAATTCAACAGTTATATCAAATAAATCAGAAAATAAAGCAAAAGTATAAACCAAGAAGACACAATCAAATAAAACCAATCTATACGCAGTTGCTCCCCGACAACGGCGCCATTGGATGCCTAGAATTTTGTTGAAGTCTTTTCAATCCACAAGGCACATCAATAGTCGTCGAATTGACCTCAGACAAAACCCCGATTCAATCAACAATTAACACACAATAAGAATTAAGCAATGAAAAACAAAATATAATAAAATGTACTAAGCCTTATCCCACTATAAGTAGGGTTGGCTACATGGATTCTTGCTCAAATCCATGTTGAAAGATTTGACAACTTTTTACGCAAGCCATCGACTACCTAACGCAACCCCTAAAAGAATGGGAATTGAACCCTGGTCTTTTGTGTAGTAGACACACTGTACTACCACTAGACCATTATGTGGGTACAAAATATGTAGAGTTAAAATTAATTATAACTCTACAATAAAGATATGTATAGTGTGCAAATATGTGTAGAGGTCGAACACAGGGAGCAAAAATGATATATCGGGCAATGAAGTACAAAACTTGAGTTGTGCTTCTTGTATTTCTATTTTTATTGTTTTGTGAGTTTTTAATTTTATATTTTTTATGTTATTGTTTTTATATTTTTTTAATTGATTTTAGTTTTCTATTTTTTATTTTGTTTTTATCTTTTCGAATTTTTAATTTACTTTCTTTTAAATATATAATATAGGATATATAAGACTATAAATACTAGTAAAAAACTTAAAATACAAGAAATAAAATATTTTTGGTTTTTAAATATTTTTTACTAATTTTGTATTTTTTAGGAATTTTTCTAATTTTTATAGATTTTTAAAGTAAAAAATATCCCAAATAAGGGATTTAATAATTGGCTGGAACTGAAATGAAGATGAAAATATCAAATTAGGTCCAAAATTCTTCAAATCAATTTTAATATATAGATAATAATATAAAGAAAATTCAAAGAGAGAAAAATATACTTTTGAAATTTTTAAGAATTTTTTAGATTTTTATAAAGAATTTTAGGGATTTTTATTTTTAAGAGTTTTCTCTTTTTTATTTTTGTGGATTTTTAGTCTGAAGGCTAAAAATATTTAAATAAACAAAATATATTTTTGGGAGAATTTTTTAAAATATTTTTATGTTTTTATCGATTTTCTAAGTGAAATAGAGAATAAATGTGCTCTAAATGATTTTCATAAAATATTTAAGTCCTAAATTTCAAAAACAAAATTACGGCTTAGAAGTGTGTGCAATCAGGAACTTAAGCCTATTTTTTGGTGATTTTTGGAGCACAGACATGTACTGGCATGGGAATATACATAAATAAAATAAAAGTCAAGGGCCCTTCTGCAAAAATGTCCAGAAAAAGTTACAACTGCAGTTCAATATTTTTGGACTTAAACACAAATAACAAAAGTCAGGAGGGCTACAATGTAAAATGAAAAAAAAACGCACCTCACGTGGGATTGCACGTTGGGTGACGTAGACTGGACTGATTTGCAAATAAAATAACTACGAGAGTTTTCTTGTAAATATTACAAAAATAATATATAGACAGATGAAAGTTTCAAGACTAATTAATAAAAACAAGTAACTGGGTGAAGTTGCAAAATACCCAGTCAAAGGCACGATTGAGTGGTTGATACCCGCTCACTTGGACACATGTCGCCTCCACGTTACACGATGTTGGTTCGGCCTTGGACGATCAGGATTAGATCTATTGTGGGAGATCGAAGGTTTTGGCTTGACGGATCCAATGACCATGGGCAAATCTGGAGCAGCGAGATAATCCAATGGCGAGAAGAGGCTCTGGATGAACATGGCAAGAACTCGGAAGAACTGAGCTTCAATCTCCTCTCTTGAGCTCCTCCGGCCGTCTGGCACGCTGGGACGAGAGGCCAAATCGAGCCGATGCTCCTTCATTTCAGATGAGGGCCTCCAGTGAGCTCCTGGAGCTCTGCTAATGTCGAACGGACTCGAGGAAGAACATGAGCTCCAATTATCACCTTCTATTCAAAATCAACACCTAAAGGGTCATTTGGACGGCCAGTACCTGTAAGAATCTCAAGCAAACAATGGCGATGTTCCTGGGGGGTTTATTGGTGGCGATGAACGACAGATAGGGCATGGCGGTGGCTGCTTTGGCGAAGTAAGGTGGAAGAGCATCGGAATCCTGCTCCAGGGAGGAGCAGGTTGTATGGAGCGCGGTGGGGTGATGAGAAGCGATGAGGGAGTGAAAAGGAGGTGGAAGGCACGGTTGAGCACAGTGGAGGGCCGGTAAAAAATATTCGTCGGAGCTTGCTCCGGCGAACTACAAGTTGGCTAAGCTACGCTACTCCGAGCGATTAAATCATAAAACAAACATATAAAATAAAATCTATGATTAAAATTAGTATAAAATGCGATAAAAGGAGACCTCACTCGACCGGAATCAAGGAAGTGGTACCTCAATGACGAGCCTCGCCGGAGATGGGTGGAACGCACCTAAGGGTTGCCTGACTATGCCCCCAAGGAGCTGGAGAGGAGGCTGTCACCCTCCTATAATCCGGAGCACACGAAGGAGCCAAAGCAGGTCAACGACGATTTGAAATGGGAAGGAGATCGGGAGAAGGGTTTTGTACAGGTGGTAGAGCAGAGATGAAGATCGAGGTGGTCAGGGCGAATCAGTGGTTCATTCCTCGAGGATTCACACTAATGTGCATGAGGGAAGATCGATGAGAAAAAGTCCTGAAAACATCAACCCGAGAGGATGAAAGAATCCTCAGTGAAAAATTCGAGAAATACAGTCCAAACCGAAGTCTGACACCCCAAGGACCTCGGTCAGAGAGTTGACCAATGTCAACTATGGAAGGAACCTGGTTAGTCCACGTGGACCAACCAGAAAAATCAGACCAAAAATTATATGTAAATTCTAAAAAAAATAATAAATGATTTATATTAATTTTAAGTTATAAAATAAAAAATGTTTATTATTTCATGTAGTATTTTATTTTTTATTTATTTTTTCACAATTATTTAGTACAAGTTAATTTTTATACTTTATTTATAGGTATATTTATCTATGTTTTGAGTCTTTTATTTTTATTTTGTATTTTTTATTTTATTAGTTTATTCTCTTATTTTATGATATTATAAATTATTTTTATATACATAAATATATTTCTGTTATATTTTTATGGTGTAATATATATACTTAAATAAATAGATATATTTATTATATAGATCCATGCATTGGTATTTCATCTATATATTTTATTTACATATTTTATTTTAATGTTTCATTAATGGCTTTATTCTAGTTTTAATATGTACATCTGTTATAAATAATATTTACAAAATTATAAAATATGAATTTATAGAAATAATAAAGAATAAATAAAATGAATATTTTATTCGGGTATATTGTACAAGAGGGGTCCAAAACCTAACTTTCACAACTTAACTCCAAAAAATATGAAACCACCTTCATTAAATAGCTTATTAAAAGTTATATACAATTAAGGATAATTTTGATACATTTTGAGTTTTCATTTAGGAGATATGGGTCTGGAAAGTTGAGAATTTATCTTTTTATTTAGAGTATAACTTCTACACTGTATACTATTTTTATATGAAATCAATTTTGTATTTTTACTTGTAATTTTATCTACAACTTTCATGTACAAAATTTCTTTATTTGAGGTATAAAAAGTGAAAAATAAAATAGGTCCCAAAAATGAATAAAAGATGAACAAATAAATGGGATTTTTTTCATTATTGGCCCTTATCTCCCCCTATTTTATTCTTTGTCAACCCAATCATCAAGATGCATAGGTCTCAAGGTTTAGGGTCATAAAATACCTTTGACATTTTATTCTTTTTCTTTTCATTTCTTTATTCTATAATTTTGGCATTAAAAGCAGTATTTTATACATAATAAATGTAAAGAATGAATGTTAATTTGTACAAATTAATGTTATTTACAAGCATTGTCTAGGGTTTTTAAGGCCAAAATGATAGAATAAAGGTGATGAAATGGAAATTCATCAACTCTCCCCACCATCACAAAAAAAACACAACCCCAAGCAAAATTTAATCCTTCCCTACTGCAAAATCATGCTAGATAAGGTGTGTTTGAAGGGAAGAAAGTGGTTGGCGCATACCACCTTATTAGAAATCTAAAATTTTCTGAAGATTTCCTCACTAGTCATAGCTGATGCACAGAGTATGAATTTGAACCAACAGATGCATTGTCTGCCTCTCGTAGACATTGTTCATTATATATTTATCAAAATTGGCAAAGTAATCCACAATAGACCTGGCCGAAATGCGGGCCGGGCCGAACTGGCCGAGGTTAAAAAACCTTTGTCCAAAGCCCGCCATGGGCCGGTCTATAGCCCATTCATTCTTTTTCCACTGAATTTTTTAATGGTATTTAATATGTATAAATGATTTTATTAATGCCATTTATATTTTATATAGCTAATATAAGTAGTTTACATGTTAATTGACATGTAAACTATTAAATTTTATTTAAAAACTAGTGTCACATATGAAAAACTTGAAGTGTATCATACTAATACATGTATTATTTGGCTTATATTAATGTATGTTTTAAGTTTTGCGGGCCGGGTCGAGCCGGCCCATACCCAAATCTCTTAGACCAAGCCCGGACCATGAGCGGGCTGGGCGGCCGGGCCCCCAGCCCATTGGCCAGGTCTAATCCACAATAAGGGAATCCTTTCTACAGAGGCTGACTAATAAGAAAATATAAAACATGGATTTTTATACCATGAACTCTAAAAACTTTGTAAATTACCTTCTCAACCCTGTATTCTTATAACCTGACCTCCACAAACTTGCTCTGTTTAACACCACAAACCCAGCCGTTAGTTTTATTCTTTTAAGTTAATTTGTTTGGGTTAATCTTGAGTTAATCAAATCATGACAAATCCAATGGAGGAATTCATCCTCCCTCTCTCTTGCTTGTCCTTACATCTTTTTCCCCTTCCAAGCATCCCAATACCGACGTCGGTGCCACCGTTAGACACCGCTCTTGATCTCCAGCGGCTCCCTATCCTCACAATCTAGTGAATCCTCTTCGTGGTTAGCCATTCTGGTCCCATGCCCTTTGCACCCATCTGGTGCATGCCCCCCTCTCGATGCCTTCATGCGGTTTGGTGGTAGGGCTCAAGAGGGGCATCAGAGGGTCGATGAAGGTGAGATGGCCGACGATCATCAATCTATTGATGAGCTTCTGGGGTCTTCAAGGGTGTGGTGAATGAACGATGATGGAGCAAAGGGTGTCAATGGCGGATGACAGGGGTGACGATCCTCGATAGTATGGAGGCTTGTGAGGTGGTTCGGCAATTGCTCATGAACATAATCAGATGATCAAGCCCTAGGCTAGATGGATATCCAGTGGGTTGCGGTAGCGTTTGGTGTTGATGCTCTTGCATGATTAGGGCAGCGGTTGATTGGTAGATTCTTCTCCAGATGCTCGTAAGTTGGGCTTGCTTGTTGTGTTCTCGAATTATGGAGAAATCAGGGTGGGAGGTAATTTACAAAGTTACAAGACATAACTCCAGATCAAGATCGGGTCGCTTACAAAGTTTTCATAACTCAAGAAGTAACTCTCTCCAATAGCTCTAAAGCATAACTCAGTTGCCTCTTCTTCGTGTTGGTCGTCACTATGTAGGGGATCTGGGCCTCGATGAATGACCTCTGGTTGTGGGTGGTTATGCACAAGGACAATAAGGATGGCTCCATAAAGACCATGCCCTACAAGATCCTACAAGGCGCCACCAATTTCGAGCCAGCACTAGGAAGTTGATTAAGTTTGAGCCCTGGTTGTTCCTCATCTTTGTCCTCCTAGGGGTGGAGTCGTTTGTCGAGTTTAGACGTGTGAGGGAGGGGATGCAAATAAGGTGACAATATGGGGGAGTGGACACAGAGAATGTAGAGGTGCGAGGGAGGAGAAGCAAAGGAAGCAACACGGGGAGGGGCAACAAAGGTGGGGCGGTGATGCAGGGAAGGAGGTGGAAACACATAGTGAGGGGATGCGGAAGGGGAAAGGGGTATTGCTTTGTAAATGTAATCAATTTGAAGGGCGAATAACACATATTTTTGGCAGTTTCTATCAACTTTAACAACAAAATTGATGGGGGTTAACCAGAGGGGTTTTGGTGTAAGAGTTAGTCGGTTTATAGAGGTTGTGGGAATAAACATGAAGTATATAGGAGTGAGCGGGTTTTTTTTGAAAGAGAAAAGGGGTGGCGTCCCAATTTGGGACCCACCACAGTGTGTATATATACATATAAGATAATAACGTATGGGTATTACATCATATCACATTTGCCATGCTACATAGAGCACCCTACAATGCCCCATTAAGTTACCGGTATGAAACATCTCCCCCCCCCCCAAAAATGACCTTGTTCCTAGCGCGCCAAATTGACCACACCACTGTGAACGGGAACGAAGCGTCCTCATGTCCAAAGCTGCAAACTGATCGAATGTCTCTCCAAAAGACATGACAATCATTCCATGCAACTCATGTGATGTTGGCCCAACTCCAAACCTCAACAGAGAAAGGGAAAGAGAAGAATAAATGATCCACATCCTCCCTCGTCAAACCGCATCTATCGCATGTAACATCCTCCAATCTCAGCAATGATCTCAGGCGAGCCTTGGTGAGGATCCTCCCAGATCTGAAGAGCCACACGAAAACCTTAACTCTGTTAGGCACCTTGCACCACCAAATCATTCCTATGTCCACACAAATCTCCTCGTGCACCTCCACCTCGTCCTCCACTAGAAAGTAATATGCCTTCCGTACCGTAAACTTCCCGTCACCCCATACATAATGATCTCTACCCGAAGACGAACTCTCGCTATGTAACAACTCTGTCTGTAGAGAGTGGAACTCCTCAACCCTTTGATCCGACAATGCAGACGTAAACGTCGATAACCATGCCTACGGTCCCATACCTGCCACATGTGCACCTCGATGTCAACTGCCAGCCTCAAGAGGCGAGGGTATCGCACCCCCACCGCCCCATCTCCCATCCAGTTATCCTTCAAGAAACAGAATCATGCACCATTCCCAGCACCAGTATCATCTTGATGGCAATCTCTAATATAATCGAAGAAATCCCCTTCCACTGAGAGGATGGAAGACATCCTAGAATAGCTTCTAATGACATGGAGATTCCATAGATCCTCATGAGCAAGCGACAAACCAGGTCATGTGAATCAACCCATATATGCACCACTCACTTCGCCATAAATGTCTTATTCATCTCCCCCGACCGCAACACCCCTAAACCACCCTTCCTCTTGGCTAATGTCACCTTACCTTAGTCCACCAGGTGGATACCCTTCATATCACCTATCCGACCAAAAAAATCTCCTCGTTAAAGCCCTAATCTTGGAACACACCCCTGCAGGAAGCGATCTCGTGGAACAAAAGAAACTCGAGATGCCCGAGAGTAGTGTTGTAAAAGTCGGCCGACTAATCGAGTCGACGACGGGGGGGAGGGGGTTGCCGACTCGACTAGGGCTAGTTGGCCAACTTGACTAATCGGGTTGACTAGTCGACCGACTACTAGGATGACTTCTACATATAGATTTTTTATTTTTTTAAATTGTTTGCCTTTTTAAAAGCAAACTTATTCTAAAATGCTTAATGTTCCATTTAAAGTCAACTACTTCTTTTGTTTCATTATGATAGTATAGAAAATGTACAAATCTATGCAAGTATATAAGAATATATGCATAAAATGATTTATATATCTAAGATAATTAAAAAATTGAAAACCGACTAATGGCTGACTAAATTCGATTACTCGCCCGACCGTCGATTAATCCTTAGTCAGTGACCCCACCGATCGAGTACAGACTACCGATTTCTGCAACATTAGCTAAGAGCACGTGCTTCAAAAGCACCAACTTCCCACCCTTTGAGAGCATCATCGCCTTCTACCCCACCAGCACCCCTTCCAATCTTTCTACCATCTCCCTCCAATCATCGGACTTCGGCTTCCCCGCCACTGATGGGATCCCCAAGTACGTAATCGGTAGGGTCGTCATGGGACAACCCAGCATCTCCGTCACATGCCACAACTCATCCTCCGCAAGGTCGAACGATACCACTGTCAACTTCTCCCTATTGATTCGGAGCTCGTAGATGTCCTAAAGATATCCATGATAAGCGAAACCCATCGAATCTTCTCCTCCTCTGCACCCAGGAAAAGCATGGTATCATTGGTGTACTGTAGAATCGGAATGGAAATGTCCCCCTCCTATATCCAGAGCACTATCCATCATCAACAACCCTCATCATCATCACAGCTAGTACGCTAGTCACAATCACAAAGAGAAGCAGTGTAAGCGGACATCCTTGCATGATTCCTCGTTATGGCTGAAAGAAGCCACCCTCTGGTCTATCGTTAACGAGGACAGCATGGGATGTCGTAGTGACACACCTCTTGATCCAAGCAACCCACGTCTATAGGAATCCCCTTCTCTCGAGCGAGACCTACAGGAATCTCCAGTCAACACAGTCATACGCTTTGGAGAAATCAACCTTCAAAAGCAACCATTTGGTCTTGTTTCTTTTCCAATCCATCACAATTTCCGAGGCCATCACCAACCTGTTTGCCATGGCTCTCACAAGCACGAATGTCGTCTGTCCAGGCGAGATAAGCTGATGTAACACCTCCTGCAGTCGGTTAGCTAGAATTTTAGACACCAAGAGATAGATAGCATTCGACAATGCGATAGGCCTATAGTCCTCCACCCTGACTAGTGTATCCATTTTAGGCAAAAAAATGAGCCTTGTTCAGTCTCTTGAAACCATTGTTTCCCTGCCAAAACTCCTCCAACACCTCCATTACATCCCCCTTGACCGTCTCCCAGAATTCCATGTAGAAGAATGCCCGATGCCCCATTCACATTAAGCTGAAAAAGCATCCTCTTGGCCTCCGCCACCGTGAATCCCCTCCCCCTCCCTCTAATGCACCAGCCTCAGAGTCGGAGAACCGTGAGACTCCCCCCACTTGCCAGTCCTGAAAACTATATATATTTACTTAAGGTATATAGAAGGCTACCCTTCAAATGTGTTGGGAGAAGAGAGAAACATGTTTATTCTGAGAGGCCTACCCCCGATACAGGGAGAATGGCATAAAATTAGTGCAAATGTGCAAGGACCTATAAACATAAAAGAGATAACATAAAGGTATATTAATAATAAATATACCCACAACTCTATATTATTTCAACACTCCGCAAATTAGAATAAATATATCATGCATGCTCAACTTAGAAATACATATTGATCAAACAAGGCCCTTGTGAGAGACTTTGGTGGAGATATTTTCAAGCAATATCAAATATGGTTAAGGTGACTCCGTTCACTGTAAAAGTAATATCAGGTTTGGTGAAGGTGACATAGAGAAGCTTGCCAACTAGGGTATGTATTTTTTTAACATATCTCCTTTACGGTATCCTTGTATTAGCTTGGCATTTAGGTCCACTATACTAGAGGCCACCATGTGTCTTAAACATTCTAGTTGACAAAGTTGAGAGCATACTTCCATGGCAACAAGTACATGAACACTCGCATATTCGCAAGTGACTAGGGCTTTGGGTCCTTTAATTTGTTTTCTTGCATTTTACTTGCTTTCTATGCTATATTAATAGCACATTGAACCATATTTAGTACGAAAAAATAACGCACTCTTAACTGCTGCTTTCATGAAAACTTCTAGGCATGATTGAGAATGTTATCTTTCACTCTTCATGAAGTGAGACCATAGCTGGGTCTGGGAGACACCTCCATACGAGAAATTACCACAATGTGCTGAGATTTTTAGTAACAAAGTACTTGCTTAAAACCTTTTTTGCTATAGAGATCCATCTAGGTCACTACCCCTAACTACAATGTCATCAATCCAACATACGACCTCCTCACAAGGGAATGCTTTGTACTAGGTCACACAAATTGCATCAGTTCCATTACCTGAAATAGCTTGTGGAACCAAGCTCTAGAACTCTTCCTAAGGCCATAAGTGGCCTTATGAGGCATACAAAAATTATGACTCTCTCAGCCACAAAACGAGGCAGCCTCGGCATATACCTCATCATGTAAATTCCCATATAAAACAACATTCTTCACTATAAGTTGATAAAAGGGGCAGTCCTATACCATTATAGATAACGAAATTTGCATATTGATTATACAAATGACATAAGAAAGAGGTAAAAATAATTCAGGTAGTAGGCCTGAGTATAACCCTTTGCGAGAGGACAAATCTTGTATCTCTAAATGGAGCCATTTGCATTGTGCTTAACCATGAAGATCTGTTTGCAGCCAATAATGGATGCATCAACTAGCACATCAACCGAAATCCATGTACCACTAGAAACCAAAGTATCCATCTCTGCTTACATAGCCTCCTTCATTTAGCATCATGGCCTCAAATTTCAGGGAAATTCAGTCGAATTTCGATCGAAAATCGATATCCTATTGAAATCGAAATTCGACCGAAACGGTCGAAATGACCGAAATATGGGGGTCCTACTATAAAAATGATCGAAATGACCGAAATTTCAGTCGAATTTAGACCGACATTCTACCGAAATTCCATTTTAGTCGGTCACCGAAATGGTCACCGAAACCGACATTTAGGGCCTTGTTTAGCATCATGTGAGCCTTCCTAAAATGCTCTTAGAGTGCGTTTGGTTGGTGGGTTTTCTGGGGGGGGTGGATAACCCGTTTTTGTTTTAGTGTGTTTGGTTGGTGGGTTAAGGGTTGGGAGGGTTTGTGTGATGTGATTGTATTGGAATTTGAAAAAGTTGATAGTTATTATGATATGATTGTATTGAAATTTGAAAAAGTGGGTGGTTGTTGTGATGTGATTGTATTGAAGTTTGGAATAGTGAGTATAAGTTGAGTATTTTATGATTTTTAGATGATATGATGGTATAATATATAATTTTTTTTGATGGAAAATTAATGGGCCCCGCTAGTGGGTTAAAAATGAGGGTTTTGAGGGGTTACCCACCCAAAGTGGGGGGTAACCCCCAATCCGAACGGGCCCTTAGTATTGACAACAAATAAACTACTAGCAAACTGCCAATACACTAGAGATAAGTACTTGAGTATAACATGCCTAGAGATAGGATGTTGACTGAATGGTCTCCTGCCTTCTATCAAGGCAATAAGAATATGTAGATATAAATTAACTCTATCACCTACTTGGTCACAATTGACATCGTCAATCTCATAATGTACAAGATTTACCCCAGGGACCACCTCTGAGTTGGAGCTAAAGAGGGGTGTCAATCTCACCAGGTCTATGCCTCACCAAACCTGCATGGTTGAACAATATGGATCTCCTTTGAGATATGTAGAGGAAGAAACATACCACCATCAAACTCAGAAACATGATCCCGATATCCAATAGAAGAAAAATATGAAATACACTCAACGAAGGTGACATTGGTTCACATAACATACCTTGGACGAAGTGGGTGACAAACATTTGAAATCCTTAGGGGCCTAGAATACCCAACAGACACTTTGTGCCACTAGATGCCAACTTGTCCCAACCATACCATAGATTTTGAACAAAGCAACATAACCAAGAACACTTTAAGGAACTAGTAACAATACATCATCATGTAAGGGGGGGTGAAGGAATCTACACCTAGAAAACGAAGGGTATGCGATTAATAAGGCAAACGGATGCCAATTGTTTCCCCTCAATAAGCCAAAGGTGATTTGCTATGCACAAAGAGTGTCAAAGAACAACAATAATATGCTTATGCTTATTCTCAGTCATCTCATTTTGCTAATACGTGTAAGTGCATGAAGTCTAGTTGGTAATACTCATATCCTGAAAAAAATGCACATAGGGAAGAAGTATAGGACTAAAGAGCATTAGTAAAATGCACGATTTTAATACTAAACTTTATATAAAAATCGAAGAACCACAGGGAAATCATCCACAGTTACGAGAGAAAGATGATGTCCCTAATGTTCGAAATAAACTAAAACCTCAGAAGTCTAAATGTAGATGATAGACTGCATGATTTAACAATGGGGAGGAATAGCAATGATGCTTCCTAAGTTGACACAACTCCCACTCAAACTACGATTGAGATAATTGAAGGATTCGTCTATAATTTTGAAGAGCGACTGGAGATGCCGAAAAAGAGATGCCATAGAATACCAGATGTAGACTCAAATATATGGTTGCTATTATAGTATTTGTGTTTTACAGTATTTCTTTCTTTTTCGATGTAAGCCTGATATGGCATCTCTGTAGCTCAACATGGCAACTTCATTTCGTCTCTAGGGTTTCCCCTCTATATGAAAAATATATTAGGGCTTCGTAATAGATAACCGGTTAATTCTCCTTCCTACAAGATATCAGAGCAACAATCTTGGACCAGGGCTCCCGGTCCCTCTTGAGACCCTAAACCACCATTACGCCCTTCCCTCTGCTACTACTGCATCAAACGTTACAGCTAGTAGCTGCCGAAGCGACCACCGTAGCCACAGCAGTAGCTAATCCGGTCCCAGAGGAGCTTGGATGGGCTTTCCAACGGCCCATTCGCCCAATTAATGGGTGCTCCATAGACCATTGGCCTTGGTTTATGCACAGTAGCGTCTGTTTCTCATTGTGAGTACTATTTGTTGCGCCCAACATAATCCCACATGTAGTAATCACAAAGTGAGATTTTGGGTTGATTAACGGGGACTATTACTAAACAACTTGGACTTTAGAATTTTAAGTTATGTTTAACAAGACCAGTTGGGCCACTGTGGACGACATACTTTAATAATTTATGATGATCTATACAAACAAGCACAAGCTTATCGTCAAAGTCTCCTTTATTAAGAAGAACCCACATGCATGAAGCTTATCCGGGAAATTTATTGGGCCCTAGCCCAACAATCTGTGAGGGTCAATCATCCTCCATAACAGTTGGGCTGAGGTTTGAGACATCCTAAATGGTATTAGAATAAGATTCCCTCTAATATTGGTAAAGCCTACCCAAGAGATGGAGCCACCCTACCAAAGAGATAGGAGGAAAGGGCTACCCGCATCGTGCGACCACCACTATTACTAGGAACAAGGCCTTAAATGTCGGATTTCGGTTTCATTTCAGTAAGCCCGAAAAGAGAAAATTGGTGGAATTTCGGTGAAATGGCCAGAAATTGGAGAAATTACTTGAAAAGTTGTTTTTTTCTAGAATTAAGATTTTTCTAATATTCTCTAAATAATAAATGATATAGAATTATAGTTTTTTGCTAATAATAATATATTAACATGATATGTTACCTTAAATTTCCATACAATCTCTCCAACAGTCGTGGAATACTGTTCATAGCCAGAATCAGGTTTGAAATCAGATCTTGCATCTTACCAAAATACTTTGAACTTAGAAAAATAATAATTTTAGGAATAAAATAAGACACGCACATATACACACACAAAAATACAAATCTTTCTAACATGTATAACGAATAGATGCATGGTAGAGCTTATGATCATAAAATGCATGTTATACGAGAACACAAACAAGTCAACTAACACCAAGAAACTGTGTAGCATTCATAAGTGCATTCCACGTCCAACTAATAGTAAGAAAATGGTTACAGTTACAAGACTTGAAAAGTTGCTAAAAACCAAGCACTCGTACAACTGCATGTATTCTGTGTGGTAGAGAGAGAAGCAACAAGAAAGAGAGCTCGAGAAATGATCAACCCTCTAGTGTCTTATGAGATAACATGATGCAATGTAATGCACCATTATGTAGAGCTCAAAAATGATCTCAAAGTGATTGAAATTAGGTGAAAGAGTAATCTAAGAGGTTAAGAGGTGAAACGTTACCAAAGTTCACCTTTTCTGTTGTTTCAGTTGAAATTTGACTGAAATGGACAAAAAATCCACCGAAATGGACTGAAATCTGGGATTTCAGCTACTTATCGAATCGGATTTCGATTGAAATTCAGTGGAATTTCAATGAAATTTAAGGTCATGACTGGGAATAAGTGATGTACCATATAGCAACGGGGACATCGAATTTATAAGTCAGGGAGATTGCAGCACCCCAACATAGAATTACATCTAGTAATCACAAAATGTGAGAGTGGGATATAAGTAGCGGGGACTACTACAACAACTTGAGCTTAAGCATTTTAGGTTGACAGCGAGCCCACTTGGTCTCAAGCCCAACAAGTTGTGAGGGAAATTATCCACTAGGGCTTGGGACATTACACATTTGAAAACCCCTAATTTTCAGGCCTCGTGTTCTGAGACAGTCTAGTCGGATTTGATCATCTAAATCAGATTTATAGAGTGCCTATAGTGGAATAAGGAATGTTCTCTATCTAAGTCTACACATATAATCTCTCGAATATGCTTGCGTAAACAAGTTTTCTTGATCTTTTTCCATTGTTGTGCATGTCTCGTGCATGCTTCTTTTGTCATTGAAGAATCAAAAGTCGATATTACTTCTCTTGGGGCCATCAAAAACGTATGTCTCCTTGTCGAGATGGACGACCAACTATCAGTTATGGGCAATATTCATGAGCATCATGGAAAGTCACAATAACGAATACATCCTCATTAAATAAGATCCAATCGATAAAATAAGTACTAACGCCAAATGGAGACAAGATAATGCATGGACACGAGTTAGGCCATCGACCACTCCGACGACTGAGATTGCCAATGAGATTCTACATCAGCCCAATGCAAAGGCTATGTAGGATACTCTTACAACTATTTATTGAAAGGCAAAGAATGAGACAAATTCTTCAGCTTCAACATGATATTTATATGACCAAGCAGGATGGTCCCCTTCACTCGTACTATTCCAGTCTGAGGAGCTTGTTCGAGAAGCCTTACAATTAACTTCCACCCATTGTCATTGTTGATCCGCAACCGACAATCAGAAACACCATGATGATGGGTGTTTTTCTTGTTGGTCTTTGTTAGAAAATAGACAATGCGGAAGCGGAATGATAAACAGAGCATAAAATCTAGAAATATGAAACATGAACTAAAAGATTTATATATGGAACCCTACTCCCTAAGGAGCAGGATGAAACCACGAAGAAGCCCTCAAAGGGGTGGATATTGCATTTCTTTTTCTCAATGGATACAGGAGGTCCAGGGCTCCTTATATAGCCTCCACAGAGCCTCCAAGTCCCACCACTGGTAGAGGTAGGACTAAACATATGGATGGGGTAAATGGATCCTGGAGAGATCCATTTACCCTCCTACAACTCATATGGCGCACAACCAAATACTCCAACACTCCCCCTCAAGCTTGAGCATGCAATGCTCAGCTTGGACAAACAGAAAGAAAACTCAACTCACACTACATGACACTACAGACAATATCAACTCAACGCGCACAACTGTCGACTGATGTCAAGGACGTTGCTTCTCATGTCGTGCAGGTGAGGAGGACGAACGGGCTAGAGTGTAAGTCAATTGAATCTCCTCGTCGGAGAGTATGTGCTTTGTACTGCGTCTGTCAGAGTCACTGCAACTGGAAATGAGTCTCCTCGTCAGAGAACTCTGGCCCGCCACAACAATGTAGACAACTGCTCCATCTTTGAAAAGGATCGAATTGAAAAGACCGTGGAAGTGCAATCCTCGTCGGAGTCTACGGTCGATGGAGAATGGAGTCTGAAAGAAGTCTCCTCCTCGGAGAACCGGGTCTCTCCCATCTGGCACAGAGAATGGTACTCTACTCTGGAGTCCCTATGAAACCACATGAAAACCCATGCCCACATGGCATAGGGAATGGTCCTCTAATCTGGAGTCCATATGGCTCACATGAAAACTCTGACCGATAAAATAAGAAGAATGATGGGGACCACACAAAAGATGGAAAACACATGCTCATCTGAAAAGACCGCATACATGTGCGTATATGAAACTGAAGACTCGAAAACCATCGCCGAGTCTGAATATTTGATCCTCTGTAGAGTTTGAACAATCCGACTGGTCTTTGACAAATCTGAATCTGGAGTATACCTGTGACTCTACACAATATTCCCCCTTTCTCCCATACTAATCGGAATACGTGACATTAACTATATTGGGAGAAGACAATAAAATGGGGAAAACATGAACATGCTCAAAAAAAATTCCTTGCGGCTTCTCTTATTTTTTTAATCCATTACATAATTTTTTAAAAAAATATTTTTTTAAACCGTTCACCATTTTTCAGCTTTTGCTACATTTTTCTCTCTCTTTTTTTTATATAAATCAGTGTTGCAGAAGACGGTATTCGGTATTCAGTCGGAGGGGTCACTGAATAGAGAATAATCAGTATTCGGGCGACTATTCAGAATTATTCGGTTTTGTATTTTTTAATATAAAATTTATTTATAATACATATATTCTTATATTTTTATATATATGGTCATTAGTTAACATGAATCCAAGATAAAAGTACCAATCAATATAATAGATATATAGAATTTGACATTTGTGATGATACCATGGTAAAATATAACCCATAAAAATTGAAAATAAAAAATAAAAAAAAATAAAAATATCAAATGTCAAACTCCAGTCGGCCTAATAGTCGGGCCAGTCGGCCGACTATTCGGTCGGGCCGACTATTGACCGACTAGAGGTATGTTCAGTCGGCTACCCCCCCGCACCGCATAGTCGGACCGACTATTCGGGATAGTCGGCCGACTATTGCAACACTGATATAAATAAGTCGTTGACACATTTTTTCCGCTTTCAACATTTTTTCCCGTGTACGTTTTTTTTAAATGTATGCACCTTTTTTTACAAATTCACTCGGCCCAATGTTAGGCCCAAACTCCTCTCTAAAAAAACTTTTTTCTTCATCTTTCTTCCTTTTTTGAAGCCTAAAAAGTACATGTCCCTTTTTCTTCTTTTTTTAAGACCTCTCCTTTTTTTTCTTTTGAGCTAACTTGGGCTCTTATAGTAGCCGAAGCCTACTTGGGCGTTCTATTCAGGGTTCCCTTGGGAACCCGTATCTTGAAAATATGCTGCCCTCTGATGGGGCTATCCTCAATATGTTGCGCTGCCACTAGCGGCTTTTGCCTGATGCTGGGATCGGGGTAGTATCGCATGCACTCCTACGTGCCTGGAGACAGTCCGGAGCCGCCTGGAGGTCGAGCGGCGAACATAGGGGGAGTCGCCTGGCTACTGGAGCAGGAGATGGGGCTGCACGTCGTCGGAGATGCGTGGGCTGAAGGGGGGAGCGTCGCCTAGGTGGAGATTGTTGGAGGAGCCGCCATCGCGATCTGGAGGGTGGCGGCGCAAAGGTTGCATCGAGGGCTGAGAGGGGCGACGTTGATGGGGCCTTGGTTGTCGTTGAGGGCACCGCCAAGGAGGCGAGGTGTGAGAAGGAACAGTCTGAGGGGTACACGGAGAGGAGCTATGCCGTCAAGAGCACGATCAGAGGGTCGCAACCCCGATTGAAGACATTAGCCCTGGGCTCCCCGAGGTTTGTAGGGGATGCTTCGGGGGACGGAGTAGCCGCGATGGGACTTGGAGGAAGCGCAACAGTCTAGAGGAGATGCGACTGGAAGGAGCGACGCATGAAAACCCATAGCTGCAGGCAAGGCCCTAAATGTTGGTTTCGATCACCATTTCGGTATCGACCAAAACAGAATTTCGGTGGAATTTCAGTTGAATTTCGACCAGAATTTCGGTCATTTTTGTACTAGGACCCCCATATTTCGGTCATTTCGGACGAATTTCGATTTCGACTGGATATCGATATTCGACAGAAATTCGACCGAATTTCGCTGAAATTTGAGGCCATGCCTGCAGGTTGAGGTGCTGGAAATGGAAGATGTCGCTTGCGTTGCAGCATGAAAGAGTTGCGGCCTGCAGGGGGAACTTCTTCAGTATTGCTCGACACCTTGAAGATCTTTGTCGTTGCGTGAGTTGCAGGAGATGGGTCGAGGGACGTGGTTGCGTGAAAGCCTGGATGACTTGCTGAAGGGGTTGCAGCGATGCATGTTGAACAAAAACTAGGATTCCAAAACGGAACCTTAAAGCCTTGACCTAACTTGATCTTGAATCTTTGAATAAGAACAATAGAATCTTGACCAAAACATTAGGATTTCAACCGAAACCATAAATCCTGCCCTGAACTTAAATAAATCTCAAATGATAGAAAATCGAATCTCGAACAATAAATTTTCAATAACAAATGACTCTGCGAGAATCGACCTACTCTAATACCAAGTTAGAAAATAGACAATGCGGAAGCGGAATGATAAACAGAGCATAGAATCTAGAAATATGAAACATGAACTCAAAGATTTTTGCGTGGAACCCTACTCCCTAAGGAGCGGGATGAAACCACGGAAGGAGCCCTCAAAGGGGCGGATATTGCATTCCTTTTTCTCAATGGATACAGGAGGTCTGGGGCTCCTTATATAGCCTCCACAGAGCCTCCAAGTCCCACCACTGGTAGATGTGGGACTAAACATATGGATGGGGTAAATGGATCCTGGAGAGATCCATTTACCCTCCTACAACTCATATGGCGCACAACCAAATACTCCAACACTCTTTATCTAGCCTATGACTCAGCATGCAATCAGCTTCTCTCCAATGTTGTTCTCCCTCCTATGGAAGAGACATATAGCCGTCTGAGCAGAACCTATGTACCATATGCACCTACATCTCATAACTCCTCTGCCATGGTAACCTCACGAGGTAGAGAAAGGTCTGCCCAGTTCAGAGTACGAGGAGGCAAAGGTCAAGGAGGAGGTCACATCCTGCATTGGTGCACCTACTGCTAATAAATTGGACACAATGAGGACCACATGCCACCAGAAACATGATCGCTCTGCTTCATCCCATATTGTTAAGCACTCTCAACATCAAGTCATCAACATCTTCATACCAAAGGTACATGCCATGTCATATTTGATCCATCTTCTCTTGCGTTTTAAGATATACTTACAAGCATGGTGATAGGATGTTAATGTGAGCAAGGGGGTCTCTACATATTGGTCCAATCTCCATAATAGGTATATCTTCTCTTGGTTATTATATTTTGATGCTTGGGATCCCAATAGTGTTATTGATCATCATGGGTACCATTTTCATTTTTATATTGTTGTCGTGGATGTTTTTTCTCATATGCCTGGGTTTTTTTCTCATGAAGCATATATCTGAGATCAGAGATATTATGAAAGCCTTTATTATTGAAATGAAAAATATTCTCTTTGCAATCATTATATATAAAATATGAAAATATTCTTGAGTTTTGCATCAGTTCTTTATCTCATTTTTCAAGTTGCATAGGATTTACATGAGAAAATAATGCACGTATTCTTTCATGATCATAAGAACAAAATGCAAACTTCATGTAGAACGTGAAATGTGTGGTTCTCTACAAGTTGAAAAATGATAGACATGTGGGAAAGGGATAAAGTATCTTTCTAGAAGTACTAGGTTAGCTTGGATATAATTAATGGTTCACCCGGTCATGTATCATCTTCGCTAAGATACTGGTTGTTGGATGCAAACCACCTGATACGAATGTGGATGCACAAACACCCACCACCATGGAAGTACATAAAAGAAAGAATAACCATATATAACAGCGGTCGATCACCTCTCGTGACCATCGGAGAAAAAAGATCACTATAAATTAGAACGAGTACAACTCTCTCTGTTCCATCGCTCTTGTGGTGGTGTTGGGGTAATGCCTCCACCCCCTCTATATATAGCCCAATTACAACCTCATAGTCATATTCCCATCAGGACTGTAAATAGAATATAACTCAACTACTACTAGGATTAGGAGTCCTACTCCATTAGAATTCCTAATCCTAATATGGCTTTAATCTTAACAATATCCCCTTTGAGTTGAATTCCTTCACGATCTTTTCATCGTCTTGAGTTTGCACTGGGTCATCCTTGTCATATATGAGTCTCGTTAACATGAACTCACCTCCTCTGGGTGATGCACCCATCGCTAGGTGCCCGCAACACGCCACCTGACACGATCTCCTGCCAGTCGCGCTAGCAGTATTCTTCGACACTACATGTCAATTTATCCAAAAGACCACCATATCACGGCTTCTGAAGATTGCGCATCCGTTGCATCACGTCGTCTCGTCGACATCGACCCTCGCTCTGATCCGTCACATCATGCCCTTTCAACAACGTTGAACCCGACTTTGACACCAATTGTTGGGTCACCCGACCATGTATCATCATCTCCTCTCATATACCAGTTGTTGGGATACAAACTACCTGATATGAATACAAATGTGCAATCACCCACTACCATGGAAGCACATGAAAGAAAGAACAATCAGATATAACAATGGTCGGTCACCTCTCGCGACCACCGGAGAAGAAAGATCACTATAAATTAGAATGGGTACAACTCTCTTTATTCCCTCGCTCTCTCATCTCTTTCTTCTCTCTCCCCCCTTTCTCCAGGGGTTACATTGTTCTTGTGGTGGTGTTGAGGCAATGCCTCCACCCCCTCTATATATAGCCCAATTACAACCTCATAGTCATATTCCCAATAAGACTATAACTAGAATACAACTAACCTACTATTAGGATTAGGAGTCACACCCCATTAGGATTCCTAATCCAATATAACTCTAATCCTAACAATAATAGATTAGGACAAGCTTCATATGGGGATTCTTCGTCTAGAAACATGGACTCATGCCGAACATTGAATTTGGAAAAATACTATAATGAGGTGGAGAGAAGAAGAAGAAAGTGCAAGAAATCCGAATATGGTGTGTCATGGGTGGTAACCTTTGGAAGAAACGGATAGATGTGACCAAATGACAAAAGGTAACAAGAGACGAAGATAGTACTTCATCAGAAGTCCAACCCAGGTGTAACCCAACAAAGCATATGTGCTAATATCTCAAGATATTTGATTGCAACATTCACTTTAATTGCAAGAAAAAGAAAGGATAACATCATTTCAGAGATAATCCAGACACCGTCATAATTCATAGTGGAAAGTGCAATAAGTTAAGAGTTTGAATGTGCACAATTGAAAGTAAACTCCATTTATCTTAAAAGATCAACAAGACATAGATCAATTGGCAATCTTCCGTAAGGCCTTTGCGTTATGTGCCCTACCCAACACAGCTAGAAGTCTTTAAATCATAATCAAATATCAGCCTTCCATTGATGGGATTACACATGAGATGGAATATTGTCTAAAAGGTTAATGTGTAGAGATAATTTTATAGGAATGTCTAAAAGGTTCATGTGTACAGATAATTTTATAGGGATATGAATATAACTATGAAAATTCACATTCCTGTAAATATAAATTTATAGGGATTTAAATGTAAGTACAGCAGTTCACAGTCTTATATATACGAAAAAACATAACATGAATAATACACGAACCAATACAAAGAAGGGTTTGACATTCATTCGAAGATTCATCATAGAATATTATTAGTATCAGGTAAGAAGTTTATTAAAATATTTCAGTTTCTAAAGCAATTTAAATAACTTGACAATACCACTAAATTAATTTTTTGATGTAAAAATAACATTAAATTGATTTTCATAAATCAAACTGAAATAAAGATATAATCAATGTAAGAACTCTTCATTGATTCATAAAAAAATCAACAATGATAAAAGATTGGAACTAACATAACATGTGTTACAAGTTAAGCAGATTTACATATAAATTCGTTAGAAAAGCATCAACAATGATAGAAGATTGGAACTAACAGGTGGTACGATTGAAGCAGACTTAGATAATGACATGAAGCTGATAAAACAATTTCCATGGAAGATATAGAGATGGTCGGAACATACATTTCTCTTGATTGGTGATAAGTGGTAATTTCGGCTCTTGTGGAAACGACCACCAGCATAAGTTGTTTGAACATCATCAGCAGCATGGTAACTGATAAAAATATCCTCAAAGCCTGAAGGTTTCCTACCAGCTTCAAGATCCATATATACACGGAGGGGTTCACCCCTTCGCCTCTGTAACAATTAGAAAAGGGAAATAACATCTTATAGATCACTGTAAAAAAGGAAAAAAGGATATTCAAGGAGTAATTCTTGGTAACAGAATAGACCAAATACTAACCTTCCATTCAAAGTATATTATTCAGCTTGAAAATACCTTCCCATTAGGGATGCAACTAGATTTGGATATATTTCTATATCCGGTATCTAATCTATCAGCTATCCGTTTTATATTAATCTTGACATCTTTATCCTTGTCCATTTTAACATGGATACAAAATGTGGATATCACTTTAATATTTACAAATGCAGAATCCATTTATACACATATACACACACACACATATATATATGTATTAGTTTAAAGTTTGTTTTTTCTAAAAATGATCATTAATATAATATAAAATTTGTAAACCAAAAATATTTTGCTCAAGATGATTGTGAACACTTGTAAAAATGAGTGTGCTTTTACAATCCTAATGAGCTATGTACTCTGTTGGAAAACTTCCCTATACACATATACTTGCATGTTTATTTACAATGTATATAACACATCTTATGTATTGTCTAATCTCTTTTTTATCAGGGAGTGTACACCTAAATGGTGCACACCTCAAAATTTATTTAAACAGTACAATATGCTAAGAGATTACACCAATCAAGATTCAAACACCACGCATGCCCGATTAAAGTTTCAACATAAAATCTCTTGTGACCGAGAGAAAGAAATGAGCGGTAGAGGGTAAGCGAGTTTGGGACGCGACGGATGGAGGGTGGTTGCGACGCGAAGGAGAGGGTCGAGGCCTTCTCCTCGAGGCCAAGAAGCTTCTCAACCTCCGCTTCTTCGTTGGAGGCTGGCGCAAGGAGGCGTGAAATCCTAACAATCTCATCAGCTACCTCTTCTTGTTGCTTCAAATGCAGGGTAGGGATCATTTGGATAGGGTTTGTAGGAATGCGGTGGTGTGCTCCTGTGGAGGCGTGGACTGCATGCGGGTGTGTCCACTGTTCTCGCGGCCTTGCGACGCACCAAAGGCATTGGAAGGTTGTTAAAGGAAAACTGTAGAGGGTAAAGAATGAATCGCATTAATGAGATGCCCTAGGGTTCTCTTATATAGGAGAGGAACCTATTGGGCAAATTACAAGAAGAAGACAAAAGATGAAGAAAATAAGAAAACAATAATAAAGATAATTAATACCCCAACTCCCCCCAAGCTAAAGCATAGATATCGATCAGACTCAGCTCGGAACAACATCTCTGATAAGGCCCTCTAGCTAGGGCCTTAGTAAGAACATATATTGTATGGTCTCCAAAGCTGACATGCATAGTGGCGATAAGACCCTTCTGTATCATGTCACGAGTGTAGTGATAGTCCACCTCTATGTGCTTCATCCTTTCATGAAAGGCGGAGTTGTTGGCAATGCAAAGAGCAATCTGATTGTCACATTGAAGGTGCATGGGAAGGGGCACCTCTATAGTCAGGTCGGTAAGAACAAATCTGACCCACATCATCTCTGTGCTAGCTTACGTCATGGCCCTGTATTCTAACTCAGCACTCGATCTGGCAGTTGTGGCATTCTTTTTGCTCTTCCATGAAACCAGGGAATTCCCCATGAACACAACAAAGCCCGAGGTAGACTTTCTATCCTTTGGACACCCAACATAATCTGCATCTGCACATGTTATAACTGAGAGAGATGTGTCCCTGCTTAAAAGACGTCTCGTACCAGGTGAAGTCTTCAGGTATCTCAGAATCATATGGACTGCATCCATATGTGCATGTATGGGATGCTCTATAATCTGACTCACTTTGCTCACAACAAAGGATATGTCGGGCCTGGTAATAGTCACATATAGTAGCTTGCCAACAAGCTTCTTGTACCTCCTCTTGTCGACCACTTTAGTGTCATCATCATAGAGCTTCATACTCGGGTCAATAGGAGTAGTGGCAGGTCTGCAATCAGCCATGCATGTCTCTGAAAGAAGATCTGTAACGTACTTCCTCTAGGTCGTCACAAGACCTCATTGGTTCATGGCAAACTCCAGTCCAAGGAAGTAACGTAAATATCCAAGGTCCTTGGTCACAAACTGCTGACCTAGGAAGTCCTTGGCACCTTAAATGCACTGCTCGTCATCCCTTGTAACAATAATTTCATAAACGTAAACAAGAATGACAATGGTACCTCTCTGAGTCCTCTGCACAAACAAGGAGTGATCGGCAGTCGATCGTACAAACCCCTGCTTCTCTATCAAGTCTGAGAGCTTCTGGAACCATACTCTTCGACTCTGCTTAAGGCCATAGATAGCCTTGTGTAGCCTGCAAACCTTCTCACACTCCCCCTCAACAGCAAACCCAAGTGGTTGCTGCATGTAGACCTCCTCTTGTATATCACCATAGAGAAAGGCATTCTTCATATCAAGCGGGTACATGGGCCAATCTCATGTCATGGCAATGGAAAGTAGAATACACAGAGTAGAATGTCTGGAAATCAGAGAGAAAGTATCCCGATAGTCCACCCCATATGTCTAGGTGAACCCACGTGCCACAAGTCTTGCCTTATAGCGATCCACACTACCATTCGCATGGTGTTTCACAGTGAACGTCCATTTGCATCCTATAACGGATGCGTCAACTGGAGCAGAAACAAGACCCACGTGACTGTAGCACGACCATCTCCTCCTCATTGGCTAACCTCCACTGACTGTCCTGAAGAGCCTCCTGATATGTCCGTGGTATCTCCACGGCTGATAGTGCAAGGAAAATCTCTTGAAATCCTCGGACAACCTGCTTAAGGAAATCTGGACTGCAAGAGGATAAGTAGCGCACTTATGTTTCGACTTAACCAGAGCAATAGACACATCGAGATCATCTGCCAAATCTGTAACCTGTGAGTTCTCCTCTTGAGAGGGCACCTGCTCATCCTATATGGAATCCTGTTGCACAGACAACTTGGTAGTGCCATCAGTAGAAACAATGTACTCATTACATACCTGAGGCGTGCTGGATGGCGGGGAAGACCTGTGAGCAGGGGAAACCGAGTGAGACCTGCGAGTAAAAACATGTGGCAAAAACTGAGTTGCAGTAGAAGGTGGATCCACATGAGTAGGTGTAAAAGCATGAGTAGGTGTAGGTGATAATGGTGGTGGTGGTGGCTGAGGAGGTGGTTGTAGAACAGGAGTAGAGAGAGGTGGAGGAACAACAGTAGGAGGTGGAGTCATGTAGATCTCATCGTAAGAGTCAGATGGGGATAGTCTGTCATGTGTAGGAGAAAAGTACATAACAAACTCAAAGAAAATAATGTCAGCACTGATTTTCCTTAGCGGATCAAAGCAACGATACGTTTTCTGGGTATGAAAGTAACTGACAAACATGCACTTGACAACTCTAGGAGAAAGCTTATCATAACCTGGAGAGACATCATGAACAAAGGCAACAGACCCTGTGGAAAGAAAAGATTAAGTTGTATTCCATCAAGCCCTAGAGCTCTCTTATATAGGAGAAAAGCTCAAGGGGTAAATTACATAAATAGGACAATAGAAATAAACAATATGGAAAGAGGACAAAATAACATAAGTATCTTAACACTCCCCCTCAAGTTGGAGCATATATATCTATCATGCTCAGCTTGGAACAACAGCGATGAAAAGGACCTCTAGTAAGAGCTTTAGTAAACATGTCTGCAATCTGATCTCCGGATGCTACATAAGATGTTGAGATAAGCCCTTTTTGGATCAAATCTCGAATATAGTGGCAGTCCACCTCAATGTGCTTTGTCCTTTCATGGAATGCTGGATTATTAGCTATGAACAAGGCTGCCCGATTGTCCGTACTACCTTGGACCATTGCCCTATATTCTGATTCCGCACTAGATCGAGCAACAACAGTTTGTTTCTTATTCTTCCATGAGACAAATGAGCTGCCAACAAACACAATGAAGCTTGAAGTAAACTTCCTGTCCTTAGGACACCCAGCGTAATCTGCATCTGCACACCCTGTAACTGAAAGAGACGTATCTCTTGTAAACAGAAGAGATGCACCTGAAGATGACTTCAGGTATCTCAAGATCATGGACATTGCATCCATTTGCACCTGCTTGGGTTGCTCCATGAATTGACTTGCTCTACTTACAACGAACGATATATCGGGTATGGTAATAGTTACATATAATAATTTCCCTACCAGGTCTTTGTATTGTCTCTTGTCCACCTCCTCAGATTCATCATCATGGAGCCTCGCATTAGGATCCATCGGGGTAGTAGATGGTCTACATCCTGTCATACATGTCTCAGATAGAAGATCAGTAACATACTTCCGTTGTGTCATAACCACATACCCTGCCGATTTCATGCAAACTCCATGCCAAGGAAGTAACGATGCGTACCAAGATCCTTGGTAACAAACTGTTGTCCAAGGAAATCCTTAGCTGTTTGAATGCCATGTTCATCGCTGCTAGTGGTAACAATGTCATCAACATAAACCAAAATGACTACAATACCTCTATGGTTTCTCTTTACAAATAGAGTATGATTTGCAGTAGATCTGACAAGCCCCTTCTGTTCAATCAATTCTGAGAGCTTCTGAAACCAAGCCCTCGGACTCTGCTTAAGACCGTATATAGCCTTATGAAGACGACACACCATACTGGACTCCTCCTCAGCAGCAAACCCAGGTGGTTGCTACATGTAAACCTCTTCCTGTAAATCACCATACAAGAAAGCATTTTTGACATCTAATTGGAAAAGCGGCCAATCACGAACCATGGCAACAACAATAAGAATCCCTAAGGTAGAATGACGCGCTACATGAGAAAAGGTGACCTGATAATCCACTCCATAGGTCTGGGTGAACCCACGAGCAACCAGCCTGGCCTTGTATCTGTCTACGGTACCAACAGCCCGATGTTTCACAGTAAATACCCACTTGCTCCCAACAACAGACGCACCTGGTGGAGCATGGACCACACTCCACGTACCTCATGACTGCAGAGCTATCATCTCCTCCTCTATAGCCAGACGCCACTAACTGTTTTGCAGGTATCTCTACAGTTGACAACTAGACCTGGCTAAAGTCCGGGCCGGGCCGGGCCATGGGCAGTGCCGAACGGGCCGGGGTTTTAAAACCCCTTGTCCAAGGCCCGCCCCGGCCTGGTCCACGGGCCATACTTCAAGGCTCAAGCCCGGCCCAGGTTTGGGCCGGGCCGGGTCGGGCCGGCCCATGAGCCGAATGTAAAGTACTACTTTGTTTTTTTTAATCAAATAATTAAGCTTTTTTAGCATTATCTAATCTTTCTCATGCCATCATCAAAAATTAAACAAAGCTTAGCATCCTGAAGGAAATAAATAAATTATCTAATCTTTCCATGCTAGCTGTCAGCTACTTAATACGAATTCCACCTTTATCGGGCTTGTTTTGGAAATAGAAAGGAAAATGGCTTCCTACGGAGAAGCTGGTTGCTTACTGAAGTCATTTTCACAGTTTCTAAATTATTTGTTTTACAATTTATAGGATTCTAGAAATGCATTTATACTCTGTTGGAGTATTTGGTTGTGCGCCTATTGAGTTGTAGCAGGGTAAATGGATCCTGGAGAAGATCCATTTAACCCCATCCAATGTTTAGTCCCACATGGACCAGCAATGGGACTTGGAGGCTCTGGAGAGGCTATATAAGGAGCCCCAGACCTCCTGTATCTCTTGAGAAAGTGAATAGAAAAACACGCCCCGTTAAGGGTTTCTCCCGTGGTTTCATCCCGCTCCTCACGGAGTAGGGTTCCACGTTAAAATCCCGTGTTCTTATTTTGTTCTTTATCTTTTCCATGTTCGCTTCCGTATTCTTCATATTTTATAACATGGTATCAGAGCGGGTTTGATTCTCGGGATTTTAAGTTTTTGTTCGAGATTGGATTTGTGTTCGTTCGTTAAGGTCCAAGTTACTTTTTGGGTTCCAGTCTGGAACCCTAGATTTGGCGGCTGAAGCCATCCATCGCCGACCCTATCGTGCAAGGCGCACGCACCTCCAGGTCGAAGTCCTAATGGGTGGCGATCCCTTTTCTGCCCCAGGCGCTTCCGTATTCACGACATCGCTCAGGCAGCCTCATGCGAGGGACCCTTCCAGTCGCATCCCTCCTTTCCAGGCCGGGCGATCCTCTTCAGGCGGAGCCTCTCCACGTCCTTCTCAAGGCGCAGGCGGCATACTTTAGGCGACATCCAGGCGCCTCGCGCGCTCCAGGTGCTGCAGATCTTCAGAGAGGATCTTGATTAGAGAACCTCAGTTCCAGGCGCGAGGCGAACCCCAGTAGCGCCCCCAGCCCCATCTCTCCCATAACGCGCAGCCTCGCACAGTCCAGGAGGCACGGATGCTCCAGCATCGTCGCCCCATTCTCATTCGGAGGCACATCTACCAGGAGATGCCGCCCTCGTGGCGACTCAGGCGATCGCGCAAGCCCAGTGCCTCTTCTCCTTCAGGCGCCTCCAGCGACGCTCCCACATAGGCGGAATCTCCTCCAGGCTCCATCGGCACGACATTCCCCATAACCCCGTGCCCTGCGCCCTCTCGCCTTGCACTCCAGCCCCCGCTCCCAGGCACCTTCGCCATTCGGCGACGCAAAGGGGGAGCGCCCCCAATCTCAAAGCGGCGACGAGAAGTCTGTTGGCCTTCGCGGCGTTTCGAAAGGGGTTCCCAATGGATGGGAACCCTAACATGCCCGTCATTGTTTAAAAAAAAGGAAAACATGTGGGCTGTGCTGTGTCAAAATAAAAAAAAGTGGAGATGTGTATTCTTTAGAAGCCCAACCGTGGGCTAAAAAAATGGAGGAATGAGTGGGCCCAAGTGGGCCACGTTAGAAAAAAAAATTTTTGCCAAAAAGAGAGAGAGAGAGGAGAGAAAAGGCGCGTGCATTAAAAAAAAGCCGCACGAATTTTTTAAAAAAAATTGATTTCAAAAAAAAATGTGTGATGCAAAAGTCGGAAAAAAAGGAACGGCTTACAAAAAAAAGTAACGGCTTATTAAAAAAATGAATGGAAAGCCGCAAGTGATGTTTGTTTTCCCTATTTATCTTGTCTTCTCCCACCTTTGTCAATGTTCATATTCCAACAAGTATGGGAGAAAGGGGGAGTATATGTAGAGTCACAGGTCTATTCAGATGCTCCAGATATCAGATCTTCATATTCCAGGCCAGTGCACGTTGTTCAGACTCTACAGATCTCAGTTTCAGACATGCACGAGTGTGCGGTCATTGTCAGATGAGCATACGTTGCCATCGTTATCAGAGGTCCCCATCATTCTTCTTGTTGTCAGGCCAGAGTTTTCATGTGAGCCATAGGGACTCCAGAGCAGAGGACCATTCCCTATGCCATTGAGGGCAAGGGTTTTCATGTGGTATCATAGGTACACCAGAGCAGTGCACAATTCTCTGAGCCAGATGGGAGAGACCCAGTTCTCCAAAGAGGTGATTTTTCAGACTCCATTCTCCAGCGATCGTGGACTCCGACGAGGATTGCACAGCCACGGCTCCTTTTCAGTTAGGCCCTTTCCAGAGATGGAGCAGTTGTCCACATTAATGTGGCGGACCAGAGTACTCCGACGAGGAGACTCATTTCAGTTGCAGTGACTCTGACAGGCGTAGTTCAGAGCACATGCTCTCCGACGAGGAGATTCAGCAGACTCACACTCCAGCCCGTTCGTCCTCCTCACCTGCACGGCATGAGAAGCAACGTCCTCAACTGCAGCATGTGCGCGTTGGGTTGATATTGTCCGTAGTGTCCTGTAGAGTTGAGTTGAGTTTATTTCTGTCTGTCCAAGCTGAGCATTGCATGCTCCAGCTTGAGGGGGAGTGTTGGAGTATTTGGTTGTGCGCCTATTGAGTTGTAGCAGGGTAAATGGATCCTGGAGAAGATCCATTTACCCCCATCCAATGTTTAGTCCCACATGGACCAGCAATGGGACTTGGAGGCTCTGGAGAGGCTATATAAGGAGCCCCAGACCTCCTGTATCTCTTGAGAAAGTGAATAGAAAAACACGCCCCGTTAAGGGTTTCTCCCGTGGTTTCATCCCGCTCCTCACGGAGTAGGGTTCCACGTTAAAATCCCGTGTTCTTATTTTGTTCTTTATCTTTTCCATGTTCGCTTCCGTATTCTTCATATTTTATAACATACTCACTGATACTGAGCTATGTGCTTGTCAACGAAATTTACCGAGATGTATAATGTCCAGGTCCGCATGTACCAAAAGTACAGTGAGCGTAATTATTAGATGTTCAATCATGTTTCTTGTTCAGAGGTACTTGCTATATAATATATCCGACTGCTTTTTTTTTGCTCGACTACAAAAAAAACAAGCATATCTGCCAGTGGATCTTCTCAATCTTAGAGAATTACAAAGCTATTTGGTGAACATGGACTATATCCCAAATGATATATGTCCCAATTCTTCGCTGACATTTTTTAGGCAGAAAAGGGTGGTTACAAGATCTATGTCAAGACTTAAGGCAGAAAAGGCAAAAATTGAGAAACTGTGGTACTTGCGAATACTAATTTGTCCGGAGGCAATAATATGTTCATTGAGAAGGGAGAAAGTGAAATATGCATAAATGGAGGAATGAACCGTAAGCAATATTTGCAGAGAAAAACAGTGCAACAAACTGTACAGTCTTTGTTAAACTCTCCAAAAATGAGCCATTTCCCCAGTGGTGCCATCAAGTCTTAACCAATTCTCATGCCATAACAGGTATTAAGCACCTGAGAATGCCATCATCTAATCTTCCTCATGCCATCATCTAATCTTTCTAAATCCAAGTAACCATAATATGTGTTACTTTGCATGTAAACTATACAATAAGATGTAATATTGATAATGTAAAACAAAAACTTGAAATATATTGTATTAAATGTATCTAAAATATAGTTTATATATATATATTTATTTATTTACTTATATGTGCGGGCCGGGCCAGGCCGGGCCGTGTTTTAAGACACATGTCCACGGCCCGCCCAATTGACGGGCAGGCCAAAGAGCGGGCCGGGCCGGACCGGCCCATTCCCGAAATCTCCTGCCCAAGCCCGACCCATGAACAGGCTGGGCGGGCGGGCCCCCGGCCCACTGGCCAGGTCTACTGACAACCCACAACTAAGTGCTGAAAATCCTTGGAAAGACGCTCCAAGGAAACATGAGAATCAATATGGTGCATTGTGCATGCACGTTTCTGCCGCAGAAGTGTAATAGGCATATCCAGATCCTCAGCAGGAGTAGTAGAGATAGGATCTGCACCCTGTACCTCAGTTTATACAAGCAAATCACCTGTGCCGTCAGAAGAACTCAAATGCTCAAGACATACCTTGGGCGTGCTGGATGATGGAGGAGGCACATGAGCATGGGGCCTTTGCTAGTAGACCAGTGGAAAGAAAATAAGAGATGGTGGTGGAGGTGGTGGTGGTGGCGGCGGTGGTGGTGGTGGTGGTGGAGGTGGTGATGGAGTAGAGCATGGTAATGATGGAGGAGGAGGCATATAGATCTCTTATCCATCCTCTAAGGAGTAAGCATGTCACCTGTGGGAGAGAAATACGTAATGGACTCAAAGAAGGTGACATCAGCACTGACATAGTACCTACGTCGAACAGGGTCAAAACAACAATATCCCTTTTGGGTTTTGGAATACCCAACAAACACACATTTGACAGCTCTGGGAGAGAGCTTGTCAAAACCAGGATACAGAACCAAAAATACGATGCATAAAAAGATCCATCTCGGGAAATGCAATCAAGAACGGGATCTTCTCCCCCAGCACCGAAGAAGGCATACGATTTACCAGGTAACAAGCAGTTAGAACTGCATCTCCCCAATAAGAATGAGGAGCATGACTCTACATTAAAAGGGTTCTGGTAACATCCAAAAGATGGGGGTGTTTCCTTTCGGCCACCCCGTTTTGTTGGGAAGTATATGCACATGATGTCTGATGCACAATATCATGAGGCTTAAGAAATTGAGAAAACTGAGTACTGCAAAACTCTAATGCATTATCAGATTGTACGAACTAGACTTTTGCAGAAAAATGTTCTTTATTTCATTAATAAAAGATTGAATAACAGGACCAACATAAGACTTGTTCTTAAAAAGAAAAACCCAAGACAATCGAGAAAACTCATCAACCGCAACAAGATAAAATCTGACCCTGATGATCTGGGACACGACTAGGACCATAAATATTGAAATGAAGCAACTCAAACAGACTATGACTACTTGGACCCTGACGACTCTAGAAAGTGGACCGATGATGCTTCCCAAGTTGGCAGGCCTCGCACTGAAAAGTGGAGCAAGGAGAGATCTGTGGAAGAACATGAATCAGCTTTTGCGAAGGAAGATGACCAAATCATAGATGCTATATATATGGAGAAATAGATCCAGTATGGAGAGAAGAAGAAGAGGCTCCAGCATACGGAGACTTCACAAGTCTGTAAAGGCCCCTTTGCTCACGGCCAGTTCCAATCACTCTGCCCGTGAGTATGTCCTGAAACACAAGAGCATAAGGATCAAATATTGCACAACAATTTGGTCATCTTCCTTGGTCAATCACTCTGGTATGTCCGTGGCCCTTGACTTTTTCAGCGAGCATTCTGATCTCTTCAAGAATGCCGATAAATCAAAGGTTGTCCCCTTCGGATTGCCGGAGGAAGAAGCACTTGCTTGTGGCCAGGCTTTGGGCTCGGCGTGTAGCTCCCTTTCGATTGACTACCTTGGGATGCCGTTGACGGTGGAAAGAACGAAGGTGCGAGATTGATTGCAGGTTGTCGAGAAGATCGAGGCTAGACTCGCGGGCTGGAAATCGGCAATTCTTTCCAAGGGGGGACGTCTGATTCTCTTAAAGGCGGTGCTTTCTTCGATCCCCTTGTTCTTCTTGTCCACTCGTCGTTTGCCGAAGGGTATCCGTAATCGTATTAAGAAGCTGATGCGCATGTTCTTATAAGGCAGGCAGGGAGGTGGTTCGGGGGGGGGGGGTGATGCATCTCGTTGAGTGGGATGTGATCACGCTCCCTAAGAGGGCGGGGGCCTGGGTGTTCGGAGGCTGGATGAAATGAACGAGGCTTTGCTTTTAAAATGGACGAGCAGAGTTTGGGGCCCTGGGGAGGATTTTTGCTGCAACCTTTTGCGGAAAATTTATGATGTCAGTGGCACGCCGCTGCTGCCTGAGTCTCCTATGGGATCTCTCACACCTTTCTGGAGGGGGATGTTGGAGGTCTTTACCCGTCACCTCTCGTTTTTCAGGCTGGTACTCGGCAACGGAGAATCTTTCGCTTTCTGGACTGATGATTGGACCGGGGGGGCCTTGAGCACGCGTTTCCCTCGGCTCTGTGCATTGGCGGCAGATAAAAATGCGAATGTTGCGTCTTGCTGGTCAGATGGTAACCGGTTCCCCACTTTCTCCACAAACTTCTCGGACCAATGTCTCGAGAAATTTATTACGTTGCTGGATTCCTTGAAAGAAGTAGGTAGACCGTCTACGGGAAGGGACCATTGGGTATGGCGTAAGGGCACCTTTTCGGTTAGGCTGGCTTTCGGGATGATTTGCAGACCACCCCCTTCCCGATCGGATGAATTGCTTCGGGATTGCGCTTTCTTTTGGAGTCTGGGCCTCCCTGAGCGTGTTGGTTTCTTCTTGTGGTTGTTCAGAAGGCAAAGGCTGATGACGAGAGACCGCTATGCGAGGCTTCTGGGCTCCTTATCTGATAGATGTCTCCTGTGTGGTGAGGCGATTGAGTCCCTTGAACACATTTTTTTCAAGTGCCCGAAAACGTTTCCGATTTGGGTCGAGGTCGATCTGGCTTGGACTTACACGACAGACTTGGCCTCCTTCTGCGGCTCTTTGGTGGGAAACAGGAACAGACTACGGCGGGAGCTCTTCAGGCCTATTGCTATTATCTGGGCCCTGTGGCTTGGCAGAAATGCTTCTTTTCTCAGGACAAAGATTCTATAAGGAAAATGTCGGGTTACATTCCGCGAGATTGGTGGATGACTGGGACCTTTAATTTTTTGCTTTAGTTACTGTCTTCTCTCTGTCCTTCTCCCCTTTCGTACTTATAAAAAAATTTTGGGGCGAACACCATTGAGTGTATCCCCCTGTTTTTGGGCCTCAAAAAAATATGACACGACAATGTAATTCTCTGGTGATTTGACTAATTGATAGTAGATTCATAAAAAAATCAGGTGCATATAGAATGTTGGGAAACGTGAATGAGTTGTTTATTCCATAGCCCTAGGCTCTCTTATATAGGAGAGTAGCCTATGGGTAAATTACATAAAGAGAATAACAAGAAAATAAAATAGCAAAGAGACACAATAACTAAATATGCGTCAACACTCCCCCTCAAGATGGAGCATAGATGTCAATCATGCTCAGCTTGGAAGCACACTTCTGAAATGGGCCACGTAACAATGCCTTGGTAAATATATCTGCAGTCTGGTTCTCTGAAGTAACATGGGATGTGGCAATGAATCCTTTCTGAATCATATCACGTATGAAGTGACAATCCACCTCGATATGCTTGGTCCGTTCATGGAATGCAGGATTGTTTGCAATGAACAAAGCAGCCTGATTATCACACTCCAAGTTCATAGGAAGTGGTATATCTAAGCATAAATCTGTCAGCACCGCTTTTACCCACATCATCTCTGTAGTAGCCTGGGCCATAGCTCTATATTCGGATTCAGCACTGGATCTAGCTACCACAGTTTGCTTCTTGCTCCTCCATGAGACAAGGGCATCTCCAACATAGACAGCATACCCTGAGGTGGACTTCCTATCCTTAGGACATCCTGCATAGTCTGCATCTGCGCATGCTGAGACAGAAATCCCCTTTCCTTTCTTGAATAGCAGACCTTTACCTGGAGAAGATTTGAGATATCTAAGTATCATGTGTATTGCATCCATATGCACCTGGCGTGGCTGCTCCATGAACTGGCTCACACGGCTCACTGCAAATAATATATCTGGCCTAGTGATCGTGACATATAACAATTTGCCTACCAGTTCTCTGTATCATCTCCTGTCAACCTCCTCTGTGTCATCATCATACAGCTTCATGCTAGGGTCCATTAGTGTCGTAGCAGGTCGACACCCTAGCATACATGTCTCACTCAATAGATCTGTGACATACTTCCTCTGTGTCATGACTAATCCATACGGATTTCTGGCAAACTCCAGCCCCAGAAAATATCTAAGGACTCCCAAGTCCTTGGTGACAAACTCGGTCCCCAGCCTTTCCTTTGCCTGCTTAATCCCCTGGTCATCATCACCTGTAATCAAGATATCGTCAACATAAACCATGATTACAACAATACCTCTTGCCGTCTTCTGTACAAACAAGGAATGATCAGCATTGGAGCGTTTATATCCTTGTTTCTCAAAGAGGTCTGACAGCTTCTGGAACCATGCTCTGGGGCTCTGCTTAAGGCCATAGATAGCCTTATGTAATCTGCAAACCTTGGAACACTCCCCCTCAACAGCAAAACCTGGTGGCTGTTGCATGTAGACTTCCTCCTGTAGGTCGCCATACAGAAAGGCATTCTTCACATCCAGTTGATAGAGTGGCCAGTCTCTAGTAACTGCAACTGATAAGAGGATCCGCAGAGTGGAATGGCGAGCCACCGGGGAGAACGTGTCAAGATAATCTACCCCATATGTCTGTGTGAATCCCCTTGCAACTAGGCGTGCCTTGTACCTGTCAATGGAGCCATCTGCATTATGTTTCACTGTAAACACCCACTTGCAACTCACCGGGTTGACATCTGGAGGTATAGTAACCAAGCTCCATGTTCCTCTAGACTGAAGTGCCGCCATCTCTTCCTCCATTGCTAGCCGCCATCGAGAATCCTGCAAAGCCTCATGGTGGTTCCGTGGAATATCTGTAGCTGAAAGTGCCAATGCAAATGTCCTGAATGGTCCAGATAGCCTCTCAAACGACACCGCTGCTGATACTGGATACTTGGCACAGCTTCTCTTCGGCTTGCGTAGAGCTATTGGAACATCCAGATCCTCGGTGGTATCACCATGCTCCTGTAATGCATCCTGCTGAGAAATGTCGTCAGATCCATCAACATTAATATTTTCATTACATACCATAGGCGAGCTAGTTAACTGGTCAGGACCATGAGCTTGATTCGGCCTCCGGGTGTAATGGAATGGTAACGGGGATACTATTGATGGCGGTGGTGGTGGCGGTGGTGGTGGTGGTGGAGATGTTGGTGGCGGTTGTGATGTTGGTGGTGCCATGAATACCATATCAGGGGATATAGGTGGTGGCTGCATGTTACCGGATTCTGAAAAATACATAATGGATTCAAAGAATGTAACATCTGCACTGATCATATACCGCCGACGCACAGGGTCAAAACACTTGTACCCCTTTTGAGTTCTGGAGTACCCCACAAAGACACACTTGACAGCCCTAGGAGAGAGCTTGTCAGAACCGAGCGACAACTGATGGACAAATGCGACTGACCCAAACACACGAGGGGTAAGAGTAAACAGATCCTTGTCGGGATAAATAAGTGAGAAAGGAACCTGTTCATTCAAGACAGATGAGGGCATACGATTTATAAGATAACATGCAGTAGGGACTGCATCACCCCAGTAAGAATACGGAACATGACTCTGAATGAGAAGTGACCTTGTGACATCAAGAAGGTGACGATGTTTTCTTTCTGCAACCCCATTTTGTTGAGACGTATGGGCACAGGATGTTTGGTGAACAATTCCTTTAGATGAGTAGTAGTTGGCTAGATTGTTGGTGCATAACTCTAAGGCATTGTCACTTCTCATAATTTTGACAGTTGTGGAAAAAACATTCTAAATCTCATTTAGAAATTGAATAATAATATTTCCAGCTTCAGACTTATTTTTCATTAGAAATACCCATGATGCTCTAGAGAAATCATCCACAAATACAATATAAAACCTGTGCCCCTGATGATCGGGAACACGACTTGGACCCCAGACATCGACATGAAACAACTCAAACTTGGAGTTACTACTCCGACCTTGACTACTGGGAAAGGCTGACCTGTGATGTTTTCCCAACTGACACGCCTCACACTGGATGGGTGTGTGAGAAAGACTATAAGGCAAGACAAGACGCAACTTCTGAAGCGGTAGATGACCAAGACGCAGATGCCACAGGAGAGAAGATACTTGTTCTGCGGGAGAAGCTGTGATTCCGGCAAACGGGGTCTGGTTCAGACGATAAAGGCCTCCTTGCTCATAGCCATGACCAATCACGTTGCCCGTACGGATGTCCTGAAAAATCAATGAAGATGAATCAAAAATAGCTCGACAATGGAGATCCTTCGTAATCTGACTAATTACAACAGATTCATAGAAAAATGCGGTGCATGTAAAACATTCTTGAGCTGCATAGAAGACGTCAGTCTGATCTCCCCCTGACCCGTGATCGGAGAATGCGTGTCATTGGCAATGACTATTGTTCGTCCTGGAGGAATCTGGGTGTATCCTGTAAGTAGGCTCTGGTCGCCACATAGATGATGTGTAGCGCCGGAGTCCATGATCCATGGCAGTGTATCAGATCTACTACAGTGGAGTGCAAGTGGACTACCTGAAGTACTAGTAGAGGCCGAGGCGGAAGCAGCAGTATCAGTATGGTTTTCTGCAGTCGGTGCTGGACCAGATGGTGGAATAATGCCCCTGAGGCGGGCAACTAGGTCATCAAATCGTTGATCCAGTGTGGCAGCAGACGGGGGCTCTATCTGCTCAGCTGCTCGTGCGGATGCAGGAAATCCATGCTTTGAGTAGCATGTATCTTCAGTATGTCCGACTCGGTGACAATATGAGCATGTTGGCCTAGCGCGGCCACCCCTTCCACGGGGAGTGCGTCCACGGCCCTGCTGATGAAAACCACGGCCTCTATTGGCCGCCATGGCTGAGGGATTCTGACTCGCAGCTGCTGAAGGTACTGTGATCCTGCTCAATCTGTGAAAAGCTTCCTCCATGGGAGGAATAGTCGAGTCCGCCAAAATCTGTGAACGTGCTGCCTCATACTCTGGATCGAGTGCAGCGAGAAACACACCCACCATCGTCGCATTCCTGTATGTCTTCTGTTGTTCTGGTGTGGCGGTGAGAGGCACGAAGCTATAAAGCTTCTCAAACATTCCTCTCAATGATGTATAGAGAGAATGTAAGGGGCGGCCGTTCTGCTTTATTGTGAAGATATCATGTTGTAGTTGCAGGATCTTCGTCTCATTCTTCGCCTGAGAATATGTCGCTACCAGGATATCCCACATGTCTTTGGCTGTGGGTTGATGTAGAATGTCATTGGCAATCTCAATAGCCAATGTGCCAGATAGCCACACCTTGGCATATGCATCGTCGGCCTCCCATGAGGCATGAACTCCAGTCTTCTCTGCAGGCTCGGGCTCGGTAAGAATATGCTTCTTACCCGTAGACTTCATCATACTCATGAACTGCATAGCCCACAGTTCATAGTTTGTACCATCCATCTTGACAATGGGCGCTGGACCACGAAATGCGCCCATAGATGGGATATCAGCCTTGCTTTCTGACATACTAGAGATGGAAAACTGGAGTGACCAAGAGATAACAATCTTCGTCTACAATGACATAGACGGGATTAGTTGCGTGTGTAGACGTCAGGCAACTAACCCCATGTATATCAAGATCTGTGCCCTAGAGTCTTAGGGCTTTGGGGCACGCAGGCACGTGCAGAAAGCACGCACGCGCGCAACTGGATGAAGCGAGGAAGATCAGGCAGGCACGCAACTGGCTGGAGCTATCACGTGCGTGCACTGGCGCACGTTGGTGCAGATGCACTGGTGCGCTGACGCACAGCGCGAGGCGCAGGTGCGCTGAGAAGATCGCGCAGATGCGCAGCGAGAGAAGGTGCGCACAGATCGCGCACAGATCGCACAGAGAAGGTGCGCGAGATGCGCGCAGATGCGCGTTAGGCGTGAAACGCACTCTGCGCGAGGCACACGTGATGCGTGAGGCGCGCGCAATGCGCGAGGCACGCTAGGGCACCGCAGGCCGGAGACGAAGGTCGGAGAAGACTGCCGGCGGCGCCGAGTAGAGAGAGAGAGGGAGAGAGAGGCCGGCGGGTGGGGTTAGGGTTAGGGTTTCGAGAACTCCGGTCTAGGACCGTCGCTCTGATACCATGTTGGGAAACGTGAATGAGTTGTTTATTCCATAACCCTAGGCTCTCTTATATAGGAGAGTAGCCTATGGGTAAATTACATAAAGAGAATAACAAGAAAATAAAATAGCAAAGAGACACAATAACTAAATATGCGTCAACATAGAACATTCGGAAGCCTCAAAGTAGACGTCAATTGCACCTCCCCCTGACCAGTGATGGGGGAATGTGTTTCATCTGCTGTCACAATTGATCGTCCACGCTGAGTAGGACGAAAACACTAAACTGACCTCTGTCACCACAGAGACGATGGGATGCTCCGGAATCCATGATCCATTCTGATAAGTCTTCTCTGTAGCAACTAGTAAAAGCATATCCAATACCTGATGTAGACGCAGATGCTGAGGCAAACAACCTCTGAGGATCCTGAAGGAGAGCTAGTGGACCAGACATGTCATGCATAATCTCTCTCAGTCGTGCTACAAGCTCTTCAAACCTCTGATCAGATGCAGATGATGGACTCCCAGTCTGTTGTGTCTGCTCTGCAACTCTGTCTGATGCATGAAACCCATGCTTAGAATAGAAGGTGTCCTCAGAATGGCCTGTCATGTGGCAGTAGGTGCACGATTGACGAGGTTGAACACTCCCTCCTCTGCCGCGGTTGGAGCTTCCCATGCCACAAAATAATGTATGGTTGCCTCTACCACGTAACGCCGCCATAGCTGAAGATGTCTGGTGCTGTAAAGTACTACCAGAGGATATAGATAGTCTACTTAATCTTCGATACGCCTCCTCCATAGGAGGTATGGTAGCATCAGTGAGGATCTTAGCACAAGCTGCATCATACTCCGGATCCAGGGATGCTAGAAATACCCCGGTCATCATAGAGTCTCTGTACGCCTTGAGTTGCTATGGTGTAGCAGTCAAGAGTATGTAGCCATGTAACTTCTCGAACATACCCCTCAAAGAAGTGTAGAGGGTGTGAAGAGGGTGACCATTCTGCTTCGATGTGAAGATATCATGCTGAAGCTAGAGTATCTTCGACCCATTCTTTGTCGGAGAGTATGTCGCGGCAAGAATGTCCTACATAGTATTTGCAGTAAGCTGACTCAGTATATCATTAGCTATCTCCGTGAATACAGTGCCAGATAGCCATACACGAGCATAAGCTTCATCCGCTTCCCATGAGGCATTTGTCCCAGTCTTGTCTCGTGGTTCCTCTGTCGTGAGGATGTGCTTCTTGCCATTACATTGCATCAAACTCATGAACTACATGACCCACATTTCATAGTTGGTTCCATCCATTTTGACAAGGGTGCCGGACTTTTGAAGATACCCAGGGATGGGATTTCCACTTTGTTATCGAACGTGATGACAATTATCTTCAAAACTGGGTTAGAAACAAGAGAAACCACGGTCTACACTGACATACAGGAAGATGGTTGTGGGTGTAAACTCATACCACAACTCTTCCATTCTTTTGGAGAGTCCCTTGGGTAACTAGGATGTTTCTAGATGTTCACGTTACACCCTAGGTATCCAAGGATCCGTGGGACGGTATACGCGCACAAGGACGCGTGATGGTGAAAGCTCGCGTGGGCACTGGGTGGTGACGTGTGGACGCGTGACCAAGTGGAGGTGGCACGGAACGCATGGAGGCGGCGAGGGAGCCTGCAGCGGCGGGTTTAGGATGCGACGCATGATACCCGCAATGATGGTGGTGGAGTTGAAGCATGCATGGCACCCATGGCGGTGAGGTTGAAGCCCATGGCGGAGAGGGTTGGGCGGCGACGAGACGACAGCTAGGGTTTTGGTGGGGGTAGGTTTCTAGGGCACAGGCTCCGGTCTAGGACCGTCGCACTGATACCATGTAGAAAGAAAGATTAAGTTGTACTCCATCTAGCCCTAGAGCTCTCTTATATAGGAGAAAAGCTCAAGGGGTAAATTACATAAACAGGACAATAGAAATAAACAATATGGAAAGATGATAAAATAACATAAATATCTTAACAGACCCAAAAATACGAGGTGTAAGGGAGAAAAGATCCTTCTCAGAAAATGAAATCGAGAAAGGAATCTTCTCTCCCAACACAGATGAGGGCATGTGGTTCGTCAAATAGCATGCAGTAAGGATAGCATCGCCCCAATAAGCGTGAAGAGCACGACTCTGTATTAACAAGGTTCTGGTAACATCAAGTAAATGACGGTGTTTGCGCTCAGCAACACCGTTCTGCTGGGAAGTATAAGCACATGAAGTCTGGTGAACAATGCCAAGAGATCTAAGAAACTCAGAAAGTTGTAAGGTGCATAATTCTAAGGCACTATCAGAGCGAAGATATTTGACATTGGCAGAAAAGATATTCTTTATCTCAGTAATAAATATTTGATCACAGATCCAGCCTCAAACTTATTCTTCAATAAAAAGACCCAGAAAAGTCTAGAGAAATCATCGACCACAACCACATAAAAGCAGTGTCCCTGGTGATCAGGAACACGACTCGGACCCCAAAAGTCTAATGAAGGTGCCCAAATAACTGAGAATTGCTCTGACTTTGATGAAATAGAAAGGAGGAACAGTGATGCTTCCTAAGCTGGCATGCCTCACACTGAAAGGAGGATCTTGTAGCAATTTAAGGGAGAACATGACACAACTTCTGCAGATGAAAGTGGCCAAAATGAAGGTGCCACATATATGGAGAAACTGCTCCATTAGGTATAGTAGAAACGCTAGCATGACGAGGTTGGACCAGTCTGTAGAACCCCCGCTGCTCACGGCCACATCCAATCACCATGATCGTGAGTATGTCCTGAAACACAAGAGATGAAGGGTCAAAAATGGTACGACAATACAGATCCTTAGTAATTTGACTAATGGAAAGTGAATTCATCTGGAAGTCAGGAGCATATAAAACATTTTGAAGCCACATGGACAGCGTCAAATGCACCTCCCCCTGTCCTGTAACAGGTAAGTGGTCGTCATTAGCAATGATAACCCATCTGTCAGGTGGTATAGTTCTGTAGGACCTCATCTGTTCTTTGCCTCCACATAGGTGACGAGAAGCACCATATAGTCATAATCCACTTTGTCATGTTTGCACCAGTGCTGCCAATAAAAGCATAGGAAAAACCTGAGGAGCTCGAAGAGGCTCCTGGCTGCGGTTGCGGTATCTGTAGTGGTGGTGCCAGCAGTAGGAGTCATGATTTCTCGAATACGAGAGACAATATCATCTAGGAGAGGATCGGTCTGGGAAGCTGGAGCCTCCAAAGGCTCAATCTATTCTGCTACACGACCAGAAGCAGGACATTCTTCTGATAGCATGTATCCTCTGCATGTCCAGGCCGACGACAGTAAGTGCAAGGGCCACGTTGGCGTCCACTGCCTTTGACACGAGGGGTGCGTCTCTGGACTGGATTGTCCCTCCTCGATCACGAGAAGCGACCATCGCTGAAGAGGGCGGGGAAGTGGTTGTAGAAGGCATGATAATCCGGCTAAGATGGCTATATGCCTCCTCTATGGGAGGTATGGTAACTCCAGTGAGAAGTTGAGTATACGCAGCATCATACTCGGTATCAAGTCCAGCCATGAAGACTCCAACCATCGTGGAGTTCCTATACGTCTTATGTTGCTCAATAGATGTGGTAATAGACACGTAGCTATGAAGCTTCTTAAACATGTTATGGAGCGAAGAGTAGTACACGTGGAGAGGACGATCGTTCTGCTTAGCCTTGTAGATATCAAATTGTAGCTGAAGAATCTTGCCTCATTCTTCGCTTGAGCATAGGTGGATGCCAAAGAGTCCTACATCGCCTTTGGGCGTTGGGCTGGTTCAGAATATCATTGGCTATATCCGTGGTGAGCGTTCCACAAAGCCAAACCTGCGCATACGCATCATCCTGCTTTCAAGAAGCATTAGACCCAGTCATATCCATTGGCTCTGGATCTGTCAGGAAGTGCTCCTTGTTGTTGCATTGCATGAGGATGAGAAATTGCATGAACCACAACTCATAGTTGATCCCATCCATCTTAGAGATGGGAGTCAGGCCCTTGAAGACTCCGGATGAAAAAATAGCACCCACGTTCTCTGACATGATGGAAAAAAAGACCGAACAACGAAACTCAACTGGGGAGTAGACCGATATGAACGAGTCTACACTATCATACAGAGGATTGGTTGTACGTGTAGACTCATACAACCATCCTCATCATCTTCGTTGCTTGCTAGAGCCGAAAAACGTGATTTAAAGGTCTGAAATCACGTTTTCCGATCAAAATTAGACCTATTCAGATTGCATATCGAGCCGCATCACGGAGGCGCATGGGAGGGTCAGCGGTGGCCTTAGAGGCTCGACGTTGGGCTTGGGCGGCCTGGGCAGCGGTTGGAAAGGCCAGGTTGTGCCCTAGGCGGCAACCGGAGGGGCTGGGCAGTGGCCTGGCAGCAGCTCCGATGCCCGAAGGGGTGCTGGGGACGGCAGCCCGGGCAGCTGGGGGCTGCAACGGGCGATGGGAAAGGGCCAGCGACGGCTGGGGAGGGGAGGGGGCGTAGGTAGGGTTAGGTTTTGGTGGGATAAGGGAACTCTGATCTAGGACCCCCACTCCGATACCATGTAGAGGGTAAAGAATTGAATTGCATTAATGAGAGGCCCTAGGGTTCTCTTATATAGGAGAGGAACCTACTGGAAAAATTATAAGAAGAAGACAAAAGAAGTAGAAAATAAGATAACAATAATAAAGATAACTAATATCCCAACAGGAACGATGAATCCATCACGCAAAACCTCGGAGATCGAGCATCTCTTGGCGGGTGTTTTGGTTGGCGTGTGTCTGGACCTGATGGATTGCCTACAAGCGGCTATGGTAGATATTGGCTTGAAGGTTGGAAAGAGTTTTGTTGGCGATGTCATCCTCCTGTAGGAAGCTATTGTGTGCACAAGGGGTCTTTCTTCTAATGATATCACCGCCTTGCGGTTGGCCAGGGATGATGGCCCTATCAAGTGGTGTTGTCGCACCTTCTGAAATGGATAATCCCACGGCTAGTTTTACAAGATCCTGGTGTTGAAGGGAATTCCGCTCTATGCACGAGATTGCACATATGTGGAGGCCTTGTTGGGGTGGCTTCGGAAAGGTGGTCTCCATCCTTAGCTCGGGGTTGTCGAAAGAGGAGGAGGTGCATGTGAGAGAGGAGTTCTCCGCCAAGAAGTGCTCTCTGCCCTCGGAGTTGGCTTTGAAGGTTGGTTGCACATCGTTTTGGGTGGTGTTGGAGGAGGTGCGACAGGGCGAGGCCGCTATTTTCGGGACCCGAGCGAGGCCATTGTTGTTCTCCTTCGCGAGTGGCGAGGCACTGTTTATCATTCTGGTTCGCATGCCGGAGTCTAACTTGTCTGCGATGAGGTCTAGATGCATCGGTGGTGCAGATTTACGGGGGTTGGGTCGGGATGTGGATGTGGCTCTGCAGTTCGAGTACCAAGATCCGTTTAACTATGAACCTGTTAGAAAATAGAGAATGTGGAAGCAGAATGATAAACAGAGCAAAACTAGAAAGATAAAACATGGAGAACACAAAGATTTTTACGTGGAATTCTACTCCGTAAGGAGCTGGATGAAACCACGGGAGAAGCCCTCAAAGGGGTGGATATTGCATTCCTTTTTCTCATCTGACTACAGGGGTGTGGGGGTCTATATATAGCCCCCATTAAGTCTCCACATCTCCAAACTGGTAGATGTGGGACTAAACAATTGGATGGCGTAAATGGATCCTGGAGGGATCCATTTACCCATCTCCCACATATATAGTGCACAACCAAATACTTCAACACTCCCCCTCAAGCTGGACCATGCAATGCTCAGCTTGGACAAATAGAAAGAAACTCAACTCACGCTACATGACACTACAGACAATATCAACTCAACGCACACAACTGTCGGCTGCTGTCGAGGATGTTGCTTCTTATGTCGTGCATGTGAGGAGGATGAACCGGTTGAAGTGTGAGTCAACTGAATCTCCTCGTCGGAGAGCATGTGATCTGAACTGGACCTTTCAGAGTCACTGCAACTGAATGAGTCTCCTCGTCGGAGTACTCTGGCCCACCACAAACATGTGGACAACTGCTCCATCTCTGAAAAGGGCCAAACTTAAAAAGTAGTGGAGTGCAATCCTCGTCGGAGACTATGGTAGCTGGAGAATGGAGTCTGAAAAGTCTCCTCATCGGAGAACTAGGTCTCTCCCATCTGGCACAGAGAATGATACTCTACTCTGGAGTCTCTATGATACCACATGAAAACCCTAACCGACATGGCATAGGGAATGGTACTCTACTCTGGAGTCCATATGGCTCACATGAAAACTCTGGCCGAAACTACCAGATACACAACTAATCTTAATGGCTTTGTACCGCATGGCACCAGCCAAGTTAATAGAGCTGAAGGTGCAGTTGCAGGAATTACTTGACATGAGTTTCGTGAGGCCGAGCACTTTACCTTGGGGTGCTCCCATTCTTTTTGTCAAGAAGAAGATCGGAGCTATGAGATTGTGCATAGATTACAGACAACTGAACAAGAAAACACTGAAGAACCATTATCCTTTGTCACAAATTGATGATTTGTTTATTCAACTATAGAGATCTTCGGTATCTTCAAAGATCGATCTCTGATCTAACTACCATCAATTGGGATTCAAGAGTCGAATATTCCGAAGACAGCACTCCGGACTCGATATTGGTACTACAAGTTTGTCGTAATGTTGTTTGGGCTCACAAATACCCTTGCAGCATTTGTGGATATGATGAACAGGATTTCCTGTCTATACTTAGACAAGTTTGTGGTTGTGTGCATTGATAATGTGCTGATATATTCTCGAAATGAATGGGATCACGTAAATGATCTAAAGATAGTCATGGACACACTTCAAAAGTATAAGTTGTATGCCAAGCTTAGCAAGTGTGAGTTCTGATTATCCCATATCTCATTACTTGGGCATATCATTTCTGGAGCACTTATCGTAGTTGTCCTGCGAAGATTGAGGCAGTTATGTTTTGGGAGCAGTTCAACACAATCACTCAGATTTATAGCTTCTTTGAACTAGCAGGCTATTGCAGACGCTTCGTTAGTAGTTTTTCCCGAGTTGTTCTTTCCTTATCATGATTGATACAGAAGGGAGTTCCTTTCATTTGGGATAATTCATGCAAACAAGCCTTCGGACACTGGAAAAAAATTGACGATTGTGCCTATTTTTGCACATCCTTCAGGCACTCAAGATTTTACATTATATATAGATACTTCAAGTGAAGGTTTAGAGAGGTTTTAATGCATCAAGGTTACGTGATTGCTTATGCATCGTGTCAGTTGAGGCTACATGAGCGGAATTACCCACTCATGACTTGAAGTTGGTTGCAGTTGTCTTCACTTTGAAGATCTGGCACCACTATCTCTATGGGGTGAATTTTGAGATTTTCAAGGATCGTAAGAGCTTGAAGTACATTTTCTATCACAAGGAGCTGAACATGAGACAACGCATGTGGCTTGAGCTACTGAGGGATTTTGACTGCACGATCTCTTACTATTCCAATTAGGGAAACATGGTGGCAGATGCTCTTAGCAGGAAATTTCATGCACATATGACAAACTAGCTATACACATGAGATATGCTCGCAGCTTTGACTAATTGGCATCCTCATGAGAATGTGTCAATATCTATTGTCGTACCTTCACGATTCAGCATCCTTTGGGATTGTATAGTAGAAGGATAGATGATAGATCCTTGAATTCGAGACAGATACATACGTGCCATCAAGGACGAAGGTGATGATTTTGTGGTGACTAAGTCCATTTTCTGGATGGATGGTCAGATCGTTGTGCCCAATGATGAACAGTTGCACAGAGATATTCTTGATGAGGCACACAATTCACGATGTCTTTCATATATCCAATCTAAGGAAGTGCGTGCATGACCCTCAACACATCATTAGTTACGAGAATCTTGACGTAAAGTCCGAGTTGACATAATAAGGAAAGGTAAATGCAAACACCCAATAGCGTTGTGAAGAAGCTTCGCAACAAAGAGATTCCCTTAGTCAAGGAGTTATGGCAGTGGCTGGCATGGTGTCGAAGACGCGACATGGGAGACCAAAGCAGACATGCGGGTACGATACCGCAGCTCTTTACAGGTTATCATTGAAACAAACCTATTTAATTACATACATGTTGAAAGAATATGATTGTTTCCCTTAGTTTTTATAGGTTGAAAACCCTTTGAGGTTTTATGGCCAGATGAAATCCAAACATCACACAAAGTGACCTCGACCCAAGTCTCGAGGATGAGACTCCCTTTGACGTTTTTATATTTGTGACATCCAGATCCGAATAAATCGAACTCGACTTGATTCAGGGTCTACATGATAAATTAATGTTCAGTTAATCTTGAATAAACTCGGATTGATCCATAGATCGCAGATCAAATTTCGTTCGATCGTAACCGATCAAAAGTCAATCGCATCGTAATGTTGCCATCAAAAAAGGCACGACGCAAAATCCAAGCCGTAAAACAAACCAAGGCCACCGTAAAATCCGATTCGACAAAATAAGACCAACAAAATCAATCATTCATCGATCAGAGGTCATTTGGTAATTTAAAATCACAAAAGTTAATCGCAAACCAAGATCGTATCTAGGAAATTTCGGAAATTCATCTTCGATCCGAAGTATGTGAATATTATACTCATTTTGATCGTCATTTAGAGACGGTCAAAATGAGCTATTGTACATTAAAATCCGAGACTCGATGTGTGAACGCAAACGATTTCGATATTCTAAATATATGAGAGATATTGGTTTTAAAAAACTAAAAATAAAAGATTTAAATTAAACATTACAAGTACAATTGTACAGTAGCTACTTTAGCTACTTGGCTCCTTATTCTTTTCTCCACTTGACCCCCAAATCCACCCCCACATGTCAACAAACAATACCCCTATTCCCCTTATTAATGCCACCCATTACCTTCTCTCTTTCCCAAATTTCCCTTCTAAACTCCAACCGAGTGCCCCAAACCCTTCCCTTGTAGCCGAGAGCTGATAATTCTCTCAACCACCATGTTGTTGCAAATTGGAGCCACAATTGATGCCACACAGCTCCTCCTGGAGCTGCTACCACAACCCCAGATGTGTTGCTGCTTCTTCTCTTGGAGTCAAATCTTGGAGCTGTTGTGCTTCTGGATTTTTGGAAATTTTGCATGAAAACATGATTTTCTCCAATCTTGCATGGAACATGATTTAAGGTATAATCTACAACCATCCTCTTGTTGCATTTCATGCAAATTATGATCAAAAAAATCACAATCATTTATTCATGCACTGATTTTTGTGTTAAAAAATCAAATATTTGGTGGTGAATTACACATTAATAGATCAAATTTCAGACCTCCATTCAACCACTGATCCATGATCTAAAGTTGGGAACATTGAGGGGTATAATAGCCTAATTACGATCAAGTTTCAGATCAATGTATTACCGATGTTCATCTTTTAAAATTTAAAGATTTGGGGGGTGTTTTAACATGGAATTTTGTAAATTTTCAGACCACAATAGCTGCAGTTTTAATGTTTAAATTGTGAGAGATTGGGGATGAATCGCATGTGCAATTGAGTCAAAAATTCAGACATATATTGTTACAGTTTTCATGCTTAAAAAGATGGATTTTGGTATCTTAAAAGATGGAAATTTGGAGGAGATTAACATGTATATAAGATACAAATTCAGATCATTAAATTGTTGTTATTTTGATTAATCATTTGGTTAAGAATTTGGGTTTCATATTATATATGTACTGCTCAAATTTAGTTTAATTTTTTTAAATAAAGATTTTCAAATTCAAAAGCAAATGTTCTATTCAAAAATTAGTTTTCGAAAAACATATAACTGAAATTTAAGAAGCTACTAATGTTTGATGTTTGCAGAGCAGCGGTTCAAAATTCTAGTTTAAAAATTTTGAATAAAGAATTTCAAATTCAAAAGTTAATGTTCTGCTCAAAATTTTATTAAAAAAATAAAAAATATATAATTGAAATTTAAGCTGATACTATTGTATTCTACTGATAATTACTGTTCCAAAAATTAGTTTAAATTTTTTGAATAAAGTTTTTTTTAATTTAAAACAACTGTTCTCTTCAAATTTTGGTTTAATTTTTTTTAAATTTAAGAAGTTGTTACTCATGATATATGCTATTGATATCTACTACTGTTAAAGATTTTAATTTAAAAATCTGAATAAAGATTTTGAATTTGAAAGTTAGTGTTGCCAATGACATTGATTGAGAATATAAAGATTAATTCAAGATTTTTCTAAACTATTAATCTTGAAATGAAGTGTTGAGAAATTGGGGGTTTAGTATGTAAATTAAGTATAAATTCCGACGGCAATAGCTACCGATTTCTTGTGGGTTGGGGAGAAATTAAGGGTGAATTGTACACAATTAAGTCACGTTTTAAGAGCACAAATTAGCCATTGATTACATGGCAAAAAATAGAGATTTGGGGACGAATTAGTACGCAAGTTGAGACGAGTTTTAGATTTAAATGAGTAACACTTAATCTCACTACTAAATATGAAGAATTTTAAATTTAGCATTGATCTGATTCTAAACTTAAATCCAGATCTAATGAACAACTTCTAAATCTCACGATTCGAAAAATGAGAACATTGTGGCATTTTGATACATGTGACTTATAAAAGTTAGATCAATAAACACGCAACAAAATTATGAGTTAAATGAGAAAAGAGGAATTTCTGCATTGAATCAAACTTAGATCCATATCCAACGAATAATTGCTAATCTCATGATTTTAGAAGTGATAGCTTGCGACCACCATATTTATAAATTAATCCTTTAAGTATACTCACCATAGATTACTATTGACAGAATTATTGACAAAATAAACTGGATCTGTACAACCAACCGCAGAAAGGATTGAAAGGATGATGAATCAAGTCAGTGATGGTAATTCAATGATGACTGATAATTGAGAGCGCCAGTCGTGGTAACCTTTAAACATGTTTGTGTGAGAGAGCGGTGACCCTCAGCTAGGCAGGAGATACGAAGCCTAGTTAGGGCAGCGGCAGCTTACTGCATGGGTCTCAAATCCCAATCTTTTCTTGATTTTTCGCGAGCGCTCGCAGTTTTATGTCTCCTTGGGATCCACAGGTTTTCTTGTTAGACCAGTTCCGCTGACCCCGTGTTCTTCGGGAGCCTAGGTTGGAGGGCCCTCAATTTTGATTTTTCGAGCTTGTTTGCCCGTAACAATCGGGCCGGTTTTTCTTGTGTGACTTGTCCGGAAAGTCTCTCCCACCCGTCTCTGTGGCGTAATTTGGGAGTAGACCTATCCCTCTACCGGACCGCACTTCCACTTAGAGGGCGAGACAGAAGTGTTTCCTAGGAGACTTCCTCACCGCTTGAGGTTTGGTTACTGTTCCGCCAATAGGCTTGGCGATGACTACAGTTGAGTTGGTCACAGACTAAGAGAAAAAGATCATATTATGAAAATCATCAGACTAAGAGATACTGCCACGGATGTCAGAGAAGCTAGTGGATGTGCTGGAACTTAGTCAGGATGCATTTTACCCCACCGCATGCCTACGGAGGTACCTCAACCCTATGTCTTCCTTACTATCTTAGAGTCATAGTGTGAGGTCACACTCATACCAAGACCACCGACTATCCACTGAACTTGAGAAATCCAACAAGAAAAGAATCAAAACACAAGACTCATCATCTACACTTACCATGATCCATTCATATGTCTCATAAACATCAGAAAGACATATGAATCACCTCGATCATAATAATCATTAAATAATCAAGATATTTGGATTACCTTGATCATAATAAGCATTTAGAGACTCATCATCCACATCTCCAAAATCCATCTATATGAATTATAATTAAATATTAATAAGACGATAACTTAAATATGGAGCATATAATCTATGTGAAAAAATGATAAATATGAGTAACTGAGATAGGATGAGTAAGTCCGGGGATTCACTTACAGAACAATTTGAAAATTAATTTCCATGCAGGTAGCTCATTAAAATTAATTGTCAAACCTTATTTACTTGCTTTCTTTTAGAGCCACTAAATTTCCTGATATTTTTAATTGATTAGATGTACTCAACATTTGTTGACGTTTTGTTCTACCTAATGCATGGATTGCAAGAAAAACACATGCATCGCGGTATTAGGAGAGCTGAAGCTAAGCTTACACAGTTACTATTATCAGGTACACATGTTACAATTTTTGTTCAAGATATTATAACTGTCTTTCTTTATCTTCTGCTAAAATTTGGGATACATGTACATAGACCAGTTCTTTGTTACATGTTATTTTTTGTGGAAATTTATGCAATATAAATTGATGACGTTGTTGGTTCTGTGGCTTGTTAATTAAATGTGAATGTAATTCGAAAATGCGAAAAATTTTCCCTCATTCCGATATGTAATGTGATCTCTAACGAACATGATACTATGAGTGTTGTGTAGACAGGTATCCTGGATCCGCGGGTATCTCAGACATCCCCTAGAAGTCCTACTCCTAAAGGGGATGTCTACCATGTGAGTCCTTGGATGATCATCTAAAGGCAAGGATCTAATCATTTGCCTTCAAGAAATAGGAGTCTTATTTAACCTTTTAATTATCAACAAAAATAAATTAAAAGACAACCAAACAATGAAGCTTTCTCATCAAATTAGGACTCTATGGTCTTGTCCTATTTTTGGTTGCAACATCTTACTTATCATTCCATTATCATGATTAATTATTAAAATTATAATTGGGTATTTTATTAGAGGTACCTTCTTATAAATTATGAACCTTATTCATGACTCAAAATAAAATGTAAATCCAGTTTACATTTAATTTCCAATGTGAATCATATTCACAAATATGTCTTGGAATAATATATGAATCATATTCATAGATATATATATTATGAATGAATATTTATATTAATTAAATGCATATGAAGTGGATTATATCCACAAAAGCCCAGATATATATTTATCCTTGATAATAACAATTATTATCATAACATTGATATCATTTAGTATAAGTCCTAATCCAATTAGGACTTGTAAGCAAATGTCGCACAAACTTGGAGATAATGTCAGGAAGATCATATTAATTATGTATAGTGACTTGAATAGCCAATCTTAGGGTTCATACCACTTTTGGCGAAACGTAATACACTCTATCTTTGAGCTTGAGTTGAAACGATACGCACTCTATGGGAGCTCAATGAAGCGTGTTACACTACATGAGCTCAACAAATGACCAGAGTGATGAACTCAGCTTCCAACTTCATTTCTAATCCGCTCTCTCGGAGGCCCCCCTGCCCTCTCAGGGCCGTGATTTCTTGGCGTGGAAGCTCGGTTCCTTCTCTACGCGCAAGGCTCACTTGGCCCTTTTGCCGAATTTTTCAGGTGATGATGCGACGTTATTGCGGGACTGCAGATTCCTGTGGGGGCTCAGGCTCCCTGAGCGCATTGGTATTTTCCTTTTGTTACTTCGGCGGGGAAGATTGTTAACTCGTGAGCGCTGTGCTATTATGTTCCCTAATGCGTCGCCGATCTGTGAACTATGTGGCGTGGAGTCGGAATCTATTGCTCATTTATTCCTTCACTGTGGCCGTGTATCTGCTCTGTGGGACGACTTGGGCTGGCTTGACATGTCCTCTTTGGCTTTGTTCTGGGATAGCTTGTTTCGTGGTAGGGGACGACCGCGGATTTCGCTGCTGGACCCTTTCGCGCGGCTGTGGAGTCTTTGGTTGGGAAGGAACGAAGCAATATTTGCTAGGCAACGGTTTTATCTGGAGAATATTCGCTCTTCGGTTTCGGGCTTTCTACATGATTGGATCACCTTGTAATTTGATGCTTGTAATGTTTTTGTAGCGGGGATTCCGCCTTTTGGATACCCCCCTCCCTTTGTCTTCTGTTTCCTGTTCTTCCTTTAACCTTTGTAAGTATCTCTTTACCTTCTTTAATGCATTGGGGTGAGCACCGCTGAGTGTGTCCCCCTTTTTTAAGCCTAAAAAAAACTTCATTTCTAATCATTGTCTAAACCTTTTGGATCTTAGGAATGAGCTCAAGAAGTGAGCTCAACTCCATTTCCATTACCATTTTCTTTCCAACATTTAGACATTTTTTTAGGCTCAAAAAAGGGGGACACACTCAGCGGTGCTCACCCCAATGCATTAAAAAAGGTAAAGAGATACTTACAAAGGTTAAAGGAAGAACAGGAAACAGAAGACAAAGGGAAAGGGGTATCCAAAAGGCGGAATCCCCGCTACAAAAACATCACAAGCATCAAATGACAAGGTGATCCAGTCATGTAGAAAGCCCGAAGCCGAAGAGCGAATATTCTCCAGATAAAACCGCTGCCTAGCAAATATTGCTTCGTTCCTTCCCGACCAAAAACTCCACAGCCGCGCGAAAGGATCCAGCAGCGAAATCCGCGGTCGCCCCCTACCACGGAATAAGCTATCCCAGAACAAAGCCAAAGAGGACATGTCAAGCCAGCCCAAGTCGTCCCACAGAGCAGATACACGGCCACAGTGAAGGAATAAATGAGCAATAGATTCCGATTCCACGCCACATAGTTCACAGATCGGCGACGCATTAGGGAACATAATAGCACAACGTTCACGAGTTAACAATCTTCCCCGCCGAAGTAACCAAAGGAAAATACCAATGCGCTCAGGGAGCCTGAGCCCCCACAGGAATCTGCAGTCCCGCAATAACGTCGCATCATCACCTGAAAAATTCGGCAAAAGGGCCAAGTAAGCCTTGCGAGTAGAGAAGGAACCGAGCTTCCATGCCAAGAAATCACGGCCCTGAGAGGGCAGGGGGGCCTCCGAGAGAGCGGATAAGAGAGAAATATAATCAAGCGTCCGCTGCTCCGATAAGGACTCAGAAATTGGAGGGCACCAAGTGCTACCATCCCAGCAACCAGCCACCGTGACATCCTTATTTCGCGCCAAGGCGTGTAACCGGGGGTAAAGGTTCCGCAATGGCCCCCTTCCCGTCCAGTCATCTTCCCAAAATCGGATCAAATTTCCATCACTAAGCTTAGTAACAAATAAAGAGCGGTTGCGGTTAAGGGCATCGATCACCCCCCGCCATAAAGATGAGAAGTGCCCCTGAGCATCACCACGAAAAGTGGATACAAATCCATCCCCAGCCGCCAGCCTCAAACAATTTAACATGAACTACCCCAAATCCTCGCGGCCCATTTGAGCAAAAGGGCATCATTCACCGACGCCAACCTCCTCACGCCCAGCCCCCCCGCCTGCTTAGGCCGCGTGACGTCATCCCATCCCACCAAGTGCACACCCTTCCCCCCATCCCCCTTCTTCCCCCACAAGAATCCCCGCATACATTTCTCCAATCTAGCACGAACACCCTTCGGCATCCTGCGCACCGAGAGGAAGTAAATAGGGATGGAAGAAAGAACAGATTTGAGAAGCACTAATCGCCCACCACGAGAGAGAATCGCCGCACGCCACCCAGCCAAGCGATGCTCCATCTTTTCCATAACCGGCCGCCAATCGCGAATGCGGGCACGCCCCACCGTCAGAGGAAGACCCAAGTAATCGAAGGGGAGATCGGCAGGAGGAGAGGCCAGAATCCGCGAGCACTCCTCAACCTCTACCGCAGACATGGAGAAGGGGACCAGCTTGGATTTTCCCCCATTGATTTGAAGGCCGGAGAGCTCACTGAATAGGTTTATAGTAATAGCCATAGAGGAAACATTGGAGGTATCCCCCTCGATGAAGCAAATGGTATCATCAGCAAATTGAATAATCGGAACGTGGAACGGGCCAAAGGAACACCCACGAGACAGCCCAGCCGCCACAACACCCTCAATCATACGCGGCAAAACATCCACCGCCAAAACAAATAAGAGGGGAGCAAGGGGACAGCCCTGTCGAACCCCCCGGCGAGGTTGGAAAGTGCCCCCGATCATCCTGCCATTGATAAGAATAGAAAGGGATGCCGTTGTCACACAACGCCGCATCCAGGAGATCCATGTCGAAGGGAACCCCCGCCTCGAAAGAACGGACCACAAGAACCGCCAGTCCAGAGTATCATAAGCCTTCGCAAAGTCAATCTTCCAAAGAATCGCCTTGGAATCATTCTTCCTCCGCGCCTCGATGATCTCAGAAACGACAGCATAGCAATCTGAGATCTGCCGCCCACGAACGAAAGCGGCCTGAGAAGGCGAGATTAGCGAGTCCAGGAGCGGGGCCAGACGCCTCGCGAGAGCCTTTGCGATGATTAAATATATCGTATTCGAGATGGAAATTGGCCGGTAGTCCTCGATCCGAGAAGCCGAATTAGACTTTCGAATAAGAACAATTATGGCCCGGTTGAGTTTATCAAAGCCATCGTTTCCCTCGCAGAATTCACGCGCCACATCGAGAACATCGTTGGCGAGAACATCCCAGAAATCTTTGAAAAAACACACCGGGAAGCCATCAGGCCCCGGCGCAGCGTCGGAATTGAGGTCCCAAACGGCCCCCCTGAGGTCCTCCATAGAGAGCGGACGCACAAGCGCCTCCGCAGCAGCCGAGGGGATGACGGAAGCCCCCTGGCCCGACCACCGCCACCGCCGAGGAGCCGGGGACCCAAACGCGCCCCGGAAATAACTCCCCACGGCCACGCCCACATCCTTCTCCCCCTTAAAAAGCTCACCGTTAATGGAAATAGATGGAATAGTATTAGCACGGCGTCGGCCGCTCGCCACCCTGTGGAAGTACGCAGTGTTGGCATCCCCATCCTTCAGCCATCTCACCCAATTGGAAGTTGGAATTATTTCCAATGAAATGAAACTTGATCCAATTAATTCTCATATCATTAAATCATATATTGGAATCACTAAAATCCATCTGATTTCTCATTCCTTCATAATGGAAGTATCATGCTAGATGATATAATAAGATAGGTTTAACACAGAGTATTCCTAATACTATGTCATCCTTTATACTGGAAGACTTTGAAAGATCGGATATAGATTTATCCTTGATAATAATAATTATCATAACATTGATATCATTTAGTACAAGTCCTAGTCCAATTAGGACTTGTAAGCAAATGTCCCAGAAACTTGGAGATAATGTGAGGGAGATCATATTAATTATGTGTAGTGAATTGAAATTTAGATAATTAGCCAATCTTATGGTTCAGAACACTTTTGGCGAAACATAATACAATCTATCTTTGAGCTTGAGCTGAAACGATTCGCATTCTATGGGAGCTCAACGAAACGTGTTACACTCCATGAGCTCAACAAATGACCAGAGTGATGAACTCAACTTCCAACTTCATTTCTAATCATTGTCTAAACCATTGGAGCTTAGAAATGAGCTCAAGAAGTGAGTTCAACTCCATTTCCATTACCATTTCTCTTTCCAACATTTAGACATTGAAATTAAAATTGGAAGTTGGAATTATTTCCAATGAAATGAGACTTGATCCAATTAATTCTCATATCATTAAGCCATATAGTGGAATCACTAAAATCCATCCGATTTCAGCATTCCTTCATAATGGAAGTGTCATGCTAGATGATCTAATAAGATAGGTTTAACCCAGAGTATTCCTAATACTATGTCATCCTTTATATTGGAAGACTTTGAAAGCCCGGATATACATTTATCCTTGATAATAATAATTATTATCATAACACTGATATCATTTAGTACAAGTTTTAATCCAATTAGGACTTGTGAGCAAATGTCCCGGAAACTTGGAGATAATGTCAGGGAGATCATAAATATTAGTTATGTATAGTGACTTGAAATTTAGATAATTAGCCGATCTTATGGTTCAGACTACTTTTGGTGAAACATAATACAATCTATCTTTGAGCTTAAGCTGAAACGATTCGCACTCTATGGGAGATCAACGAAACGTGTTACACTTCAAGAGCTTCCAACTTCATTTCTAATCATTTTCTAAACCATTTGGAGCTTAGAAATGGGCTCAAGAAGTGAGTTCAACTCCATTTCCACTACCGTTTCTCTTTCCAACATTTAGACATTAAAATTGCAATTGGAAGTTGGAATTATTTCCAATGAAATGAGACTTGATCTAATTAATTCTCATATCATTAAGCTATATAGTGGACTCACTAAAATACATCCGATTTCATCATTCCCTCATAATAGAAGTGTCATGCTAGATGATCTATTAAGATAGGTTTAACCCAAAGTATTCCTAATACTATGTCATCCTTTATATTGGAAGACTTTGATATGTCCGAAGTTCAAACCCTTGTTTGACTATCTCCTTCTAGGGTATATCATTAGATTTCTCAATTGATAATTAGGCGACAATATTAATCACATATTTTCAAAAGCATATATTAATGTCTTGAATTCATGTCTTATTTCATAAACAAGACGACCATCCATGGAATTCTATATGATCCCAAAATATCTCATGACTGAGCTATATCTCCCAGTTCATAAAATATGAACCTGTATGATCCCTTGTAGAGATTATACATCTCATATATCCTCATAAAGCACACCAATGCGTTAGTATATGGACCTTGGTTAGGTCTTCAACCTAATGGCTTGTCAAATGTGTACATTCATATATGTATATGTATATGTCTATTTGTCTCTGGTCAAAAGATGTGCGAGCATGATCATGACAGTTACGATTCAAGTCTTAGTTTATCTCGATATCATGAAGTCAATGTTTAACTTGATTATTCTGACACCTCCGAATCTCTATTCTAATGCAAAGGACCTACATCAAGAATTAGGTCGGAAATCACTCTTTAGAGAAAGATTGCCATCTTTTTCTCAGACTGAAGATCATCATTGAATATAACATGTTAATGTCAATTATATCCTCCCAACTACATGGTATTCAATATGGCCACGTTACATAATCCTAATTGTACAAAGAGACCTCAATTTAAGTGCATTCACAAACATTTATTTCATATAGACATGAACACAATAACTTTTATGGCATTACTAGGTCATCAAGGGCTTACAAGTCTGTGACAAGAACCTGATCCCTGTGATAGAAAAGAACCAAGTGCTCCGGTACTCTCCTGTTGCATGCCCGAATCGTTGGCATGAAATGGATACTAGATTTAAAGTGGCATGACTGTCGACAGAAATAATGCAATTCCCTTGGCTACAAAAGCGATCATCCAAAAACTAAACAATCGCACTTACGTGTACGGCTTTGTGGATGTATTGGGGGATGAGAAGATGTTGCACCACGACTAGTCAAGGCTTGCCTCAAGGTAAGGGACAAAGTGAACCCGCTGATAGATGGTGCCATCGATATTGGGTGAAAATGGCGATCTTTACGGAAATGAGAGAAATCCCAATATGCTGTTCTATTGGGCTACTGAGGCGGTAACGATGGCTAACCTAGCCAAGGCTTGCCTCAAGGTAGGGGACGGAGTGAACCTACTGACATGTGATGCCATCGTTATTGGGTGAAAGCGACACTCTCTACAGAATGATAGAAATCCCAATGTGCAACTCATTTGGGCCACGGAGGCTGTAACGATGGTTAACCTCCATGTAATTAGTTCTACTTCTATCTATCCTCCATATTTATCACCTTCACTATAACCTCCTTGATTTTTTGAGAGAGAAGAGGGTAGCATCCCAAGTTGGGATCCATCGCAAAAATTTTATTTAACTAAAGTAAGAAATGATTAAAAGTCACAAAAATGTCCACCACATAACCACCATCACGTACAAGCCCAACACATTAGCATAAAAGCATTCGCCATGAAATATAGAGGCATTCCTTACATACCAGATGCCCCATAATAGTGCCAAAGCTGGGGAACTATCCTCCTGGGAATTGTCGCAGACCACTTTGATAGAACTCCATAAAGATATATTATTTCTGCTCCATGGAAACAAAATGTTTGACCCCTCCCAAACTCGTGTTGAAGTTTTGCACCCGAAAAACAAGTGTTTTAAGTTTTCATTTTCTAGCTCACATCTCCCACATACTATGTCTCCAGTATATAGCAACTTGTCTCGTCGAACCTTGGTGAGCAGGCGACCATGTCTAGCAATCCAAGTGAAGATCTTAATTATAAGCGGGACCTTACTCTTCCATATTATCTTGCAATCGCATTCATTTGAGAACGGTAAAAAACCAATAAGCCTTTTTGACTGAGAACCTACCATACGCACATACAAAGTGGTCCCTTCCCTATGTAAAGTCCTGCATGTCTTTAAGATCTTTTAGCAACGCCGAAAATTCTTGTAACCGTTGATTCAAAAAATCCAAGACGAAGTGGGATTTCATGAGCCAATCCAAACATGACTTAACAACATTCTTACTTTGAGCAAGTGCATATAACCTTGTATACCGCTCCCCTGAAGATCCAATTCAAGTCCAATCATCTTTCCAAAAGAGAAAAACCTCCCCACTGCAAAGAACCAGCGGTACGTGGGCCCAAGGTCTGGGAGTATCTTCAGAATACCCTGCTAAATCGAAGAGGAGAACCACAATTTCTCCCCTTTCAAAGCGCCGAAAAAGTCATATATGTGTTGCAACAAACGGCAAATTATATCCTCGTAATCGCCCCAAAGTCATACGACCTATTTAGTCAAAAGTGCCTTATTCATCACCTCAATATCATGCACCCCTAAACCCCTTCTGCCTCCATCCTAGTGTTTTTCACCAAGTTTACCAGGTGCATCCCCTCCTTTTTCTAGCTTTCCATCAGACTAAGCACATTATCATATTGTTAATCATTGTGCACACCACCGCAAGGAGAAGTCGGTTGGAGCATAAGAAGATTGGAACTGTCGAAAGCACATGTTTAAGTAAGATGATCACCTCCCTTAAGATAACATTCGCCTTCCATCCTGCCATCTTCCTCTCAAGTCAGACCAGAATCAATTTCCCATATGTACATCGTAGGCTTCCAGCAAACAATGGAAGCTCGGATATATAACGGGAAGGGTCACACTGCTGCAATGCAAAGCTGAGGCAGCATCATGTACTTCCTCTACAGAAAGGTCAAACGAGACGAACATTGGCTTGTCTCTATTAATTCGTAGGCCTACTGTCTCCAAAAGTGCCTACAATGTGTAGCACTTGCTCCTTGCCATCGCTTAAAAAGATAACAGTGGCATCTGCATACTGAAGAATAGGGATGAAAATGTCTTCTCTATGGTAGCCCATGCATAGACCATCGTCAGAAGCCAACCTCGTCATAATTGCTAAAGCACCAGCACCGCAATGACAAAAAAGAGTGGTGTCGGTGGACATCCTTGCCCAATCCCATGTTGAGGCTAAAGGAAGCCTCCCTCTGCGCAGGCATTCACAAGTACCACATAGGATGTCGTAGTGACACATCTCTTTATCATGCAATCCATATATCTGGGAATCCCTACATTGCAGTGACGACTAAAGAAAACACCAATCGTCATAGTCATAGGCCTTGGAAAAATTAACTTTCCAAAGCAATCCCTTCCATTGATTTCTCTTCCAATCAAGAACCATTTCCAATGCTACCACCTAGTCGTCTGCCATCTGCCTAGCAGGAACAAAGGCAGTCTACTCCGAAGAGATGATAGAGCTAAGCATACCACACAGGCGATAGGCAAGTACCTTTGCGATAATAAGGTACACGGTGTTGGATAAGAAGGTACGCTGAGTTGGATAATAAGGTATCTTTGCGCTAGCACCCAGCTGTCTGCCATCTGCCTAGCAGGAAATGTAACCTCCTTGATGGAGGTGAGGTCCAAAGTAGACAACATGTCATAAACCTCCTAGTACATGCCACGGAGTTATAGTGGAAGGAAAATGGTGAGAAAGCTCTATATGGTGAATCAAATACTCATGTGTCGTCATCGACCCATGTCTCACCATTGTTTTAAAAAGCGCCGCCTCGAGGCGCAAAGGCGTACGCCTCGAGGCGAGGCGCAACAATTTCGCCCTGAGGCGCACGCCTCAGGTTCTCTGGGTGGGGCGTGCGCCTTGACTTGGCGTGAGGCGCTCGAGGCGCGAGGCGCTCGAGGCGAGGCGGAGGCGTAAGCCTCGAGCCATGAGGCTTTTTTTTTACATTTTTGGTTATGTGCTTTGCACTTGACCTTATTTTTTTGTTTGCATTATATTTTTTATGTTTGTATTTTTGTTTACATGTTAACGCTTGCATATTTCTATATATAGCTCCATGCAAAGAGAAGAGATCGCTTGAAACAAGCGAAGTTTAATGATCTTGTATACTTCATGTTCAGATTATCATACATCTACACATACTAGTTCTATTACACACGGATTTGAGTTTGAATTGTAATAAATGTTTTATATTAGTTGCAAGTTTGCAAACTTGATGTTGTTATTTGGTTGTATAAGTTGTGAATCTTAGAATAGTTATCGCATATATGAAGAAGCAAGGATGCAAATAAACACGTGAATTAAAATAATTATTACATTTGATTGTGAATAGCAAAATAAAAATAACATCTTTAGTAAAAAAAAATCGCCGGGGGCGCTGCCCCCACACCCCCGCAGGGGGGAGCGCACCTGCTCCCCCCTAGACCCCCCCACAGGCTCGCTGACCGGGCAGCGAGACCCCCGTCTTATTGGGTTATGATATGGCAGGAGGGGATGCATATGACGGTTCTCTAACAATATCCAGCATGACAAATGGTTGGGATTCAAGGTGTGTTAGTATTTTTTACTTCAAACACTAAAAATTATGGTTCCTATTATACTTTAGTATTAAGTATAGACTTTAATTCAATACTCATATAGAATTATTGAAGTTGGAGTTGGAACTTGATATTCCATATATTAGTGCCTTTTTTTGAATTACAATGCCTTCATTGCTTATGTATTGCATCTCTTATTAGTGTTAAACTATTCTTGAATGTATTTTTGGGAACATTTAATATTATCATATATTTTTTCAATGTATTTTCCTTTAATTTTATTTTTTTTCCAAAAAATTGAGGCTTACGCCTCGACCGCCTCGAGGCTTACGCCTCGCCTCGATTTCAGGGAAAACGCCTCGAACCGCCTCGCGCTTTTTTAAACCTCAGCTCAACGAATTGTTTTGTTTGGTCCTCTATCAATGATCTGGATGAAACTCGCTAAGGAACTCATCTACAAACAATTGGTAAGTGATGGGCTCAGTCAAGTGCTTTTTATTGGTATAACACTAGCGCTCGGCATATCCTATAAGTACTTTGCAAAAGTCAACCATGCGTGCTCTGGTCAAGGGTTTAAATATCAGTTTCGGATATCTTATCGATACCCTATCGATACGATATTTCATTAAAATTTCGACGACATTTTGCCCATATCGACCACCATTTATTAAGAAATGACAGGAAACTGTATCACCATTTCCCTCGAATGTTGTCGAATTTTTCAATATCTCAAACCATGGCTCTAGTGCATGAATCATCCTCATGACCTTAGGCATATGATTCATCCACAACTCAACCTCATCTAGTGTAAAGATGCTAAAGAATGTAACACTTGAGCCCTCTGATTTGTAGCGTATATGCTATGATACTTCCGCAAAACATATAAACCGCAACCCCTTCCGGTTTTGAAGACATAGAATAGTGAACAATATCCTCTTCCTAGCGAGGACGGTACGAGAAGTCATCCTTTTGTTGAACCCTCCGCTCCATGTGCCAGTAAAGCCAACTACTATGCTATGCCAAGGTCAATTCAAGGCAGCATGGTTCTGTAAAGCAAACCATGCATTAATACGTGTTTCTATACTTCGAGAGACACAAACATGATAGTGATATTATAGGAATCTAACATATGTGAGACAGATTGCGGAGTATCCGCGATAAAGGGCGAGAAGCGACATAGATACTTTCTCAATGTAGCCCAAACTCTTCTTACTCGAATGAAGGTTCCTAAGACTTTCTAGAAGAAGCCATCTTGATCGTAAACTACTTAACTATTAGGGTTTTCATTGTTTGTGCTTAAGAAGGATGCCACTCCCTTATCTTTGCTTTACCTGCAAACCAAGGCTTTTCTCTTCATTGCTACATTTTTCATCGCTCTTCCTTTTCCATAATATTTACCCAACATATAAACTCTCTTATGTGCAATAAATGTGCCTTTTTAGAGTATTCTAGAACTCGAAAAGGATACATGTGTGACAATTTCATTACTCATCGCTAGTATGCCGACGATGATGTCCTTTTTTATTAAGCAGACCAGCTAGATCACTACTTTTGTTAATGACATCTTTCTTGAGTCCACGCCTCAACTCAAAGTCTACCAAAGGAGTAGCTTAAAAGTGTATCAGTGTATGAGTCTACCAAAGGAGTACCTTAAAAGTGTATGTCTATCTCTGAAGGTCAATAGAAAAATTTCAGAAAAAAAATCTGAATGTTCCAAAAAAAGTTTGCGTTTGTTGCCTAGAGTTCACTTAATTGCACCCATTCCAGGTGAGGAAAATTCATCTCGGCGGCAAGTTTCAAAGCTTATTGGCCATGGACAGTCGCAAACATTTTATTTTATTATATACTGTATGTAAGCCGCCTCTTCAAGAGGCAGCTTTGATTTTAGCTAATGACACATGTACAAGAGGTGGCTCCCTATCGATTTATTCACAGAAACAACAAGATGTGAAGCCACCTCTTCAAGAGTCAGCTTTGGTTTTAGCCAAAGCCGTCGCTTCGAGAGGCGGCTCTCATTGGTACCACAAACATAAGAAATCTAAATGCAAAGTCATTCTTGAAGAGGCAACTTACCTACAGTACATAATAAAATAAAATATTTGCGACCGTTTAGGGTAATAAGATTTGAGACTTACCGCTGGACGAATTTTCCTCCGTTCCCATCGATATCATCAAACCCTTTTACTAAAACCAATTCTTTCATATCAGATTTCTAGATATCACTTGGATTTGATCATTTTATGATCATTGAATATATAATCTACTATTATCGAAGTGAACATTTCGTCAATTCAAAATATATTCGGCCATTCTGTTTCGCTTATCGTTTCACTGATTGTAGCTTATGTAATCCAGAGCAAAAGATGGAAGAAGAAAGGACGAGAAGAGCTGACCATACGCGGAGGCGTGGAGGTCTCGAAGAGCAAGGCGTCGGGCTTATCCGCGAGGACGTGGGACTTGGTCCAGAGGCAGGTGAGCCCGCATCGGCAGTAGTAGATGTTGTCGAGATTGTCCGGGATCCAAGTCCAAGCCTTGACGAGGACGCTGACGTGGGGCGAGCCCGTTGGATTGGATTGGCAACTTGGGAGGTCTTGATCCTGTTGGAGGGCGGAGGCGTTGGGTGACCAATTGGAGTGCCTGGCCCTAAAGGCGGGGCAGCCCACCTCGGAGTCCCAGAGGGAGAAGGCGGAGTGGAGGCTGGTGAAGGCGACGGGGCGATTGTGATAAGCGGCGGAGGTGGAGATGGAGAGAGGGGAGGAGAGGGTGGGGAATTCGAGGAAGCGGGAGAAGAGGAGGAGGGTGAGGATGAAGGCGAGCATCGCTCCTATGTAGTTGCTCGGTCTTATGTGGAGGATCATGTAGGGTGTGTGTATTAGGTCGATGAGGAGCTGCCTGCCAATAGGAATGAATTGGCTGTGAGGGGGAAACGCTGCCTGTGGTGGGGAAGCCTTCACCGAGAGGAGATGGGAGGAGGCTCTGCTAGGAAATGGATCTCCGGTCAGTTACCTTTTGCGCTTCCCCTGCTACCCGCTATGCGTTTGCGAGTCAATACGTTCAACGACGGAGGAAGAAGACAGCCCGGGGTTTCTCTCGGGATAGTGCTCCGAGCGGTTAACTCGAGTATTCCGAGCTAGTTTCACACGGATTTACTAGATAGTACTTATTCCCAAACAGTATGACACCAGTTCAAGTATGGGGTTAAACCATCTCAAGGGAGATACCCCATATTTTCTCCTTCCGCATGGATCCTACTTTTTATCTTTTTAAAAAAATTAAATAAATCAATTCTCCATCATCAATTCCATCAAAAAATAATATATTATACCATCATATCATATAAAAATTATAAAATACTCCACTTCTACTCACTTTTTCAACCTCCAATACAATCACATCACAATAAATACTCACTTTTTCAAACTCCAATACAATCATATCACAATAAACCCACTTCTAACTCATCTCCTATTTAACCCTCTATCCAAACATCAAAACCCAAAAATGGGTTACCTGCTACCAAGTTAACCCACCTAAACCCACTATCCAAACACACCTGTATTTATTATATGAGATTAATGGGCAGCCAATATGGCTGCCCCGCGTTATTTATTTTCGATATTTTTTTTCAAAAAATATTATCATGCATACTCATCCCTATATCTCTTCTAAATGTCATTCGAATTTCGTTAAAAACGGAGACTTCTACGGCCTCAATCTAGACAGTCATTTTTTAACGATGACAAGATTTTTTAAATCGACACCATCTCGATGGAGACCGTAGGAGTCTCTGTTTCTGACAAAATTCGAATGGTATATAGGAAGGATACAGGGATGAATACACAAGGTGATATTTTAAAAAAAATAAAAAAAACCAAAATAGAGGGCAGGGCAGCCATATTGGAGGCAACCCCATTAAATCCTTGTTATATTTGTGATTGTAATATGTTATTCATGATATTTTTATTAGGTCACTGGAAATATTGTAACAAAGAAAAATATAGAGTTCATACAACTAGCTCCAATCAAGGAATGCAAAGGTAGAGATGAGTATAACGTAGAACCAAACGGAGCGAAAGGGTACATCCTAGATAGTCAGTTTTCCTGGAGTAAATGACAACCATGCTCGAGGAAAATTGGGCGTGCAGTAACAAGTAAAACGGATAAACCTTTTTTTTTGTTATTTATCTCAAAAAAAGTGATTTGCATTATATACTAAAAGGCCAAATTATCAAGAGCGGTTATCATGCGTAAGCAAGAGCATCAAGAAGCATATGTTGTATTCAAAGTTGTATTTAGACTTTAATTGGAAAGTCTATGTAATTACAATTGGCATTCAATTTGGTTTCAATTGGGAAACCAAATGGTTTGGAGGGAAAGTTGGGAATTCCCAAATTTGAAATATGGGAGTTTGGGTAGAAGTTTAGTCCCACACCGGGGAGAACTAAACTTTTTGGTGGACTTATGTATGAGTTCACACCCCAAGCTCTTGTAGCAATAGTAGAGAGGAGGAATGGAGGACCACACACACGCGCGCGCGCGCTCCGCTCCGTCTCCGGCTCGGGCTCGGGCTCGGGAGAGTCAATTCGGATCTCGATACTTTTGCTGTAGATTTCATTTGGTAAGTCGATTAAATTAATCGTGTACGATTAATTTGGTAAGTCGACTTAAATGGGAATTCAACTCGCCATTATGGGCGCGTTTTTTGGGATCTGAAAGGATGCGTTTTCGGGACGCATTTTTGGAAACCAAAGGTCGCGTTTTTAGGACGCGAGCCCCTCTATTTATATCCCTCACTCGACTCGGTTTTTCTTCACTCGCAAAAAAAACCTCTCTCACACCGTCTCTCTTTGGTTCTTCCTCTCGCGGACGATCGTCTTCCTCTTCTCCTCTCTCGGCTGCAGTTCTCTGAGGTACAATAGAGGACGATCCCGTTGGTGTGCGCCGACGACGATCGTGAACCGTCGTATCCTGGGAGCGGATCGCCAGTACCCTACGCATCGGTATTGTGGGGGCGATATCTTCTCTAAGGACAGTCCATTTTCATGGACGCTTCGGTGACTTCTAAACTAATCTCTGTTTTATTTTGCTTGCTGCAATACATTTATTACTTTACCCTTTCTGGATCATGCCCGTCTTTGTGTTTCCGTTCTTTTAATCGGTTCTTGTTTACATTGAATAATCGGATAATGATTGGGAAACATATGATTAATATGATTTTAATCTGTATCGTTTCTCTGTTAATTCATTTAGATCCGATTTTATACTGTTTGATGTATGAACTGGTAATCTTATTTACAACAATCTTAGAGAAGATATCCCGAACCGATTCTAGAATGTCGGAAACAATGTTTAAATCGAGGGTAGATATGACGGGTATGCCTGAAAAATTCGGTGGACAGAATTTTAAGCGTTGGCAACAACGCATGAGGATCTGGTTAACCACCATAGGGTTAATCTCGATGCTTGAAACCGACTGTCCTACGGTGGAGGCGGAAAACCCCTCACCCGATAGCCATAAGGCGCAATCTGCGTGGAAGGAACGCAACCGTATATGTCATGGTTGCATCTTGTTGGCTCTGTCCAAATGTTGTTTGACGTATATTGTTCATCCATGCAGACTGCGAAGGGGTTATGGGAAGATTTGGATCGGAAGTATAACACCGAAGATCTCGGTATTGAGAAATACTCCGTAGCCAAATTCTTGAAGTTTTCCATGGCCGAAGGGAAGTCTGTTTCTGAACAGGCACACGAGTTTTTACTCTTGCTCCATGGTCTAGAGGATGTCGAAATGAAACTTCCAGAGAAGTTTCAGGTCATGTGCATCATAGAAAAATTCCCCAAGTCATGGGAAGACTTCGGTATGACCCTGAAACATATGAAGGGGAAAATTTCTATGGATGACTTGATGGTGGCAATTGCCATAGAGGAGGAACACAGGAAACAAAAACCTGTGCTTCCTGTTGATATTCAGGCTAAGGTCAATCTTATGACCTCGAAGGGCAAAGATAAAAAGGGAAAGGATCCCAATAACAATAAAATGAAACCAAAGGGCAAGATCCAGAAAAAGGCAAAGAATAAGCCCTGTTGGCACTGTAATCAGGTTGGCCATTGGAAGAAGGACTGTCCGTCCTTGAAGGCTCAACCTAAGGCTACAGACGGGAGTCCACAAGTGAACATGATCACTATGGGACTCGGGGCTAGCGAGGGGTATGTCTCTGTAAAACCTGAACTATACCATATCTATGATCCAAATGAGTGGCTCGTGGATACGGGAGCCAATGTGAACATATGTTCTGACAGAACGTTATTTTCTTCTTATCAGACCTGCAGCGGTGGGACTGTGAAGATGGGGAACGATTCTGCAGCCAGGGTGCTAGGGTCGGGACAAGTCAACTTGAGGTTCTCCTCTGGACGAGTCTGGACGTTGCACAGGGTGCTGCATGTTCCTGACATCAAGAAGAATGTGTTATCTGGCTCCATCTTAGTTAGAAATGGTTTTGAATTGAACTTTAAATGTAATAAAGTTGTTATTCTAAGACATGATGTCTTTTATGGAAAAGGTTATTTGGCTGACTTTGACTTGTTATTTAGAATTAGATGTGATTCAGTAAATATTAATGAATTGAATGTTTTGAATGCTGAATGTTCTAGTTCTGTGTCTCAAGTTGTGAATAATCTTGAATCTTGTGATTTGTGGCATGGTAGATTGGGTCATGTAAATCTAAATTCGATTAAAAGGATGATGAATTTAGAATTGATCCCTAAACACACAATTGATAAAACTCAAAAATGTGATATATGTGTGCAAGCAAAGACACCTAGGAAGTCTTTTCAGTCTGTCTCTAGAGATAGTGAGATCTTAGATCTAGTGCACACGGATATCTGTGAGTTTAATGGTGTGTTGACCCGAGACAATAAGAAATACTTTATCACCTTTATAGATGATGGCAGTAGATACTGCTATGTATATCTAATGAAAACTAAGGATGAAGTCTTAGAGAAATTTCTTATCTTTAAGAATGAGGCTGAGACACAAACAAGAAAAGTGCTTAAACGCCTTAGGTCAGATAGAGGAGGTGAATATACCTCTAACTTATTTGATGAACAATGCAAATCTTTTGGCATAGTTCATGAAGTTACGACCCCATATTCACCGCAATCAAATGGGATAGCAGAACGGAAAAATAGAACCTTAACTGACATGATCAATGCTCTCCTACAGAGTTCTGGACTTCCAACCTATATGTGGGGAGAAGCCTTGAATACGGCTTGCCATATTCTGAATAGGGTGCCTCCAAGACATATGGAAAAGTGTCCCTTTGAACTTTGGAGAAAAAGGAAACGAAGTTTAAGATATCTCAAAGTGTGGGGCTGTCTCACTAAGGTTTTATTCCCAGAACACAAGAGAAAGAAACTTGGTCCTAAAACTGTTGATGCGGTCTTCTTAGGTTACTTGGAAAATAGCTATGCATATAGGTTCTTGGTAATTCGGTCCGAGATACCGGGCATAGATGTCAACACTATTGTTGAACTCCGTGATGCTACCTTCTTTGAGGATGTCTTCCCATTGAAGACTGGGATTCCTCAGAATCTGACCATTGAGGGCGCCTCCACATCAGGATCTATTCCAGACCAAGTGGAAAGGATATCGAATGTGAGGGTTGAGACTCAACCTGAACCCAATGATCTTTCTGAAGAGAATGAGCCAAGGAGGAGTAAAAGACCTCGGATAGCCAAGGATCTGGGTAGCGACTTTGTTGTCTACCAGATCGAGGGTGATCCACCAAATTACAAGGAAGCCATGACTTCATCCGAAGCAAAACAATGGAAGGAAGGCATCAAATCTGAGATGGATTCCATTATGGCTAATGGAACTTGGGAGTTGGTTGATTTACCCAAAGGGTGCTCTACTATTGGGTGCAAGTGGGTGTTTAAGAGAAAGCTTAGACCTGACGGATCAATTGAAAAATATAAAGCCAGATTAGTTGCCAAGGGCTTTAGGCAAAAGGAAGGTATCGATTATTTTGATACCTATTCCCCTGTGACTAGGATGACCACAATCCGGATGCTCATAGCATTGGCATCTGTATATGATCTCTCTATCCACCAGATGGATGTGAAGACCGCCTTCTTGCATGGCGATCTTGAGGAAGAGATCTATATGGATCAACCTGATGGGCTTGTGACTCCTGGGAATGAGGGAAAGGTTTGCAAGCTTGTCAAATCCCTTTACGGATTGAAACAAGCACCAAAGCAGTGGCATGAAAAATTTGACAAAACCATTTTGTCATGTGGCTTTAAGATTCATGAATCCGATAAATGTGTTTATTCCAAGGTGAAAGGTGATGAGTGTATTGTCTTGTGCCTATATGTTGATGACATATTGTTGTTTGGATCACATATATGGATTATTAATGAGACTAAGGCATTCTTGAGTAGCAAGTTTGAGATGAAGGACATGGGTGTTGCTGATGTGATCTTGGGACTCAAATTGACAAGGTCAGTTGATGGGATTGTAGTTTCTCAATCTCACTATGTTGAGAAGGTACTTGAGAAATTTGGATATCAAGATTGCAAAGTTGTAAGCACTCCTTTTGATTCATCCAAAACGCTATTTAAGAATAAAAGTGGAGTACCTGTAGCCCAGCTAAGGTATTCACAAGTGATAGGAAGTTTAATGTATCTTGCAAATTGCACGAGACCTGATATTTCATTCTCGGTTGCAAAGCTGAGTAGATACACTAGCTGTCCTGACCGTACTCACTGGGAGGCTCTGGATCGAGTACTGAAGTACTTGAAGGAAACTATTTCTCTTAGTTTGCATTATGGTAGACATCCATCTGTACTAGAAGGATACAGTGATGCAAGCTGGATAGGGAAAATAGAGGAGTCTGGGATTAATGGTGTTACAGGGTATGTATTTACCCTTGGAGGCGGTGCAGTCTCCTGGAGGTCTGTGAAGCAGACCATTCTAGCTCGATCTACTTTTGAGGCCGAGTTGTGTGCTTTGGACACCACTGGAATTGAGGCTGAATGGCTAAGGGAACTTCTGTCTGAAATTCCCATGATAGGTCAGCCTGTTCCTGCGATCTCGGTACATTGTGATAATATGACCACAATTGCCAAGATCAAGAGTTCAAAGTTCAACCAGAAAACAAGGAGACACATACAAATCAGACTTAAGACGTTAAGGGATTTGGTGTCTCGAGGAGTGTTGGCTGTGGATTTTGTAGGATCCAAAGACAACACGGCAGATCCGTTGACTAAGGGACTTAATAGATCTTTAGTCCTAAAGTCTAGGTTTGGGATAGGACTGAGACCCATTGGGAGTTCCTCTACAGTAGCAACCCAACCTATCTGAGTGGAGATCCCACAAAGTAGGTTCAATGTGGTAATAAAAGCTGTTTGGAGAACTGGTTGACACTCTAACTTTAATGCGTAAGCATGAGTGTCTTATCCCTGAAAGCCTGAGTGTCATTTAAGCTGCAAGTTTAGGAAGAGCGTAGGCTCTGAATGGGTTCAAGCCTTAGGGCAGGATGTTAGCAGTGCATCCTTGGAGAACGCCACCTATGTGAGTGTTACTGTGGGCCGCAGTTAAAGGAAGAGGGTCTTTCCTAAACACACTCATGAAACAGGATAAGGGTGCATGGCCTTTAAGAGTACCAACCCTGAAGATTGTACCAAGAACAACGCTTTGTTGTTTCTACCGTACACTTTAACACCAAGGTCTGAAGTTCAAGACGTAGTTCACTTCGTTCCTGTTAAAGTGAAAGTAGTAAACTCAGGTAGAGGTTCAAACCGGAAGGTACCTTTACTGAAAGCAAAGTGTGGGCAGCCGAAAGAAGTCTTTTAAATCCTTTTGAATCTCTTTTTCAAATTGGTGAATTCGTGGGGGATTGTTGTATTCAAAGTTGTATTTAGACTTTAATTGGAAAGTTTATGTAATTACAATTGGCATTCAATTTGGTTTCAATTGGGAAACCAAATGGTTTGAGGGAAAGTTGGGAATTCCCAAATTTGAAATATGAGAGTTTGGGTAGAAGTTTAGTCCCACACCGGGGGGAACTAAACTTTTTGGTGGACTTATGTATGAGTTCACACCCCAAGCTCTTGTAGCAATAGTAGAGAGGAGGAATGGAGGACCACACACGCGCGCGCGCGCTCCGCTCCGCTCCGTCTCGGGCTCGGGAGGATGCGTTTTCGGGACGCATTTTTGGAAACCAAAGGTCGCGTTTTTAGGACGCGAGCCCCTCTATTTATATCCCTCACTCGACTCGGTTTTTCTTCACTCGCAAGAAAAACCTCTCTCACGCCGTCTCTCTTTGGTTCTTCCTCTCGCGGACGAACGTCTTCCTCTTCTCCTCTCTCGGCTGCAGTTCTCTGAGGTACAATAGAGGACGATCCCGTTGGTGTGCGCCGACGACGATCGTGAACCGTCGTATCCTGGGAGCGGATCGCCAGTACCCTACGCACCGGTATTGTGGGGGAGATATCTTCTCTAAGGATAATCCATTTTCATGGACGCTTCGGTGACTTCTAAACTAATCTCTGTTTTATTTTGCTTGCTGCAATACGTTTATTGCTTTACCCTTTCTGGATCATGCCCGTCTTTGTGTTTCTGTTCTTTTAATCGGTTCCTGTTTACATTGAATAATCGGATAATGATTGGGAAACATATGATTAATATGATTTTAATCTGTATCGTTTCTCTGTTAATTCATTTGGATCCGATTTTATACTGTTTGATGTATGAACTGGTAATCTTATTTACAACAGCATATTGGTGCATGCTCATCTATAACTCTATTTAAAGGTGGGTTTTCTTGCCATCGTCTGACACGTGTCACAGTCCTTTGCATTTCTTCCTGTGTGTTACAATTTCTTCGTAATTTCTCCCCGCTGACTTTTATTCTTGCTTCCTGTTATTGCCAAATTAATGCGATTAATGCGACATTCTTTTTTACGTATTGCATTTTCCGTTGCCTTGCAATTTATTTTTTCCCAGCTGTCGTGCTCGGTTTCTCCCCGGTGTCTACAGCTACAGCTGTCAATTTAGCCCACCTTTCCAGTTTCCGGTTCTTTCGCATTAATTCCCGTTAGGCGTCCTTTTTTTAGCATGCATGTTTGCCTTCGCCAGCTGTCGAGCGCTTCTCCCATTTTCCCCCATTTAATGCCTCGTGTATGTAAAGTAATCACCCGTGTTTCCAGCTGTTGCCTTACCTTCTCTCACCGCCTTTTGATTTCCGCTTCTTCCATATTAATAACGTCCTCTTCTTCAAATTTCACTCTTTCCCCTCTCAGTCGGTGTTCCTCTTTCTCCTTTATACTCGGTTGATCTCCTTCCGGTGCAAATCTTCACTTCCGACGAAAGTGCGTGCCTACCTTCGTCTTAAGCTTCTGTTGTGACATCGTTGGCTATCACGTTGCTCCTGCCTTCATATCTATCTCCAAGTATGTTCTTATTGTGTTCTTAGGAATTCCATTTTGTGATTTAGGGTTTTCGATATTCGAGTTGCTCTCTTTAATCTTCTCTATTTTGTTGATTTAAAGTTCTGTAAGGTGTTCTTGAACTTCTTTCCCATCGTCGACTTTGCTTCGGTTGAAGGTATGGCTCACATATCTTTCTCGCTTATTAATTTCTCTGTTGATATATTTTTCCATATTTGGGGTTTTTCTGTATTCGATTTGTGAATTTCTTTCCGTCTCTTAGGACTTGGTACTTATTTAAATGCTTCTCCTCTGCTATGTTTCATGTAGTGGGTTTTTTTAAGGACCGATTTGATAACTTGCGCATTTCCATTAGAAAAGAAAATGTTTTGATTAACAAATATCTGGTTGTTTGTTCTTCTACTGTTTATCTCTGATATTGATTTTGTAAAATAGTGACCAAAAGTTTAGTTTTGCCCCCTATTCATTGATAATGTTAGCAACTGGTAGTGTATACACTACTCTAAAAGATGTTTCTACCGTGCTGTTAGGTTTTTCATTAAAAAACTGCCTACTTGATTTCCCTAAATCTATGTTAAAATATAAATTGGGCACACTTCTAATCCTCAAGTTACTCTATAAGTTTATGTGTGTTATTGGTATAGTATTAAAAATATACTTTGTTATTTTCCCTTTTGGTTAGTTTAATATACCCTCTTTTTAGTTTCCCGAAAACTTATGCTTTTCCTCCACAATGAATCGATATATTGGACTTTTTTGAAAATTCCTTGAGATCTACTTTATAGTTTCTATAAAATTAAAACCACAACTCAAATAGGTAATTATTCAGTAATGATCTTTGCATTACTATTGTTTGTCTTCGTATTATTGTTGTGTTTTTTCAAAACTGAAGATATGTTGGTGGATTTTAATTGCATATTTAAATTACGTTAAGAAGTACATGGTTGGTTTGTTCCTGTGGTGGCTATTCATCCCAAACCTTATATATATACATATATACATATATATACACGTTTATATATATATATATATGTGTGTGTGTGTGTGTGTCAATGCCTTAGTTTTGTTTTAGGCTTTATATATAGGCATTACTATTGTTTGTCTTCGTATTATTGTTGTGTTTTTTTCAAAACTGAATATATGTTGGTGGATTTTAATTGCGTATTTAAATTACGTTAAGAAGTACATGGTTGGTTTGTTCCTGTGGTGGCTATTCATCCCGAACCTTATATATATATACATATATGTATATATACACGTGTATATATATATATGTCAATGCCTTATTTTTTTTTAGGATTTATAGATAGATTATGATTTCCTTTAATAGATATTGCATCCTTTGTTTATGTTTGATATTGATTTTGTGTAACAAGCAAAGATTTAGTTTCACCCCCTTCATTGACAATATTAGCAACTGGTAATGTATAAACTAATCTACAATATGTTTCAAGTGTGCTGTGCTTTAGGTTTTTTCCAACTAACTAATTGCTTTCCATAAATCTACAAGATGGCAAATATTAATTCTTTTAATTATTGACATGGCTTTCGTAGTTCAAAAGTAAAAACATTATATATTTCATTGTTGCATTTATAGGAAAAAGTTATATTCTTCTTTTGTCGCTTGAAAAAGTTATATGGCCTTTAAGGCATAATGCTTGCCGTTATTCCTTATTTCTTAGATATCGCCTTTAAGACGATAATGTTCCAAATTAGTACAAGTTTTTTTTAAATTCAGCCGATGTGCATTCATTTTGAATCAGACTACTAATTTGAATTTTGCACTCCGAATAAACAATAGATATTTTTTATTGTTAGAACATCTCATCATTATTGTTGATTTGTATTATGATGCAGATGGCATAAGAGTGTAATTTTGAATTCAGATATCATCTTGATTTCCATTGGATTTCTATTGGATTTTCCACCATATATTTAGTTTATGTCGTTGATAGTCGATGGTCTCTTTTCCAGGTATAGCATTTACGTGGGTAAAAAGCTTCATCAGGTAATTTTACTATTAAATTGACAAATTTAATTTATATGTTTCTGTTTGATCCATTTTTCTGCATTTTGGTTTGTATTATTGATATTTCGACTTTATATCTTTACGAAGTAGCTTACCTTATCCTGCATATCTCCTATTAGTTTATGCAATCATAATTACATGAGAAATAACCTCTGTTTATAACATGGATATGAAGGCAACTTGAACGTGTGTAAAAAAGCTTCAACAGGTAATTTTACTATTAATTTAACAGATGTAATTTATTTATTTCTGTTTGATCTATTTTGCTGCATTTTGGTTTCTGCTATTGACATTTGGACTTTATATCTTTAGGAATTGCCTCACCTTGTCCTGCATATCTCATGTTAGTTTATGCAATCATAATTACTTAAAAGATAACATCTGTTTTTAACATGGATATGAAGGCAACTTGCAAGTATAATCGATTTCGACGCAAAGAAATAATGAAAAGAAGGAAAAAAGAAACATTTGGTGGAATTGATATATTAGATCAAGGAAATTTACCTCTAAATAATAAAATAATTAGCCATGTAAGTAACGTCACAAATATGACAACAAGAGATGTTTTTAGAAGTAATAGATGTCATCGTATGCATGCAATTAATGAAAAGAAGAGGAAGAGAAGTTCTTTGATTTCAGGTATGCCATATGTTGGTCAAAATTCTTACCGAAATTTTTCTACCACCACTAGAACGTTCGAATGTTCGTCTAATATTGATTCTTCTGAGGATTTCCATCGAACTGATAATATTAGTTTAGATGTCAGTAATATGGCGGAATGTTCTTACCGTTCTCAAGCTGCATATATAGAAGGTTTGTCTTTAACAAACATTTAGTAATTTGTAAATTATGTAGACATTAATAGGAAAAAATGTTGATTGTCTTTTTTTAATTTTGTAGTTTTGGATCTTGGTCCACCAGAATGCATATGTGCATATTGTGGAGCAATTTTTTGGAATGCTGAATGTCTTAAAAAAACTAAATACAAGAACAATCTGATTTTCCCATTGTGTTGTAATAAAGGCAAGATTAGACTTAATAAGTTGCCTCCTACACCACTTTACCTTGATATTTTACTTGATAAAAATAATGGAACTTCTTCTACACACTTTACAGAAAAGATACGAATTTACAACTCTTTATTTGCCTTTACTTCTATGGGAGCAAAAATTGACCATCATATTAACAAATCTCGTGGACCTTATGTGTTTCGTGTATCTGGACAAAATTACCATCGTATGGTTCGTTGCTACCAAAAACTGGTGAAATTCCAAAATTTGCACAATTATATATATATTTGATACTGAAAATGAAATTTCAAATAGAATGAATGCATTGTCTAATGTCGAGGAAATATCTAATTTAAATGTTAATATTGTTATTGAATTAACTAAAATGTTAGATGAAATAAATTCAATAGTTAAGGTTTTTAGAATGATGAAAAATCGCATTGCTAATGGATGTAGTGAATCAATGTACTTGAGAATAAGTGTTTCTAGAGGTGTTGATAAGACACCTTACAGTTTACCAACTGTGTCAGAAAATGCCGGGTTGGTTGTAGGAGATTTTGGAAGCAGTGACAGAAATCGAGATATTATTATAGAAAATAAATGTGGGGAATTAAAAAGAATAAGTGACTTACACCCATCTTTCATGGCTATGCAGTACCCATTGTTATTCCCTTATGGTGAAGATGGTTTTAGTATTGGAATTAACTATTCGACTGAGGGTAGACATAGTAATATAAAAAGAAAATATGTTACTATGAGAGAATTTTATTCTTACCGATTGCAACAACGACTCAGTGATGGTAAAACTTTGATTAGAGGCGGTCGTTTGCTACAACAATATATTGTTGATGCTTACTGTTGCATCGAGGAAGATAGATTGTATTTTATAAGACAAAATCAAAAACAATTACGTTCTGAAATATATCAAGGTATAAGGGATGCTATAGATAAAGGAGATAATGAAGGAAGTTCAATTGGTAAACGAGTAATTTTACCTGCGAGTTTTACCGGTGGTCCTTGATATATGATGCAAAATTATCAAGATGCTATGGGAATATGTAGATTTTTTGGACATCCTAATCTATTTATAACATTTAGTTGCAATGCAAAATGGAAAGAAATAAAAAATGCTTTAGAAATTATACCCGGACAGAAAGCTGAAGACCGACCAGATATAGTATGCAGAATTTTTAAGCTTAAACTAATTGATCTTATAAGACATATAAAGACACTAAAAGAATTTGAGAAAATAATTGCAGTGTTGTATACAATAGAATTTCAGAAGAGAGGGTTGCCTCATGCACATATTTTAATATGGCAACAAAAGGATTCATTTGATAATCAAATGACAATAGATGCTATTATAACAGCAGAAATCCCATGTAAAGAAATAGATCCTCAGTGTTATGATATTGTGTCACAATTTATGATGCATGGTCCATGTGGAATTCAAAATTCTAAATCACCTTGCATGAAACAAGGAAAATGTACAAAATTATATCCTAAGTTGTTTAACAGTGAAACATTTATAGATGAACATGGTTTTGCAACTTACCGGAGACGAAATAACAACAAAACAATCATAAAAAATGGAGTAATTCTGGATAATAGATTTGTGGTCCCTTACAATAGAAATTTAATTATAAGATATCAAGCTCACATTAACATGGAATGGTGTAATCAATCCAGAGCTATTAAGTATTTGTTTAAATATATCAACAAAGGTCCAGATAGAATTCGGGTTGTATTAGAAAGCTATCCCAGAAGTAAAGATGCATCCATGAATATTGAAGAACCAATAGATGAAATAAAAGAGTACCTTGATTGTAGATATATATCTTCCTACGAGGCAATTTGGAGAATTTTTCAATTTCCAATCCAATTTCGTGATCCTGCCGTTGAGAGACTTATGATACATTTACCATTGGAAAACAATGTGACTTTTAGATGTGATGAACATTTACATGATGTCTTACAAAAAGATAGCTCTAAAATTACAATGTTTACCTCTTGGATGAATACCAATATATGTTCAACGGAAGCAAGAAGATTAACTTATGCTGAATTCCTCAAATATTGGGTATGGAATAACAAGGAAAGAACATGGAAAAAAAGAAAACAAGGTAGATGTATAGGTAGAATTGTATACGTACATCCTAATTCCGGAGAATTATATTATATGCGGATGTTATTAAATATTGTTAAAGGTTGTAGGAATTTTGAGGAAATTAAAACTATTGATGGTGTTCCATTTGATACTTATCAAAATGCTTGCAATGCCCCTGGCCTCTTAGGTGATGACAAAGAATGGTATGGAGCTATAGAGGATGCTTCCCATTGGGCAACGGCTAATGCAATGAGACATTTATTTGCAACATTATTAATACATTCTAAAGTTGGAGATCCGAATAAATTGTGGAATAATGTTTGGAATCTACTTTCAGAAGATTTTGCATATATATATATATATAAATCTGAAAATTGTAATATAAATATCCCTGAAGACAACTACAAGGTGTTTGCCTTAAATGAAATAGAAAAAATTTTGAATCGAAATTCCTATTCTCTTTCAAATTTCAATATAGTTATACCAATAACAAACAATAATGATTATACAACAAATAAGTTGCTTCTTGAAGAAATTAGTTATAATATCGAGGAATTAAAGGATGAATTCTCTAGAAATATTGATTCTCTAAATTCTGAACAACTTGAAATCTATAATAGTGTTATTAATTCTGTTGAGAAAAATAACGGTGGATTGTTCTTTGTTTATGGACATGGTGGTACTGGAAAAACCTTTTTATGGAAAATTATTATCTCGAGGTTACGTTCTGAAGGAAAAATAGTTCTTGCTGTAGCTTCTTCTGGTATAGCTTCATTATTATTGCCTGGAGGTAGGACAGCACATTCACGGTTTAAAATTCCACTTAATGTAGATGAGAATTCCACCTGTCAAATAAAAAAAGGCACAGATTTAGCTAAACTAATAGAAAAAACAAATCTTATTATCTGGGATGAAGCTCCTATGAATCATAGACATTGTTTTGAAGCACTGCATCGAAGTTTATCAGATATTACAATAACAAAAATTTCGAATGAAAATGAAATACCTTTTGGAGGCATCACCGTTGTATTAGGTGGTGATTTTAAACAGATACTACCCGTAGTTAGCCATGGCCGTAGGCAGGACATTGTAAATGCTGCTATCAATAGATCTAATTTGTGGAAACACTGCACTATTTTCAAGTTATCTAAAAATATGCGTTTGTTGAATGATAGATTTATTGATGAGACATCAAGATTACTGACAGTCAACTTTGAACAATGGCTTTTAGATATAGGAAGTGGAGTAATACCTACTATTAAGAAAGATGAAAATGAAGATGAACCAACATGGATAAAAATTCCTGAGGATTTATACATCGATTCTTGTGAAATAAACATGCATGATTTTTTCCTGAGTATATACGAAAGTTTTGTAAGCAAGTTCGATAATGTTGAATATCTTAGTGAGCGTTGCATAATTACACCCACAAATGTTGTTGTTGATGAAATTAATGATTATATGTTATCCTTAGTACCAACAGACGAAAAGCTTTATATGAGTTGTGACTCACTTGTGAAGAATTCCAATAGTCAGTATGAAGCAGATTTACTTTATCCTGTAGAGTTTCTTAACTCTTTGGTTTTTAATGGTGTACCTGATCATATTTTAAAGCTAAAAATTGGTGCACCAATAATGTTGTTACGAAATATTGATCAAAGTAATGGATTATGTAATGGTACAAGATTGTTAATAAATCAGTTAACATCTAAAATTATAGAAGCAACGATCATTAATGGTGATAACAAAGGGACAAAAGTCTATATTCCTAGAATTACTTTTGAAATAAAAGAAACTAAATGGCCATTTACATTACAACGAAAACAATTCCCCATTAGAGTTTGTTATGCTATGACAATAAACAAAAGTCAAGGACAAACGTTAACGAGAGTTGGTTTGTATCTACCTGTGCCTGTTTTCTGCCATGGTCAACTTTATGTTGTTGTTTCTAGAGTCACATCAAGAAAAGGTTTACGAATTTATGTACCCAATGATGATCCAAAATTCATTGGTTATACGAAAAATATTGTATACAATGAAGTGTTTGAGAATTTGCCGTAAGTTAGAAGGTTTGTTTATTACTTTATTACTGACATTCACATAAATTATCTGCATTTCATATAATGTCAACCTATTTTTGTAGTTATGTTTTAAAAAACTAAAATATATTAAATAGGCTATTACTTTATATAGAACTCTTAATTTACATAATTTTGCAAGAAATTTGAATTTCCAATACATTTAATGCATATTTTTCTGATTATTAATTCTTTTAATATTTCTTTGTTACTCCTACTGCAGGAACACGTATTATCATGGACTTCAAACATCTGTCTGATTTGCATCTATCAAGAGGAACATTTAAGATTAGAGTACGTGTGATCCGACTTTGGCATTCGACCAACCCCAACATGAATGATGAAGTCATGAGTGTAGATTTTATCATCATTGATGACATGGTATTCTTCATTTTACTCGATCTTTATAGAAAATTTATTATACATAGTTTGTTATCTTACGTCAAGCAAAAGATTTTGTTATATCAATTGCTGTTAAACATACTGCCTACAGTGATAACCGTTTAGATCTGACATAAATATTGCATCTAATTTGTTCTTTCTTTAATTATTTGCTGAAGATTTTTAACATAATACTCATTCTTTATAGAAAATTTATTGTTCTTAATTTGCTATCCACATCAATTAGAAGATTTTGTTATATGAATTTTTCTCTAACATTTTGCCTACGTTGCTAACCATTTAGATCTGACATAAATATTGTGTTTAATGTGTTTTTGCTTCGTTTATTTATTGCAGATTTTTTTTACTCTTCTTCCTGTTGCTAACTGTTAGTGTCGCTAATTCTTCTACTCTAGGATAACACAATGCAGGCAACAATACGGAGCCAAGATGCGGATTATTTTAAAGGACAATTACATGAAGGGAATATTTACATTTTCACGGGTTTTATTGTTTGCCCAAACAGACAAACCTTTCGAGTTGTTCCAAGCAATTTAATGATTAGATTTACAAGGTCAACATCTATAGTGCACATTTCACAAGATATCGAATCATTGCCACGACATAAGTTCCATTTTGTAGAATTTAACGAAATTCCAACAAGGATCAATAAGGACCTGGACTTAACCGGTATGCGAATAATTTTCTTTAATATTTAATTTCTTCATTCCTTTTAATATCTCTGACTCCTTAAATTTTATAAGATGTGGTGGGACACATATTATCTGTCAGTAGGCTTGGCAACACATACGTGAAAAACACATTGACTAGGAAAAAAAATATAGAAATACAAGATCTCAGGTTAGTTTTTACCAACAATTTTAAATAAAATTTCATAACTTCTACTTTGTGGTGGTAAGTTCGAATAGTATTCTTCCTAATACACTTTTCTTTTCTCATTTATATAGTGATAATAAATTACTGGTCACATTGTGGGGAAAGATTGCAGATGCCTTTCCGGAAAATCTTATATTAAGCAAATCCCAGCCTGTTATTGTTGTGTTCGCCGGCATGACTGTTAGGACTTTCATGGGTATAGTATTCTTCGACTTCCTTTTACATGAGCAATAAATGATATAGCTAATAATCTATAGAATTTAATTTATTTCTTGCATTACAGGCCAAACATGTCTTTGCTCTTCATCAGCAACAAGGTTTTATCTTGATATCGACATTCCAGAAGTTCAAAAGTTTCAGGAGAGGTAAGTATTTTATGAGTAAACTTTGTTTCATTTATTTTTTAAGCTTCACAAGTAACCATATATCAAAGTACGGTTGTGTAGTTTATCATTTCTAATAATTACTTTTTTATAACATCGACCACTTGAAGTGACAACATTGATGTCCAGTGACTATTTCACAACTCTGAGTCCCTCTGAAGAATTCCTCGACAATAAAAAAACCATCGCCGAATTGGAGATTTTGGATCCAAAGTTGTACCAGGTTGTTATTCCATAATTGTTTTCTAAAAATAATTATATTTGCCTTATTCTAACTTACTATGGTTTTATATTTTAGAATAAAAGATTCACATGCAGAGCTAGGATAGTAGATATTGATGCTTCCGATGGATGGTGGTACAATTCATGTAATCAATGTAAAGCCGCATTGAAAGAATTTGAAAATAAGTTTTGGTGTGATAGGTGCTGCATAGTGGAAGGCTTTCCATTACCATGGTAGAATTCACACATTAAATATGCTAAAAATTTACCTTACTGTTAAATTAAACATGTTCTAACACTATTAAATTTATCAGGTATAAATTAACTGTCATTGTTCAAGATGAGACGAGTTTTGCATCATTCATAATGTTTGGAACCTTGGTAGCGGATCTTATAGGAGTATCTTGCTTGAATCTAACCTCAAATCAAAAGCAGGATAGATTGGGCTTTCCTCCTATATTTCAAGGATTGATTGGCCAGACATTTAATTTCAGAATAACTTTAGGTTTCCGTGCTAGTAGAAAGAAAGCTCAAGCCAAAATAGTTAAAATTATCCCTGATTCTGCAGCAAGTGGTCAACATACAGATGGTACTTTAAATTTTTAAACATAGTTCCAATATTTCTATGCTTATACTGAATCTAGCATAACTATTTTTCCTAAAAGAACTACACAGTACTTATGGCGGCTCGATTTCTCATGTTGAATCGAGAGTATCCCTAGGAAAGAAGGAGATATCATGTGATCCACAAGACAGTTCAGTTAACCCCTACTTTTTTTCATGTTTGTAACTATAATATATAACTTTATTTCATAAATTTCTAGATCATAGTAAAAGACCAACAATTTATTTCTCTCGGTTTCATTAGAAATCGTAAAGACGATGACAAAAGGAAACAATCTTTTGAAATTTCACTGGACAAGCCAGAAGAAAGAGAAGCCAAGCTCCCTCAAAAAATGTAATACTATTAAATATTTGCTGCATATTTATTCTTCCATGTATATATAAAAATTTAACTTGACATGTCTTGCCATTTCAGGTAATCAGCATCATGTTCCAAATGTTTATTTTTTGTTTAAGCACGTTTCTGCTCCTTTCCTCTATGAAATCTGCATGTATGTTTTTGTAAATAAGAAAACTTCTACTCTGTAAAACATGGCTAACGTTTGTGATTATTTTTTGCTAAAATATATCTGTAAATAAGAAAGTACTTCATAGCTAATATGTCTGCTTCTTGGATACAACTATCACAACCCTTTTTTCCTGCTAAAAAATATCTATCCTACTTCCTAATTTCTATTTAATATTATGTGCTTCTGATAATAATGTTACCATTTCAGGTAATCAGCATCATGTTTCAAATGTTAGTGTTTTCTTTAAGCAGGCTTGTGTTCCTTCTATCAATTCTGCATGTATGTTTTTTTAAATAAAAAAACTTGCTCTCTGAAAAAATATGGCTAATGTTTCTGATTCTTTTTTGGTAAATTTTGTCTGTAAATAAGAAAATACGTCATATCTAATATATTTGCTTCTTGGTGCAACTATCTGAAGACTTTTTAAGGCAAAAAATATTTATTAGACTTCCTACTTTCTCTGTAATATTCTATACTTATGATATTTATGTCCATTCAATTTTCATGTAGTCTAGAATTGTCCTGATGTATAATATTTGCCATTGCTTTAATTCTTATTCTTTTTTGGTAAATTTTGTCTGTAAGTAAGAAAATACTTCTTATCTAATATATTTTCTTCTTGGTGCAACTATCTGAAGCCTTTTCATGGCAAAAAAATATCTATTAGACTTCCTACTTTCTCTGTAATATTCTATACTTATGATAATTATGTCCATTCAATTTTCATGTAGTCTAGAATTGTCCTGATGTATAATATTTGCCATTGCTTTAATTATTCTTAGTGTCTTTTAAGAATGATTTCTTCTTATCTCTTAATATTCCACATTCCATATCATGTATCATGTAATGTTGTAACAAACTAAAGTTCCCTCTCCTTCTGTTAATCAGCTCTCCATATATTTTTTCTGTTAAAAAAATGTCCCTTCACTGAATGCAGAAAATACTTAACTGTTTGTTAGAATATTGATTACATTTATCTGGTAGAAAAATTATACTTCAAAGCTACTGTATTTGTCTGTAACTACCTTTTATATTCAACTTTTTTCCCGACACTTCCTAACAGTTGGTTACAAGAAAATGAAATGCTTGAGATGTTGTGGCAATTTAGGACGTCTTGGAAGGAATCAAGTTACAAATTTGCCAACTATTTATATACTGGAAATTTTTTAATCCTTCCGAGGAACCAATTTGCAGACTTTCAAGCATATCATTGTGGTATGGTATTTGCATATTGTGTATATGAGCCTTTACTAAATATATATTTTTCTAAATTTTAATTAACTTTTTCTCCTGCCCAAGGTATTAGGTGTAACTTCTTTCTTTTATAAGAGGCAATGATTACACTTCCTAACAATTGGTTACAAGAAAATGAAATGCTTGAGATGTTGTGGCAATTTAGGATGTCTTGGAAGGAATCAAGTTAAAAATTTGTCAACTATTTATATACTGGAATTTTTTGAATCCTTCCGAGGAACCAATTTGCAGACTTTCAAGCATATCATTGTGGTATGGTATTTGCATATTGTGTATATGAGCCTCTACTAAATATATATTTTCCTAAATTTTAATTACCTTTTTCTCCTGCGCAAGCTATTAGGTATAACTTCTTTCTCTCCTGAGACTATAAGGATTGAGTTACTTATTCCTTCTAAACATTATTGCTTGGGTTTGCTTCTGGTTTATTCGCTATTGCACCTAATGATTGTTTGCACAATTCATTCGGTTTGGTTCCGGTGTATTATACACATTTATTTTCATCCTAACTACCATGTTGGTTATCCTTCAGATCAAATCAGCTATCAGTAATAAACTTCTCTCCAGGTATATTCATAATGGCTCTTACCCCACTTTAAATTTTCATATTTGAGTTAGAATTAATAATAAGCCGAGTTTTATTTCATTTATTTTCGTTTTTCATCGATTTTATTAACTTTCTTATTGGGAGTATGATGCCTGCCAGTTTCTAACTGTTTTGATAGGGGGCCCGATGTCGTAGGTATGGTATCTTTTCTTTTTTGCTTTTTCTTTCCACGTTTGCCAAAAAGATTACTCAACCCAGCGTTGAACTGCTCTTCTTTGATTCATGTTAATTTGTGAGATGTGATTGAATTTGACAATTTCACATATCTCACTTTTTTTGATTTTATATGACTTCGAAGCACACTGGTTTATTTCTGTACAATCCTATCGTCTACAGCTATATAGATGATATTTTTCCCAATCGTGATTTCCTTTTAATAATAATAAAAATCCTTCTTAATCCCAGCAGAGAAAATCATACCATATATTCGTTTTACTATTTCCGAGTTTAAAATTGAAATTGTAATATTGGTGATAGGCTTTACTTAATTACTGCATTATCAGATGTTATGTTCTAGGTAGATCTGAGAGGAATTTGATTGTAATGCTTCCATCCCATCAATAGTTGTATGAAATAAATATTCTCCCGTTGCATATATGTTTTTTAGTAGCAGAGCCCACTTTGTCTAAATGATGAAACTACCAAAGCATGTTCTTTTTGCTATTTTTTAGGTTAATGTTGAAATTTATTTTTTTAGAGATCACATTGACCTTGAGCGAGGTCCTTTGTAGAAAATCAGATTCTCTTCTACCCCTTTATTTTCCAGCATTCTTTTCTCTGTTATTCTGTATTCTCTTTAGGATATCGATTTCCCTCCTGCCCAAGGTATTAGGTATAACTTCTTTCTTTCCTGAGACTATAAGGGTTTAATACATTATTTCTTCTAAAGATTTTTCCTTGGGTTTGGTTCAGGTGTATTCGCTATTGCACCTAATGATTGTTTGCTCAATTCCTTGGATTTGGTTCATGTGTATTATGCACATTCATTTTCATCCTAACTATCATCTTGGGTATCCTTCAGATCAAATCAGCTCTCAATACAAGCTTCTCTCCTGGTATGTTCATAATGGCTCTTACCCCACATTAGATTTTAATGTTTGATTTAGAATTTATAAGATGTTGATTTACTTTCAAATATGTTAGTTTTCTCCTGATTTTATTGCCTTCCTTGTTGGGAGTATGATGCCTACCAGTTTCTAACTGCTTTGATGGGGAGCCCGGTGTTGTAGGTAGGGTATCTTTTACATTAAGATTACTCAACCCAGCGTCGAACTGCTCTTCTTTCATTCAGGTTTATTTGTGACATGTGATTGAATTTGATAATTTCACCAATTTCAAAATTTATTGTGTTGATTTTATATGACTTTAAAGCATACTGGTTTGTTTCTGTACAATCTTATCATCCATAGCTATGTAGATACTGTTTAACTTTATATTTCCATAAAATAAATTTGTTTAAAATCAATGTTGTTAAAGCTGATGTGATTGTTTATTTCTTGTGGTTAGATTCCTTCTTCTCTTCTTACTGGTAAAGAAATGTTTGCCAAATTCTCAAGTTTCTCTATGGTATTCTATGTTTACGATAGTTATCTCCATTTAGTTTTCTATCTACTAATCAACCTCTACAAAATTTTTATTCTTTTCAGGTTTATTTGCCACATACTCGCCTATTTCTATTTCTGTCGACATTCACTTTTCCCAATTTAACCATTTACAACAGACCGACTTTCTCTGTTTTAGTGGACATTCATTTAAATTATAGCTACTGTACTAATTGTAATTTCTCTTTTTTTTTTCTCATGTTATTCCATTTTAACATGTAAGCCCATGTGCAATCTATTGTGATTTTTTAAATTAAATCCGCATCTCACTAGAAATTAGGTTCATACAATTCTGAAATTGATTTGTACTTCAATAACTATGCAGATTTACACTGACTATCTTTGTTTATGTTATTTCTAGATTTCCTCCATGCTAATATATTATTTATAAGAGGCAATGATTACACTTCCTAACAATTGGTTACAAGAAAATGAAATGCTTGAGATGTTGTGGCAATTTAGGATGTCTTGGAAGGAATCAAGTTACAAATTTGTCAACTATTTATATACTGGAATTTTTTGAATCCTCCCGAGGAACCAATTTGTAGACTTTCAAGCATATCATTGTGGTATGGTATTTGCATATTGTGTATATGAGCCTCTACTAAATATATATTTATCTAAATTTTAATTACCTTTTCTCCTACCCAAGGTATTAGGTATAACTTCTTTCTTTTATAAGAGGCAATGATTACACTTCCTAACAATTGGTTACAAGAAAATGAAATGCTTGAGATGTTGTGGCAATTTAGGATGTCTTGGAAGGAATCAAGTTACAAATTTGTCAACTATTTATACACTGGAATTTTTTGAATCCTTCCGAGGAACCAATTTGCAGACTTTCAAGCATATCATTGTGGTATGGTATTTGCATATTGTGTATATGAGCCTCTACTAAATATATATTTTTCTAAATTTTAATTACCTTTTTCTCCTACCCAAGGTATTAGGTATAACTTCTTTCTTTCCTGAGACTATAAGGATTGAGTAACTTAATCCTTCTAAACATTATTGCTTGGGTTTACTCCATACAAAAATATTATTTATAAGAGGCAATGATAACAAATTCTAAAATAATAAATAAAAGAAATGCTGAGATGTTGTGACAATCTAGGATGCCTTGGAAGGAATCAAGTTACAGGTTTGTTGGCTATTTATATACTAGCATTTTATGAATTCCTCCGAGGAACCAATTTGCAGACTTTCATGCATATCATTATGATCTGATATTTGAATTTTGTGTGTATGAGCCTCTATTAAAGATATATTTCCTCAATTCCATTTACAGCATACCGACTATCTCTGTTTTAGTAGACATTCATTAAAAGTATAGTTAATGTAGTCATTGTAATTTTTACTACATTACAATTACTAACATTTGGTTACAAGAAAATGTAGTAATTGTAATTTTGGTTAATGTAGTAATTATTATTTTAGTTAATGTAGTAACTGTTTTCCTCCATGTTAATATATTGTTTATAAGAGGCAATGATTACACTTCCTAACATTTGGTTACAAGAAAATGAAATGCTTGAGATGTTGTGGCAATTTAGGATGCCTTGGAAAGAAAATATATTGTTTATAAGAGGCAATGATTACACTTCCTAACATTTGGTTACAAGAAAATGAAATGCTTGAGATGTTGGAGTTACTTATTCCTTCTAAACATTATTGCTTGGGTTTGCTTCAGGTGTATTCGCTATTGCACCTAATGATTGTTTGCACAATTCATTGGGTTTGGTTCCGGTGTATTATACACATTTATTTTCATCCTAACTACCATGTTGGTTATCCTTCAGATCAAATCAACTGTCAGTAATAAACTTCTCTCCAGGTATATTCATAATGGCTCTTACCCCACTTTAAATTTTCATATTTGAGTTAGAATTAATAATAAGTTGAGTTTTATTTCATTTATTTTCGTTTTTCATCGATTTTATTACCTTTCTTATTGGGAGTATGATGCCTGCCAGTTTCTAACTGTTTTGATAGGGAGCCCGATATGTTGTAGGTATGGTATCTTTTCTTTTTTGCTTTTTCTTTCCACGTTTGCCAAAAAGATTACTCAACCCAGCGGTTAACTGCTCTTCTTTGATTCATGTTAATTTGTGTGATGTGATTGAATTTGACAATTTCACATATTTCACTTTTTTTGATTTTATATGACTTCGAAGCACACTGGTTTGTTTCTGTACAATCCTATCGTTTATAGCTATATAGATGATATTTTTCCCAATCATGATTTCCTTTTAATAATAATAAAAATCCTTCTTTATCCCAGCGGAGAAAATCATACCATATATTCGTTTTACTATTTCCGAGTTTAGAATTGAAATTGTAATATTGGTGATAGGCTTTACTTAATTACTGCATTATCAGATGTTATGGTCTAGGTAGATCTGAGAGGAATTTGATTGTAATGCTTCCATCCCATCAATAGTTGTATGAAATAAATATTCTCCCGTTGCATATATGTTTTTTTAGTAGCAGAGCCCACTTTGTCTAAATGATGAAACTACCAAAGCATGTTCTTTTTGCTATTTTTTAGGTTAATGTTGAAATTTATTTTTTAGAGATCACATTGACCTTGAGCGAGGTCCTTTGTAGAGAATCAGATTCTCTCCTACCCCTTTATTTTCCAGCATTCTTTTCTCTGTTATTCTGTATTCTCTTTAGGGTATCGATTTCCCTCCTGCCCAAGGTATTAGGTATAACTTCTTTCTTTTTTGAGACTATAAGGGTTTAATACATTATTTCTTCTAAAGATTTTTCCTTGGGTTTGCTTCAGGTGTATTCGCTATTGCACCTAATGATTGTTTGCTCAATTCCTTGGATTTGGTTCATGTGTATTATGCACATTCATTTTCATCCTAACTATCATCTTGGGTATCCTTCGGATCAAATCAGCTCTCAATACAAGCTTCTCTCCTGGTATGTTCATAATGGCTCTTACCCCCACATTAGATTTTCATGTTTGATTTAGAATTTATAAGAAGTTGATTTACTTTAAATTATTTTAGTTTTCCCCTGATTTTATTGCCTTCCTTATTGGGAGTATGATGCCTACCAGTTTCTAATTGCTTTGATGGGGAGCCCGGTGTTGTAGGTAGGGTATCTTTTACATTAAGATTACTCAACCCAGCGTCGAACTGCTCTTCTTTGATTCAGGTTTATTTGTGACATGTGATTGAATTTGATAATTTCACCAATTTCAAAATTTATTGTGTTGCTTTTATATGACTTTAAAGTATACTGGTTTGTTTCTGTACAATCTTATCATCCATATCTATGTAGATACTGTTTAAATTTATATTCCCATAAAATAAATTTGTTTAAAATCAATGTTGTTAAAGCTGATGTGATTGTTTATTTCTTGTGGTTAGATTCCTTCTTCTCTTCTTACTGGTAAAGAAATGTTTGCCAAATTCTCAACTTCTATGGTATTCTATGTTTACGATAGTTATCTCCATTTAGTTTTCTATCTACTAATGAACCTCTACAAAATTTCTATTCTTTTCAGGTTTATTTGCCACATACTCGCCTATTTCTATTTCTGTCGACATTCACTTTTCCCAATTTAATGTGTACGTTAATATTCTCTCCTGTCCCTTTATTTTCCAGCATTCTTTTCTCTGTTATTCTGTATTCTCTTTAGGCTATCCATTTCCCTCCTGCCTAAGGTATTAGGTATAACTTATTTCTTTCCTGAGACTATAAGGGTTTATAGTTAAATTTCCAATTTTTAATGATTTTTTTCATAATACCGATTTCTGCACTACATAATTTACTGTTAAAAAGAACGAATAATAATGAAAATTTGCTTCAATTTATTTTCTCACGAGATAAGAAATTCTTGTGGTTGAATTTTACTTATTTCAGCTGTATTTTTCTTGAAAAAAATCCTCTCAATCCTCTGACTTTCTTACCATTTTTCTCAATATATAATCAACAAAATTCGCTTCCGCCGCGTAGCGCGGGTATCTTCCTAGTTGTAGTAATGGAGGAGTCTGGTAGTGTTAAAAAATTCACATGGCATTATTGTAGAAGATACTAACAATAGTATTTAATTTTTTTTTAATATTGAGCTCCAAATAACACTCAACACAGTCATATAATGTACAATCCATTATATCGAGAGCGGCATTCAAATAGCATTTAATTCAATCAAACAATATTTCATAACTCAAAGATATTGATCTCGAGCGCATTTTCAAAAAAAATACATCCATATTATTTGTGTTTACAAACATGTTGCGATTTTATTGCTCTTTACATTGGTAAGTATGATTTAGGTCATCTACATTGGAAATCGAAAATTGACGCTCACGATGGATATATGCAATCTGTGAAGCACCCTCTCAATTGAGTGGTGGCAATGAGAAGGGTGTGATAAACCAACATCAACCCCCGACATTTCTATTTTTTAATTCAAGAGACATAATAGGAACACAAGAAAGTTCCACATTCATGAATTGGAGTTTCAATTCCAAAGATGATTAGGGTAACTTTGTATGTTGTTGTGAAACCTCACCGAGATCTTATGGTTTGCGTGGGGCCTTACTTATACTTTGTCAATGCACTCCACCTCATCCTCATATATAGCATCATCAAGGCACATATGTGGCAATAACAATATGATAGTCATGCCTTGTTATCATTAATGACATCAAGAGATGTCGATAATATCGGGCTTCACAGTAACATGTAATCCATGCGATTATTCCATATATTGAATTACACAACTCGGTACTTGACTCATCCATTTTTTTTCAACATATCAAGAGTGTTTTTTGTGTAACATTCATATACACTTACGAATATAATACCACAGCATGACATTTATAAAAATATCCAATGCAAGTGTAATATTTTTTAAAACTTAAATGTCATTGTTAGACTTCTTGCATCATTTAAAACAACGTTGTAGCTCTCTAAAAAAACTTGTTGTGATATATCGAAATTGGTATCCACCATCAAATACTATAGCTCATTACTCTTTAGGGAAGTTGTGCGTATCAAACCATTTCGAGACATTCCCATTCTATTCTTTATGTTCCCACACTACAAGCAGATATGTCTTTTGCGACGGTTAACGCATGTCCCATCATGTATTAAGACCATCCCTTTAGGCCACTGGGGACAGTTTGTGGAAGCCTCCCCGATTCATGCGTCTCATTTGACCAAAGGGGGCGCAAATACGTATCATCCCCTATTCTTATATTGTGAGATAGGCATAAACCGTCCCATCCGTGCATAGTCAAAGGGACGGTCGATGATCATCCCTTATAATCTATAGCAAAGATGATGCTCCGAAACCGTCCCTATGATTGTTTTTGGGACGGTGCCATGACTGTCCCCTATGCTTGTATCTGGGACGGTGACATAATCATCCCCAAAGGTTCTTATTGGGTTTAGAGACGGGTACATAAGATCGTAGGGGACAGTCTTAACTGTCTCCAATGGCCACGCGTCTCCAAGAAATGGACCAGCAAACTCTGGCATCAGCGGAGGAGACGGTCGAGTCTGTCCCCTATGATGTCAGAGGGGATGGTGCCATAACTGTCTCCAAAGGTGTTGCTCAGGTTATTAGGTACAGGGATGGGTACAGAAGATCCAAGGGGATGGTTCAAACCATCCCCAATGGTCATGTGTCTTCCTGAAATGGACCGGCAAACTCCAGCCTCACCGGAGGAGACCATCGGTACCGTCCCTTATGATAGCAGAGGGGACGGGTATGGCACCATCCCTAAAAAGTTCCACCCAAGTTATTGGGTTTAGGGACATGTACAGAAGATCGGAGGGGACGGTTATAATCGTCCCCAATGGTTGTGCGTCTTCCAGAAATGGACCAGCAAGCTCTAGCCTCACCGGTGGATATGGTTGAGTCCGTCCCCTGCAATGGCAGAGGGGACAGTGCCATAACCTTCCCCAAAGGTTATACTCGGATTATAGAGATTCATGGACGGGTGCAGAAGATCATTGGGGACAGTCTTAACTGTCCCCAATGGTCGCTTGTCTTCCAAACAGTCGAGACTGTCCCCTATGATAGAAGAGGGGGCAGTGCCATAACTGTCGCCTCTGATATTCTTAATCGAAAAAAATATTGGCTGCATTAGATTCTTCACCCTATTACTGCAACCCATTCACAAAAAGTATTCAACAACAAAAAAGAATCTATTCTAAACGAATTAATATATATTTCAAGTTTATATACATTCCAAACTCATGAAACTACTTTAAATATCTCCACTTTTGTATATTTACAAACATAGATTGTAAAACACATTCTACTCTTCCATGCTCTCCTCGTTGTCCTCTTCATCATCCCCGAGTTGTGTTGTGGATGGGTTCGGTTGGCTCTTGAGATGTTGGATGTAGGCTGTGACATTCTCCATGTCTGAACGCATCATGGCAATCTCCTTATCTTATGCGGACATCCTCGCCATGTTAAAACACTTCATGGTCATCTCCTCTTCATGTGTGTACATATTGGCCTTGACGCCTCGCAACTTCCTCTCCATCTCTTACTCTCCCTCTCACTTCATTGCGACGATGATGCAGACCCACTACCACCGTACCATGTTCGTACCATCATTTCTCGTCCACCGCATTGTATACGTCTAGAATGTTCTGGACCTATGGCTTGGACGAATGCCTCCTCAGCAGATAGTGGTAAGATGTTTGTACATGTATTGTCCAAGGAGCTGACCATAGTGAGTCTGATCATCTCCTCCTGCATATTTAGTTTTGTTGGGAGAAAGGAGTCTTCGATATGATTAAAGAAAAACCCTAGGCTCTCTTATATAGGGAGAGACCTAAAGGGTAAATTACAAAGAAGTCTAAATAAGAAAAGAAATAACAACTGGATACATAAAATAATAATAGTGAAACTATCTCTACACTCCCCCTCAAGGTGGAGCATAGATGTCTATCATGCTCAGCTTGGATGAACATTTCTGAAAGGGTCCTCTGAGCAGTGGCTTGGTGAACACATCTGCAGTCTGGTCTCCTGAGCTCACGTGTGTAGTAGATATCAACCCTCTCTGGATCAGATCCCTAGTATAATGACAGTCAACTTCAATATGCTTGGTCCTTTCATGGAAGGCTGGATTATTGGCAATGAACAATGTTGCCTGATTGTCACACTGAAGCTTCATAGGCAGGGGCACCGCTACACATAGATCTTCTAGTACTGAACGAACCCACATCATTTCCGTGCTGACTTGAGCCATGGCCCTATATTCGGATTCAGAACTGGACCTTGCAACAACAGTTTGTTTCTTGCTTTTCCAAGAAACCAAAGAGTCTCCAACAAAGACTGCATACCCTGAGGTTGATTTCCGATCCTTCAGACATCCTGCATAATCTGCATCTGCACATGCTGAAATGGATAAGTCTGTGCCCTTTCTGAATAGCAGCCCTGACCCTGGAGAAGACTTCAGATACCTCAGTATCATGTGTATCGCATCCATGTGAACCTGTCTTGGCTGCTCCATAAATTGACTCACCCTGCTAACTGCAAATTGAATGTCTGGGCGAGTTATGGTAATGTAGAGGAGTTTTCCCACCATTTCTCTATATCTCCTCTTATCTACTTCATCAGTATCATCATCATACAACCTCACGCTGGGATCCATGGGAATACTTGATGGTTTGCAACCATCCATTCCAGACTCAGTTAGGAAGTCTGTAATGTACTTTCGTTGGGTCATTACCAAACCATGTGCATTCCTTGCAAATTCCAGCCCCAGAAAGTACCTCAGAGTCCCAAGGTCCTTTGTAACAAACTGACGGCCAAGAAATGCCTTCGCCCTCTCTATGCACTGAGCATCATCTCCTGTAACCAGGATATCATCTACATAAACCATAATAACAACCGTACCTGCCGATGACTTTTGGACAAACAATGAGTGATCGGCATTTGACCTCTTGAACCCTTGTTACTCAATTAGACTGGAGAACTTCTGGAACCATGCTCTCGAACTTTGTTTGAGGCCATATATAGCCTTGTGAAGTCTACAGACCATATGCTTCTCCCCCTCAGCAGTGAACCCAGGTGGCTGCTGCATGTAGACTTCCTCCTGTAAGTCCCCATATAAAAATGCATTCTTGACATCTAGTTGAGATATATTCCAATCACGGACCACAGCAACTGATAAAAGGATACGAAGAGTAGAGTGTCTTGCCACTGGAGAGAATGTATCCATGTAGTCCACACCGTAGGTTTGTGTAAACCCACGGGCGACCAAGCGTGCTTTGTACCTATCCAACGTGCCATCTGCATGATATTTGACTGTGAAGACCCATTTACAGCTCACAACTGAGGCATCAGAAGGTGCAGGGACCAAAGACCATGTACTACGAGACTGTAGGGCCCTCATCTCCTCTTCCATTGCTAATCTCCAGCAATCCTGCTGGAAAGCATCCTGGTATGTCCGTGGTATATCCACAGAAGACAAGGCTATGGCAAACTTTTGAAAATCACCAGTAAGACGGTGAAAGGATACCTGTGACGCAAATGGCTAAGAGGTACATTGCCTCTTCTGCTTCCGAATGGCAATCGGGACATCAAGATCTCCATCTGGCGTACTGGATGGGCTAGTATCAGCCTGTACTGAAGGATCCTGCACATGTACTAAACTTGATCCATCAGAAGTAATGCCATCTGAACATACCTGAGGCGTGGTGATTGGCTGGTGTGTAGTCTGAGCAGGACCTGACCGGCGTGTATAGAATTTGGGTAAAGGTGATATGGTAGGCCGTGGAATGGGTGGAGGTGGAGGTGGTGGTACTGGCGTGGTGACGGGTACAAACGATGACTCAGGAGTACTCAATGTAGGTGGTGGAGGAACATAGATATCATCAGTGGTAGTGGATGTTACCATTCTGTCACCCACAGGAGAAAAATACATGACCGACTCAAAGAACGTGACATCAGCACTCACAAAGTACCGCTGAGTCACAGGATCATAACACCGGTAACCCTTTTGAGTTCTGGAATAACCAACAAAAACGCACTTGACTGCTCTAGGAGAGAGTTTGTCAAGTCCGGGAGATAGACGATGAACGAAAGCCACAGTACCAAAAACACGTGGAGTCAGTGAGAATAACTCCTTGTCTGAGAAAATAAGAGAGATAGGTATCTTATCACCAAGAACTGAGGATGGCATTCGGTTAACCAGATAACATGCAGTAAGAACAACATCGCCCCAGAATGAAATAGGAGCACAACTCTGAATCAACAATGTTCGTGTAATATCCAAGAGATGGCGATGCTTTCTTTCCGCCACACCATTCTGTTGTGAGGTATACGCACAGGTGGTTTGATGAATAATTCCCTTGGATGAAAGAAATAGAGAAAGTGAACGTGTACAGAATTCAAGAGCATTATCCGTTCGAACATATTTAACAGAGGTAGAAAAAACATTGTGCACTTCATTAAGCAAGTTCTTGATCACATCTCCTGCTTCAGATTTATTTTTCAAAAGGAAAACCCATGACACACGCGAGTAATCATCCACTACCACAAGATAAAACCTGTGCCCCTGATGATCGGGAACACGACTCGGACCCCATATATCAACATGTAACAACTCAAAAGGGGAGCTACTGCTCCGACTCCGACGACGTGGGAAGCTCGACCTGTGATGCTTTCCCAGCTGACACGCTTCGCATCGGAAAGACGAACTAGGAGGGATCTGAGGCAAAAGATGACGCATTTTCTGGAGCGGAAGATGACCAAAACGGAGATGCCAAATGTATGGTGAGACTGGTCCAGCAGAAAGAGATGAGGCGCCAGCATAGGATTCCCGAACCAGTCGATATAAACCATTCTGCTCAGAGCCACAGCCAATCACCTTGCCCGTGAGTATGTCCTGAAAAATAAGAGAAGACGGGTCAAATATAGCACGACAATTCAAATCCTTCGTAATCTGACTAATAGATAGCAAATTCATTGAGAACTCAGGAGCATGTAGAACATTCTGTAGCTGCATAGTGGAGGATAGAAAAACCTCCCCCTGTCCAACCAGGGGCGAATATGTACCATCTACTATCTGCACAGACCGACCAGGAGAAATATCTCTGTAGGCTTGTAATATGCCTCGATCTCGACAGAGATGATGCGTGGCTCCAGAATCTATAACCCAGTCAGATATATCATGCGATGTAGTAAATGCGAGAGATCTACCTGAGGTGCTCGCAGCGGCAGATGAACTGGCAGAGGCAGTGGCGGCAATATCTGAGGAGCCACCAGACACATCACCAGATGACTGTGGCATGATATCTCGGAGACGGGCCACAAGCTCATCAAATCGACTATCAGCAGTGGAGGATACTGGAGACTGAGAATGCTCTGCAACATGTGCCGAGGCTGGGAATCCATGCTTAGAATAGCATGTGTCCTCTGAGTGTCCTGTGCGGTGGCAATAAGAACATGTCTGACTGAAGCGGCCTCTTCCTTGAGGTCCACGGCCACGTCCACGACCACGTCCAGAAAACGGTCCACCTCTCCCACGCGAAGCTGCCATCGCAGATGGGGGTGGAATAGAAGGGCTGGAGGAAACTGGAATGCGACTGAGCCTCCTGTAGACATCCTCCACTGGAGGAATTACTGCATCTGCTAGAATCTGTGACCATGCAGCATCATATTCAGGATCGAGAGCTGCAAGTAGAACGCCCACCATGGTGGCGTTCCGAAACGTCTTTTGCTGCTCCGGAGTGGCAGTAAGAGGAATAGTATTGTATAGCTTCTCGAACATCCCTCTCAGGGATGTATATAAAGAGTGAAGAGGTCGGCCGGCCTGCTTCATTGTAAAGATGTCATGTTGAAGCTGCAACATCTTGGTCTCGTTTCGCACCTGCGAATACGTAGCAGCAAGGATGTCCCACATCGCCTTAGCAGTGGACTGATGGAGGACATCGTTAGCAATCTCCATCGACAATGTACCAGACAACCAGACTTTCGCATAAGCGTCATCAACCTCCCATGAGGCATAGATCCCTGTCTTCTCCGCAGGCTCATCTTCGGTAAGAATGTGTTTCTTACCATTTGATTTCATGAGGCTCATGAACTGCATAGCCCATAGCTCATAATTAGACCCGTCCATCTTGACTATTGGCGCAGGACCTTTGAATGCGCCGGTGGAGGGCAAATCGACTTTCGATTCTGACATACTGCTGCTCGGAGAAGACGAAGGGAAAAATAGACACGTTGATGAACGTCTACACCAACTTCATCGGATTTGAGTACGTGTGTAGACTTTTACGCACTCAAATCCATAAACCGGAGGAGGAGGGGTCTAGGGCACGCCTTCAAGAAGGCTTACAGCCCTTGAATCGCCTCGAGAGCGCTGTTTATGAACTGTTGGAGGCCAGAGGATGGCCTACATCAGCGAGAGGAGCACTGCTAGAAGTCGCAGGAGCAGTTGGGGACCTGTGGAGCGGCTGAAGGCCGCTGGCGAGGCGCCTGGGGTCGCTGGTGAGCGGCTGGAGGCGACTGGCAGCCGCTGGAGGGGGCAGCGGGAGCCGCTGGTGGCTGGGAGCCGCTGGGATCGGCAGCTGAGAGCGCTGGGAGGGGACGCCGGGCGCCGCTGGCTGCTAGAAGAGAGAAAGAAGGAGGGGCGGCGGGTGGGGAAGGGAGGGAAGAGCCCTAGGGCGGCTCTGATACCATGTTGGGAGAAAGGAGTCTTCGATATGATTAAAGAAAAACCCTAGGCTCTCTTATATAGGGAGAGACCTAAAGGGTAAATTACAAAGAAGTCTAAATAAGAAAAGAAATAACAACTGGATACATAAAATAATAATAGTGAAACTATCTCTACAAGTTTAAAACAGAATTAAGGGAAAAAAATGTATTGCCAATTTTGGTAAATCCTTGTTTACTTATATGAATGGGGGTAGTTGACCCATTCCACTTGTCCTCCGACGTCTCGACTCTTTGATCCCACGAAATCCTTGTTTACTTACATGAATGGGGGCATATGGCCATATATGTATTCCAGTTGAATTGAAAATACACTTTAAGTTATTGGGAACATGACAACGATAAAAATTGTAAAACATACATAGATGTCAAAATTGAGCTTCAAGATGGTGTGTACTAAAATGAATTGAGTTCGGCCAAATAGCATACATATGGCCCTAAGAATCCCCAAAATCATGAACCTAGATTTTCTCCAAAAATCAAACCCAACTCTCTACATCCTCCTAATTTAGAAATGCATAAGCAAGAGTAATAACGTGATTATCGGCATCAAAACCACACATGAGGAATAACCAGCTTGTAGTTATTCCAATTTTCTACTGGATCTTCAACTATAACTTCAGCTTTATTCATGGTTTGATCAATACCGACTTGAAATATATAAGTTCTAAATGAACAACACCAAAAGACAAGTTGTAAGACTAGGGGACTACTGTTATATATTATCTTATTTATTTTGAAAAAAATGATTGCCAAATATTGGGGGTTGGGGGGTTCCCAATCTATCTAAAGTAAGCAATGTGGCCTACCACTAACAGTTGCTCCAAGATGGAAGTAACAGCTATACATCGTAGTTACGATAGATGTCTAATGTTAATAAAAAGCATGCAATGTCTAAAAGCTTAAATACATGCATGAAAGATCCAAAGTGCCATATCAAATATTTCTCCAAGTGCAAGTGTGCGTGTCTTGAGATCTGTCATGATTCCAAGAATGGAAGCCTCCAACGTTTTAAAACATATGGAAGTTCACTAAATGATTTAACCCAATCACGAGACACCATCTCTATACCCTTTCATCTAGCACCCTAGACCCCTCGACAACTGAATGACTACAAATAATCATTAGAAAACACCCCTTTCAAAAATGAAATACCGATCAACATGAATATATTTATGTGATTTAGAATATTAGTAAAGTTGCAATCAAGTTTTGGATAATATTGATTTGATGATTGTTCATGAAATTTTGTGGTATATCAACTTTAGGTATCACAAGTTGTCATTGATTGATTGAAAAAGATAGCGTAATCGACATACACAACACCTTCCCTTCCAATGCAGTAAACAAACCTATACCATCATCTCATATTAATCCACCAAAAAGTTGTAATGATGTTTTATGCGGAAAAGCTTTACTGAGCATACTAAACCTCATTTGGACTTAAAAGTCATTACACTCTTCAATTCATCTAAAACCTTGAGACCATAACCATGAGTCGTGAAATCATCCCCATTTCTTGTATAACCATCACCTTCCATTATATTCAAAAAAGATATGGCATACTCAATAAGAATGTTAATACGATTATCTGTGTCCTAATCGGTATTCTCCTAGGGGTAGGATTTGATGACAATCCTATAAAAGTTTGAAGAGTTCTAGGTGAATGGGGTTTGACTTGGCTCACAAATTTATTCAATGTTATTTGATGAGCAAGAAAAAAATTGTTGAGGAGAACAATGAAGGTTTATAGAGCTAAAAGGAAGAACCTTCGTATGAATATTATTTGGAGAAGGCTTATGATTCAATTCGAAGGGAGATTTTATGGAGAGTTTTGGAGAAGAGATAATTACATGTCCTGTACATTATCCTTATAAGGATGTGTATGATCATGCTTCGTCTTTTGTAAGGATCCATCCTAGGAAGACTGATTATTTTAACATCAACATCAGTCTGCATCAAGGTTCAGCTTTGAGCACATTCCTTTTTGCTTTGATTATGGACGAGTTGACTAATCACATTCAGGATGAGATACATTGGTATATATTATTCTTCGATGATATTGTGTTGATTGATGAGAAAAGAGATGGAGTAAATGAGAACTTGTAGTTTTAGAGACATGCCTTATATACTAAAGGATTTTTTATAAGTAGGGCTAAGACTGAATATATGGAGTGCACATTAGAAATGATCGGATTCGGAATGACGCGATCAGAAGGAAAGTTGGTGTAGCTCTGACAAGGATGAGATGAGAGAAAATCCTTGAGATGATTTGGCCATTTGCAAAGGATGATATGTCAGTTAAAAGACGAGAGATTTGGGATATTAATCCAATTAAGAGATGTCGAGGAAGACCCAAGAAGTATTGGAATGTGACTATTCGACGTGATTTTAGTTATTTGGATTTAAACCTAAGAATGATCCGAAATACATCTGAATGGAGATAAGAAATCCATGTATCCGACATTACTTAATTGTGGGAAAAAGGCTTTGTTGTTGTTTTTAATCGGTATTATACATTTCGTCATTTGTATTTTAGGAGGGCATGTGATGAGCACTTTTCAACCTATTATAAGATGTCAACATTGTAATATCAGTAGAAAAGCATAAATCGAACAAGATGTTTTTTTCACTTGGTTAGGGGTTCCAAGGCTAAACTCATGTAAGCAATTTCAGAGCATAGTATTAAACTACAAAGAGGTAACTATGTGTGCGAAGAAACCAGTGTTTTTGATGTTTTCGATATTATAAAAATAGAGAGAGGAAAACAAGGTTTATGTTCAAAACTAGGTTAGCCCATAAATGCAATATAATAGGATGAATGCAAATATAAATACAACGAGAAATTGTGAGAAAGTTTTTTAGACAAAATATAATAAAAAATAATTTAAGAATATAAAGTATTCTTAAAATAGATAAAACAACTTTAAAGTATTTAACTTGTTGAAAACAAGGAATTTGGGCAGGAAATAGGTTCGAAAATAAATATAAAATACCAAATAAAATTATTTTTAGAAGTGGGTATTTATTCAAAGTATAGAAACTAATTATCTACAACAAACAAATTTTTTATATTTCATAATTTTTCCAATTCTCATTAGATGTCTTAAAGACTTTTAGTTTTTATGTATTTTTTATGCAAATTGCAATACTTTTTAAAGAGTTTCATAGGATGATAAAATAATGAAAAACAAACATACTTTGATTTTTTAGAAGTTTTCAGAAAGATCTTCTATTTTTACTTCAATTAAAGAACATAAATGCAATTATTTCGATTTTTTATATTTTTAGAAAATAGCCAGCATAAATAATAATGTAAAATAAAATAATGTATACATAATATAATGATTTTTTAGTCGAGTAAGAAATTATATTTTACACTTAAAGTAATTCATTTAGTGAAAACATCGATTATTTAGCACATGAAACCAAATTAAAATCTAATTCTTCATTATAAATTAAAGCATTTAATGATATAATAAAAGCAAATTTTCATAGTTCAATTCGATAAGATGAATCTATGCATATAAAATCATTTTCCAAGCAATCTTCTTCAAAAAAGTACAAAAAAATCTCACGTGCATTGAAAAACCATCGAATTTATATAGAAGTTAGAGCAATATGCAATGGCAATTTGGTAACATTTTGAAGCAAAATGCAATATTTTGAAAAAAATAGGGATAAATCAATTATAAAACAAGTACAATATGATTTTTTGGAAGCTTTCAGAAATGTTTTTTCTATTTTTAATGCAATTAATGAATATGAATATAATTATCAAGGTTTCCATTATTATAAAATAACAAACATGAATAAATATGCAAACTAATATTAGTATGTACGTATGTCTGACATTATGAAGAATACAAGAAAATTTAGGCTAAGAAAAATTATAATATGCACTTAAAGTAGTTCATTTAGTGTAAAAAGAAATTAGTTACTATTAAGCATACAGAAAGGTTTCAATTCTTTGCCACAAATTAAAGCATTTAGAAACACACAATCAAGCCAAGTTTCACTATTTAATTTAATAAATTAAAGTTTGTCTACATTTAAAATCATTTTCCAAGCAAGCTTAAAAACTATAAAAAAGCACACATTTATTGAAAAGTCCAGATTTTAGTTTAAATTAGAGTAATAATGAGCCTCAGATAAAAAATGGTAGAGAAAATAAATACTAAAGGATTAATATGCAAAACTAAACAACGTGGACTAAAATAAAATAAAAGATGATTACAATCATGCCCTCTGAGGACGTGATTGCAAGTTCTAAATGTCGTTGTCCAATTTGTGAAGATCCCCTTGGGGGGTAAGGGTCTTCTTAAATCACTTAAAGCTTATTTGGTTGCAAGGTTACCTCAAGGTAACCTAGCATACCTTATGTTCTATCCCTGCATTCTTAGGTTAGGTTGACTCCAAGATCTAGAGCGCCTTTCAGTCAATGCCAAGAGCTTCCCTCAGATTTGATGGCATTGTTGAAGATCCATACTTGTAGATGGAAGTATCAAGAACTTTGCCTACAAAAATCAACTCCAAGATGTAAGATATATTCATTTTTTAAGAACAAATTGTGGCATGGCCTTCTCATTGATGCAATTTAATGCACCATGGTAAGTGTGCATGGTAGTCCTAATTGTCGATGTGACGGAATCGAATACCTAATGTTCAATTGATTCAAAATCAATGGAAAATGGAAGGTTTCAGGAGGGGTTTGGTGAAGAAATAGAGCTCAAATTTTGAGGTGATCGGCGATGGGTTTGAAATTTCGAATGTGGGAACACATATAGAGAAAACAAAGAGGTGAAGAGAAATGCATGAAATCAGACACCAATCACAAGCAATGGAAGAAAAAGAGAAACAACAAGGAAATATAGAATCTTAGCAGGAGAATTTATGAGTGAAAACACCTGGAAATTTCGACTCTTTCACCATGTGAGGTTTACGTACCTTCCCTTCGACTATTGTCATCGGCTATTTGAGGGGACAAGGAGATCCTGCAGTCACGTTCCTATGTCCAAGCAAGTAAAGGGATGAGCTGATATAGACGGAGGAGAGAGATGAAGGTATGTTGAGAGAGACAAAAGCATGAGGAATCGATGGAAAGTAGAGTGAGGATGGACGGTTGAGCAACATGGGTGTTGTAGGTCGGGACAAATAACAGGGCGAATTGGGTATAGCTATTAGCTATATGTAGCAGAGAATGCATGGGAAGGAGAAAAAGGATGGCAACACCATTTATTCACAATTGGAACAATTTGGAAAAACAAATAAAATTTATGAGAGTCGATTTTCAAAAAAGTTCCAACACGAAAATATTTAGAATTCGATGTACTTCATTTCTGATGAAGTTATTACTATATAATTCATCCCATAGAAGGGATTTATTGAGCCAAAATATAAGTATAAACTACATGTATTTGGGTATTTTTATTTTTTATTTCTATTTACTTATATACAAGTATATGTATTTTACATTTTATTGGTAATATATTTAGGGAGATGGGAGTCTACACCTGGGGTGTAGGTAACTCCCTACGCCTGATCTATTTTTCTTTATTTTTGGGTTTTTCGAAGGAAACCTTAGAGGGATTTGCTTAGTATATTGAGGGAAATATGTTTTTCAAGTTTTATGCAAAGCAAGCATTCCTAACATGTTCATCTAGAAGGAGCCAGTTTCGACAATTCTGAGATTGTTAAAATTTGATAGTCTTAATGGAGATGATAGAAGTCCCTGATTAAGTTAATTTTGAATGACACTATGGTGACATATGATGATCTAATTCTCTTAAGGATTCATTTTTTAAAAATAAAAATTAATGAAAAAAAGAACATGGTGTGTATGATGTTTCCTATATATTTATTAATTGACGCTTATTAAGATTTTTATCTTATCTCTGGATGATTTTGAACATGTCCTATAGAAAATAGGGGAGTGGGTTCCATAGGGATAATATACTTATGAAATATTATTGAATTTTATTCTCTTTTATTTTTAAGCTTATCTTTGGGATTTGTATATTTTTGAAGTAAATTACACTAATATAAAATATTTATTAAAAATGTACAAGGAGGAAGGAAATATATTGTACTTTGCAAAAAATTATACAGTTTGAAATCACATGACATATGTCTATAATAAGGTCGCAAATTCCACATATATATGAACATTAGTCACCGAAAAAGTATTTCTTTATAAAATACTATATATTTAGTATACGATTTAAAGGGATAAGAGTTTGATTAGAGTTCATATGCTCAAGATACATGATTTACAAGTTGGTTATTTTAGCAATTTGGGTTTGGAGTTTCTATGTATTTGTGAATCATGCGATTTACCTTGTTTTAGTATAATTATTCACCATGTTATTGAATGAATGCAATTGGAATAAAGTCAATTGAAACTTGTAATGGCTCTACAGAAAAGCTCAATAGGAAAGCAAGAAGAGTCCTTATTTATTAAGTGATTTTATTGAGAAGTATGCATCGACAATTTAAATATGCTTCTGTGCCTTTTCTTGGTTTTCTCTTCCTGATATTATTGTATATTAGTTCTATGAAATTAAAGATCTTAATGTCATTTTGTGCATTTTGTGAGGGGATTTAGACCAAAATTTGAGTATAATTTATATGAACTATAAATTCATCAACTATGTATGTTTAAACTTTATTAATCCCTTAGCAAGCATTTATTTGAAGAATAAATACAAGACAAAGAAACAGAAAACTTTGGGCAAATTCCTGATTGAAGTATTTTTTGTTAAGACAAATAAAGCAGGTGTCTTGATCCGTGAACTCAACGAAGTCAGCTATTGATCAACACTTATTACAAGGAATTCAAGAATTTATGTGATTTTAGACTCTATTATACATATATACATAACAAATATGCCACTTGAGTGTAGACTACAATTGTTATGTAGAACCATACTTGTAAGGTGAAAACACCCAATGAAGACCCCTACAAATTTAGAAATAAAATTAGGAGGAACAAGCTCAAAAATCAAATAACCGTAAGAATCTATTTGGTTACATCCAATGCAGTATATGTCAGGCTCTAGGTTAACAACTTCCATAGTAAGATTTTGGATCGGAATTAAAGGGTGGATACTATGTTTTCTTATGATAATTCTATCCATGTTTAAATAAAAATCAAAATAAAAACAAATTTTAATCATAAAGCATAATCTAGTACAACATATAAAATTATCGTATCATAATAAATTTACCATTTGAACCCTCCTTACCATCGAAACACAACTAGCCATTAAAGGTTTAGTGAGCCATCTTGTTCATCATTTTCAAGGGTTTTATGCTGGGGATAAATAGTTAGAATCATAAGCAATTACCATAAAAAGAATGTGAAGAGTAGACACAAATATATAACAATGACCACTCACCTCTCCGATTATCAGAAAGAAAATTCCTTCGAAGAAGAATGAGTACAACTTTGTCTTTTATCGCTTTCTTCCATTCTTATCTCTCTCTCTCTCTCTCTCTCTCTTACATACACAGATACACATTGCTACCTTCGGTTGTGGTGTGGTATTGAATGACTCCACCCATTTTCTCTTTTTATAGACTCATATACAATCTAAGATTGATTGTAACAATCAATCACGTAATTAGTCTTAATTAATCAAGATCTCGATCAATCTTAATCAATAAAGATCATGATGAGATTCGATCAAATTTAATAAAATCTCCTCCAAGGATCAAATATAATCAAAATATAATTTTCGGATTCTAATTTTCCCCATCAAAATCATGTAATCTCCCTCTTAAGTTGAGAACCATCACAACCTCCATGTCGTCTTGAGTGTGTACTAGCCGTCCTTGCCATCTACAATCTCCTCTCACTACCACGGGATCTCAGAGCCATCGCGATGTCCTCGACATGCCTCCTCTAGGGAAAACTCACACACTTCATTGTCATGCCTTTTGGCATGGCATCACCCATCTATCTTGACTAAGGAGTGCGCCAACATCTTCTAACAAAGAGAACTACACTCACTTCTCCCTGTTGCATACTTCTATAATAGAGATGCATGTAACTTGTTGTCCTATTCTCATAATGCTCAACCTTGAAATAAATGGAACTCCACAAGTTCTCACAACCATTTTCTCGAGCCTATACACCTTGTTCTACATCATCATTCCTTGCATCATCATACATGCTCCTTTATGCACTTTGAGAACTCTACCTCCAATGGTGGCTAAATATCCTCATGATTTGATCATTCGCCATGATTTCATATTCTTTTTTACCATGGGCACATGGTCGATACCTCTTAGAGTTTGTATTGCCCTGTCAAAAATGCAAAATTGCACTGATCCACCTTTCTTGTCACGGGAACCTCTCCACAAGCCATCATTACGTGCATGGTATATATTAAAATGATCTTTGGATGTGCACACATGATTTGAGCATGTCAAAAATATAAATCATCCCGATTCTTTCTTCATTTCTCTTGAGCATGCTGGAAATTCTCTCTCACAGACTATAGCGGAATCCTCTTTGTCTGAGTCTAAATAACATAGCTTATTTTTTCATTCCTACTTCTAACATCTCATACAATCATCAATCATGTGACCTTCCTTGTCATAATAGAGGCGTTGGTTGAAACATACAACTTAGATCACCTCTAGACATTATCGCGCTTGATATAGAACTTCTTATCTCGGTTGCCAACATGTCCTTCATCACTTGTTGCCTTACTTGTTGACCTCTATCAAGATTCACTCATAAGTAGAGAAGCAATTGTGTCATCTAATGTGATGGTGTACGTATCACAAAGAAACATCATTACAATATAATCGTAGGGAGATGGATGGAAACTCAACAAGATCGTGGCCTTAACACCAGGGACCCTCCTTTATCATTCTTCTTCTCAAATATAAGCACACCCATCGTAATCTTGTTGAATTCGTCCAAGAGTTCCTCTAGCTCCACAAGCACAAGCTTTGCAAGTTATGAAACTTTATAGTGGTGGTGGTCCATCTCCACAAGCACAAGCTTTGCAAAACAATGATCATGAAGAGTAAGATGACAAACAATGAGGAGTGAGAGGGCAACGACAATAAAAGAGACCTACAAGAGGAGGATTGAATTATGATGGAAGAATGTAAGAGTTTTAAATAGGAAAAAAACACTTGACAATGAATGTGTATTAGTTGTAGAATTAGTATACAAACATATTGTGCTACTTTTAGTTGTAGAACATTATGTCCATCTATGATATTTGTAGTTGTGTTTATTACTTTTCGGTTGATAGAAATATAGTACATGGCAAAGATTACGATGATTGACAGGTTTGATACTCATAAAGAACATGCATGTTTTTCCTCTCGACAACTCAAACGGATGGTCAATACCATCCCTTTTGTTCATTGGACCCGTCCCTAATATGATGACTCTCTACCAATGGATCGTCAATAAGGGCACAGTAGGCCGAGGGGACAATCATGAACATCCCTCCAATGACCAATGGCCAAGTGAGATGGGCCCGGAGAAATATATGAGATGGGAACACACGTCTCATCTTTATAGTTCAACATGACGGGAGCACCCAATTCCTCTGGTTAGCATAGACAGGATAGGTTGGTTCCTAAAGGAATGGACTCTCACTATCCCGATCGGATATGTAATGGTTGTACACCATCCTCTGTATGAGTCCAAACAGGCTGATCTCAATTGTCCCTTATGTCTTACATAAAGGAATGAGTGCATCGCACCCCCCTTCTAGGAAGATGAGATAGGTTTAGAGGGGATAGGGGACGATTGTCCCTTCTGATCAAATGGGACATGCGTACTTCCAGAGGGGACAATCTACGCTCATCACCTGTTGTATGCTTGATTGTAGCGATCACATTCTCATGTTGACATCAAACTTGGATTTGATACAAGTTGTTGACTTAAAGCCATAAGGATGCACAATCAATCATCATGAAAGCACATGAAGAAGAAGGCACTAGTATGATTGTGGTCCGCCCCTTTTGATGATCATCTAGGATGAAAATTCACTAGGAACTATAACTTAGTATACAACAGGTGACGGTCATTTACCATCACTTATATGTACATGACAGATGGGACGGTCGATAAACCACCACATCTAGGTATATCACATATGCGTTGATGGGACGGTAAATGCAACTATCCCATTATACAACTGTGAAGGGACAATCAAAGTTGTCTCCTCTCATGGTCCCTGAAGACGACCAAAGATAACTGCATGGGATAGACGTGATTGTCCCATATAACTTTATATGCATGTCCCAATGTATATCTGTTTAGAGATGTGGGAACTCGAAGGGAAGGTCACAACTGTCTCATTTGATATTAGATGCGACGGTCATGATCGTCCCATACAACCTTGTGTGCATGTCTTTTTTTGTTACGAGCTCATTGATATGACCCACCGAGATTTATATGCACAAATTTTAATTTTGGATGATTCATCCTTGGTTGTCATTTTTACGAATGTGGACTTCTTGGAAACCGAGGGCGTTGTCTTCCCAAGAGTGTTCAAGCTGCAGTGGTTGATTAATGTACGAAACTTCATTTGGGCTCCCAGACTTAGGTGGTTATCGGTGGAGCATCTTCAGATTCATCGAATTGAAAAAAGAATTTTCTACGATGCATCATCATCCTCTGTTGCTAAAAAATGAAAGGAGGACCACAATTAATGTATATTTTTAATCTTCTTGGTTTCATCTCGTCAATTTTTTGTAGAATTTTCATAGAGGTATATTATAAATGAAAATGATTTTTTCCTTCTTCATTTGGCCATATAACTCAATGATTTTTTTATTTTTATCATAAAAATATTTTCTTTTGATTTTATTATTAATTATCTCTCCCCATGAATTTTCCTGGTTTCAGACTTGTACAAAGATGAGACCTAGTGGGAGAATGCCCAAAGACGATGATTACACTTCTTCTTATGATTCCAATCATAATGAAATCTCCAACATTACAGAGCTCATTAATGATTATAAGGAACCTTACCATGATTTACTCCTCAACCACGTGCGAGAAGATGGAAAATCATATATAGTAGAGATGTTGGGTCCCAAAAATAGCTTGATGACCCTTGTTAAATACGAGAAAGATGATCAAAGTGATGAGGACAATGACGATGACGACAATGAAGATGAGGATCATTCTAGTATCTCGGTGCAACGATCGGTTTGTCGTGAAGTTTTCATCTGCGGGAGGGATATCCTGACGAAGAGAGCAGAGAAGGAGAGACAAAGCCAAAGACGGAATGAAAAGGGGAAGACCATTCTTCATCAAGGAAGAGTGAATGATGTAGTAATATGTAACTTGTATTTTAGTATTCATAACTATTTGTCACTAACATTATTGTTCACATTTTGTATATTTTCGTTCATTACGGATTTCGAGCTTGAACATGTGAGCACACCTACAGTGATGATGATTTCCCACATTCCTGAGGATCAATCAACATCGTGGCACTGGACTTGTGGATGTATATATTGCTCTTTTGAATTAATATATGGTGCAACAAAGAGAGATAAGAGGTTGGGAAACTCAACAAACATGTATTATTTTTTTACTTGGAATGGATCAAATGGGGTGATCGTGTGCGTGTTCCTAAAGGATGCAACACATAAAAGGAGTGGTCAAAGGGACCCTAATGGGCCGGTCACCGTAGTTCCATCTAAGCCCCACTATACCTTGTAAGTAATTGTCAATCTAATGGATATTACATCCCTCATGTAATGGAAGCTAATATTTCATGGTCCCTCAAAAGCCCTTCCCTTGCAAGATCCAAATAAGATATAGTAACCCAATAGAAATTTGGAAGACTTAAGAGTAAGGGCCTGAGAATAGAAACTTGCATAATCAGTACGAAATCCTATGCATGGTTTAATGTGGGATGGAAAAACCTATGCCTTTCAAAGATTGTCAAAAATGATACCATAGAATGTGGTAGTGCAACAAAGATTCTAAGAGCTTCCTTGTACTCAGATCCACATCTAACCACATGCACTCTCTTTGATAATAACTCCAGTAAGACTGGATGTAACCATCAAAATATGTTATCGTCTTTCCAGTATAAGGGGATTTAAGTTGGCTCAAGAACTTCAGCAACAAAGATGTTCTAAGAGACCATTTTTGCAGGCATCCTAAAAGCACATTAATTTTTCTTAGCCTTGTATTTATCAAACACTTGTATGAATTCCTCACAAAGTCAAGAAAGTTGATATACTCAAATGTATCAAAAGAGCATTGAACATAGCTCTTCACTACCGCCATGAAAGAAGAAATGATTTTCCTAAAGTATTCTTCACAACGGCATGTTCTCTCACACATATTCTCAAAAACCATGTCTTCAGCATCATCATTTGATGGAATTGCACAATCCACACTTCTTTGGATATCTAAGGGAAAGATCTATGATAGAAATTCTCTCATGGTCCTCCTCCAAAATATGAGCAACAGAGAATTGTAATGGAGTGAAGGAATATTGTAAGGGACCTATGCACACACCAACACATACTCACACACATACTTACACACTCTCTCCCACGCACGCATACACACACCCACTCTCTCACACACACACACACACAAACACACTCATATACACACATGTATACACACATACACGCACACACTCTCTCTCTCTCATACACATAAATAATACAATTATCAAACATAAGCATTTTCTATGATCAACATGTAGCATGCATTTCTTATATCAAGTACACTTGCAAAAAAATCATACACTATCAAATACATATCATCTCCTATAATTAATCAATAACATTTCATATATAAAAGCATATAATCATGTGTAGAAGGAATCGTATAGAACAATCGAATGAATATAATTGTGTATCAAATATGTGTGGAGAAGGAATCATCACTTGCATTTAATCATATGGAAAAGGATGCATTGCAAACATACAACTATTAAAGATAGATTATTCCACATATCATGTGGTCATATATTACATCTAAATAAACTCAATAATAGTTACCAATAGATTCGATGATGAGCAAAACATGGAGAAGGAGAATAATTGTCCCACGACCACTGGTGGAGAAGAGGTGACCAGAGGAGGAAGCAGATCATCGCTGGAGAACGCATGATCATGTGGAAAAGGGAGAAGATCGCTGGAGCGCTTGGGGGCGAGGTCCGTCATTGGTGCGGCAATGGGTTATGTGAGGTAAGGGATGAAATGTGGCTTGCCGTCAAGGGGATTGGGGGTTTCATTGAATTGCCTTGATGGGATGGTCGCTATGATAGTCTCTTCCTCGATGATTGATGAATCTACATTTCATCATCTTTATTCTATCATTTTGGCCTCAAAAACCCTAGCAAATGCGTGTAAATATCCTTAATTCCTGCATATTAACATCCATGCATATGTGTGTAAATAGTGTATAAAATACTGTAATTAAAGCCAAAATTATAGAATAAATAAAAGAAAATAAAAAGAATAAAATATTGTAAATATTTTATGACCCGAAACCCCGAGACGTAGGCATCTTGATGAATAGGTCGACAAGGAATAAAGTAGGGGGAGATAAGGTCAAAATACAGTATAAATACCTTTGTTTTCAATCCATTCTTTATTCAGTTTGGGACCTATTTTTGGTTCCACTTTTTATACTTCAAATAAACAAACTTTGTACATGGAAGTTGTGGATAATTTAATAAAGAAAAATACAAAATTGATTTCACTGAAAAATAATGTACAGATAAAAAGTTATGATCTGAATAAGATTCTAGAACTCCAACTTCCCAGACCCGTATCTTGCAAATAAAAACTAGAAATGTACCAAACTCCCTTAATTGTATATAGAGTAAAATAATATATTTAATGGAGGTAGTTTCGCATTTGGCGGAGCTACGGTTTGAAAGTTGAGTTTTGGACCCCTATTGTATACTTATACAGATTAAAATATTCATTTTATTATTTATTCATTATTTTTATAATTTTATATTTTTATAATCTTGTAAATATTATTTATAAGATATATGTACATTAAAATAAGAATAAAAACTCAAAAGAAACATAAAATAAAATACTTGAATATAGTATACATAGGTATAATACCTATATACATACCTCTATAATACAGACTTATATTTTATTAAGTGTACAAAATACCTCAGAAAAATACAATAAAATTATATTTAAGTGTATAAAAGTATTTTATAATTTTATAAAATAATAAATAAAAATAAATAAATTAAAAACACAAAATAAAAATAAAAGAATAAAATATATAGATATTATACCTATAAGGGGCATAATAGGTAACTTGTAAATTTATACTTCATAAAAATAAATAAAAATTACCATAAAATAATTTATAAAATAATAAACATTTTTTATTAAATAACCTAAAATTAATAAAATCAAATACTATTTTTAAATGATTTTATAAATATTTTTAAGGGATTTTTCCTGGTTGGTCCACGTGGACCAACCAGGTTGGTCTGATAGTTGACCTCCGGTCAACTGTCTGACCTCCTCCCTGTAGCTTGTCAGAAGTAGGTTTTTGGCCGTTTTCAAGATTTTTTGAGGGACGCTCCTTCACCAACTCGCGACCCTTCCTTCATGGAAAATTTTCCTCGATCAATGATCATACACGCCCAAGGTTCTCCTTGGACTGTGGATCACTGCATTGAGCTACGCGTCTTGATCCTTGTGCCCCCTCGTCCATCCTTCAAAACTGCACAACCAACTTCCATTTGATTTTTGAACCGCCTTGGGAGAGCTTCAAACCTCCGGGTGTGGGTGTATTGGACCTCCGGTGACAGGGGAGTCGTCCCAAACCCCCCGTCGAGGTGATGCGAGGCTAGAGGTCGGATTCCAACCCCCATCTCCGGCGCCGCCGTCGAGGTTTACTTCTTGGTTTCTACGACCAATCGAGGTTGTGTTTGTGCCTTTCTCTTGTTGTTTAACTAGACGTAGTGTTAGCTTTCGTTCAGCGCGTTTAATTTGTCCTGTAATCAAGTCATTAGTTTAGGTCCTCAATCAAACACCTTGCCGAAGCTCTCGAGCTCCGATCACCACCACTTTCCTATTCTTCCATATCATCCGCGCTTCTCCCGCACCTAAAGGGACCTGGGATCTCTTTACTGTTGGTTTTCGTGCTTTCTTGTAGGTTCCAGGCCCCGAAGGACCCCATCTGGGGTCGGTTTTTGACGCAGGCCGAACCTCCTGGAGCAGTCCCCTTCGTCATCGCCGTGGTGGCGCTCCGGCGGTCCAACCGCCTATTTAAAGCAGCCATCCAATCAGGAAGCTCCTAGGAAGCTCTGGCAGTCATTGGACGTGACCTTTCCGCTCGGGGCATCGAGATTTTACTCCTCCAAATTCGCCCAGGCCGTGTTCTTCGGCTGTTCCTCCTCCACGCCCCTGAGCCGTCGATCTCGCCCCCATTCTTCCAGCAAAGCAGGGACCGTTAGATTTTCCCACGCGTCGACCGTTTGATCATCAGAAGCCATCTAATACCGACCATCAAAGTCGAACCGTTATCGTGGGACGTAGGGTTGACACGTGTACAAGTGCCTGCATCTGCACCGTCCGCCCGCGCAAGAAGGGGGTATTTTGCTATTTCCACCCCCTTCGTTTTTGTATTCTAATTTTAGTGTGCAAACTTTCCTAGGCTGTACAATAATTTCTGAAACTTTTGCTCAAAGGCCCAAATCTTTAGTCTATTTGCACATAGGTCCCCGCCAGGTGCGCGTGCAAGTCACGTGCACCTTGGTGTTTTTGCAGGGACCCCATCGCACCTTTTGATATTTTGTATTTAGATCCAAAACTTTAAATTGCAGTATAAACTTTCTGGACATTTTGCAACTTAGCCCCAAAGTTTTGATAATTGCCGTTGTGCCCCTCCCAGGTTCACGTGCCCCGCGCGCGTGACCTTGGTGTTTTTGCAAGGGTACCCTTGCGGATTTTGGTATTTATATTTAGTCCATCAAGTTGCTTATTCAGTATTAAATTTTCTGTGAAATTTGCAGAGTGACCGTGGAACTTTTATCTATTTATATTTAGGTCCCTACCAGGCATTGTATTTTTGTATGCTTTCCCTATTTATTTCATGCATCTATGAATACCCAAAAATTCCACACAAATTAATCTAGGCTCCTGGTTGTTTGTGCATTCACGCTATATTTTTGCATTACATTTTTATTGCATTTTAATATTTATTAAAAATCAAAAACTTGCATTTTAGCTACTGTTTGCATTAGAAATTACCAAAAAATATCAAAACACCTAGAAAAATTCCAAAAAAATTACCTAAGGTCTATTTTATTGTATTTTAGTGTCAGTCCAAAAATCACTAAAAATTGCGAAAACAAAAACCTTAAAAATTAGAAAATTCTTAAAAACTTCATAAAAAATCAAAAAAATCCTAGAAAAACCAAAAAATATAAACTCAGGTTCTGCAGTTTCCCTATTTTATTGTCTTTATTTTAAAATTAATTTGAGGAATTTTGGATACTGTTTGGTATTTTTCAACCTCATTTTTATTTCGGCCAGAATCTTTACTCACTGTTTTCTTGTATTTACACTTTTGAAAATACCAAAAATATTTTGAAAAATCCCCAAAAATCACGAAAATAGTATAAAAAGATAAAAAAGACCAAACACATTTCATTCCCTGATTTTTGACTATTTTTACCTATTTTTATAAATACTTTATCCCCTCTTTCCTTATATTGTATATACATCCTATTATTGAAAAAGAAAATATAAAAATATAAAATATAAAAAGAAAATATAAAATCAAAAAATCAAAAACCAAAATACAAAATTAAAAATTAAAAATAAAATTAAAAAAATATAAAATTAAAAACCCACAAAAACATTTGCACATTGTAGACAACTAATCACATCACACATTTTGCATTCTTGCTTGATCTATCCTGCCTTGCTCCCTGTGTTCGAACTCTCTACATACTTGCACCTATACATATTTTATGTAGAGTTAAAAATAAATTTGACTCCACATTGTTTGTCATTATTTGATATTTGATTGTGGGTTCATTGTTGATTTTCGCCGGGATTCATTGAGGGTCGCCACAGCGACACGGTTGTCTCCGCCTTGTGTGGGATAATTCACTACAAAAAAGGCGGGATTAGCGTGCACAACTCGGCGTGCACCTGGCGTGCACATGTGCTCGCCCCGTCATGGGCGAGCACACTAAGAGCACAAGTGCTCGCCCATGTGGGTCGCTGGTTTGAATTTTGCGGAGAGGCGCATTTACCAGTATTGAGGAGCACATGTGCTCGCCCATGTGCTCGCTCAATGTGCTCGCCCACTTGAATTTCCTTGCGCGGAAAATTTTAGCGGCTGGAAATATAGGGGCGAGCACCGGGCGACGGCCTGGCGAGCACTTAAGTGTGCTCGCCCAAGCCCGTAAACAGAGACTGCGCCGTCCCTCTTCCTCATTTCTCACGCAAACCTCTCCCATTTCCTCCCCTCCGGCGACCCGCAAGCCCTCCGCCCCGACCCCGACGCCCGTGGTTTTCGTGTTTTGAGTAGATCTACATCTACTACTCGGTATAATCTTTAATCCTTTCTCTTTTTATTTGATTTCATTACGTAGTTGTATTGTTTGGATATATTAGGGTTTAAAATTTTTGTTGAATGTAGTGTAGTATTTTGTTAGTTTATATGTGTTTTACATATTAAGGATAATAGTAGATCAGTATAGTATTGTTATTTCGAATTTGTTTGTCTAAATAATATGTAGCATTGTATGCCCTGTAGGTGTTCGATTAAATGCCTCAATGAACATTATGTTTAAATTTTGTAAATTTTAAATGACAAAATGCTTGTATGATTAGTTAAGATTAGTTATGCTCAGAAAAGATTAGTTACTCAATTTTTATAATGCCTCGGAATAATGTAGATAAAATGCCTCCACAAACATTATGTTCGAAAATGATTAGTTATGAAATTTGTGAATAACTTTAGTTACTCAACTTCAATAATGTAGATACTAGATATTATCAACATCATTAATAACAGTTTTAAAATTTCATATCGTTTTGATATGAGATATGATATACACCATTGTTTATTTTGTGATAATTTATTATCACATTAAATTTTAGTTAATGTGACCAATTATATCACATTAACTTATACATAGGTTTATAATAAGTCCAAAATTTGATTTAGTAATTATTAGAAAATCGCACAAAATTCTTCACACACAGTGCGTCCTTCCACACCGGGTGGTGTGTGGCCCTGCACAACGGGTGGCGTGTGCAACACGTTAGAGGATTTGATCACCTCTAACTGTGTTATATTTTTTTATTTTTTCACAGCACTATTGGACTCACTTTGGGATGTTTATCCCAGACCAATGGTCGTGGATTTTGATGTATGCAGGTTCGAATTTTTTTTGCAGGTGCCCATTTACTTTTAGTGACCCAAGCACTGTATTAGGCACTAAATAAGGATCACACTTATCCCTATCCCCATCGTTAATCAGCCAAATATACGTAAATGCCCGGCTAATATAAATGAATAAATATTTTAAGATTATTTTATAGTGTCATTTGTAGCACTTACAAATGTATGACGTAAAATGATCTTAAAGTATTATATTTATATTAGCTTTCCTTAGTTCGGAGGTCCCGGACTAAGGGGGTCCGTAAGGATTCAAATTTACTAAAAGGTGATCCGTAACCCCTTCCTCTTCTGTATACCAAATCAGTCATATTTATTATTGAAATAATCAATAATATGATTATTTTGATAATTAATTACGATTGATTTATGGGGTATACGGGAGAGGTGCAGGGTTATGCCGCCGAATTTTCGTTAGAAATAAAGATATTTGTGACAACGATCATCTTTTAGTAAATTTGAATCCTTATGGACGGGCTAAAGTGATAACATAATTAATACACTTCTCTTCTCATCTTTTATCTCAAAAATGTGATACGTTTAGATATCCTCAATTTCTTAGATTTGACATTTTAGATTATTTAATTCAGGTTCATAAATATGACTAATAGAGAATGGATGTACAACCGTGTAGTAGATGGGCGTATAGTAGATGCTTTTCAAAGAGGTGTTCAGGAATTCATTCAATTTGCTTACGCACAAGGTTCCCGTATTGTGGATTCAGATAGAACTATCTTGTGTCCGTGTAAGAAATGTCGTCTAATGAAGAAGAGATCAAAAGATGAAACTCAGTTACATCTGTATAGAATGGGTTTCATGGAAGGATATCATATTTGGTGGAGGCATGGTGAGAATTTCGAGAACAGAACGAATGATGTTGAAGAAGCTGACAATATTAATCCCTTTGCAGGTATGGTTATGGATGTTGCGGGTCCAGAATCCAATGATACTTTGTTAGATGATGAGGAACCATATGGAGAGTCTGCAGAATTTTACGAGCTGTTGAAAAAAGCGGAAGAGCCATTATGGTTGGGTTGCAAGACATATTCAAAACTTTCTGCGGTCTCGGATCTTCTATCGATGAAGATGGAATATAATATGACCGATCGTAATTTTGATGCAATGCTGAGGATTATTAAGAAGATGTTACCAGAAGATGCAGAATTACCTGATAATTATTACAAAACAAAAAAGATGATGCGGAAGATGGGTTTAGCAGAAATTAAAATAGACTCATGCATAAATCACCATATTCTATATTACGGTGAACATCAACATTTAGACCGGTGTCCTGAATGTAATGAGCCAAGATATCAGACAACTAGTAAGAGTGGAAAAAAATATCGAGAAAGATTTTACGTTATTTCCCGCTGACTCCGAGATTGAAACGACTATATTATTGTAAAGAAACGACGAAATACATGACATGGCACGCGGAACATAAAGTCGATGAATATATGGAGCATCCATCTGAATCTGATTGTTGGAAAGAATTGATGTCAGCTTTTCCTACATTTAATAATGAAAAGAGGAATTGCGTTATAGGATTATGTACAGATGGGTTTAATCCTCATGGAAGAAGTAAAGATTACTCTTGTTGGCCAGTAATGACAACGCCATATAATCTACCTCCATGGTTATGTAATAAGCGACAATTTATGTTTCTTTCGTTGTTAGTACCAGGACCTACACATCCGGGAAAGTACATTGATGTTTATTTACGTCCTCTTATCGATGAGTTGAAAATGTTATGGGTCGATGGAGTTGATACATATGATGCTAATAAGAGCCAAACATTTAACATGAAAGTAGCTCTACTTTGGACGATAAATGATTTCCCAGCATATGGAATGTTATCTGGATGGAGTACGTATGGACGTAAAAGTTGTCCATATTGTATGGATAGTACTAAATCATTCCAGCTTCAACACGGTCAGAAACCATGTTTTTTTGATTGTCACAGACGATTTCTTCCAAGTAATCATCCATATCGAAGACAGAAACATTCTTTCAAAAGAAATACAATTGATCTTTCAGATCCTCCACCAATTAAGACAGGCGATATGATATTATCGTACTTGGAAGAATTAGAAAAATCAGCCTTAGAAAATGGAGATAAAACAAAAAACCTTCCTGGTTTTGGTGACAGTCATAATTGGATTAAGAAGAGTATATTTTGGGAGTTACCATATTGGAGTAAGTTACTGATACGACACAACTTAGATGTTATGCATATAGAGAAAAATGTGTTCGATAACATCTTCTACACTGTAATGAATGTAACCGGTCGATCAAAAGATACAGTAAAGTCTCGTCGTGATTTACAACTCATATGTAATCGCCCAGAATTGCATATCAAGGAGCATGATAGTGGAAGGGTTGAAGTTCCAAAAGCAAAGTATACTTTAGATAGAAATCAAGTTAAGCTTGTTTGTGAATGGACAAGTAAATTGAAGTTTCCAGACGGATATGCATCAAATTTTTCAAATTTGGTCGATCTGAAGAAGTTTACATTTAAGGGAATGAAGAGTCATGACTGCCATGTTTTTATGGAAAGATTACTACCGTTAGTGTTCAGAGGATTGTTACCAAAAAATATTACCGATGCTCTTTCAGATGTAAGCAGATTTTTCCAGGTGTTATGCTCGTCACGCATACACCGCATGGAGATGGAATATCTTCAAAAAAATATTCCTGTGATTATGTGTAACCTGGAGAAGATATTTCCCCCGTCATTTTTTGATTCGATGGAGCATCTGATGATTCATATTCCATGGGAAGCAAAAGTTGGTGGACCGGTAAAATATCGTTGGATGTATCCGTTTGAAAGGTAAATAAATGTATTGGAATGTCATTCCTTCTTTACTATTTGGTCTAAATGTTTAACATATTTTCTTATAGGTTTATGTTCTTTTTTAAAAGAAAGGTCCGAAACAAAAGTAAAGTTGAAGGATCTATAAGTTCACAATATATATATGAGGAAGTCGCAACATTCTGCGCAAGATATCTTCCAGAAGATGTGGAGACTATACACAATAGATGCGGGAGGAATGAGACAATTTCTTCCGATGAAGAACCTTGTATCAGTATCTCTCGGCCATCCACTCATCTAATAGGCAAAGCAACTGAACGTTTCTTATCGAAACAAGAGAAGGATGCTGCAGAGTTATACGTATTAGACAATTGCGAGGAAATAACACCATATGTTCAGTAAGTATTTGAACTGCTTTATGTATATATTCATTACAAGTAATGAATATTTTTCTCTTATAAATTGTAGGGAATTTAGACAGAAAATTATGGAGGAAAATCCTATGTATTCAGATGAAGAAGTTTTGAGCACTTATAGAAATCAATTTCCAGCGTGGTTTAAAGACCGATCAAAACAGTTGGACGGTGGCGATTTCTATTCTCATATTATAAAATATTTTGGAGAAGGACCTGTTTATAAGGTTCGATCGTACAACTCATGTTACAGTAATGGGTATCGTTTTCATACCTTAAATTCCGGTAAATATTTGACAACTCAAAATCATGGAGTGATGGTGCGCGGATCTTGTTATGAGGAAGATCATCTGAATTATTACGGAATTTTAAAGGAGATTATAGAAGTGGAATATAGTATACCAGGCTTGAATAAAGTAGTTCTTTTCTTGTGTGATTGGTATGAACCCAATGGAGGTGTATTACTTGATAAAAGAAATAACATTGTCGACGTGGTGCAAAGGAAATTTATACGCAGATTTGAACCATTCGTATTAGCAGCTCAAGCGGATCAAGTATGTTATCTACCACAAATATCAAAGAAGAGAAAGGGCATTGAAACAATAACTGTTGTGAAGATAAATTCTCGAAGTTATATCTCCAATGATTCCAGTTATCAGGAAGATGACATAGATGAAGCATTTACACCGACAAATGAAAGAATAGACTTAACGGAAGAAGTTCCAGTAATCGAGTCGATTCGATTGGCTGATAATGAAGTTTTGTGTGTTGACTTACAAGATGATACGGACTCCAGTAATGATTTTTCAGAAAACTCAGAAAATGAAGAAATATCATTTAATCCCACCGAAATAATGATGAAGATTAGTTGTAAGTATTAGTATACAATTATAATTGAATTAACTAAAATCTTAAATAATAACTATGTAATGCATCATTATTACAGTCATGGCAGGTTTTGGACGTGGTGGATCGCATGGATCACATAGATCCAATCGTCCTTCTTCCTCAGACACACCTTCTTCCAGTAGGCAGCCCACCCCAGATGTTGCTCCTGATTCACAGTCCGACGAGGTTCGCCGGGTGATAGCTTACTACGAGTCTCTTGGTTATCCTCCACCACCCTTTTACGTAGGAGGCTATGGAGAGCCATCTACCTCAGCAGCCCCTACAGGATTCCCAGTCCAGGTCCCCATACCAGCCCGGACATCGATGGGTTCTGACTCTCCTTCTTCTGGACGGCCGAGCACATCCGTGCCTTTACCCACTGTAGTTGGACAGACGTCGGCGTCCCACCCTTTGTTGGAGGTTACGACTGATGGGAGGTAAAAATTTTATAGATTTTATCTTTAAATATTTTCCAATTTTTTTTAAATTGTATGGAAGTTAAATTTTTTTGTAAATGCAGGGATTTTTTGAACAGCAACAGGGTGGCAAAGGAGATAACCAACATAATAAAGACACACTTGACTTCCATGCAATTTAGGTGGTGTCGCATCCCTGCTGCAGAGCAGGAGAGACTTTTTGACATGTTTCTGGTAAGAAATGTTTCTTATAAGTGATACAGAATTTTTTGATCAAGTTTTTGGAATCTTATAAATTGTTATTATTTTTCAGAGTAGGTTTCTCCTTGGCACTGGTCTGGGGAAGGAGGTTTATCGTAGAGCCTTCATTCGTTTGGCAGAAAAGAGAATGAGCGATACATTTTTCAAGGCAAGGAGAGACTCGCATGCGAAGATGGGATGCGAGGAGATGAATTTTGAGGAGATGAAGAGGTTCCCGCCGTCATGGTGTACGGAGGATAGGTATTATACTTGTCAAATAATTTTTATTACACTTTTTAAAATAATCAATTATCATAACGTAATCCTTGCAGATGGGCCGATTTCTGTGATGCATTCGTTGCGGATGATGAGTTTGGACGAAGATCTTCGGCGGGGAAGACAAACCGCCAAAAACTAAGGATCAAGTCTACCAGTGGCTCTAAAAACCACAATCAGATTAGAGCGGAGATGGTTTACGATTTAAAATTATTTTTTGGAGATCTACTTTAATATAATGCAATGTCAGAATAGATCTTAAAAAAATTTTCAGGCTGCTAGGTTGGAAAGGGAACCCTCTTTTCAGGAGTGGTGGTCGAGGTCCCACATGAGTGGGAGAGAAGGAGAGTCGCAATGGTCCACTCCTGAAGCCGGACAATTGTTGGTAAGTCTATCAATTTATTTAAAATTAATTGATATATTATAACATATTTATATATATGGTAAACTTTGTATTTCAGGATCGTTATCTGGCACTATCTGCAGATAAATGGGGTGTCAATCCAACTGGAGAGCAACCACCATTTGATAAAACGATCTGGAAGCAGGTATATATGGATAAATATTAACTTACTATATTTATTTCTAATATCTACTTTTATATTAAAAATTGAAAAACTTATAAGGTGTTGGAGGAGAGGGGCGTTGTGGCGAATAGGAAGCAGACGCTTGGTGGTCTTCCTCCATATTATGTGGAGGAACATCGTCACTCCTATTCTGCATACTCTCAGCCGTCGTATACGCAACCACGTCCATCCCAATCAACAGTTCCAATGGAGTCGCAGATGGCGATGATGGTGGAGCAGGTGACGAAGCTCCGAGAGGAGTTCACGGCGTACATGTAAGTATTCTTCTTATAGAATGAGTAATACAATTAAATTTCTATATATACAAAATGCATTTAATAGATAAATATCTTCCATATATAATATAGGTCGCAAGGGCGTGCATCTCAACCTGAAGAGATTGAATCTGATCACGAAGAGGAGGAGGAGGAGAACGACCCTGAAGAAGAGGCACGCATGTATGCGAGGTTCAAAGAAAAGGAGAAAGAAAAAAAGAAATCAAAGCAGGGTTTAGTCTCCAATTTTTTTAGATCAAAGAAGAAGTAAATTTTTGGTGGTTTGTAACTGTATTTTCTTTTAAACTTTTAGAACATCTTTTAATTTATATGAACTTTGTTGGCGTTGACTTGTTTGTAATATTTAGATCTTATATTAGATTATTTATTTCTGAATTCATGTATATTGCGTTCCTTTAAATTTTAAGTGCTAGTTATCTTAATCTACGATCTGCTATAATACATATATCCTTAGGAAGATACCTGCAGTGGTTTATTGGCAGGGTATACAGGTTCGACGGGGCGTCAAAACCCTGTCGAACCTGTATATTTTTTTCTTGGAAATCACTTTGGGCGAGCACATGTGCTCGCCCGGTGCTCCGAGTGTAATCGCAGATTAAAGAGAAGGCGATCACACGGGCGAGCACATATGTGCACGCCCGCTGACGGGCGAGCACATAGCGTCCCATTGTGCTCGCCCACCACCCGTGGCGACTCTCAGATCAGCGAGCACGGTCGTAACGAGCACATGTGCTCGCCCAGTCGTCAGGCGTGCACATGGCGTGCACTAGGCGTGCACATAACGAGCTCTTATGTGCACGCCAATCCCGCCTTTTTTTGTAGTGATTAGACCCCGTGAATTTTGGATAAATCAATGATCAAGGATGGTCATAAGTAAGATTGTATCATCCACTTCCAAGCATGCCTTCTTCTTCACTGGGCAGGAAATCAGATGGGATGGTCGTAAGAAGGACCATCCCTTCCTCATCAAAAAATCTAACGAGACGGGTGTGGCAATCATCCCCTCTGCTTCCAACATATCAAGCATCGAAAGGACAGATGCATAAACCTTCTTGTAATGGTTCAAACTATATCATCTTCCCTTATAGAAGCCCTTGTTGAGAGCAGAGAGACTATATGCGATGTGGACCTAATCACTACCTGTCTCAACCAAACAAAAACCTAAGTCTAAGGGCTCAAGCACACAAAAATAACAAGAAAATAAATTAAAAAAGTGATGAAAATAAAAAATCCGGTGAGGTCCCCCAAGTACAACAACACTTGGCGAAATAGACCCCAAATAAAGTTGTGTAGAGAGTCTCAAGTCCTAGAAAACAGAAAAAGGGCAAATGCCAATAATAGTTACAAACTAATTACAAAAATGACTGAAAAAGAACTATAAATTTAAGATTGTCTTCTTCTTCTTCTTCTTTTCATGCCCCTCCTCGGTTGTTCTCTCCTGACCGTTGGAGTAGAATGTCCAACCTCAGCCTCTCTCGAGTGCGTCAGCTCTCCTAAGATAGCCTCCCTCGCTCAATGGGCCCTCACAACAAAGGTGAAACAAGAAGAATGTTAGAAGCAGATTTTATGAAAAATAAGGGGGGAAATAAAAGGAATAATTTGACTAAAAATGAAATATACAAATAAGAAAATAAAATCCTAAATTAACTAGTTGTGCTCCCCGACAACGACGTCATTCTGATAGAGCAAAGGCTTAAGCCAGGTTAGGGAATTAATTATAGTATCATTGTGCTCAAATTAACCAAGCTGATATCAAGAAAATCTTATTCGACCACAAAATAAATCAAACAATTTGAATAAGTGGTCTAATCTACTTTCATTAACCTGGTATAGTGACCAAGGTCGAGCACAAGGAGCACAAGTAAATCTAGGTAGTCAAATCAAGAGATTCAAAGGACTTTATTTTTCTTTTATGATTTTTAATGTTTTTAATTTTAAAAAATTTTAAGTTTCAAAAACAAGGCAAATAAATACAATGAATAAAAGACATACACACTCCCTCTCTCTCTTTATTTTATATTTTTCAAATAATATAAAAATACCCAAAAAATCAAGTAAAAATATTTTTTGTCTTATGGATTTTATATTATTTTTGGGGAATTTTGGGAGGTCTTTAGATTTTTTATGTATTTTTTAAAAATCAAAAGGCCAAGAAAAACTCAAATAGTGCACAATCAAGAGAGTTTTTCAAATTAAAAATACAAAATAAGCTCAAAGCTCCAGGGAATCTATTTTTGCAAAAACTATATTTAAATATCTAGAAACTGAAATTGAAATCATAATTTTTGAATTTTTTAAATATTTTATATGATTTTTAATGATATTCTTAGAATTTTGCAAATTTTAAATTTAGAAAAACAAACAAGATGAAAATTGGATAGAAAATCAAACGAGTGGAAATAAAGTTACTCTATTTTTTGAGATTTTTAAAACAATTTTCGATTTTTTATGAAGTTTCTAAGGCAAACAAGTACTTTTTAGGTTAATTTTGAATTTTTAATAATATCAAATAAAAAATCAATACTAAAAAATCACCACATGAAAAACATAATTGTAGGAGCTACAGGAAATTTTGGAGCTAATTTAATATTTGTTGCAATAAAAAGACACAAAATAAAAATATTGGCTACAGAAGAACTAAAATGCAATTATTTTAACTTCATGGGCCAAATATTAACAAGTAATAAAAATCTTGGGGCCGTAGTGCAATTAATCCAGATAAATCATTCATTGTACGTGTTCAGTCTCACAAGGGTATAAATGCAAATACTTTTCTGATTCAAATAATAAATGAAAACACACATGTTTGAATGTGCAAATATCCTAGAAAACACGTAAAGAAACACGGGACTTCAACTTGGCTGGACTAAAATGCAAATAAAGAAACTATAAGGTCTTTACTGCAATTATTCAAAACTACTTCTATAATTGTTAGACTAAAACAAAAAATAGGGAAATCAAAGGGCTAAATTACAATATACCACGGGTGCTTGTGGGGTGTGTGCTTTGACGTACAACTATGATGAGTCATTATCTGAAGATCTGACAGCCCTAACAAAAAGTCGTGACATGCGCTCTTGATGGGCTCGTGGAAAGGATCTGATAGTCTAAAAAGGGTAGGAACGTGTGCATCAGATCTGACGAAGATCTGATCGGACCGCCAAAAGTTGGGCGTGAATGGGTGATCCCGATCAAATATGGGAAGAGGACTACTCCATCCAACAGTGCTGAGGTGCTATGGAAGAATGGGATGAAGGCTCCATCAGTGGTGGCTCAAATGAAAGATTCTGGCGCTACAAAGCTCGGAGCGGCCAACTGAGGAGTCCAGGAGCAAGCTGAAATGAATCCGCGTCGAATGGAAGCCTCAAACTGCTTAGTGGAGGGCTTGAGGATGATCTGGAGGTTGTCTCGCCTAGAGCTGCTTTGCCACTGAAGTTGAGGCTCGAGTTTAGCTTCTCATGCACGCCTAACCTGCAAGAAGATGAGGAACTCAGGGACATAGCTCCGGTCGATTTTATTTGGAGATGAAAAGCAAAGAAGCGGCGAGGGGTGGTGGATTGAAATTTCGACGTACGTGGAGGCAGAAGTCCGACCTTAAATCTGACCCGAAGATCGGTTCTAAGGTGATCATGGCGTATAGGAAGGTGAGCGACGATATAGTGAGTTGATCAAAGCTGTTGGATATTGGATGATGAGGCTTTAACCGGTGGTCAGAGTAGCGAAGGTGGATGGTAAAGGTAATGAGATCGAAAAAAAATGCGACGAAATAGGTGGGGATCAAAGGTACTTGAAGCTATGGAAATGAAGGATGAAGTTCAGTAAAGTGATCGGTGGGGTTGTGGCCTCGATTCTACTACGGAAGGTGGAAGAGGCTGAATGTGGCGAAGCTCTCCGGCCACATACGAGCTTTTGCTCAACTCAGCACAAAACCGAGCTCTAAGAAGATCTAAAAGGACGATGTCACTATCCTACAAGGGCTTGTGGAGAAAAGGAGGCGCGAAGAGCAATCTAGGGCATGATAGAGCTCGAGGAGAGGATTTATAGGGGTTCCCAGGGTTCTGAAAAGGTCAGGAGAAATCATGCAAATCGAGGGGGATTCAGACCCTCCCGAGAATTTGCAAAGGTCGCGGATCTTCATGGAGCGTAGGTGTCCGTAATTCGAGGAAGGAAATGGTCGGATCCGGGTTGGAGAAAGTAGAGAAAAGAGGTCTGGCGAACATCCAACCGGGTTGGACCTAGGGGGAGGGAAGGTTGACCCAGGTCAACGGACTCGGTTGACCAATCAGAAAATAGAATTTATAGAAAATACAAGAAAAATCAATTAAAAATAGTCAATATTTTTAAAATAAAAAGTTATAAAAATGAAAAATGTTAGTTATTTTACAAGCTATTTTTTGTGATTTGTAATAATTTTAATAATATATAATACTATATACAGTATATGTTAGTATGTATAGGTATAATATACCTATACATTATATACTTATATTTTATTTTATTTATTTTATTATTTTCACAAAAATACATTATATTTTGTATTATATCGATTTACAAAATAATTTAAGATGTATAAAAATATTTTCATTGTATTTTTACAAGTTAATTACATGTGTTAATTAATTAGGTTTATGTACAATATATGCATTATTGGTGCTTTTGTATAATGAAGAATTGAATTTATTTTTATTTTAGTTTGTGTTTGATGTATTTTATTTTAATTTTATATAATTTTTATTTTCAATTATTTTAAAAATATAATATACAATTTATTCACAAAATAAATAAATAAATATAGGTATAGGTATAGTACACTATACACAATTTGCAACTTTTATTATTTAAAACAAAGTTTTATTGGGGAAATAAATTATTTTTAGATCTTTTTATTTATGAATGAACAATGATAGATATTTACAAATTAAATAAAGAATTAATAATATCAACAAGATTTTTCTTTAGATTTTGTGAACAAATAAATACCTTTTTCTCCCTACTTTATTCATGGTCAATCGGACCAATATTTGACCTTCCCTCGGGGTTTGGGTCAGTTTGTACTTATTTCATAATCACAACTTTTTTTTTAATTTATTTCCTTATTCTTTTATTTATTATTCTTTTATTTTAGTTAAAAACGTTAAATATATAATATTAACAAAAGCATGCACAATGCCAATTTATTAGAATTAATATAGATTTACAGGTATTTTACAAAGGGATTTCTGCTAAAATAAAAAAAAGGACGCGAATCATAGATTCATCAGATATATTATGAACAAAACTGCAATTATTGGTACAAAACAATACTCATGTTATTGTTATAATATATAGGTCTAAATACACGAAGCATGTTATTGATAAAAGAGAAACTTTGATAACCTTAAACAAGATTAAGGTACTGACTCGTAAAGAGTCACACGGACGATCACAAGGGGTTGTGCTAGCCCAAGGGGCAACATCGCAAGGGATGTATGGTTGCATCGAACCGCAGAGGAAAAAGCTAAGTCCTGTGTAGTGTAGCTATACTATCATTCATGCCATGGACCGCAGATGCGAGCAGTTGAAAATGTATAACAAGATACGTACATGAAAGTTATGCAAATAAATGATTTATAAAGGTAAACCATTACAAGTATGCAAGAAAGTGGTATATTACGATAATCCATTACAAGTTATGAAAGAAACGGTTTATAAAGATAAGCCATTACATGTTATGCAATAAATTGGTTTAATTAAAGATAAACCAGTACATGTTATGCAAGAAATTGATTAAATTAAGGATAAACTAGTACATGTTATGCAAGAAGTTGTTTTAATTAAATATAAATCGGTACATGTTATGCAAGAAAATGATTTAATTAAAGATAAATCTTTATATATTATGAGAGAAATGATTTAAGAATAATAATCTGTCATAAGTCTTGCAAAATTTATTTAAGGGGTTAATATGAATGAATGATCTAATTGATAAAGAGACACATACATATTATGAAATTCATGAAACCTACCCCTTATGATGAAAAATGATAACTTGTGTATTTTTATATATATTGCACATGCATTTTCTTATTTATGAAAGAAACCAATATGCAACTTGTTGGGAATGACTTAGACATGCATGAGACATCTAGGTACGCAATGATTATTTTCCATGAGTACTCAAGTAGATGAAATGTAATGGGATAAAAGACCGTTAGAATTCCCATGCATGGACCCTGATATATACTGGACATGAGGTTCATGCAAAAATATGTTTATTTATTTCAGGTGAAGAACAAGTTCAAAGTACTCAAGTTCGTACAACATGCTCAAGGAGACATTAAGCGTGGTATGGATAATACATGGTTATGCCCACTGGATCAGAGATTCTTGTGAAATTATTTAGTTTTACTTTTGCAAGTATACACTTATTGAAGTAATAATGGAACTATTGGTTTAAATGGACTTTATAGATCCATTTGAGAATGATTTTTATTGTTCACTGATTACCATACATGACTCGATAACGGTTCGGTCGTGCGACTTAATGTTGCATGCTTCCACCATCCGCGCGACCCGTTCCGTTACAAATAGTCAAATATGTTGTAGTGAGATTTGGGTTAAATTTTGGTCTCGGCTTGAAAATCATGACAATGTTGTGATTTTATGAGTCAGTTAATGAAAGATCCCACATCATCATGCCCGATACTAGGATACACCACAATGTTGTGGTTTGTGTCCCTCAATTTGAATACTAGGATACACCACAATGTAAGATCTTCTTGATAACAAGGTTATGTAGGAATGATTAAGCATTAGGATTATGATTGTAAAAATTAGAATCTTTATACGAGAGAGTTAGATTCCATGTAATCCTTGAAGGAGATTTAATTATATTTGATAAAATCTCATTAGGATATTGATTGATTGTTACAATAAATCTAATATATGGCTGGTCCTATAAAAAATAGAGGAATGTTGGCGTCATTCAAGACCCCACGGCAAGAATGCAACAATGTGTGTGTGAGATGGAGAGAGAGAGATATATATAGAAGGAAGGAAGAGAGCAAGGGAACATAGTGAGCTGTACTAATTCTTCTTCTTCACTACAACAAATCTCTGTTAGGGATGGGAATAGGCGACGGTCATTCAAAAACCATCCCATGTGTATTCGGTCAGGACGGTTGTCGCATGACCATCCCGTCTGTTTACGGAAGGGATGGTCGAATAACCACCGTCCCTTACAAATGGCATACATGAGACAATGGGAAAAATGATAGTCCCTTCCTTATTCGGACGTGATGATCGCTCATAGACTGTCTCTTCCTGTTCCATCTGACGGGATGGACAATATTGGAACTTTCCCATTTGATCCCTTATCCCTTTCTGGTTGAATATAGTATCCATGACTGCTTATTGAGTTCAAATTTTTTAGTGACACGGAGGAGAAGGGCGTACCGATAGAATATCTGTTACTATAGAATCCGATTGGACTTAGTCAAAATAAAGTTGTTCTTCCCGTAATATAAACTTCTGTTTAGGACGGTTCTCACCTTTGAATGCATATATCTTAGTTTTAATTAATGCGCATATCATATTGCATGTAGACTGTTGGAGCAAGGTACGCCGTCTATCTCATGCATTCATGCATACATTCATAGTTTCTCGTGCATCGGCTTTTCCATCTTCCTCACCATGTTTTCTTTGACTTAAGAATAAAAGGAAATCAGAAAATTCGTCAAACGTGTTTTTATTCAAAAATACCTAAAAAAGTGATAACCTGATAAAATTGAGATAGCTATTTTTCACTCCACCCTAAAAACAGAGTAACAATCACATTCATTATTCTAGGGAGAGTAACCCCCTCCTTGTTTGCATGTACTCTCTAGACTGAGTGAGACATCTTAAGGAATAGAGCCCAAAGCCCTGGACTTGTGCCCTAAGCACTTGGACTTTGACTCTCGGGTCCAGTTATTGCTGCAAGCATTTGCTTCAGATGTTAGTAGAAGTATTCGTGCGGATACGGAGGTGGATTCCCTTGGAACGATTTCCGAGCTCTTACCAGGATAGTTCTTTGTGCGAGGGATTCATCAACTTATTCATGGTCTACTCTAGGAGACTACACCTATGAGATTGTTAATATAATTGCTTCATCACTAAACTCTAAAATTGAAAAGATTGAGTTGGTGAATTGGATGTTTGTTTTCTCATTTATTGTTTTTCAGTCCAGATCTACTCTTCACTTCTCCCTACATCACAATGATGGGCAGGCAGTCTCTTAGGCTACCTTGCACCGCTTCACAGCAAACTTGTCCATTCATCTAGGGTGATTCCTGAGAGCTCCAACCTGCTCTCAGAACCTGAGTATTCCACCTCCTCCTTCTTTGAACTCCCTGATACATTATCTGAGGTACAACAACGGATAGGCAGATTTTTGTTGACTTGATGACACCTGAGGTCTATTCTTTTTCCTTTTCATAGTTTGACGAGATGGTCCAAGGGCGGAGAGAGGATGAGAATCCAAATATTCACAATGTATTTATCAAGCTACGATCAAAACATTCTCCTGGAATCCCTAGAGGTGATGTAGCGACAGATTATGGACCAAGGGTTTCTCATGACAGAGATGAGGCAGGAGTTGACGCATATGCAAGATGGGAGAGTAGATGCCAGAGTTGAGAGCCCCAGTGGCAGAGGAAAGATTCCTAGACACGAGGACCGAGCAGAGGACTGATACATATGCCAAGAGGAGGCATGTAATCCACAAAGACCTTTGCGCACCATGAGGGAGTTGCACAACCCTGGTGTAATTGTCACTCATATGTGGATTCCGTTGCCATCCATTTTGGAGATTTTGAGCTCAGGACACATATTATTTAGTTTTTTCCCAAGTTCCATGGGCATACAACTGAGGAGCCACATCTACATATCTAGTAGTTTGAGATGATATGCAACATAGTTTACGACAAGTTGGTGGATGATGACACCATCAAGTTGATAGCCTTCCCATTTTCCTTGGTTGACAGAGTAGCCTACTAGCAGAAGCACTTGGGGAGGGTTGTCACTACCTGAGAGAAATTGAGTATCGAGTACCTTAGCAGATACTATCCACTCGGTCAAACGAATGCATCAAGAACAATGATCATCAACTTCAGCATTATTCCAAAATGAGCAGTTCCACGAGGCTTGGGATCGATTCATAGATCTCATAAGTAGGTGTACACATCATGATATTAACAATCCCAACTTGGTCCAAAGCTTCTTTTGTAGGTTGACACCTTTAACGACTCCGATTCTCAGGCCTTCGAATAATCCCATAATCGGATCTGGTTACTCAACAATAATTTATTCAGCAATCACAACTAACATTCAGAAACAGACTGCAGATAAAGTATATTCAAAAGAAAGTATTTCAACACTTTTCCATTCACAAAATAAAGTTTAGATGATACATTGTCCCACTATAACCATTTACATGTACATCAGCTTGAAAGGAAAATACACAAAAAGATTACTAACTACCTTTCAAAGTAAAGCTACTATGGATGACTGGATGTCTACTAAGGTCCTTGCGATGACTCACCGACACCTGTTGGGTTTTCCACAAATCATAGGATAACAATTAGCGGGTGCTAAGTAACGAAGAAGAGAAAAACAAGAAAATTGTGTAATTTTTCAAAAAGTTGTTATCACAAAAAGTTTCATTCCTTCTCATTAATTGAAGTACTATTCCTTTTTTATTCCACGTCAGGGATTGGTCCAACCCCACCATTCTTGGACTCCGAAGCTGTGGACACTTCGGGATTGGAGATTGCGTTGATCTGATGTGCTTATGTTCCCGCACGTCACCTCAACCAATCCTCTAATACTACCCTGACAATTTCCTTTTCTTTTATTTTGGACCACCCATGCCTCCACATGGCACGACCACATTTTCCGTCGTTCAACCCGAAGATATTGGCTCCCGGTACCATGCGTTGCAAATCATTCATTTCATGCACACTTATCATAACAGGGCAGCCGTGTACCACCTAGATAGGGAAACACCAATACGGGTTCCTTCTGACAAACCTACAGGTTGCATGTCCGACCTGTAGTTCTACTCCCAGTCACCCTTAACGTATCAAAAATACTAAGAACGTGCTAAGAACACGAAGAACGAATAAAGAACACGAAGATCACGAAGAACACGCGAAGAACACAAAGAACGTGAAGAACATATTTTTCTCTTAAAACTTCGGCAGAACTTCCCCTTATACAGGGTGATATTTCTAGGAAAATTTTGGCAGAATTTCCCTCTGTATCGGGACATATTTCTATAAAAAGTCTGGCAGAGTTTCTCCTTATATTGGGACATATTTCTAGAAAAATTTCGGTAGAATTTCCCCTTATATCGAGACATATTTCTAGAAAAAAATCGGCAGAGTTTCCCCTTATATCAGGACATATTTCAAAAGAAAAATGGAAAAAGTTTCCTCTATAAAATCATCAAGAGGAAAACAATAACAAAAATGAAAGAATATACTCAAACAACAAGAGATGAAGAATCTGTAGACACCACGCGTCTTAGGTGAGTGAATGTATGACGAATCACAAGGTTCACTGACGTGCATAGCCGCCCGCACCTAAGTAGGTATTATTACACAGATTTCTCCACCAAAATAACTATAAAAGCAAAATTGAAAGAATAGAAACATAAGCGATGGAGAATCGGTAGACACCATGCGTTTTAGATAAGTGAATGTGTGACGAATCACAGGGTTCACTGACGTGCATAGCCGCCCGCACCTAAGTAGGGTGTTACACAAATTTCTCCTCGAACCACAAGAGAAAACGAATCGAAAATAAAGATGAATCAAGAACAAAGCTTGGAATAAAAGAGAATGAATTGAAATCCTAGCTTACAAAGCAAACTAAGAGAGGATCATTCCTTTCTCCTCCTCGTTCTCCCGCAGCGCTTCGCTACGCTCTTTCCCCGTCTCCCACTCCTCCTCCCGACCTCTCAACCCTAGCCCTTGGGGTGGTGGTGGTAGTGGAAACGTAGAGAACGAATAGGTAGGGGATATTTATAGGCTCCAGAAAATCCCTAACCATGATTAGTAAACCATGGCTTAGCCCTTAACTGCAGTTAGCAGCCCATGGTGTTGGCTCATGGTTTTGGACAAAACTTATCCGAAACTTAGGGCTTAAGTTAGAACATTCCAAAGGATTCTAGATTCGCTAATGACATATAATTAAGGCTAATCGTGATTAACTTTCACTAATCATAACTTAACTTTCACAGCTTATGCTTATCTTTTGCTAATTATTGAATAGTGTTCACTAATGATCATTAGTGGTTTTCAATATGTCATTAGTTTCTTTAATCAAGTTTAATTAGTCTTAATGATGATTATTATGGGTTAATGACATCTTAAACCTCTTTACTTCTCTTTCTTTTGAAATTCATAACAATTCAAACGAAGTCCAATTCATACGAATGAATTCCGTTGGTTTCCTCTTGACGAGCCGGATCTTATGATATAGGATCCGAGAGGGACCAAGTTCAAGACTTTACAATTATAAAAACCTTAAAGGAAGTATCGTCCTCGAGACTAGAAATGCAGCCATAACAACCTTAAAGAGGATTGAAATCATAACAGCCTTAAATAAAATGAACACCATTTCATTTATAAAGAAGATATACAACACATAGTGTTATCACTCAAACAAGTAGGGGTATTTCTCTCTCATTTCCGCCTCAGTTTCCCATGTAGCTTCTTCGAACTCTTGGTTCCGCCACAATACTTCAACCAGAGGCATCTCTTTATTCCTTAACTTCTTGATATCTCTACTTAGTATTTCCACAGGTATTTCTTGGTATGTCAGGTCTGGCTCAACATGTAAATCATCATAACTTATTTTATGCTCTGGACCCCTAATGTATTTTCTCAGATTTGATACATGAAAAACATTATGTGTTGTTGAAAGATGTGGAGGAAGCGGAAGTCTATACGCTACTTTTTCAATCGGCTGAATGATTTCAAAGGGACCCACGAACCTGGGTGCCAACTTTCCACGTAAGCCAAACCTCTGAACTCCCTTCATAGGCAATACTTTGAGGAATACAAAGTCGTTTATTTCAAGATCAAGGTCTCTTCGTCTGGTATCACTATAGCTTTTATGGCGACTTTGAGCAGTCAATAGTCTTTTTCGAGCAAGATCTATAACTTCCCGTGTCTCTTGCAGTCTATCTGAATCATAATGGTTCTTTATCCTGACCTCTTGCCAACACAAAGAAGTAGTACACTTATGCCCATAAAGTACTTCAAATGGTGTCATGCCAATATTTGTATGGTAACTATTGTTGTAGGTGAATTCTACAAGAGGTAAATGTTTTAACCATGATCCTTTCCATTCTAAGGCACACACACATATCCTCTAAAGTCTGAATAATACATTCTGATTGACCATCTATTTGTGAATGATATGTTGTGCTCAAGCATAGTTGTGTGCCTAAGGCTTTCGTGAAGTTCTCCCAATAGTGCGAGGTGAATCATGTATCTCGATCGGAAACTACTTCCTTTGGGATACCACGGAGGAGGATCACATATGCAATATATAACTCAGTAAGCTGGTCTGGAGTGAAAGATAAGCTTACGGGAATAAAGTGTGCTACCTTCTTCAGACGATCTATTATAAACCAAATACTATCTTTACTGCCAGTTGTCTGAGGTAAGCCAGTAACGAAGTCCATGGAAATGCTTTTCCATTTCATTCGGGTATAGGGAGGGGTTGCAATAATCCTGGTGGCTTTTGGTGTGAAGCCTTTACTTGATGGCAAGTGAAACATGAATTCACAAACTTAACAACATCTTTCTTCATTCCCAGCCACCAAAAGTATGAATGAAGATCCTTATACATCTTTGTAATTCCTGGATGAATAGATAATCTTGAGCAGTGCGCTTCACGTAAGATGTCTTTTCTTAGTTCAGGTGTGTTTGGTACACAAACTCTGTGATGGTTATACAGTAACCCATCTTGTATATGGAATCCCTCTATCTCATTCTTCTCAAAGTTGTTGTTTCAAGTCTTTAAGGATTGGATCATCCTCTTGTCCTTTCTTTATTCTATCCCAGATCTCTGGTTTGTATCGGTGAGGAATAGTTATAGTATCAACACTACTATCAAATGGTTTCCATTCACTTAACGTTTATAGTAAACCCCAGAAGTGGATAGCACTCACCAACTCAGGTGAATAAGTTCTTCTGCTAAGGGCATCTACTATGACGTTCCCCTTACCCGGGTGGTAGGAGATAGTGCAATCATAGTATTTCAACGACTCTAGCCATCGTCTCTGTCTTATATTGAGTTCCTTCTGATTAAATAGATATTTCAAGCTTTTATGATCAGTGAAGATTTCAAAAGTAATACCATAGAGGTAATGTCTCCATATCTTTAAAGCAAAAACTACAGCAGCTAGTTCAAGGTCATGTGTTGGGTAGTTCTTTTCATGTGTCCTGAGATGTCGTGATGCATACGCAACTACTTTACCGTGTTGCATAAGAACTGTCCCAAGTCCTTCTTTAGACGCATCAGTGTACACTGTAAACCCTTCGCTCCCAGAGGGTAGAGTAAGGATAGGTGCAGATGTTAGGCATTCTTTCAGTATCTGAAAACTAGCTTCACATGTGTCGGACCATATGAATAAGACTTCCTTCTGAGTTAGCCTAGTCATTGGCAATGCTATTCGTGAAAAGTCCTTCACGAATCTTCTATAATATCCAGCTAAACCTAGAAAAGATTGTATTTCTGTGACAGTCTTCGAGCGTTCCCAACTCATTGCTGCACTAACCTTTGTAGGATCAACTGATATATCTTCTCCAGAAATAACGTGGCCTAAGAAAGATACTTCAGATAGACAAAAGTCACATTTTCTATATTTAGCATACAATTTGTTCTTCCTTAATGTTTCAAGTGCCCATCTGAGATGATATTCATGCAAATACTTATCCTTGGAGTAAATAAGCACATCACCAATAAAGACTACTACAAAGTGATCTAAAAACTCCTTGAATACTCTATTCATGAGATCCATGAAAGCTGCTGGGGCATTTGTCAGTCCAAAAGGCATAACTAAGAATTCATAATGTCCATATCTAGTTCGAAAGGCTGTCTTGGGGATATCCGCATCTTTTATCTTCAACTGATGGTATCCATATCTTAAGTCAATCTTGAAATACATAGTCGAACCATGTAACTGGTCAAAGAGATCATCTATCCTTGGTAGAGAATACTTATTCTTTATTGTCCTCTTGTTTAACTGTCTATAGTCAATGCACAACCGCATTAACCCATCCTTTTTCCTGACAAATAAGATAGGTGCTCCCCATGATGAAGTACTAGGACGAATGAATCCTTTATCTAGTAGTTCTTGCAACTGTTCCTTTAACTCTTGTAACTCAGTTGGTGCCATCCTATATGGAGGGATAGATATAGGCTAAGTATCAGGTATAAGAGAGATTTCAAATCCAATCTCTCGCTCAGATGGTAATCCAGGTAATTCCTCTGGAAATACATCAAAAAACGCGCACACTATAAGCACATCTTCTATCATTCTTTCTGACCCTGATGTAGTGGAGACATAAGCTAAATAGCCTTGGTACCTTTGGTCTAACGGTTGTTGAGCCTTTAGAGTAGATATGTACTTGACATCATCACTGGATGTCTTTCCAATAAATTGGAACTCTATCAAGTTAGGAATATGAAAAGTTACTGTCTTCTGGAAACAATCAAGGCATGCATGATGCCTTTCTAGCCAATCCATCCCAAGGATGATATCAAAGTCATCCATTTCAATAAGTAATAGGGAAACAGGTAACTGATGTCCTGCTATCATTACTACATAATCATCTAGGATTTCTCGGATTATAAATACTTGTCCTCCTAGTCCCTTGATCATATAGGATTATTGTGCTTCTACCCGTACCTTACCCAAAGTGGGTACTAACCGTCAAGCAATAAATGAATGTGAAGCACCAGAATCAAATAAGGCATGTATTGAAAAGCCATGAATAGTAACAATACCTGTACGACCGTGCTTGAGTTGTAGGCTTGTTTTCGGTAATTGCATTGAGCAGTCCATTAGGAATAGGCAAGCTAGAACCCGCAATGCCTTGTGTTGGTTGCTGTGTAGGAGATGCTCCTTGTGAGCCACGACCTCTACCATGTCTTCCTCCGCGTGTTGATCCATTGCTCGGGGTGGATGTTATACTGTTAATCGGAGTTGGTTTAAGCCCTGAACCTCTCAACTGTAGATAATCTTTCCTAATGTGACCTTCTTGATGACAGTGAGAACATGCACGTGTTCCTGTTTGAGCTGAAGACCCAGCCACAGAGGTACTAGTTCCTGGTGCTGAGTTACGGGGGTATAGTAGAGGTCTAGAGAAACCCCCTCTTCGTGATAATTCCTGACCCACGGTCTGTGGTGAGCTTACATTGGAACCGGCTGGATGACAACGATGATCTCTACGGTTATAATGTGCCTTGCATTTGGATGGTCCACCATTAAAATGGAAACTTCTTCTTTGGCAATTTTCATCCCTCTCCATCTCAATACGAAATGCGATGTCCATTGCTTCATCTATGGTTGTAGCTCTAAAACCAGCAAGCTTTTCTCATAGATCTCCCTGAAGACCGCTAACAAATTTGGTAAGACACTCTTGTGGTGAAGCTTCTAGAGCTGGTGAGTAACGTAGTAGCTCGATAAAGGGATATGATAATCTTGTACAGTCTTGGAACCCCGGTTCAGAGAAGCCAACTCCTTCCTCTTTAATTCTTCCCAATTAGAGGGACAGAAGTGAGCTCGGAACCTCTCTTCAAAGATATCCCATGGAACAAGATCTGTTATTTTTATGGAAATTGCTCTCCACCATCGTCGTGCATAATCCGATAAGGAGTAATCAGCAAAGTGCACCCAGGTGTCAACTGGTGTATGGATTATCCTCAACATCCTACTAACGTCATCGAGCCATAATTCAGCCTCAGCATGTGTCTCTACACCTTTGAATCGGAGAATTTTTCCCCTTTCGGTAATTATCTAGTAATGTTTGGTGTCTAAGAAGGGCCTTCTCCATTGCTCCTTCAGCTGAGTTAGGAGCAGACTCAGTTGAAGGATGGTAACTAGATTCTTCCTCAAAAAGATGGATAGAACCTTCAATCCTAGCATCCACATGTCTGGATGCCTCAGGTTTCTCAACTTGTGCGTTGAGCCTCTCCTCTAACGCTTGTTGCTTTTGCCCCATTTCTTGTAGCATTGTAATAATAGCCGCTAATTTTCTATACACATCTTGGTCTGCCATAATCCTGGGATGAGTCAAGGTCAAAGGTCATATACTATATGTCTTAGCATGATGAACATAAGGGACAATGACTTGTGAATGGTACTGCAGCCAACTATTGAGATCAAAGGATCTTAATACAACCTTAGTTGCTGACTACCGCTTATAGAGTTCAATTACTAAATAAATTACTGGACTAACCGGACTCTGATACCAATCTTTCACAACCCCAATACTCGGGCCATCGGATCCTCCCATAATCGGATCTGGATACTCAGCAATAATTTATTCAGCAATCACAACTAACATTCAGAAATAGACTGCAAATAAAGTATATTCAGAAGAAAGTATTTCAACACTTTTCCATTCACAAAATAAAGTTCAGGTGATACATTGTCCCACTATAATCATTTACATGTATATCAGCTTAAAAGGAAAATGCACAAAAAGAGTATTAATTACCTTACAAAGTAAAACTACTGTGGCTGGCTGGATGTCTACTAAGGTCGTTGCGATGGCTCACCGACACATGTTGGATTTCCATAAATCATAGGATAACAATTAGCGAATGCTAAGTAACAAAGAAGAAAAAGCAAGCAAATTGTGTATTTTTTCAAAAAGTTGATATCACAAAAAAGATTCATTCCTTCTCATTAATTTAAGTCCTATTCCTTTCTATTCCACGTCAGGGATTAGTCCAACCCCACCATTCTTGGACTCCGAAGCGGTGGACACTTCGGGATTGGAGATTGCGTTGATCTGATGAGCTTATGCTGTCGCACATCGCCTCATCCAATCCTCCAATACTACCCTAACAATGTCCTTTTCTTTTATTAATCAGGGTCTCAAACCATCAGCCAAGAAAACAAAGGAGCACACCGTCCTTGAGGACTCGGTTGCTTAAGCCTCAGGCTAACATTTAATCATATAACCTAACGGCTTTAAATATCTATTATCGTGACCTAGCTACTATTGGACCACCCATGCCTCCACATGGCACGATCACATCTTCCGTCGTTCAACCCAAAGATATTGGCTCCCGGTACCATGCGTTACAAATCATTTATTTCGTGCGCACTTATCATAACAGGGCAACCGTGTACCACCTAGGTAGGAAAATGCCAATACGGGTTCCTTCCGACGAACCTACAGGTTGCATGCCCGACCTGTAATTCTACTCCCAGTCATCCTTAACGTGACACAAGATCTTGTTCAGGATCCAACTCAAACCACATCAATTCCCATGATGTAATTCTTTCGTTAAGTCTTCAATTTGCATAATCATTAACACTTAGTATCGACTCACATATATATTATTCATATTCATATATACTCGTATTTATGCTTATTTTAACTCTCAAACCCTAACTTTCCAAGACACTACATCAATTCGATGTTTAAACCTTATTTTAATGGGAATCACAAAGCAACTTTTCATACTTTCTCAAAAATAGCCAAAATTAAGGTTCTTCATAGCAAAGAACATAAAATTAGAAATTTCAGCGATCTCATATGAAAATCCAACAACAAAAGGGAGGATTTCTTTACCTAATCGAGCTCTCTTGCACATATACATTGCTTTATCGTGATTCTTTTTCAAAAAGAAGATTTATAGCTCCCAAAATGATCGAGTTTTATTTTAGTATAAAAACATTAAGAACGTGCCAAGAACACGAAGCCTGAACGAAGAACATGAATAACACGAAGAACACACGAAGAACATGAAGAATGTGAAGAACATATTTTTCTCTTAAAACTTCGACAAAACTTCCCCTTATATAGGGTGATATTTCTAGGAAAATTTCGGCAGAGTTTCCCTTTGTATTGGGATATATTTCTATAAAAAATTCTGCATAGTTTCCCTTTATATCGGGACATATTTCTAGAAAAATTTCAGCAGAGTTTCCCCTTATATCGGGACATATTTCTAGAAAAAATTCGACAGAATTTCCCCTTATATCAGGATATATTTCGAAAGAAAAATGGAAAGAGTTTCCTCTATAAAATCATCGAGAGGAAAACAATAACAAAAATGAAAGAATATACTCAAACAACAAGAGATGAAGAATTGGTAGACACCACGTATCTTAGGTGAGTGAATGTGTGACGAATCACAACATGGATACATTAAGAAGATTCTTGAATGATTCCGTATGGATAGTTCTAAGAAAGGATTCCTACCCTTATGGCGTGGTATCCACCTGTCTAAAGGAATGGCTCCTCAAACTGTTGAGGAAAAGAAGGCCATGGCTGGATGTCCTTATGCATCAGCCGTAGGAAGCTTAATGTATGCCAAGATGTGTACTAGCCAGATATCTGCCATGCAGTGGGAGTGGTAAGTTGTTACCAATCCTGCTATGGAGAGCAACACTGGAATGCAGTAAAGAACATATTCAAATATCTAAGACGGACGCAAGATTACATCTTGGTCTATGGAGATGGTAATCTCCAAGTCTTGGGATATACAGATTCTGACTTCCAATCGGATATAGATGATCGAAAGTTGACATCAGGGTTTGTGTTCTTGTTGAATGATGGTGCTGTGAGCTTGAGAAGCAAGAAGCAGGACACTACTGCAGATTCAACAACAGAAGCCGAATACATTGCCGCATCGGATGCTGCAAAGGAGGCGGTGTGGTTGCGCAAGTTCATCCTGGAGCATGGCGTAGTTTCCTTTGATACTCCCATCCCGTTACTCTACGATAACACGGGAGCCATTGCCCAGGCAAAGGACCCCAGATGGCATCAGAAGAGCAAGCACGTGGAAAGGAAATACCACATCATTCAGGAGATACAAAAGCGTGGTGACATCATCATCACCAAGGGGGCCTCTGCCGACAACGTTGCTGATCCCCTTACCAAACCTCTGACACAGAAGGTTTTTGACCAGCATGTAATGAATATGGGTTTAAAGATTGTACGTGAATGGTTCTGAGGGCTAGTGGGAGATTACTAGCAATGTGAGCCGCGGGCGAAACATTTCTACAATAAATGTTATTGTAATGAATAAATTATCAATGAAAGTTATTGATTATTTTTCACTCCCTTTCTGAGATTAATGAATGAAGGCACTATAGGGTCCCTCTATACAATAAGGGTTATGTACCATGTCCAACTTGATGATCATACAGCTGTTGATTCATTGGATGAATCATAGAAGCTGTTGCTTGGATGCATATCTAAGGAGTTAGATAGAGGACTCATCAAGCATCATCAAATGATTGTTAAGTGATGATCTCTAGCCTGAGTAGGAGATGGCAATCCTATCTCATATGACTGATATCTGACTGACCTCTTGATGCAGGTCCTCTGCATGGGAATGGTGATTCGGAGGTGTCAGGTTAGTTGAGTCAATGGGTTGACTTGACGAGATCAAGATAACCAAAGACCTAAGTTGAATACTGTCACAACATAGGCATGCATCCTCTGACTGGGGACAAATGTGTTGCAATATGTCTCAGTGTGTAAATTTGGCAGACCAATAGGTTGATGACCTAACCAAGGTCTATACACCGGCGAGCTGGTGTGCATGTAAGGACGTATGAGTAATACGATCTCTCAAAGGGATCATACAGACCGGGAGACATGAGCTCACTCATGAGGTATTGGGACTGAACAAATTCCATCATGGTCGTCATGCTTTGGAAGCATGGCATGAATTTGAAGGTAAGATATATGCTTTGTGAAAGCATATGATCTATACCAAATCCCAATGACCAAGATTGAGAAACTTAATGATATAACCCTGAAGACGACAGTGTAAAAGTGATCTTTGTCTTCAGAATGATCATAGGTCTTCCAATATGCAGGATGTACAGGTATTGGGAATACCTGAGGGTGATGTGATCATATACAATTGTATAACCATGACGCTTCCATTCCGAGGGAGTGATGAAACAGGTTTGGATTTTAGTGACCCCTCTCATTAGAGAAGTGACCTAATCTTAGTCCATGAACTGGACATTGATCTGAATGAGAATCAGATGCAATGAGAAGATTAGGTCAACAGTCTTGATTTGATCAAGCATCAGTGGGAGGTCCATGGGATATGGATTTGAGATATGATCTCAACATCCAAGTCACTATACGTGGAATAATACAATCGCCCTGTCCTTATCTCCAAGTATCTGAGGAGAGATGGCATTATTCTTGAAGGGTTCGAGAATAATTCCATAAGATCTAAGCAATGAAGAAATAATGATTAAATGTCATTTAATCATCTTGATGTGCGAAGAAATTATCCAATATAATTAAATGTGATTTAATTAATGTGGATAAGAATAATGTAGATAGAAATATCCAATTATTCATAATATATTATAAATATGATTTATAATGTATTAGAGAGAGCTAATTATAATTTATATGTGTTGATTAATCATTATGTGTATTGGATACACATTGTGTAATTAATTGACAATGTAAATTATATGTTGTTTTGGGTTGTGAATATGATTCACAATTTTTCCATGGCAAGATTGCAATATTCTCAAATGTAATTGTGAATTATTTTTGAAGAATAAAATCCAACAAAATTTGTTGCAAATAAATAAAGAGAGATTTCCACGGAGATATGCAATCTCATGAATTATCATGAGATTGCCCTCCATTAGGAAAGAGGTGAGTGGCACCCATGTCCTATTTGGAATGGGTGGCCGTCCACCATGTTATACATGGAGATGTAATCTCCATGTATATATTCTCTCCTTATTACTGGTTTGATTTAGGACTAATTTATATTTGATTTTGTTAAATATATTTTAATCCAAATTTATTATTTTTGACAACAACAATCTTGACCATTGGATTGACATAAATCAATCTCACCCATTGATTTCATATGTCCCATGGATTGAGATCCATGGATTCCAAAACCTTATAAATAGAGAGGCATACCACGCTCTCTATTTACATGCATTTTTTGGAGCTCTCTCTCTCTCTCTCTCTCTCTCTCTCTCTTTCTTTATACACGACAGCCCTCTCTCCCTCTATTTTTGGTGGCCGTCCACCATACCCTAGAGGAGAGAATCGTCGACGCTCTTTCCACCGCACCGCCGCTTCGACGTTCTTCGGTTCTCCGTCTTCTTGGAGTGCTACGCTCACGAAGGAGACGTTCGATCTCGTGCTACGAGATCAGGAGCAACTACGCTTGGATCAACTTCTTGGATTGCGAGGACAACGCGGTTCATCCCCGCGCTCGCAAGCGGTCTCACCGATGATCGGACTTGAGATAGGAGGTCTCTTCTCTTAGAGACTCGATCAACCACGCTTCAAGAGGTATTACATTATACTTGTTGTAGTTATAGATGAAACGATCTGACAATCGTTCTCGGATCATGTGGTTTCATCGAATGAAAAATTTTAAATTCCGTTGCACCAAACAACTAGTGCGACTAGTCGTTTTTCATCGTATCCGATATGACGATCACGCTTCCGTGATGCGCTTGAGGATAAATTCCATATCCTTCAAGTGGTATCAGAGCCTTAGGTCGACGGTTTCGAATATGTTTCGAAAATCGAGGATGACTTGGGTTCGTTACGGTCGCAAAAGTTTTTATCGCATTTGATTTCGCAGATCTGTTTAGTAAATAATTTCGACCATGTTTAAATTGTTTAAGCACGAATTATTCACTTGTATTTTGTTCCCCATTAAATAAGGAAACCATAGGATCCGAGTTTACGTAAATCGGATTTCATATGCTCTAGATGTGGTTGTTTTAATGAACATGTATGCACTGTTGCGAGGACAATAGATTTTAACATGACTAAATTGTTAATTACTGTTATCATATGCCTCGAAAAGCGTAAAACATCACTTGGCTTCTGTCCTAAATCAAGTTAACAATCTTTGAAAATTGTGTTTGTCTAATTTGTATTTAAATTGATTGAGATATGTTAATTTTAGTGAGTAGGGGTCACTACTCAAATTGCAGTCCTAATCTAGAAACAAGTGATGGTCAATTAGTGAAATTAATTGTTAATTTCGTGAAATAATCTTGAAAAATATTTGTGAAATATTGGAAGATGATTATTTACCTAATTTACTTGGCCTCAACCAATAAATTGATTGGATGTGATCCAAATCATAATTGGAAACACAATCTTCAAACTTGATGCTTGAATAGGATTGGGAATTTGTGTAGCAAATTTTCTTATAATAAAAAATGTTTTTATTATTATATGGTATAATTTCGGTTGAAAAACCGATGATCATCTCAAGTACAAATTGATATATCTGGCATTATGCTTTCCCGAGGCGGATATGGTGACTAGTCGGAGAGTATTGGGGTAGCGGGTTGCAACGTATGTGGTCCGTCCCACTCTCGTCGGTACTGGCCATGACAACGGGTAGGGAACTGTTTAATGCCGGAGAAAATCAAGGTGTATTTTTAAATTATTAAAATTCGAAATAACACGTATTTTGAGATATTACCATATATATTCAAGTAAAATAATCAAGTTTGTTGATTGAATTGGATTGATAATTAGTTTAATATGATTAAATTAATTATGTCCAATTGAGACACTCTATTATGAATAGAGTTATTATTTCCCTTGGAAGAATTAGTTATATGAATGTGATTCATGATAATTAATTAAAAATTTGAATATGAGATGGAGGATCACATAAGTGACATCCATGGTCTCCCGTCAAGGCGAAGAGTTCCGTCGCCAGGGATTGTATGTGGGAGACACCCGTCCAAAGTGACAGCTCCTGTATGCAAGCGCATCTGGATCGGCTCTTTGCTTCTCAAAAGAGTAAGGCCGTATGCATAGTGACCCCAATATCGGATCCTCATATTATTGGGGTGATATTGGATTGCGCATAGCGAGTACTATTTGTGTTGACGGTTGGTTCAATTAACGACGGGTCAACATCGCCTTAGGGGTGGTGGGCCCGGGTGTTAAAGACCGAATTGGGAAATGCAAGTTGGACTTGCAAGGCAGAATGTGTTCCCGCTTCTCTTTATTGGAGTCGCAGATTCTCATATTATTGGGATGTGACAAAGATAAAGAGGAGATCCCAATTCTTGCTAGAGATATAGAGGTAAGTATATCTCTTACTTTGAAAGTGATTAAGGGAATGAACTTTCAAAGTCGACAACGCAAGAATAATTTGATTTAAAATACCTTAATCAAATGTTATAAATATGAATATATTTTTTATTCTAATATAGTGCATTCTTAATTTCAGAAAATGAAGTCTTTGAACTTACTTAGTAGGCTTCTTGAGGTCAACCAATTGACCGGCCCAAATTACTCGGATTGGATCCATAATTTGGAGCTTGTTCTCTCTGTTGAGCGCATAAGTTATGTGCTCTCCGAGGACAAGCATGAGAACCCTAAATCCAAGGAAGAAAAAGCATTCAATGACAAGTATGATGAATATCATGTCTTGGCTAGATGTTATATCCTAGGTTCTCTCTCCAATGTTCTGCAGAAGCAACATGTGGAGATGAGTACTTGCCAAGAGATAATGCAGAATCTTAAGGATATGTTTGGTGACATTAACCACACCCAGCGGTACAATGTTATGAAAGACCTCATTCGCTGCAAGATGCAGGAAGGGACTTCGGTCCGTGAACATGTACTCAAAATGTTTGGGTACTTGTCGGAGCTGGAGACTCTTGGGGCAACAATGGATGCAGACATGCAAGCTGACTTCATTCTGCTGTCGTTGCCCAAATCTTTTAATAACTTTGTAGTGTCATTCCACATGAACAAGCTGGAATTGACAAGCGCTGGTCTTCTTGCCGCATTGAAATCTGCGGAAGATGTAATGAAGAAAGATGGTCCCACTGGCAGTGCAATGGTTGCACAGGTCAGAGGGAAGCGCGTTCGGAAGCAAGGTTCTCGGAAGGGCCTGGCCCAGAAGAGAAAGAAGAAGGGACAAGGTGTTGGCTCTTCTTCCAATGCATCTACTCTAGTGGCGTCGAAGAAAACCGACGTCTGTCACCACTGCAAAAAGCTGGGGCACTGGAGGCGTAACTGCCCAGAATACCAGAAGTCCTCAGACAAAGGTAAAGCCCCAGCAGGTATGAAATCTACTTTAATCATTGAAACTAGCTTCCTCGTTGGACGAGAAGGAAGTTGGGTTGTAGACTCTGGTGCTTCTGTTCATGTATGCAATTTGTTGCATTTGTTTCAGGAAACTAGAAGTCTTGAAGAAGGGGAGATAGTCATCCAGATGAGATCTGATGCAAGTGTTGTAGTAGTAGCCGTCGGGACTTGTCGACTATCATTATCTAATGGTAGAGTCCTTATACTTAAAGAATGTCTTTATGTACCCGAAGTTAGAAGGAACTTGAAATCTGTATCAAAACTTGTTAGAAGCGGATATTCATTCCTTTTCTGTAATAATTTAGTCATAAATTGTTATGATAAATATATTGCGGATGGTGTTTTGACTTCTGGTGGACTCTATGAGTTGTGCATTGATAAATGTATCATGAATGTGACAACCACTAATAAAAACCCTAAAAGATCAAGGGAGGATAAAAACATCTCAAATGAGATTTGGCATCAAAGGCTTGATCATTTATCTGTTGATAGGATCAATAGATTGATAAAGGATGTGCCTCTAGATTTTCTACAGGTTCAACCTTTGCCCACTTGCAAACATTGCATTCAGGGTAAAATGACTAGGACGCCTTTCCGTAACAAGGTTACGAGATGCGAAGGTATTATTGACCTAATACATACCGATGTATGTGGTCCCTTCAGTACCGCGACTCGAAATGGATGTCGATATTATTTGATGTTTATTAATGACCATTCGCGATACGGGTTTGTCTTCCTATTAGTCATAAGTGTGAAACCTTTGAAAAGTTCAAAGAATTTTAGCTTTGGTTGAGAACCAAACCAATAGGAAGATTAAACGGATTCGATCTGATCGATGTGGCGAGTACCTATCAGATGAATTCAAGGAATACCTTAAGGAGAATGGAATTGTTTCCAATCTCACTCCTCCTAGAACTCCCCAACTTAATGGTGTTGCTGAAAGACGCAACAGGACCATCATGGACATGGTCCGTTCAATGATGAGCAAAGCGCATTTACCTCTTAGTTTCTGGAGATATGCAGTAGAGACTGCAATATATATCTTGAATAAGATTCCTAGCAATTTTGTGCCTAAGACTCCTCATGAGCTATGGTATGGAAGCAAACCTTGTGTTAATCACTTAAGGGTTTGGGGTTGCTTGGTCCATGCGAAGAACGTGGACGCAAGTAAGCTAGAATCTCGCTCTCGTGAGTGTTACTTCATTGGATATGTTAAGGATGGTATTGGATACCAACTTTATGACCCTAAGACCCAAAAGGTTTTTGTTTCTAGAGATGTGAAGTTTCTGGAGAATGATTTCCTTAAAGGTCAAGACAATAATACAGTAGAGGAACTCATTGAATCCCCTGAGGATTCTGAGCTTCCTAGACCAGAAACTGAAGAGATAAATAAAGATGAAACACCATACCTCTTCGAAGGAGTTTGAGGGTGGTTGCACCACCTGAAAGGTATGGATTCCATGTGTCAAGTGAGACTGACATTGATCCTACTTCATTTGATGAAGCACTCGCGGATCAAGACATGGATAGATGGATGCTAGCAATGAAGTCAGAAATTGACTCCATGCATAAGAATGGTGTATGGACCCTATAGGATCCACCTAAAGGGGTAAAACCCATTGGGCGTAAATGGATCTTCAAGAGAAAGAGGGGACCTGATGGGAAAGTAGAGACTTTCAAGGCACGGCTCGTAGCCAAGGTCTACACACAGAGAGAAGGCATCGATTACAATGAGACATTCTCTCCTGTGGCTATACTTAAATCCATCGGGACACTGCTAGCTATAGCTGCATATCTTGACTACGACATCTGGCAGATGGACGTCAAGACGGCTTTCCTCAATGGATACCTCGAGGAGGATATCTACATGGAGCAGCCCCAAGGCTTCATGACTGAGGATGGAAAAGTGTGCAAGCTGAAGAAATCCATCTATGGGCTCAAGCAAGCTTCTCGTAGCTGGAACATCAGATTTGACGAAACCATAAAGAGTTATGATTTTGTGAAAAATCCTGATGAACCTTGTGTATACAAGAAGACCAGTGGGAGTACCATTGTGTTCATCGTGCTTTACATAGATGACATCCTTATCATTGGGAATGATACATGGATGATGACCAGTGTGAAGATTTGGCTGTCCCATACCTTTGAGATGAAAGATCTTGGAGAAGCCTCTTACATCTTAGGCCTGAAGCTGTTCAGAAACCGAGAAAAGAGGATTTTGGGATTGTCACAACATGGATACATTAAGAAGATTCTTGAACGATTCCGTATGCTAGTTCTAAGAAAGGATTCCAACCCTTAAGGCATGATATCCACCTGTCTAAAGTAATGGCTCCTCAAATTGTTGAGGAAAAGAAGGCCATGGCTTGATGTCCTTATGCATCAGCTGTAGGAAGCATAATGTATGCCATGATGTGTACTAGGCCAGATATCAGCCATGCAGTGGGAGTGGTAAGTCGTTACCAATCCTGCTATGGAGAGCAACACTGGAATGCAGTAAAGAACATATTCAAATATCTAAGACGGACGCAAGATTACATCTTGGTCTATGGAGATGGTGATCTCCAAGTCTTGGGATATACAGATTCTGACTTACAATCGGATGTAGATGATCGAAAGTCGACATCAGGGTTTGTGTTATTGTTGAATGGTGGTGCTGTGAGCTGGAGAAGCAAGAAGAAGGACACTACTGCAGATTCAACAACAGAAGCCAAATACATTGCCGCATCGGATGTTGCAAAGGAGGCGGTGTGGTTGCACAAGTTCGTCCTAGAGCTTGGCGTAGTTTCCTCTGATACTCCCATCCTGTTACTCTGCGATAACACAGGAGTCATTGCCCAGGCAAAGGAACCCAGATGGCATCAGAAGAGCAAGCACATGGAAAGGAAATACCACATCATTCGGGAGATACAAAAGCGTGGTGACATCATCATCACCAAGGTGGCCTCTGCCGACAACGTTGCTGATCCCCTTACCAAACCTCTGACACAGAAGGTTTTTGACCAGCATGTAATGAGTATGGGTTTAAAGATTGTACCTGAATGGTTCTGAGGGCTAGTGGGAGATTGCTAGTAATGTGAACCCCGGGCGAACCATTTCTACAATAAATGTTATTGTAATGAATACATTATCAATGAAAGTTACTGATTATTTTCCACTCCCTTTCTGAGATTAATGAATGAATGCACTCCCTCTGTACAATAAGGATTATGTACCATGGCCAACTTGATGATCATACAGCTGTTGATTCATTGGATGACTCATAGAGGCTGATGCTTGGATGAATATCTAAGGAGTTAGATAGATGACTCATCAAGCATCATCAAATGATTGTTAAGTGATGTTCTCCAGCATGAGTAGGAGATGACAATCCTATCTCATATGACTGATATCTGACTGACCTCTTGATGCAGGTCCTCTGCATGGGAATAATGATTCATAGGTGTCAGGTTAGTTGAGTCAATGGGTTGACTTGACGAGATCGAGATAACCAAAGACCCTACGTTGAATACCGTCACAACATAGGCATGCATCCTCTTACCGGAGACATATGTGTTGCTATATATCTGAGTGTGTACATTTGGCAGACCAATAGGTTGATGACCTAACCAAGGTCTATACACCGGCGGGCTGGTGTGCATGTAAGGACGTATGAGTAATACGATCTCTCAAAGGGAGCATACAGGTTCACTTGTGAACCGGGAGACATGAGCTCACTCATGAGGTATTGGGACTGAACAAATTCCATGCATGGTCGTAATGCTTTGGAAGCATGACATGAATTTGAAGGTAAGATATATGCTTTGTGAAAGCATATGATCTATACCAAATCCCAATGATCAAGATTGAGAAACTTAATGATCTAACCCTGAAGATGACAGTGTAAAAGTGATCTTTGTCTTCAGAATGATCATAGGTCTTCCAGTATGCAAGATGTACAGGTATTGGGAATACCTGAGGGTGATGTGATCATATACGATTGTATAACCATGACGCTTCCATTCCGAGGGAGTGATAAAACAGGTTTGGACTTTAGTGACTCCTCTCATTAGAGAAGTGACCTAATCTTAGTCCATGAAATGGACATTGATCTGAATGAGATTCAGATGCAATGAGAAGATTAGGTCAACGGTCTTGATTTGATCAAGCATCAGTGGGAGGTCCATGGGATCTGGATTTGAGATATGATCTCAACATCCAAGTCACTATACGTAGAACAATACAATCGCCCTGTCTTTATCTCCAAGTATCTGAGGAGAGATCACATTATTCTTGAAGGGTTCGAGAATAATTCCATAAGATCTAAGCAATGAAGAGATAATGATTAAATGTGATTTAGTCATCTTGATGTGTGAAGAAATTATCAATATAATTAAACATGATTTAATTAATGTGGATAAGAATAATGTGGATAGAAATATCCAATTATTCATAATATATTATAAATATGATTTATAATGTATTAGAGAGAGCTAATTATAATCTATATGTGTTGATTAATCATTATGTGTATTGGATACACATTGTGTAATTATATGACAATGTAAATTATATGTTGTTTTGGGTTGTGAATATGATTCACAATTTTTCCATGGCAAGATTGCAATATTCTCAAATATAATTGTGAATTATTTTTGAAGAATAAAATCCAACAAAATTTGTTGCAAATAAATAAAGAGATATTTCCATGGAGATATGCAATCTCATGAATTATCATGAGATTGCCCTCCATTAGGAAAGAGGTGGGTGGCACCCATGTCCTATTTGGAATGGGTGGCTGTCCACCATGTTATACATGGAGATGTAATCTCCATGTATATATTCTCTCCTTATTTATTGGTTCGATTTAGGACTAATCTATATTTGATTTTGTCAAATATATTTTAATCCAAATTTGTTGTTTTTGACAACAACAATCTTGACCATTGGATTGACATAAATCAATCTCACCCATTGATTTCATATGTCCCATGGATTGAGATCCATGGATCACAAAACCCTATAAATAGAGAGGCATACCATGCTCTCTATTTACATGCATTTTTTGGAGCTCTCTCTCTCTCTCTCTCTCTCTCTCTCTCTTCATACACGACATCCCTCTCTCCCTTTATTTTTGGTGGTCGTCTACCATACCCTAGAGGAGAGAATTGTCGACGCTCTCGCCACCGCGCCGCCGCTTTGACGTTCTTCGATTCTCCATCTTCTTGGAGTGCTACACTCACGAAGGAGACGTTCGATCTCGTGCGACGATATCAGGAACAATTATGCTTGGATCAGCTTCTTGGATTGCGAGGACAACTCGGTTCATCCCCGCGCTCGCAAGCGGTCTCACCGACGATCGGACTTGAGATAGGAGGTCTCTTCTCTTAGAGACTCGATCAACCACGCTTCAAGAGATATTGCATTATACTTGTTGTGGATATAGATGAAACGATCCGAGAATCGTTCTCGGATCATGTGGTTTCATCGAATGAAAATTTTCAATTCCGCTGCACTGAACAACTAGTGCGATTAGTCGTTCTTCGTCGTATCCGATACGACGATCACGCTTTCGTGATGCGCTTGAGTATAAATTCCATATCCTTCATGAATTGAGATTATAGCGAAGAAGACGTTTCATGTCCTATATTAGTTCAACAAAATTGATGAGCTGGCCCAGAATTTGAGTGATCTTAAGATGTAGATCATGTACCCTCAAGAGGCACATACGACTTCTTTGCTACAGTTTATGTCACATGCTGATCATGGGAGCAGATCTTCACAACCATCCACCTCATACAAACAGATTCATCACATTCATGCGGAGCATGTTTAGTCTCCCTCGCAGTACCAGTTGCTACCACCACCTTCTCTAGACACACAGATGGTGGTCTATAAGAGTGAGCAGCCATTGGCATCCCTTCCCTCATCGTTGCACGGGTAGTAAGAGATGTTGATGGAAGTTAACGGGATTTTGTATTCCTCGTACCAACAACATCCCAATATCCATCGTGATTACCTAGGCTTCATGTGGTATATTGGAGGTGCTCAGTCTGAGAAGCAGCCTCCGATACAATCAGGGCAGGGTAAGCAGCAAACACAACCATGGTACTCCCAGCACATTGTTCCTCAACCCTAGTATCAGGGTCATCAATGGAGGCACCATCATCCTCACTCCCAATTCCAGCAGCCTCCCCCTCACTCTTACTCATATCAGCAGCATCTCCAACCTCAACACTTCCAAAGAGGCAACCCATCTAGTTCCCATACACCCTCGTATGAGAACCCAGCTTTAGAGGATATATACCGTATGCTAGCAGAGCAACATACCACTTTCAGGAGAGGGATGGATGAGTTCAGGTAGGAGATGAGAGAGATCATCAAGGGCAAGGTTGCCATATCTGTATAGATCGAGCCAAATCCGAACAATCTAAAGTGAAAATATGAGTAGGTACAGTCTACAGAGTTCAACACTCCGAGTGAGGTACTTAATGATATGCATTATTTATTTGATGTTGATTTTGTGACACTTAGGAGCAGTAGGAAACCAGCATGTGATGCCTCATATATGCGACAACATGATGCCCATTCAGGAGTGTCAGATGAGATAGAGAGTGGTGCTGATATCGCTTATTTTGACGATGATGGTGGAGATGATGCCACCAAGATGGATGACCCAAATGATGATGGCGTCCCTTATCCAGATGCTGCACACGGTGGTGTTGATGCCACTAGTATTCCATATGACGGGCCAGAGTGTGGTATTGATGCCACTTCTTCAGATGTTGTTGGTGGCACTGATGCCACCAAGAGTCCATGTACAGATACTTCAGGTATCTTGACTTGTATTCTTGTACCCGAGGATGATGGTTTTAGAAAAATGGAAAATTTTTTAAAAATAAAAAATCAATAAAGGAAAGGTTTCTATTTCTTCTACTGGTCCATCTGATGTGATACTAGATGATTCTTGTATGGATTCCAGCCATTTGCATGTTTAGAAACCAATTCCTACTCCAGACCCTCTAGTTCATGATGAGGGTGCATCCATCCCATTCCCTTAAGCACTTTGCTTAGGGAAGGGCCAAAAAATAAAAAATCCCAAAAAGAGACAGTAGTTAGAGTTCAACAAGTAGATGATAAATTGATCATATCAAGCTGACTCTCCAAGAGGCATTGGAACACATCCCTCTCTTCCAAAAAAACCTTAGAGAGAAGACCACAGTCCGCAGGAAGAAGAGGCACAACTATAGTGCAGAAATCTATGTGCTCACCCATGCCACATGCTTTGCCATCCAGAATCGATTGCCAGCCAAGAGACCAGATGTAGGGGATCCATATATCAGATGCCACATTCATGAGTAGTGGTTCGATCATACTTTATTAGACAGTGGATCTTCGATTAACCTCTTCCTACAACCTTACTTGTTCGCTTCGAGTTTGGTCCTCTTAGACATAGCAGGTTAGTACTTTAGTTTGCAGACATATATGTAAACTGGACAAAGGGGTTACTGAAGGATGTTGTCATCACCATTCAGGGTATGAAATTCTTGTGGACTTTGTTGTGTTGGATACAGAGATCCATGAATGCGTGACAGATACCCCGATCATATTGGGTTGATCTTTCCTGATGACCACAAAGGCCGTATCCGATTATGATAGAGAGAAGGTATACTTTTGTGTCGATGGTGGGAGTATACAAATAGAGATTATTGAGGAGATGAGAGCCATAGATTCAACCAGCTCGATGCAGATGGCAGATTCAGAGCCATGCATACGTCACGAGTGCGATTTAGTGATTACAGATGATGATGTAGTTTGAAAAGATGAGGATTCACGACATCTAGTCACACCTTCTAAGTTAACATATTTACAGATGCCAGTTGATGAGAGTGTGGAGAGCTCGCTTGAATAGCATGATACCATAGAGGTTGGTGATTCCGATTCAATTAGCGTGGTGATCAATCTGCATTTCATCATCTTAGTTCATTTATTTTAGCTTAAAATCCCTTATAAAACATTTGTATATAATACTAAATCCACATTCTTACAAACTGGTATATGTGTATAAATATTGTACATACATTATTATTTTAACCTAAAATAAATAAATATATAAATAAAGGAAAATAAAGAAAATAAAAAGATTGTATATATGTAATAGTTACAGGTTGACCCGAACCCCAAGAGAAGGTCAAGACTTGACCTGATCAATTAGGAATAAAGTAGGGAGAGATAGGGCCTTTAATCAAAAAATCCAAAAAATAAAAAATAAAAATATTTGTAAATATTTTGAATTTATTCTTTGTATACTTGTACAAATTTTACACTATTTTATTTATATATAAATCGACTTCAAATTAAATAGTTTTCTTAACAAAAGTTGTAAATAAAAATATTTCCTAAATAATAAAATTGTTTGCAAAATAAAATCATGTACAAAATAAAAGTAGCCACACTCAGAAAATGCCGTAAGGCTATAATTGAAAGATCAATTCTGGCTCCATACGAACTCAAGTTGAATCAAACTCGCTTCCATTATACTCTAAATAAAATTATCTTTAAATGATTGTAATTTCATAATTTTTAGAGCTATGGTTGAAAAGTCGGTTTTTGAGGGTGGTTTTTGCAATTTGACCATTTATTTATTGTATTTATTTTTATTATTTATTTTTGTATATATTATATTTTTAATAATTATAAATATTGTTCACAATAATTTAAGTAATAAAATTTTCTTTTATAAATGTATATAAAATTATCACCTTATTTGTACATGTGTATAATGTACTATGATATGTATAAAATTAACCTCCTTATATAAAACCATCAAAAAAATTAATATCTAAAATTAATTATTTAAATTAACATAATTAGGAAATTTTGATTGATTGATATATTTGAAAACTTGCCATGTATATAAGATTTGATTTTATACCTTAAATAACCACCATTAAGGTGGCTAATTAATTTTTACCAATTAACTATTTTATTTATTTTATATAATAGCAAATTTCATTATTTATTTTTTTACTTAAACAACCACTAAACACCTTCCTTTTTCGTACATATCCTTTTTTAGATTTCTTCTTATTTTTAATGGATCTCCTCTCCGTCATTATTCTTTGATCAGACTTTTGGTGAGAGGAGCCTGATTTCCTAGAGAAATCTTGTCGATGAAGGGTGCCTATCCTCCGAGCCGTCCCACGACAACGAGGTGATCTTCGTCGAGGCCATAACGATGTTCATCCGCTACCATTGGTGAGATCCACATCCATTCTATTTTCGTCACCTTTCTAGATTAATTTTAGTTTTAATTTTTGCTTCGAGTTCATTGTTAAATTTTAGATCCTATTTGTTAATCATTTTTAATTCATCATCACGATTTGACTCACACTGAATCTGATTGTTCATCTCATTTTCTCGATTTACCCACTTTCATTTTCTACCTCATAGATCTATCATCTCCGGCAGCGCACTGTGGCCAGAGAATCGGTTCCATTCCATCACAATTGATGGAACCTCCTCGCCCACTAATCTTTTTTATTTGATTTTCTTAGACCAAGCCATCATGCTAGAGTTAGTATTGTCTCTATTTGCAGATATACATGATTAAAAAAAAGATTACACAAAGCGCATATGTTGATCTTTATAAAAAATAGAAAAAAATACTAAAAAATTGAGCATCTGCACCACCTACCGTCTCATACTCTTCTTGACAGCGGTTTCTCCATTAATCTCATGTCATCCTCTTTACTAAATAAATTTTAGTTAGGGCCTCTTAAAACAAACATGATGATCCTTCAGTTTGGTGATACATCGATTAATAGGCCAAGAGGCATTTTAGAGGACTTTATTGTAACAGTGCATGGAATGAAATTCCATGTTGATTTTGTTGTCATGGATATGGACACACTTGCACAGTTACTCTATATCCCAATCATACTAGGTTGACCGTTCCTCTGAACAGCTGAAGGAATAGTTGATTTTGTACTAGAGAGATCATCTTTCACTCTCGCAGTGACAAAGTGAAAATTGAGACGATCTCTAATCCTAAACCATCACCGCCGCCATAAACATATGACACAGAGAAAGTTATATCAAAGCCAGAGGACTGTGATTTTATTGTTGAATTCCAAGAGACGGATTATTTTATTGATTTCATAGATACCCAGGAATTCCTTTCCCAAAAGGGCTCTCTGGAAAGCACAATCGACATGAGTTCCCTTCGTGGTCCAATTGAGCTAGTTGCTGATGGGTAGTTTGAGCTGATTTCTGAGGATCAATCTGAGTTTTTGGAGGCACCATCAGATATTCCTTTGATACACTCTTTTGATATTACTGATGATATGCCTCCTTCTGAGATTTCTGAGGTACAGATATCTGAGTCATTCGTTGAATTTCATAGTTATGCATAGATGAGAGACATCTTTATGAGATTATTGTTGAGATATCTGAGCCATTAATTATAAAAAATGTTGAACAACCTGAGGAGCCTCTCCTTTCTGAGCCTTTCTGAGTAGAGAACATTCATTGCAGATCTATCAGAGATTTTACTTACTACACCATTAGTAGCCAAGATAGACAGTCCACACAATACAGATCACATACATCATACCAGTACAGTAGTAGAGGTTATTATAGAACCAATTCAGACACCACCTGAGCTAAAGGTTTTACTGTCAACGTTGAAGTATGTCTTCCTTGCGGATCCCCCCCAGATGTTTCTGATCATCCTCATCTCACAGTTGATCGATGAACAAGAATCTCGCATGGTAGAGGTTCTTGAGAGAAGCCGCAAGGCCATAGGATGGAATATCTCAGATTGCCATGGGATTAACCCAGCATTGTGCTCGCATCATATCTACCTAGAGAATGACTGTAAACCCTCTTGTGAATGTCAACGCCGTCTAAATCCAAATTTAAGGGAGGTTGTCATGAAGGAGATCATAAAATGGTGTGATGCCGGTTTTATATATCCCATTTTCAGATTCCAAGTGGGTCAACCCTTTACATGTGGTTCCGAAGAAATCCAGGACTACTATCGTAAAGAATGACCATGGTGAGGAGATTCCAACTCGGGTACCAGTACCTACTTCATGGCATGTATGTGTTGATTACCGGTTCTTGAACTCAACTACTAAGAAGGATCATTTCCGCTGCCCTTTGTTGATCAGGTTATTGAGAGGTTGGCAGGGAAAGGATTCTTTTGTTTCTTGGATGGGTACTCATGATATAACCACGTCGATATCGCTCTTAAGGATCAAGAGAAGATTACTTTCACTTGTCTGTTTGGCACCTACATCTTTAGATGGATGCCTTTGGATTGTGTAACGGTCCCGCTACATTTTAGAGGTATATGTTGGCCACTTTTGCAAATATGGTGGGTAATTTCCTTGAGGTGTTCTTGGACGATTTCTCGATCTAGGGAGATAGTTTTGACACATGTCTTTCTCATTTAGATCGAGTTCTTCAACGTTGTTGTGAGGTAAACCTAATGATCTCGTAGGAGAAGAGTCACTTTATGGTGACTAATGAGATTGTTTTGGGCCATAGCATCTCCAATCATGGTATGTTGGTTGACCCAGCTAAGACTGATGTGATTTCCAAGTTAGAGCCACTGCAGAATTTGAAGTAGTTGAGGTCATTCCTGGGACACATAAGATTCTATAAGCGATTCATAAAGGACTTCAGCAAGATCACCAGACCTTTGACTGGGCTTCTGTGCAAGGAGAGTGAGTTTGTTGTTGATGAGAAAGTCCTTCTTGCATTCAATCAAATGAAAGATATGATTACTAGAGCTTCTGTCTTACAACCACTTGATTGGTCTCTTCCTTTCGAGATCAAGACGGATGCCTCAGATTTTGCAGTTGCAACTATTTAAGGACAGAGAAGGAGATGTTAGCAATTGTGTTTGAGCTAGATAACTTCATATCTTACCTCCTCGGTTCCCACGTTATTGTATACATGTATCACACTACCATACGATACTTACAGGAAAAAAAGGATGTCAAACACACCTTATCAGATGGATCCTTCTTCTCCGGGAATTTGATTTAAAGATTCGAGATAAACCTATAGCGAAAAATATTATGGCAGATCACATTTCATGTATCACATATGCAGATACCTCTGAGCAGAACATGATCTCTATTTCCTAAACGTTTCCGGATGAGGCCATTTCTTATGTGGGCTCACTCCGATGATATGTTGATATTGTGAACTATTTGTTTCCAAGAAAGGTCCACAAGATTAGCCGAAGTACAAAGTAGATAGATTTCTATCAGAGATTCATTATTACTAATGGGAGGATCCATACCTATTTTGCGAGGGTGCGGATTGTATCTGGAGAAGGTGCATTCCTCAGGAGGAACACACCAGTAAACTCGAGCACTGCCACAAACTAGAATCTAGTTGGCATCATTTGGGGAAGCGCACGACATCAAAGGTTTTGCAGAGTGGCCTGGTGTCCCACATTATGTAAGGATGCTACAGAGTATGTTCGAGGTTGTAATGACTGTAAGAAAATGGGAGGAACCGTTAGTTCCAAAGAAACCATACCCTTAAGATATATGCAGATTTCAGATGTTTTTTATGCTTGGAGCATAGACTTCATGGGCCCATTTCCTGTCAGTCAAGGATTTCAGTACATCTTGCTCGTTGTGGATTATGTTAGTCAATGGGTGGAGGCTATCCCCACCTGAGCCGCTGATAGTCGTATAGTATGTTCCTTTCTCAAGGATCACATTATTGCGCGGCCAGGATTCTCAAAATACTGATTTCAGATGGGGGAAGCCATTTCATTAATAGAGAAGTAAAGAAGCTTGTGAAGGAGTACGTCATTGAGCACAGAGTTGCATCTCCTTACCACCCCCAGACTAATGGCTTGACATAAATTTAAATAGGGAGATAAATATGATAATACTTAAACATGTACATCCAGATAGGAAGAACTGGTCCTAGATGCTTGATTCAGTTCTATGGGCTTATCGGATGGCGTACAAGTCTCCTTTGGGTATGTCTCCTTATAGATTGGTGTATGGAAAGCCTTGCCACCTGCCAGTGAATCAATTCACAAATCTTTATGGGCACTCCGTGTATGCAATCTTGATTATGAGAAGGCAGGAAAGAACAAGAAGTTGGATCTGAATAGATTGCTGGAATTCCGAGACTTTGCATGTGATAACTCTCTCATGTATAAGGAGAAAGTCAAGCGTTGGCAGGATAAACACTTTCGAAGAAAGACTTTCTCTCATGATTAGAAAGTTTGGTTATTTGATGCTAAGTTGAAGTTGTTTCCAGGAAAATTGAAAATCAAGTGGTCAAGACCGTTCATTGTGAGAGTTGTGCATGATAATGGGAGCATTGTCGTTTGTGGGTTGTCATCTGACGCACAACCATTTGTTGTGATCGGACAGTTGTTGAAGCCATATCTAGATCATGATGCATTCTTGTCCATTTATTGATTCTATATATGTGGTATCAGACAATGATCCTTTCATTCCATCTTCTGCGTCTGATACACGAGCTGACCAACTTTTATATATCCTTTTGTTTCATTCTTTCTTCTTCTATTTTATCATTCACCCATTTCCGTATGTATGTATGCTATACTTAGGATGCACTTTATCCTAAGCATATGGGGGTGAATGATTTGTGTTGTTCATATTCGTTCTGTTCATCACTCATGTTGTTGCTTATACTTAGGGATACTCTTCTCTAAGTATAGGGGGAGTGATGTTGTTCATATCGTCTCTTTGTGTTTTTATTCCTTGATTGTCCCCCAACTTGTTGATATTCTATACTTAGGGCTATTCTACCCTAAGTATAGGGGGCAAGTCGAACCGCTGAGTCCGTATATTCTCTTCATTGGTTGTCCCTTTTGTACAGTCTTCTATACTCATGATTATTTGATCCTAAGTATAGGGGGGATTACCGACTTCTATTCATTTTGTATTCTTTGAATCCTTGTAGCATATGAGTCTTTTCATTTTTCTATACTTAATACGAGTTATGTCTTCCTTTGCTGCTCTCTGATCACTATGAGGACATAGTTCGAGCTAAGTGTAGGGGATGTCGTATATATTTTATATATACTTTAGACATAACTCGTACTTTTAAATGTAATTATTTCTTTGGGATATGTATATAAATGCATAAAATCCATGTGTGTATATAGACTTTGATCACCTTCCATCCTTAAAAACAATTAAAATAAAAAAAATAAAAAAAACAAAAATCCTCTTATATAATTTTTTTGTATACACTTGTATATATTACTAACCCCTTTTCTTAAAAATATCCCTATAAACTACAAAACCAAAAGTCTGTAAAATTTGCAAAATTAAAATTTCAAAAAAAAAATTTTTTTCACATGTGCATCATTTTTTTAAAAATCTATAAAAAGTTCAAAATTGGAAATTATTTCAAAAAAAGATTTTGCTTTCTTTTCTTTGCATTGTACATATATTTCTTGCATTTGCATAAGCATTTTTCTGGATAATATTGGCATTTAAACTAAATCAGAAATAAAATTGAAGAATGAGCTTAGTTGGACCTTAATCCACTTAATTTCATAGGAACCTTATAAGAACTAGAGTTAAGATTTTTCAGGTCCTATTCACTTAATTCTTTGAGTCCATAAGACTATGTTCACATGTCGTCTTGATTAATCTAAGTAGAATATTTAACAACACACACATGATTCTTCCAGACCATGGCTTATCTTGGACAAACACTCTATGTGTAGCTCTTCATGGAGGAGGTAGTGAGGAGGCAGAATCTTTTGCTTGAAGTATCATACGAGGTAGTACATCTAGGAGGAACCTCTCGTCATCCTCTAGGGAGGGAAGTGCGTCTCAACCATATCTACTGGCATTGAGGTCTAAAGACATGATGCTGTGGGGTTGCAATAATGCTTTAAAAGAGGGATAGTCTACTAGTCAAGATGAAAAACTTCTTATGTCCATGCTGCACCTTGTATATAATTTCAGACTAAAGGAGGGAAGAAAAAATGCAGAATCTCCAAAAGTTGACATGCGTGGTTGAAAAGTAAAATGCCTGCCGGAGTGTACATACAAGTGAACAATAATAATAAATAAATAAGAGCTTCAAAGTCAAATTTTTGTACACTTACAGCGGATGACTTGGCTACACTGGTCATGCATCCAAGGATAGGTAGCTACATTGGTTTCCGTCCATTCTCTTCTCCATCTCCTCTTCTTGAGCTGGTTGTACTTGAAGTTAAAAGGGAATATCCCCACTCCTCGAGGAAAGAGTTGCTAGACCGGAGGGTTAGAGTTACCTTGTTGAGAGAGGATGTGTCTTTGCTACTTTTGAGATGGAGAACTATATTTCACTTACATCGTACAAGTAAAGATTCATAGTCATAAGAATTTGTGTATGTAGACTTGTTTTAACCTGACTATTGAAGCGACCTGAATAGGAGTCTTGTAGAACTTGAAGGCTGTTAGGTTTTAAATCCATTTCCCATTAAGGATCGGCCACACTAATAATTCAAACAGAGCTCCATACTACAATTTCATGAAGAAAAGTTTAATACTCAATATTGTCCTAATTTCTTTATTGTTCCTTTCTCTTCTTTTATTCACTTATTCTTTCAAATAAATGATTGCTAATGGACTAGCAAAGGCAAAGCATAGGGGGATGATGAATGTGCATTTCATCATCTTTATTCATTTATTTTAACTTAAAATCCCTTATAAAACGTTTGTATATAATACTAAATTCACATTCTTACTAACTTGCATATGTGTGTAAATATTGTACATACGTTATTATTTTAACCTAAAATAAATGAATAAATAAAGGAAAATAAATAAAATAAAAAGATTGTATATATGTAATATATACAGGCTGACTCGAACCCTTAGAGAACATCAAGACGACCTAATCAACCAATAATAAAGTAGAGGGGGATAGGGTCTTTAATCAGAAAATCCAAAAAAATAAAAATATTTTGTAAATCTATTGAATTTATTCTTTGTATACTTATGAAAAACTTACACTATTTTATTTGTATATAAATTGACTTCAAAGTAAATAAATTTCTTAACAAAAGTGTAAATAAAAATGTTTCCTAAATAATAAAATTGTTTGCAAAATAAAATCATGTACAAAGTAAAAGTAACCACAATCGGAAAAAGACATAAAGGTATAATTGAAATACCAATTCTGACTCCATACGAACTAAAATTGAGTAAAACTAACTTCCATTGTACTCTAAATAAAATTATCTTTAAAATGGATTTGATTTATAATTTTGGAGTTATGGTGAAAAATCAGTTTTCTAGGGTGGTTTTTGCAATTTGACCATTTATTTATTGTATTTATTTTTTTTATTTATTATGTATATATATATATATTATTAATTTTAAATATTGTTCACAATAATTTAAAGTAAATAATTTTTTCTTTTAAAAAATATAAAAATTATTTCCTTATTTGTACATGAGTGTAATGTACATTAGTATATATGATATGTATAGAATTAACCTCCTTATACAAAACCACCAAAAAATAATATCTAATATTAATTAATTAAATTAATATAATTACGAAAATTTGATTTATTCATTCATTTATGTATTTATTTGAAACCTTACAATATATATAAGATTTGATTGTATATCTTAAATAACCACCATTAAGGTGACTAATTAATTTTTATTAATTAATTATTTTATTAATTTTATATAATTTAGAATTTCATTTTTTTTAATTAATTTATTAATTTATTTAAACAACCACTAAATACCTTTCTTTTTTGTACATATCCTTTTTTTATTTCTTCTTCTTTTTAATGGATCTCCTCTCCTTCATTATTCTTTGATCAAACTTTTGGTGAGAAGAGCCCGATCTCTGAGAACAATCTTGTCGTAGAAGGGTGCCTAGACTCCGAGCCATCCGGTGACAGCGAGACGATCTTTGTTGAGGCCATCATGGCATTCATCCGCTACCATTGGTGAGATCTACACCCATTCTATTTTTCGTCACCCTTCTAGATTAATTTTAGATTTAATTTTTGTTTCAAGTTCATTGTTAAATTTTAGATTTTAGTTGTTAATTATTTTTAATTCATCATCACGATTCGATATTCTCCCGAATCTGATTGTTCATCTCATTTTCTCGATCTACCCACTTTCACGTTCTACCTCACAGATCTATCATCTCCGGGCGCGTACAATGGTCGAAGAATCGGTTCCATACCATTACAACTGTCGAAACCTCCTCGCCCACTAATCTTTTTTATTTTATTTTCTTAGACCGAGTCATCGTACTCGAGTCTATATTGTCTCTATTTGCAGGTACACATGATTAAAAAAAGAGATTACAAAAAAGTGCATTTGCTGATCTTTACAAAAAAATAAAAAAAATGATCGTTTGTCCCACCCGTCGTCCCGCCAACGCTGCCTGAGTATAGCCCGTCCCCCGCCGCCATCCTGTCACCGCTCGCCAGTTGTCGGAGGCGTGTGTCGCCCCACTGCGACAGCCTCCCGGACCACCTGCACCCAACCACCATTCTTGGTCGACCGTGTGCAACCATCTGGTCGGAACCCCTCCGCCATAGCCATCCGAGGCCTCACCGACCACTCCTCCTGGCGGATCACCACCGTAACCTGACCTCCCCGCGCCTGGAGCCCATCCGCAGCACATCCCCCCTTAGCCACAATACGGTTGCTCCTCGACCACACCAGGCCATGCTAGCATTCTCTTCCGCTGTAACGGCTGATTTTTTTCCAACCCATATTTCCTTCTTTTTTTCCCCATTTGTTTTCCAGCCATAATTTCCTTATATTTCTCCAATCAATAGCATAGATTTGATTATGAAATTAATGGGTATTAGTGACCCATAAATTACCTCATTGAGAGGCATAAAAATTTAACGACCCCTTGCCCCCCACTCGTCACTTGTCCTTGAGAATTTTTTGAGAGAGAGAGAGAGAGCAAGAGAGGAGGAGAGAGGGAGTGTAGAGAAGGAATTCTCACAAGAGAGTTGTCCCCGTCGCAGGAGATTTCGGCGCCGATCCGATAGAGGAGCACGTCGGCGGCGTCTTGGTGGAGGAGAACGTGGGTTCGGGAGCAAGGAGAAGGCATAACAATCGGGTAGATACGAATCCGTCAACTTGAGATATGTGTCGAACACCGTAGGAATAAACCCAGAATATGATTTATAAACGTATGTTCCTGTTTAGATTTTTCGTATAAATAACGATTATCTACATGTATGTGTCAATCCCTTAGGACTACTGTATGATGAATTGGCATATACCTTCCACCAATAATGGTGATAAGTATCTACGTAGTATACAATCTCACGATGCATATGGACATGAGATGAGCACCATTGGGGGTCATCTTATATTAATCTTTCTTAGCAAGAACTAAGAGTGTCTCAGTGGATTTGAAAATTTCCGTACGACCAAAAGCTACAATGTTATGGTGAAATAAACGATTTGGTAGTTGCTTGATATACCCGATACATGAAACTGTGAATACAGGAAAGGCCCAATATATGAAATTGTGAACACGGGAAAGGCACACACGCACACATATTACAGTATTGAATGTGTCTATTGATTTCGTGTGATACATACGCTCTTAATTACCTATATGCTATTATTTGGTCATTATTTTATAAATCTACAAGTCGCTTTTTTAAAAGGGGGTGGCATTTCAAGTACAACAAATGTGCAGCCTAAAAATTAGATTAATTATAATTCTCCTCTTAAATGAGCAAAACGTCAATGGTAATTATCAACATACGTCTTTGATAAGGATGTTTCCTTTTATGAATTTGTGTCTGAGATTAATAGCAATTGAAAAGTTAATAACTCCTTTCCTAATTAGACGAATATGACTTGGTACATGGGCGTTTAGCTTTTAGATAATTTTATACACGTGTTCCATCGACACAAATAAATCCGCAACAAGTAATTTCCAATCCTTATGAATTTTTATGAGTCGTGAATCATGCAGTATACCTTGCCTTTGAGTCATTTAATTACGTATGCAACTAACTGCCGTTTTTAACAAAACATAGTATAGCCACCTTCTTTCATGTATGGAAATTAAACATGCTACATTATTGTAAATTCAAATGTGTAGTATCCTTTTACGTAGATAAGTTGATAACTTTTGATAGTGGCTATTGAAACTATCAATTATAGAGTTGACAGTAAAGTGTCAAAACAAAACAAGGTTTATATGAATTACTATGGTGTGAAAAAAGGAAATGATATAAAGGAATAGTATTTCTTTAATCTGATTAATGGCATAATAACGATAATGGTAAACGGGGCTAAGTGCTACACCTAACGGTGGGAGCCACCTCTAGAGTCTGTTTATCAATGGCCGAAAGGGGCCAACGCCTTCCGAGGGCATACGGTTCAAGGAACCGATTGAGGCGAAAGATAAGTCCTCTACAGTTGTAGCTACAATGTCATGTATGTCATGAACCGCTTATGCCAGCGGAAAAGCCACCAAAGCCAATAAGAAGTAACAATTAAGACAACTTTAACCATTAAACAAACCAATGGTATGTGTACAGTTTCTGAAATTGCTAAGGCACATGTGTGCAACTATGGCCAAGTAATGGCATTATGCAGATGTTATGATTGTTCTGGGGCAGATATGCAACTACAGAAAATTCTGAGGGTATAAGTGAAAATTATGAAAATGTTAAGGCATATATGCAAATATGGCAAACTTTATGGGTATATATGTAATTATGGCTTTAACGAACGTCTTCACAAGGAATACCTTCCGTACGCATGTTTATGTGAAATTATGAGTCGCATAATGATAGTACATGGGAACAAGTTAGTGTCACATGCAATAAGATAATTATGCAAATTGTATAGTTGTGTTGATAACTGATTGTATAGAAGAGGTTATGTTTTAATGGATTAAAGTAGCTTAGGGAGACTTGTTTTTCCGCGCTAGCTGGCTTGACCCCAACTCGGCACATACTGAGCGTTAGCTCATAACATGTGTTGTTGTTTTTTTCAGGGGAATACGAGCATTGAATTATTTCCAGATCAAGGAGATTTATTGTCACGTGAAGTTGAACCGGTACAGACCATTGATGGATTTTTACGGAAGGATGTCTTTATGCCCACTGGAACATTGTTATGTTATTTTATTTCGTAGTTCATTTCGCATTTTCCTTGTTGGAATGTAATAATGGAACTCTATAGAGTAATGGATTTTTTTGAATAATTATTTTATCTGCTCACAGAATACCATGCAAGTGTTCGGTGACGGTTCGGTCGCGTGACTCAATGTTTTATGCTTCCGCCGATCAGCTCGACTCGTTCCGTTACATCCGCCCAGCTACAGACCCGCGCATGGCCGTCACCATCATCCACCGAGCCCTCGCGCAAGGAGCACCAATGCCATCGCCATCATCTGTTCGTACTTCCCCACCGTCGGCCGCGCAACATCGTAGGTGCCCGCAACCTCTCCACCATGCTGCTCAGCCACTACCACCAGCTGCCGACCGCGATGCAACGTCCACAACCGTTGCTTGTGACTTGGGCGAGAAGGGAGGGAGGGATGACACACTTTCCCCATTTCCAGGAAATGAAGAGGAGCCCCAGGGATATTAAAAAGTTAGTTAAATTGCACTTGGTCCCTCGGAATGTCTAAATATTGCAAAAGAACCCCGCCAGAGCATCAAGTCACGTGATTTGCACATTTATCTTGGGTAATTGCACTTTTATACCCAAAATTTATTTTTGTTATCTTTTAATGCAGAAACTATACATATTTGCAAATAAGCCCTTGTTTTTCAAACTTTAAAATTGCATGTTCTTTTCATTGGAATAAATATCATTTGTGGTCATTAAAATTTAGAAAAATTAGTGTTATCTCCTACTTAGTTGTCTTGTCCAATGTAATTTTTTTCATTGCATTTTATCATCATTTGTTATTATTAAAAAAAAACATTGCATATTTTTCTATTTGAAATTTCAAAATTCATAAAAAAATAAATATTGCACAAAAGATAAAAATTAGATTAGTTTTATTTTTGTGCCTTTTTATTTTCTGTGCAAATTTTATACATTAATCATTTTAAAACCCAAAAAATTACAAAATACTTAAAATCTTAAAAAATATAAAATAAAATGTAGAAAAATCTAAAAATAGTAATTTCATTTCTTATTTGTAGATAATCTTCTTTAGTTTATAGGAAAAATACTTTTCTTAATTTTCACATTTATTTGGTAATTTTAAATTAAAAATAATCATGTTGCACACTATTTGCATTTTCCACTTTTTTTATTCTTCTTCAAATCCTTAAAAAAAATAATAATATAAGAAAAATTACAAAAATAGATTTAAATCATAAAAATATAAAAAAGATTTTATTTTAACTTTTTAAGCATTTTTTTCGTATTTTAAAAATCCAAAAAGAGAGGGTTTCATTTCTTTCATGTATAAAATATTTGCTTTGAAAAATAACCATTTTTGAAAATTAAAAAACTACAAAATTAAAATCATTAAAAATTTAAAATAAAAAAATAATTAAAAACCTAAAATGATAAAAAACCTATAAAAACCAAGATAGTTTGCATTTGAGTTCCCTTTTTCTTTTAGTTGATTTCCAATTACTAGAGTAACCCTCGGGAATTGTAGGCTCCTTGTGTTCAATCTTGTTGTTATACAAGTAAATCAAATAGCAAATTCTCTTGCTATACATCATTTTTGTATTTATTTGTACTTGAAAAAAATAATTTTTTGTTACTGGATCTTTAGGTTGCAACGACATTTGTGCTTTTATTTAATTCATTTAAATCAAAAACCCATTGAAAATCCCTATCAACATGAGGTCGAGTTTGTTTCTTGTCATTTTGATCCCTTTGATTTAGACAAAAATTTTGACTAGCAGGAGTTTGATGAGTACCTTATGGGTTTGATTTCTACAAAGCCTACAACCAGGACGGAGATAGTGCCAGTGTAGTTGATAGAGACACTAGCAGGGGCATCTTCATCGAGTTCATATGAGCAACGAGAATTCCCACATTTAGATCTGGTAGCGTTCATGCAGACATTTCAGAGCCCAGATTTACTAGCTCCCACATGCCCAAAATTGAAGAGCTTACTGTAGAGCATGAAGTATAGGTTCCTTGCAGACGAGCATGATATGTTTCCAATCATTATCTCAACATATTTAAGTAATGACCGAGAATCTTGTTTGATGGAGGTTTTTGAGAGGAACCGTAAGGCGATCGGTTGGTCTCTAACAGATCTCTGGGGGATAAGTCTGGCCTTGTGCTCCCACCACATATATCTCGAGGATAACTCCAAGCCTTCTCGTGAGTTTCAGCGTAAGGTGAACCCGAATATTCGAGATGTGGTCATGAAAGAAATATACAAGTGGTGGAGTGCCAATTTTATCTACCCCATTTCCGGCTCCAAGTGGGTTAGTCCATTACATGTGATACCAAGAAGACGTGTATCACTGTAGTTATGAATGAGAACAGAGAGGATATTGCTACTCGTGTAGCCAGTTCTTGGACAGTCTGTGAGGACTACAAATGACTGAATTAGGCCACGAAGAAGGATCACTTCCCACTACCATTCATTGATCAAATTATTGAGAGATTAACTGCAAAGAGTCATTATTGCTTTCTTGATGGGTACTCGAGTTTTAATCAGGTGGCCATTGTGCTCGAAGACTAGGATAAGATGACATTCACATGTCCGTTTGGGATGTATGATTTTAGACGGCTGCCCTTTGGATTATGTAATGCCCTGGCTGCATTCCAAAGGTGCATGATTTCCATATTTTTAGACATGGCGGGTGAATGTTTAGAGGTCTTCATGGATGATTTTTGGGTCTACAGTGATGGATTTGATGCTGGTCTTTCTTGCCTAGATCATGTATTTCAGTGGTGCATTGAGGTCAACCTTGTTCTATCTTGGAAGAAGAGTCATTTTATGATGACTCAAGGGATGTCACTTGGTCACATCATCTCCAACAAGGGAATGGAGGTTGATCCAACCAGGGTAGATATCATCAAGAAGCTCACTCCAACATCCAATTTGAGGCAGTTACAGTTTTTTCTGGGGCATGACGATTTCTATTGATGGTTTATTCATAATTTCAATCATATTGCCCGACCGCTTACTTATCTTCTCAGGAAAGACACTGATGAATCTGCATTTCATCATCTCTATTCATTTATTTTAGCTTAAAATCCCTTATAAAAAAACTATATATATATCAATAAATTCATATTCTTACTAACCAGCATCTTTGTGTAAATATTGTATATTTTAATCTAAAATAAATAAAGAAAGAAAGAAAAAAAATAAAGAAATCAAGGACTATATATGTAATAGATACATGCTTAATTAGACCCCGACAGAAGGTCAATCCCTGACCTGATCGACAAGGAATAAACTGGGGGGAGATAGGGACAAAAATCCAGAAAAATACTTGATACATGTGTATATTCCTCACTTGTATAATATTGTCAATATTTCACACTATTACATATTACACACTATTACATTGACTTATGCATAGCTAAATCCATTGTAAATGAAGATAATTCTCTCTTAAAATCATGCACAAAACCCTCTTGACAATAATAAAAATAATGTCAACAAAAACTTATGTATATTATGTAGATTACATCTCTCTCTAAAGGCCACAAAGTACAAACTTCCTAGATCATTATCTGCTCCACCCAAACTCCAAACTCATCAAACCCACTTTCATTGTACTCCAAATTAAATTATCTTTAAACTGAATGTGATTTCATAAAATTCCGAGTCAAGTGTGAAATGTGGCCAATTGGGCTATTATTGTATATTATACATATATACTATGTGCATTATTTAATTAGTTGTTTATTTATGCATATTTGTGAATAAGGTATTTTCAATAACTTGTAAATATCGTATTTAACTCATATAAAATACAAATAAAAATTACAAAATAAAAAATAAATAAAAATAAAAATCATGTATTTATTTGTATCACGATGTACATATACATATTTAATTAACCTAATCAATTAATTTTTAAAATCAAATAAAAATAAAATTAAATTCCTTGTAAAATATTGTAAATAAATAAAATAATAAATTATGTATATATATACAAAATTAATTAATTAAAAATCAAAATACTGCGTATATAGGTATACATACCTGCAAATAACACCTTGTATTTATTTTGACCCTTGTAATTATATTATTTAATTAATTGAAAATCATTAAAATTAATTTTAATGTATTCCTAACATTTTCTATTTACATTACCTAATTTAATTAATTCATTTTCAATTTTTTATTGATTTGTTTAACATTTTCACACTGTTTTGTCATGTAGACTATTTTGACCGTATTCCAGGCACACTTTGATTAGCCAAACATGGGTTTGTTGACCCAGGTCCACTCCTTATCTGTGCCTCTTCTCCCATTGATTTCACCCCCACCGTTACTTCTCACATTTTTCCCTCGTGCCACACACGCTAACCGTCCATGATTCCTTCTCCATTATTATCACTCAATCATTCATCTTCACTGCCAGCACCTCATCTCCATTCATCGCTCCATGAGTTAAGCTCCTTTTGAATTTCAAAATCCATTGGAACCATGCCTATAAAATGAGAACATCTATCTCTGGCTAGGGAATAATCGGTCTCTAGCCCATTTCCTTGCCCGTGATTGGTTCCTGGAGAGTGTTGCAGTGACAGAGCAACTGCTCCACGATTTGAAGTACGAGTTTTTGAGTGAGGGCCGAGATTCACCTACATCGTCGGCGATCTCTGTCGTACGTCTCTGCCTCTCCGCCTAGACACAGATCGAGGTGTTCTTATGTCTCCTATCTATCCGTAGGTAACATAGGTAGTTCTTCTTCAATTTAATAGGTATTTTTCTCTTCATTTTTGTTTTGGTCATCTAAACCAGTTCTTCTTCATCCAACTCCGATCTGCAAGATCGGAGGAGCTTTGACCACCCAACACAACTTCTGACTACGCAAATCATTCGCTCAAATATTCTCCATCTCTCACATACTCTGTTCACCTCCAGATTCCCAAGGATTAGGAGTTTTGTATCCTTCCCAAACACCCTCGCCGGAGACCCCCACTTATCCCCATTTTATGTATCTTTGACCTAAATTTTGAGTCGGAGAGACCCTCCAAGCCTAGGCTATAACTTGCATGTCGGAGGAGCTCCAGGGAACACGTGAAGAGCAAAGATTAGATGAGAAGATGGTTCCTGGAGTAGGATACTTTAACAGCTTCCAGATCCATTTCCTGGTGATTTGATAAGTAACCAAGGTGATCAACAGACACGGAATCACTTGGGCAAATTTCTTAGCATGATTTGAATAAAGAGACGATGGAGATTCAATACAATAAAGTTCACAAGAACCATCATTCATCCCAGTTCTTCCAGAGGATCCCGGACGTGTTCGATCAAGAACACAACACCCGATTCATTCTCAACCATATGTGAGCCCCAATTCAGAGCTGCAGATCGCGGATCAAGATTTGATCGTGACCTTTTATACATGCTTAAATCTCAGTCGTCCGATCGAACCTCTAATGCATCGAGGGCTTTCAGCATTCCACGTCACTTAAATGGTACTTTTGTGCATTTACCCTTATCATTTCTTTTATTTGCAAATAAACCCCAGAGGGACACATGTATGTATTTCCCTTATTTGAACAATTGCACTTTTAATCCTCACAATTTTTATTTGAATTAAGTCTTGTTTGAACTATACGCATGCCTAGCACATATTAGTTTGGGTAAATTACAAAAGGAAGTTTGATGTTTGAGTTATTCTTTGGCTCGTAAATTTATTTTAATTCCATTTTGGTCCAATTCAGCGGGGTATACATGCCTGCACGTGTGATATTTTTGGAAATTTACATCTTTATCGTTATTTTATTATTTGTTAATGTTCAGTCTTAGGCAATAATTAATTGCATATTATTTCCTACTAGTCTACATATTTATTTTACATCTTTAAAATTAAATAAAAATGAGCAAAACACATTCAAATTCTGCAAAAAAAATTCATGTTGGCACCTATAACATTCATCTTGCTTCCATAATTTCCATATTTCATTTTCATATTTTTTATCATTTATTAAATTTAAAAATAACATAAAAATGTCATGTTTGCATTTAAAATTCAATAAAAATTCTAAAAATCTTTTCAAAAACTTTTAAATTTTTTCATGCTTGTTTTAATTTATTTTTATTGCAATATCATTTTTGCATACTTATCATTTGAAAAACCATAAAAATTGTAAATAATCATAAACATTAAAAATTCATATAAATTCAATTAAAAATCCAAAAAGTCATAAAATTGCTTTCTAAAAAAATATAAATATCTTTTATTCTGTTATTATTTCATCCATTTTGTTTTTCTTTATTATTTTAAAAATTCAAAAACATCTGCATTGCATTCTGTTTACATTATTCACTGTATTCCCATTATTTAAAAATCTAAAAAAATAGAAAATTCTAGAAAATCCATAAAAACATAAGAAAAATTTGAAAAATCCAAAAATAATATTGTCTAGTTTTTATTATATATTTGCTACGATTGAAAAACTCAAAAAGAGTGCTTTGTCTTCAATGGTTTATCTCTTTTTGCTTAATCTTTTCATTTTTTTAATCAAATTAAAAAATCTTTTATAAATTATAAAAAAAATACAAAACATAAAAACAAAAAAACAAATAAAAATGATAAAATAAAAAATCCTTAAAAATTACAAAATTCTAAAATAAAAAACCAAGCGTAGTTTGACTTGAAAATTCCTTTATTCTTTGCATTGATTTATTTCAATTATCAGAGTAACCCTTGAGATTTCCGTAGCCTCCTTGAGTTTGATCATGTTTCTTATACATGTAAATTAATTTGCAAATTTCTCTTGCTAAACTTTTGTATTAATTTTTGCTTGAGGATAAATATTTTTCGTTTGACGCTTATTTGGGTTGCGATGACACTTATGAATAATTCATCCAAAAAAACTCTGAGAAAATCGTATCAACAAAATGGCACCATTGTCGGGGATGGTTCTTGGTCACATCATCTCCAACAGGGGCATGGATGCCGATCCAGCCAAGATGGATATCATCAAGAAGCTTACTCCACCATCCAATTTGAGGAACTTGCAGTCTTTTCTAGGGCTTGTTGATTTATAACAATTGTTCATTCAGGACTTCAGTCGTATTACCCGACCACTTACTGATCTTATCACGAAAGACACCAAGTTCCTTATACATGATAAGTGTCTTTCATCATTAGAGACTCAAGAATTTGGTTGTGCATGCTCCTATCCTTCAACAACCCTATTGGTCTCTCCCATTCAAGATCATGACTGGCTCTTCTGATTTTGCCATAGGTGGTTGTGCTGGGACAAAGGAGGGATGGATTACCTTTTGCCATTTACTATGCTAGTCGTACTTTGGATGCCGCCCTATAGAATTATACTGTTACAGAAGGAGATGCTAGCAATATTCTTTGATTTGATAAGCTCAAATCATATATTCTTGGATCTATTGTGACTATTTACACTGATCACATCACCATCCGGTACTTAATGGCTAAGAAGGAAGCCAAGGCACGATTGACTAGATGGATCCTTCTACTCTAGGAAATTGATATTGAGATTAAGGATAAGCTTGGAGTCAAGAATGTGGTGGAGGATCACCTTCCCGATTAGAGCATCTTGAGGATTCGGAGAAAACCACACATATTACTGAGACTTTCCAAATGTGACGATTCTTGCTATCACCTCTCTCCCTTGGTATGTTGACATTGTGAACTATCTTGTAACTAAGAAAGTTCCACAAGGTTGGACCAGGCAGCGACTTGAAACTTTTCTTGCGAAAACCAATGCGTACCATTGGGAGGATCCCACCTTTTTCCACAAAGGGGGGAATAGCGCCTAGCATCATTGTATTCCTAAGGAGGAGCACCATAGAGTCCTCACCTATTTCCACAAGCTTGCGGTAGGAGGACATTACTCTAAGAGGAGGACATCACCAAAGGTTCTCCGATCTGGCATTTGGTGGCCAATATTATTCAAGGATTCAGATGAATTCGTGTCAAGGTGTACTGACTGTAAGAGTATGGGTTGTTGTGGTCATAAAGACATGATGCTGATGCAACCCATTCACTTTTGTGAGGTTTTGATGCACGGGGCGTCGAATTTATGGGTTCATTCATGAAGAGTCGGAGATTTGAGTACATTTTCCTGATTGTAGATTATGTGAGTCGTTAGATTGAGGCCATCCCTGCCCGAATCATCGATGCGAGGACTTTTTGTCGTTTTTGAGAAAGAATGTCATATCATGGTTCGAGGTTCCTAGAGTTATGATTTCTGATGGGGTCTCATTTTATCAACGATAAGGTAAGGACCTGATGGGAAAGTAGAGACTTTCAAGGCATGGCTCGTTGCCAAGGGCTACACACAGAGAGAAGGCATCGATTACAATGAGACATTCTCTCCTGTGGCTATACTTAAATCCATTGGGACACTGCTAGCTATAGCTGCATATCTTAACTACGACATCTGGCAGATGGACATCAAGACGGCTTTCCTCAATGGATACCTCGAGGAGGATATCTACATGGAGTAGCCCCAGGGCTTCATGACTGAGGATGGAAAAGTGTGCAAGCTGAAGAAATCCATCTATGGGATCAAGCAAGCTTCTCGTAGCTGGAACATCAGATTTGACGAAACCATAAAGAGTTATGATTTTGTGAAGAATCCTGATGAACCTTGTGTATACAATAAGACTAGTGGGAGCATCATTGTGTTCATCGTGCTTTACATAGATGACATCCTTATCATTGGGAATGATACAGGGATGATGACCAGTGTGAAGATTTGGCTGTCCCATACCTTTGAGATTAAAGATCTTGGAGAAGCCTCTTACATCTTAGGCCTGAAGCTGTTCAGAAACCGAGAAAAGAGGATTTTGGGATTGTCACAACATGGATACATTAAGAAGATTCTTGAACGATTCCATATGGATAGTTCTAAGAAACGATTCCAACCCTTAAGGCATGGTATCCACCTGTCTAAAGTAATGGCTCCTCAAACTGTTGAGGAAAAGAAGGCCATGGCTGCATGTCCTTATGCATCAGCCGTAGGAAGCTTAATGTATGCCATGATGTGTACTAGGCCAGATATCAGCCATGCAGTGGGAGTGGTAAGTCGTTACCAATCCTGCTATGGAGAGCAATACTGGAATGCAGTAAAGAACATATTCAAATATCTAAGACGGACGCAAGATTACGTCTTGGTCTATGGAGATGGTGATCTCCAAGACTTGGGATATACAGATTCTGACTTCCAATCGGATGTAGATGATCGAAAGTCGACATCAGGGTTTTATGTTCTTGTTGAATGGTGGTGCTGTGAGCTGGAGAAGCAAGAAGCAGGACACTACTGCAGATTCAACAACAGAAGCCGAATACATTGTCGCATCGGATGATGCAAAGGAGGCGGTGTGGTTGCACAAGTTCGTCCTAGAGCTTGGCGTAGTTTCCTATGATACTCCCATCCCGTTACTCTGCGATAACACGGGAGTCATTGCCCAGGCAAAGGAACCCAGATGGCATCAGAAGAGCAAGCACATGGAAAGGAAATACCACATCATTTGGGAGATACAAAAGCGTGGTGACATCATCATCACCAAGGTGGCCTCTGCCGACAACGTTGTTGATCCCCTTACCAAACCTCTGACACAGAAGGTTTTTGACCAGCATGTAATGAGTATGGGTTTAAAGATTGTACCTGAATGGTTCTGAGGGCTAGTGGGAGATTGATAGCAATGTGAGCCCCGGGCGAACCATTTCTACAATAAATGTTATTGTAATGAATACATTATTAATGAAAGTTACTGATTATTTTTCACTCCCTTTCTGAGATTAATGAATGAATGAATGAATGCACTCCCTCTGTACAATAAGGATTATGTACCATGGCCAACTTGATGATCATACAGCTGTTGATTCATTGGATGAATTATAGAGGCTGATGCTTGGATGAATATCTAAGGAGTTAGATAGAGGACTCATCAAGCATCATCAAATGATTGTTAAGTGATGATCTCCAGCCTGAGTAGGAGATGGCAATCCTATCTCATATGACTGATATCTAACTGACCTCTTGATGCAGGTCCTCTGCATGGGAATAGTGATTCATAGGTGTCAGGTTAGTTGAGTCAATGGGTTGACTTGACGAGATCGAGATAACCAAAGACCTACGTTGAATACTGTCACAACATAGGCATGCATCCTCTGACCGGAGACATATGTGTTGCTATATGTCTGAGTGTGTACATTTGGCAGACCAATAGGTTGATGACCTAACCAAGGTCTATACACCGGCGAGCTGGTGTGCATGTAAGGACATATGAGTAATACGATCTCTCAAACGGAGCATACAGGTTCACTTGTGAACCGGGAGACATGAGCTCACTCATGAGGTATTGGGACTGAACAAGTTCCATGCATGGTCGTCATGCTTTGGAAGCATGACATGAATTTGAAGGTAAGATATATGCTTTGTGAAAGCATATGATCTATACCAAATCCCAATGATCAAGATTGAGAAACTTAATGATCTAACCCTGAAGATGACAGTGTAAAAGTGATCTTTATCTTCAGAATGATCATAGGTCTTCCAGTATGCAAGATGAACATGTATTGGGAATACCTGAGGGTGATGTGATCATATACGATTGTATAACCATGACGCTTCCATTCCGAGGGAGTGATGAAACATGTTTGGACTTTAGTGACTCCTCTCATTAGAGAAGTGACCTAATTTTAGTCCATGTAATGGACATTGATCTGAATGAGATTCAGATGCAATGAGAAGATTAGGTCAACGGTCTTGATTTGATCAAGCATTAGTGGGAGGTGCATGGGATCTGGATTTGAGATATGATCTCAACATCCAAGTCACTATACGTAGAACAATACAATCGCCCTGTCCTTATCTCCAAGTCTCTGAGGAGAGATCGCATTATTCTTGAAGGGTTCGAGAATAATTCCGTAAGATCTAAGCAATGAAGAAATATTGATTAAATGTGATTTAGTCATCTTGATGTGTGAAGAAATTACCAATATAATTAAACGTGATTTAATTAATGTGGATAAGAATAATGTGGATAGAAATATCCAATTATTCATAATATATTATAAATATGATTTATAATGTATTAGAGAGAGCTAATTATAATTTATATGTGTTGATTAATCATTATGTGTATTGGATACACATTGTGTAATTAATTGACAATGTAAATTATATGTTGTTTTGAGTTGTGAATATGATTCACAATTTTTCCATGGCAAGATTGCAATATTCTCAAATATAATTGTGAATTATTTTCGAAGAATAAAATCCAACGAAATTTGTTGCAAATAAATAAAGAGATATTTCCATGGAGATATGCAATCTCATGAATTATCATGAGATTGCCCTCCATTAGGAAAGAGGTGGGCGACACCCATGTCCTATTTGGAATGGGTGACTGTCCACCATGTTATACATGGAGATGTAATCTCCATGTATATATTCTCTCCTTATTTATTGGTTCGATTTAGGACTAATCTATATTTGATTTTGTCAAATATATTTTAACCCAAATTTGTTGTTTTTGACAACAACAATCTTGACCATTGGATTGACATAAATCAATCTCACCCATTGATTTCATATGTCCCATGGATTGAGATCCGTGGATCCCAAAACCCTATAAATAGAGAGGCATACCATGCTCTCTATTTACATGCATTTTTTGGAGCTCTCTCTCTCTCTCTCTCTCTCTTTCTTCATACACGACAGCCCTCTCTCCCTCTATTTTTGGTGGCCGTCCACCATACCCTAGAGGAGAGAATCGTCGACGCTCTCGCCACCGCGCTGCCGCTTCGACATTCTTCGGTTCTCCGTCTTCTTGGAGTGCTACACTCACGAAGGAGACGTTCTATCTCGTGCAACGAGATCAGGAGCAACTATGCTTGGATCTACTTCTTGGATTACGAGGACAACGCGGTTCATCCCCGCGCTCGCAAGCGGTCTCACCGACGATCGGACTTGAGATAGGAGGTCTCTTCTCTTAGAGACTCGATCAAACACGCTTCAAGAGGTATTGCATTATACTTGTTGTGGTTATAGATGAAACTATCCGAGAATCGTTATCGGATCATGTGGTTTCATAGAATGAAAATTTTCAATTCCGCTGCACTGAACAACTAGTGCGAGTAGTCGTTCTTCGTTGTATCCGATACGACGATCACGCTTCCGTGATGCGCTTGAGTATAAATTCCATATCCTTCATGAATTGAGATTATAGCGAAGAAGACGTTTCATGTCCTATATTAGCGCAACAAAATTGATGAGCTGGCCCAGAATTTGAGTGATCTTAAGATGTAGATCATGTACCCTCAAGAGGCACATATGACTTCTTTGCTACAGTTTATGTCACATGCTGATCATGGGAGCAGATCTTCACAACCATCCGCCTCATACAAACAGATTCATCACATTCATGCGGAGCATGTTCAGTCTCCCTCGCAGTACCAGTTGCTACCACCACCTTCTCTAGACACACAGATGGTGGTCTATAAGAGTGAGCAGCCATTGACATCCCTTCCCTCATCGTTGCACGGGTAGTAAGAGATGTTGATGGAAGTTAACGGGATTTTGTATTCCTCGTACCAGCAGCATCCCAATATCCATCGCGATTACCTAGGCTTCATGTGGTATATTGGAGGTGCTCAGTCTGAGAAGCAGCCTCCGATACAATCAGGGAAGGGTAAGCAGCAAACACAACCATGGTACTCCCAGCACATTGTTCCTCAACCCTGGTATCAGGGTCATCAATGGAGGCACCATCATCCTCACTCCCAATTCCAGCAGCCTCCCCCTCACTCTTTCTCATATCAGCAGCATCTCCAACCTCAACACTTCCAAAGAGGCAACCCATCTAGTTCCCATACACCCTCGTATGAGAACCTAGCTTTAGAGGATATATCCCGTATGCTAGCAGAGCAACATACCACTTCCAGGCGAGGGATGGATGAGTTCAGGTAGGAGATGAGAGAGATCATCAAGGGCAATGTTGCCATATCTGTATAGATCGAGCCAAATCCGAACAATCTAAAGAGAAAATATGAGTAGGTACAGTCTACAGAGTTCAACACTCCGACTGAGGTACTTAATGATATGTATTATTTATTTGATGTTGATTTTGTGACACTTAGGAGCAGTAGGAAACCAGCATGTGATGCCTCATATATGCGACAACATGATGGCCATTCAGGAGTGTCAGATGAGATAGAGAGCGGTGCTGATGTCGCTTATTTTGACGATGATGGTGGAGATGATGCCACCAAGATGGATGACCCAAATGATGATGTTGATGGCGTCCCTTATCCAGATGCTGCATACGGTGGTGTTGATGCCACTAGTATTCCATATGACGGGCCAAAGTGTGGTATTGATGCCACTTCTTCAGATGTTGTTGGTGGCACTGATGCCACCAAGAGTCCATGTACAGATACTTCAGGTATCTTGACTTCTATTCTTGTACCTGAGGATGATGGTTTTAGAAAAATGGAAAATTTTTTAAAAATAAAAAATCAATAAAGGAAAGGTTTCTATTTCTTCTACTGGTCCATATGATGTGATACTAGATGATTCTTGTATGGATTCCATCCATTTGCATGTTTAGAAACCAATTCCTACTCCAGACCCTCTAGTTCATGATGAGGGTGCATCCATCCCATTCCCTCAAGCACTTTGCTTAGGGAAGGGCCAAAAAATAAAAAATCCCAAAAACGGACAGCAGTTAGAGTTCAACAAGTAGATGATAAATTGATCATATCTAGATGACTCTCCAAGAGGCATTGGAACACATCCCTCTCTTCCAAAAAAACCTTAGAGAGAAGACCACAGTCCGCAGGTTGAAGAGGCACAACTACAGTGCAGAAATCTATGTGCTCACCCGTGCCACATGCTTTGCCATCCAGAATCGATTGCCAGCCAAGAGACCAGATGTAGGGGATCCATATATCAGATGCCACATTCATGAGTAGTGGTTTGATCATACTTTATTAGACAGTGGATCTTCGATTAACCTCTTCCTACAGCCTTGTTTGTTCGCTTCGAGTTTGGTCCTCTTAGACATAGCAGGTTAGTACTTTAGTTTGCAGACATATATGTAAAGTGGCCAAAGGGGTTACTGAAGGATGTTGTCATCACCATTCAGGGTATGAAATTCTTTTGGACTTTGTTTTGTTGGATACAGAGATCCATGAATGCATGACAGATACCCCGATCATATTGGGTCGATCTTTCCTGATGACCACAAAGGCCGTGTCCGATTATGTTAGCGAGAAGGTATACTTTTGTGTCGATGGTGGGAGTATACAAATAGATATTATTGAGGAGATGAGAGCCATAGATTCAACCAGCTCGGTGTAGATGGCAGATTCAGAGCCAGGCATACGTCACGAGTGCGATTTAGTGATTACAGATGATGATGTAGTTTGAAAAGATGAGGATTCACGACATCTAGTCGCACCTTCTAAGTTAACATATTTACAGATGCCAGTTGTTGAGAGTGTGGAGAGCTCACTTGAATAGCATGATACCATAGAGGTTGGTGATTCCGATTCAATTAGTGAGGTGATCAATCTGCATTTCATCATCTTAATTCATTTATTTTAGCTTAAAATACCTTATAAAATATTTGTATATAATACTAAATCCACATTCTTACAAACTAGTATATGTGTGTAAATATTGTACATACATTATTATTTTCACCTAAAATAAATAAATATATAAATAAAGGAAAATAAAGAAAATAAAAAGATTGTATATATGTAATAGTTACAGGTTGACCCGAACCCCAAGAGAAGGTCAAGACTTGACCTGATCGATTAGGAATAAAGTAGGGAGAGATAGGGCCTTTAATCAAAAATTCCAAAAAATAAAAAATAAAAATATTTGTAAATATTTTGAATTTATTCTTTGTATACTTGTACAAATTTTACACTAATTTATTTATATATAAATCGACTTCAAATTAAATAGTTTTCTTAACAAAAGTTGTAAATAAAAATATTTCCTAAATAATAAAATTGTTTGCAAAATAAAATCATGTACAAAATAAAAGTAGCCACACTCAGAAAATGCCGTAAGGCTATAATTGAAAGATCAATTCTGGCTCCATACGAACTCAAGTTGAATCAAACTCGCTTCCATTATACTCTAAATAAAATTATCTTAAAATTATTGTAATTTCATAATTTTTAGAGCTATGGTTGAAAAGTTGGTTTTCGAGGGTGGTTTTTGCAATTTGACCATTTATTTATTGTATTTATTTTTATTATTTATTTTTGTATATATTTTATTTTTAATAATTATAAATATTGTTCACAATAATTTAAGTAATAAAATTTTCTTTTAAAAATGTATATAAAATTATCACCTTATTTGTACATGTGTATAATGTACTATGATATGTATAAAATTAACCTCCTTATATAAAACCATCAAAAAATTAATATCTAAAATTAATTATTTAAATTAACATAATTAGGAAATTTTGATTGATTGATTGATTTATTTGAAAACTTGCCATGTATATAAGATTTGATTTTATACCTTAAATAACCACCATTAAGGTGGCTAATTAATTTTTACCAATTAACTATTTTATTTATTTTATATAATAACAAATTTCGTTATTTATTTTATTACTTAAACAACCACTAAACACCTTCCTTTTTTGTACATATCCTTTTTTAGATTTCTTCTTATTTTTAATGGATCTCCTCTCCGTCATTATTCTTTGATCAGACTTTTGGTGAGAGGAGCCTGATTTCCTAGAGAAATCTTGTCGATGAAGGGTGCCTATCCTCCGAGCCATCCCATGACAACGAGGTGATCTTCGTCGAGGCCATAACGATGTTCATCCGCTACCATTGGTGAGATCCACATCCATTCTATTTTCGTCACCTTTCTAGATTAATTTTAGTTTTAATTTTTGCTTCGAGTTCATTGTTAAATTTTAGATCCTATTTGTTAATCATTTTTAATTCATCATCACGATTTGACTCGCACTGAATCTGATTGTTCATCTCATTTTCTCGATCTACCCACTTTCATTTTCTACCTCATAGATCTATCATCTCCGGCAGCGCATTGTGGCCAGAGAATCGGTTCCATTCCATCACAATTGATGGAACCTCCTCGCCACTAATCTTTTTTATTTGATTTTCTTAGACCAAGCCATCATGCTAGAGTTAGTATTGTCTCTATTTGCAGATATACATGATTAAAAAAAGATTACACAAAGTGCATATGTTGATCTTTATAAAAAATAAAAAAATACTAAAAAAATTGAGCATCTGCGCCACCTACCGTCTCATACTCTTCTTGACAGCGGTTTCTCCATTAATCTCATGTCATCCTCTTTACTAACTAAATTTTAGTTAGGGTCTCTTAAAACAAACATGATGATCCTTCAGTTTGCTGATACATCGATTACGAGGCCATGAGGCATTTTAGAGGACGTTATTGTAACAGTGCAGGGAATGAAATTCCATGTTGATTTTGTTGTCATGGATATGGACACACTTGCACATTTACTCTATATCCCGATCATACTAGGTTGACCGTTCCTCTGAACAGCTGAAGCAATAGTTGATTATGTACTGGAGAGATCATCTTTCACTCTCGCAGTGACAAAGTGAAAATTGAGACGATCTCTGATCCTAAACCATCGCCACTACCATAAACATATGACACAGAGAAAGTTATATCAAAGCCAGAGGACTTTGATTTTATTGTTGAATTCCAAGAGACAGATTATTTTATTGATTTCATAGATACCCAGGAGTTCCTTTCCCAAAAGGGCTCTCTGGAAAGCACAATCGACATGAGTTCCCTTCGTGGTCCAATTGAGCTAGTTGCTGATGGGTAGTTTGAGCTGATTTCTGATGATCAATCTGAGTTTTTGGAGGCACCATCAGATATTCCTTTGATACACTCTTTTGATATTTCTGATGATATGCCTCCTTCTGAGATTCCTGAGGTACAGATATCTGAGCCATTCGTTGAATTTCGTGAGTTATGCACAGATGAGAAACATATTTATGAGATTGTTGTTGAGATATCTGAGCCATTAATTATCAAAAATGTTGAACAACCTGAGGAGCCTCTCCTTTCTGAGCCTTTCTGAGTAGAGAACATTCATTGCAGATCTATCAGAGATTTTACTTACTGCACCATTAGTTGCCAAGATAGACAGTCCACACAATACAGATCACATACAGCATACCAGTACAGTAGTAGAGGTTATTATAGAACCAATTCAGACACCACCTGAGCTAAAGGTTTTACTGTCAACGTTGAAGTATGTCTTCCTTGTGGATCCCCCCAGATGTTTCTGATCATCCTCATCTCACAGTTGATCGATGAACAAGAATCTCGCATGGTAGAGGTTCTTGAGAGAAGTCGTAAGGCCATAGGATGGAATATCTCGGATTGCCATGGGATTAACCCAGCATTGTGCTCGCATCATATCTACCTAGAGAATGACTGTAAACTCTCTTGTGAATGTCAACGCCGTCTAAATCCAAATTTAAGGGAGGTTGTCATGAAGGAGATCATAAAATGGTGTGATGCTGGTTTTATATATCCCATTTTCAGATTCCAAGTGGGTCAACCCTTTACATGTGGTTCCGAAGAAATCCAGGACTACTATCGTAAAGAATGAACATGGTGAGGAGATTCCAGCTCGGGTACCAGTACCTACTTCATGGCATGTATGTGTTGATTACCAGTTCTTGAACTCAACTACTAAGAAGGATCATTTCCGCTGCCCTTTGTTGATCAGATTATTGAGAGGTTGGCAGGGAAAGGGTTCTTTTGTTTCTTAGATGGGTACTCATGATATAACCATGTCGATACCGCTCTTAAGGATCAAGAGAAGATTACTTTCACTTGTCTGTTTGGCACCTACATCTTTAGATGGATGCCTTTGGATTGTGTAACGGTTCCGCTACATTTTAGAGGTATATGTTGGCCATTTTTGCAAATATGGTGGGTAATTTCCTTGAGGTGTTCATGGACGATTTCTCGATCTACGGAGATAGTTTTGACACATGTCTTGCTTATTTAGATCGAGTTCTTCAACATTGTTGTGAGGTAAACCTAATGATCTCGTAGGAGAAGAGTCACTTTATGGTGACTAATGGGATTGTTTTGGGCCATAGCATCTCCAATCATGGTATGTAGGTTGACCCAGCTAAGATTGATGTGATTTCCAAGTTAGAGCCACTGCAGAATTTGAAGTAGTTGAGGTCATTCCTGGGACACATAGGATTCTATAAGAGATTCATAAAGGACTTCAGCAAGATCGCCAGACCTTTGAATGGACTTCTGTGCAAGGAGAGTGAGTTTGTTGTTGATGAGAAAGTCCTTCTTGCATTCAATCAAATGAAAGATATGATTACTAGAGCTCCTGTCATACAACCATTTGATTGGTCTCTTCCTTTCGAGATCAGGACGGATGCCTCAGATTTTGCAGTTGCAACTATTTAAGGACAGAGAAGGAGATGTTAGCAATTGTGTTTGAGCTAGATAACTTCATATCTTACCACCTCGGTTCCCACGTTATTGTATACATGTATCACACTACCATACGATACTTACAGGAAAAAAAGGATGTCAAACACACCTTATCAGATGGATCCTTCTTCTTCGGGAATTTGATTTAAAGATTTGAGATAAACCTATAACAAAAAATATTATGGCAGATCACATTTCCTGTATCACAGATGCAGAGACCTCTGAGCAGAACATGATCTCTATTTCCTAAACCTTTCCGGATGAGGCCATTTCTTCTGTGGGCTCACTCTGATGATATGTTGATATTGTGAACTATTTGTTTCCAAGAAAGGTCCACAAGATTAGCCGAAGTACAAAGTAGATAGATTTCTATCAGAGATTCATTATTACTAATGGGAGGATCCATACCTATTTTGCGAGGGTGCGGATTGTATCTAGAGAAGGTGCATTCCTCAGGAGGAACACACCAGTAAACTCGAGCACTGCCACAAACTAGAATCTAGTTGGCATCATTCGGGGAAGCGCACGACATAAAAGGTTTTGCAGAGTGGCCTGGTGTCCCACAATATGTAAGGATGCTACAGAGTATGTTCGAGGTTGTAATGAATGTAAGAAAATGGGAGGAACCGTTAGTTCCAAAGATACCATGCCCTTAAGATATATGCAGATTTCAGATGTTTTTTATGCTTGGAGCATAGACTTCATGGGCCCATTTCCTGTCAGTCAAGGATTTCAGTACATCTTGCTCGTTGTGTATTATGTTAGTCAATGGGTGGAGGCTATCCCCACCTGAGCCGCTGATAGTCGTATAGTATGTTCCTTTCTCAAGGATCACATTATTGCGCGGTCAGGATTCTCAAAATACTGATTTCAGATGGGGGAAGCCATTTCATTAATAGAGAAGTAAAGAAGCTTGTGAAGGAGTACGCCATTGAGCACAAAGTTGCATCTCCTTACCACCTCCAGACTAATGGCTTGACATAAATTTTAAATAGGGAGATAAATATGATAATACTTAAACCTGTACATCCAGATAGGAAGAACTGGTCCTAGATGCTTGATTCAGTTCTATGGGCTTATCGGATGGCGTACAAGTCTCCTTTGGGTATGTCTCCTTATAGATTGGTGTATGGAAAGCCTTGCGACCTGCCAGTGAAATCAATTCACAAATCTTTATGGGCACTCCGTGTATGCAATTTTGATTATGAGAAGGAAGGAAAGAACAAGAAGTTGGATTTGAATAGATTGCTGGAATTCCGAGACTTTGCATGTGATAACTCTCTCATGTATAAGGAGAAAGTCAAGAGTTGGCAGGATAAACACTTTTGAAGAAAGACTTTCTCTCATGATTAGAAAGTTTGGTTATTTGATGCTAAGTTGAAGTTGTTTCCAGGAAAATTGAAAATCAAGTGGTCAGGACCGTTCATTGTGAGAGTTGTGCATGATAATGAGAGAATTGTCATTTCTGGGTTGTTATCTGACGCACAACCATTTGTTGTGAACGGACAGTTGTTGAAGCCATATCTAGATCATGATGCATTCCTGTCCATTTGTTGATTCTATATACGTGGTATCAGACAATGATCCTTTCATTCCATCTTCTGCGTCTGATACACGAGCTGAAAACCTTTTATATATCCTTTCGTTTCATTCTTTCTTCTTCTATTTTATCATTCACCCATTTCCGTATGTATGTATGCTATACTTAGGATGTACTTTATCCTAAGCATATGTGGGTGAATGATTTGTGTTGTTCATATTTGTTCTGTTCATCACTCATGTTGTTGCTTATATTTAGGGATACTCTTCTCTAAGTATAGGGGGAGTGATGTTGTTCATATCGTCTCTTTGTGTTTTTATTCCTCGGTTGTCCCCCAACTTGTTGATATTCTATACTTAGGGCTATTCTACCCTAAGTATAGGGGGCAAGTCGAACCGCTGAGTCCGTATATTCTCTTCATTGGTTGTCCCTTTTGTACAGTCTTCTATACTCAGGATTATTTGATCCTAAGTATAGGGGGGATTACCGACTTCTATTCATTTTGTATTCTTTGAATCCTTATAGCATATGAGTCTTTTCATTTTTCTATACTTAGTACGAGTTATGTCCTCCTTTGCTGCTCTCTGATCACTATAAGGACATAGTTCGAGCTAAGTGTCGGGGATGTCGTATATATTTTATATATACTTTAGACATAACTCGTACTTTTAAATGTAATTATTTTTTTGGGATATGTATATAAATGCATAAAATCCATGTGTGTGTATATAGACTTTGGTCACCTTCCATCCTTAAAAACAATTAAAATAAAAAAATTAAAAACTAAAAAAACTAAAAAAAAACAAAAATCCTCTTATATAATTTTTTTGTATACACTTGTATATATTACTAACCCCTTTTCTTAAAAATATCCCAATAAACTACAAAACCAAAAGTCTGTAAAATTTGCAAAATTAAAATTTCAAAAAAATCTTTTTTTCACATGTGCATCATTTTTTTAAAAATCTATAAAAAGTTCAAAATTAGAAATTATTTCAAAAAAAGATTTTGCTTTCTTTTCTTTGCATTGTACATATATTTCTTGCATTTGCATAAGCATTTTTCTGGATAATATTGGCATTTAAACTAAATCTGAAATAAAATTGAAGAATGAGCTTAGTTGGACCTTAATCCACTTAATTTCATAGGAACCTTATAAGAACTGAAGTTAAGATTTTTCAGGTCCTATTCACTTAATTCTTTGAGTCCATAAGACTATGTTCACATGTCATCTTGATTAGTCTAAGTAGAATATTTAACAACACACACATGATTCTTCCAGACCATGGCTTATCTTGGACAAACACTCTATGTGTAGCTCTTCATGGAGGAGGTAGTGAGGAGGCAGAATCTTTTGCTTGAAGTATCATACGAGGTAGTACATCTAGGAGGAACCTCTCGTCCTCCTCTAGGGAGGGAAGTGCGTCTCAACCATATCTACTGGCATTGAGGTCTAAAGACATGATGTTGTGGGGTTGCAATAATGCTTTAAAAGAGGGATAGTCTACTAGTCAAGATGAAAAACTTCTTATGTCCATGCTGCACCTTGTATATAATTTCAGACTAAAGGAGGGAAGAAAAAATGCAGAATCTCCAAACGTGGACATGCCTGGTTGAAAAGTAAAATGCTTGTCGGAGTGTACATACAAGTGAACAATAATAATAAATAAATAAGAGCTTCAAAGTCAAATTTTTGTACGCTTACAGCGGATGACTTGGCTACACTGGTCATGCATCCAAGGATAGGTAGCTACATTGGTTTCCGTCCATTCTCTTCTCCATCTCCTCTTCTTGATCTGGTTGTACTTGAAGTTAAAAGGGAATATCCCCACTCCTCGAGGAAAGAGTTGCTAGACCGGAGGGTTAGAGTTACCTTGTTGAGAGAGGATGTGTCTTTGCTACTTTTGAGATGGAGAACTATATTTCACTTACATCGTACAAGTAAAGATTCATAGTCATAAGAATTTGTGTATGTAGACTTGTTATAACCTGACTATTGAAGCGACCTGAATAGGAGTCTTGTGGAACTTGAAGCCTGTTAGGTTTTAAATCCATTTCCCATTAAGGATCGGCCACACTAATAATTCAAACAGAGATATATAAATTGACTGTATATAAATTGACTTCAAAGTAAATAAATTTCTTAACAAAAGTGTAAATAAAAATGTTTCCTAAATAATAAAATTGTTTGCAAAATAAAATCATGTACAAAGTAAAAGTAACCACAATCGGAAAAAGGCATAAAGGTATAATTGAATTATCAATTCCGACTCCATACGAACTAAAATTGAGTAAAACTAACTTCCATTGTACTCTAAATAAAATTATCTTTAAAATGGATGTGATTCATAATTTTGGAGTTATGGTGAAAAATCAGTTTTCTAGGGTGGTTTTTGCAATTTGACCATTTATTTATTGTATTTATTTTTTATTTATTATGTATATATATTATTAATAATAATTTTAAATATTGTTCACAATAATTTAAAGTAAATAATTTTTTCTTTTAAAAAATATAAAAATTATTTCCTTATTTGTACATGAGTGTAATGTACTTTAGTATATATGATATGTATAGAATTAACCTCCTTATACAAAACCACCAAAAAATAATATCTAATATTAATAAATTAAATTAATATAATTACGAAAATTTGATTTATTCATTCATTTATGTATTTATTTGAAACCCTACAATATATATAAGATTTGATTGTATACCTTAAATAACCACCATTAAGGTGACTAATTAATTTTTATTAATTAATTATTTTATTAATTTTATATAATTAAGAATTTCATTTTTAATTAATTTATTAATTTATTTAAACAACCACTAAATACCTTTTTTTGTACATATCCTCTTTTTATTTCTTCTTCTTTTTTAATGGGTCTCCTCTCCTTCATTATTCTTTGATCAAACTTTTGGTGAGAAGAGCCCGATCTCTGAGAGCAATCTTGTCGTAGAAGGGTGCCTAGACTCCGAGCCATCCGGTGACTGCGAGGCGATCTTTGTTGAGGCCATCATGGCATTCATCCTCTACCATTGGTGAGATCTACATCCATTCTATTTTTCGTCACCCTTCTAGATTAATTTTAGATTTAATTTTTGTTTCAAGTTCATTGTTAAATTTTAGATTTTAGTTGTTAATCATTTTTAATTCATCATCACGATTCGATATTCTCCCGAATCTGATTGTTCATCTCATTTTCTCGATCTACCCACTTTCACGTTCTACCTCACAGATCTATCATCTCCGGGCGCGTACAATGGTCGAAGAATCGGTTCCATACCATCACAACTGTCGGAACCTCCTCGCCCACTAATCTTTTTTATTTTATTTTCTTAGACCGAGTCATTGTACTCGAGTCTATATTGTCTCTATTTGCAGGTACACCTGATTAAAAAAAGAGATTACAAAAAAGTGCATTTGCTGATCTTTACAAAAAATAAAAAAAATTGATCGTTTGTCCCACCCATCGTCCCACCAACGCTGCCTGAGTATAGCCCGTCCCCTGCCGCCATCCTGTCAATGCTCGCCAGTTGTCGGAGGCATGTGTAGCCCCACTGCGACAGCCTCCTGGACCACCTGCACCCAACCACCATTCTTGGTCGACCGTGTGCAACCATCTGGTCAGAACCCCTCCTCCATAGCCATCCGAGGCCTCACCGACCACTCCTCCTGGCGGATCACCATCGTAACCTGACCTCCCCGCGCCTGGAGCCCATCCGCAGCACATCCCCCCTTAGCCACAATACGGTTGCTCCTCGACCGCACCAGGCCATGCTAGCATTCTCTTCTGCCCAGCTACAGACCCGCGCATGGCCGTCACCACCATCCACCGAGCCCTCGCGCAAGGAGCACCAATGCCATCGCCATCATCTGTTTGTACTTCCCTACTGTCGGCCGCGCAACATCGTAGGTGCCCGCAACCTCTCCACCATGCTACTCAGCCACTACCACCAACTGCCGACCGCGATGCAACGTCCACAACCGTTGCTTGTGACTTGGGCGAGAAGGGAGGGAGCGATGACACACTTTCCCCATTTCTAGGAAATGAAGAGGAGCCCCAGGGATATTAAAAAGTTAGTTAAATTGCACTTGGTCCCTCAGAATGTCTGAATATTGCAAAAGAACCCCGCCAGAGCATCAAGTCACGTGATTTGCACATTTATATTGGGTAATTGCATTTTATACCCAAATTTTATTTATGTTATCTTTTAATGCAGAAACTATACATATTTGCAAATAAGCCCTTGTTTTTCAAACTTTAAAATTGCATGTTCTTTTCATTGGAATAAATAGCATTTGTGGTCATTAAAATTTAGAAAAATTAGTGTTATCTCCTGCTTAGTTGTCTTGTCCAATGTAATTTTTTCATTGCATTTTATCATCATTTGTTATTATTAAAAAATCAAAAACATTGCATATTTTTCTATTTGAAATTTCAAAATTCATAAAAAAATAAATATTGCACAAAAGACAAAAAATTAGATTAGTTTTATTTTTGTGCCTTTTATTTTTTGTGCAAATTTTATACATTAATCATTTTAAAACCCAAAAAAATTACAAAATACTTAAAATCTTAAAAAAATATAAAAAAATTGTAGAAAAATCTAAAAATAGTAATTTCATTTCTTATTTGTAGATAATCTTCTTTAGTTTATAGGAAAAATACTTTGCTTAATTTTCACATTTATTTGGTAATTTTAAATTAAAAAAATCATGTTGCACACTATTTGCATTTTCCACTTTTTTTATTCTTCTTCAAATCCCTAAAAAATAGTAATATCAGAAAAATTACAATAACAAATTTAAATCATAAAAATGTAAAAAAGATTTTATTTTAGTTTTTAAGCATTTTTTTCGTATTTTAAAAATCCAAAAAGAGAGGGTTTCATTTCTTTCATGTATAAAATATTTGCTTTGAAAAATAACCATTCTGGAAATAAAAAATTACAAAATTAAAATCATTAAAAATTTAAAATAAAAAAATAATTAAAAACCTAAAATGATAAAAAACCTAAAAAAACCAAGATAGTTTGCATTTGAGTTCGCTTTTTCTTTTAGTTGATTTTTCAATTACTAGAGTAACCCTCGGGAATTGTAGGCTCCTTGTGTTCAATCTTGTTGTTATATAAGTAAATCAAATAGCAAATTCTCTTGCTATACATCATTTTTGTATTTATTTGTACTTGAAAAAAAATAATTTTTTGTTGCTGGATCTTTAGGTTGCAACAACATTTGTGCTTTTATTTAATTCATCTAAATCAAAAACCCATTGAAAATCCCAATCAACATGAGGTCGAGTTCGTTTCTTGTCATTTTGATCCCTTTGATTTAGACAAAGATTTTGACTAGAAGGAGTTTGATGAGTACCTTATGGGTTTGATTTCTACAAAGCCTACAACCAGGACGGAGATAGTGCCAGTGTAGTTGATAGAGACACTAGCAGGGGCATCTTCATCGAGTTCATATGAGCAGCGAGAATTCCCACATTTAGATCTGGTAGCGTTCATGCAGACATTTCAGAGCCCGGATTTACTAGCTCCCACATGCCCAAAATTGAAGAGCTTACCGTAGAGCATGAAGTATAGATTCCTTGCAGACGAGCCTGATATGTTTCCAATCATTATCTCAACATATTTAAGTAATGACCAAGAATCTTGTTTGATGGAGGTTTTTGAGAGGAACCGTAAGGCAATCGGTTGGTCTCTAACAGATCTCTGGGGGATAAATCTGGCCTTGTGCTCCCACCACATATATCTCGAGGATAACTCCAAGCCTTCTCGTGAGTTTCAGCGTAAGCTGAACCCGAATATTCGAGATGTGGTCATGAAAGAAATATACAAGTGGTGGAGTGCCAATTTTATCTACCCCATTTCCGGCTCCAAGTGGGTTAGTCCATTACATGTGGTACCAAGAAGACGTGTATCACTTTAGTTATGAATGAGAACAGAGAGGATATTGCTACTCGTGTACCCACTTATTGGACAGTCTGTGAGGACTAGAAATGACTGAATTAGGCCACCAAGAAGGATCACTTCCCACTACCATTCATTGATCAAATTATTGAGAGATTAACTGCAAAGAGTCATTATTGCTTTCTTGATGGGTACTCGAGTTTTAATCAGGTGGCCATTGTGCTCGAAGACTAGGATATGATGACATTCACATGTCCGTTTGGGACGTATGATTTTAGACGGCTGCCCTTTGGATTATGTAATGCCCTGGCTGCATTCCAAAGGTGCATGATTTCCATATTTTTAGACATGGCGGGTGAATGTTTAGAGGTCTTCATGGATGATTTTTGGGTCTACAGTGATGGATTTGATGCTGGTCTTTCTTGCTTAGATCATGTATTTCAGTGGTGCATTGAGGTCAACCTTGTTCTATCTTGGAAGAATAGTCATTTTATGATGACTCAAGGGATGTCACTTGGTCACATCATCTCCAACAAGGGAATGGAGGTCGATCCAACCAGGGTAGATATCATCAAGAAGCTCACTCCAACATCCAATTTGAGGCAGTTACAGTTTTTTCTGGGGCATGACGATTTCTACTGATGGTTTATTCATAATTTCAATCATATTGCCCGACCGCTTACTTATCTTCTCAGGAAAGACACTGATGAATCTGCATTTCATCATCTCTATTCATTTATTTTAGCTTAAAATCCCTTATAAAAAACTGTATATATATCAATAAATTCATATTCTTACTAACCAGCATCTTTGTGTAAATATTGTATATTTTAATCTAAAATAAATAAAGAAAGAAAGAAAAAATAAAGAAAATCAAGGAATATATGTAATAGATACATGCTTAATTAGACCCCGATAGAAGGTCAATCCTTGACCTGATCGACAAGGAATAAACTGGGGGGAGATAGGGCCAAAATCCAGAAAAATACTTGATACATGTGTATATTCCTCACTTGTATAATATTGTCAATATTTCACACTATTACATATTACACACTATTACATTGACTTATGCATAGCTAAATCCGTTGTAAATGAAGATAATTCTCTGTTAAAATCATGCACAAAACCCTCTTGACAATAATAAAAATAATGCCAACAAAAACTTATGTATATTATGTAGATTACATCTCTCTCTGATGGCCACAAAGTACAAACTTCCTAGATCATTATCTGCTCCACCCAAACTACAAACTCATCAAACCCACTTTCATTGTACTCCAAATTAAATTATCTTTAAAATGAATGTGATTTCATAAAATTCCGAGTCAAGGTGTGAAATGTGGCCAATTGGGCTATTATTGTATATTATACATATATACTATGTGCATTATTTAATTAGTTGTTTCTTTATGCATATTTGTGAATAAGGTATTTTCAATAACTTGTAAATATCGTATTTAACTCATATAAAATACAAATAAAAATTACAAAATAAAAAATAAATAAAAATAAAAATCATGTATTTATTTGTATCACCATGTACATACACATATTTAATTAACCTAATCAATTAATTTTTAAATATCAAATAAAAATAAAATTAAATTCCTTGTAAAATATTAAAAATAAATAAAATAATAATTATGTATATATATACAAAATTAATTAATTAAAAATCAAAATACTGCATATATAGGTATACATACCTGCAAATAACACCTTGTATTTATTTTAACCCTTGTAATTATATTATTTAATTAATTGAAAATCATTAAAATTAATTTTAATTTATTCCTAACATTTTCTATTTACATTACCTAATTTAATTAATTCATTTTCAATTTTTTATTGATTTGTTTAACATTTTCACACTGTTTTGTCATGTAGACTATTTTGACCGTATTCCAGGCACACTTTAATTAGCCAAACATGGGTTTGCTGACCCAGGTCCACTCCTTATCTGTGCCTCTTCTCCCATTGATTTCACCCCCACCGTTACTTCTCACATTTTTCCCTCGTGCCACACACGCTAACCGTCCATGATTACTTCTCCATTATTATCACTCGATCATTCATCTTCACTGCCAGCACCTCATCTCCATTCATCGCTCCATGAGTTAAGCTCCATTTGAATTTCAAAATCCATTGGAACCATGACTATAAAATGAGAACATCTATCTCTGGCTAGGGAATAATCGGTCTCTATCCCATTTCCTTGCCCGTGATTGGTTCTTGGAGAGTGCTGCAGTGACAGAGCAACTGCTCCACGATTTGAAGTACGAGTTTTTGAGTGAGGGCCGAGATTCACCTACATCGTCGGCAATCTCTGTCGTACATCTCTGCCTCTCCTCCTAGACACAGATCGAGGTGTTCTTATGTCCCCTATCTATCCGTAGGTAACATAGGTAGTTCTTCTTCAATTTAATAGGTATTTTTTTCTTCATTTTTGTTTTGGTCATCTAAACCAGTTCTTCTTCATCCAACTCCAATCTGCAAGATCAGAGGAGCTTTGACCACCCAACACAACTTCTGACTACGCAAATCATTCGCTCAAATATTCTCCATCTCTCACATACTCTGTTCACCTCCAGATTCCCAAGGATTAGGAGTTTTGTATCCTTCCCAAACACCCTCGCCGGAGACCCCCACTTATCCCCATTTTATGTATCTTTGACCTAAATTTTGAGTTGGAGAGACCCTCCGAGCCTAGGCTATAACTTGCATGTCAGAGGAGCTCCAGGGAACACGTGAAGAGCAAAGATTAGATGAGAAGATGGTTCCTGGAGTAGGATACTTTAACAGCTTCCATATCCATTTCCTGGTGATTTGATGAGTAACCAAGGTGATCAACAGACACGGAATCACTTGGGCAAATTTCTTAGCATGATTTGAATAAAGAGACGATGGAGATTCAATACAATAAAGTTCACAAGAACCATCATTCATCCCAGTTCTTCCAGAGGATCCCGGACGTGTTCGATCAAGAACACAACACCCGATTCATTCTCAACCATATGTGAGCCCCAATTCAGAGCTGCAGATCGCGGATCAAGATCTGATCGTGACCTTTTATACATGCTTAAATCTCAGTCGTCTGATCGAACCTCTAATGCATCGAGGGCTTTCAGCATTCCACGTCACTTAAATGGTACTTTTGTGCATTTACCCTTATCATTTCTTTTATTTGCAAATAAACCCCAGAGGGACACGTGTATGTATTTCCCTTATTTGAACAATTGCACTTTTAATCCTCACATTTTTTATTTGAATTAAGTCTTGTTTGAACTATACGCATGCCTAGCACATATTAGTTTGGGTAAATTACAAAAGGAAGTTTGATGTTTGAGTTATTCTTTGGCTCGTAAATTTATTTTAATTCCATTTTGTCCAATTCAGCGGGGCATACATGCCTGCACGTGTGATATTTTTGGAAATTTACATCTTTATCGTTATTTTATTATTTGTTAATGTTCAGTCTTAGGCAATAATTAATTGCATATTATTTCCTATTAGTCTACATATTTATTTTACATCTTTAAAATTAAATAAAAATGAGCAAAACACATTCAAATTCTGCAAAAAAAAATTCATGTTGGCACCTATAACATTCATCTTGCTTCCATAATTTCCATATTTCATTTTCATATTTTTTATCATTTATTAAAATTAAAAATAACATAAAAATGTCATGTTTGCATTTAAAATTCAATAAAAATTCTAAAAGTCTTTTCAAAAACTTTTAAATTTTTTCATGCTTGTTTTAATTTATTTTTATTGCAATATCATTTTTGCATACTTATCATTTGAAAAACCATAAAAATTGTAAAATAATCATAAACATTCACCAATCGAGTGACGGGTATCTGAAATATGCATATCTAACGATTTTCCACAAAGTGGTGACGGAACGTATAACTTGTACAAATCTTTCCATTTTCCAATTCGATTCGATCCATTCGTTCGTAGGGCTATTTACTCGATCGCAGACATTTCTGAAACACCTCTAACAGAGGAACAAATAGTCAATTTGGAAAGAACTTCTTGTCAGCCTTTTTCCGATAAGAATCTCTATGATTCAGAAGGGAAGAACTTGCGAGAAGAACTGCTTACAGGGGTCTGGAAGTCTAGGCTTTTGGTGATCACATCGAATCTTCAACCTAGTCTCTTTTCCCTAAGTAGCAGGCTATAGTGAGGTTGGTCAGCTTAGTCCTATGCCTTATCCCAGAAAGTCTCTCCTCATGGGATATCTTTCGCACACCCTCTTCGGATGTCCCAGCGCCCCAGGGTCTTTCTTTTTTGGGGGTAGGAATGAGGAGATGGCATTGGATGTGGCTCTGGGGAGTACATGCCTCTCCTCTTCTTGCTCATTGTGCTTCTTTTTCTTAGATCTCCTCCGGAGCGTACATTTGTCTTTCAAGAATTTAGAGTAGGGCTCAAGCGCCTTCTGAAGAGGGATCTCAATCACGATATTGGAGAACTGCTTCTCAAATTCGGGTGAGCGATTTGGCATCTTTCCGTAAGCGAAGGGCCTCAGGAAAGGGGACGGATATGACAGCGGGAGAAGGAGGTTGGAGAGAAGATTGGACCACTTTGTGATTGGTGGAAGTGGTCTTGATAGACAATGGGTGGTGGAGGTCATTCTCTTCAAGTTGACTTTCATCATCAGATATCTCCAAATCATTTGGCTGAGGTCTAGATGCGGGTAAGGATGGAGAAGGGTCGGCCACTGATTTCCCGCGCCTGGTCGAGACCGCATGTGCAGACTCCCCCCTGGTTCTCTCAGTTTGCACGAGATTTTCTGAGACCTAATCGACTATTATCTTTTTCTCTCTAATGAGTCATTTTGCTCTTGAAAACTGTGTACTACTTTGATGATTGGAGAAATTAAAAATCATATAAATTCAATTAAAAATCCAAAAAGTCATAAAATTGCTTTCTAAAAAATATAAATATCTTTTATTCTGTTATTATTTCATCCAGTTTGTTTTTCTTTATTATTTTAAAAATTCAAAAACATCTGCATTGCATTTTGTTTACATTATTCACTGTATTCCCATTATTTAAAAATCTAAAAAATAGAAAATTCTAGAAAATCCATAAAAACGTAAGAAAAAGTTGAAAAATCCAAAAATAATCTTGTCTAGTTTTTATTATATATTTGCTATAATTGAAAAACTCAAAAAGAGTGCTTTGTCTTCAATGGTTTATCTCTTTTTGCTTAATCTTTTCATTTTTTTAAAATTGAATTAAAAAAATCTTTTATAAATTATAAAAAATACAAAATATAAAAACAAAAAACAAATAAAAATGATAAAATAAAAAATCCTTAAAAATTACAAAATTCTAAAATAAAAAATCAAGTGTAGTTTGACTTGAAAATTCCTTTATTCTTTGCATTGATTTATTTCAATTATCTGAATAACCCTTGAGATTTCCGTAACCTCCTTGAGTTTGATCATGTTTCCTATACATGTAAATTAATTTGCGAATTTCTCTTGCTAAACTTTTGTATTAATTTTTGCTTGAGGATAAATAATTTTCGTTTGATGCTTATTTGGGTTGCGATGACACTTATGAATAATTCATCCAAAAAAACTCTGAGAAAATCGTATCAACAAAATGGCACCATTGTCGGGGATGGTTCTTGGTCACATCATCTCCAACAGGGGCATGGATGCCGATCCAGCCAAGGTGGATATCATCAAGAAGCTTACTCCAGCATCCAATTTGAGGAACTTGCAGTCTTTTCTAGGGCATGTCAGTTTATAACAATTGTTCATTCAGGACTTCAGGCGTATTACCCGACCGCTTACTGATCTTCTCACGAAAGACACCAAGTTCCTTATACATGATAAGTGTCTTTCATCATTTGAGACTCTCAAGAATTTGGTTGTGCATGCTCATGTCCTTCAACAACCCTATTGGTCTCTCCCATTCGAGATCATGACTGGCTCTTCTGATTTTTCCATAGGGGTTGTGCTGGGACAAAGGAGGGATGGATTACCTTTTGCCATTTACTATGCTAGTCGTACTTTGGATGCCGCCTTGTAGAATTATACTGTTACAGAAGGAGATGCTAGCAATATTCTTTGATTTGATAAGCTCAAATCATATATTCTTGGATCTATTGTGACTATTGACACTGATCACATCACCATCCGATACTTAATGGCTAAGAAGGAAGCCAAGGCACGATTGACTAGATGGATCCTTCTACTCTAGGAAATTGATATTGAGATTAAGGATAAGCTTGGAGTCAAGAATGTGGTGGAGGATCACCTTCCCGATTAGAGCATCTTGAGGATTCAGAGATAACCACACATATTACTGAGACTTTCCAAATGTGACGATTCTTGCTATCACCTCTCTCCCTTGGTATGTTGACATTGTGAACTATCTTGTAACTAAGAAAGTTCCACAAGGTTGGACCAGGCAGCGACTTGAAACTTTTCTTGCGAAAACCAAGGCGTACCATTGGGAGGATCCCATCCTTTACCACAAAGGGGGGAATAGCGCCTAGCATCATTGTATTCCTAAGGAGGAGCACCATAGAATCCTCACCTATTTCCACAAGCTTGCGGTAGGAGGACATTACTCTAGGAGGAGGACATCACCAAAGGTTCTCCGATCTGGCATTTGGTGGCCAATATTATTCAAGGATTCAGATGAATTCGTGTCAAGGTGTACTGACTGTCAGAGTATGGGTAGTTGTGGTCATAAAGACATGATGTTGAAGCAACCCATTCACTTTTGTGAGGTTTTGATGCACGTGGCGTCGAATTTATGGGTTCATTCCAGAAGAGTTGGAGATTTGAGTACATTTTGCTGATTGTAGATGATGTGAGTCGTTAGATTGAGGCCATCCCTGCCCGAATCATCGATGCGAGGACTTTTTGCCGTTTTTTGAGAAAGAATGTCATATCATGATTCGAGGTTCCTAGAGTTATGATTTCTGATGGGGGTCTCATTTTATCAACGATAAGGTAAGGACCCTTGCTAACGAGTTCAACATAGACCATAGAGTTGCCACTCCATACCATCCACAGACGAATGGTCTTGCTGAGAATTCGAACTGGGAGATCAAGTCAATAGTGCAGAAGGTTGTCCGCCCAGATCGAAAGGATTGGCCATAGCTTTTGGACTCGATCTTGTAGTCCTATAGGACATCATTCAAGACTCCTTTAGTTACATCTCCATCAAATCGTTTATGGAAGCGATGCCACTTACATGTGGAGATTAAGCACTAGTCACTATGGTAGGTCACATAGATATTATTGGATCCAAGAGTGTAGGAGATCAGAGGAGAGCAGAGTTGGCAGCTCTTGAGAAGCTTAGAGATACGACCTTTTTGAGTGGCCTACAATATAAGGATAGAGTGAAGATATGGCATGATTCACACATCAGCCATAAGCAGTTTGAGCTGAATCAGGGAGTAGCTGAATCAGAGAGTACGTCTATTTGATGATAGACTGAAATCATTTTCAATGAAATTACAGAGCAAGAGGAAAGGTTCATATTTAGTGAGAAAGGTGCACGATAACGATAGTATTGACATATCTGAGTTGTCGTCTGAGTCCATGATGAATCTCCATTTCATCACCTTTATTCTATCATTTTCGCCTTAAAATACTAGTAAATGTGTGTAAATACCTCTATATCGCAGAAATTAACATTAATGCTTTATGGCATAAATATTGTATAAAATATTATTTTTAATGCCAGAATTATAGAATAAAGAAAAGAACAGAAAAAGAATAAAATATCAAAGATATTTTATGACCATAATCCCCAAGACCTAGGCATCTTGATGACTAGGTCGACAAGGAATAAAGTAGGAGGAGATAAGGGTCAAATATACAATAAAAATTCCATTTATTTATTCACTATTTATACATTTAGGGACCTATTTTATTTTCTACTTTTTATACTTCAAATAAAGAAAATTTTTCATGAAAGTTGTAGGTAATAAAATATAGAAAAATACAAAAATGATTTCATACGAAAATAATATATAATGTAAAAGTTATACTCTGAATAAGATACCAAAATCACAACTTCCCAGACCCATCTCTCAAATAAAAACTCAAAATGTATCAAAATTAGTTTTAATTGTATATCACTTTTAATAAGCTATTTAATGAAGGTGCTTTCAGTTTTTGGAGTTAAGGAGTGAAAGTTAGGTTTTGCCCCCCCCCATTGTATAATATACCCGATTAAAACACCATTTTATTTATATATTTATTATTTTTATAATTTATATTTTTTAAATTTTGTAAATAGTAATTATAATATACATACATATTAAAACTATAATAAAACACTAAAGAAACCATTAAAATAAAATAAAATAAAAATAAAAATATATAGATGAATATACAATATTTATACCTATACAATAAATACATTTATTTAGTTAAGTGTATATATGAATCGTAAAAATATAATAAAATATATTTATGAATACAAAAATAAGTTATAATTATATAAAATAAAACTAAAATAATAAATCAAAAATACAAAATAAAAATAAAAAGTATACAAAACATAGGTAAATCTACCTATAATTAACCTCTAAATTAACTCGTAAATAAAAAGTTCAAAAAATAAACAAAAATCATAATAAAATACTATATAAAATAATAAACAATTTTTATTTTATAACTTCAATTTAATAATCATTTCTTATTTTTTATCGATTTTTTAAATAATTTTGGCCAGCCTTTTTCTAGTTGGTCCATGTGGACCAACCAGGAGGAGTCAAGAGTTGACCTTGGTCAACTCTTCTCCCCAGGCCGTGCCTTCTGAAAACCTCATTTGACCCCACTTTTTGTCAATTTTTATAGCCCGATCCTTGCACTATTTTGTGCTGATTCCTCGACGACTTATGTTCCTTGATCTTGGGTGATTCACACAGCATGAAACCTCAGGGAGAGGATTGTTGATTTACCCAATCTCCCTCGATCTTTCTACTCGACCATTTTCCCCTACTTAACCTCGCCTCCATCCAACTTGACTTTTTGATCCTTCTTCCGCCACTGTAACCCTAGTCTTCTTGCATCTGGAGGAGCCTGGTGACAACATGCATCTCGAGGAAGATCTAGAAAACTGATTCGGCATGGAATCGAGGTGATCTGAGTTAACACCGCCCGCTTCGCCGCGAGGTCACTATGCCCTAGTCCTAGATAGGTAGATCCTCTTTTCTTAGTTTTTTTGTTCTTAGCATTTCAATACCTTAGGCTCATCTTTTATTTCTTTTAATTATGTCTCCCGTCGCATAAAATCCAGTCATAACCAACGACAGAGATCTAGCTCCTCCACCATGTTTTGACCATTTCCTCGTCACTCCGTCGCACCCAACACCTCCACAACCTTCCCCTCCACCTTCTGATCATTCGTTGCACATCCATCCACCTTATTCTTGCACAGAACAAGCGACCTGCTCCTCCTCCACCGCCGCTCGTCGGAAGAGCTCCATCCACGTCACCTACCGCTCATTATACCTTCTGAAGATGCCCAGAGCTGTTCCCCTTTTGTGTCGACTAACCTTGTGCAAGTATTGAATACCAAGAACAAGTTCGAGCAATTTTGCCTTTCGCCGAGGTACATGGAGCTTCGCATCTTCTCTGACCTCGTGGGTGAACTTCGATTCCCGTTCGCGCTTTTTGAAGCCTCCAATCGATAGGGAACACCACCAGGATTCTTTTTGGGCCATTTTGGAGCAGCGGGAGCATCGAGGGAGGAAGCTCTTGCCCGAAGAAGCTCTCCCTGGAGGTGCTTCTTCCCAGTTCATCCATCACCTTCCTCCATCATAGGATTGGGCTTGTTCTTCTAGAGCTACAACATACATTGGATCTAGACATTATCTCATGCATGGGATCTAATCAGGAGCGTTGGATGCAAAGCGGTATCACCGCATAGAAGGCTGATGCGTGTCAAGTGGACGCATCGCGCCTGTTGGATCCCGCTTATGTTTGGGTATTTTGCAGCTTTACCACAAGCCATTTTTGTATTTAAACGTTAGCATTTAAACTTTCATCTGTCGCTTTAAACATTTGATATTTACAAAAAGTCCCTGTACTTTTTATAGTTGCTTGTAGGTCCTCTACCATGTCACCTCACATGCATGTGTGCGTGAGGTGCTGGCATTTTGTAGGTGTGACCTTGCAAGTTTGGCCATTTGTTTTTAGTCCATTAAAATCGAATTCCATTTGTTTTTTTAATAAAATTACAGAAAGACCCTTGTGTTTTACATTAATTGCATATATGCCCTTGATAGAATTGTAGTTTCCATTTGTTTTCTCTATTTATTTAAATTAGCTATTGTACTCAGAAAAATCCCAAAAAATAGATTTAGGTTCTTTAATTCTTTAAGTTTCACCTATATACTTATATTTAGGATTTTTTAATATTTATTAAAAATAAAAATAGCTTAAATATTCCATGTCCATAATATTAAACTCATAAAAAATATAAAATCTTTCTTAAAAATTCCAAAAAATAGTTTTTATATTTATTTAGTTATTTCACAACTTCAGATCAAAAATTATTAAAAATAGAAAATAAAACTCTTAAAAATTAAAAAGCTTCAAAACCCTTATAAAAATATATAAAACTCTTAAAAATTACCAAAAAATATGTTTTCTGTTTTATAATTTTCTCCACATTATTATTCATAAGTTAAAATTAATTTAGAGAAATTTTTATACTATTTGGTATTTTGCATCTCCATTTTTAATTCAGCTATTTAATTACTCCCTATTTGAGGTATTATTTTACTTTAAAAATTTTACTTTAAAAATACCCATAAATTAGCAAAATTATCTAGAAAAATTACAAAAATATTATTAAATATTTTAAAACCTAAAAATATTTTATTTACTAAGTTTTGGGTTTTTTATTAATATTTGTACCTATATTAACCTATAGTGTATATATATCTTTATATATCTTCTATTACTTGTTTAAAAGAAAAGGAAATATAAAAATCTAAAGATTCAAAAAGAAAATATAAAAATATAAAATTAAAAACAAAATTTAAAAATATAAAACAAAAATAAAAAACCCACAAAAAATAATTTTGGCCAAGTGTTTGAGAGACAGAGTGTGCTTTGATTTTTTTTATCTTGCCTGCTCTACTCCATTGCTTCCTGTGTTCGACCCATACTTGCTTGTCACTATATATTTCTAGTATGGTATAATAAACTTTAACTCTTGCTCCTAATTTCTTGAATATCTGTGTGGATTAATTGTTGAAACTGTGGGAGGATTCAAGTAGTCACATCAGCAACAAGTGAAGCTGAATTGTCAGCTCATTTTAGAGACTATGATTTTCCCACTTTTCAGTCCACCTTTCGGGTCAACGGTCAACTCTGAAGCCTTTTCTTAATCATGATCAGTTGACCGTTGATGTTTCCCTGATTCATTTTGTATGAGGTGTGTTCTTTTACTCTCATCTTCTACATCTCATACCTGAGTTACACTTCTGTCCTCCTCTTTATACCATATTTTTTATTTTATTATTTCATTCTTCTGTTTTTGTTTAACACCCCATGTCTCGTTTAGGATTCTTGCTATACTTAGGATACACTTTATCCTAAGTATAGGGGGTATTACACCTGTGTTTTTTGTTCTATTACCTATGTTTTGTTGCATATACTTAGGGACATCCGACCCTAAGTATAGGGGAGGTAATATCTATTTTGTCTTTCTTTGATCACTCACTCACATGTCCCTCAATTGTTGATATTCTTTCCTATACTTGGGGATATTTTATCCTAAGTGTAAGGGAGACAGGTCGAGTCGTTGATTTCGTTCATTCTATTCCTCGGTTTTCCCCTTTTATACAGTCTTCATACTTGGGATTATTTGATCCTAAGTATGGGGGGATCAGCAACTTCAATTCATTTTTTTATTCTTTGAGTCATTATAGTATATGATTCTTTTTACTTTTCTATACTTAGCACAATTTATGTCTTCCTTCGTCGCTCTTTGATCACTATGAGGACATGGTTAGAGCTAAGTATAGGGCGGTGTCACATGTATTGCATATACATTTTAGCCATAACTCGTTCTTTGATGTTAATAATATGGCTATTAGTTATAAAACTAGAATAAAAATGTTTTGGAAAATTCTTTGAAAAAATGTGTGTCATTTTTTGTAAAATGAATTCCAATTTTTTGTAAAAATGTTTGTAAAATTCTTTACAAAATTATTTTTATACATTTTTTTGTAAAATATTTGTAAATTTTTTTGTTTATAAAATGTTTGTAAATTATTTTTGTATCAAAATTATGTATATTGTACAAATGTTTGTAAAATGTTTGAAAATAAAATGTTTGCAAAAATCTTTTTGTAAAATTTATTTGTAAAATGATTTGTAAAATATTATGAAAAAATTTTGAATAAATTTTGTGAAAATTATTTGTAATTTTTTGTAAAAATATTTTGTCACGTGGGTTATTAAGTACGGGTATATACACTATTTATATATGTATGTTGTAAAATCTTTGTAAATAAAATCTATACTTATTTATAATTTTTGTAAATTAAAACCTGTATATAAAATTCTTTTGTTGATAAAATCCACTTGTGAAAATTATAAATAAAAACCCTGTAAATATGTACATATATTTTTGTAAATGTTTGTAAATTCTTCTCTTACTTTATTAAAAATGCCATAAAATTGAAAAAAATGGATGAAATCCATAAAACTTGCAAAAAATCTTTGAAAAACTTTTCAAAAAGATTTTGTCTTTTATTTTTTTTCTTTTCAAATGTTTTGTAAATACCTTTTTGCATGTGTGTATGCATTTTTCATAATAGTGTTGACATTTAAAGCTAGCTCGGAATAAAATTGAAGAGTGGAACTTGGTTAAGATCTTAATCCATTTAACATTAGAGGAACCTTATGGGTGCGTTTGGTTCGTGGGTTATCCAAGGGAGGATAACCCAGTTTTGTGTTTGTGTGTTTGGTTGGTGGGTTAAGGGTTGAGAGGGTTTGTGTGATGTGATTATATTGGAATTTGAAAAAGTTGATAGTTATTATGATATGATTGTATTGAAATTTGAAAAAGTGAACGGTTGTTGTGATGTGGTTGTATTGAAGTTTGGAATAGTGAGTAGAAGTTGAGTATTTTATGATTTTTAGATGATATGATGGTATAATATATAAATTTTTTGATGGGAAGGGAGTGGGCCCCACTACTGGGTTAGGAAGGGTTGGGGAATAACCCGCCCAAATTGGGGGTAACCCCCCAACCGAACGGGCCCTATAGGATTTGGAGTTGACATTTTTCAAATCCTAGCGACTTAATTCTTTGAGTCCACAAGACCATGTTCGCGTGTCATCTTGATTGGTCTAAATAGAATATCTCACAACACATGTATGATTCTTCTAGACAATGGCTTGACTTAGACAAACAATCTACACGTTGCTCTCCATGATGAGGTGGTGAGGGGGCAGAATCCTTTGACTTGGGGTTGTACACGAGTGTGTAACAACTATTGGAACCATCTGTCTACCCCTATGGAGGGTAGTTCATCTCAACCAGTTCTAGTAGCGTTGAGGTCTAACGATAGGATGTTGTGTGATGCAAAAATGGATAGTCTACTGGCTCAAAAAGAAAAAGTCCTTATGTACATGTTGCACATGTTATATATATGTTCACAAAAATACAAAAAACTCCAAAAAAGGGAGCGTGCCTGATTGAAAAAAAAATCCTACCATAGTGTACATAGTTGAATTAGCAAAACTTATGTGATTCATTGTCTCATCTCATGGAAACTTGCAGATGGAGACTTGGCTGCACTGGTCAAGCTCCAATGGATACGTGGCTACATTGGCCATTGTCAATTCTCTTCTTTCCTCCTCTTCTTAAGTTGGTTGTACTTGAACTTAGAAGGGAATACCCTGCTCCTTGAGAAAAGAGTTGCTAGAGGGGGACTAGAGTTACCCTATTAAGGGAGGTTATTTCTTTGCCTCTTTTAAAGTAGAAAGCTATATATCACTTACACGGTACATGTAAAGATTCATAGTCATAAGAGTTTGTGTATGTAGACTTGCTCTTATCTGACTGTTGAGGTGACCTAAATAGGAGTCCTGTAGAATTTGATGGTTGTTAGATCTTATATTTACTTCCCAATAAGGTTCCACCAAACTAATAATCCAAAGGTCTGACCGAGCTTCATACTAAAATTTTATGAGGATAAGTTTAATAATCAATTTTATTCTAAGTTCTTTGCCTTTTCTTTATTTCTTTCTCACTTCTTTTTCAAATAAGTGTTCGCTAAGGGACTAACAAATGTAAAGTATAGGGGAATGATGAATCCATGATTCACATATTTTATTCTTTATTTTAGCATAAATCCATTTGTAAAATACTTGTAAATTTGTATTAGTTCTAGTAAATTAACGTTGTGCATGCTTTTGTTAATATTGTATATTTAACATTCTTTTTAATCAAAATAAAAGAATAAAGAAGAAAATAAAAAGAAAAGAAATAAAAGGTTGTGATTATGAAATAAGTAAAGACTAACCCGAACTCTGAGGGAAGGTCAAATATTGGCCTGATCAACAAGGAATAAAGTAGGGAGAGATAGGGACTCTATTTGTTCACAAAATCCAAAGAAAAATCTTGTCAATATTATTTATTCTTTATTTATTCTATAAATATCTATCACTGTTCACTCATCAATAGAAAGATCTAAAAATAATTTATTTCCCTATAAAACTTTGTTTTAAATAATAACAATTTGCAAATTGTGTGCAATGTACCATACCTGTACCTATATTTATTTATTTATTTTGTCAATAAATTGTATATATTATATTTTTAGAATAATTGTAAATATTTCTACTAATTATATAAAATTAAAATAAAAGTCATCAAAGACAAAATAAAAAAATAAATTCAATTCTTCATTATACAAAAGTACCAATAATGTATATATTGTACATAAACCTAAATATTTAGCACATGTCATTAGTTTGTACAAATCCAGTAAAAATGTTTTTATACATTTTGAATAATAAAATACAAAATATATTGTATTTTGTTAAAATAATAAAATAAAATATAAGTATATATTATATAGGTATATTATACCTATACATGCTAACATATACTGTATATACTAATATATCAAACCACAACAACAAAGCCTTTTCCCACAATTAAGTAGGGTCGGCTATATGGATTCTTCGCCTCCATTCAGAACTATCATGAATCATTCTCGGGCTTATATCCACAAAACTAAGATCCCTTCATATAGTCTCTTTCCAACACTTCTTTGGTCGTCCTAGCCCTCTCTTAGTCGGCTCAACATCCCAACATTCGCATCTCCTAACTGGTGCATCAGCTGATCTTCTTTACAAATGACCAAACCATATTAAGTGATTTTCTCGCATCTTATCCTCAACTGGAGCTACACCAACTTTCTTTCTGATTGCATCATTATGAATCCGATCTTTACGTGTGTGTGTGTATGTCCACACATCCACCTTAGCATTTTCATTTCTGCTACAGCCATTCTCTGCACATGTCTATGATTTACAAGCCAACATTCCAATCCATAGAGCATAGCAGGTCTCAGGCATGCTTTGTAAAACTTTTCTTTAATTTTTAAATGAATTTTCTTATCACTGAGGATAGCAGAGGCTCCTCTCCACTTTAGCCATCCTGCATTTATTCTATTAGTAACATCTCCATCAATTTCCCCACCATGTTACAAAATAGATCCCAGATATCTAAAAGAATATCTCTTCTGAATGTTACCATCACCAATATTCATCTTTATTTCTTCACCATTGCTTCCGTCGAAGGTAAACTCCATATATTTCGTCTTAGGCCGACTTATACAAAATCCTTTAGTCTCCAACTCATGTCTTTAGACCTCAAGGTTCATATTTACTCCATCTCTAGTCTCGTCAATCAACACAATATCATCAGCAAATAACATACACCAAGGTAACTCATCCTAATGTAACTTGTCAACTCATCCATAATCAAAGTAAAAGGAAATAAACTCAAAGCTGAACCTTAATGTAAATCAATGTTGATGTCAAAATAGCCAGTCTTCCCAGACAGGATCCTTACACAAGATGAAACCCTATCATACATGTCCTTTATGAGGTTAATGTATAGGACATGTACTTGTCTCTTCTCCAAAACACTCCACAATATCTTTCGTGGAACAGAATCATAAGCCTTCTCTAAATCAATAAAGATCATATGGAGGTTCTTCCTTTTAGCTCTATAAATCTCCTTCTCCTCAACAAATGGATGGCTTAAATAGCTGAGCAACCTGGCATGAATCCTAATTGGTTTTCCTTTACGTTGGAAACTTGACTCGACCTTCTTTCGATCACACGTTCCCAAATTTTCATAGTGTGGCTCATCAACTTGATACCTCTGTAATTTGAACAATTTTGAATGTCCCCTTTATTCTTATAAATAGGCACCATGATACTTCTCCTCCAATCTTCAGGCAATTTCTTGCTTTGCCAAATAACACTGAGAAGATTCGTAAGCCAAGTCAAACCATGCTCACCTAAAACTCTCCATACTTCTACAGGGATGTCATCCGGTCCTACATCTTTCCCAGGTCTCATAACCTTCAAAGCCTCCTCTACTTCTTTTCTTTGTATCCATCTATAGCATGCACGATTCAAGTAACTTTTGCTACTAGCGAGATCACCCAGAGTGATCTCTCTATTTCCTTCCCCATTGAAATGTTTATGGAAGTACTTCTCCCATCTAGTCTCTATATCCATCTAAGTAACAAGCACGTTGATAATCGGTCCCACTACCCTTGTTAATTCGAGCAAATTAATGTTCAAATTAATTGATATTGTTCGTTGCAATCGGATAATGAGGGCAGATCAAAAACCACTTTCAATTATATTCAAGTTAATCTCGAGCGGAAAATTTTTTTACTTGGTGGAAGTCCAAGGTCGAACTCAGGGAGGCAACTGTCTCCTTAGGTAGATTTTTAGCAAATTTCCAATGTTCGATTTTCAGAGGGAATATTTTTTATCTTTTTCAGTTTTTTTATGCAAGACACATGCAAAATCAGGCCAGTTTAAACGTTAATTCAGAAAGATGGTCAAATTAATTCTAAAAATTATGAAACTTGGCCAGATGATGAAATATGATGAAATTAAGCTACCCTAATTTTTTTGGAATCTTCTGACACTAAATGAATTAGCTATGAATTAAAAATGAATGCAAGGTGATTTTGACTGATTTAATTTTAATAAATACCAAATCACACTATTTCTAGATATCAAAATTATCCTAGATAGATCTAAGTGTGAGGAATTCAGGAAAATTAATGAACCTAAATTTTCATGTGAAATGGACCTAAGAAAAATCAATTAATCAAATCAGTAGATGATTTATTTAGCCTCGATATGCGTGTACTTATGATGAAATTTTTATGCAAGGTAAAGCTAATTATCCAAGCTCTAATGTGATTTTTGGGGAATTTTTGGAGTCACAGAAAAATTACAATCAATTAATAGGTGAAATTGGGCAAAATATAGCAAAAATGAATCAATTAATTAATAAAAAATTCCACTGATATTCCACAAATATTCCACATGTCACATCATGAGGGGGGAAATGTAAGCTACACCATGCAATTTTTAAAACTCAAAAATGAATTAAGATGAATGCCTAAATATGTATGCAAAGACAGGGGTATAAATGCAATACAGGAATTAAAATTGCTGAAAATAAAACATGCTAACAAGGACTTTTATGCAATTACCTAGAATGCAGGGGGGTGCAATTTCTCCACGAATAACGTGCTCCTCATGTGGGGTGCTCCTGGCAGGGACTGAAGTGCAATATGGAAAACCTTCAGGGGCCTCGATGCAATTTGCCCAGGAAGCACGTGCTAATCACGTGGGATCCTTATGCTCAGAGAACTTCGACGGCTCGGGACGAGGCTCGGGGGTGGTCCTGGAGGTTCGGGCGTCGGCTCGGAAGACAGCTCGGCTAGCTTCGGGGATCCGAGCCTAGAGGTCGGGGTGGAGGCTCGGATCGGGCGACGTAGCGCGATCTGGTCCGTAGAATCAAGGATGATCCAATGGTGATGGGCTCGATCCGGAGGTGACGACGTGGCCGATCGAATGCCACTGGATCAGTATGAATCCAACGACCTTCTGGGGCTCTGGTGCTCGTCGACGTGGCTTGTTCCTGGCCGTGCGATCAGCCTGATCCAGCGGCTGCTGACTGGGGCGACGTGGATGGCTGGTAGCCATCCGATCAAGAGGATCGTACGGTGGATAGACTTCGTTCCCAACGGTCCTCCGCCTTCTATGGCGGAGGAGGCTGGGCTCTGACGATGTTGGGCTAGCTCCGCCCTGCCTTTCCGTCGTCGGTGGAGGTTGATGGCGGGTCGGAGGTATCTCTGAAGATCCGTGGACGGCTGATGAAGCTTCTAGTGGACTCAGGAGTGGAGGAGGCGCTCTGGAGCGCGATGGCGAAGGAGCTCGAATGAAGCTCCGACGAGCCTCCAGCCAATCAAAGATATAGCACCTGCAGGGGTTAGAAGATAGCCGAAGCACGCAAGTAGTTCATGGAGTTGTCGGGAATGGAATGTGAAGCCTGCGAAGCGGTGGGGTGACCGATGATCGAGCTCTGCCCAGGTGGCGGAGCTGGCGTTGGTTGAAGGTAGGGTATCTCGTCGGAGGAGACTAATGGTAGCGCGGAGGTCAGTGCTCCGTCGCGGAGCTCGGAGGGATGACGGTGGAGCGAGAAGATGATGGTGGAAGGCGAATTTAATCGTAGAAATCAAAGGAGAAAAATAAGAAGAAGATCAGAGGATTGATGGAGGAATCTACCTGGGATTAGAAGCTCCGGGGGAGCTTCCGTGTCTTCGCTCGAAGGTCGGTAGGAGGCCTGAGCTCAAGTAGCTCACGGAGGTGGCTGCAGCACGGCGGAGTTGGCCGTAGATCTCGTCGGAGAAGACGACCGTTCTTCGCTCAACGTCTCAATGAAATTCTGTCACCAAATCGAAGGCCGGAGCTCGGGGAATCTCTCGGGAATGGCGGATGGTCGTGACAGTGGCCAGTGGCGAGTGATTTATAGGATGATGATGACGGCAGGGATCGCTGGAAGGTGGTGTTCATGGTTGTTGTGGGGCATCTCTGGTGGGAGTCGTGGGGAGCGAGGGAGATGGCGAGGATGAGGGAAGAGTGGTGAGGGTCGTGGTGACGTTGGTGATCGGAGAAGGTGACTGGAGTGGGGCCGAGAATAGAAAGGGGGAGAGTGTTGCGCGAGGCTGAGAACGTGGGAGAGAGGGAGGCCAGAGGTAGAAGATGGAGTTGTGGCCATTGTATCTTGTGATCCAACGGCCCAGATCAAAGCGCCAGATAGCGGTTCTGATAAGATCTGAGGTGAAGCGATCGAGGGCGCTAAATGCGCCACATGTCGCGTTGGAGACGAAGTGCAAGCAGACAGCCATGATTGACTCCAGCGATTGATCGAAGGGTTGGCGATGATTGCGGAGCTAGCGGCTCAGATGGAAAGGTCGAGTGCGTGATCAAAGGGCGCAAAATGCGCCACGTGTCAGGTGCATATGCAGGCGAAGGCGGGCGGCTGAGATGGGAGATGGTTGATGATCAGACGGCTGAGAAAGAGGTGGACGTGGAAAGAGCTGGACTGTTGGATCAGGGGAAGATCCAACGGCTTAAAGCGCGGGCAGCTAAGGCAAGGGAAGCGGGCCGCGTGGCGCAATCAGAGGGCGCCACGTGGCCAGCTGTGAGTGGCTGCGAGAAGAAATGAGATTAGAGAGGGAAGGAGGCCGAATTTGGAAAATTTCAAAACATGAAAGTTGTAGATCTTGAAGAGATCTACAAGTTTCATGTTGACCAAAAATGGAGATGAGGTCAAATATGATACAAAAATACAGGAATACAAATATACACATATATAGTATACATAGAGGCCCAAAAACCCAACTTCTTCCTACGATTTCCGAATTGGATGAAATTAGTCTCATTTTAAAGGTCTCTGGATGTGTATTCATCTGAAGGTGAGTAGACCTATTTTGGAGTTGGTACAAGAGAACTATGGTCCTTCTAAGGTCCAGGGGTTCTAGGGTTTTATTGGGTGTTTTACAAAGGAGATCTCTGACTTTCTTACTTATATCATTAACTAAAGGTGTATATATCATAAGGGAGGTGTTGTTTTATAGAGGGATTTTACAAGTGATCTTGGCTTCTTATTTAATGCAATATATGAATGCTAAAATGCAAATGTTATCACTATATGCAAGAATGTTAATTATGCAATATAAGTAGAAATATGCATCTATTTACTCGGGAACAAAGCTCTATTTTCAACTTTAAGAGTGATGAATCACAGATTCATCAACCCCCTATGCTTAAACCTTGCTCGTCCCCGAGCAACTAAAATGAAATGCAAGAGTGAAATGATTTTGGGTTCCATACCAAGGTCATGAACAAAAGTTGAAAATGGAGCTTGACTCGACCTTTGGATTAATTGTGTGGCGGAACCTCATTGGGACCTGAACTTAAGACCTAACAGACTTCAAGTTCCACAAGTCTTCTATTCAAGACACCTCAACAGTCAGGTCAAAACAAATCCTCAAACGCAAATTTCTGATGACTATGATTCTTACTTGCACTGTGTAAGTGTAAAATAGCTCTCCACATCAGAAATGGCTCAGAACCAGCCTTCTTCTAACAAGATAACTCCATAACTCGATCCAGTAACTCTTTCCTCGAGGAGCGGGGTATTCCCTTCTAAGTTCAAGTGCGACCACCTCAAGAGGAGGGGGTAGAGAAAAGAATGGACGGTAGCCAGTGTAGCTACCTACCCGGGATGCCTGACCAGTGTAGCCAAGTCATCCAGCTGCAGACTTCTTGCTAATATACATACTCTGACATGTATTTTTTTTTCACTTGGACCCGTCTGATTTTTTTTGAACTATATACAAGGTATAGCATGTACATCAGGAGTTTTTCCTCTTGAGCCAGTAGACTATCCCTCTTTTGAAGCATTATTGCAACCCACAGTGTCATGTCCTTAGACTTCAACACCACCAGACTAGGTTGAGATGCACTACCCTCCCTAGAGGAGGACGGATGTTTCCACCCGTGTGCTACTCCAAGCTAAAGGATTCTACCTCCTCGCCACCTCATCAATGAAGAGCTATGTGCATTGTTCTTGTCCAAGTTAGATCACTGTCTAAAAGAATCACGCGTGTGCACGAGATATTCTACTTATACTAATCAAGATGACATGTGAACATAGACTTGCGGACTCAAAGAATTAAGTCACTTGACCTGAGAAATCTTAACTCCAGTTCGTATAAGGTTCCTCTGAAATTAGGTGGATTAAGGTCAAATCCAGTCCATCCTCAATATCTGCTCATAACTTGGTTCAGAACCCACTAGCTTTTCACCTTGCATATGCAAGATATGCAGATGAGGTGCAGATGACATGCTATGAAATGAAATGCAAGATTTTTTTCAGATGCAGAGATGATGTGCAAGCGTAAATAAGAAGCCTTTATTTTGAACACATTTTTGTTCACACTCTGGTATACCTCCTATGATACAAGTATTTTATGAGTATTATACAGATTATTCAAGTCTATTTTATAAAAAACATTTCTCAAATTTTTACCCACCCGTAATTATTGCATAATATATACAAAAATACGCGAAAATACGCGAAAGTACGAGCTATGGGTAAAGTATATATGTAATATATACACGTCCCCCTATACTTAGCGTGTGCTATGTCCTCAGAGCACGAAAAACGACTAAAAAGTCATAGCTCGGGCTAAGCGTAGAAGAGCTAAAATCACAAAAAGTATAGAAGTCGTTCCGCACCCCTATACTTAGGCTCTGGCAGCCTAAGTGTGGAAGAAGATTAAAAATGGGGCGGACGAGGGGAGGAGGGGAAATGGATGAATATATACAAGGTGGGCATCGACCCCCCCCCATACTTAGGCTTTTGTCAGCCTAAGTATAGGACAGGAATGAGTATGAGAACCGATGTGATCTGCAGGATTTACAGAGAACAGACTCAGGTGGCTCATCCCCCCTATACTTAGGATCTGGTCATCCTAATTATAGTCTAAGATAGAGATAGATGAAGCTGGGATGAGTTACTAGAGTCGTGAGAGGAGAAAGGACAGAATGTACAGGAATGATGTATATACAAGTGAGTTGGTCTGAATCTTTCAAGATGTTGCTGATGGCTGGAGCTCACTGCTGCAAGGTCTCTGGCGCGGCTCGAGGTGTATCTGCTGAATCTGTCTTGCGCATAAACACAATCTCCTCAACATGGACTAACTGCTCATTAGATTCGATGAAGTGTTTCAACAGTTGTCCATTCACAAGGGATGTCGGTGCGTCATCTGCGAGATCTGAGATCTCGACACATCCGCTATCATGCACCGCTCGGACAATGAATGGGCCCGTCCACTTGGATTTCAACTTGCTTGGAAGGTCTTCAGCCTTGCATTAAACAACCATACCTTCTGTCCAGGAACAAAGGTCTTTCGTCTGATATATCTATCATGCCAACGCTTCACCTTGTCCTTGTACACCAAACTGTTGTCATATGCGCGGTTTCTGACTTCCACAAGCTCATTCAGATCCATCTCTCTCTGCTTCTGCCCAAGGTGCGTGTTCCAATTGACCTTCTTAATTGCCCATTCTGATTTATGCACTAGTTCTGCGGGCAAATGGCACAGCTTTCTGAATACCATTCGGAATGGGGAGGTTCCTAGCAGTGTCTTGTAAGCTGTCCTATACGCATATAGGACCTGATCCAAGATCCGAGACCAGTCCTTCCTGTCTGGACGGACAAGCTTTTGCAATATAGTCTTCACCTCCCGATTCAACATCTCCACCATACCATTAGTTTGTGGGTGGTAAGGGCTAGCGACACGATGTTCGATGCCGTAGTCCTTCAGGAGTTTCTTCATCTCCCGATTTACAAAGTGGTTACCACCATCTTATATCATCATTTTGGGAATCCTGAACCTAGAGATGATATGATCTCTGATGAATTTACAGACAGTTCTGCTGTCTGCGGCTCGGGTTGGGATAGCCTCCACCCATCTGGATAGATAATCTACCGCAAGAAGGATGTATTCAAATCCATGGCTAACAGGAAATGGGCCCATGAAGTCGATGTCCCAGGTGTCAAAGACATCACAAATGATGACAGGCTGCATCGGCATCTCATCCTTGGGACCAACGGTTCCTCCCATTCTCTGACATACTGGGCAAGACTTCGCAAAGGTGATGGCATCGCGAAATAGAGTCGGCCAGTAAAAGCCACACTGAAGTACCTTCCATGCGGTCCTCATCCCGGAGTGGTGTCCTCCTGCCTCCAAGCTGTGGCATAAAGAAAGGACACTCTGGTATTCCTCCTGAGGAATACACCGTCTCCAGACACAATCCGGTCCTTCAAAGAAAAGGATCAGATCCTCTCAATGGTAGTGTCTCGCATCCGACTTAAGTCGGTCGATGTGGCTCTTGGGCCAACCCTCGGGAATATTCTTGGAGACAAGATAGTTCACGATGTTGGCATACCATGGGAGTGAGTCGACAACAAAAATCGACTCGTCAGGGAAGGAGTCTCGAATAGGTGAATCCTCGGAAGAATTAAGATCTTCGAGACGAGAGAGATGATCGGCTACTACATTCTTCTTTCCAGATTTATCACGAATATCCAAATCAAATTCCTGGATAAGTAAAATCCACCGCAGAAGACGCGCCTTCGCGTCCTTCTTCTCCATCAAATATCGTAGCACCGTATGGTCAGTGAACACGATAACCTTGGATCCAATTAAATGAGATCTGAACTTGTCCAAGGCAAACACTACCGCAAGCATCTCCTTTTCCGTAACTGTATAGTTATGCTGAGTGGTATCAAGCACTTTGCTTGCGTAGTGTATGGCAAACGGGACGCCATCCCTTCTCTGTCCGAACACAGCCCCAACAGCAAAGTCCGAGGCATCCGTCATGATCTCAAAAGGTAGAGTCCAATCTGGGGCTTCTAGGATAGGTGCGTACATGATCATTCCTTGCAATAGCTTAAAGGCCTCAAGACATTTGTTATCAACAACAAACTCCATGTCTTTGCCTAAAAACTCAGTTAGCAGTCGGGCAATCTTAGAAAAATCCTTAATGAATCTCCGATAAAATCCAACATGCCCGAGGAACGACCGCAACTGTTTGATGTTGGTTGGTGGCTGGAGTCGTCTGATCACATCCACCTTGGCAGGGTCAACCTCCATTCCTCTCTTGGAGATGGTGTGCCCCAACACAATGCCCTCTGTCACCATAAAGTGACTTTCTCCCATGAGAGAACCAGATTAACCTCGCAACATTGTTTGAGGACTCGATCCAGATTCCTAAGACAGGAATCAAAGGAATCACCGTGGACCGAGAAGTCGTCTATGAAGACTTCCAGGAATTCGCCGACCATTTCGGCGAATACAGCAATCATGCACCTTTGAAAAGTACCTGGAGCATTACATAACCCAAAGGGCATGCGCCTGAAAGCATAGGTACCAAAGGGACATGTGAACGTGGTATTTTCCTGGTCCTCTGGAGCTATGGCTACTTGATTGTAGCCCGAGAACCCGTCTAAGAAACAGAAGAATTCTTTCCCTACTAATCTCTCTAGGATCTGATCAATGAATGGTAGGGGGAAATGATCCTTCTTCGTTGCGGCATTCAAGCGTCTGTAATCCACACAGACACGCCACGACGTGGGCACTTGTGTCACAATCTCCTCTCCATCCTCATTGGTGGTCGTCTGAATTCCTGACTTTTTTGGGACCACATGGATCAGGGCCACCCATTTCGAGTCGGAGATGGGATAAATAAAACCTGTGTTGCACCATTTCTCTATCTCCTTCTTCACTACCTCTCGCAAATTTGGATTTAAATGGTGTTGGAATTCACGAGAGGGTTTGGCTTCATTCTCCAAGTAGATATGGTGCGAACACAGAGCGGGATTTATTCCGTGGAGATCAGAAATGCTCCAGCCTATTGCCTTGCGGTTTTTCTCCTGGATCTCTAGCAAGCGAGATTCTTGCTCCTCGGTCAATCGCGAACTTATGATGACCGGATATTTCTTCTCTTGACCCGCAAGGAAGGCATATTTCAGTGTTGTGGGTAAAGGTTTGAGCTCAGGTAAGGTGTGATCATCTAGGAAATCTGGCTCAATCGAATCTGGCTCAGTGTTGGAAGTGGCTGGATCTTTCTCTATTACTGCTGCCACCAAATTGTTTGGCTCTGGAGTCGGATCGTCAAAGGTCTCCATGCAATCGGTGAAAGCCTCGTCCGACTCGTCATCCTCATCTTCTGATTGTCCTAAAGAGGGAAGGACTGACAAGCCCAGCTGGGCTTCTAAGTCATCGAAGATGTAGGGGGATGCAGGTTCTGAGCTGTACTCGTCTCTGAGGATCTCACAAACCGACTCATGCACTGGTTCATCTCCGGAGGGGAGGGACTCATCGATGTTGGCTGGGTTCTGTCTCCATGGCCCAACTGTGTCTACATGGTCGCGGTCTGCTTCAGACGAAGAGTACTTGGTACTGGACTCGAGAATCCGATCTCTGCCATCTGGTTTGCTTCATCTCTAGTTCCTCATCTCCGCCTGGAGTTTGGAACCGGATCTTCCCGATCTTATAATCAAACGAGGCCCCCGTCCTGAGAAAGGGCATGCCTAAGATGATCTGGGAATCTCTCCAATTACGAGAGGTTTCCATATCTAGGATAATGAAGTCCACCATATATTCTTGACCCCTCGACTTTGATTGCAACATTCCTCAAGTCTCCTTGGGACCTCTTGGTTGATTTATCAGCGAACTGCAGGAGGGCTCTGGATTTCCTAAGAGGTCCGAGATTAAGCCGCTCATAGAGGGTTGTAGGCATTAAGTTAACTGAGGATCCATTGTCTAGGAGAGTGCGTGCAAACGCAATGTCATCGACATGACTCACCACATAATGTGCACCCTGTCTCTTCATTTCCTTGGAAACGAGTTCTTTATTGCACAAGTCGTGGCTACGGACAGAACATGTTTCTCAACACGGCTTTTGGTCTTCCTGCTAACCCTAGTAGGTGTGCATCTCACCTTAAGGTATTTCTGAAATGCAGGAGTCATTTCCACGTACTTGTCAAAGGGGATTGTGACCTTGATATATTTGTTGCAGAACTCTGCCATCTCATGGTCATCTTTTTGGATTTTTTTTGAATTTCTTCTTTCCACCCATAAGAGCTCGGGGGAAAGGGATTATTGACTCTAACTCATGTTCTGAAACTGAAATTTTTTCATTAAAAGCTGGAACTGAGTTCTTTACACGACTCGGACTCTGAGATAGACTCGGACTCTGACTAGGACTAAAAGAAACATGCTGGGGAGAAACCGGTGATGCATCTTCTGCTTCTTCTGAACGGTCCTCCTCAGATGGAGGTGCGGGCTCTTCATCAGTTTCGTCGGACTCACTAATGATGCGGGTTTGCTGCTTCGAGGACCCAGAAGTCCTCTTCTTCTGTCGATGGTGGTGACGGTGGTGCTGCTCCTCTTCTTCCTCCAAGTTCTCCTCAGGTAGAGACTTGGCGGCTCCTTCCTTCGGTGTCCGTGCCCGATCAGGTACGATCACGGTCCTTCCGCTCCTGAGGGACATATGATTTACATTATCATACGAATGGATCTCATGTTCAGATAAAGACTTATCTGAATAGTATACCTGTTCTGGCCTTGATTTAGGTTGTTCGGATTGGCCTGAACCTGGGCGGAAATTGGGGTTTTTGGCACCATTTGTTGATCCTGGGTACGAGAAACACGATTCAGATCGGTTCTCATATCCAGATAGTCATTCTGGATCTGTTGGACCCTATCAGACAGGGTCTGGATCGTCAAGGTGAGGGACTCCAATTCGGTAGGCTGAGCTGGCTGGTGATGCTGGCTTGCGGACGAGATTCTGTACTGGCCCTACTGGCCATGCCGATAGTGCTGATGCTGATGGGACGGACCCTACTGGAATGCGCGCTGTTGTTGCTGGTGCTGCTGAGACTGGTACCCTTGTTCGGGCCTGGACTGAATAAAGCGTGGTACAGGGACGGACCTGATTTCTTGGTAAGCTGGGGATGGTCGGTGAGGCTGACCATTCCCCATCTCCGACTGTCTGACGATGGGGTCACGGCTATACCACAGCCCGTTGATCTCGAACACCTGCGGAGGCTCCTCGTATGCGGTCTCCACTTGTGGGGGTGCATGCTGGTCCTGTTGGGTGTAAATATGATCCCAGCCACTCTGAGGCCCTGGTGCCTATTCCTGTACAAGATGGACTCGATGTACAGGTACAGGTGGTGCAGAAGGGACAGGTAGCTTTATCTTAGCTACCTTCTCAGAAAGTTTCTTCACTTGCTTCGGTAGACGTGAGAGAGACTCAAGGTCAGTGACTCTCTTGTGGATCTGCTCGACCATGGTTAACATATCAGCAATAATCCCCATGCTGGGAATGAGGTCCTCTGTTAGATCCGCTACAGTCCTCCGGGTTGTCTCATTGGATAAGATTGAGGGAGACAACTGATAGCCCATGGTGGCCTGCGACCTGCCGATTTCTGCCATCTGCTCTAGTATCTTCCATACAGCATTCTCATTTTTATTCAGATAGCTTCCTCCACAGGCGGTACTTACTAACCCCTGCATCCCCGGGGTTAAACCACATAACAAGGTCTGGACTAAGATCGCCTTAGAAATGTCGTGGTAGGGACATTTCTGAACTAGGTCATTAAACTTATCCCAGGCATCATGGAATGGTTCACTGGGTCCCTGGGAGAAACTGGCGATCTTTGTTCTCATTTGGTTAGTCCTACTGAGAGGGTAGAACTTCTTCAGAAATAATTTCTTGAACTGCATCCAGGTTGTACATCTCACCCCTAGGTTCTTCAGCCAATGTGCTGCCTTATCTCCTAAGGCGAAAGGGGTGGCCTTCAGTCGAATGTAATCTTTCCCAACCCTAGGATGGCTAAGGTTGTTGCAAACTAGCTCAAAGTCTCGGAGGAAGGCATATGGTTCTTCATGGGCATTTCCGTTGAACTTTGGTAGCAGGCTAAGGAAGTGGGGCTTGAGTTCAAATGCTTCGGCGGGAACCACTGGTGCCAACCAACTTTGTATTTCATTCTCTGCTGGGTTATAGGCATCAACCATTGGTCGGTCGATTCCTCCTGCCGCAATGATTTGTCCCATTCTTTCTGTAAGATCCGCATCCGTTTGTTCGGCTTGGGCGAGGCGAGCCAATACTTGCTTGAGTGGATCATCTTGGTTTCTCTCATCTGGGGGTTGCTTTGGTGGCATCTTGTCCTCTAGTCCTGGGATATGGAAATGATCTGGATTAGAGGATAACTCAAGAAAGGGTTTCTTACCGAGGCGATGGTCTTCCTCGGTAAGCTCAGAGGAGAGGAGAGGGTTGGTTTGAGGCTAACCACCCTGGGTGTGAGGGATCCATAACTCAAGAGGGTCATAAGTCTTGGGTGGTCCAAGGTGCGCTTGGGCTTGTGAAGATGATTTTCGTGGGGGGCTCAGAGAGAGATTGGCAAATAATGTGTCGATATCCCCCCAGTCATTCATCTTGAAGTGGCTAGAAGAATCAGGAGTTCTAAGTAAAGATAGGATTTTAATCCTACCTAAAGTAAGCAATTCAATCCAAGACCCTGGGTTCACACTCAACACAGTGAAGGACTCGAAGTCGAGTCCAATTAATCTTGTTAGTTTTAAGCATGATTTTTAAAGCAAGATAGCAAGGATTTATGTGGCCTATAGGGAAGTCGGCTTAGAGCCGGATGAGTCTTCCCTGTTTAACCTGTCGCCTAAGATACCGTCGGTCCTTCCTTTCTTCGCTCCTATCCCAAGTTGAGGACTCAAAGACCATGCCCCTATCTACTTGCAAGCAGGCGGAGGCTGACAAGGCTGGAACTTCGCCCCGAAGGGTTACTAGCATCGCGAAGTACCGCTAGTTATACCCCTGACTACCCGCAAACAGGCGGAGGCTACTTGGTACTAGTTAGTGAATCTGAAAGTATCAAACTCGTGATATTTGCGAGGATCAGTTGGCCCGTGATATGGAAGGCGGGGATTTGGGCTCTACCTTAAGGCGTTCACAAACACTCAAGTACCCTCACTCAGCCTGAAAACAAGGTCGGGGATTAGTCTCCCGCAAACAATTTTCCAATTTTATCGATTTTTTGGTCAATAATGTTAGCAGTCCCGGTTTTAAGATCAGTTATCACTTGTTAGTCCAACCACACAGCACGCCTATCGTCCAGTCCCAATTTCCGTTTAATTTAAGTGTGAAAAATAGAGTGAGAAATCGAGAAAAGCCGATGCACGAAAAATGATGATGCGTATGCTGAGTTAAGAAGACTTACAGTGATCCCTTCGCTTGTATGCAGGATGCAAAACAGAATTGAAATTTTTACACTACATGCAAATGCAAACGACAAAATCCGCTCCTAGACAGGCAGTTATATTAGCGAGTGAAGAACATGTTGATTTGACTAGATCTGTGGTCTAGGTGCATCTTTTAAGTGTATGTGTGGTCTTAAAATTTACGAGCACAAGAAATTCCTAAAGTGGCTTGAGGAGCCGCTAGTGCAAGCCCAAGTTACAATTCAAACCATACAGCACACGGGGACACTGTTCCACTATTTTTACACACGCGAGAACCCAAACGGGAACCGCTGGAAATGATGTGAAAAATATGGAAATAAATAAAAGTACAAGTTCTCTCAAATCACTCAAAGAATTAAAATGTCGATTCCTCGAAGCGTCTTCGACTCCTCGCGTTCCTCGCACAAAAATAATTTGAGGTCAGATAAAGAATGACTCGAAAAATACAAAAATTAAAGGATGGAAAATATTCACAAGAAAACCGGGGGTCAGATTACCCGGGGATATAAAATCAAACACTCAGAAATAACTGCAAATTAACCTAAGTCGTGCCTCCCCGGCAACGACGCCATTTTGATAATCGGTCCCACTACCCTTATTAATTCGAGCAAATTAATTTTCAAATTAATTATATTGTTCGTTGCAGTCGGATAATGAGGGCAGATCAAAAACCACTTTCAATTATATTCAAGTTAATCTCGAGCGAAAAAAATTTTTACTTGGTAGAAGTCCAAGGTCCAATTCAGGGAGGCAACTGTCTCCTTAGGTAGATTTTTAGCAAATTTCCAATGTTCGATTTTCAGAGGGAATATTTTTGGTCTTTTTCGGTTTTTTTATGCAAGACACATGCAAAATCAGGCCAGTTTAAATGTTAATTCAGAAAGATGATCAAATTAATTCTAAAAATTATGAAACTTGGCCAGATGATGAAATATGATGAAATTAAGCTACCCTAATTTTTTATTAATCTTCTGATACTAAATAAATTAGCTATGAATTAAAAATGAATGCAAGGTGATTTTGACTAATTTAATTTTAATAAATACCAAATCACACTATTTCCAGATATCAAAATTATCCTAGATAGATCTAAGTGTGAGGAATCCAGGAAAATTAATGAACCTAAATTTTCAAGTGAAATGGACCTAAGAAAAATCAATTAATCAAATCAGTAGATGATTTATTTAGACCTCGATATGCGTGCACTTATGATGAAATTTTTATTCAAGGTAAAGCTAATTATCCAAGTTATACTATGATTTTTGGGGAATTTTTAGAGTCACAGAAAAATTACAATCAATTAAGAGGTGAAATTGGGCAAAATATAGCAAAAATGAACCAATTAATTAATAGAAAATTCCACTGAAATTCCACAAATATTCCACGTGTCACATCATGAGGGGGGAAATGTAAGCTACACCATGCAATTTTTAAAACTCAAAAATGAATTAAGATGAATGCCTAAATATGCGTGCAAAGACACGGGTATAAATGCAATACAGGAATTAAAATTGCTGAAAATAAAACATGTTGACAAGGACTTTTATGCAATTACCTAGAATGTAGGGGGGTGGGTACAATTTCTCCACGAATCGCGTGCTCCTCACGTGGGGTGCTCCTGGCAGGGACTGAAGTGCAATATGGAAAACCTTCAGGGGCCTCGATGCAATTTGCCTAGGACGCACGAGCTAATCACGTGGGACCCTTAGGCTCGGAGAACTTCGGCGGCTCGGGATGAGGCTTGGGGGGGTCCTGGAGGTTCGGGCGTTGGCTCGGAAGACGGCTCGGCTAGCTTCGGGGATCCGAGCCTAGAGGTCGGGGTGGAGGCTCGGATCGGGCGACGTAGCGCGATCTGGTCTGTAGAATCAAGGATGATCCAACGGTGATGGGCTCGATCCGGAGGTGACGACATGGCCGATCGAGTGCCGCTGAATCAGTATGAATCCAACGGCTTTCTGGGGCTCTGGTGCTCGTCGACGTAGCTTGTTCCTGGCCGTGCGATCAGCCTGAGCCAGTGGCTGCTGATTGGGGCGACGTGGATGGCTGGTAGCCGTCCGATCAAGAGGATCGTACGGTGGATAGACTTCATGCCCAACGGTGGAGGAGGCTGGGCTCCGACGATGCTGGGCTAGCTCCGCCCTGCCTTTCCGTCGTCAGTGGAGGTTGATGAAGGGTCGAAGGTATCTCTGAAGATCCGTGGATGGCTGACGAAGCTTCTGGTGGACTCAGGAGTGGAGGAGGCGCTCTGGAGCGCGATGGCGGAGGAGCTCGAATGAAGCTCCGACGAGCCTCCGGCCAATCAAAGATATAGCACCTACATGGGTTAGAAGATAGCCGAAGCACGCAAGTAGTTCGTGGAGTTGTCGGGAATGGAATACGAGGCATGCGAAGCGGTGGGGGTGACCGGTGATCGAGCTCCGCCCAGGTGGCAGAGCTGGCGTTGGTGAAAGGTGGGGTATCTCGTCGGAGGAGACTAATGGTAGAGCAGAGGTCAGTGCTCCGTCGCGGAGCTCGGAGGGATGACGGTGGAGCGAGAAGATGATGGTGGAAGGCGAATTTAATCGGAGAAATCAAAGGAGAAAAATAAGAAGAAGATCAGAGGATCGATGGAGGAATCTACCTGGGATTAGAAGCTCCGGGGGAGCTTCCGTGTCTTCGCTCGAAGGTCGGTAGGAGGCCTGAGCTCAAGCAGCTCACGGAGGTGGCTGCAGCACGGCGGAGTTGGTCGTGGATCTCGCCGGAGAAGATGCACGTTCTTCGCTCAACGTCTCAATGAAATGTTGTCACCAAATTGAAGGCCGGAGCTCGGGGAATCTCTCGGGAATGGCGGATGGTCGTGACAGTGGCCAGTAGCGAGTGATTTATAGGATCATGATGACGGTAGGGGTCGCTGGAAGGTGGTGTTCATGGTTGTCGTGGGGCATCTCTGGTGGGATTCGTGGGGAGCGAGGGAGCTGGCGAGGATGAGGGAAGAGTGGTGAGGGTCGTGGTGACGTTGGTGATCGGAGAAGGTGACTGGAGTGGGGCCGAGAATAGAAAGGGGGCGAGTGTTGTGGGAGGCTGAGAATGTGGGAGAGAGGGAGTCCAGAGGTAGAATACGGAGTCGTGGCCGTTGGATCTTGTGATCCAACGGCCCAGATCAAAGCGCTAGATAGCGGTTCTGATAAGATCTGAGGTGTAGCAATCGAGGGCGCTGAATGCGCCACGTGTCACGTTGGAAACGAAGCGCGAGCGGACGACCTTGATTGACTCCAGCGATTGATCGAAGGGTTGGCGATGATTGTGGAGCTAGCGGCTCAGATGGAAAGGTCGAGTGCGTGATCGAAGGGCGCAAAATGCGCCATGTGTCAGGTGCATATGCAGGCGGAGGCGGGCGGCTGAGATGGGAGATGGTTGATGATCAGACGGTTGAGAAAGAGGTGGATGTGGAAAGAGTTGGGCCATTGGTTCAGGGGAAGATCCAACAGCCCAAAGCGCGGGCGGCTAAGGCAAGGGGAGCGGGTCGCGTAGCACAATCAGAGGGCGCCACGTGGCCAACTGTGAGTGGCTGCGAGAAGAAATGAGATTAGAGAGAGAAGGAGGCTGAATTTGGAAAAATTAAAAACATGAAAGTTGTAGATCTTGATGAGATCTACAAGTTTCATGTTGACCAAAAACGGAGATGAGGTCAAATATGATACAAAAATACATGAATACAAATATACACATATATAGTATACATAGAGGCCCAAAAACCCAACTTCTTCCTACGATTTCCGAATTGGATGAAATTAGTCTCATTTTAAAGGTCTCTGGATGTGTATTCGTCTGAAGGTGAGTAGACCTATTTTGGAGTTGGTACAAGAGAACTATGGTCCTTCTAAGGTCCAGGGGTTCTAGGGTTTTATTGGGTGTTTTACAAAGGAGATCTCTGACTTTCTTCCTTATATTATTAACTAAAGGTGTATATATCATAAGGGAGGTGTTGTTTTATAGGGGGATTTTACAAGTGATCTTGGCTTCTTATTTAATGCAATATATGAATGCTAAAATGCAAATGTTATCACTGTATGCATGAATGTTAAGTATGCAATATAAGTAGAAATATGCATCTATTTACTCTGGAACAAAGCTTTATTTTCAACTTTAAGAGTGATGAATCACAGATTCATCACACGTGAACTTCCTCATCCTTAATGCATCTCACTTGAGAAAGGTCTTTGATCTTTCTTTTTATTGGCCAACCTGAATATATCCTTCTGACCCTCCTTAGAGCCAAGATTTTTATACAAAACTTCATAAGTTTTTGACTTAGCTTCACTTGCAGACTTCTTTTCTTCCTTCTTCGATATTTTATAGTTTGTGACAATTTCCTATGTTCTATCCTTAGACATAGATTTAAAGCATGCTCTTTTAATTAGCTTCTCTTGCACCCCTTCACTCCACCACCAAGCCTCCTTTTGACCTGGAACTCCTCTCTATGACTCGTCTAGTATCTCTTTGGCTACCTTTTGGATACAAGATATTGTTGGACATGTGAGCCCACGACGAGCCATTATGCAATAAATGTTATTGCGAATATCATTCCCTGATCTGAAAGGAAGAATAAATAATTTGCATAATAGGTCTCTCTGTACAATTAGAGTCATGTACCATGGCTATCTTAATGATCATACAACTGTTGATTCAATTATTGAATCATAGAGGCTGGTGCTTGGATGAATATCTAAAGAGTTAGATTGAGGACTCATCAAGCACCGTCAAATGATTGTTAAGATGTGATCTCCAGCCTGAGTAGGAGAGTGCAATCCTTTCTCACATAGGCTGATGTCTGACCGACCTCTTGATGCAGGTCCTCTACATAGGAATAGAGATTCGGAGGTGTCAGATTAGTTAGGTCAAAGAGTTGACTTAACGAGATCGAGATCTTAAGTCCTATGTTGAATGATGTCACAGCATAGGCACGCATCCTCTGACCGGAGGCAGATGTGTTGTTATATGTCTGAGTATGTACATTTGGCAGACCAATAGGTTGATGACCTAACCAAGGTCTATACACCGGCGCGCTGGTGGGCATATAAGGGCATATGAGTAATACAATCTCTCAAAGGGATCATACAGGTTCACTACTGAACCGGAAGACATGAGCTCACTCATGAGATATTGGGAAGAATCAAATTCCGTGCATGGTCATCTCGCTTTGGAAGCTTGACCGAATTTGTAGGTTTGATATATACTTTTGGAAAGTATATGATCAAGACCTAGGTATGATATATGCTTTTGGAAAGTATATGATCGATACCAAATCCCAATGATCAAATGAGAAACTTAGTGATCAAACCCTGAAGAAGACAATGTAAAATTGATCTTGATCTTCGGCTTGACCATGGGTCTTCCAGTATGCATGATGTACAGGTATTGGGAATACCTGAGGGTGATGTGATCATAAACGATTGTATATCCATGATGCTTCCATTCCGAGGGAGTGATGAAACAGGTCTGGATTTTAGTGACTCCTTCCAGTAGAGAAGCAATTTGATCTTAGTCCAAGTGTTGGACATTGGTCTGAATGAGATTCAAATTCAATGAGAAGATTAGATTTGCGGTCTTCATTTAATCAAGCATCTGGGGGAGGTTCGTAAGATCTGGATTTGAGATAAGATCTCAATATCCAAGTCACTATACGTGGAACAATACAATCGCCCTGTCCTTATCTCCAAGTATCTGTGGAGAAAGCATATTATTCTTGAAAGGGTTCAAGAATAATTCATTTGATGAAATTCATATCCAAGCAAGGACTTGATGATTAAATGAGATTTAATTATCAAGCATAATATGAATATGATTCATATTGTGAGAATTATTATCCAAGATAATTAAATGGGATTTAATTATCAAGGATTAGAGAATGTGGATAATACTATCCATAATATTTGTGTACTATAAATATAATTTATAATATACATATATTTAAGAGAGAGAAATTTAGTAAATAACATTTGTTAATTATTAAATGTGGATTGGATTCACATTTGTTAATTAACTTAAAATGTCATTTACAAATTAGTTTGGGATGTGAATATGATTCACATAATTTTCAATGGCACGATTGAAATATTCACAAATTAATTTGGAATTAATTTGGTGGATATTTTTGTGATAATTGAGAGATAATGTAATATAATAAAAAGGAGAAATAAAGCCACCATTTTAGGAGGCAATATTATCTCCATTTTATTATGATGATTAATCTCTCAACTAACTTATTTATGTTAAATTAAAAATGTTTGATAATGTTGCAACATATATTTAATTTAATAATAAATAAATGTTGTTGGTTTTAACCAACAATAATTATAGCCATTGATTTTACATGGACCAAGTCTGGCCGTTGGATCCATGTGTCCCATGGATTGAGATCCATTGGATCCTAAACTAATATAAAAGGAGGGCTAGGGTAGCCTTCCAAGGTACATCATTAAGAGTTGTACAAGGTTACAACTCTCTCTCTGTCTCTCATATTCTCGCCTCTCTCTTTCTCTCCTCCAAAAGATGGCCGTCCATCTTGTGTTGAGAAAGGAGAGACTCTCGGCTTCTTATTCTTCGACTCGAGGATCTCCTTCTTCTTTGGAGTTTCTTACTCTAAAGGAAGACGACGGATTTCGTTTGACGAAATCGGGGGAGACATCGCTTGGATCTTCATCGAGGATTGCGGGAAGGAACGTGACTCATCATCGCGTCCGCAAGTGCGTTCTTCGTGGATCGGACTTAAGACAGGAGGATCTCTACTTCGGGATTTCGCGATCACAACCACGCTTCAAGAGGTTTCCTTATACTTGGTGGTTTGATGAAACAATCCGAGAAATGTTCTCGTGATCATGTGATTTTATCTTTAGATTTAAAAAAAATTAATTTCCGCTGCACCTCGCAACTAGTGCGACTAGTTGCTCCGATTGCATACGATGCGATCAACACGCTTCCATGATACGCTTAAGGATACTCAATATCCTTCAAGTGGTATCAGTGCCATAGGTCGAATAAGGTTTTGGATATGATCCATAGACCTTAGACGATTTGGTTCTTGAAAGAGTTGCGAAATTTTTGCTGCATTTCAATTTTCGCACCTCTGTATAATTGAATTTTTCGGCATTGTTTAAAATGTTTAAACACGAAATTTTCAATTGGATTTTGTTCCCCATTAAAAAGGAAACCATAGGACTTGAGTTTACTAAATTTGGACTTCATTTGCTCAAGATATGGCCTTCTGAATATACATATATTCACTGTTGCGGGAACTGCGGATTTAAACATGATTAATGAGATAATTACGGCTTTAATCCGCCTCGAAATGCGTGAATTATCACTTGGATTCTTTAATAAATCAAATAGGCAATCTTTGGAAACTGAGTTTGCATTTTTTGGATTTAAATTGATCAAGATATGTTAATTTTAGTGATTGGGGGTCACTGCTGGAAATTAACATTTTTTTTCTTGAACCTTGTGATAAGTCATTCAATTATCATGATGAAAATTAATTGTTAATTTTCTGGAATAATTAGTGATAAATATTTGTGAAATATTTAAAGATATAATTATTTAATTGAATGACATTTGCCTAAACCACAATGATGAGATATTAGATCTTGATCATTGGTTCATCAACAAACATTGCTTTCATGAAAAACCATAGTTTATCCTACAATAGTTGTAGGACAACATTTACATGAAAAATCCTCTTGCTTGAATAGGATTGGGGATTTGTCTAGCAAATCTCCTTATAATATAATCAAAAATGTTTTGATGTATATTATATGGTATAATTTCGGTTGAAAAATCGATGAGCATCTCAAAGTACATGATGATCTATCTAGTATTATCCTTTCCCGAGGCGGATGTGGTGCCTAGTCAGAGAGCATTGGGGTCGCGGGTTGCAACGTATGTGGTCCGTCCCACTCTCGTCGGTACTGGCCATGACAGCGGGTAGGGACTGTATAATGCTGGAGAAAGTCAATGTGTATTTTTCCAATTATTAAAATTCGAATAATACGTACTTTGAGAATATACCTACTATTCAAGTAAAAGACATGTTTGTTGATTGATGATTGGGTTGATGATTAATTTAATGTGATTAAATTAATTATATCCAATAAACAACTCTATTATGAATAGATGTGTATTTCCCTTGGAAGAATTAATTATGTGAATATGATTCACGGTAATTAATTGCAATTTGAATATGAGATGGAGGATCACATAAGTGACATCCATGGTCTCCCGTCAAGGCAAAGAATTTCGTCGCCAGTTGTTGTATATAGGAGACGCATGTCCGAAGTGACAGATCCTGTATATGATTTAATTGGATCGGGTTCTTTGCTTCTCGAAAGAGTAATGCCGTATACATAGTGACCCCAATATCGGGTCCTCATATTATTGGGGTGAAATTGGATTGCGTATAGCGAGTATTAAGCATGTTGACGGTTGGTTCAATTAATGACGGGTCAACATCATCTTAGGGGTGATAGGCCCGGGTGTTAAAGACCGAATTGGAAAATGCAAGTTGGACTTGCAAGGCGGAATGTGTTCCCGCTTCTTTTTATCCGAGTTGTAGGTTCTCATATTATTGGGACGCAACAAAGATAAGGAAGGAGATCCCAGATCTTGCTTGAGATATAATGGTATGTATATCTCTTACGTTGAAAGTAATTAAGGGAATGAACTTTCATTGTTGACAAGGCAAGACAACTTTGATATAAAAATTCCTAAATCAAAGTAAAATATGTATATATAATATATATACCCTTATGCAAATTTCTTATTTCAGATATTCCTTTATTAAACCCACTCAATGTTATACTCAATAATAACCAGTAAAATATCTTGGATTGGGCTCATGATCAAGATATTGTACTTGCAATTGAACACATAATGTATGTGATTGCAATGTGCAAGTTTCCTCAACATAATGAGGAATGAAAATTAAATAAGACAATAAGACATCACCTTAGGGTTTGTATGTCTCTATGTTCTTGATCTTTCATCGAGTGTACTTTAGAAGTCACATGTCGATGGTGATCGTAATTGTCAAATAATCCCTATAAAATCTAAGAAGATGTTTTGGCATACATATGTGTTTTAGACATTTAATCATGAATGACATGGTTCTCTGTATTATGCAGAATGGTGGCTCGAAAGAGATGATGTATTCAAATTGTTTGAATACCTACCTGAACCTAAGTCTCTAAGAGTTGAGATGTGTGTAGATATGATGAGTGTCATCATTCTACTATCTATACTCTAGTCATTCATGAAGCTTCATAATATTCATATTGTATGAATTTACTGAAGCATGTATAAATGTTGAAATGCTATTGTATTGAAATCCTTAGAATTCAACATAAGAGATTCTTTGTCTTGAACAATGGTTGTTTATAGATGAAGAGAGCGCAGTGGAAGCATGGGTCGGACCCGAGTAAGAAGGAAAGTTAAAGAGTTGACTTACTTCTGTGACTTCCATATGACATCCAAAGAATTAGATGAATGCCAATACTGCAATAAGTTGATGTGTTGATAGTATGACTATCAAGTCTATCTAAAATCCTTAGTGAAGGACCCAGATAGAGCATCAGAATAATCTACATATAATCATTAGCTTTGACTTTCTTATTTCATAAGATAAAGTCTGACAATTGTATCCCAATCTTCTAATGACATTTGCAATTGGTTGCATATATATTAGAAAATTAGAAATTTGATCTTAAGGTTTAATAGTCATCTACATGGATATTGGTGCAATTGTTGCAACAATCTCCATTGGATTGATAGACTACATAATTTCAGTGGGAGAGTCCTTAGTCTTAGAGAATGTCTCTATGACCTAGATATTAGAATACCCTCATTGTTTGTTTCTAAATGTTGGAAATAAACATGAATTCTGAGATAGAACTATCATAAAGAGTTATCATGGATATATTTCAGATAGTAATCTAACATCTAGTGGACTCTACAAAATTAGAAAATTAATGAATGGTTCATTAAGATTTCTAACACTGAAAATTAAACCTTGATAGATCAATAGGAGGATGAAGATCATTTGACAATGATCTGGCATCAAGCCTTGGACATTTGTCTGATGATTTGATCAATAGACTAGTAAGATATGAAACTTTGGGATATCTAAAATTTCAAATCTTACATACTTGTGAATATTGTATTCAAAGTAAAATGTCCAATACACCCTTCTCTGGGAATGGTGTTAGATGTCGAGGTATTCAAGATCTCATACATATTGATGTATGTAGATCATCTATATCATAGTAAACATTATGGATATGTGATATCTATTGATGATTATGTATGATATGAGATTTCTTCTCTTCACTTGAGAAACCTTTGAAATGTTCAAAGATTTCGCAATTTTGGTTTAGAACCAAAGTTTGAAGGAAGATTAAATGAATTTAATCTAACCAAGGTAGCAAGTACCTATTAGATGAATTCAAAGAATACCTTATGGAGATATGAATATCATTTCTATCTCAATCCTCCTAACACACCTAAACTCAATGGAGTTGTAGGGAGATACAATTGGATTATGTGTGACATGATTTGATCAATGATGAATTTTAGCATAATTATCCCTTAGTTTCCAGGTATATATGTGTAGTAGAGACTACAATATATATCATTAATAAGGTTCCATGCATGTAAGATGGAATCTAGCACTTGAGAATGCTACTTCATTAGGAAAATAAAGGATGGTATTGGATACCTACTTTATGACCTTGAGATTCTTAGAAGATATCATCTCTGAGAATGTGATTCTTGGAGGATGACTCTCTTGAGAATCAAGACAAAAATGAAGTGTAGGAACTCATTTAAATCTTGATATGATAATGAGGCTCCTGAAATCGAATACTAAAAGGATAATTAAAGATGAAATATTAATACCTCTTCAAATGAGTTTGAGGAAGTATTCCATGTGTCGATTAAGTCTGACAATGATCGGACTTCATGTGATGAAGCTCCTAAGGATCATGTCATGGAAAGATGGATATTAGCAATAAAGTCTAAAGTATACTTCATATACAAGTGTTGTATATGGACCCTCGAAGATCCACCTATATGGGTAAGACCCATAAAGGTGTAAATGGATCTTCAAAAGAAGAGGGAACCTGATGAGAAGGTAGAGACCTTCAAAGCTCGGTTCGTAGCCATGAGCTACACACCGGAAGAGAAGACATTGCTTGCGATGAGACTTGCTCTTTGGTAACCATGCCTAAACTCATCAGAATATTGCTAACCTTAGATACACAACTTGACTATTGCATCTTCATGATGTAATTCAAGATTGCATTCCTCTAAAGAATACCTCTATGAGGATATTCACATGAAGTAGCCCCAAGGCTTCATGATTTGGGGAAAGTAAGGTGTGAAAGCTAAAGAAATCCATCGATGGACTCAAATAAGCTTCTTGTTGTTGGAACATAAGATTTGATGAAACTATAAATGTTATGATTTCAAATAGAATCTTGATGAACCATGTGAAGCTTAGTGGGAGTACCATTGTGTTCATCGTGCTAAATGTAGATATTATCCTAATCATTTGGAATGATATAAGGATGATAATAAGTGTTTTATAGACTGGTTATTCCATACCTTGAGATATGATCTCAAGAATACCTCTTAGATCTTAGTTCTGAAGTTGTTCAGAAGCAAAGAAAAGAGGGTATTGGGACTGTCACATTTGTAGTACACCTTGGACATATTCCATTCTTGGAAATTACAAGAAAGGGTTCCTTCCCTTAAGATTTGGTACTGACCTATCTAAAGGGATAGCACCTCAAAGAGTTGAGGAAGTGAATGCTAAAACTGCTTGCACATGTGCATCAGTTACGAGAAGCTAAGTGTATGCTAAATGTGTATAAAAGCCAGATATCTGCCATGCAGTGGGAGTAGTAAAGTGTTGCTAATCCTACTATGGAGATATAGAACATTTGATTGCAGTAATAACAATATATTCAAAGATGACAAGGCTTTAGAGATAGTGATCTCTAAGTCTTATCTTCAAGAAATTAAGACTTTTAGATAGAGATCTAAAAGGTCTTAACTGTAGATACCCTAAGAGATAGTGACCTCCTAGAATAAGGGTATTCTGATAAGGATTATGGAAATACTGGTTATAATAGTTATTGAGCAATAGTGTCAAGGGCACTATAATTGCTTTGACTAGATTGAGTATTGGTTGCATTAGATGCAACATTCGCATTGGATGTGAGCACTGTTACCTAGGGATATGCAAGTGCCGTAAAAGGACTTGGCATAGTCTTTTAGGAATAGAGTGATTGATCAGCTTAACTAGCTATTTCTAAATAGCCTATGATTGTCACATGAGTGTGAGTTTAAATGATTAGCCCATTAATGGCTCTTTAGGCTAGTGGGAGATTGTTGGACATGTGAGCCCACGACGAGCCATTATGCAATAAATGTTATTGTGAATATTATTCCCTGATCTGAAATGAAGAATAAATAATTTGCATAATAGGTCCCTCTATACAATTAGGGTCATGTACCATAGCTATCTTAATGATCATACGGCTGTTGATTCAATTATTGAATCATAGAGGCTGGTGCTTGGATGAATATCTAAAGAGTTAGATTGAGGACTCATCAAGAACCGTCAAATGATTGTTAAGATGTGATCTCCAGCCTGAGTAGGAGATGGCAATCCTTTCTCACATAGGCTGATGTCTGACCGACCTCTTGATACAGGTCCTCTGCATAGGAATAGATATTCGGAGGTGTCAGATTAGTTAGGTCAAAGAGTTGACTTAACGAGATCGAGATAACTTAAGTCCTATGTTGAATGTTGTCACAGCATAGGCATGCATCCTCTAACCGGAGATAGATGTGTTGCTATATGTTTGAGTATGTACATTTGGCAGACCAATAGGTTGATGTTCTAACCAAGGTCTATACACCGACGCGCTGGTGTGCATATAAGGGCATATGAGTAATACGATCTCTCAAAGGGATCATACAGGTTCACTACTGAACCGGAAGAAATGAGCTCACTCATGAGATATTGGGAAGAATCAAATTCCGTGCACGGTTGTCTCGCTTTGGAAGCTTGACTGAATTTGTAGGTTTGATATATACTTTTGGAAAGTATATGATCAAGACCTAGGTATGATATATGTTTTTGGAAAGTATATGATCGATACCAAATCCCAATGATCAAATGAGAAACTTAGTGATCAAACCCTGAAGAGGACAATGTAAAATTGATCTTGATCTTCGGGTTGATCATGGGTCTTCCAGTATGCAGGATGTACAGGTATTGGGAATACCTGAGGGTGATGTGATCATAAACGATTGTATATCCATGACGCTTCCATTCCGAGGGAGTGATGAAACAGGTCTGGATTTTAGTAACTCCTTCCAGTAGAGAAGCAATTTGATCTTAGTCCAAGTGTTGGACATTGGTCTGAATAAGATTCAGATTTAATGAGAAGATTAGATTTGCGGTCTTGATTTAATCAAGCATCTGTGGGAGGTTCGTAAGATCTGGATTAGAGATAAGATCTCAATATCCAAGTCACTATATGTGGAACAATACAATCGCCCTGTCCTTATCTCCAAGTATCTGCGGAGAAAGCACATTATTCTTGAAAGAGTTCAAGAATAATTCATTTGGTGAAATTTATATTCAAGCAAGAAGGACTTGATGATTAAATGAGATTTAATTATCAAGCATAATATGAATATGATTCATATTGTGAGAATTATTATCCAAGATAATTAAATGGGATTTAATTATCAAGGATTAGAGAATGTGGATAATACTATCCATAATATTTGTGTATTATAAATATGATTTATAATATACATATATTTAAGAGAGAGAAATTTAGTAAATAACATTTGTTAATTATTAAATGTGGATTGGATTCACATTTGTTAATTAACTGAAAATGTCATTTACAAATTAGTTTGGGATGTGAATATGATTCACATAATTTTCAATGTCATGATTGAAATATTCACAAATTAATTTGGAATTAATTTGGTGGATATTTTTGTGATAATTGAGAGATAATGTAATATAATAAAGAGGAGAAATAAAGCCACCATTTTAGGAGGCAATATTATCTCCATTTTATTATGATGATTAATCTCACAACTAACTTATTTATGTTAAATTAAAAATGTGTTGATAATATTGCAACATATATTTAATTTAATCATAAATAAATGTTGTTGGTTTTAACCAACAATAATTATAGCCATTGATTTTACATGGACCAAGCCTGGCCGTTGGATCCATGTGTCCCATGGATTGAGATCCATTGGATCCTAAACTAATATAAAAGGAGGGCTAGGGTAGCCTTCCAAGGTACATCATTAAGAGTTGTACAAGGTTACAACTCTCTCTCTCTCTCATATTCTCGCCTCTCTCTTTCTCTCCTCCAAAAGATGGACGTCCATCTTGTGTTGAGAAAGGAGAGACTCTCGGCTTCTTCTTCTTCGACTCGAGGATCTCCTTCTTCTTTGGAGTTTCTTACTCTAAAGGAAGACGACGGATTTCGTTTGACGAAATCGGGGGAGCCATCGCTTGGATCTTCATCGAGGATTGCGGGAAGGAACGTGACTCATCATCATGCCCGCAAGTGCGTTCTTCGTGGATCGGACTTAAGACAGGAGGATCTCTACTTTGGGATCTCACGATCACAACCACGCTTCAAGTGGTATTCCTTATACTTAGTGGTTTGATGAAACGATCCGAGAAATGTTCTCGTGATCATGTGGTTTCATCTTTAGATTTAAAAAAAAATTAGTGTCCGCTGCACCTCGCGACTAGTGCGACTAGTTGCTCCGATTGCATACGATGCGATCAATACGCTTCCGTGATGCGCTTAAGGATACTCAATATCCTTCAGATACAACTGCCTCCAACGTCTCATTTGCACTTCCACTACAATCCCAAGATAAATCTTCTAAAACCTTCTCCCTGAAGCTCAATTGCTTCAGTGGAAGATTCCACCATATAGTTCTAGTGATCTTAGGAACACTCCCTTTCTTGACCTGCCCTTTTATTTGTACATCCAAGACTAACTAGTGATGTTGGATTGTCAAACTCTCTCATGGGATTACTTTGCAATCTTTACAACACAATCGATCTCTTCTCCTCAACGCAAAGTAATCTATCTGTGTTCTAGATGGCCCACTCTTATAAGTAATTAAATGCTCATCCCTCTTCTTGAAGAGAGTGTTTACTATGAAAAGATCATAAACCGTTACAAAATTCAGAATGACTTTTCCCTCTTCATTTCTAACCCCAAAACCCTGTCCTCCATGAACACTTGCATATCTTGACGCATCTTTTCCCACATGTCCATTAAGATCTCTACTTTTGCAAATAATCACTCTTTGTGGGATTCCTTGTGAAATCTTATACAGATCCTTGCAAAAAGCTAATTTAGTCCTTTCTTCTAAATCAATTTATGGTGCATAAACTGACATGATATTCAGAATTTCTTCTTCAAACTCCAATTTTAACAAAATAATATGATCCCCGAATCGTTGCACCTCAACCGCACAATCCTTCAAATCCTTATGAACAACCACTCCAACATTGTTTCTATCCTTATCCTTACATGAATACCAAAGTTTAAAGCATGTCTTCTAGATCTCCCTTGCTTTCTCTCCAACTCATTCAGTCTCTTGAAGACATAGTATACGAATCATCCTTCTTTCCATCGTATCCCTATCTCCATCAATTTTCCAGTTAAAGTGCCAATATTCCAACCACCAATCCGCAACTTCCGTTGCAATCCCTTTTGTACTAACTTCTTTACTCGCATGTGTCCATTATGCGAGAACCCTTGCAAATTTTGGACTGCATCCGGGCGGTGATGCAACGGAACTAGCTTAATTACCCGCATGTGTTCCTCATGCGAGAACCCTTGTAAAATTTTGAACTACATCCAGCCTACGATGTAGCATCCCTTGCCAATTTTTCATTGCATTTGGGCAACGCAGTGTGTCGCAAGTAGGGAATGACCCAAAGAAATATGTATGTTTGCTTAAATCCAGGTTGAAAGGATCTGACTATCATAGGACAACTTCCTAAATAGTATTTTAAAAAATACTATTTAGGAAGTTGTTTCAGACTATTTTACGCTGGTTGTCGGCTACCTAACGCAACCCTCCTCATTTACACAGGCTTGAGACCGACCATGCTGAGTTGTATATACTATTATATAGATTATTAAAATTTTAAAAAATCGTAAAAAATATCTTGTAAAATAACTAACATTTTTCATTTTTACAACCTTTTATTTCGAAAACATTTGCTATTTTAAATTGATTTTCTTGTATATTCAATTTTCTGATTGGTCAACCCGGGTCCATTGACCCGAGTAAATCTTCCCTCCCTCAGGTCCGACCTGACTGGATGTTCGTCGGACCTCTTTTCTCTACTTTCTCCAGCTTGGATCCGACCATCTCCTTCCTCGGATTACGAACCCCTGTGCTTCTCGAAGATACGTGACCTTTGTGGATTCCCAAGAGGGATCGAATCCCCCTTGGGTTGTGCAATTTCTCCCAACCTTTCCAGAACTCTGGGAACCCCTATAAATCCTCTCCTCGAGCTCCGTCTTGCCCTAACTCATTGCTCATGCTTCCTTTTCTCCACGGGACCTTATAGGATAGTGACAACGCCCTTTTGGACCTTCTTGGATCTTGATTTGGTGCCAAGTTGAGCAGAAGCCTGTACGTGGGCGGAGAGCTCTGCCACGTTTAGCCTCTTCCACTTTCCGTAGTGGAATCGAGGCCACAACCCCAATGATCACTTCGTCAAACTTCATCCTTCATTTCCGTTGCTTCAGGTACCTTCAATCCCTACCTATTTCATCGCATTTTCCGATCTAGTCATTACCTTCGTCGTCCACCTTCACTTCTCTGACCACCAGGTCGAAGCCTCATCATCCAATATCCAATCGCTTCGATCGACTCACCATATCATTGTTCGCCTTCCTACGCACCTTGATCACCCTTAGAACCGATCTTCAGTTCAGATTTAAGGTTGGAATCCCTCCTCCACGTATGCCGGAAGTCGAATCCACCTCCCCTATTCACTTCTTTGCTTTTCATTTCCAAAGAACATCGATCGGAGCTACATCTCTGAGTCCCTCATCTCTTTGCAGGTTCAGGCACGCACGAGAGGCTCGACTCGATCCTAACTTCAGTGGTGGAGCAGCTTCAGGCAAGCCAACCTCCAGATCATCCTCGAGCCCTCCACTAAGCAGTATGAGGCTTCCATTCAACATGAATTCACCTCATCTTGCTCTTGGACTCCTCTGTCTGGCGTTCTGAGCTTTGTAGCACCAGATTCTTTCATTTAAGCCACTGTTGGTGGAACCTTCTTCCCGTTCTTCCAGAGCACCTCAGAACCGTTGGATGAAGCATCTCTCTTCCTAGATTTGATCGAGATCGCTCATTCACGCCTAACTTTTGGCGGTCCGATCAGATCTTCATCAAAATCTAACGCATGTTCCTGCCCTTTTCAGATCGCCAGATCCTTCCCAAAGAGCCCATCAGGATCACACATTTTCATCATAGCCATCAGTTCTTCAGATAATGGCTCATCAGAGCCGTATGTCAGAACACGTGTCCCATACACACCTATGGGTATATCGCACTTTAACCTTTTTTTTCCTTTTATTTCATTTTAGTCTAATAGTTGTAAAAGTAGTTTTGAACAATTCCAGTAAGGACCTCATAGTTTCTTTATTTGCATTTTAGTCCAGTCGAGTTGAAGTCATGTATGTCTTCACATGTTTTCTAGGATGTTTGCATATTCGAACCTGTGTTTTTCATTTGTTATTTGAATTAGAAAAGGTTTTTAGTATTTACATTTATACCCATGTAAGACGAAATCGCGTGCAACGCGTGATTTATCTGGATTAATTGCACTATGGCCCTTGTATTTTTATTGCTTGTTGATATTTGGTCCATGAAGTTAAAATAATTGCATTTTAATCCTTCTGCAACTAATATTTTTTATTTTATGTATTTTTTATTACAATAAATATTAAATTGACTCCAAAATTCCACAAAAGATTCATGTAGTGATTTTTTAGTATTATGTTTTTTCATGTAGTGATTTTTTAGTGTTGATTTTATTTTATTTGTATTAAAAATTAAAAAATAACCTAAAATTCCCTATTTACCTTAAAGAATTCATAAAAAGTCGAAAATTACTTTAAAATCTAAAAAATAGAGTAGCTTTATTTCCACTTGTTTTTGATTTTCTATCCAATTTTCATCTTGTTTGTTTTTCTAAAATCTAAAAATTTGTAAAAAAACCTAAAAAACCATGGAATTCATAGAAAATCTTTCAAAAATCCAAAAATTATGATTTTAGTTTCTATTTATAGATATTAAAATATAATTTTTTGAAAAAATAATTTCTAGGAGCATTGAGCTTATTTTGTATTTTTAATTTGAAAAATTCTCTTGGTCGTGCACTTTTTGAGTTTTTTCTTAGCTTTCTGATTTTTAGAAAATCCATAAAAATTCCAAAATCCTTCTTAAAATCCACAAAAAATATTATAAATCCAAAAACATAAAAAAAAATATTTGATTTTTTGATGGTTGAATAAGTTTTTCTCAATATCAGTTTGGTTAATTTGGACACAACGACACTATAATTAACTCCTAAATCCGAGTTAAGCCTTCGCTTTATCAATGTCCTAACGCGTATAGTTGCTATGCTATTTACTATAATTACATATAATAGATCCCCTTTTACCGAAAACGTTCTCTTTCCCATTTATTTATTAATTAAATAATCTCATCCTTGAATTACCCTAATTCATGTATTTAACTAGTACTGTTTATTTTATATTTCAACTACATTTACTTCCAATATAAATTGTAAATCTAATTTACAAAAGTTATCTTAATCTACGTGCAAGAAAAATAATATCTAACAATAGCAAGTTCCTCAAGTTGTATTGACGGCAAAACCAACTTCTTAATAGTTATTTCAATCGATACCGTAATAATTATTACTAATCTAATACGGATGCTCCCTGATCTACAGCCACCATCCACGTGCATGACAGCATGAGTGTGAGATCATACGGGTTTGTATGCATTTTTTTCATTTTTTGGTTAAGAATTGACTAAAAAATATCAATGATCATAGAACCTTCTCTCCATATTTTCAGACATTCTATTAATCTCTATTGGCTCAATTGTGCTACAATTGTATGACAAAGGATGAATGATAAAAACAACATTTGTATTGGATTTTTACTCTCACATAGCTAAAGGTCTTGGACCAAAATATATTTATATTTGTGATATCCAAAAAGAAAATCCAACTTATACGTTTAGACATCGTGATGTGATCACTGTTCATACGTATCATTCTAAAAAAAATCAAAGTATACATTGATAATTCGTACTTCCGATTTTGACCTTTGTTTATACGGAATCTTAAACCGATACATACTTTTGGTCTAAAGCTAGACTCTCTTTGACGTGGTTGATGTTGCTCTGTCTGGTCATGTATTTGTATTCCCCTTCTTCTCCGATTCGACACCATCTTCTCCCATAAAGAAGAGAATCTCCAATGAGATCTCTCTCTCTCTCTCTAACTCTCTTCCTCTATTTCTTTCTCTCCTTGCACACAAATGTGGGAAAGATGATGTGTGGATTTTAAGACCTTATAATCTTTTTAATAGTTGACAATGAGGCTAGTTAATGGGGTAATAAAGCTCATTCAATTGGCTATTCAATAGTGCAATAATGGTTAAATGGAATAGATGGAAATTTGGTTGGAGAAAATTAAGAGATTTGAATTTTTTTTTTGAAAAAATCATGGTTGTAACACTATCATCCAGCTCCCAACTTCTACAATTCTTCCCTTACTTCCTGCTCTCATTATGCTGGGTACTTTATATTATATGTTACTTCCTACCCAGTTTCGGAACGAAAAGCTCTTTTCCTTACATCATCGATTTGCTTTAAAAATCATATATTATCAACAATAAATCATTATCAAAGGTCATCAAGGTTCTTGTAATCATTGCTAAGTTAACAATGGTTAGTACACATTTTAGAGAAAATATTAACGGATAATCATTGTTATAAACCTTTGGCAACAAATATTAAATTCATTAGGAATTACATGAACACAAGATAATTTTACAATGAATGGTATTTGTTATTACAAATTTAATATTAATAAATAAGACAACGAATATTCAAATAGTATATTGCTATTATTCAAATTTTTCGTTGTCTTTGTAAGTCAATCTTTTAAAACGTTTCCTCCAAATCAACAAATTAATCATCCAGGCTCCGATGAAACCAAGCACTTATAATACAATTCCAGGAATTGATTAAAATACCACTTAATCCATTAGATAATATCTAATAATCTACATTATTGAAATCATAATTAGTTTCGTGATGCTCATAGTGAAGCCACTATATACACATGAATCTTCACGAAAGAGGATAATATAATCTTGAGAATCTAATTCTAATGTGTTGAGTATATATAAAGAGAGAAGGGAGTATGCACCCTGGTGCATGTAATTTTACATGCACCGGGGCTTATATCTCTCACATTTTTTATTTTTTGGGGAAATATCAGCGTATGTATTCATCTATGTATCCCTCCAATATGTCATTCGAATTTCGTCAGAAACAGAGACTCTTATGTCCTCCATCTAGAACAGATAATTTTAACGGTCTTAGAATTGCTGTAATTGACCTGTTATAGATGAAGGGCATAGGAGTCTCTGTTTCTGACGAAATTCGAATGACATATTGAAGGGATACATAGAAGAATATACACGGTGATATTTTTCCAAAAAATAAAAAAATGTGGGAGATACAAGCACCGGTGCATATAAAATTACATGCACCAGGGTGCATACTCCCCATCCTCATATATAAAACTCATTTTCGGTATTTTTTATTTTCTTTCAAAAATATCACAATGTATATTCATCTATATATCTATATCTATATATATCTTATATATGTCACTCGAATTTTGTCAGAAATAGAGATATTATAGCCTCCATCTAGAACAGATATATCACAACAATGTTTAGATCGTAAAATTTACATATTCTAGATTGATGGCATAAGAATCTTTATTTCTGATAAAATTTAAATAGCATATTACAGGAATATATAGATAAATATACATGATGATATTTTTCAAAAAAAAATAAAAAATACAGAAAGTGGGGACAGCTCCATTTTTTCACATATATAAATATTGTCCTCGTGCCGGTTATTTGAATGAAGACATGTGTTCAAATTATCATCCCTCCAATTAAATAACTCACAACGTAACTCTGCTTTTATTACGTCTTGAAATCATGGGCCACATATCATTCGAATTTCAAAATATGCACCTTCTTTGGCTTTAATAATAGATATATAATTTTATGGAAGCATTCTGATGCACGTCTCCATCACCATTTTCGATTCGAATGGAATCAAAATTAATGAAAAAAACAAACAAAGAATCAAACTAGGGTTATGTCAACAAGGTCACATTCTGGAACTGGCAAACAAAATATGAAAATACCCAAGTAAAAGATCAAAATCTACAGGGAAAGCACTATCAGGATTCAGGAGAACCAAAATCAAACTCCATTCTTCTTGGGGTGAACCTTCTTAACATAACACCTGCAGTCATCCAGAACTGATCCCTCCTTGCAACCAAGCTTCCACTTCACCATCTCCCTCCAAAACCCTAAACGCTTCTTCTCCTCCTCCTTCCTCTTTCTCCTCCTCTTTCCATCACCACCACATCTCTTGCATCTCTCCATCTCCTCCATCTTCACCACCATCCCATCTCCTCCTCCTCCCATCACCACCACCTCCTTCTCGTCTTCCTCCTCCTCCTTCCCGTCCACCTCTTCTCCTTCCTCAACAACCTCCTCCAAGACACTAGCAATCGCCTCTCTTATCCTCAGCTGCTCGACAAGCAGCACCTGCGTCACCACCCTTATCGGCAGCCTCTCGTTCCTCGCTGCATGCTCGCACGCCTCCGTCGACAGCCTCCTCACGTCCAGAACCCTGCAAACCTCCTCCCTCTCCGCTTGCGTCAAGTGCCCATGCGCCACCAAATACGAGTCCACCGCCCGGTACACGCCGTCCGTCTTCCTTCCTGTCCGGCCCACAATCACCGCCAACATCCCTGCCATCGACGCAAACGTCTCCTTCTTCAAATTAATGTCCTTGGCAGCCTCTGGCAGGAAGCCTTCGACCAGCTCCGCCACCGCCACGAGCTCCTCCATGTCACCCGGGCAGGGCTCCGAGCAGAAGTGCCCGAGGATCCTCCTCGTGCACTCCACGTCGTGCTCGGTTTCGATCGTGTACCCGTGCTGGGGAACAAAGAGGTCCTCCGCCGACGCCCAGGGGAGCTGCCGCGCGATGCGTAGTTCGAGCTTGTGGCGGCACTCGGAAGAAACGTCGAGCGATATAGCTCGCCGGAGTATGCCAAAGAGGTGGCTGACATGTAGAGCATCTCGTTTCTCCGGTAAGAGCCTCTCCACGGCTTCAATCACGTCCTTCTCCAACGTCCTCTGATAGACCACAGACTCTCTTTCCGGCTCCGTTCCTACGTGCGCCCATAGCTTCATGTGCCGGTAGAGGCACCGCGCTACGTACTCATCGGGCGCGGCGGCACGGATCACGGCCCTCATAGCCGGGATGTAGAGCAGCGGGTGAAGTACCGACAAATCCTCGGCCGGGGATCTCTCCACAGGCTGGAAGAGCCGCCGCTTCACGCCGATGGTCACGCTATTCATCTCGGCGGGGTCGTTGAGGAGTCCGGGACTGGCGGTCACCATGGCTGTGATCGAATCGAGGCACGCGTCAATGAGGCCGAGCCGTGTCGCGTAATCGAGAACTGGGATGGCGGCGCCGAGGGCCTGAAGGGTCTCGTTCCAGCGATTGAGGACTCGAGAGGAGAAGAAGGAGAGTGCTCGGTGGAGGAGGTTGCCGGGGCAATGCTCTTCCGTCATCTCGAGGTAGTCAGCGAGGCACGCCGCCGGTATCACGTTGTCCGGGGAGAGGTCGGGATCACGGCCGAGGAAGAACCGGACGGCGACCTGGAACGTCTTGACGTCGGCCGGCATGTCCGGGAAGGTGTACGGAGTGACCGGCTGATGGCCCGGCCTTGACTTCAGTATCTCCGCCAGCTTCGCCGATTTGGAGATCGCATCTTTCTGTGGAGATCGGTGCAACTGTTAGTTAAAATACCATGCAGATTATATAGATTAGAAGAAAGAGGAGGCTGACCTTGTTGACGAAGATGGTATCCGTGGGGAGACGTATCCAGATGACAGGAGATGATCTGAAGGGAAGGGAGCAGTAACGATGAGATCATCTGATAAGATGAGATATTAGAGGCGAATCTGATAGTATTACCTGTCCAATTCTTCCTCCGGAGATTCACTGCTCATCGTTCTCTGTCGTGGTTCTAGTTTTAGCTCAACACTTGTGTTTGCGTGCGTGGAGTGGAGGTGAGAGGAAACCAAATGCTATGTTATTCGTTCTTTTTTGACAAAATCAAATGGGATTGTAACGGTTGGCAGTGGGAGCAACGTGAGAACGGGTCGGGCCCTTCCCGGAGATGGCGGAGGTGATTTAGATCAAACTTAAACTACTTTTAACGTTCATTTTTTACTCTTTCTTATTTATTCTCTTGCTATTTTTAAATATACTCTTTATGTTATGAATACCTAGATTTTTGGAGAAAGTTGGAGAAATATTTATATATTTTATTTACCTCTCTCCTTTGTAGAATTTTCTCTCGGAGCGTCTTGATAGTTATTTGAGGGGAGTTCTTTAGGCCCATATGTTTACGAGCCCATTTGCAATAATAATTATAAATAAAAAATTATAAATTATTATATTTTCAACAACCTCCCTTAATTTGTAATTTACACGATCTTTCTAATTTTCTAGAAGTGGCTTAGTAAAAATATATGCAATTTGAACGTATGTGCTCCCTAGTTTGATGTCGTCATTCTCCACTAGCAGTGATGATGAAGTTCAATATATTTTGTTCTTCCATAAAAAAATGTATTATTTGTCATAGAAGTGGTTGACATATTATCGCGATATATAAAAGTTGGAAGAACATTCTCTTCTTGAATATCACGAGGAAGTCTTCTTAGCCATACAACTACACATAATACACTTGTTATAGAAATATATCAGGCTTTAACATAAGAAAGATCTGTAGTTTTATACTTCTTAGAACTCCATGACATGGGTTTGGATCCTTTGCAAAGTAAATAATCGGATGCACTTTTTTAGTCATCTATATATCGACCCAGTCATATTTAAATATCCTTTAAGAATATCTTTTTTGAGGCATGCTTAATTCAGAAATTCTTTATATCTTGAATATACCGTAGAATCTCTTTTGTGACTGTATAATGAAGCTGCTCGGTTTGCTCATAAATCTTGATACAACACTTACTACATATACAATATCTAATCTTGCACTAGTTGAATATATATATTAAGAAACCCACAAGATTTCAAAAAGACCAATTAACTTTTTGAGTTCTATCATTTGAAGATGAGTTAAGAACCATAAGAGTTGGTTCTTCATTGCAATTTGGCAAATGAAATTTCTTCAGCATATTATTAACATTTTTTTCTCGAGAAATAGATACTTAACCTTTTTTATTGAACTTGAATATCAAAAAATCTAATAAAATCGAGACATGTCATCCCATGCTTTTTCATCATTTGATTGTTGAATTATATTGTCATCTTGAAAGAATTACTTTTATATACAAGATCACCAACGTAAAGACATACAATAAGGGAAATTTTACGTACTTTCTTTCTTCAAGTATAGAGATGTTTCATTGCGACTTCTTATAAATCCATTATCGCGAACCATCAATTTTATTATTCAAGGATCTTTGGGCTTGCTTTAAGCCTTACAAGGTTGTTGGAAACGATAGACCTTTTCTTCATTATCTTTGGAGAGATATCCTTATCGTTGTTCAACTTACACCTCTTCTTCAAGGTATCCATTTAGATAAGTAGATTTGACATTAACTTGATAAATTGTAGCTTCTTTTGAGAAGCGAGGTCAAGTATCATTCTAAAAGTCTCTGTATGAGCAATAAGTGCAAAAGTTTAATTATAGCCAATACATGATTGTAGTGAATGGCTTTTAGCTACCAACCAAGCCTTATGCTTTTGAATATAGGTATTTTCATTATATTTGACCTTATATATCCATTTAAGATCAACATCTTTATCTGTTAGTCAATCAACGAGCTCTCATGTATGACTTTTATTTATAAATGCAATCTCTTCATTCATTGCTTGAGTATGTAATTCTTCTTAAATTACTTCCTCAAATTTTTATGGTTACTAACAAATAAGCAACAATGGAAGATGATGCATAAATTTCCTCAAAAGATCGTACCTTTTATTGAGCATGTTCTCATTCAGAGTCATTTGGCTCGATTGTCTTTGAATTAAAGGAATAATATCCTCCATGTTTGACTTGTTTTATTCATTTGCAATTGTTTATTGTATTGGAGAATCTTACCATTTCCATGAACAAGATTCATCAAAGATGATATCTCTAGATATAACTAATTTTCCTTCCTTGGGCACATACACTCTGTAAGCTTTGGATTCATCACAATATCCAATAAAGCTATACCTTTTCCCTTTTTATTGAATTTTTCTTGTCTAACTTGTGACGATACATAAGCATATATAATGGAGCCAAAGATTTTAAAATGAATCACCTTAGATTTCCTACTGTAGCAAACTTCATAAAGTGTTTTCTCTAGCACTGTTTTGCTTAGAGATCTGTTCAAAATATAGACTACAATATTTACTAATTCTGCCCAATGTATATTAGAAAGACCCTTACTTTTTAGTCTCTTTCCATCTCAATGATCATTATAATTCTTCATTATCGACTCCATTTTGCTTAGAAGTATAACTTGAATGCAAAAGTCTTGAAATTTTTAGATGTGAATTCTTCTCGTTGGTTTAATTGGAAGACATTTATCTTTTTTTCACTTTTATTTTAGTCAAAAGCAATAAACTTGATGAAAGTATAAAAAACTTTGGATTTTTCTTTAAGAAAGTACACTCACATCACAACTATAATTGTAAACAAATACGGAAAAGTACATGGCTTCATTTATATACGGAGTTTGAGTTGGCCTAGAAACTTCTGGGTGTATCAACTCAAGTGGAACTTTTACACTCCATGTTGTCTTTGTGAATGTCAATCTATGCATTTTCCCATGTATGCATCATTCATAAATAGTATCATCCAACAACCAAGATCTTCTACTTAATAACATAAGCTTTCTAAAATTTAGATGTCCATACTTTAAATACCATAGCTAGGAGTCGTCCTCATTCAAAGATTTAAGGTATAATCATCTTTTATATGGATTTATAATGGAAAGAATTTATTTGGGGCTAGATTTATGCAATTCGTTATCTTCTTCTTTTATCAAAGATTTTGCATACTTCATTATCAAATCCTAGAGAAAAACCATTACTCACAGGTTGCATAATGCTTAGTAGATTCTCAGTTAAACCTAGTTCAAAAAGAACAACATGCATGAGTTCAGAAGTATGTTGCTTTATTCATCCTTGAGCTTAACTTGTGAATTAAGCACTTTCTTAATGTTCGCAATTGCATCTTTGTCATGTGTCATGTGATTACCATAACCACCGTTCATATATCAAATATCTTTAAAAACTTCTTTAATGCTCTTGCAAGAATAAAACAATGGATCAAAAGCCTCATCTTTTGCAATATAATTTGATTCGTATTTTCAAAACCAACACTATCTTTAAGAATGATTCCCAATCTTGTGTTTTTTGCATCAGAATCTAATGTTTATATATTGATGATTATTTTTCTTGCAGATGATGTAATAAGCAGATATTTTTATTGTAACTGGAGCTCGTTGATTACATCATCATCTTGATCTTCCATTAAATTGACCTTTATAGGATACATGGCTTAAATTGTTCTCTTGCCTCCTTCCATATTTTCTCATTCTTTGTTTTTTCCCGATTTCCATTCTTAGCTTTGAAGATGGTCATTTTGTTTGAAATGCTAGATACAAGGATTGAGTAGTAAATCTGCTAATTCTTTGTTCATGTGTTTCAAATTGAATATTAATTTACATATACAGAGAGGAGATAAATCTTAGATTGTTCAGTAATAACAATAACATGATCAAACTTAGATGGTAAACTTCTTAGTATCTTTTTAATAATTTATCACCAATAATATATCCATAATTTTGAATTTGATTTATAATTTTAATATTCTTGAAAATAACTCTTAAACCATAAAGATTGAAGTTTGATGTAAATTACTTGGCAGATGATTGGAATTATTTCTTCAAATTTCTCATTCATCTTTGGAATCAATAACTCTAAAAATATGAGGAAAAATATATTTGTTTACTCCTTGTTGGATAAAGATATGTGCTTCTACATTTTTTTATTCACATTACACTCTTTCTTCTTTCCTACACTTAGTGAAGCAAGTGCATATACATCTTTAGTCTCCTAAGAACATTTATGACAAGTTCTTACAAATATTTTGAGATGAAAAGAGACTTTATTTGAAGACTCTAATCGTCATAACTCTCTCCATTAAATATAATAATAGAGTGTCGGGTCTCGTTGAATAAAGGTGTGTTGGCGGTAGATGTCATGGTATGGAGAACCAATAAAAAACTTAAACAAGGATGTGATGATAATGGGATTCTGACATAAAACTTATTAGGACAACAGAAGATGGTGGTGAAGCAAGTAAAATCCTTTTATAAAAACTCCCATAGATTAAGAATGGAGTTTCATTTTGTATATAGAAGATCATAAAAGAATGTGCACACACATTTAACAATGAAATACATGATTGTCGATAGGCACTCCCGTTACTTAATCTTTGTAGCTTACAAGATTGACAAAAATATCAAACCTCCAAATTAAAGGCCAAACCCTACTTGAGTCTACTCAAGTGTTGATGTATTTCTCATATATACATGATCATATAAAAGCATACTATCCACTCAAAACATCAAATTGTGTAGATACCTCTATATTGATTGATAACTTTTGCGACCCCCTCAATCACATTTGCAACCTGGTTAAATATCATATTGATTACTTTTATGACATGATTAATCACTTTATGTTATTTCTTAAATTCCGATCGATCAGTTTGTATCACTAGATCAATTGGTTAATAGGTCATTATTGACATAGTTTTCAAGAATTTTCTAAAAAGGTGAGATTATATTTGCGGAGTTGTTGCAAATTGTGATTTCGATAACATTTTTTTATCTTTCTTAAACCTTGTATAGACTCCAATATCAAACTCAAGGAGACAAATTTTCAATTTAGGTAAATAATAGAACTTTGAAGTGTTTAGGGTTTCTTGTGTGTTTTTGGTATTTTATAGGTCTTTCATGTATTTTTAGTGACTTTTATAGTATATATGTATTTTTATGTTGTTTCATGTATACATATGTGATATGTTACATAGATATAAGTTACTCTATTTTTTTAGGCTTGGAAACAAGTGTTTTTAATAGGTAAATGATAAAAAAATCAAGTACTAAAATGTTTTTATGATTGATATGTTTTTAATGTCTATGTTAATTCTAGGATATTTTAAGTTTTTATGAATTTTGAAAATGATTTAATTCAAAAATCAATATATTAGTTTAAAACTATTTTTTGTGATTTTTATGACAATAAATAGTAAGTCAAAAGATGGAACTCATTTTTATTTTTGGACTTTTAACACCTTTAAAATGTTTTATTGTACTTTTTTATTTTTCTTAATTTTATAAAATTTTTAAATATTTTTAGGATTTTTAGGATTTTAAGGTATATATTGTGAATTTTTAAATTATTTTTGGGTACATTTTAATGTAAGATAATATATATAAATCCTAATCTTTTTAGAATATTGTATAATTGATTTTTTTGGTGATTTTAAGAGTAAAATGGATTTTTTACAAATATTTTTGATCTAATAAAATTATTAAATTATAGTTTTTTAAAACTAAACTTACTTGTGATATTGTATAATAATTGGTATTTCATGGTAGTTATATTTATATTGAATATCATGTATTTATTTTAGAATTTGTATGGTTTAAAAATATTTATTTAATGTAGAGGGACCTATATGTAATTATTATAAAATAATGTTGCATGCAATAACAATGGAAAAGTTCATGGGAAAATACTACAAAAACCCAAAAGGTTCGCGTGCTCTGATGCATGTGAATCGTTGGACGATCAATTCGCAAAATCAACAAGTTTTGAGGGCATCAATATAAAATGCCAAATCACGTGCAAGGGAGCACATGAACATTTCGTTGGTAGTTAATGGTGGAGATGCTTCAACACCCTTGGGCTCTAGATTCACCACGTAGTGTGCCTTGCTACATTAGATTATAAGACATTGAGCAGTTGAGGTTCAGATGTTCCGCAAGGGCTGAGATGCATCCATTTATTCTAATCAAACTGTTATGATACGATGACTAAGGCATATATATGATCTGTTACATAAAGCTTCTGATATCTGATCGAACGATTGTGATTAGAAGATGAAGCATGGATCTAGATCGTCGATCTTAAATCTTGGTTAGTAATGTAACAACAACTATATAGTCTAGAGATGAGGTTGATATTCCTCCCTAAACCATCTATCTTTGGACAATGCGCAGTGGCGAGGTTGATCGACGGAAGAGGCGGAGAGCGTGGGCTCTCGTCTCACCCATTGATGATCACCTATGGTGGAAAAATGATGCATTGAGGCGGAGAAGACTTGGCTCACCGATCTAATGTTTCCTGCAGGTTGAAGGAGTCCTCTCGATTTGACTCGAATTGAAGAACAGAATGGAAAGCAAACAACTAATAATAGTAATCGGAGCTCGGAACTCCAACTCCAATCGATGACCAAATGGGATAAAGGATATGGATAGTTGTTGCTGGTTGGTTTCTGCATGGATGAACAATGAAATGAACTCTAGTATTACACGACAAACAATCAAGATTACAGCCTCTAATCTGAGTATAGATTGGAGGGAAACACAGTGTAAAATGGATTTGATGGAAGGTAATGGATGTGAATGTTTAAATGCAGAAGGTGGAACATTGAAAGAGATTAAAAGTGAAATCAAAATAGGTGAATGAAGATGCAAATTAAGGTAGAGCTGGAATCAAACTAAAAATAAAAATATAAAATGACTAAAATATGAACCTAGGATAGAAAATTGATGAACTGGAATGAATCGAGGTCATCATCCTCGATTTGATTATCATCTAAAAAACACATAAGCGCTGGAACCTCGACATGGTGAAGCTTGCCAGTACATGTAACATATTGCACCTTCCTCTTCTGTTATCAACCTCGCTCGACAGAGGAGTTGGAGTCCTGTCACCTCTCCCTTTTGACTCTAATCAGAGCTATAGAAGAGAATGGAAGAATTGGAAGATGCTATCTCAAGGAACCCTGGGTCTCAATATATAAAAAAGGGGACATGACACTAAAAGATAAAGGTTAGAGTGAGCCCGGACGATGTTGTGTAGAGACGAAGTCCCATTCTCTCATAATGATAGATCATTCGTTAGCAAATAGAAGAAGGAAGAAGAAGAGAAGAACAAGAAACCAAATAAAATGAGGACGAAGATTAGAGCCAGAAGAAGATTGACCAACCAAGCCCGATGGGGCTCAATCCCAAGGCAGGCAGGCAGGGGTTATGGCTCACTACAAGACAAGTCAAGTTGAGTAAGTTATACAAATAACTTATGATATATATTAGATAGTAAGTAAAGTTAAAATAACAAATAATTAAGATAAAATATGGAGATAAATTAATAAACTAACTAATGGTATTTTTAACTGAAGTAAGATATTATTATTTTCATATGTAAAAAATAAATATCATAACTAATAGATAGAATATACCCTTATAAATAGTATAAATATTTTTAACTTAATATTTGTATATATAATTTAATAAATTATATCTTTTATTAATTTATACATACTTTAAGGAATTTGAACATATTTTGATTTTTGAGAAGGTTATTTACACATATACCTAAATAAAGATATGTAGAATATATATCAAATAAACCTATATTTTAAAAATTTTATATGCATGATTTCTAGAAGATTTTATTTTTTCTTTTTTATTTTATTTACAAAATATAATATAAATACAATAATTATAAAATAAGCAATACATAAGAAACTATAAGAAAAAATATAAATATGCTAAATTTGATTGTATATATATAACAATAAGGTTTCAAAATATATTTTTTGTATATTAACTACGCTTTTGGTTAAACAAATTTCATTTCATAGATAACTTCATGGATTACATTGTTTGCCGACATTTTGAGTTCATATTAGTGAGATATAAGGTTTGGAAGTTCGTGCTTCTGACTTTTTTATTTTGGAATTTATAAGTATTTATGCACAATGAATTTTAGAGCTTATTTTTTACTTTTCCTATGAATTTCATATAATGTTTAGAGAAATAATTAATTAACTCAGATTTAGTGGTGAATCCACAGAAAAGTTAGAAGTTTTTTATACAATATGCACAACTAGTTGACCGAGCCCGAAGCTGAAACTCACAATTTTACCCACAAATTTTGAAGTATTTTTGGTAAATAGTATTAATCACAAGTTGAATTTTAAAGGTGAGTTTGATCGATTTAGAGTTTTTTATAAAGACATATGAACATGTGAAATTGGGTTTTACTACTTTTTAAGTGTGGTCTTCTACCTTCGATAGATTTTATCCTAAATACTAATTATTATTATTATTATATAAAAATTAACTGAAAATTTTAGGAAAATATTTATACATGTGTTCTGAGTAATTAGGTGAATTGTGTAAACCATATAGTGACTTGGTTTTTGGATTAAGTTTTTAAGTATGTGCATATATACATATTTGTACCATTATTATCTTTCTTTTTTTTCTTTTTATTTTTATGGTATTTTTTGGTGTTAATTTCATTTGTTTATACATGAAGAATGTATTTATAAAATTTATATATTAATAAATATTTGCTTATATCGTTAAGGATTTTAGCATAAAGTGAAAGGATAAGGTTTGAATCCTACAATGCCTCACCCCATATACTTAAACTTTGTTAGTCTCTTAACAAACATTTATTCAAAAAATATAAAAAATAAAGAAATTATAATGTACTTATTTTCTTAAACCAATTCATTATAAAAGGCTAAGAATAGAGCTTGATCAAACCTTTGGATGATGAATGTGGAAAAACTCTGAGTATGGTGGTGACCGACCAAGTGACACGAGTTAGTAAATCAAATAATCAAAGGGTTGTTGAGACCCGGATCACAATGCTGAGTCAACAAGAAAACGAAAGAATCACTCAAACAGATAGATTAAATAATCAAAGCATGCAAAACTATAAGCGGTCTTTGCTATTTATTTTTACCTGGTATAGCAACCAAGGTCGAACACAAGGAGCTCGAGTAAACCTACGAAGTAGTCACAATTCAGGAAAGGGAAAACATATTTTTGGTGATTTTAATTTTGCAATTTTTTACATTTTCGATAAAGAGATAAAATCAAGCAAATAAGAAAGCAAGAAAAACAACAAGACTTTTTGAATTTTTATTTAGGACTAAAATTGTCAAAATGAAGGTAAAAATATTTTTGGGTTTTTGAAATTTTAAAGTGTTTTTGTTAATCTTTTGGGAATTTTCTGATATTTTTGTGATTTTATAAAAATCAAACAAGGGCTAAAAATGTAAACAGTGCACATCCAGGACTATATTGCAAGTTAAAACTTCTTAAAATGCCCTAAAGTCCTGGGGAGCAATTTTATGAAAAACTATATGAAAAGATCTACAAATAGGAATTGAAATGGTATTTTTTTATTTTCTAGAATTTTATATGTTTTTAAGTCTTTTGCAATTTTTAGGGTTTTTAAGATGAGTTCAAAACAAAACTTGTATCGAAAGCGAAGCACACAAAATACACAATAAAGAATTTTTGTAGAATTTTGGGATAATTTTTCAATTTTTTATGTATTTTCCAAAATAGATAGGACTCTTTTTATGGATTTTTTATTTTTAGAAAATATTAAACAAAACTAAATTAATTCACAAAAATCACAGCAAATATTACGTGTCAACAAGAGCTAACAATAATTTTTGGAAAATTTTTGGGGTTAATTTGGCATTTGTTTAATTAGATACAAGACAAACAGCTTATAGGGACCTACTTGTAATTAAAATAAAGTTCGAGGGTTAAATAATAACATGCATAGAAAGCTTAGAGCACAAGTTGCAAAATGTCTAGTTAAATCATGTACATGCTCAATATACTACGCACAGGGTCACAACTGCAATTCTCATAACTTCTCATTCATCAACTAAAAGATCTTAACTTTATGATATATCATGCAATTAACCCACAAAATCACGTGAACATGCACATGTCTCATATTTAGAGGGATGACAATGCAAATAGTAAAACTACGAGGTCCATTATGCAAAATACTTGTAGTACAATTTTTATTTAATGAACTAAATAGTAAAATAGAGAAGTGCGAGGATAAAAGAGCAAAATACCCCTGCAGGGGCACTGATCAATTGGCGGCCTCAAATCTGACGTTCCAGGGAATGTCGACTACGTACGGTCGTGATGCTCTGCTACAGTACATATCTGATGACCCTGGAAAAGGCATAGACGTGTGGCAAAGATTCGTCCCCTGCTCTGATTGATGGTTACGAATAAGGCAAGGATGTACGACCTGGATCAAATCTGGGAGACAAAGCTCCTTATCGACGACGGAAAGAAGGGTTGGAAGAACTCGTCAGGGATGAGCTTCAACGAAGTGAGGATCGAGATCCAGCACTCTGATGAAGACTCAGAGGAGTCCAACAAGGTCGTAGGCGTGGTCCGCATCTGGTGGGAGGTTCCGATGAAGGAACCAACAGTCGGATGAGCGGGATGATGGAGCTCTGCCTGCAGCAGCTCCTCCTGAGCATCTAGAGGCTCAAATGGGTTCCTCCATGCGTGCAGCCACCTGCAAAAGGAAGGTCGGCTCGGGGGCATCACTCCGACCGGTTTTATTGCACGAATATGTAGAAGAAACGACAAGGGATGGAGCTCGACCTACCGTGAACGTGAAGGGTGGAGGTCTCAACCTTAATCTCAACCTGAGGGTCGAGTCTAAGGGTGATCAGGATGCAGAATGAAGTACGGGGAGAAGCGTAATATCAAACAGAATGGATGGGTAGATGGAACGAAGCTCCTCCTAGCTGGACGGAGCAAGGGAACGACGGCGACGATGAAATGGAAAGAATCAAATAGAACGAGAGATGGAATGGATGTATAGGTTACCTGAGGGTACTGATGAAGTCAACAAGGTCAGGCGGTGATGGGAGTCGGGGTTGTGGCCTCAACCTCACTACGATGGGTAGGGAGGCTAAACGTGGTGGAGCTTTCCGGCCACGTGGTCGAGCTGCGGCTTCAGGCCACCGAGCTTCGATCTGAAGGCACTCACATGTTGCTGTCACTCGGATGGAGGTACCTGGGGGTGAAGGAAGGAGCAAGGCACGAGCTGCGGCGCTAGGAGGTGGAGCAAAAGGTTCTATAAGCAATTCAGGGGTCTAGAAAGATCTGCATGTTGTGTAAAACCATAGAGTAACTCAGATCAATCGAAGGACCTGTGAGGATGTTGGATGTATGAGGAGTCTCGGGTGTGGATTTGAGGCTTAGGAGCTCGGAGTCAGGCTAGGAAATTCGAAGAAAAGGCTCCGGCGAACAGGATTCGGGTCTGATCCGGGTAGGAGGAATCGTTGACCAGAAGTCAACAAAATGGTTGGACCAATCAAAAAATTAGGATTTATAAAATATTTACAAATTTAATAAAAAAAGTAAATTATTTTAAATTAAAAGGCTTAAAAATAAAAAATGTTTATTAAAAACTATTTTTCTATGATATTTAATTATTTTTATGAAAAAATAAATTAGTGTATATATAATATATAGTATTATATACATGTATACTATACCTATGTATTATGTACAAGTGTTTTCATTATTTTATTTTTACATAAATACCCTTATTTATATTTTATTTATTAACGACTTATTTTTGGGAATGTAAAATAATTTTTATTTTATTTTTACAACTTATTAATGATAGGTAATAAATAGAGGAAGCACTATATGTTAGTGTATTTTGTACAAGTGAGTAATGATTTCATCTTTATTTTTATTTTATTTTTTTATTTTTATTTATTTTTATATTATTTGTAGAAATAGGTACAAGGGTGTAGAAATAATAATTTAATTTTATTTTGTCAAAAATAAATGTATAAATAATATATACATGCACATGTAGTACATACAATACATAGTGGACCCTATCTCTCTCTATTTATTTTATTTTACGATCAAGTCAAGGTTTGACCTTCTCTTGAGGTTCGGGACACTCTGTATTTATTCTAAATACCTAGTTCTTTTCTTTTTCTTTATTCTTTTATTTTGCACAAATTAAGTGTTAATTATGCAATATTAACAAATGCATGCAGAATGCTAGATTATTATTTTTACAAGTATTTACATGATGCTTTGCCAAGATAAATATCTAAAATAAAAGAATAAAGAGTGAGAATCAAGGAATCATCATAGGGTTAGGATTTTAAACTCAAAAGCCCTAAAGTTCCATTAATCCCAATTTAGTGTCACACTACTAGTTAATTCAGATTGTATTCTTCATTCACATTATCCAAATGTGGCGAGGCCAATCAATTTATGAGTGAAAGGAATCAACTCTTCCTAGTTGAGGATGTGAAGAAACCACATATCAAGATATCAAGATATTCCCTTATGTCTAACAACTTAATTCCCATAGAACGGTGGTATTTGCTTCCGAATTCAAGAACAACCAACTCCAAGAAACTAGAAGTATTGCAGCTTGAGTATCACCATTGTAGCCGCGTCTACTTGGGAGTCGAATTATGATAGCTAAATCTCCTCATGTAGTCATAAACATGATCGTTGTGGTAGTTGATTGCATTGGATTTGACTTTGTATTGTTATTGCGTTGAATTATTTTTTCCTGGAGATATAAAATGTGTTCATGTTTGCCCATTTTTTGAAATATTTACATTTTCCTTTTGTTCGTGTGCAAACAGATTAATTCACATCCAAAGTGTTATTTCAACCATGCTACTCCATCATTGGACTTTTCGATCTCTAGACAATGTTAGGGATGTTCGAGCATCAATCTTAGAGCAAGATGGTCTTTCACACACATTATCTAAGTCAAGCTGCATGTAAAGTGCCCAAATTTAGTTTGGTTCAATGCTTTTAGAGTGTTACGAGTGAAGTAATCTTTTTAGACACATAAATTAATTCCCAATCATAGTCTCATGGAAGCAAAGAATCAAGTCGCACGACCTTAAGAGTATAAATTTCAATTCTTAATCAAGTTCATGTAAATTTAATTATGTTAATGTCGTGAACAAGCTCTACCCGTTTGGTCTTTTACAAGTATTTTACGTGAATTAAGAGTCAAGTCGCATGATAAGGTTCTCACCACGCATCGATTTTAGAGCCCAGACCGCCTTACATGAGCCCTTTCACATGGTATGGGCTAATTGACAACTACCCTCGCTTGTTCTCGTAGTTACATCCAGGTTCATGTCAGCTACTTATATGTAGAGCACCATTGAGAATTTGCAACTTACCACCTCTCTCTTCTGCATATCACAAAATATGTCATGCCACACTTCAAAATTTACCAAAAGCCATGCTTATTTCTTGAAATTACAGATAAACCTTCGGTATAACTTGAGAACTAATCAGCCGTTTTAAAGGAAATTTATCTCACTTTAAAGATTGACAAGTTCACTTTATTTTAAGATATAGTAGATCTTTAATGGAGTTAGCTTGAATTATTAGTGAATTTGATGGGAACCAATCATCCGATCTAGTAAATTCACATTAATCAAATTAGGTGTTAATGCAAGCATATTTTTGGCACCTTACTAAAATCGACACTTGTGCATTGGACTAATTAAATAGTGGATTCGTTGTATGAATTTTTATGGGGAAATATTGCAATATTCTCATGAATAAAATCACCACAAATTTTTTTTATAGATTTTGTAGGAACTATTTGAAGTGGTGACATGGCAATGCTAACTGCCATGATCAATAGAACTACAATCCTAGTGAAGTGCACAACAATGCATATTAGTTGGTTTCATTTAAATTATTCTTTTTTTCCTCGTATTGTAATAGAATTATATATGATTTCATATCCAGACATGGATTCTCATGAGAGTGACATGGATTACAAGTAATCTTGAAGATATTTTGTTGTCAATTTAAAAATCAAAAACTTAAATTAGGGACTTTGCATCGTTGCATATTCAATTGATTCATTTCGCTCTAAAAAATCTAAAAACATCAATACCTTCATTTCATTCATATGCATCTCTTATATTTTTATGTGAATAATAATTTCTATCTGTTGAAATTGAGTCAATGAATTTACATTGGACACATTTAATTTTCTCACTATTAAAAATAAATAAAAATATATCTTGAGTTCTTCACAAAATAAGGTTTCCAGGAAAAATAGTCATGTTATTCATTGAGCTTAAAATAATTCAAAATTAAATTTATTAATTTGGCTAGATTCATTAAAAAGGAATCTTGTGCATTGTATTCTATGCTTGTTTTTTTGCATTTATTTCACTAAAAACCTATAAAAAATAGAAAAAAAAACATAAAACAATAAATATAAATATTTACCTTGTGCTTGGAGACACTTGGATTAATATCATACTGAATTTAAAACGCTTAAATTGACCTAGTTCAAGAATAAAACAATCTCAAATCCTTGAGCTTGATCTTGGGAAATTTCTCAACTAAAATAAAAAGAAACACCATATTACTTCATTGATTCTAGGTGATTTTTTATCACTCACATTCTTTGAATAAATGAACAAAAATTCAAAGAAAAACAAAAGGCTCAAAAATAAATGTGGAGCAAAAATTCAAATCCCAACTTTTAACCATAATGGTCCAATGCCTACATAGCAAAAATTTGACTTCATTGATCAAGCTTCAAACTAGAGACTTAGCTACATTGGCTAAGCACCAATTTCTTTCCTCTTTCTTTTTTACAATAGTAGTTGAACTTAGAAGGGAATATCTGACTCCTCGAGGATGAGCTACTAGAGGAGAGGATTGCATGGTCGAACTGGAAAAGCTAACATCCTTTACGTACACACGAGATTGTTGGTTCAATGTTTTTGGAGTATGTTCAGGAAGGGGTGGATTTAAGATGACTTCTGAGTCGAACATGTACAATGACTTGTAGAACTTGAAGACTGTTGATTTTAAAGTCCTGATTCTCACTGAAATTCCTATAAACTATTAATCCAAAGGTTGAGTCAAGCTCTATTTTTACCTTTTGTTCATGATCTTGGTATGGAACCCAATCTCATTTCACTTCTTCATTATTCAGTTGCTCATAGACAAGCAAGGTTTAAATATAGGGGGCCGATAATATGTGATTCATCGCACTAATTAGCTGAAAATAGAACTTCATCCTGATAATTATATGTGTTAAGATGTTTATACATCATAACTAACATCCATGTGCATGTAAATAATTTACTTAACTTTGTTTTGTCTTGCAATCATAACCATTTGTAAATATTCACTCAACTTCACTCATTCTTAATTAATTCACACTAACTTCAATTTATATGAAATCAACTCCATTGTGTATATATCACTAATTTTAATTGGTAAAATATACTAAAAATACTGACTTTTGTATATTTGAAATAAAGTCAAACATAATTATAAGATAAAAAGCCATAAACGTCGATATCTCTCATATACAATGTCATTTCATTCTACTCATTTCAATTACGAATCAAGATCAAATTCAAAAGAATCACAGTTCATTTGTGAAAATTGAGCTTTGGGACTACACTGTATATTGTACATATTTATTGATTTTGACTTGTTATTTCATGCACATATTTGACTCTTTTTTGTTTCTTTCTTTTTTCATTTTCTTTATCTCATCTCATGTTTTAACTAAGTACATGAAATTAAAATTTAAAAAAAAACTACAAAAACAAATAGAAAAATAAATTCTAACTTGAGCTCACTAACCTAATTCACTTGTATATAACTCATATCGTTCATTTATTATAAACTTTTCTTAACTCAGAAAACTCCAAAAAAAATGTATTTGTGTCCAATGCGTTATTTTAATTTATCTGAATTGTGTGCTTTTATTGTCCATAGAAGATCAAATAAAAAATACAAAACTAAAAAATGATATTTTATACACATAAAATATCACTAAAAACTCCTAATTTGCAGATTAAGTCCATTTGCACTTGAGTCCTTCATGAACATTGTAGAATGCATCTAGATCAACATTTTTCATTGAGGGTATTTTTATATTTGAGGTCATTCTCTATTTGTAATTCCTTTGTCTTTGCATTTACAAAATCTGGTCAATAGTCAATGGTACACGTGGCATTCACCCATAGGAACACCTCAACCACCACCTTACCCAGTGGTCAACGTTGCTCACCCCTGTTCATCCTTGACTGATGGATCAAGTTTGATCCAACGGTCCCCGTCCTTCTCGCTTCATCTACTCTTCCTCGCGTGCCATGAATGTGGACTTCTCCTGACCGTTGGATCTAGATGATCCAACGTCACCCCCTTCCTCCAGCCATCACCGACCGCCGTCCCCTCTGCAACCAACCGTTCTGACCAACCACCTCGTCCCCTACAAATTTATCCTCTCCTTTCTTCCCCAGTCAGCCCAAAGGTCAACGACCACATCTCCCTTATCCCATCCACTTCCTCCCCAACTATAGTCCCCTCTTCACAACAGAGACCCAACTCACCACAACTTTATCCCTTCCCAAGATAAAGTGGCCCGTGAATGAACCCTGTGGCCCGTGAATGATCTAAGTTCCCCCCGCAGTGGCCCGTGAATGATCTAAGTTCTTCCTCCAGGTACTTCCTCCTCACAGATTACTATTCACCCATCCCAACCCAGCCCTGGTTACTATTCACAAGGGTACTTCCTCCTCACAGATTACTATTCACCCATCCCAACCCAGCCCTGGTTACTATTCACAAGGGTACTTCCTCCTCACAGATTACTACCAACCCAGCCCAACCCAACCCAGTCCAACCCAGCAACCAAACAGGCCCAGGAGAGTCCCGCCTTGAAGAGGCATGACATCCTCATCGGAAGAGGAGAAGACGAGAGCCTACCGTCGGCGTTCGTTTAAAATCGAAGGGCTCTGATCACATTCAATTATTAGCCCTTCGATCCAATCTGTGATACATCTCAACCGTTCATATCCCCACCCTGGTCACGTGCATGAAGCACGTAATTTCATCTTTTGTATCATAGGCCCTTGTACTTTCGTAGAATTGCACTAAAGCCCCATCGGAGGATATTTGCAGAATCAGACATCCCATTCAGAAGATTCACGAAAAGGACTGATCACGTGCTTCAAGCAGGTTACATTGGTAATTTTGCGTTCTTAGCCCGCATATTCAGGAATTCGCACACAAACCCTCGCCTGAGGGAAAATTATAGGGAGTTCCAACTGACTTCCCAAATGTACATACAAGCCCTCACGAAGATCCAAATTGCGATAGTTCTATTTATTTTTATTATGTTCATGCCCCCAAAACTATTAAATTCATAACTTGAGATTTATTTATCCGATTTTTTAGTACTAGGTGTTGTTACGAAACTAATTAAATTCTCTATCATTCATAATATTATGATTTATATTTTGAGACATTATTTGATATCAATAAATATGACAATTTATTTGAGCACATGTATTCTCTGAAATCGATTTTATTTCACGTAAAAATTGTGGAAATTGGGGGAATCTTTAGTGAAACTAGATTGAGACTAAATTGATAATTAATTTTCCGAAATTAATTCGAGGGGACTTGTGGATCAAATTGCTTGAGAAGCCTACTTGTTCCTGCATTTATTTTTGCAGCATTCTTTCATTAACATTTAGAAACTCTAAACTAGTTGCATTATCTATTTCCTCTCACACATTACATTGCAATTTTTATGACATAAAATATTTACAAAAAATCAATGTCATATTTGTTTTAGTTAATTGCATCTCTTTTTTAAAAAAACCCATAAAATTGTAATATTAAAGAAGAACAATAAAAATATCTTATTTGAAAACCTAAATCCATAAATTATTTTGAAAAGTAATTTTAAATGCTTACATTACCTCCCTGAGTTTGATCTTGGGACTTATCCAAGTAAAATAAACAAATCGACCGCATTGGATTAATTTTCATATAATTTCTTGTGTGGTCATTTTTTATTGACTTTCACTCTATCACATGGTATAAACTGACGTTAATTCCATTAAATTAAGAGTGGTAGAGAACACATCTTTCAGTGGGGGAAAAGATAAAGATGGAGGGTATATTACAGAGGGTACATGACTTGAGAAGACCAGTATGGGTACTGGTATGCGGACATCTTCGGAAATGGATGGTGAGAATAGAGGCAAACTGAGGGAGAAAACGTGTAAATGCACAACAAAAACACACAGAACAAACAAAATATAAAGCAATCCCTAATTTTACACAATGAAAATCGTAAAGGTTCAACGTATTTTATCTTTTCAGTTGTAGTATGAAAATTTTCAAATAATTGTAAATAAGCAAGCTCACAAGCGAGGTCACCTAGGGTGATAAATCTCCTTTTTATGATCGGAGGCAAGTGCTTGGAATGTTTGTACTAGAGGGTTAGACTACAAACACTTAGGGTACAAATCTAGGGACTTCTGCTCTATTCCTTATGGCCCAGGCCCCTCTCAATCTGGAGTTACATGCATACAATGTTGGGCGGTGAGAAAATCAGAGAGAGAATTGAAAAGTCCTATGCACATTTGAAAGGAATGATATATGCAAAGTTGGAAGGACTTATAATGCCCCCTTTTTATCTCCATCCTAGATGCTAAACAGAATTACTAAACTTGTTCTATATGAATGCAGAGTAGAAAACATAGTCCTTTCGAGTTATATTGGTAAAGATAGAACCAATTTATTTGAAGCTATGTGGTCCTATTTACAAGCACAACCAAGAAATCCCAATAACTCTAGTAGCCTCTATGCACATAAATATGTCACACAACCATAACAACCCATAAGGTCCTTGGCCAAAGTTCAATCTCCATGGCATAGACATGAGATCCCAAGCATGAACTCTTGCAAATGTACAAGGAAATGAAATGCAATGTAGAAAACAAACTTAGGACCTAAACATTCTCTCACCAACTTATCCTTAAAGTAAAAAAACAAAAGCAGTTCTTCTCGATCTTATTAGCAAGCTCAATCCAGAATCGTCCACTTTCATTGCATCGAGTTGCATCATCTTTCGAGAAGCTGCTCCAAATCCCTGAGTCTTGTTCAAGAATCACAAATGAGCTAAATTCAGCGAGAGATATGGAATGATATTTGAATGGAAAATAAATATCTGATATTGAAAAATAAATGGGCACACAACATGTAGTGAAATGAAATGAATAAACAATAATGTATATCACAAAAAATCAAAGTAAAGAAGATTGAACTAGATCCTAAAAGAAGTGTTGCCTCCTCAGCGACAACACTATCATCATGACACGATGTATACCACTCTTAAGAAATTGTGATAATGTTAAAGTGAAGTGTGCCTGATTCTTTTCATTTTGCCTAGCAAGCATGCACATGTCAAACTTAAGGAGGGGGGAAGGTGTTAGTGTGTGATTCAAATCAAGCTTGGTGTCCCTCAAAATAGTGTGAAATTAATCCAAGTGTCTAGTGTATGCATGCAAATTAATTAAATGCATAGTGATGTGTATGAATGCGATGGCAATGTCAATGTGATGAAAATGCAATGAATGTAATAAATGTCAATGCGGTGAAAACGTGACGATGAAAAAATAATAAAAGGGAAACAAACATTTTTGATCTTTTTAACATTTAAAGTATTTTGGGTAGTTTGAAATCAAGAAATATAATCAAAATGGAGAAGACATAGATGAAATGTTTTTTACTTTTAAAGTATTTTAGGGTATTTGAAACTAAGAAATATTCTATTACGGGGTCCCTTTTCGGATATCGGATTTCTCTTCACTATGTTCCGACCCATGCCGGGTCCTACGGTAGATGTAGTAGGGAAGCTCCTTTTCTTGCGTCGTCATGGGAAGGATTCTCCTCTCCTGGGTACCCAACTCAGAGTTTGAGTAAGTACATCGATGTTGCTTTCGTCATGTATGTTGTGGGTGAGGTAGTAGGATGAAGAAGCCTTCTTCCCCTGCAGCTCTTGACTACTCGATTGTCTCCATTATCTAACTTTGATCAAGATGCTTTATCATGACACTCTCGCTTGATCTCCACGTCTATCTAACATGTGCAAACATGATTTTCAAAGGGTTCTTGGAATTGCTATCCCTGATGGGCAATATGTCTGGCCTTTCAACCTGACCTCTATTGCTTATGTTGACCTTGGCTTCCCCGTTGTTTTCGGCTCCTTCTACACAAAGGAAAGAAATGAAATTTTGAAAGCAGTTTTAAGGCAAGTAGGGCTAGTTTCAAATATATGTTTCCATGTGATTTTTGACCTATCATTCCTAACCCTATTTTTCATTTATAGGCTTTTAAAAACATATTTTTTTATTTTCAAGGAATTAAATACGCAATATACAATTTTTAGGATCTTGTTTGATTTCAGTGATGAATATGCAATATTTATTTAAACCAAAATTAATGGAAATGCGTGTAAATGAGGATGAACTAAATGAGGATGAACTACATTAACTTTTTTTGTTTTTTTGGAAATAAGGTAAATAAATTAAAAATGAAACAAACAAAATCCTTGATTTTCTGTTTTTCAATTTTTAAATCTTTCAAAGAAAATCACTACATGTAGAGTAAATGAAGGGAAGTCTAGGTTTTTCTATATTTTCGGAAATTTTGTAAAATGTACCCTATAAATATGAAACGTGTACATTACAGAACAATTTACAGCAGGCATAAATCTCAAAGGATGCAATGAACTACGTATCAAAATTTTCCTGGTTAAAAACTCTGCTTAATTCCTACTTTTTCATATTTCTTGATTTAATACAGAATTTATGATGCAAGATGGTACGGTTCATTCTAAAAGTCACAGTAGATACGTATTAACTGTGATTAGGTTCATAATAGTCAAAATGATGAGAAATAAACAAGATTCAAAGTAAAACAATCTACATGAAAAATCAGAGCAGTGGTTTGCAAAATACAAGTGTTTCTTTACGTGGACTAAAATGTAAAACTCTTCTGAATAAAAACAAAGCCAAATCATGAAGGCAGGAGCTTATCTGCAATTGGTAAATGAATAAGTCGTTAGGGTATCCACATAAAAATACCATGAGGGGATGTTTTGGAGTTCTCCGAAGTCCGGAGGGGGTTGCTGCAAATAAACCATGCCACGTGCTTAGCAACACATTACATGGTTCTGATCTAACAGCATCAGGTAAGCTTCTGAGCCCCGATCTTACGATTGTGAGAGAACTACGTGGAGTCTTCTCTGATCACCGTTGAGGAACTATCGGGTGGCTGTGAATTTGCGATCCTTCGATAACCCTGATGAGATCCATGTTGATCAACAGGCTCATGTTGGTTTGGTCCAACGATTACTGATGGAGTCCGAGTCTTGATGAGATGACGAGCTGGGATGAAGACTTGACGGCTGGGATGTATATGGGGGCCCAATCGATTTTGCATGTATCCTCTTTTGGCATGAGAGCCTTAACAAGAGGTGGAACCATGGCGAAGTTCATCGGAGGTTGCTTCAACTTCGATTGCGTAAGGGGTTGAGCCAGACGATCACGTCTCATCGGGGAAGATGAAGCGAGGATGGGAGTAGGGAGCTGGACCCAAAGGATGCCTCGTGGGTTGCGTGGAGACTGTGGGTGATCTTCTACTATAGTGTGGAACCTAACTCTAGTCTAGTTTTGAACTATAAAACCCTTGATTAATCGTCTTTCGGCTATGTTAAAGTCGTATTGTTGTAATACGCGCCTAAGATAGTTGATCCGAATCTCGATGATAAATATCTCTGTGAAGTGATCGATAATTTAATTTTTAACCTAGATAAGTCCATGGTCGATCACAGGGATACGAGCAATTAAACAGTCTAAATTAGGATTCAAATACCTAGGTTAAGTGGTTTAGAATGTAATCTAGGTCAAGATGGACAGAACATATGGATGGATGATCTTTTTGCGATTTTTAAGTGCAGGTCAGTTTAAGTGCTACATAATGAACGTCGATGCAATGCTAAACAATGCAACATGAAGGCACAAGTCACATAATACTAACTCCTAAATTATATCCTAATAAAGGCATTCGATCAAAGTACAATTTGGTCCAAAATAAGAATTAATGGGTTGCTATAATTCTAAAGATTCATTCCATGCTCTTAACTCATAAAACTCCCATAGTGCTTTATATAAATTTAGCAATTAATCATGCTATTGATGATAAATAATTATTTGATCACCTAATTAACTTCTAAATATAACCTAACAAATCATGGTCGGATTCATATATAAAATTAAGCTAGGAAGAATGAATGGCGATTAAATAAATTAGTATTTCCTCCTGTCTTGTGTTCCACACAGGTGGGAACATAGTCGCTGAGGCAACCGAATGGGAATCTCTATTCTGACAACAATTAATCCAAAATTAGAATAATTTGGCAATCAAAAGCAAGTGGTGGAGTTAAAATTTATTATAATTATACAAATAATGTGTATAGGTATAAGTATATGTAGAAGTCGAACATAGGGACAAGGAGGATAGACCACACAAATGGTCTAAGAAAGACAATGAATGCTTTTATGTTTTATAGGGATTTTGATTTTTTATGAGTTTTTGATATTTCTTTTTAAAAATTTTAATTTACAATTTTTTGTTTTATTTTTAATTTTTTAATTTTATAATTTTTATATTCTTCTGGCTTTTAATTTCCTTTTTTAATAAATATAGGTAATAGAGATGTATATATATAACTTTATATAGCTACTATATATAATATAATAGATATATAAGATATAACTACATATAAAATAGAGAAAATTAGAAAAATACCCTAAGTATAGTCTTTTTTATTTTTTAAGGGTGCTAAAAATATTTTGATATTTTTAAGGGATATTTACACCCATAACCCTGAGTAATCTTGTAATTACCCCAGAAACCTTCGATAATTATGAATTACACTCCAGACCTCGAATAATTGCTCCGTTTTACTCTCATAACCCTCCGTTAGTTAACTTGATTAACTCAACCAGATGGCTGAGTTAATCTCACCAATATGTGATTTAACGGTTGAGATTAATCGTAAATAAAAAAGGAAAAGAACGAGAGGAGGTGGGTTCGACCTGGAACAGGAAATTGCAGGAGGCGAGGGGCTCTGACATGGGCGGGGTTCCCATGCGGCGTCGGAGGGGAAGGGGGGCGCGGCCGACCTGGGGCTTGGGCGCGGGCGAGGGGGATGGGTTCCCAGGCGTGGAGGGGCTCGGGCGACCTGGGGATGGGTTCCCAGGTGAGGGGGTTGGGGTAGCGGCGCGCGGGGAGGGGGTGGGGGTGGCGGCGCGGGTGCCCAGGTCTCGAGCTGGGGCGCAGGCGCGCTGGGAAGGAGTGCTTGACCTTGCGGGCGACCGGTGGGAGGAGGGGGGAGCTCGCGGCGGATGGGGGGAGGGGGGATGGGTTCCCAGCACCCCGGGGCTTGTCCGGAGGAGGGTGGCAGCGCGGGAGATGGGTTCCCAGGCGAGGGGGTTGGGGTAGCGGCGAGCGGGGCGAGGTGGGAGGAGGGGGGTGCTCGCGGGCGTTGGTAGGGGAGCTCGGACCGGATAGTTTGTGCCAAGCTGAGAAACTCGTCGTGATGAACATTGCAAGGAATTTTTCCATGACATCACTGCCAGACTCTATCGGAGATCTTGCGATGCTAGAAGAACTTGACATAACAGAAAACGAGATAAAGATACTGCCAGATAGTTTCCACAGGTTGTTTGGGCTTCGCGTGTTCCGAGCTGAGGGGAACCCCTTGAAGGTCCCACCGATGAGCATCGGCAAAGAGGGTGCACATGTGAGCATCGCCGTCGATGAATCTCATCAGTGTGGTAGCTTTTCTTTTCTGCGAACCACCAGCCTAAATGTTTGGTTTTCCTTTCAGGTTGTGCTGCGGTTCATGGCGGACCACGTCGTGAATAAAGAAAATCCGAGAGCGGGGTCTTTGGCTCGTCTTTGCCTCTTCCCCACGAGCAAGTGTAGCGGCTCCGATTGACTCTTTGGCATCCATCTTTGCCTTTTGTTTTCTTGCAAAGCTTCAGTAATATAGGACTTGCTTCCACATCCCGATGCAATCATATGCGATCAGTTTCAGCTTTCGTTCATTCGCTTCATCTGAATTTCGTTTTCGTGTTATGCCTGAATGTTCCCTACTTTCGAAACACATATTAGCTCACATATTAGACGACGTTGCTTCTCCAGAATTTGTTATACGTCAGATACTGTTCTAGCGAAATTCGTTAATTGCATTTGGCATTTGTTTAGCTGTAATCAAGAAGTTTAGGCTGCGAAATCACCTCAGATGGAGTTGTTTCGGATCTATTCAATTTGTACTTTTTTGATAGCGATGGACCTGGCAGGGGAGGCGATGGACCTGTCCAGGGGGGTGGCAGTCTGCATAGGCGACGGAGGAAGGGGGGTGGGGGGGATGGAGCTGGCAGCACGTGAGAGGGGGGTGTGGCGCATGCAGAGGCGATGGAGCTGACGGCGCAGGGGCGAGGGGTGGGGGGGATGCCTAGAGCTCGTGAGCTGGGGGCGGAGGCGCGGATGGAGCTCGCCGGCGGGGGAGGGGGTGCTGGACCTCACGAGCTGGTGGCGGAGGCGCGGGGCGGAGGTGAGAGAACGGGCCAGCTTTGGTGGGGGAGGGGAGCATGCTTTTGTTTGATATAAAGAATGGCATCATGTTTTAAATTTGATGTGTTTCAGAGGGTAAAATGGTCAACATGTCACTTTTCCCGTCAAAGTTAACTGTCTGTCAAGACGGAACTTGACACAGGGTTATGCCATGTAAAGGTTAAACATTATTCAGGGTCCTGGGCGTAATTCGTTATTATAGAGGGTTTCCGGGGTAATTATGGAATTACTCAGGGTTATGGGTGTAAATATCCCTATTTTTAATAATAATAATAATAGTAATAGAAGTAAATATAACTATAACTAAACAACATAAGCTTGTATATGTAAATCTAGCCATAAATACTCAAAACGCACAAAATAAAATCTTTCTATCTTTTTATATTTTAAGTTGTTTTTGTGATTTTTATCTTAATTTTTGCTAATTTTTGTAATTTTAATTAAGTAAAAACATCAAGCATGGAGTAGTAATATATAGTTGGATTGTTTTGGATTTCAAAAATAGTTAAAATGCTCAAAAAATTCAAAACTAAATTTAGTACATTGTATATGCTATAAATAAAATACATAAATAGAAAAAATAATTTTTGGTTTTTTATTTTATATTTTTTAAGGATAGAGAGGGTTTGCATTTTTTGTTTTTCTTTTGTGTTTTTTTAATGATTTTTGATGTACGTTGATTCAACATACAATAATAAATAGGGGTTTTTACCCAATAGACCTTATAATCTTTGTCAATTACCTTTACGACCTTTGAAACATCGTAATTCCTCCTTCGACCCCGTAAACTTGCTAACTCTTACCGTATAAACCCTGCGGTTAACTCCCATCCATTTGGTTGTTAAAACTAACTGGATTCTGTGAATTCTATTTCCATAATGCCCATTTTGTTTCTTAAAATTACAAAAATGTCATCCCTTCTCTCTTTCTCCTCCAGTCCTCCTCCATGACATCCCCTCCTCTCCTCCCTTGACCTCGCCTTCACCCGACCTCCCCTCCCCTGACCTCCCTATCGCCTCTGCCCGACCTCTTCTGTAATAAGGTCCATGGTAACTTCCCCGGGTTCGTTGGAGAGCTCCCAGAGCTTGAGGTGTAACATCCATTAATCAATAGACATAAATTATGTTTATATAATAATAATAATAATAATAATAACATAAGTACACTTACGCTTCAACTAAGGTATGAGAAATATGGGCCTAAGCTCTTGATTTGATAAGAATAGTATGTGGAAAAAAATATTATATGGATGAAAGAAGCATATAATATTATCCACTACGTTTCAGAACTTATGCATGTACTGTGTATTCGTCACTTCATATAAAATAAGTTGGGTATTGAACTATAGAAATAATAAATAATAAGATAATATCATGTAAAATTGATGAGATAATATCCACTTTCCTTCGTAAGATTAGGAGGTTGTGGTTCTGGAAACTTGTACAGGAAGGCGGTGGATTCTTATGATAATATTACAGCCACCTGTAAGCTAATATAAGAGCCATTTGTGATCTTCGTATCAATTTGAACTTGCATGGGTTCGAAGATCAGATCAAAGTCTTTGCTATTTATATAGGAATATGTAATACGAATAGGAGTTGTCTGTTGCAGAGCTTGTAGGGGAAGGTGTATCCGCGGGAGAGCTGCGAGGTTAGGCCAATTTATTTATTTTTATTTGTGATCATTTATTTAATTATAGATATCATAATTACATAAGAACGAGAATGGATCCATGTTATATTTAGACTCTATAAGTTTCTTTTCTTGCTCACCTTACATATTTTGATAAGAACATACAAAACCATATTATAAGCTTCTTCAGCATTATGTGTGTACATTCTGTATACCTTCACCTTTGAAAAAAAATGGAAGAAGCATCTCATAATCATTTCTTATATAATTAATAAAGAAACCAATATTCTCATCCAATCTAAAGGTCATAGATTCATCTGGAGGACAGTATCATAGAATCATTGTATACATATGATAGCTTCTGTCAGGGTTAAAGGTCAGCTTGTGATCACGGTTGCCAAGAATAATGTTCAACCGATAAGAAATGGACTAAAGAAAGAAAGATGTAAATTTAATTTCAAAAAAATTGTCATGCATAACTAATAATATAGCTACAAATATAGTCAACAGTCCATGTAATACTAATAATGTACATGTACGTTGGCACTTCTACCAGCTGGTACTTCTATAATAAATATACAAATCATTAAAAATAAATAGATTAAAGGTAGTACACCCAAATGGAGCGTGCCATGAATGTTGTCTATGTATCAATACAACAGTTTAAGTATTAGAATTTTGATGTGGGTTATGTACGATCGTATTACGTAATATTTCTTCCAGGGGTCGATATCGTAACACCTTGATTTCATTCTTGGAGAGAAACAAACTATTTTTGAATCAAGTGAGAGATTAAAATGATATTATTAAATTGAATTGATAAGTAACAAGTAGACACTCTCATATGTCAGTATTATTTGTAGGCTAAACACGGTTAGGTCATTAAATAAAACAGAATGTCTGAAAAAAATAAATCATCCCTAAAGACTTATTCTATCCGAAGCTATATGCATATATTTGGATCTTAAATTGAAGGGTTACATATACATGCATACACACCAACGTCGATCGTCGTTCATTATAGAAATTCACATTTTATTTGCTATTTTTTAGGACACGATTCTTCCTATTGACCACATATAGGCTAAGAGGCCCCCTTAAAGCTTTTAGGTGAGTGGTTCATAAGCTGAAGGCCTTATTATTATCTTTATTTCATGCAAATATTTTTATGATGCAAGATTTTAATATTTCATATAGTTATGCATTTCAAGTTTTTAAGTATACTTGAAGCTAAGATAAGCGAGTCTTATTTTCCTTTATGATTGTATGATCCACACATGATTATGGTTTAGTATGCAAGTTGTGTGATATACCGTGCAAAAGTTTCATACCTCATATGATTCTCGTTTAAGAAACTATGTCAAGTTATCCAAGTTCTATATGATTCTTATGTTGATTATGCTAGTTGTATGATTAGATGATCTTTAAGTAAGATGCACACTGTGTCCTACACTCTAGAAAAGTCATGAACAAGTAAGAGGACTTTGGGTCCGCATTCTGTATGCAATAGGCTTTGGGCCGTATGCAGGACGTTTATTGGCCTTTAGGGTCGTCTGCGCGTATGACAGTAAGATAAGGTCCTAGGTGGAGTTCGCTCTCCTAGGCTATAAGTAAGGCTAAGGTTCGCCTTAGCAGTAAGTGTTCATGAACTTATCAAGATATGTCGGGGTAGTGTTGCATCATTAAGTATGAAAAGGTAACCTATATGTTTATTTCCAAATAGCAACTATGGTTTCAGAACAAGTTTTGGTTATTGTTGCCCATTATTTTACTTGTAGTTAAGAAGCATCAAGCTCGGTTTTGATTTTAGAAATACTGTAAGGAAAATGTTTGTTTTCTTATTATACAATAATCGAGTTTAAGTTTACATTGTCCATTATTATTATTATTATTTTAGTTATGCTAGATAGGTAACTTTTTTTAATCATGTAGCTGGAAGTTTATGACCCATTTACTGGGTCTAGGCTCATGTCGATGAGTTTAGGCTCACCACTTCAAATCAATATTTTTCAGGTACCCTAAAGAAAGAAGATAATGTCCTAAGTAGACCAAGTCTGGAAGAGACATATAATGAGAGAGGTTGTGCCATCATAGTTCTTATTTATTTTATGATGTTTCCCGACCGTGATGTTTTCAAGCTAAGACTGATTTGGATTTTTTTATTTTTGATTGATTCATTCGATTTTAAAATCATGTATGCCATAATATGTATTTTATTTTTATGTGTGGAGATGTACGTGATTACAGTGATAAATTTATTATGAGTTGCAGCATTTCAAAAGCTATTTTTCGTTATTGTTTATTATATTGTACTATACGTGAATGGTAAATTTTGATAAGATAAGCATATGTTTTCAGTCACGCTCGTTTCGAAATTTAAGCGGGACGGGTCGTGACAAGTTTGGTATCAGAGCGAAGATTTTTGGGTAGCTATAATATTCTTAGAAATTGATCTATAAATATATATATACATATATTAAACATTAAATTTATTCTATGTATATAAGTTGACTTGTTGTATATTGATTTGACTAGATACTTTAAGTTGGGAATTTTTTTTATAACATATAGAGATCTACTTTTCTAAAAAGTTGTGTTTTACGGTCACTTATTACGTGTAGATATAAGTTATGTTTTGAAATGTGATTTCTTCATGATTTCTCTATTATCAGTAGGGATGGCACTAGGACAACCTTTTAGGACCTTAGAAATAATTTCAATGATATATATATATATATATATATATATATATATATATATGAAACAAGAAGAGTGTGGAATGTATTTATACTTTCTAGGATAATGGGATGGTGATTAATATGAAATTTTGAGTATCCGCTTAAAAGTAGAGATGTGTTTAAGGAAATGATCTGAAATATGTATATAAAACTAAGAGGGAAAATACATTTTTGGTGATGAAATGCAGTTATTTACGTATTTATGGTTTGAAAAAAAATAGTTTAGAAAATCATCACCACTCTACATATGTGTAAATTACATGAATATATATTCCCTACCCATGCAACCATGGTTTGAAAAAAATATTTATTGAGAAAATAATTTGTTTCTGATATATTAAAATATAGCAGGCATCTAGATTATTTATAAAGATACATATATAAAGAATAAATTCACCCTGGGAGACCTTTTTAGTCCACTGTTTTCCATGCTTAAATTCAAACATATGGGTAAGGGGAAATAAAGAAATGTAGAAAGTAGTTATTGAAGCTAAGACACACTTAGACAATACGTGAGAGAGAAAAAAAATAAGCCCGTCAAGTTGATACTCTAATTTAGAAGGTCCGAGATGAAATTTGTTTACCAGCACTATATGTTCAGTAACTACCTGTTATTGGTAATTTTATTGAATGAAATACATTGTCAATAGCTCTCCTCACCATAATGAACCCACTCTAATTACAGTCATTATAAACATTCAGGATAGAAAGGGATCAATATGATGACCATTGGCATACACATTAAAAATTTGAATTGTTCCTATTACTTTTACTTCGATAAATTTTGTTAAATACACTATTATGAAGATAATGGTGGTCACTGCTAAACTTGCTTAGAAAATTTGGGAGGGTATAAGACCATTTATCCGTTCCACGGCATGATTATTATAAATGTTTTGACAAACTTATTTGTGATATATGCCCTATGATATTAGCAATTACACACTTTAAGAAAGAATAGGAGCATAAGTATTACCTTTCCATATCAAGCAGTCGGGATATGTATTTTGCTGCAATATTTTTTTTGTAAACTAATTACTTGCAAGTTGCCCATATGTGCAAGGTGCTTGTCATGCTATTATAGATGCGGGTCATTAGATACAACAAAGCAGAGAAGTTGATATATTTCTAACTACACAAATGAAAAAAAAACCCTCATACTGTAGCAATTGTTCATATCCGTTCTCATGTATGAAAACCTTGTTAGTAGCTAACTTAGTTATTTCCTATTATCTTCATTGTATTACAACAATTTGCATACTATTTCCTTCTTATTTGAACATATTAGGTAATGGCAAAAATGAAATATACGGCAAGAAAGTCTGATCGTCCACCTCGTCATCCTATACAAAATAATGGAAGTCCATTGCAACCACCTCCACCAGAAACATTCATGACGTCAGGGGTTCCAGAGAATGGAAGTGAAAATAGTGTCACATCTCCTTTTCAATGTGAAGAGCAAGAAGAGGAAGAAGATCTGATAAACACTCTTTCAAACCTAATTGACATAATAAACAGTCTGATACAACATATAGGAACACTTATCCAGCATCGTAGAGAACGACAATCTTAAGAGTAGCTATGCTAAGGGAAGCAAACAAAAAAAAAAGTTGTGGTAGATATGTATATAGCATGTATATGAGATGGGGAGGGTAAAATTTTTTGTCCCCTTAAGCTATGTTGTAGAGGATGTGTAGAGGGGGGTAAAACTTTTTGTCCCCTAAAGCAATAGTGTATAGATATGTGAATAGTGACTGCGACCACATGTTTTTGTTTTAAATTTTGAATAGAAACATGAATTATCAGTAACTTTTTCTTCAGTATCCTAGTTCAAGCATGTAATATGTCGACCATACAATGACTCATGACTTTCTTAAGTCTTTTTCAGTGACTAAAATTATCAATGTTGTAGTCAGGGAATTGGATTCTTGCAGACAGTAACAAAAGTCAAATAGCTTAAATACTTAGACCTTGATTTCATTAGAAATATCGGGGTACTGTGAGGTGATTGTGTCAACTTAAGCTTGATGAAAAAAACTCTCTAATTAGGTTATCTACATTGCAAGATAAGAACCCAATTCTTTAAGAAAGATCTTTGAGGTTATAAATTCTAGTATATGTATATGTAAACGTGCTAATCATGATTAACACTTGCACTGTCAAGATAAAGTAATGTAAAAAAATGATAATTGAACTCTAACTAAGGGCCTAATTTCATGTATTATGTTATTAGATAAATGAGTTTTACCATTATTCGTCAAAGTCACCCCTTATATAGCCCTTAGCTAAATGAATTACATGTGAACCTACATAGTCTTAAATTTCAAGAGTCTCTTTAATTCATTATCTTTTGGGTTCTCATCTGAAGTGAGGAGTGAGGATAAATATACCAAAATATGGAAATTAGAATAAGATTTCTTTTTGATTTTAGTGTCTTAGACATCCAGTGAAGGTTAAAAAAAATCAAATCACTACTATACAATTGGTTATATTTTTAAGATCCGATATTGGAGTACACCTTTTGGTCTTGTATTTTTAGTGTTCATCTTAAAACGTTGATATCACAACGTTATGTGTTTATTTTTTTTCCTTTTTGATGACATTTTAGCCTGATCCATGGTCATACCAAATTATAAAATGTAGATAAGCTGGTTAATGAATATACTTATTACTTCTGGTTAGAATCTTTATGCGGATCTACTTATTGGGTTAAAAAGAGGAGAGATGATAGTCTAGATCGATCAAGAATTGAAGAAACAATGATATGTAATTGAAACACTGTAATAGTGAAAACGTAAAATTTCGCCATCTAAATAAATCATATCACATCTCCTCTGTGAGACTAAAGATCTGTTTTCACATCATAAATATAGCTAGTAATGTTTTTTTTTCATAATTCTTCTCAGCATAATTATAAAAAAAATAAGTGAAAGAAAGAAAGAAATTATAAGTTATTTGCAACATTAGAAAGGATGGTCACAAATACAGTTGTGATTTACAAATATGGTAAGTAACTAGGGATCATGTAAGTGTTGAGTTTTAGTTTCCTCGGTTCCCATAAAAAATAATGGATATAATATTGATCAATTTTAAATTTCGAGGACGAAATTTTTTTAAGAGGAGATGAATTGTAACATCCATTAATCAATAGACATAAATTATGTTTATATAATAATAATAATAACATAAGTACACTTACGCTTCAACTAAGGTATGAGAAATATGGGCCTAAGCTCTTGATTTGATAAGAATAGTATGTGGAAAAAAATATTATATGGATGAAAGAAGCATATAATATTATCCACTACGTTTCAGAACTTATGCATGTACTGTGTATTCGTCACTTCATATAAAATAAGTTGGGTATTGAACTATAGAAATAATAAATAATAAGATAATATCATGTAAAATTGATGAGATAATATCCACTTTCCTTCGTAAGATTAGGAGGTTGTGGTTCTGGAAACTTGTACAGGAAGGCGGTGGATTCTTATGATAATATTACAGCCACCTGTAAGCTAATATAAGAGCCATTTGTGATCTTCGTATCAATTTGAACTTGCATGGGTTCGAAGATCAGATCAAAGTCTTTGCTATTTATATAGGAATATGTGATACGAATAGGAGTTGTCTGTTGCAGAGCTTGTAGGGGAAGGTGTATCCGCGGGAGAGCTGCGAGGTTAGGCCAATTTATTTATTTTTATTTGTGATCATTTATTTAATTATAGATATCATAATTACATAAGAACGAGAATGGATCCATGTTATATTTAGACTCTATAAGTTTCTTTTCTTGCTCACCTTACATATTTTGATAAGAACATACAAAACCATATTATAAGCTTCTTCAGCATTATGTGTGTACATTCTGTATACCTTCACCTTTGAAAAAAAATGGAAGAAGCATCTCATAATCATTTCTTATATAATTAATAAAGAAACCAATATTCTCATCCAATCTAAAGGTCATAGATTCATCTGGAGGACAGTATCATAGAATCATTGTATACATATGATAGCTTCTGTCAGGGTTAAAGGTCAGCTTGTGATCACGGTTGCCAAGAATAATGTTCAACCGATAAGAAATGGACTAAAGAAAGAAAGATGTAAATTTAATTTCAAAAAATTGTCATGCATAACTAATAATATAGCTACAAATATAGTCAACAGTCCATGTAATACTAATAATGTACATGTACGTTGGCACTTCTACCAGCTGGTACTTCTATAATAAATATACAAATCATTAAAAATAAATAGATTAAAGGTAGTACACCCAAATGGAGCGTGCCATGAATGTTGTCTATGTATCAATACAACAGTTTAAGTATTAGAATTTTGATGTGGTTATGTACGATCGTCTTACGTAATATTTCTTCCAGGGGTCGATATCGTAACACCTTGATTTCATTCTTGGAGAGAAACAAACTATTTTTGAATCAAGTGAGAGATTAAAATGATATTATTAAATTGAATTGATAAGTAACAAGTAGACACTCTCATATGTCAGTTATTATTTGTAGGCTAAACACGGTTAGGTCATTAAATAAAACAGAATGTCTGAAAAAAAAATAAATCATCCCTAAAGACTTATTCTATCCGAAGCTATATGCATATATTTGGATCTTAAATTGAAGGGTTACATATACATGCATACACACCAACGTCGATCGTCGTTCATTATAGAAATTCACATTTTATTTGCTATTTTTTAGGACACGATTCTTCCTATTGACCACATATAGGCTAAGAGGCCCCCTTAAAGCTTTTAGGTGAGTGGTTCATAAGCTGAAGGCCTTATTATTATCTTTATTTCATGCAAATATTTTTATGATGCAAGATTTTAATATTTCATATAGTTATGCATTTCAAGTTTTTAAGTATACTTGAAGCTAAGATAAGCGAGTCTTATTTTCCTTTATGATTGTATGATCCACACATGATTATGGTTTAGTATGCAAGTTGTGTGATATACCGTGCAAAAGTTTCATACCTCATATGATTCTCGTTTAAGAAACTATGTCAAGTTATCCAAGTTCTATATGATTCTTATGTTGATTATGCTAGTTGTATGATTAGATGATCTTTAAGTAAGATGCACACTGTGTCCTACACTCTAGAAAAGTCATGAACAAGTAAGAGGACTTTGGGTCCGCATTCTGTATGCAATAGGCTTTGGGCCGTATGCAGGACGTTTATTGGCCTTTGGGGTCGTCTGCGCGTATGACAGTAAGATAAGGTCCTAGGTGGAGTTCGCTCTCCTAGGCTATAAGTAAGGCTAAGGTTCGCCTTAGCAGTAAGTGTTCATGAACTTATCAAGATATGTCGGGGTAGTGTTGCATCATTAAGTATGAAAAGGTAACCTATATGTTTATTTCCAAATAGCAACTATGGTTTCAGAACAAGTTTTGGTTATTGTTGCCCATTATTTTACTTGTAGTTAAGAAGCATCAAGCTCGGTTTTGATTTTAGAAATACTGTAAGGAAAATGTTTGTTTTCTTATTATACAATAATCGAGTTTAAGTTTACATTGTCCATTATTATTATTATTTTAGTTATGCTAGATAGGTAACTTTTTTTAATCATGTAGCTGGAAGTTTATGACCCATTTACTGGGTCTAGGCTCATGTCGATGAGTTTAGGCTCACCACTTCAAATCAATATTTTTCAGGTACCCTAAAGAAAGAAGATAATGTCCTAAGTAGACCAAGTCTGGAAGAGACATATAATGAGAGAGGTTGTGCCATCATAGTTCTTATTTATTTTATGATGTTTCCCGACCGTGATGTTTTCAAGCTAAGACTGATTTGGATTTTTTTTATTTTTGATTGGTTCATTCGATTTTAAATCATGTATGCCATAATATGTATTTTATTTTTATGTGTGGAGATGTACGTGATTACAGTGATAAATTTATTATGAGTTGCAGCATTTCAAAAGCTATTTTTCGTTATTGTTTATTATATTGTACTATACGTGAATAGTAAATTTGATAAGATAAGCATATGTTTTCAGTCACGCTCGTTTCGAAATTTAAGCGGGACGGGTCGTGACATGAGGTGCTGCAACTATGAGAGAACAACTTCACCGGCGAAGTACCTACAAAGCTCGAGAGTAATGGGAGGCTCCAGCTGCTTGATATCTCCTCAAACAAGCTCACGGGGCCTCTCCCGCCGGATCTATGTAAGGGAAACAAGCTCCAGACCTTGATAGCTCTAAGAAACTTCTTATTTGTACCCATACCGGAGTCCATTGGGGAGTGCTAGTCGCTCAACCACGTCTGAATGGGCGGGAACTACCTAAATTGATCAATACCGAGTGGCCTCTTTGGTCTACCCAACCTCGCATAGGTGGAACTCCAGGACAACCTCCTCAATGGTGGGTTCCCAGTGGGTCGTCGGAGCTTCCACCAATGCGCTTGGACAAATCATACAACAACCATCCTCAATGATGGTTTCCCAATGGATCTCCACCATGCAAAGCCTCACATCTGTGGATTTCTCATACAACAACCTCTCCAGTGTGGTTCCGACGATGGGACAGTTCGACTATCTCAACTCCACATCGTTCTTGGGGAACCCAAACCTCTACGACTCGTACCTCTCCTCTTGCTTGTCCGGTTCCACCTCTGGCGGTGGCCTGCAGGAGAAGACCCACGGGAAGGTCCCTCTCATGGCCTCCGTTAACATCCTCCTCGTCCTCAGACTACTCCTATGTTCCATCACCTTTCTGGTTGTTGCCATGTTCAAGGAACATGCTTTGAAGCATGGCGGTGGAGGCACACGGTCGTGGAAGCTCACCACATTCCACCGCATGCGAGTCTCGCAACCCTCATCTGGCTGGGGAGTGGGACGACGTCGTGCTCATCATGGACCAGATCAAACCCACGTGTGTCGATGCCTTCCTGTCCCTGGAGATCAACCCCTCCTCATGCTCCACCGTAGAGATCCTCAGCCTTCATCCCAAACATCCGTCATCATGTATCTGGAGAATAAGGGGAAGTAGATATCCATTGCCCGATTTCCCTTGGTTAAATTAACTCAATGTCAACTCAAGCAATTGACTCAAATATAAAAATGATGACAGGGTCTATGGGGTAAGACAGAGCAAGTTTACAGGGTCGATGGAGGAATTACAATGTTTCAAAGGTCCTAGAGGTAATTGACAAAGATTATAAGGTCTGTCGGGTAAAAATCTCTACTAAATAAGGTAATTTCTTAATTTTTTTCTATTTTTTATGGAGTTTCTTAATATAAACAGGGAATAAATGCAATGTTTTAAATTTTTAAATATAAGAAAATATTTTAAATGGTCTAGAAATTATATGTGATTAATGTACTCTTAGGTACTTAAAATAACTGTCCTACAAATTTTTGACGCGAAATGATATTTAATGTAAGAAATAAAATAAATAAAAATACAAGCACTGGAAAGGATTGAAATGTAAATATAATTAAATAAAAATGCAATCTAAAATAAAAATCCAAAATCCAAGGGCCTTTACGTAAGCCCCCCCCCCAATTTATCATACAATGATGGCATATGTATAAATACAATTTTAAAAAAGCAGTAGGACATACACGCAAAATATCCAAAAAGTTATGGAACTAATTTACAAATTTAATGGACTAAATAATAATAATAAACCACATGGGGTCCTTGCAAAAAGCACATTTCCTCACACACATATGCACGTGAGGTGACGTAGCGAGGGTCCGAAGTGTGATAAATGAAACCTCGGGGGTCTATTACAAATTTTTCAAAAATATTACAACAACAAATTAATGTTTCTGGACTTAAAATTAAAGATAAAGAGGTCAGAGGTATCTAGCAAAATTATCCCCTCTAGGTACTAGCGAACGGTGGATCTGCTTCCATTTCCTACGCGTCACGTGCACAACGGTCGATGATGCCTCAGAGATGGATGGCCCAGATTGGATCTCAACTGATGATCGGGCGATCGAGAATGGTTGGATCATATGATCGTGATCAAAAATAGAGGCCGAGGAAGATTGGATGGATGCTGCTCTTCACCAAGAACAAGGAAGAACAACAATGCATGAAAGCTTCGATCGAGTCCTCCTTCCTCCTCCAGCGGTCTCCGATGGGACTGCAAGTCTTAAAATGCTTACGATGCTACCCTCCAGATGCTGGATGCTTCAAAAGGGACCCCGGATCTCAAACGTGGTCCGATGAAGTCAATGAAGCTCCAGAGCTCCATGACACTTTGACTTGGACAAAATCGACCCAGGAGGGGTCCTTACCCTCTAGGACCTACACAGTTAGTCAAGGCACATAAAAATGAGGTCCAGAGGGCTTGTTTTGGGAGAAATGGGCAAAGATGGCGTAGGGGCGACGAGCTGTGGAGTTGGAAGCTCGATCTCCTGATCCAGAGAGTATCAGGATGAATGGAGATGTGTAGGGCGATATAGAAGCAATAGGGAGAGAAATGAAGGGGAATGGGGGTCGGAGAATGGTTGAATGACGGTGGAACAGTGGCCGGAGTTGAGATCCATTGAACTACGGATCTAATATTTAAGGCAAAATAAAGCCAGGCTAAGTGAAATCAATTGCTAACCTACTATAATCTAAGTTCTAGGAATAGAAAGAAGGTTAGGCTAGGTCTCTATCTCAAAAAATGAAGGATCCATAGTAGCTCCGCTGCTGGTGGGTCGGCGATGCTCGGATCACCGCATAGCGGTCTCTTCCTTCGCTTAGACGACTTGGTTGGCTTCCTATTGTGACTTTGACCGAGGCCTCTAATCGCTTCAGCAATTTGTCGATCGAGGAATAGATGCGACATGAAAGAATAAAGATCAAGGAATGGAAATGTTGCAAGGAGGCTCGAGGGAAAATCGAGGAAGTAGGAGGGTCGGCGGGTCAGACATGCATAGGTCGCATACCCATTGGGCCACAGTCCCCTACACGCCAAAATAGAAAATAAAAGAAGAAATAAATAGAAAAGAAATAGATTTTATTATATTTTAATAAACATAAAAAATATTTATTATTTTATGTAGTATTTTAATCTGATTTTTATTTATTTTTTAAGGTTATTTTTTGTATATTACTTTCTACAAGTATAAATACAAGTATATTTACCTATATATTACGTATTTTAATTTTATTTTCTATTTAGATTTTATTTTTTATCTGCGTAATTTATATATTTATAATATAATTAAACACGCATAAATATATTTTTATTGTATTTTTCTAAAGTAAAATATATACTTAATTAAATACGTATATTTATTATACATGTTTATGTATGTATGATTCGTCGATGTATTTTTGTTTACCTATTTCTTTTATTGAATTTTAATTATTTTATTTTATTTGTGTATATATATTTCATATATTATTTACAAAATTATAAAATATAAATAGTAAAAATTATAAAGAATAAATAAATTGATTATTTTATTCAGGTATAATGTACAATAGGGATCCAATACCTAACTTTTGCATCTTGACTCCAAAGTGAATGAAACCACTTCATTAAGTAGATAACTAAATTTTATATACAAGTAAAGATGAGTTTGGTCAATTTTGACACAGTATGGAGAAGATACATGTATGTGAACTTCGGATTTTGGCTTTTTATTCTGAGTGTCTAGGGCACATAATGCACTATTTTTACATGAAGGAAATTATATATTTTTCTATGTATTTTTATCTACAACTTTCATGTACAAAGTTTATTGATTTGAAATATAAATAATAAAGAATAAAATATGCCCCAAAATGAATTATTGGTGAATTAAAAATTGGAGTTTTTATTGTATTTTGGCCCTTTATCTCGTACTTTATTCCTTGTCAACCAGTCATCAGGATGCCTAGGTCTCGGGGTTTATAGTCATCCAATACCTATGGTATTTCATTTCTTTTTCTTTTTCTTTTCTTTATTCTTTTATTTTGGCTTTAAATAATATATTTTATACATGTTCACAATGTACATAAGAGAGATTATTTTGTACAAAATAATGCTATGTACATTCATTTAGCTAGAGTTTTAAAGGCCAAATGAAAGAATAAATGATGAAATGGAGATTCATTAGTACCAATCAAGGAAGTTATCTGAATTATAATTTAGGGATTTGTACACACACAACCCTGAGTAATTCTGCAATTACAATCTTAACCGTGTTTAATCATGAATTACAAGAGAAACCCCAGATAATCACTCCGTCTCACACTCATAACCCTCTGTTAGTTTAATATGTTAACAACCTATGATCTAATGATTATGATTATTCAAAATAAAAAATGAAAGGAAAAAAATAAATGACATAATGGAGGCATGCTTGTAGGTGGATGCGGTTGACACTGGAAGGGCATCTTCATTGCAGGTTGGTGGAGGGAGTCGGAAGGCGGGCCGAGGGGGGCTTCGAGCTCTGTCAACGGGCGAGAGAGGAGAAGTTCAGGGGGGGGGGGGTCGAGCTTCTTTACCATGCTCTTGCTGTGGTTTTGGGGAGACTTCGAGCTTCGACTTGACGGGGGGAGGAGGGGATGAGTGCCTTCGGTTGGGCAGGCATGACGGGGGGCCTCGAGCTTCGGTGATGCACGTGGCAGGAGCTTCAAGCAAGGGAGGAGCATGTGAGACCCGGGGGAAGGGGGGGCTTTGGGAGAGCCGCTCAGTGTTGGCTCGGTAGGAGGTGCTGCTCAGGGAGGGGGGATGTTCAGGTTGGGCGGGGGCGCGTGGGGAGGCTTCGGCAAGAGCTGGTACTCGATCGGGCGAGGGCGTGCGAGGAGGCTTCGGTAGTTGTTGTTGCTCGTCCAAGGGGGTGCATGAGGGGGGGGGGGGGGTAGGGAGACTTCGGGAGAACTGGGGGGATTTGAAGCGAGGGAGGGGACGTTCAGATTCGGGGAGAGATGATGCTCGATGCCCGCTGCAGTGGATTGATGGACGAGCTACTACTGGGGGGATTCGAGTAGAGGATCGGCAACGAGCTTATCGGCAGCGGGTTGCTTAGGCTTCAAGCAGGCTTCCACCGGGGAAGAGAGGATGGCATGTTTTGTAAATACGAATGAGCTTTAGGGACAGTGCAGTCTTTTTCAACGGAAACCATCAAATATACGGGAGTCCCAAACAGAATATAACACGGGGTTATATCATGTAAGAGTTAAGCACTACTTAGGGTTTTTTATGTAATTTATGATTATGTAGGGTTATGATTGTAATTGCGGATTGCTTAGGGTTATATGTGTAAATATACCTTTACTTTAATATTTATCGATCACATCAACAAATACAATATGCTTTCTTAAAGGTAATTTTCATGGGTTTCTAACAAGACTAAAATCACTTAATTTGGATAACAAATGCTCAAGTTATTCAATGTTTATTCCAGAGACATAAATAAAAATAAAATTTAATTAAAATACATAAAACATCACAATTCAGTCCAAAATGGATTAAATAATAATAAAATAAAGTCACATGGGCTTATCTGCAAGAGTTCAGATGTGCGAGGCATATTTGCAAGTATACAAACCTGATGGGTTTATGATGCAAAAATCTCCATACGTACTGAGGTACATGTGACGACTAGGCTTGGGACATGACGCAGCTTGGGCCATGTGGCTCTTTGTTATGCCTCAGATGAGGCTAGGATTTACCGAGGCATTGAAGGTCAGAGCGAGGTGCAGAGAGGCTCTGGATCGTAGGATCAAGACAAGTGAGACTTGATCCAACGGTACTTGTACATCATAGAGTGGTGTCTCCTTCGTTGGCAGTGACGCAAGGGCTACGTTTCAGCATGGCTCCTTCTCTACCTCTATCATCCTTGGAGCTATATGAAGGTCGGGAAAGCTTCCTAGAGGGTCCACGAATGCGGTGGAGTGTTTGAGAAGACTTTGGGACGTCTGAATCAATGAGACTACACCCGCTCGTTAGAGACGAAACATAAGATCAATGTTGAAAAATCTGACCATTAGAAAAATATTTGACATACAAGTGATAGCATGTGTATCCGAGGCCTTGGAGAGGAGTTTGGGGTTGGAATGGGGGAAAATGCAGGGCCGTCGGAAGTTGAGAGAATGAAGCTCTGCATGGGTTATTCACCTTTGCTATGTGAAGGAATGGAACGAATCGGAGAGGCTCTAGATAAGAAGAAGGTGTAATCAAAATAGTGTGCAGAAACGGGGGGTGTTTATTGGTGATCTGGAGATGATCAAATCGATGGGAGGATATATGTGCACATGTAATAAAATATGAGAAAAGTTAAAGGGGGAGAACTAAGATCTATGTGGAGAATGGAGAGGGAAATTAAGGATGAATGGAGGCCCTGAAGCTTTGGAGCTCCAGTTCATCGCTCGACAATTCAGCAAGGAGTGGAGCTTGAGCAACACCTGAAATGTGGGATGTGACACGACCAAGGGGAACTAGAGAAGACCTATGTCTTCGCTTGACTTTTTCTCTCTCTCTCTCTCACTATTATTGGAATAGGAAGAAGCTCCTAGGATTCTCACATACGGGTGGATCGGGTGAAAAGTGCTCCTAGACGGGGTTTCTTTCAACTACAAGTGGTTGAACCATGTGATTTTAATCACCAAAGGAGAGCTCACATGATGAGGAGATTGGAAATGGTGTAATAAAATGAGAGAGGGTTGAACGAGGAATAAGAGGGTGCTGAACTCATGGCATGAAGCCATGTGGGATCGATGGAGAAAATGGGGAGAAAACTGACCGATGAACAAACGTGTCACTTGGTTGGGTAATGATCGGAGATTAAAGACAACCGGGTATCGTTGGATCTAAAGATCCAATAGCCCTGATTAGGGCACATTGGAGTGATAGGAATCGATTGATCAAATGATCAATTGGTCTAGATAGGAGCGAGATGGAGTGGATTAGAGTCGTCTGATAAAAAGATCGAATAGCCCAAATGAGGGGCGTTCTGATATGAAGGGTCAGATACATGGAAGACTAAGATTGGGCAATATGGTCCAATCAGGAAATAAATAAATAATAAACAATGTAAAATCAACATAAAATAACAAATGGAGTCAAAATAAAAATGTCGTATATGAAGGTCGTGATTTTTTTAAGATCTACAACATTCATTTAGACTACAAAAATAAAAATACATCATATATATATATGCTTATTTTTAGAAGTATTTTGTAAATATAAAAATCTTTATTTTATTTGTCTTGTTATTTTTTATATTTTTGCATAGCAAATAATCTACCATATATTACATACAATGTTAACCTAATTTTATGGGATTTTTTTATAAAAAGGAAAACATGTAAAATGAAGAAATTCATAAACATATATGTATATAGTAATTGATGATTTTATTTATTCACAATAATTAGCATTAATTATTTACAAGATATCAAATATTAATTGTGATTAAATAATGGTTGAGTTAATTGAGTAATTCAATATAGAGGGCCGATCCTGAGAATACGATGATGAATTTGAGATTCATCAACCCTATAACGGAGATGAGAACTCGAGATTCAAGTCTTGGTTCAGGGGTTAACTTGAATATGAAGGTGGGAGAGATGGCTCTGTTTATATGAAAGATTGAGCTTGACTGTGTTGAGATTTATCATATGAAGACTGATTGGTTGGATACTAGTGGAGAGCATTGCTGATGTGGTTAATCTCCCTCATGCATTATGATTGGCCGAGAGTTGTTGGCATGGATTGTTGAGATACCTGATCCACCTCCTACATCTTGATTGCCTGAGAGTTGTTGGGATGGATCGTTGAAATGCATGATCCGCCTCCTACATCCTAATTGTATGAGAGTTGATGGTGGGGATTGCTGAGTACAATTGGTATTCTTTTGTTGCAGTGTAAAAGAAGCACTAGGCCACCACATATTGTATTCCAAAATCATTGAAGCAATAATAGAAAGATTCTGGCAAAAGAAAGTGGAGTAGGCACATTTCCTAACCACTAAAATCCTCATCTTGTGCAGTTTTGTGTGCTTTCTTCTCTGATCGTGGTTCTATTGTTGTTGTGCTTGATTGGATCTGTCCACAACAACTAGTATCATAGAAAGGTTTGGAGATCAACCTCTATACATATGACAAAAGAATTGAAGGTCAAGATCGTGAAGTTTCGTGGATCAAACTTCTCATTCTGTAAGATGCAGATCAAAGATGTTCTATACCAGAAGGATCTCTATCCTTCGATTGAAGGGAAGAAGCCCGAAGCCATGAAGAATGAGTAGTGGAATGTCCTGTACCGAAAGGCTCTAGGAATAGTAAGGCTTAGCCTTGCTCAATTAGTGGCTTCAAATATTGCAAAGAAGAAGATGATGGTGAGTGTTTTCAAAGCCCTTGAAAAGATGTACGAGAAGCCATCCCATCAAGTAAGGTGTATCAATGAAGAGGCTTTTCAATTTAAAGATGAGTGAGATCCCCATAGCGGCTTCACACTTGAACAATCTAAACAGTATCATCAACTAGTTGGAGTATGTGAAGATCATGTTTGATGATGAGGTAAAAGCCCTTCTACTTTTTTTAATTTACTTGATATTTGGAATGCATTAGTTGTAGAGGTTAGCAACCCCCCTAGTTCCGTGAAGTTGAAGCTGGAGGATGTTGCTGGTCTTCTTCTTAGAGAAGAGACACGACGGAAGATGTGTAGAGAAGAACACTCATCAAGTCTACCTTAAATATAGACAAAAGAGGCATGAAGAGCTATAGGAATCAAAAGCATTCCAGTGGAATGTTAGCAAGAGGAAGATCCAAATCAAGAGATCTGAATATGCCGACTGCTAGAATTGCAATTAAAAAGGGAATTACAAGAAATAATGCAAGTCCCCAAGAAAGCAAAAAGGAGAAAATGATAATGGTAATAATATTATAAACTTTACCGATGATGAGGATAATGATTCCTGAATATGTATTGTAGATGCTCTAAGTGAATCCTATATTGTCGACTCGTGTGCTTCATTTCATACAACCCCACAAAAGGATATCCTCCAAAAACTTTTGAAAGGTAATTTTGGAAAGATGTTCGTAGGAGATGATGAATGTTGTAGCATAATAGTAAAGGGAGACATTGAAATTTCCCAACCCAATGATGGATTCTTGAGATTGAAGAATGTTAGACACACACCCAGTCTAACAAGGAATCTCATATTTGTTGGACAACAATCAGAAAGTGGCTTGGTGACATCACTTGATTCAGATTCATGGAAGATGTCTAAGGGATCATTGATCCTTGCTCAAGGTAGGAAAGAAGGAACCACATATATTGAATTAAGCTCATATGACAGGATAAATGTTGTATCTTATGGGTGTGATGCTAACACTTAGAATAAACGACTTGGTCACATGAGCAAAAAGGGAGTGAAGATCATGCAGAAGAAGGGAAATATGTTAGGATTGCAGATTGTTGATTTATACATATGTGAAGATTGTATCTTGGGAAAGCATAAGAAAGTTAGTTTAAGAAAGTTAATTTCATGAAAACTGTAAGAATACGAAAGATTGAAAGACTAGAGCTGGTTCATACAAACGTATGAGGGCAAGGGCGGAACTAGTATATATTATGGGGGGGACATGCCCCCCTCTGATTATTATATGTCACTTGTACAATGTATTAAGTTTTTAATACAACACCTCCTTAATTGTATTATAATTAATGCTGTTGAAAAAGTTGTAGAATTAATAAATGTTCAAGTGGTAGAGTGGCATGGTTTTTGTTTTGAAGACCATGGTTTGAATCTTATCCCTATCAATTTTACTTTCTTTTATATGTTTATCCAATCACTTCCAAGGTATCAAAATAATTTGATATGAAATTGTATTCGAGTTTATTTATCTCTCCCTTTATTTTTAGTATTCTTTGTAAATAAAATAAAATTTATTGTTTCCTTTTAACCATGAATTTTTTTTTCAAAATTTCACTTGATAATTTAGTCTTTTTAGGATGGATTTAGAGAGGTTTAAATTATTGTATTTATCCAATTTTAAAAATCGCCACTAAAAATACCAATCTATTTGAAATTCTAACATTAATAATAACTTTAAATTCTACGTTCATCAAGATTGAAAGAGGTTCATTTTAAAAATATTAATTCTATTTAAAAATATCATTCGAAAATACATAGATTTTTCCTTTTTTGAGCATACACAATAGTTGTATACTCGGCCCCTCCTTGATGAAAATATTGTATCCGCCCCTGTATAAGGGCTATCTCAGGTACCATCCCTTGGTAGATCTCATTATTTTATTACTTTCATTGATGATGAAACTAGAAAATTATGGGTTTATTTTATCAAACATAAATCTAATGTGTTTAAGACCTTCAAGATGTGGAAGGCCTTAGTTGAGAATGAGACATGTTTAAAGTCGAAATGTCTTAAGTCAGACTATGGTGAAGAATACTGCAGTGAAGAGTTTGTTTCCCATTGCGCCGAGAACAAGATCGGGAGATTGAAAACTATCCTAAGAAATCCCAAACAAAGTGGTGTTTTTGAATGCACGAACGAGACTCTTCTATAGCATGCGAGAAGCATGAGGATACAAGCAGGCCAACTCAATCGACATTGGGTTGATATAGTGAATGCAACATCATACTTAATTAATTGAGGTCCATTTGCTGCATTAGATGGGTATCCTCCAGAAGAAGCAAGGACATGAAAGGATATAACACTTTCTTATTTATGTATTTTTGGATCCACAACTTATGTTCACATTGAGCAGGAAAACTGTGAACCCCCGAGGATCCGGGTACCCGTTTACGACATTTTCACAGCATTTCATTTGCTAGAGATCGCACAAGTTACAGAAAAGCAGGAAAATTTTTCGCGCTGAAGCTACATATGACATTCACATCCACAACCACAAAGCTAATAGAGACAAATGTCACCAAAATTTTATTCCATTAACTTTCATTTAATTTACAATATGTATAGTGTCTGGTAATACGTACAATATCCTAAAAAATCTGACTGAACAGAAGAGAAGTATAATACATTATCAACCGAATCAAAAATTGAAACAAAATAAATCATACCTTCTAGTATATACCATGTCTCCTGGAAGTATCAATAGCTACTGAACAACAGGCTGTTTGCCTGCCAAAACATGTTAGGAAGAAAAGGCGTCAGCGGACGCTGGTACCTCTCAAAAATTTATAAAAAAATAACAGGCATTTATTATGATCAAAAGCAAGCAAGTAGAAAGGTGGAACAAGTACAATTTACATCTACTTGCTCAAGTAAAAAAATGGTTTTCAAGTTGTGTGCAAGCATCTCTAATTATTTCCCTTTAACCCAACACTTCCCATATATGACATATTTATATTATAAATATATATTCATACATGTATGAGTGTAAGTAATATGTCATCCCCCAAAGGTTGGATCTAATTAGGTACTTTTCCTCTCCACTCCTCCTTGTTGCCATGCATGTCTATTACACTTCTCTTTTCTTGACTATTGTGCAAATTGCACACAAATTGAAAATCCAGAATTTCAATCCCTAAATTTTTTATACATAAGGGGTTTGCATGGGTTTTATTTTTTTATCTCTGGATGAGCTCTTGAAATTTCAAAATTTAGAAAATAATATTTGGGTATAAATTGGCATGTGTTTTCTTCTTATTTGAAATGAAAGGGTTAAATTCCAAGTTGAATTATAGATACAGTATTGATTGTACTGTTTCTGAATTAAAGAATAAATTTAAAATTTGAGACATGTATTGTGTCATATGTACTGCATATGTTGTAAAATATGAATTATGAGTACTGAATTTCGTAAGTTATATATAAATATAGATATATATACCATATGACAAGAAACTCTGCTACTATTTAACAAATCGTATGTATGACTGGTATAGAAATAAGACATATAATTCACTCATATTCACAAGTATGTTACCCATCATATTTTGGTTTTGAGGACTGTTTGTCTCAGCATTTAAGTTAGTGTACGTGAGCTGAGTACATACATACATATTCATTTGACTTATAATTGTATACGAATAGAAGTTTTCATGATCCAGGTTTCTTTTAATAAATATTATTACAGTTATTCAACCCCCGAGGATCCGGGTGTTACAAAAACAGAGGAAAACTTGACCCCAAAGCAAGGAAGTGCATTTTTGTTGGATGTGGTATAAATAAATATAGATTGTGGGATTCGAAGAATAAGAAGACAATTAGAAGCATTTATACCACATTCAATAAGTCTTCCTTATACAATGATGACTTGATAAAAGGAAAGATATTGTAGAATCAAATTGTATGGAGTTTGATGAAACTCATGAATAAAGCACATCTTAGCCAAATGATGAGACTGTGCAACCCATCTCACAAAATAATCCATAAAATCCGGTGATACAAAAATCTTCCAAAATCAATAAACCTAATACAAGGTATCCATCTTCCTTAAATTAATTATTACTGATTAATAATGGTGAGCCCCAAAGCTTTGATGAATCTTTACAAGGAGAGACATGGAAGTAGTAAGAGTTAGCCATGGATGATGAGATGGACTCTCTCACAAGAAACAAGATGTGGGATTAGTCTCAATACCAGAGGGAAAGAAGGCTCTTCAAAACAAGTGGGTGTACATGGTAAAGGAGGAATTTGATGGTTCCATTAAATGCAAGGCTCGAGTGGTGGCAAAGGGCTTTCAGTAGAAAGCAAGAGTCGATTTCATAGTGATATTTGCACCTATTGCAAAGTTCTCACCCATAAGAGCGGTATTGAGCATTGTTACATCAGAGAACATACATTTGGAGTAGTTAGATGTTAAGACAACATTTATCCATAGAGATCTTGATGAGAACATCTAGATGGAACAAAAAGGGCTATGCAGCTACTAGAAAAGAAGACATGGTATGCAAGCTCATAAAAATATTTTATAGATTAAAATAGGCTCCAAGATATTGGTATAAAAAGTTTGATGAGTTCATGACAAATATAAGATTAATCAAGTGTCATGTTGACCATTTTTGCTACTTCAAGAAGCTTGCTATGTCTTACATCATCCTATTGTCATACATAAACGACATGCTTGTTGCATGCTCCAGCAAGTAAGAGATAACGAATCTCAAGGCAATGTTGTCCAAGGAGTTTGAGATGAATGATCTACGTCCTACAAAGAAAATCTTTGGAATGTAGATTAGTAGAGACATGAAGAACAAGAAGATAGGATTGTCTCAGTCAGAGTAAACTAGGAAGGTATTTGAGGTGTTTAATGTGAAAAATGTAAAATATACTCAAAATACCTTTATGGATCCACTTCAAACTTTCAAAGGAGAAAGAACCTACTATAAAGGAGAAGCATGAGTACATGTCTAAAGTACCCTACCAATCTATTGTTGGTAGTTTTATGTACGCAATGGTTTCCACAAGACCAAACATTTCCATGTAGTGCGAATTGTGAGCAGATTCATGGTGAATCCTATCAATGAACATTGGGAAGATGTGAAGTGGATTCTATAATATCTGAGAAGTATATATAACATGGAATTATGTTACGGAATCACCGACATTTCCATTCGAGGTTTTGTGGACTTTGATTTTACAGGAGATACCGAAGGAATGAAAATCACAACATGGTATGTCATTACCTTGGGGAGTGGAGCCATGAGTTGGATCTCTATACTCCAAAAGACAGTGACCATGTCAACCAGAAAAGCAAAATTTGTGGCAGCAATGAGAAGCTTGCAAGAAAATGATACGGATGAAGGGTCAGATAAAAGAACTCAATAAAGAAAGTGAAGATTATCAATTATTCAGTGAGATTTAGTGAAATTCATCTTGCAAAAAATTATATCTTTCACTTGAGGACTAAGCACATTAATGTGAAGTACCAATTCATCCGGATGTACTAAAAGATGAACAATTTGAGTTGAAGAAGATTTACACATTAAAAAAATCATATTGATATGTTCACAAAGTTCATGATGTGGAGAAGCTGAAGAATTGTTCAGCTTTTATTGGTCTTCAAGCATAGAAAGCAAGGGAAAGCTCACACCAGGACTATTGAAATTGTGACATGTACCACACATCAACCTTCAAGTTGGAGATTTTTGAGATTCATCCTATAAAGACTGGTCGGCTATACAATAGTGGAGAATATTGCTGATGTTGCTGATCTCCCTCCTGCCTTCTGATTGACTGAGAGTTATTGGGATGGATTGCTGAGATGCCTGATTTGCCTCCTGCATCTTGATTGGCTGAGAGTTGGTGGTGGGAATTGCTAAATACAATTGGTATTCTTTTGTATAGTATAAAAGGGGTCATGGGACACCACATATTGTATCTAAAAATCATTCAATTAATAATAGAGAGAGTCTGGTGTTAGCAAATTAATAGACTAGGGACATTGTCAAACCACTATAAATCATCATCTTGTGCGATTGTGCGTGCTTTCTTCTCCGATAGTGGTTCTATTTGTGTGGTGCTTGATCGGATTCGTCACTAATAGGATGGTGGTAACATATCATGTTAGAAGAAAAAGAAGGTAGAGCAGATCGAGGCGTGAGGATCGATGGAGAACGATCGAGGGGATTGGGTCGTATTCAGATGAAAGTAGGAAGTGGTTCGAAGGAGATTGGAGAAGGTGCAACATATGAATAAATGAAGGAAAATAAGAGATAAACGAGGAAGGAGGAGATGAAGAAAATAGTAAAGGAAAATAAGAGCATAGAGTTTACCTTATTGTAGTTGTATTTGTTTCATGGGGGAAGATGGCAGTGCTCATCGGAGATCAATTGAGGTTGTCATCTTAAGCGGTGGATGAAGAGCATGATTCTTAGCAGTTTCCATCAAGGTGTTGCATCAAGGAACAAATCCGTTCCTTGGATCATGCTTAGTGAGTTCTGATCACCATTGTAGCCTAAACATACGTGGGAGTGTTGTCATTGGAGGTGCAACTGGAAGGTGATGATGTAGCCCCTCATGATGTGATGATTAAGGGAGAATAAAGGGCAATGAGATCTTTTGATGGGAGTCATCGACACGAAATACGATGAAAAGTGACATGGGATGGGGGTTGAGGTTTGGAAATGGATTTGGGTTCGGTTGGCCTAAATTGTGGTTTGAAGTGGAATGAAGGAGGCCTCACGATGTTGATTTGATAGAGATCGTGTGTTCGATTATGGAGTCATGTGAGTCACAGTAGAGATATGTGAGGTAGTTAGTTAAAGAAGTTGACAGTAGAGATATGTGGCAATGATTGATCGAAGGGAGTGAAGATGTCTTATATATTCAATGGGGTTCAATAAAGCATGTGTGAGGTGGGAAAGATGAAATGGGAGGTCCAATTATTGGATGTCGTGTGGCCTTAAACAAGGGATTTCAAAAAGAGAGAGAAATTGAGGAATTTAATAAAAATAAAAATAAAAACCAACTTAACAAAAACTGGTAAATACGAAAAGATCTACATATTTCATAAGATCTCAAAATCAAAATAATTGATACGCGCAAGTAGGAATTTTATGGATATTTTATAGGTATAAAACACATGATTTTTGTTACTTTATATTTTTACTCAATAATATATCATAAGCTAGTTTAATAAAGTACTATAAATATATTTACAAAAAAATCTATTTTTGGATATTTAACAATTAGCAAAAAAACATGAAATAAATTAAAGAGGTCTTTTTTATGAGTATATGAAGTATATACAAGGTTACTTCAAAATTTCTTGTCTACGTCTTTTAGATTTTTTAGATTTTGAATTTAATGTAATTAGTAAGTATATATAATAATGAAAACAAATGAAAACAAAAAGGAATTAAGAGGAGTTCTATATGTATATAAAACGATAAGCTAAAGTTAGTATATAGTGTACAATATATAATATGAACCCGAAACCAAAGTCTCACAAATGTACTTTGATTCCTTTGAATTTGATTTTATATAAATAATTTGATGTTCGCTAATTCATAGATATGGATAGTTCCACATGAGACTATATGGAGAAGAAATTCATATTTATGGCTTTTAGTTTACTAAACTAGGGTTTGGGTTTGTTTGCAAAAATGTAGGTTACTATGTTTTAGTATTTTTCGTTTATTAATGTTAGTTATGTGTACACAATGAAGTTAATTTCTTGCCATTTGGAGTTAGCATTAAACTTTTCAAAACCTGGAAGTTTTCGTATATATGTAATTGAATGTATACATGGTTTTAGTTCCTTATTTTTTGGATTTAGTCTAATTTATTCTACGGATTTTAATCACAATATATTTATCCATAATTAGTTCATTTTTATTGCTAAATGTGTTGTGTTTATTCTTGTTTTTTGATTGTAATTACTATTTTTATTTTCAAGCCAAAGTTCGAGTCTTAAGTAGATGAATCACATAATCATCATTGCCTTTATCAAATTTATTTGGATATTTCTCCGATTATCATCGTCATGTCCACACATTCCCTACTTATATGCATAATGACTTTGTCTTTCCAGTGTTATGCCATCTATTCATATCATCGTGACTTTCTTTACAATAAGACCCGCATTGAAATTGCACTATGGGTTCCCTTAAGTCCATATTGTTATAGATGTCTTTTAGTTTTGGCACTCGCTTCTCATTTATCTGTATTACATATGGGATAGAATAAAACCCTCGTAAACACAGAACTATTATCGTGAATACTACAGTTCAATTTGTTCCTCGATGTCATAATTAAGGCGTGACAAAATTGTGCATGCAATATGTTGTGTGACGTTCTGGGCTTAGGTCCCTCGCCCGTTATCGAGGAAAACCGGCCCTGATAACTTGTTGGGTTTGGATCCATATAGATCCGCTGACAACCATCCAAAATGCTTAAACCCAAGTTATCAAGTAGTAATCCCCACCACTTATAACCCACTCTCAGACTTTGTAGGTTTTATATGTGGGTCTATCTTTTGGGGTATGGGTGTTACAACCTCCCCTTATTCACAACGTCCTCTTTATGACACGGTCCATCACTTATTCCCAGTGATAGTGGCGGTTGAACGCTCCGGGTAGCAATTTCCTCCTATCTCTTTGTAGGGGTGGCTCCGCCTCGCGGGTATCTATTTCCACTATCAGAGGGAAATTGGCTCTGATACCATTTGTAATGTCCCGGGTTTAGATCCCCGGCCCGTTATCGAGGAAAACTGACCTTGACAACTTGTTGGGTTCAGACCTAATTGGACTCGTTGACAACCACTCAAAATGCTTAAGTTCAAGTTGTCAAGTAGTAATCTCCATCATTTATAATACACTCTCACACTTTGTGAGTTTAGATGTGGGAATATGTTTGGAGGTATGGGTGTTACAACCTCTCCCACTTATATTTGCAACATTCTCGTTGCAACGTGGTCCATCACTTATTCCCAGTGATAGTGGTGGTTGCATGCTCTGGGTAGCCATTTCCTCATATATTTTTATAGGGGTGACTTCACTTCTCGGGTAGACCTTTCCATTATCAGAAGGAACATGGTTCTGATACCATTTGTAACGTCACTAACTTAGGTCCCCGACTTGTTATCGAGGAAAACTGGTCCTGACAACTTGTGTTTGGGCTCATATGGATCCATTGACAACCGCCCAAAATGCTTAAACTCAAGTTATCAAGTAGTAGTCCCAACTATTTATAACCCACTCTCAGACTTTGTAAGTTTTATATATGGGACTATCTTTTGGGGTATGGGTGTTACAACATTGTTATAACACCCATACCCCCAAATATAGTACAACATCTAAAACTCACAAAGTATGAGTGTAGTTTATAAGTGATGGGTATTACTACTTGTCAACTTGGACTTAAGCATTTTGGGTGGTTGCTAACGGTTTCATTTGAGCCTGAACCCAACAAGTTGTCAGGGCCAGTTTTCCTCAATAATGGACCAGGGACCTAGGTCCAGGACGTTACAAATGGTATCAGAGCCATGTTCCCTCTGATAATGGAAAGGGCTACTGAGAGGTGGAGCCGCCCCTACAAAGAGGTTGGAGGAAAATGCTACCCAGAGCATGCAACCGCCACTGTTAATGGGAATAAGTGATGGGCCATGTTGCAACGAGGACGTTGCGGATATAAGTCGGGGAGGTTATAACACCCATACCCCTAAATATAGTACCACATTTAAAACTCACAAAGTATGGGTGTGGTTTATAAGTGATGTGGATTGCTACTTGTGAACTTGGGCTTAAACATTTTGGTCGGTTGCCAACGAGTCCATTTGGGCCTGAACCCAACAAGTTGTCATGGCCAGTTTTCCTCGATAACGGATGGGGGCCCTAAGCCCGGGACATTATAAATGGTACCAAAGCCATGTTCCCTCTGATAGTGGAAATGACTACCCAAGATGTGGAGCAGTCCCTACAAAGAGGTTGGAGGAAAAGGCTACTCGGAGTGTGTAGCTGCCACTGTCAATAGGAATAAGTGATGGGTCATGTCGCATCGAGGGTGTTGCGAATATAAGTCAGGGAGGTTATACCAAACATACCCCCAAATATAGTACCACATCTAAAACTCACAAAGTGTGGGTGTGGTTTATAAGTGATGGGGATTACTACTTGTCAACTTGAACTTAAACATTTTGGGTGGTTGCCAATAGATCCATTTAGGCCTGAACCGAACAAGTTGTCAGGGTCAGTTTTCCTCGATAACGGACCGAGGACCTAAGCCTGGGAACTCTATAAAATTTCCATATATGAAAAGTGTAAGAAATATCACATATCAATGTATTATTTTTACCTACCATCTCAATCTAAAATGTGTTACCCCGTTTTCTTGTAAAGAGCTTATTAAGTAAAGAGGGTCACCTCTTATACGATTGATGAGATAGTTGTTTCTTCGATCCATCCATCCATATAATCATCTTATAAAGAGTGTCTTTTATGAAACACACTCATTTATTTTTGGTCGTCAACACTCCATCATGATTTTCATGATGATAGATGATACAATTGTCTATATCTTCAAATAAATGTTGTAATTGGTAGGTTTCTAGTATCTTCGAAAATATTACAGTGACTCAAAATACCAATAGTTGAATACCTAAAGTGATACCCCCATCAAGTGATATATCTCACTATTACTTAGGACAATTATAGGTATCATTCCACTCTAGTGCATTCTCCTCCCATGCTTTCAATTTGTTCATGTATATGTTTCGTTTAGATTGAGAAAAAATGGTATCATTGCTTGTCGCCACTCTCATCGTCATCTGATTTTCATACACAGTTATTAGCCACTTGATGCATGAAAAATGTTAACCTAGTAGGATGGTTGAAACTAAATTTTAGGGAGACATCTTGAAAACCAGTAGCACCAACAAAAACATGCATACATGGGCTCTTATGATCTCCAACATTATGAATACGAATACTTACTAAAAATCATGACCAATTTACTTTATCCTCCTTATTGACCAATGAAAAAGTAACTGGGAAAATAAGATTAGCTTCAACACTTCATAAGCTATAATCACCTTTCATACATGCATATCCCACCAATATTGATAATAGATCCGCATGTCTAAAAGCATTTGTTCACATTCATAGGCAAAAATGTTCTCTCTAAAGGTTATCTAGAATTTTTATAAAGTCTTTGCATTTGTCATAATTTTTTGGAATAGAAATTTTCGATATTTAAATAGATTTGGTTGTCGTTGTATGATACATCATAATTGTCATACACGATTTCTACACCTTTATGTCAAGCATCGCATACTCTTCAATTATTGACATGGTATATTTATAATCATTAGGAATGACAGTTTGCATTGATTCAAACTCCAAGATTTAAGGATACAGTCATGGTGTGGATGATCTTGATTTGAAAATTGATCTAAGCATGTAGTGTACCAACATTGGGTGTCACAAATTATTTGTCAATTAAGATGACTATGCATTACGCATTTATAATCATTTTCTTTCTCGATGCAATAAAATAACTCAAAAATTCTTCTAAAAATCACTTACTAAAAAATATAATGATATTTAACAATTAACATCTTCAGTGAATACAATAATTTTGTCATTGATTTAAAGCCATGCTAATTTTCAATTCATTTGACAAGCTAAAGACAAAACCAGAATCCCGAATATCCTCCTAAATTATATATCGCCATCTCCACCTCATCTAAGTGATACCGTGGGCTCAATATGAGTTTTAATTGGATGAGGCAAACTATAATCCATCTCATCATCTATATTCCACCTCATGTACCCCAAAATTCAATCGTTTTGGATTAGACTCCGCATTCTTCTTTTTTTACATCAAAATTAAGTGACATAAATGATGGTGCATTTGTCTTGAGTTATATGGAAATCTTTCCTAGTTGGACATAAAATATCGATCGACAAGGGGGTCCCATCATTTTAGCATATCTTATCATGCCTTCGATGTGATTATCATATTCCATAGTGGACAAATGTCACGTTCCTGAGTTATTAAACGTCCTTTAAAATGCTTAACGTGGACTATTTTAAAGGTCAAATTGAAATTATGTTATAATGTTGTGAAAGAATACATCAAATGTTATTCTTGAATTTATCTAGATTGATTTCATACGACCACCTTCTTGACTTATACTCTTTTGGAATTGCAAAATATATCAAATCATGGAGGAAATTTGATATTGTGATCAATGGAAGAAGAATGATAACAGGGTTAGGAGTTTCACATTGACTCGAATGGAATTGAAACTAATTTGGATCTTCGAGACCTATAAATCAACCTACAAACTCTGAACTGCGGTTAAGGACAAAATATCACAATCACTCCAAATCGGAAGTGAGTGTCTACATTTTTCTATACAAATACAACTCGTGTAGAATGAAGGAATCTGAGAGCATACTTGAATACACGAGTAAATGATTATGACGGCCAAGGACATAGTCGTCACTGATTGTGTGATTCCGAAAAGGTTTCAAATAATGACCATCCTACGAAGTATCCTATCATCTTTCAACATGGTTGTCACATCTCTGAGGATGAACGACAACATCAAGAGTGTGACGGACCTACATGTGCAACTGGTAATTGAGAAGGACATGAAGTAAATATTGAAAGTCAAGATCTTTGAGGTCAAGGAGAAAGAATAAGAAGCAAATGTGGTCCACACGAAGAGAAGACTAGAATCCTCCAAGGCAAATTTTAAGGGAAAAGGTATCTCCCCTTTATCGGATCTTGTTACCTAGCAATAACTTTATCCGATAATAATAACAACTTTTAACATTTAGAAATAGACTGCAATAATATATCTATATATAAGGCATCTCATAGTTTTCCATTCACGAAATAAAGTTACATAGCAAGTTGTATCACTATATACTTTCACATGTACATCAAACTTGAAGAAAAGGACACAAAAGAACTATTAAATACCTTAGAATAGAAACGTCTACTATTGGATGATTGGTTGACTAGTTGCCTAACGTCCGAGCGATGGCTTTCCGATGCCCGTTGGATTTCTAGAAATCATAGGGTAATGATTAGCCAGTCTTAAGTAATAGAGAGAATAAAATTTAACAAGCATGGTAAATTAGCAAAACTTATTATTCTAGAAAAAAAAATCCATTTCTTCTCATTAAGTCATATTCATTTTATTCGATATCGGGGGTTAGTACATATGATTACCTCATCTCTCATGGACTCAGAAGCTGTGGACACTATGTGATTTGAGATTACATTGATCTTGACAAGCTTATGCTGCCGCACGTTGCCTCAACGAATCCTCCAATACTATCCTAATAGTTTTCTTTTATTTCATTACTCAGGGTTTCAAACCCACAACCTATCAAACAATGAAGCACAACGTACTCGAGGACTCGGTAGCCTAAAATCGTAGATTAATAACATATAATCGTCTATTCCAGTGACTTTTGAAAATTTTTTATCATGATCCAACCGCTACCACGCGTGCCTCCACATAGACATGACTACATCTTCACTCACTAAATCTGTCGAATGGAAACCGAGTACCACATGTTGCAAATAATTTATCATGCATATTCAACATGTCCGGATGACCGTGTACCACCTAGGTTTGGCCTACTGTACATATGCTCTTCTGACAAACCTACACGTTGCATACCCGACCTATAGTATATACTCCAGGTCATCCTTAGCATGAAAGACTCAATTTCGCTTTTGATCCTCCACTCCGCTTCGCAGCCCCGGTCCCTCCTTCTTTTCTAGTCCGTCTTTCGGCCCTTTTTTGACATAGGATAAAATATATCCTTGTATCCGATTTAAGCCATGTTCTTTTCATATGATACAATTTTATGTATAAGTCTTTAGCATGCTTTCTCTATCCCGTGTTGGGTATAGATATATTTACAAATACTCATATTTGCTTTTACATAATATATATCTCTAGAAGACCTAACTTAGCGTACTTTTAGAAATCATAACATTTATATGCGTGCATCACCACACTGATTTAATTGTGTCAAATATTTTGGTGAAAATCGTGAATAAATCAATCCTAAATTCACAAATAAACATGTCGATATTCATTGCAATGAAGAACGTACAATTAGAGAATCAATTTATTTAATATGAAAACTCAACAACAAAAGGCATGATTTCGTTACATGTTTGCGTTAACTTCCACGTGGTGTCAATAGTATCATGTTCAACTAAGAGGTTTAACATTTCCTGAAATGATTAAATTCCATCTACGAGTCAAGAGCACGAAGAATATGAAGAGCAGGCGAAGAACGCTAAGAGCACAAAGAATGTGATCTTAAAATACTGGTAGAATTCTCGTTATATCAGATGGTATTCCAAGGAAAATTTCGAAAAAGTTTCCTCTTATATCTAGAGAAAATCAAAAGAAAACATGAGTCTTTTAAAAAAACAGATCGAAAAGTAAGTTCAAAGACTACTTACCTCCTTCCTGAAACTGTCAAGGAGAAGAGTGCACTATCTTTCTTCTCCTCTTCTTCTCGATAGCCCTTCGTTAGCATCTATTCCCTGCATCTCTCACCTTCTCCAAACTTCTCAACCCTAGTCCTGAGGTAGAAGTGGATGGAATGGAAGTGGTAGAGAACGGAGGAGTAGCAGGGTATTTATAGGTTCTTATCCCCAAAAACCATGGTTTAGAATCCATAGTTTTTGCCCATGATTCTGCCCAAAACCATGGTTTCACAATCCATGATTTTCCCATGATTTTGCCCAAGCTTATCGCGAAGCCCATGGGTTCGCTAATGACGTTTCTTTAGTGCTGATTAAAATTAATTAGCGCTGAATATGGTTAATTATTTTTAACCACGATTAACATCTACTAACCTATGATTAACCTTACTTAATTGTGATTAGCAAGCTTGATGTTCATTAGTATCCTTAATCATGATTTTGTTAGTACTAATGATGGTGATTAAGAACTAATGATGTCTTAACTGATATCGATCTATCTTGCATCAAAATTCACAACAACTCAAAACGGTCTCTGATTCAAATGAAACTCGTTGGAATCATTTCTTCAGGCATGATCTAATATCTATATGCATGATAGGATACAAAGAAGTTTATTTTTATGATTTGCACCTTATTTCCTCCATAGTTGATATTTAGATAAAATTTGGCTAGGAGTTTCATGCTTACTGCATGGATTTGGATATGAATTGGGTCTTTGGGACATATAAATCAAAGTGCGTGCTCTATATTAAGGTTAAGGACAAACATCACTCCAAATCGAAAGTGAATGTTTGATTTTTTTACACAGTACAACACATATAGAATGAAGGAATCCGAGAGTGTTCTCAGGCACGTGAATATGATGGTCATGATGGTTAGACCCATTCACTGTTGAATGCACAAATGAAAATAATGACCACCTAGGATCTCTTCTGTCGTTCTTAAACATTGTTGCCACATCTCTAAAGATGAACAATAAATGAACAACAATATCAAGAGTATGAAGGACCTACATGCAAAGTTGACAACTGATCTAGACCTCTCAAAGCAAATATCGAAATTCAAGATCTTTGAGGTCAAGGAGGAAAAAAAGAAGCAAATATGTTGCATGCAAAGAGAAGACTAGAACCCTCCATAGCGAATTTCAAGGGAAAAGATGGAAATTATTAGTACACATAGAAATGATGAACACTTCATAACATTCGTTGATGACTACTCGAAATTCCCCAATATATATCTCTTAGGAAGAAAAAACATAAGCCTTCGAAACATTTAAGAGATACAATGTAGAAGTGACGATAAAATTGGGAAAACCAGTTAAGACTCCTAGGACTAAAAAAGATGGTGAATAGAACTCAAAGGACATTGAAGAGTAGTGCATTCTAGTAGGCATGTGTAGGCAGACTACGATATCTTATACACCACAACAAAATGGTGCGACTGAAAGAAATAGTAGAGCACTAATGAATGTTTGGCGTATGTTGTCACACTCAAGCCTCTCAAAGAATTTTTGAGGAGAAGAAATTTTGACTACTAATTACATAGAAAATAAATTTCCTACAAAGTACGTATAATTGACGTCATTTGAAATTTGAAATGGCAGGAAAATCGAGTTGGGTAATCCCCGGAAATGGGATGTGTTGCACGTATCTTAGTTCTGAGTCGGCTTGGGACAAGCTATATTTCAAAACATTAAGGTGTAAATTTATTGTATATAGTGAAAAATTTAAAGGGAACAGGTCCTTTCATGAATCTAAATGCCTGATCGAAAGTCATGGCGCAACCTTTCTTGAAAATCATTAAGAGAAGGAGCATGAAGTAGAGGATCATGATTCTCTGATTGTCTTACAGAACAATGAAGATGCCTTTAAGATGAGATAGGAATTGGTAGATGATACTGCTCATCTATACACCGAGAATGAATTATGGTAGTGATGATCCTTTAAAGGAAGTGGGTGAACATACACAACCCTTAAGTATAATTGACATCAAGAAACCCAAAACACTAATCACGTGGATGGAAGATTATCATTTCTATGGCCGTGAGGCATCATGTCACACCGTAGACGAGGATGTTGCAGATTGTACATATCACATATCCTTTGATGAAGCAATGACTGCTAATAAGTCAGAATCATGGAACACTATTATGAGGGCTGAGTTGGACTCAATTTAGCGAATCGATGTACAAAAGCTGTGCGACTTGTATAAGGTAAGCGATCCATAGAATGTAGAGGGTATTCAAGAAAAAATATCGAGTTGATGGAAATATTGATAAATACAAATCAAGATTAGCTGCGAAAGGTTATACTTGTCAAGTTGGAATTGACTTCCAGGAAACTCATTCTCTGATTTTTAAGTTTGCTTCAATTTAGATGATCTTAGCTATAATTGCATATATGGATTTGGATATATTCTAAATGTACGTGAAGACAACCTTCCTAAATGGAGAATTAACATAGGAGATACATATGGGAAACCTGATGGTTTTTAGGTAGAAGGCCAAGAAAAAAAAGGTTTATAAAATAAGAAAGTCATTGTATGGCTTGAAGTATTCTTCACGGTAATGATATCTCAAATTCCATGAGGAAATATCCAATTCGGATTTGTTGACAATAAGTTGGATAATTGTGTATATGTAACGAAGAGTGGGATAAAATTTGCCATCATGTCATTATATGTGGATGACATTCTACTCACGAGTAATGACATAGGAACGCTCAATTAAATTAAAAAGAAATCGAATAATGAATTTGAGATGAAGGACATGAGCAAATCAACCTATTTTTTTAGAAATTCAAATTAAAAGAGAGAAAAAAAGGAAAGTGACAAAAATTCAAGGAAATTGAGTTTTTGTCAAGAAAAGTACTTGCATAATGTATTGGAAAGTTTTGGAATACATAATAATACTCCATCTCTGGCAACACTTGTGATTGGAAAGAGACCCAGTAAGATCAATGTCCCTAGAAATAGGCAGAAATCTTTAGACACTCCATATGCAAAAATGGTGGAAAGTTTGATATATGCAATGATGTGCACTCGGCCTAACTTGACTTATCACATAGTTAGTAGATACCAAAGTAATCATAGACTTGCACATTGAGAAGCTATAAAGATGATTTTTCGACGTTTGAAAGGAACTGTACATATTAAATTGGTGTATCAGCCTGAATCACTGAGATAATAGGATACTCCGACGCAGATTTCATAGGGAACGTGGATGATAGGAAATCTACACGGGGTTACCTTTTCATGTTTTGGTAGAGCATCCATTTCTTGAGATAGCAATGAAATGAACAAGGATGTGCATCTAGACATACACACAAGGCATAATACATCGCATGCAACATGGACACCAATTATGCAGTTCGTGTTAACTGATTTTATGGAAAACTTAAGTATTGAATTGGCCAAAGGATCACTTGAAATGTATTGTGATAATCAAGCTGCGGTATGATTGATCAATAGTGGAGCTAATAGTTTTAAAGGAATGCACATTGAGTTCCAATATCAATATATACATGATATAGTGGCAAGAAATATCTGTAACATATACACCTATAACTGATGTGTTGGCTAATTCTATAACTAAGAGTAACAACATATGCATACAATAAATGTGCTAATTTAGTGGGACTCAGGAATTCATGAGTCCACGATAGGCTTTTTCATGAACAATGAACCTCAGTGATGACATCTCCATGTGTATACTACATGAATAGTTGGAGTATACAAGTTTTGACCACTTCGATTAAGTGGGAGATGTCTTAACGAACCTCGCAACATGATCTTGTGGTTAAACCATAGTTGGTGGTTACCACATTGGACGATTGCGTGAGGGTCGGGTCTCACATTAGACTAAATATCTCGGGCAAGGGAGGTTGATGTTGTACTACGCAAAGGCCTCACACCTATATGTTGATCGCCATAGGGAAGGGCTTGTTCGAACACCTGAGTTCTTCGACATCTTTTAAAATGCTTAACTTAAACAATTTTGATGGGTCAAAGCGAAACAACACCATATGTTGTGAACAAATACATCAAATGTACTCTCGAATTTATCTTGATCGATTTTATACGACTACCTTCTTAAGTTATACTCCTTTGAAATGCACAATCTATCCACCTTCATTAACCATTGCCTTTTTAAAATATATATACACTGAAAGCCGATATCATCAATCCTTAGAATAAAATCAAGATTAATTTTCAACTATAATACACCAAAAAAACCCCTTAATTATGTATACAATATAAATTAACAAAATACCTAAAATACAATAAAATAACAAAACCATATATCCACACAACAATATAAGACAATAGACATCATCTTGATCATAGTTAAAGGGGAGATCACTTGAGTTTTGAAAGAGGGGATGAACAAACAGGAAGACGGATGGATTCATATTGGCAGCAAAGCCATCTCTTGAAAATTAAGACCTCTTTACGATGCTGTATTAAAAAAACTTCCATCAATCACATCACATTTCAGATGCTTGATAATACCCGTGTAGATAATGGACGCATGTGTAAATTAAATTAAAAAAAACGAATGGCAGTCTTAGTTTTACCAACAGAAAATATTGACCAAGTACCTAACTAAAGCATTAGGTAAATTATAAAAAAGGTACCCATCTTTACATGGATTCTCAAATCAGGGACTGATCTTTAGTTTGTAACAAATAAGGGACTAAAGTATTACTTAACGTTTAAGTTCCCAACGTCGTGAATGGGCGGCTCAATCCTTTGTTTTTCATGACAAAATTACCCCTGACTAGGTTTTTACTTTTCATTTTCCTTGACAAAGCTGCCCTTGCTGATCTGCCTCACCTGCATCTACATCTTCACGAGCTCGAGCTTGAGGTTGTCGTTCTCAAGACACATGCGCGTGAGCTCGCGATCGAGGGGAGGGGCGCTCGGGCGATGCGACGACAGGCCGGTGCCTCGCGGCTAGAGAGGAGACCGCGTGATGCTCGTGGCCAAGTCATTGACGCGTTGCTGCTCATAGAACAGGACCTGCACCAACATCTGCACGGGGAGCCTCTTAGTGATGGATGCGCCTACAAGTGCATGGTTTCGCCGCCCACATGGCGCCCCTACTCCAGTGCAGGCGACTTCACCGCCCACATGGCGGTGGTGCTGGCCGCACTCCTCTTCTCCCTCCTACTCATCGTCACCACGAGCTTCCTAGTCCGCTCCCTCCGCCGCCGCTTCCGTCGCCAATGCGACATCGATGAACTTTTGATCCAGATGGAGGTACTCGATACGGTTGTGTTCCCATCTGATGCATTGGCAGAGAAGGCGGAATGCGTGATATGCCTGATGGAGTTTGCCGACGGAGACGCGGTGCACATGATTTCAACTTGCAACCATGGGTTCCACGTGAAGTGCATGGAGAAGTGGTTGTTGAGGAAGCTAATGTGCCCGACGTGCTGGTGCAGCTGCAGGGTGGACCAGGCGATGACGGAGGTTGGGGAAGAGGAGAAGAGAGGAATAACTTAGCAAAACTTGAAGTGTGAATCCTCTGCTGTCACAACCGACATGAATTGAGAAAAAGATCTTGATCCAAATTGTTAGTTGCAAGAATAAATAAGAAAGGCAGTTTGGATGCCGATTGAATTGGGGGAAGTGAAAAGTAAAAACCTGGTCAGGGGTAATTTCGTCATGGAAAATTAGGAGTTGAGCCTCCCATTCACGGCGTTGGGGACTTAAACGTTAAGTAATACTTTAGTCCCCTATTTGTTACAAACTAAAGATCGGTCCCTGATATGAGAATCCATGTAAAGATGGGTATCTTTTTTGTAATTTACCCAAAGCATTACAGATGCGATAAAAGGAAGTGATGAGGCAATCCAAACTCGATCGTCATCTGACCAACCGGCCAGTTCGTCACCAAATCGCACACCTCCACCTGACAATGGCGGAGGTGGATGCCGCCACATGCGACCTCGGCGTTCCAACGCCTCCGACCACCGCCATTCTCCATATCCTCTCCTCCGTCTCCGCATTCCACTACTCGCTGTCTCTCCTCCTCCTCGTCGCCCTCTTCCTCTACACCTTCCTCGAGTTCCACCTTGTCCGTGACCTCCTCCGGGGGTGTGGAGGCGATCCCGTGCGCCTCACCTTCCACCCCTCGTCCCACGTGTACCGGGGAGTCGCCTCCAGATGCAAGGCCCTCCACGGGAGGTATTTGCCGACACCATGGCTATCAAGCCCGCATCTGCAGACAGCGTGCCTCGGTTTCTTCGCCGACATTCCAACTCTCCGTTATACGAGGTTAGAGATTTTCCTGGCACATTGCTGGTATTTTCAGACGGCGGCTGAATTTGCCACATGCGATTTAATCTCAGGGAAGTGTTTCGAGTAGCGGATGGGGGGAGCATCGCTCTGGATTGGCTCCTGGCTTGTGATGGTGAGTGTGGTGTCCTCCCTGACCTTTCTGTTTGGTTAATTTGATCGATGCCCGTAACCATGCATGATGCGTAGCTCAATATGTACTAACCTCGTTAAGGATATAAGGAACGTCAATAATCGAAAGGAAATAAGACAGATTTTCTAGTTGAGGCTCGAAACTTGGCGGAGATCTTGCTTTTCTTTGTCTTGTTTTTCCTTAATATAACATGACTTCTTTTTGTATTTTGTTCTTCCTTATCTCTGTATTTTTTTTGAAAGAAAAAAGAGCCACCGTCATATATGTGTATGCTCAGAAACTTCACTATTTAATCACCAAGAAATCTGCAAAGCGATTACATGGGAAAGACACAAAATTTCACGCTCCAACTCTCTGTCAGTGCTTTGCCATGCGCCATTACATTTTCACCATAAAAATACTCCTATCGAAAGGCCATCCTATTTCTGGTTAACCAAAGAACCTAAATCATTGCAATGCAGCTCGTTCGCTCCTTCTCTGTATCATGACAATCGACACCTACAGACTCCCAGAATCTTGAAACACCATTAGTTGACACCGGGGACTCCCAAGTAACCCCCAAGCCTCCACAGAGTTCCTACACTTGAAGAAAAGGTGATCCACATCCTCAACATCCTCCTGACAACGGCAACAAGCAGAATCATCTGCTTGAACGAACCATGTAAATCTGTCGCCAATCAACAATCTCCCCCTCCTAAACAACCACATAAAGACCTTCACGCATGCAGGAATTTTCAACCTCCAAATTTTTCTACAGTAAATTATGCACCCTCGATGTCAAAAATTATTGGGCCAACGCCTTGCATGCCTTCCCACAAAAAAGGTTCCATTATACCAACTCCAACAATCTTGCCTCTCTGTGGGCCCATCAACGGTCTCTAACTCGTGCAACATCAACAAAAGCTCGCTCCTCATCTCTTTATAAAAGAGAGTTTTTTTTAAAGAATCAAAGAAAGTTTATAGCTATGCAACAAAATACATCCTTTACTTTTGTCCACATGATATTTACTAAAGAAAATACAAGACTTGTTTATAATATGCCTTAGATCTCTCTTTATATATAGAGAGGAAAACCTAGAGCCAAAAGGAAATTGTCATGTTGGGATACTTGTAGAAAAGGAAAAAGACAATAGGCATAAATTACAATAAGAGTTTAATTACTTTAAGACTCCCTCTCAAGCTAGTGAGAGGATGTCTATCATGCTGAGCTTAGATGAAGACTTCTAAAATGGTCCCTTGGGGTGAGTGCTTTAGCGAATACATCTGCTATCTGTTTTGCTGAATTGACACACGATATAGAAATGAAACCCTTATGTATCATGTCTCTAGTGTAGTAACAATCCACCTCAATTTGCTTGGTTTGCTCATAGAATACATAATTGCTGGCAATAAATAACACTATGTGATGCTCACACAATTGCTTCGTGGAAGAGATGCCTCAACTCTTAGGTCAGTTAGAACTGACCTAACCCGCATCATCTCAATACTAAATTGAGAGTCTGAGATATGGTACTGTACTCAAATTTAATGCTCAATTTGACCACCACAGTCTGCTTCTTGCTTTTTCACAAGATAAGAGAGCTACCAATGAACACGGCAAATCTTTATGTCTTCATGACATTCTGCACAGTCTGTATGTGCACAACCTATTATACCAAGGGATGTCTCATTATCGAAGAACAACCCTATACTTGTTGAGGACTTCAGGTACTTGAGAATCATTGTGACAACATCTATGTGGGCATGTCGTTGCTGCTACATGAACTGGTTGACTTTTACAAGAAAAAATATATTTAGTCTGGTGATGGTTACACAGAGAAGCTTCCCAACGAGTTCCATGCACCTCCTCTTATCGACCTCTTCTGTGTCATCATCATAGAGCTTCATACTAGGATCCATAGGAATAGTGGTAGGTCTGTAGTCTACCATCCCAATCTTTATTAAGATCAATCACGTAATTTCTTTGATTCATTACAAGTCCTCTTTGAATTTCGGAAACTCTAGGCCAATGAAGTATCACATTTCCCCAAGGTCTTTGTAATAAACTGTTGTCCAAGGATTGTTTTTGTCTCATTAATGCCTTGCATTCATTGCAAAAAAATGCCATGCATATCATTTCCTGGAATAATGATGTCGTCGACATTTACCAAAATGACAAGAGTACCTCTTGGTTTCCCGTGCGTGAATAGTGAGTGATCTGCAATCGATCTGGTGAAGCCCTATTGCTCTATCAATTTTGAGAGCTTCTGGAACCATGCTTTCGGGATCTGCTTAAGATTATTGATAGCCTTATGGAGCCTGCATATCTTCTGATGTTGTATGTATACTTCCTCCTCCTGCAAGTCTCGTATAAAAAGATATTCTTCACATCCAATTGAAAAAATGACAAAACTTCAATGATTACAATGAAGACAAGAATCCAAAGAGCAGAGTGATGTGCCACGGGAGAGAAGGTATCCTGATAGTCGTCCCCTATATGTTTGCATGAATCCTTTTGCCACTCGTCGAGATTTGTAGCAACCCACGTCATCAACTACTTGGTGCTTCACCAAACGATTTACTTGCATCTAACAACGAATGCACCAATAGAGAAAGTGACCAAGGTCCATGTGCCTTTAGACTGTAACGCTACCATCTCCTCCTCCATAGTTGGATGCTAATGGCTATCTCTTGGTGCATCCTAATGTGTGCATGGAATAGTAATAGCCTCAATCCCTTCACAAACTTCTTGTCCTCAAAGAAATGATCAAGAGAGAGATGACCAGAGAGAGGGTATATGATACATGTACACCTATGCTTATGAAGGGCAATAGACCTAGTAAGATCCTCATATGGATAGCGGAGTCCATCTTGCTAGGCTGCAATCCTTGGTTCATGTGCCCTATATTGCTTTGTAGTATTATCTTATTGGACAAAAACATTAACTGTGCCATAAGTATAAACCTAGTGTCAGTGTATACCTAGGGTGTGTTGGATGGCTAGGGGAAGGCACACTAATAGGGAGTTCTGCAACTGTGAGTTTCCATGGGTTCTTGGAACATGTTAAATGCTGTGATAAGGTCTAAACCAAAGTAGGAGGAGCTCCGAAGGTGACATCAACACTTAAATAGTACTTTCCCATGAGAGGATCAATGCATCGATACCTGTTTTTTGTCTGAGAATAGCCCTAAAAAATGCACTTGATAGACTGAGAAGAATATCTTTTCTCGACTAGTAGTCAACTGATGAACAAATGCATTTCAACCAAAGGCGTGAGATACTAGAGAGAGCAAATCCTTATCGGGAAACACAATTGATAAATGAACCTGTTAATCCAACACAAAAGGCGGAGTATGATTAACAAGATAGCAATAATAACATCTCCCCATTAAGATTGTGGCATGTGACTTTGTATCTTGAAAGTCTCGGTGAAAGTGGTGATATCCAAAAGATGTACGTATTTCCTCTTAGCAACACCATTCTGTTGAGGTATAAGCACAAGAGGTATGATGCAAAATTCGTGAAATCTAAAAAAAGAGGATAAGTAATCAGTGACAGTGCATTATCAGAACATAAATACTTGATAATGGTAGAAAAGAGATTCTTTACTTCGATTAGATTTTTTTGCGTAATAATACTAGCCTCATATTTATGCTTCATCAGAAACACCCAAGAAAGTCTACAAAAATCATCTACGACAACATGATAAAAACGATGCCCTTGATGGTTAGGAACATGATCAGGACCCTAAAAACGAATAAGCTCGAATAAGGAATGACTGATGTGACCATGAGAGTTAGAAATCTACTATGATGACACTTTCTAAGTTGGCAGGACTTACATTAGAAGCTGGATTGAAGTAAGATATGAGGAAAGACTCTATACTGCTTCTGAAATTGTGAATGCCCAAATCATAGATGGCATAAGTAGGAGTCTGGACCGGTAGGTGGAAGATCTGCATGTATAAGGGGATTGGGCCAATATGTAGAAACCCTCTTGTCCACCGCCACATCCAGTCATATTTCCAATGAGTATATCCTGAAACATAAGAGAAGTTGGATGCAAAATGGCACAATAGTTGAGTTCCTTAGCAAGCTGACTAATAGATAATAAATTCATGGAAAAATCTGAAGCATGTAAGACATTTTACAACTGTATTCTACATAAAGGGCATCAAACAAATCTTCGATTGTCTTGTATGTAGAAACCCTCTTGTCCACCGCCACATCCAGTCATATTTCCAATGAGTATATCCTGAAACATAAGAGAAGTTGGATGCAAAATGGCACAATAGTTGAGTTCCTTAGTAAGCTGACTAATAGATAATAAATTCATGGAAAAATCTGAAGCATGTAAGACATTTTACAACTGTATTCTACATAAAGGGCATCAAACAAATCTTCGATTGTCTTGTGATAGGAAAGTGTCTCCCATCTGCAATGACAAAAGTTCGACCCAGAGGAATCGAGCTATAAAGGATAAAGTAATCTTTGTCACCACAGAGGTGATGAGAGGCTCCTGAATCCATAATCCATTTTGTGGGGTCAGTGTTGTGACAATTATAAAGAACATGACCAATACCTGAGGTGCTGGCAAAGGCAGCTGTGTCTGCTGATGGCGGAGGGGGAGAACTAGTCATAACAGTTGTAGGCCCCATGATCTAAATCAAACAGGAGACAAGATCTTCGTACTTCTAATTGGTCAGTGATGTGGTCGTCTTTGAGTACTCAACAACATGGGCAGAGGCACGACGACCGTGTTTTTAATAGCACATGTCCTCGAAATACCCCATATGATTGCAGTAAGTACATTGCTGGTGAGGGAAACACTCCATCTACTACAAACACCACGTTTTCTGAAATGAGGAGATACTCCTCTGACCTTGTGAGGTAGCCATGATAGAAGAGGTTTGATGTGCAAAAACCAGATGGCAAATAGATCCTATTAAGATACCTATATGCCTCCTCAATAAGAGGGAGTAAGGCACTAGATAAGAGCTGACTATGTGCTGCATTTTATACTGATCAAGTTCAACGAGGAAGACACCGACCATCATGGTGTTTTTTTATGTCAGTTGCTGATCAATGATGGAACTCGGGGGCATGTAGCTATGAAGTTTCTCAAACATATCCTCAGTCTGGAGTAAAACATCTGAAGGATGGAGACCATCTTGCTTGGTCATGTTTATGTCATGCTAAAGTTGATGAAACTTTGTTTTATTCTTGTTGTCCGACATCGCCTTTGTAGTAGACCGATGCGGGATATCATTGGTTATCTCTATCGTCAAAGTCCATGATGGCCATATTTGGGCCCATGTGTTGTCCTGCTTCCATGTAACATTGTCATCAATCTTATCGACCACTAACTTTGTTAAAATGTATTCTTTGTTGTGGCTTTCCATGATGTTCAAGAATTGGAAAAATGCCGTGTTCGCGTCTCCCTCCTTGAGCCAACTGTGCCTGGACCTCTGCTTCCATTCTGATACTCTCTTCCTATCCTCCAATAGAATTTTCCTCTGCGCCTCAGCCCGAAGAAGCAACTCATCCATCGAAAGCGGTCGCTCATCCTCCAAGCCGTCCAAGAGGCCAACCTCCGCCTCCGCCTTAGCCCGACTCGCCCGACGAGCCGCCCTCGAATCCCGCTTGAAGACACAAAGCCGCGCCCGAAGGGAGTCCAGCTTTTGAGTAAACCTAGCAACCACTGAGCCAGTGACCACCACGGAGCTCCAGTGGGCATCCACCAGACCACGAAGGAGTCCTTAAGCAACTAAGCCTTCTCGTACCGGAAGAGGCCCCGAGGAAGCGAGGCCTCTCCAGAGTCCCAATGAATGGGGGTGTGATCCGACCAGGAGCGAGGCCTGGCAACAACAGAGGAGAGCGGGAAAGCCTCCAAGAACCCAGTCGACGCCAAGAAGCGGTCCAGACGAGATCTAGAGCCCGAGTTCCTCCAAGTATACTTAATATCCTAAGCATCCAACACCTCAAGCCCCAAAGAATCAACGATCTCCAAAAAACCAGCCGTTCCAGGGTCCTGCCCCCCCTCAACCTCGGCCGATCCGAAGAAAGCATCGTAACATTAAAATCACCCCCAATCAACCAGGGGAATGCCGGGAAGGATTCCTGAGCAGCTCTCAGATCCAACCAAAGCTGATCCCGCGATGACGCCGCACACGGGCCATACACGCAGGATTGGGAGAAAGAAAGCCTCGAGCTCAGACACTCCAGAAGAACCGTGAGCACATGAGGACCTCTCAACTCATCCCGCAAGCAAAAGGATGTACCCCTCCAGGCCACCAGTAGCCCGCCAGTCGAACCAATCGCATCCAATGAACAGAAATACGAGATGGGGCCCGCCCCAAATAACCGCCAAATCAAGTCCGAGAGCGAAGCCAGCTTGGTCTCTTACAACAAGATAATATCGCAACCCCATTCAGAAAATCTTGACCCCAACGTGCTCCTTTCGATTGGGTCCCCCAGACCCCTGACGTTCCAGGAGAGAATCTTCATTAAAAACCAGCCTGGCTTTCCCTCCCCACCATCACGACCCCAGCCGCCCGAGCTACAGCGACCAAGAACTCGGGAACAGGAGCAGGGGCTGCCACCGCGGACTTTGTACGCTGCCTCCTTCTGTATCTCTTTCCGACCTCCTCTCCGAAGTCCCCTCCCCAGCGGAGGCCACCGACGAGGATCCCATCCACGTGTCAGCCGGAAGAGCCGGAGCCACGCCCAAAGACGGAGCAGGCCCACCCTCAACATCCTCACAGAACCCGGAGCGGTGCCCCTCCACGAATTCCCTAGGAGGTGTATTGCAGAGAAACTCAGAACCAAAACCAACGAAGCAGTGCCCATCCCCGAGCCCGCAAGGGAGAGAAGGCTGGCCGGGGAGCCCGGAGAAGGAGATCCGGGACAGAACATGCTCAGGAGCACCACACGCCGTAAAGAGAAGATCCGCCTTCAGAATCCGAAGAGGTGGCTCTACCAAAGGGGCCCGCAAAGGAGGAACCGACCCGAATAGCTCCTCGAGCGAAGGGAAGCCCTGCGAATCAACCGCACGAGCAAATGAAAGATCGAAAGCCTCCACGCGCACGCTCGAGGGACGAGGAGGCCCCAAAAGCGAAGAGTCACCCCCGCCTCGAGCGGAAGATAGACCGTCCCCGCCACATCAGCATGCTGGTCCACATCCACACGCCCTCCCATGCCCGGAGGAGGGGGAGGAGCAAGAAGCAAGATCTGCAGATTGAGGAGAAGTACCCCACCTGGAGCACGACCCACGCCTCTGGACCCACTCCAAGCGAGCACTCCATCAAAACCGTCGTGAGGTCCGGATCAGACCCCGGAAGGCTACCATCAGCAATGACCTTGAGCACCGAACCAACGTTCCGCAGGGCAGGGCCCAAGACCATCGCCGAACGGGAAAGAAAAGGTACCCCACGAATATGCGCCAACCGGACCACCGACCGATTAAGATGGCCGTCAACGAACCTGGGAAGCCTCCAGCGAACCGCCTCGGACAATTCCGAAGCCAGAAGCGCCAACTTCTGTTGAGACGACAAGCCGCGGGCACAGACCCGACCAGGCCCCAACCCCACTACATCGCCTCTGAAACGACACCCAATACACCGAGAAACCTCCGCCTCCACTAAGAAATCAGGTTGCAGATTATCCGCCAGGACCCCTATCAAGGTCCCGTCGAAACCAGCCAGCACACCCCCGCACCCAAGCTTTCCTCAGACCGGACCTCCATCTCTTGCCGACCGGCCCAGACCCACACCCGCCACCAGAACCGGCGCCAACCGCCCCAGACGTCTAGCAGCCCAGACCACCAACACCACTGGAAGCATCTGCGGCTAACGAAACACCCTGGCGGAAGAGGATAGAAGGGCAAACGAGCCTACGATGCCCAACGGAGCCACAAGAGAAGCACCTTAGCGGAAGAGGACAAAAGGAGGCGAGATGGTCTCGCTCCCCACAACGGAAGCATCTCTTTCCTGGCTTTCTATGAGTAACCATGCGCCAGCCATCCTCCCCGACCTTGAGCCCATCGCCAGAGAGACCAGCACCCCCGCCCGCAGCAGCTTCACGCCAACCCCCCCTCCCCAGAACGGTCCACTCCTCGCCCCCCCGATCGGCCAGAGAGACCCTCTCCCCTGCCCGACGACTCCGAACGACCAGAAAGAACTTCACGCCCAACCCTCCGACAAACCTCTCGCCAAACCCTTGCCCCACCCTTCGCACGCCAATCGCCCCGAACGCCTCTCATCATTTCCCTTCCCACCATCCTATTTGGAGACAGAGCGCGACTGAAGTCCTACAGGACCATACCTCCTGATAGATGGGTTGTCATTGCTAATGGAGACCACTTACCCATTACAAGACATGGGATGGTGCATTTGACACCGTTCATGCGCCTTCAGAATGTTTTTTATGATCCTAACTTTCAGAGGAATTTACTTTCCATTAGTCAGATTACTAAGGTTCTGCATTGTCATGCCATTTTTGACCCTTCATCTTTTGTGTTTCAGGATATACTCACGAGCAGGGTGATTGGATGTGACCGTGAGCAATGGAGGCTTTACAGAGTGGTCTAACCTCCTCATGTCGGTGTTTCTACTATACCTAATGGATTAGTCTCACCATATCTGTGACACCTTCGTTTTGGCCACCTTCCTCTGCAGAAGCTGTGTCATGTTCTCCCTTAAATTTTCGCGAGATCCTCCTTCCAGTGTGAAACCCATCTTGAAAAGCATCACCGTTCCTCCTTTCCATCATGTCAGAATCAGAGCAGTTCTCAGTTATTTGAGCTCCTTCATTTAGATATTTGGATTTAGAGTTGTGTCCCTGATCACCAGGGACACCGTTTTTATCTGGTCGTTGTCGATGATTTTTCTAGACTTTTTTGGGTCTTTTTATTGAAGAATAAATCTGAGACTGGATCTATTATCAAATCTTTTATTAATGAGATAAAGAATGTTTTTTGCCAATATCAAATATCTTCGTTCTGATATGCCTTATAGTTCTGCACCTTACAACTTTCTGACTTTTTTAGATCTCTTAGCATTGTTCACCAACTCTCATGTGCTTAAACATCTCAACAAAATGGTATTGTCGAGAGCAAACACCATTACTTACTTGATGTAACCAGGACCTTGTTGATACAGAGTCGTGCTCCTCATGCTTGCTGGGGTGATGCAGTTGTCACTGCATGTAATCTAGTAAACTGCATGCCCTTGTCTATGTTGAGAGAGAAGATTCCTTTCTTGATTGTGTTTTTGAGAAGGATATTTTCTCCTTTACACCTCGTGTGTTCGATTCAGTTGTATTTGTTCATGATTTCTCTCCTGGTCATGACAACTTCTCTCCCGTAGCTATCAAGTGCGTTTTTATCGGCTACTCTTGCACCCAGAAGGGGGTACCGTTGCTTTGATCCGCTCAGGCAGCAATACTTCGTTAGTGTCGACGTTGCTTTCTTTGAGTCTGTTATGTATTTTTCTCTTACAGGTGACATACTGGCCCCTTTAGACTCTGACGCTGAGATCTACATGCCTTCTCCTCCTACTGTCATACCACCGCCTCCCTCTACTCTTGCTCTACCACCACCTCCACAACCACCACCACCACCACCTACACATACTCCTGCTTCTACACCTGCTCCTGTGGCTCCACCTCCTACCATGACTCAATTTTTGCAACATGTGTTTACTCGTAGGTCTTGCTCTGTTCCCCCTGCTCATAGGTCTTGTCCATCATCCAACGCGCCTCATGTATGTAATGATCACATTGTTTCGACTGATGGCACTACTGAGTTATTTGTACAATATGACTTCATATATTATGAGCAGGAGCTCTCTCAAGAGGGGAACTTACAGGTTTGGGACATGGCAGATGATTTTGATGTGCTGTTTGCTATGCAAAAGCAGAGACATGCGCCTGCTACTTATCCTCTTGCAGCCTAGGTTTCCTTGAGTAGGCTGTCTGGGGATTTCAGGAGGTTTACCTGAGCACTATCAGCCGTGGAGATATCACGGACATATTAGGGCTCTTCAGGACAATCAATGGTGGTTAGCCATGGAGGAGGCGACGACTGTGCTACAGTTGCGTGGTACTTGGAGTCTTGTTTCAGCTCCAGTTGGTGCATCCATTATGGGGTGCAAATGGGTATTCACTGTGAAACACCGTGCAAATGGTAGTGTGGGTGGATAGCTATAAGTTGAGACTTATGGCACATGGGTTCACCCTGGACTATTAGAATATTTTTTTTCTCCGAATACCAGTCATTCTACTTGCGTATTCTTCTTTCGCTTGCTGTGACACGAGATTGTCCCCTTTACCAGCTTGATGTGAAGAATGCCTTCCTCTATGGTGATCTAAAGAAGGAGGTCTACATGTTGCATCCACTTGTGTTTGCTGCTGATGGGGAGTGTCAGAAGGTTTGCAAGCTACACAAGACTATCTATGGCCTTAAGCATAGTCCAAGACCATGGCTCCATAAGCTCTCGGACTTGATAGAGCAACATGGGTTTGTGCGATTGACTCTCGATCACGCTTTGTTTGTGCACATGGCTCATAGAGGTACTGTTGTCATTCTTGTTTATGTTGATGACATTATTGTTACAGAGGATGACAAGTAGGGCATTCAGGCTGTCAAGGACTTCCTAGGTCAGCAGTTTCTGACGAAAGACCTTGGTAATTTACATTACTTGGACTGGAGTTTGCCAGGAACCAACGAGGTCTTGTGATGACCTAAAGGAAATACATTACAGATCTTCTTTCAGAGACTGACATGGCAGATTGCAGACCTGCTACTATTCCTATGAATCCGATCATGAAGCTCTATGATGATGACACTGAGGAGGCCATCAATAGGAGGTATATGGAGCTTGTTGTCAAGCTTCTATATGTGACTATTATCAGGTTCAACATATCCTTTGCAGTGAGCAAAGTGAGTCGGTTTATGGAGCATCCCAGACATGCACATATGGATGCAATCCATATGATTCTTAGGTATTTGAAGACATCACAAGGTGTGGGACTTCTTTTCAGTAGAGGTACATCTCTTTCAGTTACAACATGTGTAGATGCAGATTATGCTGGGTATCCAAAGGATAGGAAGTGTACTTCAGGCTTCGCTGTGGTCATAGGGAATTCCCTAGTTTCATGGAAGAGTAAGAAGCAGACTGTGGTTGCCAGATCAAGCGTTGAGTCAGAATACAGGGCCATGACACATGCTAGCACATAGATGATGCGGGTCAGATTTGTTCTTACTGTGACATCACCACAGAGTTTTTCTCGATATTTGGATAGATGAAGAATTACATTACTACTGCCTCTTATGTAGTCCTAGTCAATGGGCAACCCAAGGGGGGATACTTCCAACCATAGAGAGGGGTTTGTCATGGACGTCCTTTGGCTCCGTTGTTGTTTGTCTTAGTTTTGGATGCTCTGACGATCATGGTTAACCGTACGGTGTTGGGTGGCTTTTGCGGTGGTTACTCTAGAGATGAGTCGTTGATACCTATCCTCTATTATGCCGATGATGCTATTATTTTCGTTGAGGAGGGCCCAGAGAGTTACACAAGTATATTGATGGTTATGGACTTCTTCATTTTGGTTTCTGGCTTGAAGCTGAATAGATCATGTTGAGAGTTATCTTTGTTTTTGCCTTATTTATGATGTATTTTCTATTTCTTTTGTTTTTATTATGTAATTTGCACTCTATGGTTTCTCCTCTTTGTATAAGAGAGCTGCCCCCATTCATCGACAAGTTATATTTTTCTCTCCACATGGTATCAGAGCTACGCTCTTAGACTGGAGTTCCATTACCCCTGACCCATTCCATCCGTTGGCTTCTTCCTCTCCTTTTCTCTCCCTTGGCGATGTGTGCTTCTCCTTGTGCGTCAGCACCCCTTGCGCAACCACATGTCCACCAGCCCCTTGCACTGCCACCATCTGTATGCAACATGTCGTTAGGACTCAGTAACGCCATCGCCAAGTCCCAACAGACCTGTCTGGGGTCCTAGCCGTGCCACTGTACGCCACTAGGGTTCCTGCAAGGTGTTGCCATAGACCACCATACCTTCCTAGGGTTGTCGAGCCATATGGCATCATCTTAAGGCTGCCACTGCACTAACAGTGTTCAAAACCCACCAAACGGTCTGATTTTGGGCGGATTTTGGTGAGATAAGATCTCTAGGCTCCTCCAAGCTCCCTAAAGAGACTCCAAATTGATGGGAACCATTGTAGCATGAGTCTGTACATACATCCAATTTTTTGTATAATTGTGTAAACACATTCACATAAGTGTACAACCCCAGTCGTGTCCTTTCCTGACCAATTCGTCATTATGTTAGAATACAAAGTCGACCTATCATCTTCAAGTGCCTTCAAAGGTCTGACACCAATTGTTAATATGTACGGGTCCAACTACAAGTTATGGACCATGCAGTTCATGAGACTTATGAAGTGCAATGGGAAGAAGCACATTCTGAACCAAGACGAGCCGATCGAGTAGGCTAGGGTTAATACATCTTGGGATCAAGATGGCACGTACGCACATATTTGGCTATTCGGTACACTTACCACATAGATAGCCAATAATGTCCCGAATCAACCCACATCCAATGCTATATGGGTCATCCTTGACGTCGCCTATTCTCATGCGAGGAATGAGACGGAGATGCTACATCTCTATTTTGACATATTTACGGTCAAGTAGAATGGTCGTCCCCTTCATACATTCTATTCATCTCTTAGAGGCATGTTTGAGAAGCTTTACAACTTTATTTCTCTTACATTTTCTCTAGAGTAGTTGCAGGCGTACATGAATGCCCCAGTGGTTGGAGTATTCGTGGTAGCTCTTGACCTTGAGTATGATGCTGCTCGAACTCAATTACTAGCAGAGACATCCATACATCCTATGGAGGAGGAATAGAACGAACTTAGGAGGATTGCGATCCCTTCTTCTGCCTCCACACAAGCCTCCTTTGCTATGGTCGTATCTCGCGATATAGGTCTGCTCAGTTCAGATGACGTGACCCTTGCGACAGAGGAGGTGGATGCCCATGTCTGATATGCATTTACTGTCATCGCTCTGGCCACTTTGAGGATACTTGTTATCAAAAGCATTGTTAGATAACGTTTGCATGTATTGCAGATCGACCCCCTCATCAACCTTGTACTTACTGTCACAGGCTAGGCCACTCTGAGGAAACATGCTATTCCAAGCATGGGTTCCCAGTTTCAACACGTGTGACAGAGCAGATTTAACAGGTTAGCAGCTCTTCACCTGCATCTGATCAGAGATTTGATGAACTTGTGGCGAGGCTTAGGGAGATTATGCCTACTCCCGGGTCAACCAGCTCTCCTTCAGGATCCTCAGATGTAGCTGCTTTTGCATCACCTTCTACATCAGGTATAACATATGCCTTTACTTGTTGTTACAAGGGAGATGTGTCAGAATGGATCATGGACTCATGAACATCCCATCATCTCTGTGGTAACAGAGATCAATTTAGTGCATTCAGTCCAACTCAGCCTGGACGATCTATTGTTATAGCAGATGGGACACATTCTCCCATTACTGGTCAGGGAGAGGTGTAGTTAACTCCTGTAATGCGACTTCAAAATGTTTTTTATGCACCTGAGTTTTTTATGAATTTACTTTCTATTAGTCAAATCACCAAGGATTTACGTTGTCGTGCCATTTTTAATCCATCTGCTCTTGTGTTTTAGGACATTCTCACGAGCTGGGTGATTAGATCTAGCTGTGAGCAAGGTCTCTACAGATTGGTGCAATCTCCTTATGCTGGTTCGTCTTCTCTTTGCACTGGGTCTGTGTCTCCTTATATATGTCATCTTTGATTTGGTCATCTTCCTATGCAAAAGCTGTGTCACGTTCTTCCACAGATTTCTCCTCGCTCTACTTTTCAGTGCGAGGCTTGCCAACTTGGAAAACATCATAAATCCATGTTCCAGAGTCGTCATGGTCGGAGTAGTCATAGTCTGTTTGAATTAATTCATTTTGATATTTGGGGTCTCAGTCGTGTCCTAGATCATTAGGGGCATAGATTTTATCTTGTTGCAGTTGATGAGTTTTCAAGATTGTCGTGGGCGTTTCTTCTTAAAAACAAGTCTGATGCTGGTCCTGTTATTCAGTTCTTTATTAATGAAATAAGGAACATTTTTTCAGCAAAAGTTAAGTTTATACGTTCAAACAATGCTCTAGAGTTTTGCACTACTCAGTTTTCTCAATTTCTTGCGTCCCATGGAATTGTGCATCAAACATCTTGTGCATATACTTCTCAACATAATGGGGTGACTGAACGAAAACACCTCCACCTTTGGGATGTTACCAGGACTCTTTTGATTCAGAGCCTTGCTCCTCATTCGTGCTGATGGGATGCGGTTCTAATTGCTTGTTACATGGTAAATCGTATGCCCTCTTCTATTTTGGAGGAAAAAATTCCGTTGCTGATTGCGTTTCCTGAGATGGATCTTTTCTCACTTATACCTCGTGTTTTCGGTTCAGTGGCTTTTGTTCATTATATGTCTCCTGGTCTTGACAAGTTCTCATAGAGATGTCAAATGTGTGTTTGTTGGGTACTCCAAGACCCAAAAGGAATATCGTTGCTTCGACCCTGTTCGACGAAGGGACTACGTTAGTGCTAATGTCACTTTTTTTGAGTCTATTATATATTTCTCTCTTACAGGTGACAACCTCATTCCTTCATAGGATGTTGAAGACGTTTATATGCCTCTATCTTCGATCTCCACTATACCATCCTCGTCTCCACCACCACCACCACCACCACCACCTTCTCCACCACCGTCTCCATCACCATCTACCGTGCCTACTTTCTTTCCCCAGGTTTACCAACGCCGATCTTGTGCTCATGTGCCTCCTCCATCCATCACATCCAAGGTATGTTCTGAGCATTTGAGTTCTTCTAATGGTACTGGTGATATGCATGTACAACTTGAGGTGTAGGATGTCCCGGGTGATATACCTTTTGCGAGTACTGAGGATCTGGATGTACCTATTGCTCTGCGGAAGCAGAGGCGTGCATGCAATATGCATCCTCTTGCTTCACATGTTTCTTTGGATTGTCTCTCCGAGGATTTTCAGAGGTTTGTTGTGGGTCTGTCTGCCGTGGAGATACCACGATCCTATCAGGAGATGTTGCAGAATAGTCAGTGGTGTATGACAATGGAGGAGATGGCATATTTACAGTCTCGAGGTACGTGGAGTGTTGTAGAGTGATGCAAAATGAAATTCGGCGACGGATAAAATTAAATAAATATGCGGCTCTATATTTCGGTTCCACGCTGCATCAACTCTCCTCCGCTTTTAAAAATTCATCTCCCGACGAATTTTTGGAAGCAGAGGATGGGAAGGTGGCGGCGCAAGGAGGGGTGCGTAAGGGGGGTTGCGGCATGAGAGGGAGAGACGAGGATAGAAGAGGGGGGTGTCACCGTTGCAAGGCCGAGATGGAGGGAAGACGCGTGAAGTTGGTATGCGCGGTGTGGGATGGCAAGGGGGTGGATGGGGACCTGGGGGGTGCTGGGGGAATGGGATAGGAGTGTCGGTGATGTAGGAGGAGGAGAGGGTGGGGCAGGGGGTTTCGCCGAGGAGGTGCGGGTGGCGGCGGACTGGGGCGGTGCGGCGAGGGTCGGGGAGGCCTGGGTAGGTGTCGGCGAGGCTGGGGGCTGGGCTGGAGCCGCAGGGGCTGCGAGAAGGGGGGCCGAGGGTGCGGGGAGGACAAGGCTGGGCTGCAGCGGGGCTGGAGCTGTTGTCGGGGGCGATATCGTCGATGGTGGCTGATCTGAAGCGGCCTGGACAGCGACCGAATCGTCCTTGATGGCGAGTTTTTCTTTGTCGATATTGGTTTCGGTGATTGGTGTTGTTGGAGCCTTTGATTTGGCGGCGCGCAGGGCCTCGAAGTTAGCCATAAGATCTCGAAACTTGGAATGGAATGTGATTTGTAACTCAAGTAGCATGCGCTTCGTCTCCTTGTTGTAGGCGTCGTTGGCTCGCCGTTTTTGTTCGGACGAACGGCATGTCGGCGCGAACGTTTGAACGGAATGTTAGATCGTGAGGACGATCTGTAGGCCATGCTCTGATACCAATTGATGCAAAATGAAATTCGGCGACGGATAAAATTAAATAAATATGCGGCCCTATATTTCGGTTCCACGCTGCATCATAGAGGCTCCTCCAGGTGTGTCTGTTGTTGGCAACAAGTGCGTGTTTACTGTAAAACATCGCGCTGATGGTACTGTGGATATATAAGGCTAAATTGTTTGCTCTTGGGTTCATCCAAACTTATGGGGTGGACTATCATGATACTTTTTCTCTTGTTGCGTGACACTCTATAGTAAGGATTCTGTTTGCTGTTGCTGTGGTACGTAACTAGCCATTTTTCCAATTAGATGTCAAGAATGCATTTTTGTATGAAGATCTGCAGGAGGAAGTTTACATGCAACAACCACCAGGGTTTGCTACTGAGGGGGAGTCCACGATGGTATGCCGTTTCCACAAGCCATATATGGCCTTAAGCAGAGTCTGAGGGTCTGGTTTCAGAAGCTCTCAGAATTGATTGAACATAACGAGTTTGTCAGATCTACTGCAAATCATTCTCTCTAAAAGAACTCAACAAGGTACAATTGTTGTTCTGGTTTATGTTGATGACGTCATTGTTACTGACAGCGATGAAAAGGGCATTGAAGAAGCTAAGGATTTCCTTGGATGACAATTTGTGACCAAGGACCTTGGCAAGCTATGTTACTTCCTTGGCTTGGAGTTTGCATGTAATCAACAGGGCATGGTTATGATGCATAGGAAAGTATGTTACTGACCTTCTATCTGAGACATGCATGACGAGATGTAGACCTGCCACTACACCAATGTATCCCAATGCTAGGCTCTATGATGATGACTCTGAGGAGGTGGATAAGAGACTGCACAAAGAGCTAGTAGGGAAGTTGCTATATGTTAGTATTACTAGGCATGATATTTCATTTGCTGTGAGTAGAGTCAGTCAGTTTATGGAGCAACCTAAACAGGCCCACATGGATGCAATTTGCATGATCTTAAGATATCTACAGTCTTCTCCAGGTGCATGTCTCCTTTTCAGAAGAGATACATCTCTTACAGTCATTAGATGTGCAGATGCAGATTATGCTGGTTATCCCAAGGACAGGAAGGCCACTTATGGCTTTACTGTGTTTGTTGGTAGCTCGTTGGTTTCATGGAAGAGTAAGAAACATACAGTTGTTGCTCGGTCCAACACTGAATCTGAATATAGGGCCATGGCCCAAGAGAGCACGGGAATGATATGGGTTAAGTCAGTCATGACTGACCTAATTATTGAGGTGCCACTTCCTATGCATCTCAAATGTGATAATCAAGCAGCTTTGTTCATTGCTAATAATCCAACCTTTCATGAGAGAACGAAGCACACTGAAGTAGATTGTCATTACACTCGTGATTTGATCCAAAAGGGGCTTATTTCCACTTCGCATGTTGCATCGGATGATTAGATAGCAGACATGTTCAACAAAGCTCTTGCGAGGGGTCTTTTTCATTGTTGCTGTTTCAAGCTGGGCATGATAGACATATATGCTCCAGCTTGAGCGGGAGTGTTGAGATACTCATATCTCTACAGTCTTTATTTATGCTTTTCTACTTCTTCATTCTATTTTATGTAATTTCCCTTAGAGCTTTTCTCCTATATAAGAGAGCTCTAGGGCTATGAGGAATACAACTTTCATTTTCACCTCTTTCCACATACACCGTTGCAGTTTGGGAAAACATGTGGAATACTCGTGACATCAAAAAAATATCGGGGCATATATTTAAAAATCTGGACATCTTCCTTTTTGACGAAACCGTCGAACCAAAGGCTAGATGAATTTTGGAGGCTGCACGGTGAGTTGAACGAGCTGGATGGGTTTGCTGATGGTAGGGACCATTTTGTTTGGTGCGAAGGCAAGTGTATTATGAAGAGAGCATATAAAATCTTTGCGAAAGACCAAGATATAATATAAGATGTTAGAAATCAACAATGCGAGAGCGTAATATCAGAGAAATAGAATAAAAATAAAGAACAAACAAAATTTTACATGGAATCCTACTCCATGAGGAGCGGGATGAAACCACGGGAAAATGCCTCAAAGGGCTTGTATTTTCTATTCGCTTTTCTCAACTGATACAATGGGCATGAGGCTTCTTATATAGCCCCATCGATTGACCAGAGTTCCATTAACAGTAGATATGTGACTAAATATGTGGATGTGGTGATTGGAAGCTGGAGGGATCCAATTACCCATTACTATAATGACTCATACTCCTACACTCCCCCTCAAGTTGGAGCATGCAATGCTCATTTTGGACAAATAGAAAGAGATCTCAAATTCACAAAATAAGCCACTACAAACAATATATACTCTACTGTCGGTTGCCATTGAGGACGTTGTTTCTCATGCCGTACTGGTGATGGGGAACTAAATGGCTGGAGCGTGAGTTGAACTGGGTCTCCTCGTCAGAGAACATGTGCTCTGTACTACGTCTGTCAATGTACTTGACATTGGAATGAGTTTCCACCTGAAGAACTATAGCCCACAACCGTTCCATCTCTCTAAGGGTTGAACTGGAAGAAGCCGTGGAAATGTCCTCGTCGGAATCCACGGTCGCTGGAAAATGGTGTCTGAAAGTCTCCTCATCGGAGAACTGGATCTCTCCCATACTGGCTTAGAGAATGGGATCTCTACTCTGGAGTTCCTATGAAATCACATGAAAACCCTAGCCCACAATGGTATAGAGAATTGGATCTCTTCTCTGGAGTCCCTATGGATCACATGAGAACTCTGAGTCCAAATCAAAGATAGGGACCTCTCAGATAATGATCGCAAACATGTGTGCATCAATCTATAGACTCTGAAGCAATCCAAATGTAGAGTCTGAATCTGAACTATAGATAGTCTGAAATCTGACATGGAATCTAAAATCTGAATCTGACATGTAGAACTCTACATAGTACTCCCTCTTTCTCCCATACTTATCGGAAGTGAAATGATACTTACTCGACCAAGTTGGGAGAACAAATGAAAATGGGTTAAACAAAAAACTTCAAATTTTCTTCCTTTTTCTCTCTGTCTCTCTTATGACAAATCATTATTTTTTTCCCGATTATTCTCCTATTTTTAGCTGTCTCATTTTTTTTCAAATCATTTTTTCTCCTTTGGACTGCCTTTCTTCTCTCTCTTTGTTTGAAATCATCACGGTCCAAATCGAGCCATAAACTTTGGCCTCAAAATTTCTCTTTTTCCAACTCCCCCCCAAATTGCACCTTTCTTTATTTTTCATTCACTTTTTCATTCACTTCCAGGCCTATAATTTCCTTTTTTATAACCGGTCATTTAAATGGCCCAATCCTAGACCGTAGTACTGTGGCCATGTAGCCTTTTTTTCTTAGAAAAGGGCCCTCTTTTTACGAGCAGAGCAGCCTTTGCTGGGCGTTAGTACGTCTCTTATTGGGCTCATATAAGCAGAAGACACAAAAATAAACAGTCCTAGAGCTCAAATAAACATGGCATCGTTCTCTGCTTTATATGTAGGGTTCCTATCGTGAACTTACCATCATTGCAACATTTCTCAATGCCACCGTCTCCTCCGACGCTTCTTCATCGCGTCGACACCTATCAAGATCGCTGGTGAGGAGGTGATGACCGATGTGTGGCTACTATCTAGGGTTCCTTATCGGGAGCCCATCTTTAGAAGACATCCCGTGGCGGTTCTTTCGATGGGGAACCAACTCATTTGCATCACCTTGATGGGGCATCACCGCCTCAAATCGTCGTCTCCAACTCGGATCTATACGCATGCTGCTGGGTGAACTCAGAGATCATCATAGTGCTGGAGTTGCTAGGAGATCGCATGAGATGTGTGTGTAGAGAGCAATGTCGCTTGGAATGACGGCTTCACTTGAGCCATTGCCTTTCCTTCGAGCCTCTTCTTTTTTGCGGTTGGAAATGGGTATGCACACTTGGAGATGCTGAACTGTACGACCAATCATGGTGATGTGCGCAACAACCCGCTGTTTGACGATATATTTTGGCTTGAATTAAGGTTTCAGAACAACCTTCGATGCCAACACAGAATTAGGGTTTCAAAAAACACCTATTTTCCTGTAACTTCATGAAACTTCAGAAGCAACATCTTCAGAATTTTGATGATGATCTTCGAAATATGCAGAAATTAAGGTTTTAGAAGAAACCCTATAATTTACTTGAACTTGAACGATATGAACATATCTTCAAGCATACTCAATGAACATAATGAAATCTTCACGAACAAATCACCAAAATCAAATATGCCCTCTTAATTGAATCTCGAACAAATCACAAATATAAAATAAATCCTCGAGAATCAAACCCACTCTGATACCATGTTAGAAATCAACAATGCGGAAGCGTAATAACAAAGAAATAGAATAAACATGAAGAACACCTGGATTTTACGTGGAACCCTACTCCGTGAAGAGCGAGATGAAACCACGGAAGAATGTCTCAAAGGGTTTGTGTTTTCTATTCACTTTTCTCAGCTGATACAATGGGTGTGGGGCTTCTTATATAACCCCACCCTCTGACCAGAATCCCATTAACAATAGATGTGAGACTAAACATGTGATGTGGTAAGCAACACAAGATAATGTTAGGGCTGATAGCAGAATTATCTAGAAAAGCAAAGTCTCGAAACGTGTCAAGGTCTTTCTATGGTTGCACGGGTTCTTTCTAAGGAGCGGCAGGATAGGTATTTACATGGCGGGGATCTTACTTGTGACAGATGTGGGGGGGGGGGGTGGAGGATTTGGAACATCTTTTCTTTACCCGCACTCATTCAATCCAGGTCTGGAGGAAGACGACGATCTCTTGGTTCGACACAGATAGTCAGATGGGATTATGGAATTCTGTCCATGTGTTTTGTGACAATGGGCATGCAGACAACTCTCTCCTCTTTGCCCTCCTTTAGGCGATTTGGTGTGGTAGAAATGAATGTATCTTTCGTGATCAGAATTTCTACCCTTAGAATATTTTAGAGCATTGTAGGGCTTTGTTTACAATCTGAAATCATGTAACCTAATGAAACTCTAGGAATATATGATACCTTCGTGCGGTGGGTTCCAACTCGGGATACCACCCTCTTTCCTCTAAAAAAATTAAAATCTATATTGTAGTTCTATATTTGTTTTTGTGCAGTAAATGGCTGCTTCTTTAAAATGCAGTTATGGGAAGTTTGTCCAGTCCAAGCAAATGCACTTCTAGAGATACCACCCCTATCTTAGTGGTCGTACCAGGTCTAACAAGCGATTCCTCTTCTTCTGTAAGTTTTATCACTTGATTCTTTATGGAAAAAAATACTTCTTCTTTGTGGTGATTTTACCCCATATTCAATGATCCCGTGTTTGTAAAAGCTTCTTTCCAAGCTTATGCTTTTATTTGTGATATTCTGATTGTTTGCATCTTCTTGTATACGTGTTGCAGTATGTGAAGCAATTGACATACAGGATTGCTAAACGAGGATGGAATACTGTTGTTGTCAACCATCGAGGTTTAGGTGGAATCTCATTAACCGTAAGACTTTTCGTTTGCATTGATCTTATGTTATGATCTTAATTGAAATGTTACCCACTGATATCCACCGGATCAGCATTCTAAGTCGAAATTTTTATATCCACTGAATTCTTCTTGTTTCTTGTCAGATGCCAACTCGGATAATTCTGATGGCATCCTTTCCTAATTTGGACTTCACAATATCTTTAATATGCTCGATATGTACTTTTTTGGTTGCTTAAATTGATTTGTATATGAAGAATTAGACCGTTAGATCTGGATTTTTTCCTTTCTGTTGCTCAGACTGTACATAGTGTTGTGCATAATGACATAAGATAGAATGGTAGAGGTGGATAGAATCGGAGATTGTATTATCATCATTATATTGATTTCGGAGGAAATATGTTAAATATTAATGCTTGGTTTGGAGGAAATGATAAAAGAGAACTTATCCATTTATTTGAGGAGCTTGGTAGTACGGTATTTCAAGGACTCCCACATAAAGGAATGATTTGTTTAGGTGGAAATTTGAACGGACATGTAGTAGAAGGTTCTTTAATATATATAAACATATATTCAGGCTAAATGTCATGCTGATGAAATTGAAGGAAACCCTTCGTTTCACTTTGAAGGGGCCTATAGCACTTTTTTTTGAAATCTAAAAGGTAGGGGGAAACACTCGATGGTGTCTGCCCCATGATTATATATTCAAAAATATAAGAAAAAAACAAGGAAGAAAACAGAGCACGCACCAACCCCACAAAACCACTACAACAAACCATTACAATACCCAATCCTCTACCATGCGTTTAGCGAACACCCCCACGTTCTCCTTATAAAATCTTTGACCCGAGAACAACAAGTCGTTTCTTCCCCGCCAAACCGCCCAAGAATGGCCATGGGATAAAGCCGCTCCCTCCTTGGTCTGGTCAGATTTGCGTGGATCGAATTCCAGAAGGCTTGAAAGTCGTCGTTGCGACAACACGCTAAGCCCACCTCCTGCCATATTTGAGAGACCATGGGGTATGAGAAAAAAGATGCTCCACAGATTCGATGGCAGCATTACAAATCAGGCACCTGTCCGAAATGACACCAAGAAGCCTGGCGCACCGATCTGACGTCATCAGCCTCTTCCTCCTGATTAACCACAGGAAGACACCAATTCTCTCAGGAAGCCTGAGAGCCCAAATAGTTGCACAGTCCCTGATCAACAGCTCCGAGTTTGCCGGCGGCGGCCTGGAGATGGCCCCATAGGCCCCCCTGACCGAGAACGGCCCCTCCCGCCAACACCAATGATCCCACCCTCCACAAGGAGTCCCCACCTCTCGCACGACCTCAAGCAGGGCCAAGAACTCCTCAAATCTCTGGTCGGAGAGATTAGCGGAGAAAGTTGGGCACCAGATTCCGTCAGCCCAACACCCTGCAACCGAGCAGAACTTCTCCTCCGCCAGCGCATACAAACGGGGGACGGGGGAAACGAGAGCAGAAGTCCCCCCCGACCAATCGTCCGCCTAAAAAGAGAAGGACTCCCCCTCCCGGCGATGTTATTCACGAAAGTCTTCTCCACGCCCTGCCAGAAGGGGGTCGGGTCGGTGAGGTTGCCGGGCTGCGAAGGCGGTGCCCCCCTCACATCATAGATCCTACGGACCACCGTGCAAACGAGATCATCCCCCGGCCCCCATACCTTGTTAGCCCACTTAAGCAACAACGCTTCATTCATCTGCTCGAACGACTTCACCCCCAGACCCCATGGTTCTTACAGTGCGTGATATCCTCCCACCCCACCAGATGGATCCCTCTGTTTCCGCTCGCATGGCTACCCCACAAAAAGGTGCGCATCCGCTTCTCCAGCCGTGTCCGAATCCCCTTAGGCATCTTGCGGTTGGAAAGAAAATAGATGGGGATGGAAGAGAGGACGACCTTCAACAGGTCCAATCTGCCACCCCTCGAAAGAATAGTGGCCTTCCAACCAGCCAACCTTACGTCAACCTTCTCCACTACCCTCAGCCAATCGCGCATCCTTGCCCTGCCCAACGTCAAAGGCGTGCCCAAGTAATCAATCGGCAAGGAAGCGCGGCCCGAACCCAAGACCATCTCGAGCCTATCTGCCAACTGATCCGTACGGCCGAAAGGGACGAACACAGACTTTGCGTCGTTCTTAAACAATCCCGACAACTCTGCAAAGATCTCTAAAGCCACATCCATGCCATTAGCCTCCTCAACACCCCCTTCGATGAGGAAAAGGGTATCGTCAGCGTATTGAATGATCGGAACCAGCACCCCCTCCCTCTAGTAGCCGCAAGAGATGCCACGACTGACGACAAGAGCCGCAATATCGGACAGAACATCGGCCGCAAGTATGAAGAGCATGGGCACCAAGGGGCACCCCTGACGCATCCCCCTTCGTGGTTGGATCAGACTCCCCTCCGACCAACCGTTGATCAAGACTGAAAACGAAGCCGTGGTGACACAACGCCTCATCCAAGATATCCATTTGTCGGGGAAGCTCTTCCTCCGCAGCACTGACCACAGGAATCTCCAGTCGAGGCTATCGTATGCCTTTGCAAAATCCACCTTCCAAAGGACACCGCTCGTACCCCTTCGCCGCCAGTCAGCAATGATTTCAATAGCGAGCGTGATGCCGTCGGATATCTGTCGCCCGGGAATGAATGCAGATTGGACCGGCGAAATAAGGTTCCCAAGAATGACGTTCAGTCTAGCTGCAAAGACATTCGCCGTGATCAGGTAGAGGGCGTTTGATATAGCGATAGCGCGAAAATCCCCGATAGAGGTCGGCGCCGAATACTTTGGAAGCAAAACGAGGAGCGTGCGGTTGACACGGTCAAAGCCCATGTTCCCCTGACAGAACTCCAAGACCACCTCAAGCACCTCCTTCCCAACGAGGTCCCAAAAGTCTTTGCAAAACGAAACCGGGAAACCATCGGGGCCAGGCGCAACGTCGTCGTTCAGGTCCCAGACAGCGTCCTTAAGTTCCTCCAAAGTTACCACACGGAGAAGGTCATCCCAAGAAGACCTCGCCACAGTCCTAGTACCCCGGCCCAACCATTTCCACATCCGGGGAATGGTTGCCGAGGAGACGTTCTTGAAGTGCGCCGCAATAGCGCGACCCATCTCTTTGTTTCCATCCACGCTGACCCCATCGACGACGATGGAGCGCAAGGCATTGGTTCTGCGCCTCCCACTAGTAATACGATGGAAGAAGGACGTATTCGCGTCCCCCTCCCGAAGCCAGTTGCTTCTCGACCTCTGCCTCCACTCCGTGATGCGCTTCTTCTCCTCCACGCAAACTTTCTTCTAAGCCGCCGCACGAGCCTCCAATTCCAAAGGCGAAAGATCCCTGAGGTCTTCCATCGCGTCCATCTTCCGAATGACCTCCTCCGCGTCCCTCCTAGCAGCGCACCTGGCAGCCCTCGACTCCCTTTTGAAAGCCGGTAGCCGGACCCTCAGGGAAGACAACTTTTGCACAAACCTGGAAGCAGCGGAGTCCGAAACCACCACCTCCGCCCAGTAGTTAGTCACAAGCTCCCGGAAGTGTCCTCTTATAACCAGCACTTCTCGTACCTGAATAGCCCCTCTGCACTGGGGCTTCTCCCGAGCACCACATGATTGGGTTGTGGTCAGAACACGAACACGGTTTGGCCTCCACCGAAGCCATGGGAAACGCCTCCAAAACCTCAATAGAAATGAAAAAACGATTGAGATGCGAGCGAGCTTTAGAATTCCTCCTGGTATAAGCGACGTCCCCGCCATCCATCACCTCGAGGCCAAGCAGGTCGATGGTGTTTGCAAACTCAATCGAGCCCAGGTCCTGCCCCCCTACATCCGGATCTGTCCGTAGTGAGAAGGGTGACGTTGAAGTCCCCCCCACCACCCAGGGGGTCCTACCGACCCACCGACCAGCCTCCATAATGTCTTCCCATAGCTCTCCCCGCAAACCACCATCACAGGGACCATACACACACGACACAACCAACTGAGAAGAAGAGGTCGTACAGATCAAGACCACCGTCAAGACGTGCCGTCCACGAGTCATCGAGATGAAAGACAAGCTCGAAGAGCGTCAAGCCACAAACAGCCCCTGCGAGGGCTCTGACGTGTCCAAAGCTCTGAACTGGTCCAAGCCACCCGCTCCAAAAGACCTCCACACGTCTCCCGCCAAAGAATGTAGCTTTGTTTCTTGAAGCAAAATGACGTCGCATCCCCATTCGCTGAATCTAGAACCCACCATTCTCCGCTTATCTGGATCCCCGAGGCGACGAACGTTCCAAGATAGGATTTTCATTTGGATCCTTCGACGAACCCCTGAACTTGGGCCACACCGGCGGCCTCCGCCACATGAATCTTGAACAGAGGGCATGGCTATGCCTCCGGCCTTGACACCCTCGCTTTGTTTCTTCTTCTGTATCTCTTGCCACTTCTTCTGTCGCTAGGCCCCGCATCAGAGACATGATCAGAGAGGCCCTCATCCGCGGTTGCCCCCCCTGGCTGATCTCCGAGATTGAAGCTGCCGAGACGGAGGGAGGCTGGGGCCGAGGCCTTTCTTCCGCGAAGATAGGGGGAAATAAGGGGAGAGATACCATTTGAGGAGCACCCGCCCAAGCGTCGCGAAAACCCCCAGAAGGAAAGAACCGAGCTGACGAGCCCGAGTAAGTAACGGTCGGCACCAGCGACATCGGGCCCGATAGTGCCCTACCGACTACCGAATCCGAATAGTCCCACGCGCCCGTCTTAGGACCAGCCATCGAACCCGGATCCGCGATCGGATCCGCTTCAAAGGGCGCAGAAGCCGGGCCCATGTCCACCTCCGCGAAAAAAGGCGCCGATGACGGTTTCGGAAACCTTTCGCCTACGTCACCCTGCAAATGGAATAAACTTGATGACATGTACACCATTTGAGACGAGTTCACGAAACGTCGCGTGCCAAGAGTCATTCGCGCCTTTTCAACGAAAGGTCCCCTCGGGAAACCAACCGACCCCGCAGCGCCCGAAGCGGCCTCTGTCCTTCCGACTGCCACCGACCTCGGAGCCTCCGGCGGAGGTGGAGGTTCATCGACCACCAGCTCAATTGTGAAGGAGAAACAACCCACGCTCATCTCCTCGAATGTACTTCGACCACCGACCTTGTCGAGGAAGCTTTTGGTGCACTCGAACAAGATCGTCGTATCCTCCACAGGAGCGCCCGGTCTTAGACCATCATCAATCACTTCCCGGACAGTTCCCCACCGGCGCAAGGCCCTCCGCAAGCAACCAACCGAACGCGAGAGGAAGGGGACACCCTTCTCCCTAGCCATGCAGACCTCCACCTCCTCACAGGACCCGTCAGCAAAGCGCAACCTCCTCCAGCAAACGTTGCCGACACCCCCATTGCATAGCAAACGCTCCTTCTGAATATCCGATAAGCCCCGAACGTAGCACCTTCGAGCATCCAACTTCACTATATCCCCCGCGAACTGTGGGCCAAGGAACCCAACCAAATGCGATGACATCACGTCCAACTCGATAACGCCCCTCACCGCGTAACCGATAATAGCATGTACACCCGACGAAGACACGAACTTCCTGTCCTTGATCGCTGATTTTGCGCCGGCAGCCCCACCGAACGCAGTAGAGACACCGACAGGGTTAACCGCAGCACCGCCCCACGCTTCCTTCTTTACCATGTCCGCATACGATGGACCCCCTTGACAAGCAACAGTAGCACTTCCATTCGAGCAGCCACCGATGAAAGACCGTTGACGCACGGTAGGCACCGCCTCATTTGTTCTTCGGTACGCCATGCATGTTGCTTGTCGATGTCCCACCCTACCGCAAGAGAAACACCTAGGAGGTAGATGGCAGAAGGTGGCCACATGCCCCCTGTCTCCACATTGGAAGCACCTCCACCCCGGCTTCTTATGAGAGACAATCATCCACTCGCCGCCTCCTTCGATTGCGGAGTCACCCTCGAAGGTGTAACCACGTTTGACATCCTCCTCTGAGCGGAGAATCGTCTTCCCCTTGTCGAGAGACACACGAGTCGTACTCGCCCTGCCAGCTCTGCTCGTTCCGCCCGCTCCGCTCGCTCCCCTCGCTCCGCCCGCTACGCTCGCTCGCTCCATCTCCGCTCGTTCTGCCCGCTCCGGGCCTATAGCACTTTATAGCAAATGTTCACTTCAAGGAAAAAGTGGACCCTTGTATGTAAAAGAATGGTGTGGCAAGGCGTAGGTTAATGTTTTGTGTGTTAGGGAATAAATTGTTTGTGCTGTAATCATTGCATATCCATTACAAGTGAAAGTTTGTTTTTTCAACACCGCATGTTAATGTGTAAAATGAGGAAGTTTGAAAATAGACATTATCTGAACACGAGTCTTAAATGTTGGTATTGTAAACAAGATGGAATTTTCAAGAAAAGGATGCTTCAAGGTGGACGATTGTGTTGTTGAAAACCATAGAGACATGGGAAGTTACTGAGACGCGTGCTTGAAGGCTGTGAAAGAGGTCATAGGCACACAGAACATAGGTACATCGATATATAGTACAAGATAATTTTATAGTTATACCAAAAGAAGTTTGTTCCAAAACCTTTTCTTGATAGAACAAATGAAATTCTAGAGGACTACTAAATGGAGACAAAGAAGCTACAAAGAAGAGTTAATGAAGAAAGAAGCAACAAAGAAGACTTAGCAAGGTGAAGTCTAGGTATTCGGAAAAAATCTACATAAAGGTTTTTCCAGAGATGGAGAAAAGGACACACTTGCAATATCTGTGGCAAATGGATAAAGAAATAAGGTTCTTATTCAAAAAATGTGCATCATAAATACAGTTTAAAAGGTTTTATGGTTGTTAATGGTAGTACGGGGAGCAGAACAATTCATTTTTAGGCTGATCGTCAAAAGAACATCATTTTTAGGCTGATCGTCAAAAGAACAGAGTAGAGCGTGATGGGTGAAACCCTTTGAGGACGTAATGGACATTCCCTAGAGAAGGGGGCAACGACGTTTGGACATCGCTTTCTAGTCTCTTCATGGAGAAGGCGATGATGGGTCTTGCTATATGCGATTGTAGGGTTGTCGTGGTGGATGGCAGCGGAGTCCCTCCCTTTATTAGTCAATAATGGGGGGACTTCTAGAGGCGGGGTTGTTCTTTGCTCCTGCAAGGCGACTGTAGGGCCTTCGGTGGTGGTGGGGACTTTGTGTTCCTACAAGCTCCTATTAATGTGGTTGTTGAAGGCTACTAGCCCATGCAGGGGTTCTTGATGGGGAGTGGTTGTGGCCTCATGAGATGATGACGGGGGTGTTGACTTTATAATGGATGCCAACCTCACCGTGAAGGTTTCTTTGGAGGCAGTGGTCGCGATTTTGGAAGATGAGGAATGAAGACGGCCTAGGTAGCATCCCCTATGAAAGCATAAGGCTTCGGCGGAGACCTTTTTTTTGATAACATTGTGGGAAGGAGCAGCACATGTAGGGATGTAAACAAACGGATACAGATACAGATAGAGGTATTATGTATCCTTATCCGTTTTTGAATACGAATACGGATGCGGATACTGATATTGACGGATTTTAAAATTATCTTACCATAACCTTAAAAAACAGACACGGATTTAAAACGGATATTGATCGCATATGAGTAATGTTAGAAACACTCTATAGAATCAACTTAAATATATATGAATTGGATGGAAGACACATGATATAAATTTACTAATGTGTGTATCATAAAAAGTATACAAATATGGTAAAAGAAGGCATAGAATTATGTTATATAGGGTTAAAAATAAATCTATGAGTATATTTATATACGAAAACGATTACGGATACGATGTTTGCAGATATCAAAATGATATCCTTATCCATGTCCATTTTAAAACGGATACGGTTACAGATGTCAAAATCTGTATAAAACGGATACGGTGACAGATCGGATACAGATATATCCATAACCATTTGCATCCCTAGGCACATGGCTAGGGTTTGTTTGAGCAAGATGGAGATTTATTTCCAGTGTGGTTTGTCAGTCCATAAACTCCATGTCTTCTCAGTGCGCCACGAATGGAGAAAACCGTCGATGCATTAGAGGAGGATATCATTCACAATGGAGCTATTTCTAAGGCTTAACATCATCTTGTTGTGCAGAAGGGACCGTACTCCTCTTTACTGGTTGGTGATTGGATACAGTCCACGAGATGATCTAGACAACTTGAATGTGGCTATCAGATGGGTTCAGGATAATGGAGTAGATGTGGACATCGTGTGTTTGCCTGGTAATATTCTTTGGTTGCGAGGCCTCTTGACCTTAGGAGTGGTGGTTCTTTCCACTGATTTACAAAGGGCACCATCATCGATATTTAGCGACATTCTATGTACTTGGACGGGGTTTCAGCTTGTCCTATATGTTGGAAGGCCATGTTCTCCCAATTTCCTTGACACAATAGATCTTTGGCTGCAATCAAGGATGTGCTGGCCCTTATTGGATCGGTGGTGGAGATTGTGAGCAGTGGCCTACGTCTGATGGAAGGCCTGGGATTGGTGGTGTTGGTACGAGGTCAAGTCTTGTCCTATCAAACAATTAGAGATGCTACTCGGAAGATTGGTGGGACTGCTTTGGATTGTTCCTCCTGCCGACGATGAATTAGGCAAGGCAACAGATTCAACTGAAAATATGGCTGCAGCTTGTTGGACTAATCCTTGTCCTTCGGGGTCATACCTCCATTCATGTGGAAAGTTGTGAAATGAAAAAGTGCTATTCCTCATAGCCTTAGAGCTATCTTATATAGGAGAAAAAATCTAGTGACAAATTACATAAAGTAGACTAGAGAAATAGAAAAATATAAATAAAGACGAAGAGATATAAGTATCTCAACACTCCCCTCAAGCTGGAGCATATATATCTATCATGCTCAGCTTGGAACAACGATGAAAAGGACCCCTCATAAGAGTCTTGGTAAACATGTCTGCAATTTGAGCGCCTGAAGTAACATGAGACGTGGAAATAAACCCCCTTTTGGATCAAATCACGGGTATAATCACAATTTACTTCGATGTGCTTTGTTCTCTCATGGAAGGTTGGATTATCAGCTATGAAAAGAGCTGCTTTATTATCACATTTGAGGTGCATTCGAAGAGGCACCTCAATAGTTAGGTCAGTCAGGATGGACTTGACCCACATCATTTTCGTGCTCCCTTGGACCATAGCCCTATATTCTGATTCATCGTTGGATCGAGCAACAATTGTCTGTTTCTTACTCTTCCATGAAACCAGCGAGCTACCAACAAACACAGTGAAGCCTGAAGTGGATTTCCAGTCCTTGGGACACCCATTATAATCCGCATATGCACATCCAGTAACTGTGAGAGACGTATCTCTTCTGAAAAGAAGGTCCGCACCTAGAGAATACTTCAGGTATCTCAAGATCATGCCGATTGCATCCACATGAACATGTCTGGGTTGCTTTATAAACTGATCGAGTCTTCTCACAGCCGGCTTGGTAATAGTAACATATAACAACCTGCCTATTAGCTCTATGTACCGTCTTTTATCCACCTCTTCAGAGTCATCATCATAGAGCCTAGCATTGGGATCCATTTGTGTAGTGGCAGTTCTACATCCTGTCATGTCCGTCTCAACTAGAAGGTCAGTAACATACTTCCTTTGCGTCATAACCATACCTTGCTGATTTCGTGCAAACTCCAAGCCAAGGAAGTAACGTAGCTTGCCAAGGTCCTTGGTCACAAACTATCGTCCTAGGAAATCCTTAACTGCATGAATGCCCCGTTCATCGCTGCCAGTAACAATGATGTCATCAACATAAACCAGAACAACAACAATACCTCTCCGAGTTCTCTTAATAAAAAGAGAATGATCTGCATTAGATCTGACAAAGCCATTCTGTTCAATCAACTCTGAGAGCTTTTGAAACCAAGCCCTGGGACTCTCCTTAAGGTCATATATGGCCTTGTAAAGTTGGCACACCATACTGGACTCCCACTCAGCAACAAACCTTGATGGCTGTTGCATGTAAACTTCCTCTTGCAAATCTCCATACAAGAATACATTCTTGACATCTAACTGGAAAAGCGGTCACTTACGTACCACAACAACTGCAATAAGAATATGCAGCGTGGAGTGATGTGCAACGGGAGAAAAGTATCCTGATAAACTACCCCATAGGTTTGGGTGAACCCGCAGGCAACCCATCTGGCCTTATATTTGTCCACAATACCATCTGCTCGGTGTTTCATAGTAGACACCCACTTGCTGCTAATCGCAGACGCACCCGAAGGAGCTTGTACAACACTCCACGTACCACAAGACTGTAAAGCTGCCTTCTCCTCTTCCATAGACAGACGCCACTGACTACTCTGCAGTTCCTCCTGATAGGACCGTGGTATCTCCATGGCAGATAGTCTCGCAATAAACCTTTGAAAATCCTCGGACAGATGTTCCAAGGAAACACGGGAAGTAAAAGGATGCATATTGCATAGTACATGCCCACCTCCGCCTCCGTAGAGCAATAGGTACATCTAGATCCTCAGTACTCGCAGAAAGTATATCATCCAAGACATCCTGCACCACAAGATGCACATGCAAATCACTGGTACCATCAGAAGAACTCAAATGTTCAGAACATACCTTGGGCATGCTGGATGATGGAGGAGGCACATGAGTACGAGGCCGACACTGGTAAACCTATGGAAAGAAAGTAGGTTGCGGCGGAGGAATTGGTGGCAGTTGGCGACGGCGGTAGCGGTGGTGGTGGTGACGATGATGGTGTAATGGAGAACGGAGGTAGAGGCATATAGACCTCTCCATCTTCTGAAGAAATGAGCTTGTCACCTGTAGGAGAAAAATACATAATGGACGTAAAGAAGGTGACATCTGCACTAACGTAGCACCTTCGTCGAACAAGTTCGAAGCAACGGTATCCCTTTTGGGTCTTGGAATACCCAACAAACACACATTTGATTGCTCTGGGAGAGAGCTTGTTAAGACCAGGAGACATCTGATGAACAAAATCCACAGAATCGAAAACACGAGGCATACGTGAGAAAAGATCCGTCTCGGGAAACACAATCAAGAGCGGGATCTTCTCCCCCTGAACTGAAGAGGGCATACGATTTACCAGGTAACAAGCAGTTAGAACCGCATTCCCCCAATATGAATGAGGAGCATGACTTTGAATAAAAAGAGTCAACATCCAAAAGATGGTGGTGTTTTCGTTCTGCCACCCCATTCTGTTGGGAAGTATACACACACGATGTCTGATGCACAATACCAATGGACTTAAGGAATTGGGAAAGCTGAGTACTGCATAATTCTAAAGCATTATCTGAACGTATAAACTTGAATTTTGCTAAACAAATTCCTTATTTCATTAATAAACGAGTGAATAATATGACCAGCATCGGACTTATTCTTAAGAAGAAAAACCCAAGACAATCTTGAAAACTCATCAACTGTAACAAGACAAAACATGTGTCCCTGATGATCTGGGATACTACTGGGACCCCTATCAAAATGAATTAACTCAAACAGACTATGGCTACTTCGACCCTGACGACTCTGGAAGTGGATCGATGTTGCTTCCCAAGCTGGTAGACCTCGTACTGAAAGGTACAACAAGGAAAAATATGTGGAAGAACGTAACACAACACACCTATTGCAGATAAGGTGTCCGAATAAAAAATGCCATATATTGGGAGAAACAAACCCAGTGCGAAGAGAAGAGACACTAGTATAAGGAGATTGCACCGGCTTGTAGAGGCTCCCTTGCTCACGGCCAGAACTAATCACCTTGCCCCGTGAGAATGCCCTGAAACACAAGAGCAGATGGATCAAATATTGTACGATAATGTAAATCCTTGGTGATTTGACTAATTGATAATTAATTCATAGAAAATTCAGGAGTGAAAGCACATTCTGAAGTCGCATTGCGGGAGTCAACTGCACCTCCCCCTGACCGGTAATGGGAGAGTGTGTCCCATCTGCTATCACAACAGATCGTCCAGGCTGAGTCGGACGAAAAATCACTAAACTGACCTCTGTCACCATAGAGATGATGGGATGCTCCTGCATCCATGATCCATTCTGACAAATCTGCTATGTAACAATTAGTAAAGGCATATACTACACCTGATGTGGATGCTGATGCCGAGGCAGCTACCTCTGAGGATCCTGAAGGAGAGCTGGTTGACCTAGGAGTAGGTATGATCTCCCTGAGTCACGCTACAAGTTTGTCAAATCTCTGATTATAAACTGGTGGTCAATGTTCAGAAAGTCGGTATGCGGTATTCGTTCGGTCAGGCGGTCCCGAGCGAGTAAGCGGATATGCGGAAGTATATGCGGAAGTATATGCGGATTATGCGGTTTGTATTATTTAAATAAAAAATATTAAAGATAAACATTTAATTGTGATGTCAGAGACAAAAAAATACATGTTTCCTTTTAGATTCCTACAAAAACATACTTTTAAAAATAAAAAAGCACCACAATAAAAAGCTACATAGTTCATTTAGATAGCAAAAAATGTTTCAGAATGCAGAATGTTCAAATATATAAAGTTATAAACCGGCTTCTAAATTCTAATCTAAATCATCTTCAAAATTGATTGTTGGAATATCATCATCGCCTTCCGAATCACTCATAAATTCTTCTTCTTCGCCCAAAGTTGACAAAGCTTCCGCATTCCTTTGGCTCCTCCTATTCTCAGCAAATTCTTCTGCCCCACTTGCTTCTGCTACCAAGTTCCACGTGAGCCCCGACCCTTGGAAGATTTCTTCTTCTTCTTCTTCACTGGCACCAATCCAATCCATAACATGTGTTCTATCCTTTGAAACAAATGGATCTCTCCCAGTTAGTGATTGACGCTCCTTCAGCTTTGAATTGAATTTCACAAAAACCAAATCATTCAATCTCTTGGTTTCTAGTTTGTTCCTTTTTTTGGTGTGAATCTGCATTAAGAATTTATAAAATTGATGAATTATAAATTATAATGACTCAATTATTCATTGAATACATATAATTGTACATCCAAATAGTGATAGTTATACCGCTGCAAATGAGCTCCAATTCCTCTCACAGGCTGAAGAAGAGGATGTCAACTTCAGAATTCTCAAAGCCATTTCTTTCAAATAAGGCGTTTGAGAACCATATAGCATCCACCAATGAGCTACAAGAGATTGCACAATTAATGACTTGTAAAATAATAAATCTAACTTATAAACTTTACCGTCGATAATAAGTTTAAGATATATTACCAGGATTGAAATCATCATCATTGGTGGATCTTTGTCTGACAGCCATTGGCTTTCCAAATGCTCCTTCTCCTCTTCGGTAAATATGAATCTCTTTCTTCGTGATGGCATCCTGAATCTCTAATTCAGGATAAAAAATCTCTACACATTCCATCAAACCATCAACGACGAAGCTATCTTTAGAAATTGCATCGCTATCCCTATAAAAATAATAGGGATTGAGATAGAAAGCTGCAAGATGGAGGGGGCTATCCAATCTTCCTTTCGTCTTCAAGGTAATGGCATCTACAAAGGGCTTGTATGAATGTTCAACATTTTTAAAAATAGCCTTTATTTCATTTTTTGCATCCTCCAATCCTCCATATACAAAGCCCATTGAGGGCTTCCTTTCTCCATCAAACACACGCAAGAGGTAGACTAGTGGAGAGAAGATCTTCAACGTCAAAGACACTTGGCTCCAAAATGATGAACTGAGGACAATGGATGCAACCACCTCACCTTTTCTGGTCTTTGACCACTTGCACTCTCTCCACTCATCAGAAGAGAACATCAACCGTAATTTTTCCTTCTTGTCCATCACGCTCTGTAGTGTAAGGAAAGTGGTGGCAAATCTTGTTTGCCCTGGCCGAACAATTTCACCCTTCTGGGTGAACTGTCTCATCAAGCTCAAAGTCTTTGCATGACTGTAGATAAAGAGAGTGAGAGTTCTAGCCTTAGTGATGCAATTTTTTATCTTTGATTCCTTTCCAATCTCCTCAAGAACAAGATCAATGCAATGGGCCGCACATGAAGACCAAAATATCCTTGGATATTTAGTCTTAAGAAGTCGTCCGGCTGCCATATTTGCAGAAGCATTGTCTGTAACAACTTGTACAACATTTTCTTCTCCAACATCCTTGATACAATCCTCTACGAGAGAAGAGATATATTCAGCCGTGTGAGAATCTGCGGATGCGTCAACAGACTTCAAGAAAGTTGTGCCCAAGTCACAATTAACACACAAGTTCATAATGCTCCTTCCCCTCACGTCAGTCCATGCATCGGTCATTATTGAACAACCATTGTTTTTCCACGATTCATTATGACTCTTTAAATATTCCTTTGTTTCATCCACTTCCTCCTTCAACAAAGTTTCTGTAATTTCATAGTATGAAGGTGGCTTGTATCCGCTTCCATATTGTCCAATTGCCTCGCACATTCGTATAAAGGAATTTTTAGTGACCACATTGAAGGGAATGTCAGCATCATAAAAGAATTTGGCCACGAATTTGTTGACACGTGCACGCTCCTCTTTGGCTAAAGCATCTTTTATCACTGTCTGCCGCATTGTTGTGCCCAAAGACACATCATCTTCAGATACACGAGGTCTTTTTGTACTAGCACCTCCTTCTGATGGATGGTTAGAAGATCCATCAGATGCCTTGATTGTTACTTCCTGCCGCAGTTCTCTCATGCTAACAACTTTTTCATTCTTCTTCTTCATAATATCCTCCACATAATCTCTGATTTCCTTTTGCACATCTCCATCAGCCTTTGGACATGCCCTTGTATTTCCCTTGATGTGTGCGAGATGTTGCTTCATCCTATTGATGCCTCCTTTTATGACCTTGCCGCACAAGCGACACCCAACCGTGTTCGAATCGGTCCTCTCAATGAGGTATGCATATTTCCACCCTGGATCGGTAGAACCGGGTGGAACATAGAATGTGGATTCTGCCGTTGTAGGCGTGGAAGGAGTAGCCATAATGACCGACCTAAACATGGTACAAAAATGATGTGTCATTGAAAATAAGAAGTGCAAATTGCAAATCGGTTATCCAAAAAATGACGTGTCATTGTAACATGTTTACATTATACATATATAAAAATTAAAATGAAACTACATAATTTATAAAGAGAGTTGGACCACACATAACTAATAACTTATATAACTTCTTCAAACTATAATAAAACACATCTAATGGTAAAGATGCCGTTTATACCACGATCAGTGCAGTTTCAATGCCGTTTATATGGTAAAATACTATGAGAATGGAACAACCCAAAAAGAAACGGGCTCTAATGGTAAAGATGTATCCAAACTTTAAACCAAAGGTGTCGAACCACAAGGACATGGCATCTTGAATTACACGATCAATTTACGAAACAAATTATAAAAGCACAATCTAATTTATAATGTGTTCATTGCAAGTTGTTGAAATTTTCTAACGGGTCATGCAAATTATAAAAGTGAATATCGGGATAACTGATAGATTTGTGTGGGGAGATAGTATAAAGGGATTCTTGTGTGAGTAGTGGAGTATTAGCTGAATGTGATGTGTTATGTTACACAACCAATGTTTTTTTAATAAAATATGTAAACAACAGGGAAAATAAAAGAAATCTCAAAAAGGCAGATCGAATGGCCATGCTAACAAATTGATGCAACCAAGCATGCAAACAGTAAACAAACCCTTATGCAATGCATAAAATTAACGAATTCAATATGAAATTCGTTTTATCAGTGCTCCGGGTAAGTGAAGCGAATTGAAGTGTCAAGAATGACCTATTCAGGAGCCAAGCGGAGAACCTCCAAATAAGAAAGGAAACACACGACTGGGTACAACATCATATAGCGCGATTCCAACCACAATACTCTAGGCCAGCCAAAATAATTAACAAATCTAAAAAATACGCTATGGTATGCTCGAGGTAACGAGAATACAATTGTTCATCGAACTAATCAAGGCATAACAGGAATCCACGGGCAAAGGAGGAGGAAAATTTACTAGGAAGGGAACCCCTGTACAGACAGGAAGTAGGAGTGATTCGGTTCAACACGTCGATCTTGGTCGGGCCTCTGCTGATTGCGTCAACGGCGCGGTGGTGCAGATTTTCAGGTGGAGATGCAGCAAGGCGGTGAGGGAGATGCTGGCAGCGTGGAGGTGAGAAAGCGAGAATGGCGGCAACGAGAGGGAAGGGAAGTGAGAAAGCGTGCAGGTGGAGAGGGAAGGCGGCGAGGGTGGAGGCGTGGAGGCGCGATGGAGGTTAGGGTGCGGGAGAGGTTAGGGTGCGGGAGAAAACGATGGAGGTTAGGGTGCGTAATATGGAAAACGATGGAGGAACGAGAGAAGTGAATATCGGGTTTTTAATTTGGATCCTAAGTGAACGAAATTAGACCGCATATCAAACGCATAAGCGGCCGCATATGCGGTTTAGGCGGCCCGCATATGCGGCTGGACCGCATATGACCGCATATTGAGTATGCGCTTCGGATAGGCCGCCGCATACGCATATGCGGCCGCATATGCGGCCGCATGAACCGCATTTCTGAACCTTGCTGGTGGTGGACTCTCGACCTGTTGAGTCTGCTCTGTAACCCGAGCTGAAGCAGGAAACCCATGCTTAGAATAGCATGTTTCCTTAGAATGGCCTCACCTGTGGCAGTAGGTGCATGGCTGACGGGGTCGACCACCCCCCCTCTGCCACAACTAGGGCCCCCTACCACGATATGGTGTAGGGCTCCCCCTAATACGAGATGTAGCCGTAACTGAAGATGTCTGAGATTGCAAGGTACCACCGGAGGTTATAGATAGCCCACTCAATCTATGATATGCCTCCTCCATTGGAGGTATGGTAGCATCAGTAAGAATCTGGGCTCGAGCAGTGTCGTACTCGGGATCAAGAGTTGTTAGAAAGACCCCAGTCATCACAGAGTCTTTATATGCCTTGAGCTGCTCTGACGTAGCAGTCAAGGGAATGTAACCATGTAACTTCTCAAACATAACCCTCAAAGAAGTGTAAAGGGTATGAAGGGGGCGACCATTCTACTTCGATGTGAAGATATCGTACTGGAGCTGCAGTATCTTCGACTCATTCTTCGCCAGAGAGTATGTAGCGGTGAGAATGTTCCACATAGTCTTTGCAGTAGGTTGACTCAGAATATCATTAGCTATCTCTGTTGACACATTCCCAGATAGCCACACACGTGCATATGCATCATCTGCCTCCCATGAGGCATTTATCCCAGTCTTGTCACTTGGCTCTTCCATTGTGAGGATGTGCTTCTTGCCATTGCACTGCATTAAACTCATGAACTGTATGGCCCACAACTCATAGTTTGTTCCATCCATCTTGACTATGGGTGCTGGACCTTTGAAGACACCCATGGATGGAACGTCAGCTTTGTTGTTGGACATGATGACAACTATCTCCGAAGCTGGATTATCAACAAGAAGAATCTGCACCTACACTAACATACGAGAAGATGGTTGTGGGTGTAGACTCATACCACAACTTCTTCCATTCTTTGGAGATGCCTTTGAGTAACTAGGGTATTTTAGATAATCACGTCACACCTGAGAAATCCAAGAACGAGACCATAGTGGCGCTGCGTGGGACAGGCCAGGCAGTACAACGCGAGACGGCGAGGTGGCTTGCACGACACGGAGGCGTGATTGGGCGGCGGGGCCGCACGACGTAGGAGTTGCGGCTGGGCGGTGGGGCTAGCTACACGGTGCAGCGTGGCTGGCCACACAACGCAGGATGCGCGGCTGCGCGTGAAGGTGCGCTGCATGGTGGGCTGCGTGTCGGCGGTGGGATGTGTGACGAGAGGCGGAGGGCTGCGCGGGTGCGCGGTTGCACGCTTGGGTTTTTGGAGGGGGGTAGGGCTCTAGGGCACAGGCTTCGGTCTAGGATCATCACTCTGATAACATGTGGAAAGTTGTGAAATGAAAAAGTGTTATTCCTCGTAGCCCTAGAGCTCTCTTATATAGGAGAAAAGCTCTAGAGAGAAATTATATAAAGTAGACTAGAGAACTAGAAAAATATAAATTAAGACGAAGAGATATAAGTATCTCAATAATGCCCTTGTGAAGGGCACCTTAAATATGATGGCTAACTCAGGTTGAGGAAGGAGCCAAGTCTAGCCATTCTGGTTGGGTCTGATGGTGGTAAGGTCCTATTATCATATGCAACCAAATATTGCTCGTGCAACCGAGCAGATGGGGCTGGTAGATGCCTTGATTTTGGCAGAAAGGAGTCAAGATGATATTTTTCTCATTGGACGAGGTTTTAAATCTCGATTTCGATTTCATTTCAAGATGTTGAAAAAATGAAACAATTTCGAATTTCGTCGAAATTTCGACAAAATTTCGACCAAAATCGGCCTAAATTTGCGAAGGAAGGGTATATATGGAGATTTCGATTTCGGTTTCGATAGGGTTTTGAAATCAAAATTTTGCCGAAATTTCACGAAATTTGAAACCATGCGTAAGACAACCTTGAGTGTTGGTGTACATGTTGTGGGTCTGGCCCGCTCGATTTCACAGTGAAGTTTTGCGAAGCTCGGGAGCGTTGGTGGGCGCGCAGGCGAGCTCGGCGAAGGCGGCTGGTCCCTCTCTGGGGGGGGCTCCCCTCGCTTCGGGGAGGGAAAGATTGTGCTCTTGTGAATCGTAAGGGTGTGGCTTCTCCTCGTGAGGAGGGGCTTCAGGGTATCGCTGAAGGAGGGGTCTCGGTGGATGCTGGCGTTGGTTCCCTCGTCGATGGGGAAGTTGGAAAGGGGAAGAGAGTTGGTTGCAGCGAGGAGGAAGGGTGGCGGGAAGAGTATGGAGGTGCATTGCATGGCATTGGTGGCGGAGGGAAGTGGGTGCATGTCTCCTACAAAAAGCCTGAAAGGAGATGCTTTCGGTGTGGGACTCGGGGACATGTTGCGTCTTTCTGTAGTGCTCCTCCGAGATGTTTCGACTGCGGGAGGGTGGGCCACCGTAGGGCCACCTGCAGGTTCGGATTCGTTCGTGATGGTGCTGTTTGTCAGGCCGGGCGGAGAAGTTCCTCTTTGATCGATTCTCGCGGGGATAATCGTAGCTTCGCGTCGATGGTTGTGGGTGTACGAAAGGGAGTGGGTGGCTCGAAAGTGGAGGGTGTTTCAAAGGATGCAGGTGACTCGATAATGGCGGAGGGTGTGGTTGGAGGGGAAGCTACAGTAGCCGCAGCAGGTGGGATGGATGGCATACAGGGGGAAGACACCTATGCTGTGATCGGTTACGCGGTGCGGGGATGCATCTCCATGGAGGCTGTTAAGGGACACCTTCTCGGTTTCCTTGGTCTGCGGTTTACGGGGGACATCGTGGCTCTTGATGCTCGGCGATGCTGCGCTCGGGGATTATCCAGGATGTAGAAAGAACGCTTGGTGGAAAACAAAGGGATAAACGATATTATTTGGCGGCCTCTTCGCTTTGCTGATGGGGCGATTACGGCTGTCGAGGTTTGCGTGGCGGAGGTTCGTGGGGTTCCTTTCCTATCCAGATTGGTGCACTACTTGGGGCGGGCCCTTCAGCGATGGGGGTCGGTACTTGCGGTGGTTGATGATGGGTTGAAGCCCGTCTCAGCTCTAGATGTCACGCGCGTGCTGCTGCAATGCAACAAGGGTTTGATTGATGCTGCAGGTGGCCGGGTCTTCTGCGAGTCTTTGGAGGTTGGCCGTTTCAAGTTCAGGGTGGAGATGCTGATCGTCGAACCCCCACCGCCGTCGGGGGTTCCGATGATACCCGATGTCGCCTCGCCCTCTTCGTTGGCTGTGGGGTTCCCGAGGGAGGCCTTGCATGGTTCATCCTGCGAGATTGATTTGGTACGACCCTTGGGCTTCTCTCCTCGAGCCATGTGTCTGGTTTCCTAAAGGGTCTCTTGGTCGGCTGAGGTGGCAAGGATAGCTCCCCCTATCTATGCGCCGCCTCGATCTTGGCCTCAGATCTCGGATCTCGGGCTTCGGTTTGTGCTCTCGTATCCTTGCACGGGTCGGGCTCATGGAGAATCGAATTCTTTTGCTGCTTTCTTTGGGGGCGGAAAGGGCCTCTCGGACTCCCTTCCTGTTCGATGTTCCTCGTCCGTGATGGGCCCTTCGGATCCGTTTTCTTTCTTGGCGGCTGGGCCCTCCCTTTATTTGGCTCTTTCGGTTTGGCGGCTGTTACCACTGTCGTGGTGCCATGCGGCTCCAACGACTCCTTGAAGGATGAGGGTCGATTTCCACACTTGAGTTTTTAGGTTGGTTAACATGTGAAATATTGTAATATAGTTCACAAAGCATGGAGATTTTATCATTCATGTGCCATTTACATAACAATTTTTGAGTCTTATATAGTTTATTTTGTATAGTGTATCAAGAAGTTCCCTCTCGATGATGGAAATTGTAGGATCAAGCTTCTTTTTACGATGTTTGCAGCTTCAACTAGATCTCACATAAAATTGTAGATATTTTTGAGTGCAAATCATTCAGTTTAATAAGTTATTCATGTGCGAATCTGCTTTCGATGTTTCTTTAGAACTACTTTTGAAAAGCATGTTCCATGTTAGAGGATGTGATTGTTAGATGTGAATTAATATAGGAAAAACAAATAGAGAGTTGTTTAATCCCGTTCAACACATTGATACATCATATAGCTTCAATTATCTTTGTTTCATTAAGTGGATCTTTCGATTCTAATATTAATTTTGCAAAATCTAAATCATAGATGTTGACATTTTGATAGTCGGATTGTTTTTACAATGCGGGATGGACTGAGGATATCCGGTTTGTCATCGATCATCTGCATCTAACTTATCCAGTAGCCCCTCTATTTTTGGTTGGTACAAGCATCGGTGCTAACATCGTGGTACGTTCTTAACTGCTTCATCATTTTTTTATAAAGATAACTGGTTAGTCTTGAATCGTCATTTCTCTAGTTGCATCAGTACATATTAAATGCAAAGTATTTTCTGGATGTTTTAAAACGTTCATATATTGGTGGGTCTGAAGCTGTTTAATGACTTTGTTTTAGGTTAAATATCTTGGAGAAGATGGAGAAAACACACCTATTGCTGGAGCTGCATCTATATGCTCACCCTGGGATCTGCTGGTCAGTTCCTCCACTGTAGGATATTTTCATTATTTTCACACTTCATGACCTTTTTACCTTTTGGGTCCTGAAGTCTATAGTTTTCTTAAGAATTTGAGGGAATGTGATAAGGTAATATATTTTTATAAAGATAAATAGAACGACAAGCTTAAAGATAGAAACATAGTCACTAATAATAAGATCGAATCATGATTTAAGTGATCATCATTTGGAGCATGATATGCTCATTTCTTATGGTTCATTTATCCTTTTTCTTCATTGGGGTGCTTTAGTACAGGCCAATGGAAATGCCTGTGTTCGAGGGTGGAGAAGAGTATGGGTATCCTAGGAAAAGGTTCCTTTGGAAGATCACGAGAGGGGGAATACTAGCAGGTTTTTGGTGGCATGGGAAATGTTTGCAGGTCTATCGTGGAGGGTGGTTTTTATATCTGGATTTTTTGGTCTATGAACATGAGTTTGTTGAAGGGAGTGGAAATGTTGCATGGGGAACCTTTTTCTGCTTGGTTCTCTTTTTGTGCATTGACAGGATTTTTGGCATGTGCTAGATAACCAGGTTGCCATCTAGAATTTCACCCTTTTTGAGACTAGTTGTGAGTCAGGAGCTTTTTTTGGGGAGTTATTGGATGAACCTAAGAGAGGCCCATCCAAAAATATATTAAAAAATATATACAAAAGTTACAGAGCCTTCACTCAATTTCATTCTCGGCAAAATTTCTCTCTCCCCTGAAAATAACACCGTTTCTTGCTAACCTAATGACCCAGACATGCTCAGCTGCCCTGATCCTGTCTTCAATTGACCCAGTCCAGTCTCTACCAACCGGCTCCAAAATGAATTCCCGTTGTCCCATTGGATTCCGGGTATAGCCACATCTGTCCATGACCCCCTTGACCCAGGGCATCTGAAGAAAAGGTGATTAATGTCCTCTGCAGCCTCTCCACATCGCTTGTACACCTCCTCACTCACAGGAAAAATTCTGGCCCTCCTAATACTTGTCATAATCATGTCTCTTCTCAGCAGCCATATGAAGATTTTTGACCTGTATGGGGACCTTCCATCCCCATAATCTTGCACAATCTTTAGATATTTCCTTATCTTGGTACCGATGGGGCAAAAAAATTCTTGTACCCTTTCTTAGCTGACCCATCTCTCCAGCACTGATAGTCTGTACCTTCCGACATGACTTTCATTTTGGCCAGCTTGCTCGCTAGACACAAGAACTCCTCAATCCTATGCTCTGATAGCTTTTCCACAAAGGTTGGTGACCAAGATCTCTCCAATCATACATCAACAATTCACACCTCCTTTACTGAAGCCAAGGCAAAAAACCTAGGGTACACATAACATAAAGCTCCCTCCTCCATCCAATCATCTCGCTAGAACAAAAAATTGCTCCCATAACCTACTACTGTCAAAGTGAAGTAACAACATCATGCATGGCAGAACAAATACCTCTCCAAAATGTGGTGGTTGACCTCACATTCATGCTCAAGCTAAGTGAAACATACTGCAGAGGGACTAGATCTAACAGAAGTATTGCCTCGGCATTCTTACAAATGGGGTTACTTGGATGCAAATCATCTACCATCACAATGGGGTTGCGGAAACATGCTGCATCCATTGATCATGAGTTTGAGGATGCTACATGATATAGAAGCCTAGTGGGCAAATTGTTCTATCTTATTGTCACTAGACCATATATATTGTATGCTGTGAGCGTAGCTAGCTAGCACATGGAGAGACCTCACTACAATCATTGGCGTGATGTTCTCTTGATCCTTCGATACCTGAATGAATCTCCAAGAAACGACCTCTTCTATGGGTCTAGTGGCCACACTGTTGCCATTGCCTATGCGGATGCTGATTATGCTAGTTCTTTTGAGGATAGATGGTCTACCACATATTATACCATATTTGTTGGTGAAAACCTTGTTACATGGTGGAGTAAGAAACATATTGTTCTAGATCGAGCGCAGAGGCTGAATACATGGCAATGGCTCAGACTACCTGTGAGGTTACTTGGTTAATCTCCTTCCTATAAGAGCTTGGACTTCCTACTGCTACTCTCGTTCCTTTGTACTGCGAAAGCAAGTCCGCTACATACATTGCCACTGATCCAGTATTCCATGAACGAACTATGCACATTGAAGTTGATTGCCACTTCATTCGAAATGTAATACAAGGAAAGAAGATCACTACTCTGTATATCTCTACGGAACTTCAGCTTGTAGATATATTAAAAAAGACCCTGCCAAAGAAGCACATTTGGGAAGCTTCTCTACGTGACGATTACCAGGCTAAACATCTCCTTTGCAATAGGCAAACTTAGCCAGTTTATGGAGTAGCCACCAGACGCTCACATGGATGCATTCTTCATGATCCTAAGGTACGCGAAGTCTTCTTTAGGTACTAATTATTAAAGCACCTCTTCCCATGCAACTGCTATGTGAAAATCACGCTGCACAAATCATTTCCAACATTCTAAGTTTCCATAAGAGGACTAAACACAACAAGTGGATAGCCACTACACTAGAGACATGATATAGAAGGGCATCATCTCTATTTCTCATGTTAGCTTAGGGGACATCATACATTTTCACCAAAGCTCCCCCCAGGGGGTCATTCCAAAAGTGTTCTTCCGAGCTGAGTATGATAAATATCTATGTTTCAGGTTGAGGAGTGTTATAGGAAATAACATTTATGTATTTCTTATTTCATTTTTATGTAATTTCTCTATAGGTTGCTTGCCGTCTAGGGTTTTCTTTCTATATTAAGGAGTCCTATGGCCACAGAATACACATCATATTCATTTATTACCGCAGTTTCGTTTGACCATTCCCACTTAAATTGTGTTGCTTTTTTTTTCTACTCAACCTCTTCCAATACATAGAAAGAGCGCCGGCTCCCTTTTAACTATCACTATTTCATATTTCACAATTTCAGTTTTTAAGTATTCAATAACTTTTCCGGATAATTAGCTCAAATGCTACGTACACAGATGAATTTCATTTTATATACTGATATTAAAATCCATATCTGAATTCTTAATTTTTTTGTCAACTTTCTTTTTACCTTGCCTTAATTTCAAAATTGTATCAGCAAAAGATTCCAGCCTGGTTCTGCTCTGTTCCCATTTATATTCTCCTTTTGAAGGAATAAATATAATTACTTAAGGAATGTAACTGTAAAAATTTATAGGTCAAGAAATGCATAACTTTTCAATCAATCCTGAAAGCTCCAAAAGAGCTGTAGCCCTCCCCACTACACTTAAAAGGCAGGTGCTTCCCCCTCCAAATATATGCTCTTGCTATGTGGTGAAACAGCTCAAATTAGAATTATCACGAAAAACTTGTCTGCCTTGAACGTATTTATCTTTCTGTCTCGTTCTTATGTGGCGGTGATAAGTAAACTTTCTATAATTCAGACAATCAATTCCGCAAGAGAAAGTTGGGAGATTATGCCACATTTTTCTGCTTGAAAAATTCATTGCAAATTCTTCTTGGTTTATATGGATGTGGATTCACTAGCTTCTTCTTTGTTTTTTTACCTTTTGATGTTAAGTTTTAAGATGTCAGCGTTTTTTATTGTTCATTTGTGTGTTTGAAGGATTGTGGCAAAGAAATTTCTGTTTTTTGCATCTATAAATGTCAAGTTGGAAACTCTTAGAAAATCATTAGCACCTGGAACAAGGAAAAATCCATTAATACCATTCTTGGTAAGAAATTTTGAGAGACTCCTCCCATCTTGCAGATAGGCGATCGGTTCATTAACCGCAAGCTGGTGCAGAAGTTTTATAACAGAGTTCTTGCTGTTGGCCTCAAAGGATATGCTCAAATGTATGATCTTGTCTAACTTTATATGGATGCGAGTGATTTAGTATTTTCTGCTGTGTTCAACTTTGTCCATTTATTTGTCTTCACCTTTTACATTTGACACATCTTTTTATGCAGGCATCAGCCTGTATTATCACGAATGGCTAACTGGGAAGGCATTAAGAAGGTGCGTATATTGCTTTCATGTATTTATGTCTTTTACATATAGCTTTAAGCACACACATTTTCTAAATCATTCTGGATGGGATTGTTGCTTGTGCTTGCTATGATACACATCAATATCTCATTCCACCTCAGGCTGGAGATTTTTTTAGATGTAGAAGTCGTAGCCAAGTAATTGAAAATATACCACGACTGAATATGTAACCTGTAAACATATATATTATCCACTTATGTAGTTTTTATTATTTTCCATTCCTACAGTACTCTTGATGTAATTTACCCATAGGCTACTCTCCTATATAAGAGAGCCTAGGGCTGATGGAATAAACAACTTCTTCTATTTTCCCAACATGATATCAGAGCGACGGTCCTAGACCGGAGTTCGTGAAACCCTAGCCCTAACCCTAACCCCACCCGCATGCCTCTCTCTCTCTCTCTCTCTCTCTCTCTGTGCGCCGCCAGCCCCCACCCGCGCCGCTAGTCGTGCGCCTCAAGCGCACCAAGCTTCGCGCGCCGCCGCTGGCCGTATGCGCTGAGCTCTGCACGCTTCTCCTGCGCTGAGCTCCGCACCTCGCGCGCCCCATTTGCGCACGGTGCACATCTCCAGCGCACTTCGTGCACCTCTCCAGAGCATCTTGTGCACATTCCCAGTGCGCATGCTCTAGATTCTCCAACGCACACGCCATTGTTCTCTTTCGTGCACATCCAGTGCGCACCTCCAGTGCATCTCGCGACTCCAGAGCGCACTCCTGCGTAGCATCTCGCGTACTTCCTGCGCCCAATCGCACGTCATTGCTGAGTGTCCGTAAGTCGCAAATCAACCCGAGTTTGTTTTTTTTTTTGAAGCTCCAAAACGGGGGACGCACTCGTTGGTGCTCGCCCCATATTTATTGAAAATAAAGCAAAGTTGAGAACAAACTTACAGCGAGTACAAGGAGAGAAGAAAGGAAGAGAGAAGAAACCCAAAACCACCGAAGGTATCACAATATGATACCTCCAAACAGCGCAGACCCCCTAGGGAACAAACCAATCACAGACCAACCGAGAAGCGGAGATGAGGACGTTTTCCGAGTAGAAACGTTGGCCAGCAAACAGGGCTTCATTCCTAGCAATCCAGATGCACCATAGCCGGGAGATAGAAGAAAGAATGTCGCTCCGACTCCTCGCCCGAGAACGAGCCAAGCACCCACAGAAGGAGGCGGCGTCCGAGACATCAAGCCAATCCAAGTCCGCCCAAATGCCAATCGTCTTCCCACAACGGAAGAACAGGTGGTCAGAAGTCTCATCCTCCAGGTTGCACAGACCACAGGTAGGCGGAACCAAAGGGAACATAACAGAGCACCGGCTGCGAGTTAAAAGACGCCCACGACGGAAAAGCCATAAGAAAATGCCAATTCGTTCTGGAACCCTGAGGCCCCAAAAGAATTGGCAGTCCCGAAGCAAAGAATCATCAACCCGAACCAAGGGCGGAAGAAGAGCACGGTAAGCCTCACGAATGGAGAAAGAACCGTCCTTCCAACAAAGGTGGTCGCGACCAACAGAAGGCGAGGGCGAGACCGCAAGGACCTCCATCAATTCCAAGAATTCCGAAAGGCGTTGATCGGAAAGGTTGCCCGCAAATCTGGGCCCCCAAACAGCCCCATCCCAGAAAGAAACAACCCTCGCGTCTTTATCATCCACCAACGCGAAGAGGCGCGGGAAAACATCAAAGAAATGGGTTTGGTTGCTTGAAGTCTGTTAGTGTAGCGCGCACTTCCTGCACGAGTTTGTCTCTAGCACGCACAACTTCAAAGAAATGGGTTTGGTTGCTTGAAGTCTACACAGGCGACTAAACCCGTACATGTTAGTGTAGACAATTACAATTTCAGTCTGCCACTTCAGTCTTCTATTACCAGTATGTCAGAGAGCAAGGCGGAAATTCCATCTATAGGCGCCTTTCGAGGTCCAACGCCTATTGTAAAGATGGATGGTACGAACTATGACCTGTGGGCAATGCAATTCATGAGTATGATGAAATCAACCGGTAAGAAACACATCCTTACCGAAGAAGAGCCTGCTGAGAGGACTGGAGTTAATGCCTCGTGGGAGGCAGATGACGCATATGCCAAAGTATGGCTATCTGGTACTCTGGCAATCGAGATTGCCAATGATATTCTTCATCAGCCCACTGCCAAGGCAATGTGGGATATTCTGGCTGCCATATACTCTCAGGCGAAAAATGAGACGAAGATTCTGCAACTTCAGCATGACATATTCACCATCAAGCAGAATGGACGACCTCTACACTCACTATACACATCTCTACGAGGGATGTTCGAGAAGCTGTACAGCTTCATGCCCCTGACAACCACACCAGAGCAACAGAAGACCTACCGGAATGCTACTATGGTAGGAGTTTTCCTTGCTACCCTTGATCCAGAGTACGAGGCGGCACGATCTTAGATCTTGGCAGATTCTACTATACCTCCTATGGAGGAAGCTTTTCACAGACTTAGTCGGATCACTGTCCCCTCTACGGCCACGAATCAGACTGCTCCAGCAATGGCTACCAACAGGGGTCGTGGAGGTTCTTATACCCGTGGCCGTGGTCCTCGCGGTAGAGGAGGCCGTACTCGGCCAATATGTACCTACTGTCATCGCACCAGACATACTGAAGATACATGCTACTCCAAGCATGGATTTCCTGCGTCTGCACGAGTCGCTGAGCAGATAGAGCCTCCATCTGCTGCCTCTTTGGATTAGCGGTTTGATGATCTTGTTGCCCGTCTAAGGGGCATTATTCCTCCATCTGGCCCAGCACCCACTACGGAGAACCAGTCTGATGCTGCTGCATCCGCTTCTGCCTCTACCAGTGCATCAGGTAGCACACTTGCATTTACTAGTAGTGGATCAGATTCTTTAGCTTGGATTATGGACTCGGGAGCCACACATCATCTATGTGGCGATCAGAGTCTACTTACAGGATACACACAAATACCTCCAGGTCGAACAATGGTCATTGCAATGGCACACATTCCCCAATTACTGGTCAGGGGGAGATTAGACTGACATCATCTATGCAGCTCAAGAATGTGTTACATGTACCTGATTTTTCAACGAATTTATTATCTATCAGCCAAATTACAAAAGACTTACAATGTCGGGCAATTTTTGATCCATCTTCTCTTGTTTTTCAGGACATCCTTACAGGCAATGTGATTGGTCGTGGCTATGAGCAAGGAGGCCTCTATCGCCTTAATCAAACTTCTTTTGCTGGAACCTCATCCCTACCTACTGGACCCGTATCTCCTATGCTATGGCATCTGCGCTTTGGACATCTATCGCTTCAGAAGTTGCGTCTTGTGTTACCCCAGGGTCTCCCTCACACATCTATCCAATGTGAGGCTTGTCAGTTGGGAAAGCATCATTGATCGACCTTTCGCAGTCGTCAGTGTCGGAGTAGTACCTCCAAGTTTGAGTTATTTCATATTGATATCTGGGGTCCGAGTCGTGTGCCTGATCATCAGGGACTCAGATTTTATATAGTTATTGTGGATGATTTCTCTCGTATGTCATGGATGTTTTTGTTAAAGAATAAATCTGAAGCAGGGAATATTATTATCAATTTTCTTAATGAGATTCGTAATGTTTTCTCCACATCTGTTAAAATTGTGAGAAGTGATAATGCCCTAGAATTGTGTACTCATGTCCTAGCCAGGTATTACTCATCCCAAGGGACAATCCACCAGACATCCTGTGCCTATACCTCCCAACAAAATGGGATCGCTGAAAGGAAACATCGCCACTTACTAGATGTCACCAGATCACTTCTTATACAAAGCCATGCTCCGTATTCTTACTGGGGTGACGCGGTCCTCACAGCATGCTACCTAATCAATCGTATGCCGTCCTCTGTTCTAGGTGAAAAGATTCCTTTCTCCCTTTTCTTCCCTGGTAAAGATCTGTTTTCCCTTACTCCTCGTGTGTTTTGGTCGGTTGCCTTTGTCCATCAGTTGTCTCCCGGTACTGACAAGCTCTCTCCTAGGGCTGTCAAGTGTGTGTTTGTTGGGTACTCCAGAACCCAGAAGGGGTACAAGTGCTATGATCCATCGCGCAGACGGTATCTAGTTAGTGCAGATGTTACGTTTTTTGAATCCGTAATGTATTTTTCATCATCAGGTGATCAGTTGATACCTCCAATTAATACCGATGCCATTTATGCGCCACCACCACCACCATTGCCATCATCACCACCTCCATCACCACCACCATCATCTGCACCTCCTACTACTATACCTGTTTCACCACTACCATTTCATTATACCCGCAGGCCTGCGCTAGCTCATGGTCATGACTCATCACCTAGCTCACCCAAGGTATGTTATGAAGATATTACTATTGATGGATCTGACGATGTTTCTGAGCAGGATGTGTTACAGAGGACAGACGAGGGCATGGTTGATTTAGATGTTCCTATTGCTATGCGCAAGTCGAAGCGAAGCTGCGCTTCATATCCTTTAGCAGCTTATGTGTCATTTGATCGACTAACTGGAGATTTCAGGAACTTTGTAGTTGCTTTGTCAGCTGTAGATATTCCACGGAGTTACCAAGACGCTATGAAGGATAGTCGATGGCATCTAGCAATGGAGGAAGAAATGACGGTACTTCAGTCTAGAGGAACTTGGAGTCTGGTTCCTATACCTGCAGATGTGTCCCCAGTGAGTTGTAAATGGGTCTTTACAGTCAAGCAAAATGCAGATGGGAGTATTGACAGATACAAGGCTCGTCTTGTTGCTCGTGGATTTACACAGACATATGGGGTGGACTATCTTGATACATTCTCGCCTGTAGCCCGCCATTTCACTCTACGGATCTTACTGTCTGTTGCGGTTACTTGTGACTGGCCGCTATATCAGTTGGATGTGAAGAATGCCTTCTTATATGGTGACTTACAGGAGGAAGTCTACATGCAACAGCCACCCGGTTTTGCTGTTGAGGGGGAGTGTTCCAAGGTGTACAAACTTCATAAGGCTATCTATGGCCTTAAGTAGAGTCCCAGAGCGTGGTTTCAGAAGCTCTCAGTTCTTTTTGAGAAACAGGGCTACAAATGTTCAAATGCTGATCATTCTTTCTTTGTACAAAAGACTTCCAGAGGTATTATTGCAATCATGGTCTATGTAGATGATATCTTGATTACAGGTGATGATGTACAAGGGATAAAGAAGGCGAAAGAAATGCTGGGTAGCGAATTTGTCACCAAGGACCTTGGAGTTCTTAGATATTTTCTGGGACTGGAGTTCGCCAGAAATCCGCATGGGTTGGTAATGTCTCAGAGAAAATATGTCACTGACCTATTGAATGAAACATGAATGCTTGGATGCCGACCTGCTACCACACCGATGGATCCCAGTATGAAGCTATATGATGATGATACAGAGGAGGTGGATAGGAGAAGATACAGAGAACTGGTGGGCAAACTCATATATATCACTATCACTAGACCCGACATAGCCTTTGCTGTGAGTCGAGTGAGCCAGTTCATGGAGCAACCACGTCAGGTCCACATGGATGCAATACATATGATACTCAGGTACCTCAAGTCATCCCCAAGTGTGGGTCTGCTGTTCAAGAAAGGCAAGGTGATCTCTATCTCAACCTGTGCAGATGCAGATTATGCAGGGTGTTCCAAGGACAGGAAGTCCACCTCTGGGTTTGCTGTGTATGTTGGAGATTCCCTAATCTCGTGGAGGAGCAAGAAACAAACTGTGATAGCAAGGTCCAGTGCTGAATCTGAATATAGGGCTATGGCCCAAGCTAGTCCAGAAATGATGTGGGTAAAAGCTGTGCTTACAGACTTACATATAAAAGTCCCACTTCCTATGGCTTTAGAATGTGACAATCAGGCGACCTTGTTCATTGCAAACAATCCAGTATTCCATGAACGAACCAAGCACATTGAAGTTGATTGCCACTTTATCCGTGACATGATCCAGAAGGGATTCATTGCTACATCCCATGTTAGTTCAGAAAATCAAACTGCGGATATTTTTACCAAGGCATTACTGCGAGGCCCGTTTCAGAAGTGTGCGTCCAAGCTGAGCATGATTGATATCTATGCTCCATCTTGAGGGGGAGTGTAAACATATATATTATCTACTTATGTAGTTTTTATTATTTTCCATTCCTGCAGTACTCTTGATGTAATTTACCCATAGGCTACTCTCCTATATAAGAGAGCCTAGGGCTGATGGAATAAACAACTTCTATTTTCCCAACATAACCATATGGTTCAAATTTCAAATCAATTTCATATAAGTGACTTGAACAAAGTTTTGGATACATGAATCAAATCAATCACCATAACGGTTCCGTTGACATTATTTGTTTTCTTCTTTTTATAGTTTACTTCCATATTTAGTTTCCATGTATTCTTTTTCTGTTGTGCAACCCTTCATGTACTATTATATAATTGCCACTTATTAAGGCTATAGGGTTTCACTATATAGGACACGCTACCCCTTGAATAAAATTCATTTCATTGGGTTCCTATTTTCTTTCACATGGTATCAAAACGACGATCATAAACCGGAGTTCGTATCCAAATATCCCCACCATCACCACCAACCCACGTCGACCCTCTGTACGCTGAACCTCCGTGTCGTCCCTCCATGCATGGTGACCCGTATGGTGTAGCAAACATGTGACAAAGAACTCTGAGTGGCAAGTCTTCAGATTATTTGCTGGTCTTCATCCTCGTTATCAAACTGTGAATGATAAATTACTTATGTCTGATACCCTTTTCTCCGTCAAGGTCATCTTTGATCGTCTACAATAGCTCATGACCTCCACTGGTCATACACATCCTCCGCAGGCTGTGGAAATTTTTGTTTTTTTGGCGAGAATCTGGACGAGATAGACGCTACAGCTCTCGAGGAGGCTGAGATCGTGATTTTGGCCTTGGTAACAGTTGTATTCTGTACGTCGACTACCACAAACCCAATCACCCATTTGAAGGGGGCTGGATGAAGTTTGACAAATCACCATAAACCAACTTAGCATCATCGTTTGATTATGATGCACCTATGACAAAGATGACCTCAAATTAAGAGCCCAGTGGACAGATGGTCCAACTTTTTGCCACAAACTACTCCAGATCTTTGCAGCTGCTACGGAATTGTTCCACATATAAGAATTGCCCGATTGTGAATCTGGTTAGAGTCTCAGGTATTGTGGCCAACTTTGCTTCTACCTTAGTGCCAGCATGCATTATTGATTCCGGTAGTTGGCTGACCTCTTTAGAACCCTGTTAGCCAACAACGCTCATTCACCTATCACTACAATTGAGACTATGGAGTTTCCTCCATACGCAAACTTTCTGGAGTTTTCAATGCTCTTGACTTTCCTGCGAACTTATTGTATGTTCATAAATTATGTGTTGAGTTCAACTGCGGAGTTATTTTTGACGAGTGCTATTGTTATTTTTAGGACATTTGGATGACGCAGATCTTTAGCAGGGGCCATGAGAAGAATGGCCTGCACTATCTTGATATCCTTACTAATTCCATTTTCACTAATGTTGTCTCCATTTCTACTAATCCATTCCTTTGTCATTTGTACCTTGGTCATCCTTCTGCTAGAGTCCTCTTTCAGAGATTTCTTAAGCTGTCCTCGCTGAAGACTTTTGAACGTGAAGCCTGCCAATTTGGCAAACATTATGAAACCTCTTTTTCAAGGAGGACCGAGTCTCGTAGTTCCTCACCTTTTTCTTTAGTCTATTGTGATGTTTGGGGACCTTGTTCGTTCCAAATTGTGGGAGGTCATACACATTTTTCTCTTTTTTTGATGATTATAACATATTCTCTTGGGGGTATTCGAGAAAGAAATGGTCTTAAATAAAATTGTCTAGTCCTATCAATTCTCTTGGGACAGAATCATAAGACTCCTCCAAATCAATAAAAATCATATGGATGTTCTTCCTTTTAAATCTATAAATTTCCAATTTTCTCCTCAACAAGTGGATGGCTTTAATAGTTGAGTGATTGGCAAGAATCTGAATTGATTTTGTTTTATTTTGGAGACTTCTCAACTTTCTTTAGATCACCCATTACCAAATTTTCATAGTATGACTCATCAGCTTGATACCTTTACAATTTTTAATGTTTCTTTATTCTTACAAAGAGGCACCACGATGCTTCTCTTCCATTCTTGAAGCATTTCTTGCTTCTCCTCCTATATCCATTAAGTATTGATTGTAATATTGGATATGGGATTATATGCATATCCGATAACAATACTTTCAATCATGGCTTACAATTTAAGTTCTAATACATATCCAATTTAAGTTTAATACATATCCAATAACTATAGTTTCAACATTTGTTCATGATTTACGGTTCAATGCATGTAAGTTTCAATACATATATTAAAGAAGTTACATGGTTATATCTGAAGTACTGCTTTAGATACACATTATACATGAATGGTATAAGTTATGAGATTATCGAAAACAAGTTTCGATGGCCGATCACCTAACAGTGATTGGGAACCCAAGAGAAGCACTAGCGGGATGATGATCCCAATAGGAATTGGAGCAGAATAGGTGTGCACTAGCAGGAAATCAGATGCATAATCAAGCATATGTGGGCATATGTGGACGACATATCAGGGGAGAGCGTAATGAATCGATTTAGGAAATTGATGTGGTCTTTAGGCCGCAAGGGCATATGCGGGGGCTTAATGCATCTAATTTCTTGAACACTGATGAACGTCTCTAAAACGTGTATTGGGGGATGTTGTTCTTACTACTACGTGCCTTATTAATCAGATACCCTCTTTAGTCCTCATTGGGTTAACTCCTTTTTCCCACTTTAATGAAGATAAGGAATCATTTCACCTGCCTTTGAGGATTTTTTGTTACATTGCCTTCATCCACAATATTCATACTACAAAAAAACTGTCTACCAATGCAATCAATTGTGTCTTCCTTGGATACTCTCAGACATAAAAGGGGTACATGTGTTATGATTTTGTCAGTCGCCGCTACCGCATTTCTGCTGATGTTACTTTCTTCAAACATAGTAGTTACTTCATACAGTCTGGCAGTGATATTCCCTTAGAGTTTCCTCCGCATCCTATTTTCTACAAAAAGGAAGCACACTATACAACCTGACTTTTTCATGTTTCTTACTTATAGGATGATGCGCCTTCTTCAAGTGGACCCATCACTGCAAATCTGGATGCTCCCTTAGAACTCTCCATTGCTTTAAGGAAGTCCAAAATGTAATGTTCTCTACATCCCTCGTCACATTTTACTTCTACTGATAGTGTATCCAGTTGTGACGAATTTTGCAGATGTTCTCATGGCAATCACTGTTCCTCGTGATTATTACAACACCCTTCATGACTGTTACATGACATAATATTTATTTATTCCTTATTTCCTTTTTATGTAATTTCTCTATTGGTGCATTCTCCTCAAGGAGTCGCATGGTCACAGAATAACAAAGGCATTCATTTATTTCTTATGGTATTAGAGCGACGATCTTGAACCAGAACTTTGGTATACCTATAATACCCTAAATCACCACCTGCTAGCCTTTTCTTCCTTGGATCTCACGCATGTCGGCCCTCCAGCATACATCTATTTCATTGACCTACGTATTGTTCGAAGGCCTGCGCGAGCTCTCCTCTTAAGCCATGCACCTCTCACATAGTGCCACCCAATGATGCATCACTAGGCCCCCAACACCGTCCATTAATGACCATCTACACTTGCAGCAGCACCACACGCTATTAGTGGTGTCTTAGGATGACTGTGCGGATGTGCACCAATGCCTAATGAGCCCCGTCAGGCCCTAGCTATTCTTGTGCATCTTGTCAAGTCCCATACAACTCATTTCGATACTCCTTCATCTTGATTTTTATGTAGTTCATGTTGGATTAAGTCAAATCCAACAGTCTCCACTGGAGCACTACTCGGATGATACGAAAGGTTGTGCTCTGAGTATGCACACTCAATCTGTTCCCTACGTTGTTTTGTAGATAAAAATTGATCTTTCTATCACCCAATCACTTCCTTCTTGACATCCCGCGTTCTTCATGATAGAGAACATGGTCGATATATCCTCCTTTGGGGCCTTCAAAGTTCTTGCACCCGTCGTCAAGATGGATGTGACCAATGACGAGTCGCTAATACACGATATTTAATTCGTGTTCGTTGTGGTATGTGTACTTAGCGATTCAGTCAGAACCGAGAGAAGATCTCCGTGAAGAGGGTCTCGGCTTAATTTATATCCCGGGCAAGTCCGGGGTCGAACTCAGGGAAGCAAAGGAACAACTTTGGGGTTAATTCGAAAATTAAGTTTTAGATTTCAGTGCGGTATTTTTTTTATATTTTTTATGCAACAAGAATGCAAATGCAAGTGAATCAAGACACTAAGAAATCATACAATAGGCCAAATTAATTTTAATGTCAAAATAGTCCAATTTAGCCAAAATATAATTTTCCTAGAATCTTAATCCAGAGATGAATGCAAATTATTTTTTTTGGAATTTTGTGGGTTAAAATGCAACAATGAAAAATACACAATTTTTTTGGGTTTTTTCGCAATTTATCACACAAACAGTAAGCAAAAATTATGAAAAAATTACTGGAACTAAAACATGATGCAAGGAAGTTACAGTAATTTTTTTTGGAATTTTTTGACAAGTTATGAATTTTTTATGGATTTTTTAGTGAAAATAGAGTGACAGTGAGTAAATAATTTCTAATAAATCTACATTGTCAAATTAATCAGAGTGCTAATTATCCCAAAAAGATATTTTCATGTAGAATCCAGGAGAGTTGAAATTTCGCAAAAAGGATATACATGGATTTAATTAAAAATCGAATACGAAAATCACTCTACAATTTATTTCGGGCACGTGACATATCCATTTTAGATGAAATTTGGACAGTAAGTTTATCACATTCCAAGGCATCATTCCTAATTTTTGTGGATTTTTTGGAGCAACCGTGTGTGAGATATAATTTTAAGAGTCCAGAATGGGTAAACTATGCAAAATTTCAGTTGAACAATTTAATTTAATTACCCAAAGACCACAAAAATATAAATAAATGTCCACAATGTAGAGAATTAGTTTCTCAACATGAAAGCATTTTTCATTGAATATAAAGATGCATAATATGTGTCCAAATCAAAATACAAACATAGGGGTCTCTGTGCAAATTTAGAAAAACGATATTACAATAGAAAACATGCACAAGGACTGTTTTGTAAATACAGAAACTAAAAGGAGAACTTATGGAATTTGTACAAAATAATAAAAAAAATGAAATCAGACTTCACCTTCTTCTTCCTCACGATGGGGGAGGTGAACCCAACTCTGGAAGGCGGAGCCGACGGCGTAGGGGCGGAGCGAGGTCGGAGCTAGGCGGCTGGCGCGCGCGCGACCGCGCGGTGGATGTACGATGAGGCGGAGCCAGCGGTAGCTGGGCGGAGGACGGTCAGCGGGTGGTTGAGAACGTGGGGCCGGGGGCTGGCGAAGGGCGGCTACTGCGCTGGCGCAGCCGCGGCGGTGGTGGGAGGTGGCGGCTGCTGGCGGAGAACGGGGGGCCGGGAGGCGGCGCCGCCTGCCCTTGGAGGAAGGGGACGGCGGCTGAGGGAGATGGGGTGCGGCGGCGGTGGGTACTCCCACTGCGGCTGCGGTTGTCCCTTTTTTTTTGATTTTTTTTGATATTTTTTTAGTGCTGTGATATGTTTTTTTTTAATTTTGTTAATTTTTTTAATTTTTTTAATTTTGATTAAACATGGAATGTGATAAACAATAATAAAATGGGTGGATGATGGTGATGAAGATGAACTAAACAAATAGAAGCAAGTGGATGGTAATGTGCTGTGATTAAAAAAAAATGCAAATAAACAAATGATGATAAGAAGATGAAGATAAAATTACCTAAGATGGACGATCGCCTATGAAGTGCTCACGAGAGCACGGTCTTCGCTCAAATCGTCGGCATGCGATGAGCTCGAGCAGCGCGCGGTTGCGGCTGCGATGTTGGCCGAAAAGCCAACGGATCTCACCGGAGAGAGGGCCGTCGTCGCTCGACCGCGGTTGCGTCGCTGTCACCGATTCAACTCAGGGAACTAGGCTCTCCTCACATAAAGATGCATCAAGTGCAAATTGAGGAGGATGGAGTGTATATAAAGAAGATGAAATGAGAAGTTATTAAAGTGGTGGGAGGTTATATTATTAATGGAGTTGAATGGGAGGTTTAAAAAATGGTGGAGTTGAATGGAGGTTGGTGGTAAAGAGTTGAATGGTGGTTATTGTAGAGAATGGAAATTAAATAAATAAATGAAATAAAGTTGGCTACTTTAATTACAATAGAATAAAAAAAGAAGAAAATAAATAGTGGAGAATTTACAAGGGAAGACAAACATGTACACATTTTTTTACTTTTCTAATATGTATTTTTTTTGTCTTTTTAATAAGAGATATTTACAACGGAAAAATACAATAAAATACTACAATTAAAATACAACACAATCATGATATTTTTTTGTATTTTTAATAATAAAAAAATGAAGAAGGAGTGAATATGTACATAATATACAATGTACATCTAGGTCCCAAAACCCATCTTTTGCAAATGAGCTCCGATTTTAATGAAACCACTTCCGTTGGATAGATAATTTTCTAACTTGAACTTTAAAAGTGAGTTTGGTGAATTTGGAGTTCATACGGAGCGGGAATTTGGCTTGGAAGTTGGTCTTTACGGCTTTTCTCTTTGGGATCTAGGAACATTTATTTGAGCTAAAATTTGTTTTGTATTTTTGTATTTTTGTATACATTGATATGAACATGTTGGAGAAAGAATTAGCCAAAAAGGAGTTGATATGAAATTATTAAAAATACATGAAGTTTTGGGCTATTTATATGTATAAGGCTCCTTTATTTTTGCGGCTTTTTATGTGTAATTTATTTTAATCTAATATACAATAATTAGTGTGTTTTATTTACAAGAGACATTTTGTTAATTTAATGAATTTATGTACATTTTTATGAGCTTTTACTCGGGGATTTTGCTAAGATCAAGATATTGAGATGATGAATCGTGGATTCATCAACCAACTATGAACTGTGGGATATGCGGTTAATGAGTATCGTGGAAAGCAACAACAAGGAATATATTCTAACGTAACCTGAGATGGCTGAAAAGACTGAGGTGAATTCTTCATGGAAGAAAGACTACACATGGGCTCGTGCTTGGCTCTTTGGCACTCTTACAACAGAGATAGCCAACAATATTCTACATTAGCTCACTGCTAAGGCAATGCGTGACATTTTCATCACCATATATTCTCAGATGAAGAATGAAATGAAGGTCCTTCTACTTCAGTATGATATCTTCACAACGAAGTAGGATAGTTGTCCTCTCCATGCATTCTACTCTTGGTTAAGGGTATGTTCGAGATGCTCCATGGCTACATGCCTCTGAATGCAAGCACTGAGCAGTAGATGACATACATGAACACATCAATGGTGGGCATGTTTCTTGCAGCTCTTTATCCCCAATATGATGCCACCATATCTAGCTTCTTACTGGCGCTTCTATGTTTCTCATAAAGGAGGTTTACAACAGACTGAGCAAGATCGTAGTGCCCCATGCAACTATCACTTAGAACACCGCCTCCATGGCCGCATCTTGTAGCAGTGGAGGTTCGGATAGTTTACAGAATGCAGTATTCGTGGCAGGGTAAACCGTCGCTCTTGCCCACAATGCACATACTACAACCCTATAGGCACTCTTAGGATACATGCTATCAGAAGCATGGTCTCCCTACATTTGCTCACACTGCTTAATAGTTTGATCCCGTTGCTATTCCTGTTGATCCGAATTATGATGAACTTGTCTCTCGTCTAACGGAAATTATGCCCCCTTTTATCGGTTCTACCAGAGCTCCTCCGACCTTATCTGACATTACAACCTCCTCCAATACTTCAGGTACGTATTATGTACTTACCACCTGTCACAAGGCATATATTTCAGAATGGATCATGGATCTGGAGCATCTCATCATCTCTATGGTGACGGAAAATAATTCACATCCTACAATACTGCTCAACTTAGTCGATTTGTTGTCATTGTCGATCGGAGAAATTCTCCTATACATGACTAGGAGAGATTCAACGTGTGTTACGTGCACCTGGATTTTCTATGAATTTATTTTCTATCAGTCATATTACCATGGATCTGAATTATCATGCCTTTTTTGACCCATCTTCTTTTTGTTCCAGGATATACTCCGAGATAAGGTGATTATATGTGGCCATGTGCGAGGGGGTCTTTATAGATTGGTCCAATCTTGTGCAGGGGGATCTGCTATTCCTTCTGGATCAATCTCCTTATACATGTGGCACCTTCAGTTCGATCATCTTCCTTTGTAGAAGCTGGGTAGAGTCCTTCCACATATCTCATCCTAGTCCACTTTTCGGCGTAAGGTTTGCCACCTTAAGAAGCATCACCGTACCAATTTTTGCAGTCATGAATTTGTTGCATTAATTCTTTATTTGAGTTGTTACATTTTGATATTTGGGGTCCCAATCTTGTTTCTGATGATTAGAGACCCAAGTACTATCTTGTCACTATTGATGATTTTTCCAAATTTTCTTGGATTTTTTTATTGAAAGATAAGTTCGAGGCCGGTATTATTATGCAAACTTTATCATTGAAACAAAGACCCTCTTTTCTGAAATTGTTAAGTGTTCTCTCTCGCAATGCGTTAGAATTTTGTACTAGGCATCTCTCAGTTCTTCATATCTTTCAAGATTCACCATCATATTTCGTGTGCCTACACTTCCTAGGAGAACATTGTTGCCAATCTCGAGCACAAATACTGTCATCTTCTTGATGTTACCTAGACTCTCCTGATACAGAGTCATGCTCTTCACACTTACTAGGGAGATGTTGTCCTTTATGTCCGTTGCCTCATCAACCATATGCCATCTTCATTGTTAGGAGAAGAGTTTCTTTTTCGATTACAGTTCCCAAAAAATACCTCTTTCCTCTAATACCAGTTGTGTCATTGGTTGTGTGGTATTTATCCATCATCTGACTCCTAACCATGACAAGTTCTCCCAAAAGCTGTCGAATGCACCTTTGTTGGCTACTTCTGGACCCAGAAAGGGTACATGTGCTTTGATTTTGTTAGAGGGAAGTTATATCAGTGCTGACATTACATTCCTTGAGTATGTTATGTAGTTTTCTCCCACATGTGATGTGATGGCTTTTTTTGAGTTTGGTGAGGATGTTTAGATTCCATCTCCTCGTTCTCCTTCTACTCCTTCCATACCTCTCGTGGTTCAGACTTCACCTCGTGTGTACATTTACAGGTTGATGACTAGACCATCCTTGCTCCTGTGCCTTCCCCATCATCCGGCACATTCCAGGTAAATCCTGAACATTTGGTTTCCATTGATGGCACTGTTGATGTTTTGTATGGGAGACTTTATAGGGTGAGAGTGCAGCTACTCAGGAGATTGTGGTACATGAGGCATATCATTCAGAAGATCTTGACCAGCTATTGCCAAGGATCAGAAAGGCGGCCTAGGCGGCCGCATATGCATACTCGGGCAACCCAACGTCCCGAGTAATGGGTATTCGTGCATAAGGTGCTCACCAGTGTTGTCAAAAGCCCTCCGGGCGCTTGCCTAGGCTCCCAGGCGAGGTGAGGCGAGGCCCTAGCGTCTTGCCTCCTTCCAGGCGAGGCGTTTTGCCTCAGGCGCCGCTCAGGCGAGCGCCTAGCTTGAGGCTCTAGGCGCTCGCCTTGAGCGCCTAAGGCAAAAGTATGTCTTACTATGTATTTAATACATAAACATACATATGCAAGTACATGCATACATTATACATACACATATTAATAAATAGTGGACTGATCGCAAAATATAATTTGGTGATAGCATATACATACACATACATAGATATAAACATGTACATGCACACATTTATATACACGCTTATAAACACACCCACAAGTATGTTGGATTGGTTTTAAATTGAAATATAAGCTTATACATACATATATTTACAACTATACATATACACACACACACGTACATGTACACATTTATATACGTGCACTTAAACACACCTACAAATATATTGGATTGGTCTTATATTGAAATATAAGTTATACATACATATATTTACAATTACGCATACATACACATGTGTGTATGCGCATCTATTACATAGACTCGTGCATAATTTATTTATTTTTATATATGGCACCTTGCTTTTCTCAGGCGAGCGCCTAGGGAGTGCCTAGCGCGTCGGGCGTTTTGCACCCCCTAGCGCCTTGGAGCGCCTCTCGCTTTTAACAACACTAACGCTCATAACGCATATGCGCCCCGAGTATGCCGCATATGCGACCGCATATGCGCCCGATTTCGTGATAGAATCCCCCCTTTTTCTGGATTACTTTTTCTAAAACCTAAATGCCCGTAACCCCTTACGCCTCCCCTTTCTCTTCATTGCGAGAAAAACCCTTCCAGAACCCGACATGCCTCTTCTTTCTCTTCCGCCATCGCGAGAAACGAGTCTAGCCTTAGCGAAGGGCGATTCTCCTCTGCTCCTCCGCCCTCCCTCACTTTCGATCCTGCTCCTCCGCCCTCTCACCGACGACGCAGGCCAAGCTGTTGTCCCTCCGCCGCTCTCTCCATGACGCCCGAGGCCCCAAACCCTGCTCGTGATCTGCCGCTTTCTCTCCACGAGCCTGAACTGCAGGCTGCTCTTTGATCTGGAAGTGAGAGGTCAGTGCTGCTCTTTGATCTTGGGGGATATTAGAATGTGCTCATGATTGGTAGTTGTGCTTTCGCTAATGCTTAAATTAATTTTAGCTAATGTTTAGGTTCAAATGGTTTTAAAGAGGTTAAGTAGCTGAATATGTAGGTTTAAGTGACCTGCTCTCTGCTCGATTCTGTATCGATTGGGAATCCAGGTTTGGTCTTCGAGGAAAACGGTATTGCGAATGTCTATGAGAATGGTTGTCGGACGCTCTGTTTAACGATTGTTTAAATCGGTTTCTGTTAGTGTTTGCAGCTGGGTTGTTTGCAGCTGGGTTGTTTAGCTTCTTCTTGCAGCTGGGTTGTTTTAGTTGGCGAGGAATTCGACCTGTTTTCCAGAAGGTGGGTTGCAATATTAGCACAAAATATGCTAGTCGATAGGGATGTAAATATTGGTACATTTATCTAGTAGCCAACTTGAACCAGCTCTATTTAATGATCCAAAAATCATCCAATTTATTTATAAAGAAATTTGGGTTTGAAACTTATCAGACATGCGAGTACAAGTTCGAGATTCCCTTATGGATATCCAAACAAACTTTTTTTAAAATACGATTTCCATCATGATTTCGTCATTGCGCAATTATGTCTCTATGTTTCTTATATTATAAGTGCAATTTTATTTTATTAACTATTTTACCATGAATTTAGGTTATCATGGATTCGGAACCAACTCATGTTGATGTTGCGGAACGTGTGTTATTTACTCCACCCAGATCTACCGATTCGGGATGGAAATATGCGTATCTTATGGAGAAGACGGATCCGAATTCCGTGACTTGTCGCTTGTGTGGCAAGGTCTTGAAAGGCGGAATTAATCGAATGAAACAACACCTTGGTCACATCAAAGGAAATTGCAAATCATGTCCTAAGGCGGATTCTGAAGTGCAGAAGGAGATACGTGATTACGTTGAGGGAATCATGAAGAAGAAGAACGAGAAAGCTATCACTTTGAAAGAAATGAGAGAGGAGGTGGTTATTAGAGCAACTGGCTCTTCCACAACACCTGTAAAGGAACATGTCCCTGGAAAAGACCACGATCTTCGGAAGATGAAATTGGCACAATTGGCACAAATACAATGCGTCAATCCGCTATCAGGGAAACATTAGCCAAGGAGGAATGTGCGCGTGTCAACAAATATATAGCCAAATTCTTCTATGAATGTGATATCCCTTTCAACGTGGCGACCAAGAACTCCTTCATACGCATGTGCGAAGCAATTGGCCAATATGGAAGCGGCTACAAGCCTCAATCTTATTATGAAATTGCAGAGCCTTTGTTGAAGGATGAAGTGGAAGAAACAAAAGAATATTTAAAAGGGCACATGGATGCATGGAAGAAAAGTGGATGTTCCATCATGACAGATGCATGGACCGACATGAGGTGAAGAAGTATAATGAACCTGTGCGTTAACTGCAGCTTGGGCACATGTTTTTGAAGTCCGTTGATGCTTCAGCCGATGCACATACTGCTGAATATATATCCTCGTTGGTGGAGGATTGCTTCAAGGAGGTTTGGAGTAGACAATGTTATGCAAGTTGTGACTGACAATGCCTCTGCTAATATGGCGGCCGGGAGGCTCTTCAAGACCAAATATCCAAACATATTTTGGACATCTTGTGCTGCTCACCGTATAGATCTCATGCTTGAAGAAATTGACAAGGAGGCCAAGGTCAAAAATTGCATAGCAAAGGCCAGAACACTGACTATTTTCATCTACAGCCATGCAAAGACGCTCAGCTTGATGCGGCACTTTATCCAAAAGGGTGAGATAGTCAGACCGGGGCTAACAAGATTTGCCCCTTGTTTTCTCACATTACAAAGTGTCTTTGAAAAAAAGAGAAGTTGAGATTGATGTTTTCTTCTGATGAATGGAGAGAGTGCAAGTGGTCCAGGACAAGAAAGGTGAAACTGCTGGATTAATTGTCCTTAGTACAACATTTTGGAGCCAAGTTTCCTTAACCTTGAAGATCTTTTCCCCGCTCGTTCGTCTCTTGCGTGTTGTTGATGGTGATCGGAGGCCATCATTGAGTTTTGTGTATGGAGGGCTTGAAGATGCAAAGAAGGAGATAAAGATTCTTTTCAAAGACGTGGAGCATTCATATAAGCTGTACATTGATGCCATTGATTCAAAGTCGAGAGGAAGGTTAGATAGCTCGCTTCACCTTGCAACTTATTATCTCAACCCCTTTTATTTCTATAGGGATGATGATCAAGCTATTTCTGAAGATAGCTTTGTTATAAATGGATTTTTGTATTGCTTGGAGATATTTTTTCCTGATTTGGATGTTCAAAATGTCGTCACAACAAAAGAAATGGTTCTTTACAAAAATGAAGAAGGTGCATTTAGAAAACCCCTTGCTATCAAGTTGAGATCCATCAAAGAAGACGTGTTCGATCCAGGTAGTAGCAACATTTTTAATATATGTTTTATACATATTTCAAGTACATGAAATGAATAAGAAGTTGACTCTAATTTTCCTTCAAGCTAATTGGTGTCCCTATTTGGTGGTGAGACGTCATACATGAAGGCGATGTCAATGAAGATATTGAAGCTCACTTCCTCTTCTTCTGGATGTGAGAGGAACTGGAGCTCTTTTGCAGCGGTAGGCTACCATATTTAGGATTTACAATTATTGATTAGACTTATGTTTGTTTAATCAATTAACATTGAATGATTGCGTTGCAGATTCACACCAAGAAGAGGAATAAATTTGAAACCAAGAGACTGAATGACTTGGTTATTGTGAAATTCAACTCAAAATTGAGGGAGCAACATTCTCAGAAGGGAAGAGACCCATTTGTTTCTAAGGAAATGACGTATGTAAGTGAGTGGATCGGATAAGAGGAAGATGAAGAGGTGTTTCAAGGCTCAGGACTAACGTGGAGCTTGGTGGCCGAGGCAAGTGGAGCAGATGAATTGGTGCAGCATAGGAGGAGTCAAAGGAACATGGATGTATTATCGAGTGTGGCGGAGGAAGAAGAATTTATCACGGATTCAGACACTGACAGCGGTGATGAAATTCCTCCTGTTGTTTTTGACGATTTAGATTTGGAGTTTGATTATTTTTGTATGAACTTTGAACCTCTTTTAAGCTGTTATGAACATTTTTTGAGCTGTCATTCATATATATATTTTGTTATGAATCTTATGATCCACTTTTAAATCAAAATAAACAACTTTGGAAATGCTTTCGACCTTGGGTTGAAAATCTTCATATTAAAATACTTACATTTTATTTATTTTAAATATAAATTATCTAGTATTTGAATTTATTATTATATTGTTAATTATTTTTAATTTAAATAGTAGAAACCGCGTAGTCCACATATACTTCCGCGTATACTTCCGCCTGCCCGCTTACTCGCTTCAAACCGCCTGACCGAACGAATACCGCATACCAACTTTCTGAACCTTGGCTATTGCACTTTAGAAGATGAGGCGTACATGAACTATGTACTCTCTTAGGGCATGTTTCATTGGAGCGTCTCTCAGAGGACTTCAGGAAGTTTGCAATGGGATTGTTAGCTGTTAGGATCCCACACACATACCTGGAGGCTATTGTAACGACCTCGAGATCCAGGTTACTTGTTTACACAACATTCACATATAAAATTTATGATTGATCGTACTAGGTTACGAAAATGAAGAAAAATTTTCTGCGATTGAAAGTCATTCACAATTGATTAACAAACCACTTCATAACACGTATCACCTCATATCATTTACATTTATATCCATAGAGTACCACATGTATCAAAAGAAGTTTTCATCATTTATACATGCATCTCAGAAACTTGATTGTAGAGAAAAAGAACACAAAGTGGATACATTTATCTATACAGCGACTGTCGTGTGTGCCATCAAAAGAAAACGTTTGAACCTCATGAGCTAAGAGTCCAACTGTCAGACTAATGTGTTGGAGATGCCTTCCCTGCCATCCATGTTAGGAACAAACATATGTCAATGTTGAGTACAACTAAATTCATTAAAAAGATAAATACTTAAGTGGTTACAAGTAAATGTGATAACATTGAAATTAATTAAGGTACTTGCATGGAAAGATGGTTCTTCAGCTGTTCCATATAAGAATCCCCTTTTTCACTTATCGCACCTCAGCTATCAACACTTAATACTTTCCTTGTTTCATTATAAGATCATGATGGAATAAGTGATCTAGAACTAATCTATGTCCTCTTTCATTATTGTTAAATGTAAGTTGTGAGGATGAATCTTATTAAATGTTGATGATTGATGATGAGTTTCATGTTTTAGTCTTTTCCTTGCCAAATTTCCCTAGCTTAGTGGGTATTTTGCGGTCTTGATTTAGGTGAGACCTCACACTATGACTCTAAGGCATGAAGAAAGCCAAGGGTTGGGGCGCCTCTGTAGGCATGCAATAGGTTATAATGGATCCTAACTAAGTTCTCAATACGTCCACTAGCTTCACCTAACAACTATAATAATAGATTTTATTCAGATATAAATGATTTTCATGTCACGATCTTTTCTATGCCAAAACCTACTGGCGGAATAGTAACCAAACTCAAGCAGTGAAGAAGCCTCCTAAGAGACTCTTCCATCTCGCCTTCCCAGTGGAAGTGCGGTCTAGGAGAAGGCTAGGCACATTCCAACTACACCCTTGAGACGGGTGGGAGAGACTCTCCGATTCGAGTCACTTCAGTCCTGCTTGATCGGTGTAGGTACATGCTAAATGAGCTCGAAGAAAAACCAAGGGTTCCTCCAGCCTAGGCACCCTAACAGAATACATGGTCAGCGAAACTGGTCAAACAGAAACACCTGGATCCCAGTGTGAGCTCACGAAAAATCGTGGAAGAGACTGGGATCCTATACCTGCACTAGACGGTCACTGCCCAATCTGGGCATCCTAACTCCAGCCAGTTGAAGGTCACCACACCCTCGCACAATCAGGTGTAAGGGGCACCCTGACTGGCACAATTAACTTTCATCACTAATATTCATCAACTATATAGATGCTCTTGATTACATATTCAATTCATATTATCTTGTGAGGTTAGCTTTATAGATCCAAAGTGATTCTTGTATGAGTATTAAAATTTTATTCAATCTAGAATGATCCTTATATTGATCAAGATTGTATGAAGACTACCCATGCATACACTCATATAAGGGTTATATAGTTGATGAACCATATGCAGAGTTAGAAGTAGGTAGTCCTTAAGAAGGTCAAATATTATATGATATGGTAGGAGAAGAGTAAAAGTGCATTGTATGTCCTGTATATTCGTTTATGCCATCATTCATTATTAACCAAAATTACACACTATTTACAAAAAGGCAGATCTAATATTATTATAGAAGTTTTTTTTTAAATTGATGAAGGGTCAAGAAGATTTAAAGGAATATAAATGGTTGTTTCTGGGAGAACAACTATATTTTACAGTTAGTAATTTCATGCATTTTTAAACCTTTAAAATTCATATTTTCAGTGGCCAAGAACAAGTGTAAATTAGCCTATGTACAACGGCCATTACATGTATCTTAAACCCTTTAAATTTCACTTTCAATGGCCAAGACTAAGTGTAATTTAGCTTATGTTCAACAACCATTACATACATCTTAAACCCTTTAAATTTCGCTTTTAGTGATCAAAAATAAGTGTAATTTAGCCTATTAATTGGTCTGAAATTAGGCACAAATGCATGCAAAAAAACCCCAATGTTTTATCTTTAATAACATGAATATGGACCAATTGGTTAATCTGAAATTAAGATCAAATCCATGCAAAATCCTCCAATTTTTCATTTTCAAAATATGAGATTAGGGCCTAATTATTGATCCGAAATTAAGATCAAATCCATGAAAAATCCCCAAAATTTTCATCCTTAAAACATGAATTATGGAACTAAACAAATGGTATGAAATTTGGCATACATGTATGCAAAACCCCCCGATTTTCAATCTCTAAAAGCTTGCATCTGGAACAATTTAATAGGTCTGAAATTAGGCATAATTGTATCTAAAAACCCTCAATGTTAAATCTTTTAAAGCATGAATCTGGAGCAAATTCATAGGTTTGAATTTAGGATCTAATCCTTTCAAAAATCCCAAATTCTTCATGTTTAAAACATGAATTCTGGAGCTATTTAATTGGTCTAAAATTATAATCAATTGCATGCAAAATCCCTAATTTCTCATCTAATCAAAGCTAATAATTGGGTTTGAATTGGATTCTAAGTTACATAAATGGCATCAAGAGAGGGGCTGGATTGTACCTTGTAGATCTCCAAATTTTGGAGGACAAAGCTTGGATCAGATAACAGCAATTCTAGCTGCTAAACATGTAGCAAATGGCTGCTGCTATGCAACAACAATAGCTAGATCAGCTGCTTGAAGCAGCTCCAGCAGGAGCAGGAGCAGCAACAACAAATGAGTAGGAATTTAGGGCTTCATTGGGGGGAAAAAGAAGAGAGGAAGAGGGAGAAAACATGTGAAATAAAAAGGAGGTAGGGTGATATTTATAAGGGAAAAGGGGAAGTGAGGTGTTACCAAATGGAGGGGGAAAAGAAAAAAAGGTTGGGCTGGGCACGTGTGTACTGGTTTTGACATTTGTAATTTTTTTAATTTCTTTATTTCTAACTTTGGTTAAATAACAAAGCCATCCCCATTTCCACATTGAATCTCTGATGAGGACGAATAATAGCTCATTTTGATTGACTTGGGATGACGATCAAATGAGTATAATATTCGTAATCTTCCAATCTAAAGATGGATTCAGAATTTGTCGAAATATGCTTTCGATTTGTGATTAAATTTTTCGATTAAAATGAGTCAAACGTCCCCCGATCGACGATCGATCGATTCTGTTGGTTTTCTTTTGTCGAAATGAATTTTGTGATGGTCACAGTTTGTTTTGCGATTCGGACTGCGTTTCAGCTTTTCGATGACAAGAATCACAATGAAATCGATTTTTAGTCGATTGCACTCAAATGAAATTTGATTTACGATATACGGATCGATTCAGGTTATTTAATTTCGATTCATATTTTTGTCGGATCATATGGACCTATTTTTTATTAATTGGGTCGAATTCGATTTCAAATCTGAGTGTTACAAATATAAAAACCTCAAAGAGAGTCTCGTCCTCGAGACTCGTGTTAATGTCACTATGTGTTTTATCTGGGTTTCACCTATGATTTCTTACCATAAAAAGCTCAATGGTTTTTAAACCCATAAAAACCTCAATGAGGAAACTGTTGGGAAAAAAAGACTTGTTTATTTCATACGCCCTAGGCTCTCTTATATAGGATAGTAGCATATGGGTAAATTACATCAAGAGTCCAGAGGAAAAGAAAAAATATGAAACAATACAAAATAATATAACATATATCTCTACACTCCCCCTCAAGATGGAGCATAGATGTCGATTATGCTCAGCATGGACGAGCACTTCTGGAATGGCCCTCTGGGTAACGCCTTGGTAAAGATATCTGCAGTTTGGTCCCCTGAGCTAACATGAGATGTAGAAATAAACCCCTTCTGAATCATATCTCGTATAAAGTGACAATCAACCTCAATGTGCTTGGTTGGTTCATGAAATGCTGGATTATTGGCAATAAATTAGCAGCTTGATTGTCACATTCCAGAACCTTAGGAAGTGGGACCTCTATATATAGATCTGTAAGAACAGCTTTCACCCACATCATTTCTGTACTAATCTTGGCCATAGCCCTATATTCAGACTCAGCACTGGATCTGGCTACAACAGTCTGCTTCTTGCTTCTCCACGAGACAAGGGAGTTTCCAACATATACAACAAATCCAGTGGTGGACTTCCTATCCTTGGGACATCCTGCGTAGTCTGCATCTGCACACGCTGAGATAGCAATCTCCTTGTCTTTCTTGAACAATAGACCTGCACCTGGAGATGATTTAAGATACATGAGTATCATATGTATAGCATCCATATGTACCTGACGTGGTTGCTCCATGAACTGGCTCACCCAACTAATAACAAAAGCAATATCAGATCTGGTAATGGTAATATAAAGAAGTTTTCCCACCAGTTCTCGGTATCTATTCCTATCCATCTCATCAGTGTCATCATCATATAATTTCATGCTTGGATCTATAGGTGTAGTGGCCGGTCGGCATCCAAGCATTCTTGTTTCACTCAGCAGGTCAGTGACATTTTCCTCTGGATCATTACAAGTCCATGTGGATTTCTGGCGAACTCCAGTCCCAGAAAATATTTAAGGACTTCAAGATCCTTGGTGACAAATTCACGACCCAGCATTTCTTTCGCCCTCTGAATTCCTTGTTCATCGTTACCTGTAATCATGATATCATCTATATATACCATAATTACAATAATACCTATGATGTTTTATGTATAAACAGGGAATGATCTGCATTGGAACGTTTGTACCTTTGTTTCTCAAACAAGTCTGAGAGCTTTTAGAACCAAACTCTAGGGCTCTGCTTAAGGCCATAGATGGCCTTATGAAGTCTACACGCCTTGAAGCACTCCCCCTCAACAGCAAAACCACGTGGCTGTTGCATGTAGACTTCCTCATGCAAGTCACCATATAAAAAGGCATTCTTAACATTTAATTGGAATAATGGTCAATCACGAGTAACCGCAACAGAAAGAAGAATCCGTAAGGTGGAATGACGAGAAACTGGCGAGAATGTATCAAGATAATCCACTCCATAGGTCTGTGTAAATCCACGAGCAACCAAACGTTCCTTGTATCTGTCAATGCTGCCATCTGCATTCTGCTTAACCGTGAAGACCCACTTACAGCTCACTGTAGCCACATCAGTAGGTGCAGGAATAAGGCTCCAGGTACCTCTTGATTGAAGAGCATCCACCTCTTCTTCCATAGCTAAACGCCATCTTCTGTCCTTCAATGCATCTTGGTAATTTCGTGGAATATCCACTACAGATAGTGCAATGGCAAAGCTCCTGAATTCACCAGATAGAACGATCAAAGGAAACCGTGGATGCTATAGAATATGTCATGCAGCTACGCTTCAGTTTCCGAAGTGCAATAGGTTGATCCAAATCACTTGCATCCTCATCCGTCCTCTGTAACACAGCTTGCTCAGGTAAATCATTAGATCCATCATTATTGACTATATTCTCAGAACATACCTCAGGCGAGCTAGATGATGAGCGGTGACTATGAGAAGAAGCAGGTCTACGGGTATAGTGGAGTATCAGTGGGGGAACCGGAACTGTAACATGAGGTGTAGGTGGTGTAGATGAAGTAGGTACTGGTGGAGGTAAGGATGGTGGTGGTGGCATGTATATGGCTTCATCAACGTCTGAGGATACCAACTGATCACCTATAGGAGAGAAGTACATAACAAACTCAAAAAAGGTGACATCAGCATTAAGAAAGTATTTCCTGCACAATGGATCATAACACCTGTACCCTTTCTGTGTTATGGAATACCCGATGAAACACACTTGACAACCCTAGGAGAGAGCTTGTCAATTCCTGGAGACAACTGGTGGACAAAGGCAACCGAGCCAAATACACGTGGAGTAAGGGAGCGCAATTCTTTGTCAGGAAAAACATGGGAGAAAGGAATCTTCTCACCTAAGACCGACGACAACATGCGATTAATGAGATAACATGCTGTTAGGACAACATCGCCCCAGAAAGAATGAGGAGCATGGTTCTGTATGAGAAGCGACTTGGTGACATCAAGTAAATGACGGTGTTTCCTTTCTGCAACTCCATTTTGTTGGGAAGTATAGGCACATGATGTTTAGTGGATAATCCCTTGTCTTGAGAAATAGTTTGAGAGAGTATGAGTAGAAAATTCTAAAGCATTATCACTTCTAACAATCTTAACATATGCAGAAAAGACATTATGAACTTCATTTATGAAATTTATGATAATGTTCCCAGCTTCAGATTTACTCTTTAACAAAAAGACCCAAGATACATGAGAAAAATCATCCACAATGACCATATAAAACCTGTCCCTGATGATGAGGTACACGACTAGGACCCCATATATCAACGTGAAACAACTCAAACTTGGAGCTACTACCCCGACTCTGACAACTGGGAAAGGTAGACCGATGATGCTTTCCCAGCTGACAAGTCTCACATTGGATGGACATATGAGGTGAAACCTGAGGTAAAACACGACACAATTTTTGAAGCGGTAGATGACCAAAGCGCAAATGCCACAGGAATGGAGAGACAGATCCAACAGGAAGAGAGGAGAGTCCGGCATATGGGGTCCGACTGAGACGATATAGGCCTCCCTGCTCATAGCTACGCCCAATCACGTTGTCCGTAAGGATGTCCTGAAAAATGAGAGAAGATAGATAAAAAATTGCTCAACAATGTAAATCCTTTGTAATTTGACTAATGGACAACAAGTTCATAGAGAAATCAGGTGCATGCAACACATTCCTGAGGTGTATAGATGATGTCAGGTTAATCTCCCCCTAACTAGTAATCGGGGAGTGCGTCCCATTAACAATAATCACAGTACGGCCTGGAGGAACCTGTCGGTAGGATGTAAGGAAACCTCGATCACCACACAGATGATGTGTGGCACCAGAGTCCGTAACCCATTCTAAAGTATCAGATCCACTACTGCTAGTGAATGCATAAGTACTATATGAGGTACTGGTGGATGCAGAGGCAACAACGTCAGAATGATTCTCGAAAGCAGGCGCTGATGCAACAGGACCGGATGGAGGAATGATACCCCTCAGACGAGGTACAAGATCATCAAATCGCTGATCCAGAGAAGAAGTAGAAGGAGGTTCAATCTGTTCAGCTACTCATACAAAAGCAGGAAATCCATGTTTGGAATAGCACGTGTCCTCAGTATGTCCAGAACGGTGGAATAAGGTGTACCTCCTCTGCCTCGAGGTCCATGACCACGAAATTGATGATGGCCCCCACGACCTCGAGATGCTGTCATAGCTGAGGCGGTCTGATTGACAGTAGATGAATGAACAGTAATACGGCTCAGTCTGTGAAAGGCTTCCTACATCAGAGGAATAGTGGAGTCTGCCAAGATCTGGGAGCGTGCTGCCTCGTACTCTGGATCAAGTGCTGCCTGGAATACACCAACCATAGTGGCATTCCGGTAGGTCTTCTGTTGCTCAGGAGTGGCTGTGAGAGGCATGAAGCTGTAAAGCTTCTCAAACATTCCACGTAAAGACGTGTATAATGAGTGTAGAGGTCGTCCATTCTACTTGATTGTAAAGATGTCCTGCTGGAGTTGCAGAATCTTCGTCTCATTCTTTGCTTGTGAATAGGTAGCAGTCAGAATATCCCACATTGCTTTTGCAGTGGGCTGATGGAGAATATCATTTTCAATCTCAATTGCTAATGTTCCTGATAGCCAAACCTTGGCGTATGCATCATATGCCTCCCATGAGGCGTTGACCCCAGTCTTTTCAGCATGCTCTTCCTCAGTAAGAATGTGCTTCTTACCGGTCGACTTCATCATACTCATGAATTGCATTGCCCACAGTTCGTAATTTGATCCATCCATCTTCACAATAGGCGTAGGACCTCTGAAGGTGCCTATAGATGGAATATCTGCCTTGCTTTTTGACATGATGATAATAGAAGACTAGGGTTGTAGATTGAAGATATGACCGTCTACATCGACATTCACGTGTTCGGTTGTATGTGTAGACTCAAGCAACCAAACCCATTAACGTGGAGGTGTAGACAAGAGTCTCCTCGATGACGAAGATGCCCCAGGGTTGGCCGAACCCTAGGACGTGGGGCTGCACTCGAGATCTAAAAGGCCCCCCCCCCCCCCCAAAAAAAAGAGAGGCGACGTGCATTGGGCGCGAGGCACGCACAACCCGCGGGGCACGGGGTGAGGTGGCAGCGTGCAGGGCTGAGTCATGATGCATGGAGGGCCGTAACGCACACGAAGAGGCGCGCGGAGGGCTAAGAGGCACTGGAGGGGTGCACAACGCACGGAGGAGCGCGCGGGGTCGAGTGCCGAGGGCGGTGTGCGGAGGGCTTGGAGGTGGGGGCTAGGGTTAGGGTTTGGTTCGATAACTCCGGTCTAGGACCGCCGCTCTGATACCATGTTGGGGAAAAAAATAAGAGACTTGTTTATTCCGTACGCCCTAGGCTCTCTTATATAGGAGAGTAGCCTATGGGTAAATTACATCAAGTGTCTAGAGGAAAAGAAAAAATATCAAACAATACAAAATAACTTAACATATATCTCTACAGAAACACGTCATAATCTAAAGCATACAATTAATTAGGCTTGAAATGAGAGTTACTTGAAAAGAGTTGCGGGTATCGTGCCCGCATATCCGCTTCGAATTCTCAGGTTGCTTCTTTGACCCCTTGTTGATGCTATAACACTATGATTAAAGGAATCTCTTTGCTACAGAGCTTCTTCACAGCACTGTCCAATATCTGTACCGGTTTTTACTCATATGTTAAGTCAGGATCTATATCAAGATTCTCGTAGCTGATGATGTGGCAAGGATCGTGAACGTATTTCCTCAAGTCTGATACATAAAACACATCATGTATGGTCGATAAGCGTAGAGGGAGAGCTACTCGATAGGTCACTTTCCCTATCCGGGCAATGACATTAAACGACCAAACATATCGTGGCGCCAACTTGCCACAAATATCGAATCTCTGTACTCCCTTCATGGGAGATAATCGTAAGAATACCCAATCTCCCACATGTATTTACAAGAATTTCATTAGTATGTATGATTAATTTGAATATCAAACAAGTCATATTGGAACAGGATTAAGAGAAGAGGATCGGATTACCTGGAACTCCAAATTTCTTCCTCGACGATCTGCATAGTTCTTCTGGCAGTTTTTTGTTGTCAGAAACTTTCGCCTCACTAGGTCAACAATCCTTGCAGTCTCCTCCAGGAGATCTACAGAGTAAAGAGCATAATCACCTACCCCACGTCAACTAAGAGGTGTGAGGCATCTCTGCCCATATAGGGCTTCGAATGGTACCATGCCGATATTGAAATGATGGATATTATTGTATGTAAATTCTATTAATGGTAGGTAGTCCTTCCGGGACCCTTTCCACTCAAGAGCACATGCACGTAACAAATCCTCAAATGTTTAGATAGTGTGCTCGCTCTGGCCGTCAGTCTGCGGATGGTAAACGGAACTCATCTTCAGCTCTGTCTATAATGCTGGCATATATTAATGCCAATAGTGAGATGCGGACCTCGAATCTCTGTTAGACACAACCTCTCGAGGTATACCATGCAACCTAATGATATTCCAAACATGTGACCTGACCAACTGAGATGGGGTATAAGTCATTTTGATAAGTATGAAATGAGATGACTTGGTCAACCGCTAAACAACAACCCAAATAGAATCATGGCCTCCTGATGTCCTCGACAGTCTGGTGATAAAATCCACAGAAATACTCTCCCACTTCCACTCAGGAATGGGGAGAGACTGTAGCAACCTTAACGGTCTCTTGTGCTCTGCCTTGACCATCTGACTGGTCATGCACTTGTTAACATGGTATGCTATATCTCGCTTCATCCCGTCCCGTCAGAAATGCTCGTGTAGATCACGATACATTTTGTAATATCGGGATGAATAAACAATCATGAACTGTGTGCCCCATCAAGAATGTCTCTGCGTAACTACTCATCATTGGGCACAATGACCCGACCAAGTTTCCACAAAATGGACTTTACCACCACAAAATCATTACATTCATCCTTGATAGCACCAATGTATCTATCCTTGATCCAAGGATCTGTCCACTGACATTCTACTATGCGATCCCATAAGTTGCTGAATTGAGGAGGTACGACAGTAGATGTGGATGCACTCTCATGAGGATGCCAATCTGTCAACGCTGCAAGCATATCCCATGCATACAACCATTTTGTTGTACCTTCTGCATGTGCTTTCCTGCTGAACGCATCTGCCACTGCGTTTCTCTTATCGGAGTGGTAAGAGATCGTGTAGTCATAATCCTTCAGTTGCTCAAGCCATCTGCGTTGTCTTATGTTCATTTCCTTATGATCGAAATATACTTCAAACTTTTGTGGTTCGTGAAAATCTCAAAGTTCACTCCATAGAGATAGGGGCCCCAGATCTTCAAAGCGAAGACAACTGCTACCAACTCCAAGTCATAGGTGGGGTAATTCTGCTCATGTGGCCTCAACTAACGTGATGCATATGCAATCACATGACCTCGCTGCAACATTATCGCTCTTAAACCTTCTCCTATCCTGAGTACTGGGAGGAAGTGCAATAATGGAAACAGTCGTCAATCTTTCCTTCAGTATCATGAAAGCCTGCTCGCAAGAATCGTCCCAGATGAAAGGAACTCCCTTCTGCGTCAACGTTTCAAGGGAAGAACAATCCATGAAACACTACTGACGAAGCGTCTGTAGTAGCCTGCCAGCCCAAGGAAACTACAGATCTGTGTGATCGTCTTAGGTTGCTCGCAATACATAACTATCTCAATCTTCATAGGGTCAATAGTGATACTTGCCCCAGAAATGACATGTCTAATGAATGAGATCTAGGATAACCAAAACTCACACTTGCTCAGTTTGGCATATAGCTTGTGTTCTCGAAGTGTGTTTAGGACTATCTTCAAATCATTTACGTGATCCCATTCATTCCGAGAATATATCAACACATCATCAATGAAAACGACTACGAACTCATCCAAGCATGAACGGGAGATCCTTCTCATCATATCCATGAATGCTGCAGGAGCATTTGTGAGCCTAAACAATATCACAACAAACTTATAATGCCTATATCGAGTCTTGAACGATGTCTTTGGAATATCTGATCCCGAATCATCAGTTGATGGTAGCTAGACCGAAGACCAATCTTCGAAAACACCGAAAATCCCTGTAGCTGATCAAACAAGTCATCGATACATGGCAGAAGATAACAGTTCTTCATCGTTCTCTTGTTTAGCTATCAGTAATCAATACACAACCTCATGGATCCATCCTTCTTCCTGACAAAGACGATAGAAGCACCCCAAGGTGAAGTGCCCAATCTCACAAAACCCAAGTCAAATAGCTCCTACAACTGCACCTTTACCTCTCTCAACATAGCCGATGCCATACGGTATGGGGCCATCGAGATCAGTTGTGTATCTGGTAGTAACGAGATCTCAAACTCAATCTCTTCTTAGGCGGCAAATATGGCAAATCACCAGGAAACACATCTGAACAGTCTGATACCACTTTGGTGACCTAGGTCATTGGCTCCCTATCGGATGTCTCTCGGACAAATGCTAGGTAAGTATCACATCCTTGATCAACAAGTCTATGAGCTCTTAATATTGAGATCTACTCCATTTTGGAGTCATGTAATGTACCCTCAAAAGTAAACTCGGATAAGTATGGAATTCTGAAGACAATTGTCTTCAGAAAGCGATCAATCGAAGCGCATGATGAGTCGATAACAAATCCATATCCAAAATTGGATCAAACTCATCAAGCTGTAGTAAAAGACGATCTGCGATCATCTCATGATTGTCAATCAACAATGGTAAACATCTGAATATCAGTCTAATGACAAACAATTGACCACTTGGACCATGGATGTGATATGGAGGATCAAGGGCCTCTGCGACTCTACCTATTGAAGCTACTAATCTCGAAGCAATAAATGAATGGGTCGCTCTAGAATCAAATAAAACATAGAAAGGATGACTCAAAATTAAGACCATACCTTTCACCACAGTAGCTGCTCATCGTGCCTGCTACTGAGTCACTGCATGCAACTGTCCTTGCCTCGCTGTTACGACACTCGAACCTACCACACTCTGTACGTATCTCTACGGCCTCCTAAAATTGGAGTTCCTACTATGGAAACTCCCAGTATGCTGTGTCTATGGTTGTGAAGGCTGTGGCTAAGGTCGATGCTCACTAGAGGCTTGGGGGCACTTAGACTGGTAGTGACCCTACTAATTGCACAAGAAACATTGCACATACGGGGTAGGGGTAGCAGTCATGCCGATGCTCCGAGTCGGTTTTGATGTGGATTTCTCTACTTCCTATGACCCAGATGGTCCTGCTGTACTAGTACCACATCTGGTAAGTGCCCCTCCCAAAGTAGTCAATGGAAATGAGTGAGCGTCGTCAGAAAATGCTGATCTCGTAGGATGAAATCGTCGGGCTGACCTCTGCTGTTGAAACAGTTGCAGCATCGATCCAAATAACAGCCCTGGTGTAGGTGTTGCTCCAAAATAATTCCTAAAATGTTTCTCTATGATATCCTTACACTTCTCCGCTGCATCACTAGCCTTGGAAATATATATATAAGACGTAATCCGACTAGTTCCTCCTGCACTTCTTCTCTCATCCCTCTGATGAAATTTTCCTGGTTCTCCTGTGAAAATGCAACTGTTGCTGGTGTGTGGCATGACGATTCGGTGTAACGCACAAAATATTCTCTAGCTGTCATCCATCCCTGTCTGAGCTATGCAAAAAGTCAGTTTTGGGACTCCTTCAACTTCCCAAAGAAGAAGTGGGCTTTGAACCTCATCTCAAAATCTTCTCTTGTAGGCTCACGTCCCATCTCCGAAACAATCTCCTTCCACCACCTCTTGGCGAACAAAGTCAAAGATTACTCCGCAAAAGGTAACCTCGCATCTCGTGGTACGCGAATCATATGGAATACCTATACCATTCTCTTCAGCTTTTGCTCTACCTCATCTGGTGTCCCTGTGCCCTGAAATGCGGGCACATTGTCTCGCTGATATGACGTGAAAACCGACTGATGCGTATATATGGCTGAGTGCTCGTGCGCGCCCTCATCTGCAAAAAGTAAAGGGTCCTGCTCTCTGCCATAATCTCCCTCATCTTCTCCATGTACTAGTACCTCATCACACTAATAATCAATATGAGGCTGCTGAACCTCCACGGACTGAGGCTGCTCCTGTGGTATTTCATCCTGTGAAGGATGATAGGTAAATCGGATTGCTCCTCAAACCTGATCTCGATATCTCCCCCTCTGTTAGCTATCTCTGTCCGCTGAGCTAAAATCTGATCTTGATGGCCGCTCATCTCCAGCTGCTGATCTCTCATGGCAGTCTGTTGTTGCTAGAGATCCATAAGTGTAGCCATGGTATGTGCCAACTGGTCTGCTATCTCCTGACCAGTCCTCTACATTATGGTTCTGTACAAGAACCAACATCATTAGTCATCATTAGTGATTGCTTGCATTAATACTTGAATGTGTTTCTTCTCTTCCTGAGATTGCTTCATTTCTTCTCAGACTCTGACAAGTTAGAGAAATGTCGCTATCCGAGAACTTAATACGACCAGAATTATTTTGAATGTTGTGTAACGGGGTACCACTGCTCTGATACCATTCCTGTAGTGAACCCAGGATCTGGGTTACCAATTTACATAACATTCACATATAAAATTTATGATTGATCGTACTAAGTTACGAAAATAAGGAAAAAAATTTCATGATCGAATAACATTCACCATTTATTAATAACTACATCATAACACGTGTAACCTCAGAACGTTTGCATTTATATCCATGGAGTACCACATGTGTAAAAAGAAGTTTTCAAAATTTATACATAGAAACATGACTCGCAAAGAAGGTCAGCTGATGCACCAGTTAGGAGATGCGAGTGTTGGGATGTTGAACCTGCTAAGAGAGGGCGAGGATGACCTAAAAGTGTTGGAAAGAGACTATACGAAGGGATCTTAGTTTTTTTGATATAAGCCCGAGATTGATCCAAGATAGATCTGAATGGAGGCGAAGAATCCATGTAGACGATCCTATTTAATTGTGGGAAAATGCTTTGTTGTTGTCGTATATCTTAGAAACATGACTGAAGAGAAAAGGAACACAAAAATGAATACATTTTTCTATACAACGATTGTCATGTCCACCGTCAAAAGAAAACGTCTGAACCGTAGGAGCTAAGAGTCCAGCTGTCAGACTATTGTATCACATGTGCCTTCCCTACCATCCATGTTAGGAACAAATGGATGTCAACAAATGTTGAGCACAACCAAATTCATTTAATAACAAATATTTAAATGGTTACAAAAGAAAGGAAGTGGATAGGTGATGGCTTGAAATTAATTAAACTACTTGCATGGAAAGTTGGTTTTCTAGCTGTCCCGTATACGAATCCCCTTTTTCACTTACCAAACCTCAACTATCAACACTTAATACTTTCCTTGTTTCATTATATGATCATAATGGGATAAGTGATCTAGATCTAAACTTTGTCCTCTTTAATTGTTGTTAAATGTAAGATGTGATGATGAATTTTATTAGAGGTTGATGATTGATGATGAGTTTCATGTTCTGATTTTTTCTTTGCCAAATTTCCCAAGCTTAGTGGATAGTCTGTGGTCTTGATCCAAGTGAGACCTCACACTGACTCTAAGGCATGAAGACAGCCTTAGGGTTGGGGTGCCTCCGTTGGTATGCAGTAGGATATATGCATCCTAACTAAGTTCCCAACACGTCCACTAGCTTCACCTAACAATTGTAGTAATAGATTTTATTAGATATAAATGATTTCCATGTTACGATCTTTTCCTTGTCAAAACCTACTGGTGGAACAATAACCAAACTCAAGCGATGAAGAAGCCTCCTAAGAGTCTCTTCCGTCTCGCCTTTCCAGTGGAAGTGCGATCCAGGAGAATGCTAGACACACTCAAACTACACCCCTAAGATGGGTGGGAGAGATTCTCCGATCCGAGTCACTCCAGTCCTGCCGGACCGGTATAGGTACATGCTAAACGGGTTCGAAAAAAAACCAAGGATCCTCCAGCGTAGGCACCCTTACAGAACACATGGATAACAGAACTGGTCAAATGAAAACACTTAGATCCCAGAGAAGCGTAAAAATTGTGAGCTCGCGAAAAATCATGGAAGAGACTGGGATCCTAGACCCGCATACGATCGCTGTCCAATCTAGGCATCCTAACTTTAGCTCAGTTGAGGGTCACCGCACCCTCGCACAGTCAGGTGTAAGGGGCACCTTGGCTGATACAGTTAACTATCATCACCAATATTCATCAACTATATAGATGCTCTTGATTACAAATTCAATTCATATTATCTTGTGAGGTTAGCTTTATAGATCTAAAGTGACTCTTGCATGAGTATTAAAATTTTATCCAATCTAGAATGATCCTTACATTGACCAAGATTGTACGACGACTACCCATGCATACACTCATATAAAGGTTATCTAATTGATGAACCATGTGCAGAGTTAGAAGTAGGTAGTCCTTAGGAATGTGAAATATTATATAACATAGCAGTAGAAGAGTAAACGTGTGTTGCATGCCCTGTATATTTGTTTATGTCATCATTCATTATTAACCAAAAGTATACATGATTTACAAAAAGGCAGATCTAATAGTATTACAGAAGTTTCTTTTTAAAAAAAAATGTTGAAGGGTCAAGAAATATGAATGGTTGTTTTTGGGAGAACAACTAGATTTTTACAGTTAGCAATTTCATGCATTTTTAAATCTTTAAATTCATATTTTCAGTGGCCAAGAACAAGTGTAAATTAACCTATGTGCAACAACCATTAGATGCATCTTAAACCCTTTAAATTTCATTTTCAATGGCCAAGAATAAGTGTAATTTAGCTTATGTACATCAGCCATTACATACATCTTAAACCCTTTAAATTCCACTTTCAGTGGCCAAGAATAAGTGTAATTTAGTCTATTAATTGGTCTGAATTTAGGCACAAATGCATGCAAAAACCCCAATGTTTTATATTTAAAATCATGAATCTGGAGCCAATTAGTTGATTTGAAATTAAGATCAAATCCATGTAAAATCCCCCAATTTTTTATCTTTAAAATATGAGATCAATGGCCTAATTATAGGTTTGAAATTAAAATCAAATTTATGCAAAATCCCCAAAATTTTCATCCTTAAACCATGAATTCTGGAACTTAACAAATTGTCTGAAATTGGGCATAAATGTATGCAACCCCCCAACTTTTAATCTTTAAAAGCATGAATTTGGAGCAATTTAATAGGTTTGAAATTAGGCATAATTGTATTAAAAATTTCACAATTTTAAATCTTTAAAAGCATGAATTCGGAGCAAATTCATAGGTTTGAATTTAGGATCTAATCCATGCACAAACACCAATTATTCATTTTCAAAACATGTATTCTGGAGCTATTTAATTGGTCTGAAATTATAATCAATTGCATGCAAAACCCCTAATTTCTCATCTAATCAAAGCTAATAATTGGGTTTGAATTGGATTCTAAGTTACATAAATGACAACAAGAGAGGGGCTGGATTATACCTTGTTGATATCCAAATTTTGGAGGAAAAAGCTTGGATCAGATAGCAGCAATGCTAGCTACTAAACATGCAGCAAATGGTTGCTGCTATGCAGCTGCTTGAAGCAGCTCCGACAGGAGCATGGGCAGTAACAGTTGAGCTGCTTGGAAGCAGTAGCAAATGAGAAGGAATTTGGGTCTTCATTGGGGGAAAACATGAGAAATAAGAAGGGCGTGGGGTGATATTTATAAGGGAAAGGGGAAGGAGGTGTTGCCAAATGGAGGGGGAAAAGAAAAAAAGGTTGGGCTGAGCACATGTGCGCTGTTTTTGACATTTGTAATTTTTTTTATATTTTTGTTGGAGTATATGCATCATATGTAAGATGGGTAAATGGATCTTTCCAAGATCCATTTATCATCCATGAGTTTAGTCCCACATCTATCAGTGATGGGACTTGGAGGGTCTGTGGATGCTATATAAGAAGCCTCAAACCTCCTGTATCAAGTGAGAAAGTACAATGCATAAATAAGCCTTTTGAGATGTTTTCCCGTGATTTCATCTCGCTCCTTAAGGAGTAGGTTCCACGTTAAATCCCACGTTCTTCTCTGTTCTTTAATTTTTTATTTCTGATACGCTTCCACAATGTATTTTCTAACATAGTATCAGAGCGGGTTCGATTGTCGAGGAGTTTTTTCTCTTTATTTATGTTCAAGATTTGAGATTCAAATCTAGGGTTTCTGTTGAAACCCTAAATCACAATTTGGTCGAGTATGCATTCTTCGTTATTTTTGAAGATTATTTTGGGGATTTTTATTCGTTATGCAAACAAGTCCAATATCTGTACCGTCAAAGACCAGGAAAGTCTAGGGTTTCTTATGCCCTAATTTTTGCTCCATGCAATGATGTTGCTCCAAAAAAAACTCTCTCCAAGGCTCCATGCAGTATTTCCAAAAGGAATAGGTGGCAACAACCCTTGCTGCACAGGCGGAGGTGGAGATCTCCTGGCAAACCCCTCCAGGCGGCGACCTCTATGTAGGGCTCCAACACTTCCAGGCGATCCTCGCAACGATGACGAGAGCCTTGGGGTAGAAGCCCCATCGGGGGCGGAACCATTGCTCCAGGTGGAGCTCCAGGTAGCACTCTAACGAATCCAGTCGACGCTTCTTCTCGAGACAATACTCACAACGGTACCAGCTTCTAGGCCCCAACACGGTGTTGCCCCAGTTTAGGTGGCACACCCTTGCGCATCTCTCCAGGATGAGATGGGAGGCGACCCCATCTCATCCTCCGTGCGCGAAGAGGCCCATCACCATCAACGGTTCTGCGGCACCCCGACGACAACCCTCAATCCTTCTCTCTCTAGTCAATGATGGTGGCGACAACTCCACCGACAGACGACGTCGATCTCCACCTGGCGCCTGGAGGAGACAACCACTCCAGTAAGTACAAGGAAGTGACGCTCCAACAAGCGACCGCTTCTCTCTCTCCAGCAAGCGGCACTCCTTCGTGTTCTCCACGCAGGCGACCTACTCCAAGTAGGGGCCCGATCTTGCTCGATCTCTCCAGAGCCCAGCGGCGATGGTGGCTTTCGAAAGCCAACAACCCCAATCGATGGGGGTGGCTCCCTTTATGAGGAGGGTTCCCAAATTAGTGAACCCTAAAAAAGACACAATCACGTGCACTTTTTTGTGAAAATTCTGTGAAAGCCCGAGCTACGGTTGGAAAAGAAGGGTAGGGAGCTGCTTTAAAAAAAGGGGGCGTTTATTTTGGCCGAATGGGCCGTATTACAAAAAACAGAGAAGAGGATATGCATGGGTCCTTTAGGTCGAGAGAGCAAAAAATGCTCGAGAGTTTTTTTAAACTAGGATTGGGCTCTTTTTGGGCCGAGATATTTTGTTAAAGAAAGAGAAAGAAACGATCATACAACAAGTGTGAGAAAAAAATGATTAGAAAAGAAAAGCTGGAAAAATGAAATGAATGGCTTATTTGAAAAAATGTGAAGGCTATTTTAAAAAAATGAATGAAATAGCCAAAGAGAAAATGGTCTGAAATTTTTCTTGAGAAGGAAAAAGCTGAGAAAATTGTGTCGGTTTATTGGATTTTTGTCCTCCCCATTTTCATATCTTCTCCCAACTTTGTCGATGTCATTGTATTCCGACAAGTATGGGAGAAAGGGGAAGTATTGTGTCGAGTCACGTGTTCGTTCTTAGATTCAAATGTCAGATTCTAGACCATCCAGATTTTCAGACTCTATTGTTCAGTTTCAGGCTCGACGATCAGTTTCCGAGTCTTTAGTTTGATTCACACATGTATGCTATCATCAGTTCAGAGGTCCCCATCGTTTATGGTCGGCTCAGAGTTTTCATGTGTTCATAGGGACTCTAGAGTAGAGATCTCATTCTCTATACCATGCGAGCTAGGGTTTTCATGTGGTTTCATAGGAACTCTAGAGTAGAGATCCCATTCTCTGAGCCAGTATAGGAGAGACCCAGTTCTCCGTCGAGGAGACTTTTCAGACTCCATTTTCCAATGATCGTGGACTCCGACGAGGATGTCTCCACGGCTTTTCAGTTCGACCCTTTCAGAGATGGAGTAGTTGTCCACATGATCCAGTCTTCTACATGTGGCGGGACAGAGTTCTCCAGGTGGAGATCCATTTTCAGTTTCAATGGTTTTGATAGACACAATAAAGAGCACACTTAATTTGACTCACACTCCAGCCCGTTTTGTCCTCACCTACATGGCATGAGAAGCAACGTCCTTGACAACAACCGACAGTTGTGCACGTTGAGTTGATATTGTCTGTAGTGTCTTGTATTGTGAGTTGAGATTTCTTTCTTTTTGTCCAAGCTGAGCCGTACATGCTCCAGCTTGAGGGGGAGTGTTGGAGTATATATGTCATATGTAAGATGGGTAAATGAATTCTTCCAAGATCCATTTGCCACATCCATGAGTTTAGTCCCACATCTACAGTGGTGGGACTTTGAGGGTCTGTGATGGCTATATAAGAAGCCCCAGACCTCCTGTATCCAGTGAGAGTGCAATACATAAATCAACCCTTTGAGGCATTCTCCCGTGGTTTCATTTGCCACATCCATGATCCATTTGAGGGGGAGTGTTGGAGTATATGCGTCATATGTAAGATGGGTAAATGAATTTTTCCAAGATCCATTTGCCACATCCATGAGTTTAGTCCCACATCTACAGTGGTGGGACTTTGAGGGTCTGTGGAGGCTATATAAGAAGCCCCAGACCTCCTATATCCAGTGAGAAAGTGCAATGCATAAATCAACCCTTTGAGGCATTCTCTCGTGGTTCCATCCCGCTCCTTAGGGAGTAGGGTTCCACGTTAAATCCCACATTTTTCTCTATTCTTTATCTTTGTTCCACGTTAAATCCCACATTTTCTCTATTCTTTAGCTTTTATTTCTGATATGCTTCCACAATGTATTTTCTAAAAATCTTTGTTTCTAACTTGTGTTAAATACCAAAATCATCCATATTTCCACCCCGAATCTGATTCATACGAATTATAGCGCATTGTGATTGTCTCGATATGATGGTCAAAATGAGTACAATACTCATATTCTTCTGATCTAATACGGGTTTAGAATTTGTCGGAATATGGTTTTGATTTGTGATTAAATTTTCTATTAAAATGGGTCAAACGACCCCCGATCGACGAATGATCGATTCTGTTGGTTTTATTTTGTTGAAATGAATTTTTGATGATCTTAGTTTGTTTTGCGATTCGGACTGCGTCATGGCTTTTCCGATGACATGAATTGCGATGAAATCGATTTTCAATGGATTGGACTCTAACAAAAATTGATTTACGATCTATAGATCGATTCATGTTATTTAATTTCGATTGATATTTTTGTCGGATTGTATGGATCCAAATCGGTTGGATCGATTTTAAATCCAAGTGCAACAACTATGCATGACAATAAGTGGCATCCTGCTATGGAAGTAGGGATGGCTGCACTCGAATCACGAGGAGCTTGGGTACTGCTCCATTAGAGGCTTCTGTGGTTGGCTACAAGGCTGGGAACCACATGCTGTCTCCACGGGCTTAGACCAGGGACAAGAAGGATAAAAAAGCAGAAAGTGAGGATTTCGTTTTATTTATAGAACTGATGAGCATGGTTTCGAGGGGCGATAGCGTGCGAGACATAGGGAGTTGGTGAGGGTTAGAAGTACATTACATATCTCGTTCTAGAGACTGTAATGGCAGATTGCATACCTGCCACTACTACGAATCCTAGCTCGAGGCTCTATGTTGATGATGCATATGAGGTGGAGAAGAGGGGATATAGGGAGCTCGTTGAGAATCTTCTCTGTGACTATTTCTAGGCTAGATATCTTGTTTACAATCAGCAAAAGTCAACCAATTTATGTAGCAACCACGTGCCACCCATACGAACGCGGTCTCCGTGATCCTAATGTAGTCATTTCCAAGTACCTGGTTTCTATTCAGCAAAGGGACAACTTTTGCCACCACGATATGTGCAGATGCTGATAAAAAATCCACCTCTGAAGTTGCAATGTTTATTGGGAGCTCATTGGTCTCATCGATAAGCAAGGAGCAAACTGTTGTTGCTAGGTCAAATGTTGAATCCGATTACAAAGCCATGATGCAAGGAAGCACTAAGATGATTTGGGTCAGGTATGTTCTGATTGTCCTAACTATTGACATACATCTTCCCATGTATTTACTATGGAACAATCGTGTCGCGCTATACATTGATAAGAATTCAGCTATCTATGAGAAGACGAAACACATTGAAGTAGATTGCCACTACACTAGACATGATACATGAGGGCTTTCTCTCTACTTCTTGTGTTGACTCATGGGAATATACAGCATATATTTTCACCAAGGCTCTAGTTAGTGGGCCATTCCTAAATTGTTCTTCCAAGTTGAGTATGATATATTTCTATGCTCCAGCTTGAGGGGAAGTGCTATAGGAAATAGTTTTCATTTATTTATTTCTTATTTTCTTCTTTATTTTATTTTCTCGATGGTTATTTTCCATATAGGGTTTTATCCTCTATATAAATGAGCCCTATGGTTTCAGAATAAACAAGTCATTCATTTATTTTCGCAAGGATCATGGATGGAAACATGACATGGATGGGGAGATGGAACTACTTACTTCCAGGGACACGTGGGACCTTGTACATGTCTATCAAGTATGACCCACATTGCCCACAGATGGGTCTTAGGACGAAACACTCTCCAGATGGCTCCATTGATAGATTGAAACAAGGCTTGTAGCGAAATACTTCACTCAGACCTGCGACATCGACTACTTTGAGACATTTTCTTACGTTGCCGAGGATGCGATCTATTCACACTATTTTATGCATTACAACCAAAAAGAATTGATTCATCTCTCAGCTAGATGTAAAGAACGCCTTCCTCTATGGTGACTTAGACGAGGAGGTTTACACGACACAACTACCAGGTTACTCCGTCGAGAGAGAGTATGTATGCTGACTACATAAGGCCATTTATGGACTAAAGCAGAATCCTCACGCATGGTTTGACATACTTACTTCTGAGATCAACACTCTAGGTTTCCATAGGATGACAATTGACTATTCTGTATTCATTAAAAGGAGGCCCTCATGTACCATGATACTTGTTATTTATGTTGATGACATGCTTATCACTAGCGACGACAACATAGGCATTCTTGAGACCAATGCCTTATTATAGAAGGTATTTTTCACCAAGGACATAGCCCTACTCAGATACTTCTTATGCATGGCAGTGATACACACAATATAAGGATTACACTTGCCGCTAAGGAAGTATTGTGGGGATATCCTTACAGAAGTTGGTTTACTTATATGCAAACCAACTTGTATCCCCATAGAATTACATAGATATACTGTAGAAATAGTTAGTAGTGTTATTATCTCGTTATGTAGTTTGTCGTTATTTCTTTATTTTCTATAGACCTCTCTGTAATTTACCCTTAATGTCTCTCCCTATATAAGAGAGCCTAGGGTTTTCTGAATGAATAACGAAGTCTTTTTCCCAACATGGTATCAGAGCCACCCTAGGGCTCTCCACCCCTCCCCCGCCGCCCCTTCCCCACCCGCCTCCCTCTTCTCGGAATCACCGCCGCCTCTCTCTCTAGCACACGCCGCCGCCGCCTCTCTCTCCGGAGGACCCAACCCTCCATCGCCGGCGATCTCAGCCCACAGCGGCTCCAGCCAGGCCGCCGCCAGAGGAGATCCCAGCCTCCTGCGACTTCAGCCACCCGGCGGAGCCACCATCTGTCGCTGCCGACCCTCTGGGTGCGTGAACAGCCACCCGCGCGAGGTCTCCAAGCGGCTCCCAGCCGCTAAAAAGGGCTGTCAGCCTCTTGTAAGGCGTGCCCTAGTTTCTTACTCGTCCAATCTATGGATTTGAGTGCGTAACGTCTACATACACACTCAAATCCGATGCAGTTGTTGTAGACATTCAGCATCACGTCTACATATCCGAGTTCTTCTCCAAGCGGCAGTATGTCAGAATCAAAAATTGATATGCCCTCCACTGGCGCATTCAAAGGTCCTGCGCCAATAGTCAAAATGGACGGGTCTAACTATGAGCTCTGGGCTATGCAGTTCATGAGCCTCATGAAGTCGAATGGTAAGAAGCACATTCTTACCGAGGATGAGCCCGCAGAGAAGACTGGGATCTATGCCTCATGGGAGGCTGATGATTCTTATGCAAAGGTCTGTTTGTCCGGTACCTTGACGATGGAGATTGCCAACGACGTCCTCCATCAACCCACTGCTAAGGCAATGTGGGACATTCTTGCCGCCACATATTCGCAAGTGCGAAATGAGAAGAAGATGTTGCAGCTTCAGCACGACATATTCACAATGAAGCAGAGCGGCAAACCTCTCCATTCTCTTTATACATCCCTAAGAGGGATGTTTGAGAAGTTATACAGTATCATCCCTCTGACTGCAACTCTTGAGCAGCAGAAGGCGTTTCGAAACGCCACCATGGTTGGTGTTCTACTTGCGGCCCTTGACCCTGAGTACGATGCAGCTCGATCTCAGATTCTCGCTGATGCTGTTATTCCTCCAGTTGAGGATGTTTACAGAAGGCTTAACCGCATTCCAGTTTCCTCCAGCTCTTCTACTCCACCTCCTTCAGCGATGACAGTCTCGCGTGGGAGAGGTGGACCACCATCTGGTCGTGGTCGTGGACGTGGCTGTGGACCCCAGGGGAGGGGTGGTCGCTTCAGTCAGACATGCTCCTATTGTCACCGCACAGGACACTCGGAGGAGACATGCTATTCGAAGCATGGATTTCCAGCATCAGCACGTATTGCAGAGCACTCCCAGTCTCTACTGACTTCTACTGCAGATAGTAGATTTGACGAACTTGTGGCCCGTCTCCGAGATATTATGCCACATGCTTCTGGTGATTCGTCTGGTGGCTCCTCAGATATTGCTGCCACTGCCTCTGTCAGTTCTTCCGCAGCCGCAAGCTCCTCAGGTAGATCTACTACACCTCATGATATATCTGACTGGATTATTGATTCCGGAGCCACACATCATCTCTGCCAAGATAGAGGTAGATTACAGGCCTACAGGGACATTCCCCCCGGTCGTTCAGTGCAGATAGCAGATGGTACCCATTCGCCTCTTGTTGGACAGGGGGAGGTTTTCCTGTCCTCCACCTTGCAATTAAAGAATGTTCTGCATGCTCCTAAGTTCTCAATGAATTTGCTATCTATTAGTCAAATTACGAAGGATTTGAATTGTCGTGCCATATTTGACCCGTCTTCTCTCATTTTTCAGGACATACTCACGGGCAAGGTGATTGGCTGTGGCTCTGAGCAGAATGGTTTGTATCGGCTGGTCCGGGATTCATATGCTGGCGTCTCCTCTCATTCCGCTGGACCAGTCTCTCCGTACATTTGGCACCTCCGATTTGGTCACCTTCCACTTCAGAAAATGCGCCATCTTCTGCCCCAGATCTCTCCTAGTTTGTCATTTCGATGTGAAGCGTGTCACTGTCAGTTAGGAAAGCATCACAGGTCGAGCTTTCCAAGTCATCCGAGTCGGAGCAGTAGCTCCATTTTTGAGTTGTTACATATAGATATATGGGGTCCGAGTCGTGTTCCCGATCATCAGGGACACATGTTTTATCTTGTGGTAGTGGATGATTTCTCGCGTGTGTCATGGGTCTTTCTTTTGAAAAATAAATCTGAAGCAGGAAATGTGATCAAGAATTTGCTTAATGAAGTGTGTTAGAATACTTCGATGTTTATTCCATAGAGCCCTCGGGTCTCTTATATAGGGAGAGATCCCTTGGGTAAATTACATGAGAGGTACATAAAGAAACAGAAATAATAAGTAACATTAACGACACACAACTATCTCTACACTCCCCCTCAAGATGGAGCATAGATATCTATCATGCTCAGCTTGGAAGAACATCTCTGGAAAGGTCCTCTGAGCAATGGCTTTGTGAATATATCTGCTGTCTGGTCCTCGGAGCTGACGTGAGACGTGGAGATGAAGCCCTTCTGAATCATGTCCCTAGTGTAATGGCAATCCACCTCTATGTGTTTTGTTCTCTCATGGAAGGCTGGATTGTTGGCAATGAACAACGCTGCCTGATTGTCACATTGCAGGTTCATAGGCAACGGAACTTCAACATTCAGATCTTCTAGGACTGCTTTAACCCACATCATTTCAGTGCTTGCCTGTGCCATGGCCCTGTACTCGGATTCGGCACTGGATCTCGCCACAACAGTCTGCTTCTTGCTTTTCCAGGAGACTAAGGAGCTTCCTATGAAGATAGCAAACCCAGAAGTAGACTTACGATCCCGTGGACTTCCTGCATAATCCGCATCTGCGCAGGCTGAAATAGCCAAATCCGTGCCTTTCTTGAACAGCAACCCTGTGCCTGGTGAAGACTTCAGATATCTCAATATCATGTACAATGCATCCATATGTACTTGCCTCGGCTGCTCCACAAATTGACTCACCCGGTTTACTGCAAGTGCAATATCCGGTCGAGTTATAGTGATGTATAAGAGCTTGCCCACCATTTCTCTGTACCTTCTCTTATCCACCTCCTCAGTGTCATCATCGTACAGCTTCATACTCGGATCCATTGGTGTACTTGAAGGTCTCCATTCAGTCATTCCTGTTTCAGCCAGCAAATCTGTGACATATTTTCTTTGAGTCATCACCATTCCTTGTGCATTTCTTGCAAATTCTATCCCCAGAAAATACCGTATAGTGCCTAGATCCTTTGTAATGAACTGACTGCCCAACATAGACTTGGTTATCTCAACCCCTTGTGCATCATCTCCAGTAACCAATATGTCATCAACATATACCATAACAACGATGGTACCTCTAGGAGTCTTCCGGACGAACAGTGAGTGATCCGCATTTGATCTTCTGAAACCTTGTTGTTCAATAAGCTGGGAGAGCTTCTGGAACCATGCACGAGGACTCTGCTTAAGGCCATAAATAGCCTTATGAAGTCTGCATACCTTCTGAGTCTCCCCCTCAGCAGCAAACCCTGGTGGCTGCTGCATGTAGACTTCCTCCTGTAGATCACCATACAAGAAAGCATTCTTAACATCAAGCTGGAATATGGGCCAGCCACGTACCACAGCAACCGATAGAAGAATGCGAAGGGTAGAATGTCGCGCCACTGGTGAAAACGTGTCCAGGTAATCTACCCCATATGTCTGTGTAAACCCTCGTGCTACAAGCCTTGCCTTGTATCTGTCAAGACGACCATCTGCATGATATTTGACTGTAAAAACCCACTTGCAGCTCACCACAGACGCACCTGGAGGAATAGGGACTAGAGACCAGGTCCCTCGGGATTCTAAGGCACGCATCTCCTCTTCCATTGCTAAACGCCAACATTCAGTCTTCATGGCATCCTGATATGTCCGTGGTATCTCAACTGATGATACAGCAGCGGCAAACTTCTGGAAATCCCCAGTGAGACGATGAAAGGAAACATGAGAGGCTAGGGGATATGAGACACACTGTCTTCGCTGTTTCCTATGAGCAATAGGCCGGTCCAAGTCATCCAAAACAGTGCTGACCGGTTGGTCCTCCTCCTGTGGTACAAGCTCCTGCACATGTGCATTATTTAACCCATCACTAATGTCAGAACATACCTGAGGCGTGCTGGATGGTTGAGATGTAGCTTGAGCAGGGCCCGTGCGTCTCGTGTAGAACTTAGGAAAAGGAACAACTGGTGGTGGTGGTGGTGGTGGTGGCGGGGTTGGTGGTGGTTGTGTTATTTGAGACGCTGGAGTAGAGGACGGACCCATGCTTGGAGGTGGTGGAACATAGACTTGGGAGTCTGATGATGTGGAGGGGACCAATCTGTCACCTGCAGGGGAGAAGTACATGACAGGTTCGAAGAATGTAACATCTGCACTCACATAGTATTTGTTATTGACAGGATCATAGCAGCGGTACCCCTTCTGTGTCCTGGAGTAGCCCACGAAAACACACTTGATAGCCCTAGGGGATAGCTTATCAAGTCCCGGAGATAAGCGGTGAACAAAAGCGACAGTGCCAAAAACCCTAGGTGTCAATGTAAACAAGTCTCTGTCCGGAAAGAGAACAGAGATTGGAGACTTTTCCCCAAGAACAGTTGTAGGCATTCGATTGACCAAATAGCACGCAGTAAGTATAGCATCACCCCAAAAGGTTAATGGAGCACAACTCTGAATAAGTAAAGTGCGAGCAATGTCAAGGAAATGTCGATGTTTTCGTTCGGCAACTCCATTTTATTGAGAAGTGTAGGGACATGTGGTTTGGTGGACAATGCCTTTAGATGAAAGAAAGCTGACAAGAGAGCGAGTGCAGGACTCCAATGCATTGTCAGTACGCACATACTTAACAGTAGATGAAAAAACATTCTGAACTTCAATAATTAGATTTTGAATAACATTTCCTGCTTCAGATTTATTCTTGAGAAGAAAAGTCCACGACACTCTGGAAAAATCATCAACCACAACTAGATAGAACCTGTGCCCCTGGTGATCCGGGACACGACTTGGACCCCAAATATCTATATGGAATAATTCAAACGGGGAGCTACTGCTCCGACTCTGACGACCGGGGAAGCTAGACCGATGGTGCTTCCCCAACTGACATGCTTCACATCGAAAAGAAGAACTCGGAGATATCTGAGGCAGGAGGTGACGCATCTTCTGCAGCGGTAGATGACCGAACCGAAGATGCCAGGTGTATGGAGAAACAGAGGCCTGGGTATGCAAGGAGACACCAGCGTAGGAGCTACGAACGAGACGATAAAGGCCATTTTGCTCAGAACCACAGCCAATCACCCTGCCCGTCAGTATGTCCTGAAAAATAACAGACGATGGGTCAAAAATAGCACGACAGTGCAAATCACGTGTAATCTGACTAATAGATAAAAGGTTCATCGAGAATTCTGGAGCATGTAGCACATTCTGTAGGTGCATAGAGGGTAGCAAAGCTGTCTCCCCCTGACCGATGATAGGAGACTGAGTGCCATCCGCAATGAGTACAGAGCGACCTGGCGGAACAGCCCTGTATGACTGCAGAATATCTCTCTCACGACAAAGATGATGGGTAGCTCCAGAGTCGACAATCCATCCTGTGAGATCATGACTATGAAATGGGGCTGAAGGGTTACCTGAGGCACTGGCTGAGGCCGATGTACTGGCTGACGCCGAAGCCGCAACATCATAAACATCTGCACCCTCTGATGAAGAAGATTGTGGCATGATATCCCGAAGTCGTGCCACCAACTCCTCGAACCTGTGATCTGAAGTAGACGCAGGTGGACCCTGAACATGATCAGCTACTCGTGCAGATGGAGGAAAACCATGCTTGGAATAGCATGTATCCTCCGAATGACCAGTGCGGCGACAATATGAGCACGTAGAGCGTATGCGGCCTCCACGGCTACGTCCACCACTTCCCCTGCCACGAAACGAGGACGAACTACCACGTCCCCTGGAGACTGCCATTGCTGACGGAGTCGCAGTCGCTATATTGGATGGAACAGGTACACGACTGAGCCGCCTGTATACATCTTCTATTGGTGGGATGGTGGCATCTGCCAGTATCTGAGCACGTGCTGCCTCGTACTCCGGATCTAGGGCAGCGAGTAATACGCCAACCATAGTGGCGTTGCGGAACGTCTTCTGCTGTTCCGGCGTGGCTGTAAGAGGGATGGTGCTGTAGAGCTTCTCGAACATGCCACGAAGCGACGTGTACAGGGAATGAAGGGGCTTCCCGTTCTACTTCGTGGTAAATATATCATGCTGCAACTGGAGCATCTTCGTCTCATTACGGACCTGAGAGTACGTCATAGCCAAAATATCCCACATCGCCTTAGCGGTGGGCTGGTGAAGGACGTCATTCGCTATCTCCATCGTGAGTGTAACTGAGAGCCATACCTTGGCGTACGCATCATCAACCTCCCATGAGGCATAGATCCCTGTCTTCTCCGGTGGTTCATCCTCGGTAAGAATATGCTTCTTACCGCACGACTTCATGAGACTGAGGAACTGTATCGCCCACAGTTCGTAGTTGGTCCCGTCCATCTTGACGATTGGTGCCGAACCTTTGAAGGCACCTATGGCGGGCATATCGATCTTCTGATCTGACATAGTACCGGAGAAGAATAACTACTGATAGACCAAGAAAATTGTCTACCAAGACCTTGTAGGATTCAAGTGCATAGGTAGACGATTATGCACTTGAATCAAACATGATGCCGAGTCCGAAGAACGCGGTACCCCTGCAGCGAGTAGAGGCTTTGAGAGCCTCTACTTTGACACGAACGACTGCTGGAAGAGGACGGCGGCGGCTGGACAGCAAGTGGAGCCCTACGGCAGGGGCTCGGCGGCGGTGGTAGGGGCTAGCGGCGGTGGTTGGGGCTGGCAGCATGGATCCGGCGGTGGGTGGAGGAGCCCGACAGGGGCTGGCAGCGGTGGAGGAGCTCGGCGAAGGAGGCGGCGGCGTGAGAGTTGGGCCCAGAGGGGGTTGGGCGCCGAAACCCTAGAGAGGGGGGGGGGGGGGCGGCGGTGGAAAAACCCTAGGTTAGGGTCATGGCTCTGATACCATGTTAGAATACTTTGATGTTTATTCCATAGAGCCCTCGGGTCTCTTATATAGGGAGAGAGCCCTTGGGTAAATTACATGAGAGGTACATAAAGAAACAGAAATAATAAGTAACATTAACGACACACAACTATCTCTACAAAGTGCACAATGTTTTCTCTTCCTCTGTCAAATATGTTCGGACGGATAATGCCCTTGAATTTTGTACACGCTCCCTTTCACAATTCCTCTCATCAAAGGGTATTATTCACCAAACCACGTGTGCATATACCTCACAACAAAATGGTGTGGCAGAAAGAAAGCATCGCCATCTCTTGGATATTACTCGAACACTGTTGATTCAGAGTTGTGCTCCTATTTCATTCTGGGGCGATGTTGTTCTTACGGCTTGTTATCTGGTCAACCGAATGCCATCTTCAGTCCTTGGTGAGAAGATACCTATCTCCCTTATTTTTCCAGACAAGGAGTTATTTTCTTTGACTCCACGTGTCTTTGGTACTATGTGTTTTGTGCATCGTCTATCTCCTGGGCTTGACAAGCTCTCTCCTAGAGCAGTCAAGTGCGTCTTTGTTGGCTATTCCAGGACTCAGAAGGGTTACCGGTGTTATGATCCTGCAACTAAGAGATACGTCGTGAGTGCTGATGTCACTTTCTTTGAGTCTGTCATGTATTTTTCTCCTGCAGGTGACAGAATGGTACAATCCACTACCACCGATGATATTTATGTTCCTCCACCACCTACAGTGAGTACACCTGGGTCTCCCGTGCCCGTCTCCACGCTAGCACCACCTCCACCACCTCCACCTCCACCCATTCCACGGCCTATCATATCACCGTTACCGAAATTCTATACGCGCCGGTCAGGTCCTGCTCAGACCACACAGCAGCCGATCATCCCGCCTCAGGTATGTTCAGATGGCATTACTACTGACGGGTCAGGTTTGGTACATGTGCAGGATCCTTCAGTCCAGGCAGACACTAGCCCATCTAGTACAACAGATGATGATCTTGATGTTCCGATTGCTATTCGGAAACAGAAGCGGCAATGTGCCGCTTATCCATTTGCTTCACAGGTTTCTTTTCACCGTCTCACTGGTGATTTTCAGAGATTTGCCACAGCTTTGTCTTCTGTGGATATACCACGGACATACCAGGAAGCTTTACAGAATGAATGCTGGCGATTAGCAATGGAAGAAGAAATGAGGGCCTTACAGTCTCGTGGCACATGGTCTTTGGTCCCTGCACCTTCTGATGCATCCGTTGTGAGCTGCAAATGGGTCTTTACAGTCAAATACCATGCAGATGGAACTTTGGATAGGTACAAAGCACGCTTGGTCGCTCGTGGGTTTACGCAAACCTACGGTGTGGATTACATGGACACTTTCTCTCCAGTGGCGAGACATTCTACCCTTCGTGTTCTCTTATCTGTTGCTGTGGTCCGTGATTGGAGTATATCTCAACTTGATGTCAAGAATGCATTTCTGTATGGAGACTTGCAGGAGGAAGTCTACATGCAGCAGCCACCTGGGTTTACTGCTGAGGGGGAGAAGCAGATGGTCTGTAGACTTCACAAGGCGATATATGGCCTCAAACAGAGCCCCAGAGCATGATTCCAGAAGTTGTCCAACCTGATTGAGCAACAAGGATTTAAGAGGTCAAATGCCGATCACTCATTGTTTGTCCAGAAGTCATCGGCAGGTACAGTTGTTATTATGGTCTATGTGGATGATATTCTTGTTACAGGAGATGATGCACAGGGCATAGAAAAGGCGAAGGCATTCCTTGGCCGTCAGTTTGTTATAAAGGATCTTGGGACTCTGAGATACTTTTTGGGGTTGGAATTTGCAAGGAATGCACAGGGTTTGGTAATGACCCAACGGAAGTATATTCCAGACTTCCTGACTTAGACTGGCATGGATGGTTGCAAACCATCAAGTATTCCCATGGATCCCAGTGTAAGGCTGTATGATGGTGATACTGATGAAGTAGACAAGAGGAGATATAGAGAGATGGTGGGCAAACTCCTCTACATCACCATAACTCGCCCAAACATTCAATTTGCAGTTAGTAGGGTGAGTCAATTTATGGAGCAGCCAAGACAGGTTCACATGGATGCTATACACATGATACTGAGGTATCTAAAGTCTTCTCCAGGGTCAGGGCTGCTATTCAGAAAGGGCACGGACTTATCTGTCTCAGCATGTGCAGATGCAGATTATGCAGGATGCCCTAAGGACCGAAAATCAACCTCAGGGTTTGCAGTGTTTGTTGGAGGATCTTTGGTTTCTTGGAAATGCAAGAAACAAACTGTTGTGGCAAGGTCCAGTGCCGAATCCGAGTATAGGGCCATGGCTCAAGCCACTACGGAAATGATGTGGGTTCGCTCAGTACTAGAAGATCTCCATGTAGCTGTACCTCTACCTATGAAGCTTCAGTGTGACAATCAGGCAACATTGTTCATTGCCAACAATCCAGCTTTCCATGAAAGGACCAAGCATATTGAAGTTGACTGCCATTATACTAGGGACTTGATCCAGAGAGGATTGATATCTACTGCACATGTGAGCTCAGGAGATCAGACTGCAGATGTATTTACCAAGCCACTGCTCAGAGGACCGTTTCAGAGATGTTCGTCCAAGCTGAGCATGATAGATATCTATGCTCCACCTTGAGGGGAGTGTAGAAATAGTTAGTAGTGTTATTATCTCGTTATGTAGTTTGTCGTTATTTCTTTATTTTCTATAGACCTCTCTGTAATCTACCCTTAAGGTCTCTCCCTATATAAGAGAGCCTAGGGTTTTCTGAATGAATAACGAAGTCTTTTTCCCAACATATACTATCCCTATTGATCCTGTGTTTGAAGACACTACGTGGTATAGAAGTCTAATGGACAAACCGTTTTATCTCATTGTCACTAGGCTTAATATATCATATGTTGTCTGTAGAACTAGGCAATACATAGAGAAGCCTCACTTCAATCATTGGTAGGATGTTCTTTTTGTCCTTCCGTACTTGAATGACTATTCAGGAAATGCCTCATCTATAGGTATAACGGTCACAGTGATATCACCACCCATGTAGATGTTGATTATGCTAGTTGTCCTATGGATAGGAGGTCCAACATTGGTTATGCCATGTTTGTTGGCGGAAACCTTATTACAAGGCAAAACAAACAACAAACTGTTGTTCAAGATCAAGTGCAGAAGTGGAATGCAAAGCAATGGCCGAACTACATGCGTGATTACTTAGCTCATCTCCTTTCTACGGTAACTTGGACTCCCCATTAGTATTCATGTTCCTCTCTATTGTGAAAATAAGTCCGCAACATACATTTCTATTAATCCTATCTTTCATGAAAGCATATTGAAGTTGATTGCCATTTTATTCGAGATGCAATACGAGGAGGGAAGATCTCTACTTCGCATATCTCAACAGAATTTCAAGTTGTAGATATACCTACCAAGGCACTTCCTAAGAAGCGTATATCTCTGTTGATTTCCAAGTTGGGCATGATCGATGTATACACTCCTACTTGAGGGGGAGTATTCGTGTTGTTTGTTTTTCTATATTCTAGTTTACTTCCATGTTTACTTTATTTCCTTGTATTCTCTTTTGTGTAATCCTTCATAGACTATCATGTAATTGCCACGTATTGGGCCCTACGGTTTCAAGCAATATAAGAAACCTGGCCCCTTTAATAAAATCATTCCATTGTCCTCTTATTTTCTTCCACAATTTCAAATCCAAGCTATTAAGAAGTAGTTGGGTATTGTAAAATGATACACGGTTTACCTCCTGAGAAACATATACATGACTTACATTTCTTCACTTCTCATTTTCGGATGGTGGAGAATGATTTCAAGGTGGTTAATTGATCTCTGGAATGCCCAGACCTGGGAGGGGTCAACTACATTTAGGCTCTTTTCTAAACTTGTGAATCTTAGGAAAGACTTAAGGTACTATAAAAGACAATTCTGACACAATAAATGAAAAATCTTGCATAGGAGGAGGTCAACATACTTGATCAGGTGGAAGATGTCGTGCATGTTCGTTTAGAACAACGGAAAGTTGTAGTCAAGGATGAAAGTAAACACAAGTTTGATTGGAGGCAGCACTTGAGACTAACATGGATAAAAGAGAGATGCATAGTTTCAACAAACTTTTTTCCTCTCAACTTTTATGGACACGGAATACCAAAAGGAATTATTCATGTTCATGCGAGTTTCACTAGACATTGACTCATGAACTCTGCAATGTCTTATTTCATTCTATTCCACCATCATCTTTTTTTAAGGTCCTGTTACATCTTAGTACGAGTTGTGACTCCAACTTTTTTCCTTTCTCTGAGCCTGACGTAGACTTTCTTTTTTGTATACAACAAGAGGTGTGCTTACTCCATACGACTTTGTGGCATGCATGATGAGCAGTGCCTTGTCAAAGACTGGTTCAGCCCCCCCTAGTGACTAGTAATAAAAGTATGTGTTAGAGTATTTGGAGCATGCGTCACTTATGTAATAGGTGGGTAAATGGATCCCTCCAGGGTCCATTTACCCCACCACTGAGTTTAGTCCCATACCGCCTAGTGGTGGGACTTGGAGGTCCTGTGGAAGCTATATAAGGAGCCCCAGGCCTCCTGTAACAGATGAGAAATTCTAATAGAATATCCGCCCCGTTGAGGGCCTCTCCTGTGGTTTCATCCCGCTCCTCACGGAGTAGGGTTCCACATAAAAATCTTTGTGTTCTTCGTGATTATTCTTCTTTATTATGTTATTCCGCTTCCGCTTTCTATTTTATAACATGGTATCAGAGCGGGTCGATTCTCGGAGATTTTAATATCTCTATTTTTTGTTCGAGAATTGTTTCGAAATTCTGTTCGTTAAGTTTATTCTTTGAAGATTATTTGTATGAGATGATTCGTCTATGATCAAGATCAGATCAGTTCCAAGGGTTTCGAACCCTAATCTTGCATCGCGGTTGCAACTTTGCGCCATCTCTGCAGATCCCTTGCAGCCCCAAGCAAAAGCCCTCGCGTTGGGGGCTAGGGTTTCCTCTCCAGAATCAACTGCAGGCGGCGCCCCTATTTTTGTAGCACCATCGACCTCCAGAAGGGCGCGGCTCCCAGGCGAATCTCCTACAACGGCAACCAATCGCCAGGCACAAACCTCCCAGGCGGCGCCTCCCCGCACGCGCGCTTCCAGTCCAGACGGGCGGCGATATCGCTCCAGGACCCTTCGAGAGGAGTCCACAACATCTCCTCAACCACGCGCCCCTCGCAAGATCCTTCGCGCGCAGACAGAGAGACCCTAGCGAAACTTCAGCATGTCGGGGCCCTCCTGATCGTCTGCGGTTGTAAGACGCACATCTTGATCCAGATCCAGTCGAAAGCCCCGGCGACGCATCTCCTCCTCCCTTGTAGTCGCCGCCACCTTGCAGCCAAAGCCCCACCATCTCGCGCGATCCAGATCGCACTGGCCCTCCATTGAAGCCGTCTTTCCCAGGCGGCGATCCAAGCACCGCCGCGTGACAGAAACCCCAGCCTAGGGCGCGCAGGCGGCGTGCCCTCATCCCAGATAGCCTCTCTCCAGATCTTCCCCCCGCGCGCGCGAGCCTCCCTCCAGATCGCCTCCTCCTCGGCCTTCCTCCAAAACGGCGGCAATTGAAGAAGGGTTCCCTGTCGTGAGAACCCTAGGGCTGGAGGCCCGTCATTTATTAAAAAAAAAGGGCGTCATTTTTTGAGTTTTGTTTTGGACCTGCCATGTATAGATATTAAAAAAAAAGGCAGAAAGAGGGGGGCAATGGCCCGTCATTTGAAAAGAAAAGGAGGGAGGGGGATAAGGAGAGTTAAAGCCCAAGAAGGCTATTCGTTATTTTTTTTAAAAAAAAAAGAAGAAGAAAAAGAGAGAGAGAAAAAGGAAGGGGAAGTGAACAGCCGTATGTTGGGCCCTTTGAGCCGTATGTTTCCATAAAAAAAGGGAGATGTATTCTATAAAGCCCAATGGGCTGTATGTTCTGAAAAGTGAAAAAAAAAGAAAGAAAAAAAAAGAGAAAAAAAGAAGAAAAAAAAAGGAAGGCGCGTACAATTGAAAAGCCGTACACATTCAAAAAAAAGAAAAAGAAAAAGAAAAAGAAGAAAAAGAAGAAAAAAAATGGCGGTTTACAAAAAAAAATGAAAAAAATGATGATTACAAAAAAAACCGCAAGTTCATGGTTTGTTTTCCCCATATTTATGTATCTTCTCCCAACGTGGTCAACAATGTCATTCCGACCAGTATGGGAGAAAGGGGGAGTATATATAGAGAGTCACAGGTCTTGTTCCAAGATTCAGATATCAGATTTTGCAGACCGGTCAGATATTCAGACTCTACAATTCTCAGATTCAGACTCAACGGTGACGCATGCCAATCATTCCTGTTGGTCGGCCAGAGCTTTCATGTGAGCCATAGGGACTCCAGAGCAGAGGACTATTCCCTATGCCATTAAGGGCAAGGGTTTTCATGTGGTATCATAGGGACTCCACAGTAGAGTACCATTCTCTGAGCCAGATAGACACTCCAGCCCCGTTCGTCCTCCTCACATGCACGCCATGAGAAGCAACGTCCTCGACTGCATCAGCTGTGCGCGTTGGGTTGATATTGTCTGTAGTGTCATGTATTGTGAGTTGAGTTTCTTCCTGTTTATCCAAGCTGAGCATTGCATGCTCCAGCTTGAGGGGGAGTGTTAGAGTATTTGGAGCATGCGTCACTTATGTAATAGGTGGGTAAATGGATCCCTCCAGGGTCCATTTACCCCACCACTGAGTTTAGTCCCATACCGCCTAGTGGTGGGACTTGGAGGTCCTGTGGAAGCTATATAAGGAGCCCCAGGCCTCCTGTAACAGATGAGAAATTCTAATAGAATATCCGCCCTGTTGAGGGCTTCTCCTGTGGTTTCATCCCGCTCCTCACGGAGTAGGGTTCCACATAAAAATCTTTGTGTTCTTCGTGATTATTCTTCTTTATTATGTTATTCCGCTTCCGCTTTCTATTTTATAACAGTATGCTATTTCGGGCTTTGTTTCGTTGGAGTGATAGGCGAAGTGCTAAAGGTTTTAAAATTATTTATACAAGTTGGATGAATGGAGGCAAAGAATCCATGCAACCGACCTACTTATGGTAGGAGAAGGCTTATTGTTGTTATTGTTGTAGTCGGATGAATGGATGTATTTTTGCTAGGGAGGGAATGAGGAGAGGGATGCTATGGTAACAACTTTTAGTAAGAGGCAATGATATCAACAGGTAAAAAAAGATGTGGGTTATTTAGACTTCAATGATTTCTTTTCTATATAGGGTAAGAGAAAACCCTCTAAAAGATTACTATTGTCACTTGATCGTATGTCTCCGCTTTGGTTTGATCATGATATATGAGAAGAGCGTTCGGTTAATCTGATTGTGATTTGTGATATGACTTGGGGCGAGGTAAGGTGATTTCGTAAACTATAGTGCAAATCACTAATTTAAATCCATTCATAAATTTAGCAGGAAGTTCGGTCATTATACTATAGTTTGGTTGGTGGTTGACACAAGGAAGGGGAGTTGGGGACATGGCCACGGAGGGGAAGATGTAATATCTAGCCTAGGTGATCAGAGTGAATGTGGCATTCCTGCATATCTACTCGACAATGCCTTATTAGCTTATGGTTACTCTTGTTTAGGAGCAACATACAGACTACTATCTATATGACTGAGATGTTCTTGTACTCTTTTTACAGGTTTTGCTTGCCCCTCATGCTATTTCTTAGAAAGGATTCCAATCCCTAGAAGGGGAGGAAGGTGGAGTCCAGACTAACCATTTTTTCATCACAGAGGACTAATCACTTGCTTCTCTTGTATAATTCCCAGTCTGCATCTGCCTTCTTTGTTTTTGAGTTAAGAGTCTTTTTAACTTGACTCTTCAATTGTAACATGAGATCTCTCTTGATGAGCTACGTCAGCAGAATATAATAGACAACAAACGTGTCGTCTATGAACACTAGGACTCACCTTAATATGAACCGTCAAGTCCATCAATGCATTGTAGGTTGTTGATTATTAATAAGTAAACTACAATTATGCGTCGTGAGCATGGTTATTAAGTATTACAATGAAATAGGCTAAGATCATTCCTCTGAAAAAGAAAATCGTAGTGCTTGCAAATCCACTCTTAAGCTACTCTCTCACTATCTCGCTATGCCGAGGTCAAGATGAACGTTTCCTAAGGAGCTAGTTTTAAGGTTTGAAAAGAGCATTTCCGTAACAGATGAGGAGAGCTTCTTCCTAACACTCTTTGGAGGTCAAATCCACCCTGAAGACCACGACAATGATAAAGGAACCATTTCCCCTCCTCCCAAGGGGCCCTCACTGACTTTGAGTTGTATCCATATACTAGTAATAAGCACCAATAAGCTTCCATGCTCTTTCTAGTCTTGCCTTCCTTTGATATACGAGGTTGACTGCCTGAGCCTAGCTAGTACATTTATGCACCACTTAGCTTTAGTATAATGGATCATATGTGTAAAACCAACTTTGGGAATGACACTATATAATAGATCTTTTTGAAGCACATATACTAAATCCTTAATGCCTCCTATCCACCTCCTTAACTCACTATCTGCTTTAGTCACCTCTCTCACATACTTGAAAGAAAGAGTTGAGTGAGGAGTTCTTTGAGGCATACTTCAAGCGTCATCTATAGGGTTGATTGTCATTCTTTTTTCTTTGATACCTCTGATTCTCCTCGCTTTTGTGACGCCCTTGGATCCGGGCATCCGTTTACACTGCATTCGCGGCATTACATTCGTTAAAGATCACATTAAACAGTGAAATTTGAGGGATTTTTTTTTCACGTTTGCTATTTGCATATGACATTCGAATCAATATAACAACCATAAAACCAACAACGACAAGTGCCACCGACATTTCATTTCATTAATTTCCATATTTTTATACAACATATATGTTAAGATAAATATATTGTTGTCTCTCTTATGTAATTTCAGTTTCTCTGAGTACTTATCATGTAATTAACCCAAGGGCTATTGTCCTATATAAGAGAGCTCTCGGCTACGTTTAAAAAATAATTCATTCTCTCCTATCATGGTATCTGAGCAATGGTCCTAGGCCGGGGTCTCGGTATCCCACCCAGAACCCTAACTCTAATCCCTCACCCGCCCCCCTCCTCTCGCCGCCCCAGCTGCCCCTCGCCGTCCCTCGCAGCCCCTCCCCCCGCCACCCCTCGCCTCCCCTCGCGGCCCCTCCTCGCCCTCCCGCGCGGTCCCAGCCGCCTCCGAGCGGCACTGGCTGCTCCCGCGCGGTCCCAGTCGCCCTCCCGCGCGATCCCAACCGCCCTCCCGTGCGGCACCAGCCGCCCCCGGCACCGCCTTTGCCTCCAGCGCCCATACATCCTCTGGGCTGTTCCGCGGTGGATTTGGTTAACTAGGTTCGACGCTTGAACGAGGATTAGGGATGGTTGTATAAGTCTACACATACAACCTATCCCTCATATGATTCTGTAGACTGACTATTTTGTTTACCTCCGTCGGTCTGTGGCTCTTCTTCAATCATGTCAGAGAACAAGGGTGGCGTCTTTACATCTTCAGGTGCATTTAAAGGCCCGACCCCAATAATGAAGATGGACGGGACCAACTGTGAACTATGGTCCATGCAGTTTCGCACACTGATGCAGTTCCATAATAAGGAGCACATCCTAACAGAATCCGAGCCGGAAGATAAGACTGGAGCGAATGCGACGTGGAAGCAAGACGATGCTTATGCTAATGATATTGTGAATCAACCCACAACAAAGGTTATGTGGGATATACTGGCAGCTACATATGGGCAGTCGAAGAATGAGAGCAAAATACTTCAATTACAATTCGACATCTTTTCCACCAAACAGAATGTGAGACCACTCCATGCTCATTTCTCTCGTCTGCGGGGCATGCTCGAGAGATTGCATAACTTCATGCCGATCACAACCAGTACAGAACAACAACATGCATATCGAAATGCCACGATGACATGAGTATTTCTGTCCTCTCTTGATCCTGAGTACGATGCAACCCGTCCTCAACTTCTGATTGGCGAGACTATTCCACCTATGGAGGAGGTGTATAAGAGATTGAGTAGGATTACTAATGCATCGGCGTCTAGAGCACAACCTACTCCTTCAGCTATGGCTGTCACTCGTGGCAGAGGAGGATCATCACATTTTCGGGATCGTGGACCTCGTGGTCGAGGGGGAGGCAGACATCATGGTCCTTGTGCTCACTGTCACCATCCAGGACACTCTGAGGAAACATGCTTTCACAAGCATGAATATCCAGCTTCTGCACGTGTTGTTGAGCAGACTGGGGCTGCAACTGCGCCTCTCCCAGATGCTCGCTTTGATGACATCGTCTCCAGACTTCGTGAGATGATGACTATACCTACGTCTCCGTCTCCGAGTTCTATGGATGCTGTAGCTTCGGCCAAAGTGTCTTCTAGCTCATCAGGTACTCATTATGCGCTTACCAGTACTACTTGCTCGGACTTGACAAATTGGATTATAGATTCCGTGGCCTCCCATCATATATGTTGCGACAAAATGCAATTTACTACCTATAGAGCACTTGCACTAGGCCGATCTGTGATCATTGCCAATGGAGTCCGATTACCCATTGTTGGTCAGGGGGAGATTACTCTAACGCCTTCTTTGAGTCTTCAGAATGTCTTACTTGCACCTGACTTTCATATGAACCTGTTATCAATTAGCTAGCTTATAAAAGATTTACATTGTCGTGCCATCTTTGACCCTTCTACTTTTGTGTTTCAGGACATACTGACTGACAGGATGATTGAAAGTGGCCGTGAGCAGAGAAGCTTGTATAAGCTTGCTATATCGTCATGTGTTGGACTTACTATTATTCCCGCTGGATCCGTTTCTCCATTTCTTTGGCATCTACGATTTGACCATCTTCCTCTGCAGAAGATGTGTCATGTCTTACCACATATATCTGAAGGATATGGTTAGATCCTCAAGCGCATCACGGAAGCGTGATCGTCGTATCGAATACGACGAAGAACGACTAGTCGCACTAGTTGTTCTATGCAGCGGAAATTAAAAAAATTTTCATGTGACGAAACCACATGATCCAAGAACATTTCTCGGATCGTTTCGTCTAAACCACAACCAAGTATTAGGTTTACCTCTCGAAGCGTGGTTGCGATCAAGTTTCTAAACGAAGAGACCTCCTGTCTCAAGTCCGATCCGTCGGAGGAGACACTTGCGAGCGCGGGGATGAACCGCGTGCTTCTCGCAATCCATGTTGATGATCCAAGCGGCGGATCTCCTGATCTCGACACACGAGATCCGATGTCTTCTTCACGAGCGGGGCGCACCGAAGGAGACGGAGATCCACGAGCAAACCATCGGGCAGCATAACGACGATGCCGCGACGATGGAGAACCTCTCTAGGGCATCCATGGTGGACGACCACATGAGAGAGATGGAGAGAGGACGTGTAGAGAGAATGAGAGAGAGAGATTTGTTGCCTCAACTTATGTGTCAAGAAGAGCAATGGGGTGCCTCTCCTTTTATAGGGTTTTGGGATCCATGGATCTCAATCCATGTGTCAACACAAATCCAATGGTCCACATCAATTTGTGTTTCTTTCAATGGTCATGATTTGTTGCTAAAAACACAACATCAATTAATTTAATTTAAATTAAATATATGTTGATAAATCAACACAATTTAATTACAAAATTAAATCATCAATACATGGAGATAATGAAAGGAGAGAAAGCCTCCTTCCATGTGGAGAGGGGGGACGGCCTCCCTTTCCTAATGGGAGTGGTGGCCGTCCACCCTCCTCCATGAGGAAGGTGGCTATTTCACCTTTTATGTAATCTCCATTATTTGCAACAACTTTTGTTGCAAATTATTTCACAAAAAATAAATCCAATTTATTTTGTGAACATTGCAATCATGCCATTGAAAAATTGTGAATCACATTCACAACCCAAAACAAAATGTAAATTACATTTTCAATTTGATGTCCAATGTGAATCCAATTCACATTAACATTTAATTAACAAATGTAAATTACAAATAGCTCTCTCTTATATATTATAAATCATATTTATAATATATATGACTAATATGGATATTGCTATCCACATTATTCATATCCATGATAATTAAATCATATTTAATCATCTTGGATCTCTATTCTCTTGTGTCCAAATAATATGAATCACATTCACATTATTTACATCTTTGATAATTAAATCTCATTTAATTATCTAAGATAACTCTCTTTATAATATGAATCAAATTCATATTACTCATGATAATTAAATCACATTTAATTATCCATTTTCTCAATGCTCGGATACATATATCAACAATAGAATTATCCATGAACTCCTTCAAGGATAATGCGCTTTCTCCGCAGATACTTGGAGATAAGGACAGGGCGATTGTATTGTTCCACGTATAGTGACATGGATATTGAGATCGTATCTCAAATCCAGATCGCGGGCCTCCCATAGATGCTTGATTAAATCAAGACCGTAAATCTAATCTTCTCATTGTATCTGAATCACATTCAGATCAACGTCCAATACTTGGACCAAGATCAGATCACTTCTCTACTGAGAGGAGTCACTAAAATCCAGACCCGTTTCATCACTCCCTAGGAATGGAAGCGTCATGGTTATACAATCGTTTATGATCACATCACCCTCAGGTATTCCCAATACCTGTACATCCTGCATACTGGAAGACTCAGACTAAACCTGAAGTATTCGATCAACTTTATACTGTCAACTTCATGGTTTTATCAGTAAGTTTCTCATTCGATCATTGGGAGTCGGTATCGATCATATACTTTCCAAAAGCATATATCATACCTAGGTCTTGATCATATACTTTCCAAAAGTATATATCAAACCTACAAATTCAGTCAAGCTTCCAAAGCGAGACGACCGTGCGCACGGAATTTGATTCTTCCCAATATCTCATGAGTGAGCTCATGTCTTCCGGTTCAGTAACTGAACCTGTATGATCCCTTTGAGAGATCGTATTACTCATATGCCCTTATATGCACACCAGCGCGCCGGTGTGTAGACCTTGATTAGGTCATCAACCTATTGGTCTGCCAAATGTACATACTTAGACATATAGCAACACATCTGTCTCCGGTCAGAGGATGCGTGCCTATATCCTGACAGCATACGATATAGGACTTTGGTTATCTCGATCTCGTTAAGTCAACTCTTTGACCTAACTAATCTGACACCTCCGAATCTCTATTCCTATGCAGAGGACCTGCATCAAGAGGTCGGTCAGATATCAGCCTTCAGAGATAAGGATTGCCATCTCCTACTCAGGCTGGAGATCATCTCTTAACAATCATCTGACGGTGCTTGATGAGTCCTCAATCTAACTCTTTAGATATTCATTCAAGCACCAGCCTCTATGATTCAATAGTTGAATCAACAGTTGTATGATCATCAAGATGGCCATGGTACATAACCCTAATTGTACTAAGGGACCTATTATGCAAATTATGTATTCTTTATTTCAGATTAAGGAGTGAATTGCAATAACATTTATTGCATAATGGCTCGCCGTGGGCTCGCATTTCCAACAATCTCCCACTAGCCCAAAGAGCCATTAATGGGCTAATCATTTAAACCCGCACTCATGTGACAATCATAGGCTATTTAGAAAATAGCTAGGTAAGCTGATCAGTCACTCTGTTCCCGCGAGACTATGCCAAGTCCTTTTACGGCACTTGCATATCCCCAGTAACAGTGCTCGCATCTAATGCGAATGTTGCATCTCATGCAACCAATACTCAATCTAGTTGGTTACATTGTCCCTGACATCATAACCAGTATCCCCATAATCCTTATTAGAATACCTTCATTCCCGGAGATCTCTATCTCCTAAGGTATCTAAAGTTTAGACCTTTATAGATCACTATCTACATGGTCTTAAACTTTTGAAGATAAGACTTTGAGATTACTATCTCAAAAATCTCCTCATCTATGAAGATTTTGTTATTACTGCAATCAAGTGTTTTATCTCTACAGTAGGATTAGTAACAATTTACTACTCCCACTGCATGACAGACATCTGGTATTTGTACACTCTAGCATACACTCAGCTTCTCGTAACTAATGCACAAGTGCAAGTAGTTGTAGCATTTACTTCCTCAACTCTTTGAGGTGCTATCCTTTAAGATAGGTCAGTACCATATCTTAAGGGTTAGAAGCCTTTCTTGGAATTTCTATGAATAGAATATGTCCAAGGTATACTATAAATGTGACAGTCCAATTATCCTCTTCTCTTGGCTTCTGAACAACTTCAGAACTAAGATCTAAGAGGTATCTTTGAAATCATATTTCAAGATATGGAATAACCAGATTATAAAACACTTATTATTATCCTTATATCATTTTAAATGATCAGGATATCATCTATATTTAGCGCAATGAACACATAGGCACTCCCACTAAGCTTCGCATGGCTCATCAAGATTTTATTTGAAATCATAACATTTATAATTTCATCAAATCTTATGGTCCATCTCAAAGAAGCTTATTTGAGTCCTTAGATGGATTCCTTATCTTGCACACCTTGCTTTCCTCAACCATGAAGCCCTGGGGCTACTTCATGTGAATATCCTCAGAGAGATATTCATAGAGGAATGCAATCTGGACTTACATCTCGAAGATGCAATAGTCAAGTTGTGTAGCTAAGGTTAGCAATATTCTGATGATTTTAAGCATGTTCACCGAAAAGCAAGTCTCATTGCAAGCAATGTCTTCTCTTCCATGTGTAGCTCATTGCTACGAACTATGCTTTGAAGGTATGTACCTTCTCATCAGGTTCCCTTTCTCTTGAAGATCCATTTACACCTTTACGGGTCTTACCCATATAGGTGGATCCTCGAGGGTCCATATACAACACTTTACATGAAGTCTACATTAGACTTTTATTGCTAACATCCATCTATCCATGCTATGATCTTCAGAAGCTTCATCACATGAAGTTCGATCATTGTCAGATTTCTCTGACACATGGAATCCATCCTCAAACTTATTTGAAGAGGTTTTAGTGTTTCATCTTCAATTATCCTTTTAGTTTCCAATTTTAGGAGCCTCATTATCTTTTCAAGATTAAATGAGTTTCTACACTTCATTTTTATCTTGATTCTCAAGAGTCTCAACCTCCAAGAATCACATTTTCAGAGATGAGATATTTCAAGAATCTCAAGATCATAAAGTAGGTATCCAATACCATCCTTTATTTTCCTAATGAAGCAGCACTCTCAAGTGCTAGATTCCATCTTGCATGGAACCTTATTAAGGATATACATTGTAGTCTCTACTACACATATATATCTGGAAACTAAGGGATAATTATGCTAAAATTCATCATTGATAAGATCATGTCACACATGATCCAATTGTATCTGCCTATAACTCTATTGAGTTAAGGTGTGTTAGGAGGATTGAGATAGAAATGATATTCATATCTCTATAAGGTATTCTTTGAATTTATCTAACAGGTACTTGCTACCTAGATTAGATCAAATTCATTTTATCTTCCTTCAAACTTTTGGTTTTAAACCAAAAATAATGAAATCTTTGAACATTTCAAAGGTTTCTTAGGTGAAGAGAAGAAATCTCATATCATACATAATCATCAACAGATATCACATATCCATAATGTTTACTATGATATAGATGATCTACATACATCAATATGTATGAGATCCTGAATACCTTGACATCTTACACCTTTCTCTAAGAAGGGTGTATTGGACATTTTTCTTTGAATACAATATTCATAAGTATGTAAGTTTTGAAATTTTAGACATTCTAAAGTTTCATCTCTTACTAGTCTATTGATCAAATCAATAGACAAATGTCCAAGGCTTGATGCTAGATCATTGTCAAATGATCTTCATCCTCCTATTGATCTTAAGGTTTAATTTCAGTATTTAGAAATGTTAATGAACCATTCATTAATTTTCTAATTTAGTGGAGTCCACTAGATTTTAGATTACTATCTGAAATATCTCCATCATAACTTTTTATGATAGTTCTACCTCAGAATTCATGTTTATTTCCAACATTTAGAAACAAACAATGAGTGTATTCTTATATCTAGGTCATAGAGACATTCTCTAAGACTAAGGACTCTCCCACTGAAATTAACAAGTCTATCAATCCAACAGAGATTGTTGCAACAATTGCATCAATATCCATGTGGATAACTATAAACCTTTAAGATCAAATTTTCCAGTCTTCTAAAAACATATGCAACCTATTGCAAATGTCATCAGAAGATTGAGATACAATTATTTGACTTTATCTTATCAATGATTTATGTAGATTAATCTGATGCTCCATCCGAGTCCTTCTCTAAGGATTCTAGATAGACTTGATAGTCATACTATCAACACATCAACTTATTGCAGTATTGGCATTCATCCAACTCTTCGGATGACATATGGAAGTCATAGATGTATAGTCAACTCTTTGACCATACTTCTTACTCGGGTCCAACCCATGCTTCCACTGCGCTCCCTTTATCTATAAGCAACCATTGCTTAAGACTAAGGATCTCTTATGTAAGAGAATTTCAACATTTATACATGCTTCATTAAATTCATACAATATGAATATTATGAAGCTTCATGAATGACCAGAGTATAGATAGTAGAATGATAGATAGTAGAATGATGACACTCATCATCTACATCCATCTAAACTCTTAAAACATAGGTTCAGGTAGGTACTCAAACAATTTGAATACATCATCTCTTATAGAGCCACCATTCTGCATGATGCAGTGAACCATCTCATTCATGTTAAATGTCAAGAGCACATATGTATGCCAGAATATCTTCATTAATTTTATAAGGATTATTTGACAATTACGATCATCATCGACATGTCACTTCCAAAGTACATCCGATGAGAGATCAAGACTATAGAAACACACAAACCCTAGGGTTGTAGTCCTATTATCTATTTAATTGTCATTCCTCAATATTATGAGGAAACTTGCACATTGCAACCACATACATTATGTGTCCAATTGCAAGTACAATATCTGGATCATGAGTCCAATCCATGATATTTTACTGGTTATTATTGAGTATATCATTGAGTGGGTTTTAATGAAGGATTATCTGAAATAAGAAATTTGCATAAATATATAAATATATATATTTTACTTTGATTTAGGATTTTTTATATCAAAGTTGTCTTGTCTTGTCAACATTGAAAGTTCATTCCCTTAATCACTTTCAATGTAAGAGATATACTTACCATTATATCTCAACAAGATCTGGGATCTCCTTCCTTATCTTTGTTACATCCCAATAATATGAGAATCTGCAACTCGGATAAAAAGAAGCGGGAACACATTCCGCTTTGCAAGTCCAACTTGCATCTCCCAATTCGGTCTTTAACACCCGAGCCCACCACCCCTAAGGCGATGTTGACCCGTCGTTAATTGAACCAACCGTCAACAGGAATAGTACTCGCTATACGCAATCCAATATCGCCCCAATAATATGAGGATCCGATATTGGGGTCACTACGTATACGGCCTTACTCTTTCGAGAAGCAAAGAGTCCGATCCAGATGCGCTTGCATACAGGAGCTGTCACTTCGGACAGGCGTCTCCCACATACAATCCCTGGCGACGGAACCCTTCGCCTTGACGGGAGACCATGGATGTCACTTATGTGATCCTCCACCTCATATTCAAATTTTAATTAATTATCGTGAATCACATTCACATAATTAATTCTTCCAAGGGAATTATTAACTCTAATAATATTAGAGTATTTCAATCTTAATTGGATTCCAATTAATCTAATCATATTAAATTAATGATCCAATTAATATCCAACAAACATTTTAATAGTTACTTGAATAATGGTATTATCTCAAATACGTATTATTTCGAATTTTAATAATTAGAAAAATACATCTTAATCCCTCGGACATTATCCCGGCCCTACCCGCTGTCATGGCCAGTACCGACGATAGTGGGACGGACCACATACGTTGCAACCCGCAACCCCAATGCTCTCCGACTAGGCACCATATCCGCCTCGGGAAAGGATAATGCCAAATTGATTAATTTGTACTTGAGATGATCATCGGTTCTTCAACCGAAATTGTACCATATAGTAATAATCAAAACATTTTTGATTAACATTATAATGAGATTTGCTAAACAAATCCCAAGTCCTATTCAAGCAACATGTTTGTTGGAATGTTGATCATGTAGATCATGTAACCAATCTTGATCTAGATCACATCTAATCATTTGTTGGTTAGGGCAAAGTCATTTAAGGACATAATTATCATTAAATATTTCACAAATATTTATGCATAATTATTCCAGGAAATTAAACAATTTAATTTCACTAATTAATTAAATGACAATCACTAGGTTCTTGATTAGGAAAGTATTTTCAGCAGTGACCCTCACTTACTAAAAATATCATATCTCAATCAATTTAAATCCAAATTAAGCAAAGTAAATTTCTAAAGTTTGCTAACTTGATTTACAACAGAACCCAAGTGATTTGCATGCATTTCAAGGCGTATCAAATCCGCAATTAACATATTAATTACGTCATGATCCGCAGTCCCCGAAACAGTGGATACATGTTTACTAAAATGAGCATATCTAGAGCAAACGGAATCGAAATCACGCAAACTCAGATCCTACGGTTTTCTTATTTAATGGGGAATAAAATCCAAATATTATTTTCGTGTTTAAACAATTTAAACAGTGTCGAAAATAATATCAAAACAGAGATGCGAAAATGAAATGCAAGAAAACTTTCGCAAACCCTAATGAACCCAAGTCGTCCTCGGTTTATGGATCGTATCCAAAACCACCGACCTAAGGCTCTGATACCACTTGAAGGATATGGTTAGATCCTCAAGCGCATCACGGAAGCGTGATCGTCGTATCGAATACGACGAAGAACGACTAGTCGCACTAGTTGTTCTATGCAGCGGAAATTAAAAAAATTTTCATGTGACGAAACCACATGATCCAAGAACATTTCTCGGATCGTTTCGTCTAAACCACAACCAAGTATTAGGTTTACCTCTCGAAGCGTGGTTGCGATCAAGTCTCTAAACGAAGAGACCTCCTGTCTCAAGTCCGATCCGTCGGAGGAGACGCTTGCGAGCGCGGGGATGAACCGCGTGCTTCTCGCAATCCATGTTGATGATCCAAGCGGCGGATCTCCTGATCTCGACACACGAGATCCGATGTCTTCTTCACGAGCGGGGCGCACCGAAGGAGACGGAGATCCACGAGCAAACCATCGGGCAGTATAACGACGATGCCGCGGCGATGGAGAACCTCTCTAGGGCATCCATGGTGGACGGCCACATGAGAGAGATGGAGAGAGGACGTGTAGAGAGAATGAGAGAGAGAGAGAGATTTGTTGCCTCAACTTATGTGTCAAGAAGAGCAATGGGGTGCCTCTCCTTTTATAGGGTTTTGGGATCCATGGATCTCAATCCATGTGTCAACACAAATCCAATGGTCCACATCAATTTGTGTTTCTTTCAATGGTCATGATTTGTTGCTAAAAACACAACAACAATTAATTTAATTTAAATTAAATATATGTTGATAAATCAACACAATTTAATTACAAAATTAAATCATTAATACATGGAGATAATGAAAGGAGAGAAAGCCTCCTTCCATGTGGAGAGGGGGGACGGCCTCCCTTTCCTAATGGGAGTGGTGGCCGTCCACCCTCCTCCATGAGGAAGGTGGCTATTTCACCTTTTATGTAATCTCCATTATTTGCAACAACTTTTGTTGCAAATTATTTCACAAAAAATAAATCCAATTTATTTTGTGAACATTGCAATCATGCCATTGAAAAATTGTGAATCACATTCACAACCCAAAACAAAATGTAAATTACATTTTCAATTTGATGTCCAATGTGAATCCAATTCACATTAACATTTAATTAACAAATGTAAATTACAAATAGCTCTCTCTTATATATTATAAATCATATTTATAATATATATGACTAATATGGATATTGCTATCCACATTATTCATATCCATGATAATTAAATCATATTTAATCATCTTGGATCTCTATTCTCTTGTGTCCAAATAATATGAATCACATTCACATTATTTACATCTTTGATAATTAAATCTCATTTAATTATCTAAGATAACTCTCTTTATAATATGAATCAAATTCATATTACTCATGATAATTAAATCACATTTAATTATCCATTTTCTCAATGCTCGGATACATATATCAACAATAGAATTATCCATGAACTCCTTCAAGGATAATGCGCTTTCTCCGCAGATACTTGGAGATAAGGACAGGGCGATTGTATTGTTCCACGTATAGTGACATGGATATTGAGATCGTATCTCAAATCCAGATCGCGGGCCTCCCATAGATGCTTGATTAAATCAAGACCGTAAATCTAATCTTCTCATTGTATCTGAATCACATTCAGATCAACGTCCAATACTTGGACCAAGATCAGATCACTTCTCTACTGAGAGGAGTCACTAAAATCCAGACCCGTTTCATCACTCCCTAGGAATGGAAGCGTCATGGTTATACAATCGTTTATGATCACATCACCCTCAGGTATTCCCAATACCTGTACATCCTGCATACTGGAAGACTCAGACTAAACCTGAAGTATTCGATCAACTTTATACTGTCAACTTCATGGTTTTATCAGTAAGTTTCTCATTCGATCATTGGGAGTCGGTATCGATCATATACTTTCCAAAAGCATATATCATACCTAGGTCTTGATCATATACTTTCCAAAAGTATATATCAAACCTACAAATTCAGTCAAGCTTCCAAAGCGAGACGACCGTGCGCACGGAATTTGATTCTTCCCAATATCTCATGAGTGAGCTCATGTCTTCCGGTTCAGTAACTGAACCTGTATGATCCCTTTGAGAGATCGTATTACTCATATGCCCTTATATGCACACCAGCGCGCCGGTGTGTAGACCTTGATTAGGTCATCAACCTATTGGTCTGCTAAATGTACATACTTAGACATATAGCAACACATCTGTCTCCGGTCAGAGGATGCGTGCCTATATCCTGACAGCATACGATATAGGACTTTGGTTATCTCGATCTCGTTAAGTCAACTCTTTGACCTAACTAATCTGACACCTCCGAATCTCTATTCCTATGCAGAGGACCTGCATCAAGAGGTCGGTCAGATATCAGCCTTCAGAGATAAGGATTGCCATCTCCTACTCAGGCTGGAGATCATCTCTTAACAATCATCTGACGGTGCTTGATGAGTCCTCAATCTAACTCTTTAGATATTCATTCAAGCACCAGCCTCTATGATTCAATAGTTGAATCAACAGTTGTATGATCATCAAGATGGCCATGGTACATAACCCTAATTGTACTAAGGGACCTATTATGCAAATTATGTATTCTTTATTTCAGATTAAGGAGTGAATTGCAATAACATTTATTGCATAATGGCTCACCGTGGGCTCGCATTTCCAACAATATCTACCCGTACCTCATTGGATTGTGAAGCCTGTCAGCTTGGGAAACACCATCGGTCTTCGTTTTCGGGTCGTCTGAGTCGTCATAGTAGTCGGTGTTTTGAGTTGTTTCGCTTTGATATTCGGGGTCCGAGTCGTGCCCCTAATCTTTAGGGATATCATTATTATATGGTTGCTGTCAATGATTATTCCAGACTATCTTGGGTGTTCTTGTTGAAACAAAAGTCTGAAGATGGTGCTCTTATTCAAAAATTTATTATTGAAGTTAATAATATCTTCTCTACCAATGTCAAAGTAATTCGTACGGATAATGCTTTGGAGTTTTCAACATTACATTTGTCAGATTTTCTCAGTTCACATGGCATTGTTCATCAAACTTCTTGTAGTTACACTTCGTAACAAAATGGTATGGCGGAACGCAAACATCGCCACCTGCTTGATGTCACACGAACATTGTTGATCCATAGTCGTGCCCCTCATTTTTTGGGGGGATGCTGTTCTCACTGCATGCTACTTGGTGAATTATATGCCGTTGACTGTTCTTGGAGAGAAGGTTCCCTTCTTGATTGCGTTTCCCGAGAAGGACCTATTCTCTCTCACACGTCGAGTCTTTGGGTTTGTGGCTTTTGTGCATAATTGTACCCATGGTCATGATAAAATCTCTCCAAGAGCTATCAAATGTGTTTTTTGGGTACTCTCGTACTCAAAAAGGGTACAGATGTTATAATCATGTGAGTAGGAGATATTATGTAAGTGCTGATGTTACTTTCTTTAAGTCTATCATGTACTTCTCTCCTACAGGTGACATGTTATCCAATAATAATGAGGACGATATTATTGTTCCTCCACCTCCATCTCTTCCACCATTTGAACTTGAGCAACCTTTACCTCAACCATCACCTCCACCTCCACCACCACCACCACCTGAGCCAAGATTCTTATCCATTGTTTACACTCGCAGGTCTTCTACTAGCTCTTCTGCTCATAGGTTGTCCACATCATCCTGCACGCCTCAGGTATGTCATGATAACATTATCTCTACTGATGGCACTGGAGTTTTACATCATTCTGCTGTAGAGGACTGCGGGGATGGAGATTTGGATGTTCCTATTGCGCTGAGGAAGCCTCGACATCAATGTGCCACATACCCACTTGCGGCACACGACACATGTCTCTTTGGATCATCTTTCTGATGAGTACATGAAGTTTGTTGTAGGACTTTTTGCGGTTACTATACCCCGAACATATATGGAGGCTTTACAGGACAACATGTGGCGTCAGGCCATGGAAGAAGAAATGGCGGCCTTAACGTCTCGACGGACATGGACTATTGTTTCGGCTCCACGAGGTGCTTCGATTGTAAGCTGCGAGTGGATATTTTCCATTAAGCAAAACACAGATGGGAGTGTGGATCGCTACAAGGCAAGGTTGGTGGCTCGTGGCTTTACCCAGGCATATGGGGTGGATTATCAGGACACATTTTCTCCAGTAGCAAGACACTCGACGCTTCAGATTTTACTAGCAGTTGCAATTTCACGGGATTGGCCGTTATTTCAGCTTGATGTGAAGAATGCATTTCTCTATGGAGATCTTCAGGAGGAAGTTAAATGCAACAGCCACCTGGGTTTACTGCTGAGAGGGAGTCCCAGAAGGTATGCATGCTACATAAGGCAATTTATGGCATGAAGCAGAGTCCTAGAGCTTGATACCAAAAGCTGTCAGAATTGATTAAGCAACAGGAGTTTAAGAGGTCCACTGCAGATCACTCATTTTTTTCAGAAGACTCAAAGAGGTACGGTTGCCATTCTTGTTTATGTAGATGACATTATTGTTACAGGAGATGATGCTCAAGGCATTCAGATAACTAAGAAATTCCTGGGTAAAGAGTTTATTACTAAGGATCTTGGCACTCTTCGCTACTTCTTGGGGTTAGAGTTTGCCAGGAATCATCGTGGTCTAGTGATGACCTAGAGAAAGTTTGTCATAGATCTCCTTTCTGAGACAGGTATGACTGGATGCAAGCCTGCTACGACTCCTATGGATCCAAGTATGAAATTGCATGATGAGGATACTGAAGAAGTGGATAGATTGAGGTACAAAGAACTAGTTGGGAAGCTTTTATATGTTACTATCACCAGGCCAGATATTATATCTGCAGTAAGCAAGGTCAGCCAATTCATGGAGCGGCCCAGAAAGGTATATATGGATGCTATCTATATGATTTTGAGATATCTGAAGAACTCACCTGGTTCGGGACTCTTATTCAGTAGAGATGCATCCTTGGAGGTAACGACTTATGCAGACGCTGACTATACAGGATGCTCCACGGACAGAAAGTCTACTCCAGGGTTTGCAGTTTTTGTTGGACACTCCCTTGTCTCATGGAAGAGCAAGAAGCAGACTGTAGTTGCTAGATCAAATGCGGAATCTGAGTACAAAGCCATGGCCCAAGGGAGTGCAGAGATGATGTGGGTTAGATCGGTGTTGATTGATCTTACCATAGAAGTTCCTCTTCCTATGCAACTCTTATGTGATAATCAAGCTCCTTTATTCATTGTGAATAATCCTGCATTCCATGAACGAACAAAACATATTGAGGTGGACTGCCATTACACTCGAGACTTGATACAAAAAGGACTCATACCTACCTCTCATGTGTCTACAGGAGATCAGACGACAGATATCTTCACCAAGGCTCTATCTCGAAGTCCTTTTCAGAAGTGTTGTTCCAAGCTGAGCATGATAGATATATATGCTCCAGCTTGAGGGGGAGTGTTAAGATAAATATATTGTTATGTCTCTCTTATGTAATTTCAGTTTCTCTGAGTACTTATCATGTAATTAACCCAAGGGCTATTCTCCTATATAAGAGAGCCCTTGGGTACGTCTAAAAAAAATTCATTCTCTCCTATCAATATACAAAAGAGAAGACAATGTATACATTTATCCCATACAAAAGAGAAAGGAAAGCATTTACATTTTGAACTGAACAAAAACCATGACAAAAAGTAACTGTACCGTCTGGTATATACTCGGGTGCCAGGGATCATCAACCAGCTACTGAGCTGCAGACTGTTTGCTTACCACACATGAAAGGTAGAAGAGACGTCAACGAGCGATGGTACTTCCCAAAAACTTATTAAAATTAAGCATGCATTTAAAGTGGTTGCAAAAGATACAAGTAGTAAGGTATGATATTCCATTTTAACAACTATCTGTATAGAAAATGATTTTCCAAAAGTTTTATAGGTATTTACTAGTCATTCGTTATCCAATATTATAATATTTTCATAGAGTAGTTGATAGTCCATATATATATTACTCCCTTGTTATTTATAAATCATAATTATGAATTTTTGGACAATGAGATGATTGATTTGATTCTTGGTTTCTTAATGATGGAAAGGATAATATTTTAATTTGATTCTCAATTCTATCTATCTTTTCAAGTTATGTGGATAGTCTGTGGTATTGGTCTATGTATGACCTCACACTATGACTCTAAGGTATGAATAATGTCTTAGGGTTGAGTGCCTCCGTAGGCATGCGGTGTTGTGTAATGCATCCTAACTAAGTTTCCAACACGTCAACTAACTTATAGAGATTCTGAATCCAACTTAATTATAGTCAATTCTAGCCAACACAACTATCATTGATTTCATTTCTTAACCAAGATACATTATCACCAATTCAACTTTGATTGTAACTCCTCCAATCTCCAACTGTAGCTATTTCAGATGTAACCTTAAGAATTTAGATGTAGTATTGCCAAGCCTATTGGCGAAAAAGTAATCAAAACTCAAGAGATGAGGTAGTCTCCTGAGAGACTCTTCCGTCTCGCCTTCTTATTGGAAGTACGGTCCAATAGAGGGAAAGGTCTACTCCAAAACTACGCCCCAGAGATAGGTGAGAGAGACTCTTCAGAAAAGTCACTCTAAAAGCCGACCTGACTAGTACGGGCAAATGAGCTCGTATGAAAACTAAAATCGAGGATCTCCTACATGGTTGTCGTAAAACAAAGGGTGAGCGGAACTGGTCAAAAGTCGGGATCCCAACGAGGCGTAAAATATTGCGAGCTTGCGTAAAACCGTACAAAGGACTGGGATTCCAGACCCATGCACTAAGTGGTCGTTGTCCTAACTGGGCTTTCTATCTCCCGCCCAGTTAAAGGTCACCGCGCCCTCACACGGTCAAGTGTAAGAGTAGCCATGACCTTCACTATAAATTATCAATATTGATTCATCGTCATACTTACATATTTGATTTCTCAATCCTCAACTGAACAGATCTGATATATTGGCAATAACTCTTCTAAATAGTGATCCATATTTAGTAGGGTATACTTAAAAGATGATTGATATTATAATCACAAGTTATCTTTGATTAATTCAATCACTTCTAAATTATTTGTCTGAAATAGATGAACAGTTTAGATATTGACACCCAAATCTTATATCAATGCCATTCTTGAATAATGGTTCCTCTGAGACTAAGGGTGAGGAACATTAGAGACTATGAGTCTAATCGATATTCGTGGGTCCGATCATAATCCCAACACTCAACTGTAGCTTATTATATATATAGATTGATTAAAAGGAGTATGTCCATATACGATGATTAGACTTCCCCTACCCAAAAAGGTAACATTTCAGATGATATTTAAAAAGGATTTTTGAATTGGATTTTTTATAGGAACTCAAAAGCCTCTACCAGTTGAACAAAACTATAGTAAATCACCAAAGGATTCAAAAATTCTATCGAGCATTTGTATAGTGACAATGGAACATTAGAGGTTGATTAACTGAACTGTATTTTGTTATATATAGATATACAAGTATTTATTTATTTTTTAAAAAAAACACAATGACCGTGTTTCTCATCCCATACATATTGTTTGTTGTATTCCCATCCAATTCCTTGCACAACCAGTCTGTTCTCCCATTATCGTTCTTACTCACGCTCACATTCCCAACCCCCACTCTTATAAGTACGTCATATATGGATGATTTATTTGTATAATTATGATAAACCAATATGGAGGACAATAGATCTGCTAAAAGGATTAAATCCCTATACACATTTGGATGCATAACAACTGTACCGTGCAAGTTCATGCAAGTGGACAGAATTTATCTGTCTCAAATAAATTTCTTAATATGCAAAATTTTTGGGTTAAAAAAATTATCTTAAGAATTTTTTTCACAGTTACTATTGATCGATCCACTAAAAAAAATTCCAGCTTCTTTTCCTTTGCCTTTGCAATAACTTGAACTTGAAGAGTCTAGTGGATATAATATAAACAGAAATGAATCCATGGTTTAGTTTCTATTTATGCACTAACTAAATAAAGAAACATTATATAAATTATAAACTGTAAACACAAGTTAAGAACATAGTGAGTAATTTCCAGTGTCAATAACAACCAGAATTGTGTGTGTGTGTGTGTATACATGTTAACACCATCACATGCTAGTAAGATAATAGGAATTTCAGGAAGGGCAGCAAAGAGAAAGCTAGAGATTGGACATGCATGGCACCGAGAGGTATAGATGGAAATGTACCTTAAATTGCCCCAATTTGGAGGAAAAGAGAAGTTTGATTTGGTCTTGTATGTAGCAACCTTCAAGAGGAGGTGTAGCAGTGAGTTGTTGTCTTTTGCATCAAATAGATCATCTCGAGCTGCTGCCTGCTGGACAGCAACCAATTGTAAGGGAAAATGAGGGGATTCGAGGGGAAAGGGGGCTGGAATTACATGAATAGCAACAAAGAGGTAGAGGTTTTGATTTGTACCTTTAATCTCTTTGATTTGGAAATAAAATGCATGAAAGAGTAGCCTCCAAAGGCAGCTTTTAGGCAGCAGAAATGTTGTTGAAAGAGGACAACCGAAGGAGAAGAAAGAGGGCTCTCGGCTGTTTTTAGGAGAAAAATGGGGTAAAATGGGGGATATTTGTAGGAGAGAAAGGAACAGGGAAAGGAAAGAGGGAGGAAATATGTATGAAGCTTCCCATGTCTCTCTCTCTCTCTCACATTGACATCATCCATGACATCAGCAGGCTGACATCAACCTGCTGATGTCATAAATCCTCTTTTTTTAAAAAAACATTTTCTCTCTTTATTTGACGTAATTAAAGTTGACCGTATTCGCGCCTCGAGCGTCGGATTTTTACGTGCAATATCTCGTTTTGATCGTCTCTAAACGACGATCAAAATAAGAATAATATTGATATCTTTTATATCGATTTTCCATGCTCGGAATTTTCGATATACCGTTTCGGTTTGGAGCTAAATTTTATGGAATTAAAAATATCAAACGATCTCCGATTGACAACGGTCGATTCCGTTGATATTGTTTCGTCGAATTAGATTTTAAGTGGTCTTGATTTGTTTCGCGGTTTTCGAATTTACGTCGTAGCTTTTTTGGACACACATTACGATGCGCTCGATTTTCAATCTATTTCGACCGAACGACTTTTAATTTACGATTAATTGATCGATTAGGTTATTTAACGTTGATTAATAATTTTATTGAGTTATACGAATCCTAATGGGGTTGGGTTTGGGTTTAATTAAACCTGAATGTTTCAAATATAAAAACCTCAAAGGGAGTCTCATCATCGAGACTCGAGTCAAGGTTGTTCAGGTCTTGTTTGGATTCCTTCTGACCATAATAATGTCAAAGGGTTTTGAATCTATAAAAACCTCAAAGGAAAAACAAGCCATATTCTTGTAACATGTAAATAATTAAAAGAGCTTGTTTTAATGATTACCTGATAAAAGCTATGGGTTTTGTGCCCGTATGTCGGCTTTGGTCTCCCACGTCGCCTCCTTGACGCCTTGTCGGTGCCGCAAACACCTTGACCAATGAAATCTCCTTGCTGCGAAGCTTCTTCACAACATTATCAAGTATTTGCACTGGCCTCTCTTTATATGTGAAATCTGGCTCCACGTTTAAATTCTCGTAGCTGATGATGTGTTAATGATCGCACACATACTTCCTCAGATTGAATACATGAAAAATATCGTGAATGCCTGAAAGATGTAGAGGAAGTGCTACTTGGTAAGCCACTTTCCTTACTCTAGCCAGAATCTCGTATGGACTAACATATCGTGGCGCCAACTTACCACGAACGTCAAATCTTTGTATTCCCTTCATGGGAGATACTCGAAGATATACCCATTCTTCCACCTGTAATTTACAGGAATATCATTAGTATGAGGTTAAATTAAATTTATAAAAGGAGTAAAAGAAGAGGATTGGATAATTGAAACTCCAAATCTCCCCTTCGATGATCCACATAGCTCTTCTGGCGGCTTTGTGCCATCATAAGCCTCCGTCTCACAAGATCAACAGTTCCTGCAGACTTATAAGAGATCTACGGAGTAGAGAGCATGATCACGTACCTCACGCTAACTGAGAGGTATGAGGCATCTCCACCCATATAGAGCTTCGAATGGTGCCATGTCGATACTAGAATGATAGCTGTTGTTGTATGTGAATTTAACCAAAGGAAGATGGTCCTTCCAAGACCCTTTCCACTCCAAAGTGCATGCGCGAAGCAAATCCCCAAGTGCCTGAATGGTGAGCTCGCTCTACCCGTCAGTCTGTGTATGATAAGCAGAACTCATCTTCAGCTCTATCTGTAGTGTTGACATGAACTGATGCCAATAATGCGACACAAACCTTGAGTCTCTGGAAGACACCACTTCACTGGTATACCATGAAGTATGATGATATTCTGCACATATAACCTGGCTAATCTGGATGGTGTATAGATCATTCTGACAGATATGGATTGGGTTGACTTGGTCAACTTGTCAACAACCCAGATAGAATCATGGCCACCTGGTGTCTTCAGCAATCTCGTGACGAAATCCGTAGAGATACTCTCCCATTTCCACTTGTGGGGAGAGACTGCAGTAATCCTGGTGGTCTCCTATGCTCGGCCTTGACCATCTGACATGTCATGCATCTGCTAGCATGTTACGCCACATCGTGCTTCATTCCATCCCACCAGAAATGTCGACGCATATCACGATACATCTTGGTGCTGCTAGGATGAATAGATAATCGTGAACTATGTGCCTCATCAAGAATATCTCCGCGCAACCACTCGTCGTTGGGCACAACGACCGACTTGCCTTCCATAAAATAGACTTCGCTACAATAAAATCATCAACCTCATCCTTGATGGCACACATATATCTATCTCAAACCCAAGGATCTGTCTTCTGTCCGTCGATGATATGATCCCACAAATTGCTGAATCGTGGAGGTATGACTGTGGATATGACGCACTCTCCTGAGAATGCCAATCGGTCAAAGCTAGGAACATATCTTATGTGTATAGCCAGTTTGTCGCACCCTCAACATGAGCTCTCCTATTAAGCACACCTGCCACCACATTTCCTTTACCGGGATGGTAAGAGATCTTGCAATTGTTATCCTTCAGTAACTCGAGCCACCTACGTTGTCTCATGTTTAGCTCCTTTTGATCAAAGATATACTTTAGTCTCTTGTGATATGTGAAAATCTCAAATTTACCCCATATAGAGAGTGGCACCAGATCTCCAAGGTGAAGTCAAATGCCGCCAACTACAAGTCATGCGTGGGGTAGTTCCGCTCATGCGGTCTCAACTGTCGTGTTGCGTAAGCAATCACGTGGCCTCTCTACATCAACACCACTCCTAAACCTTTGCCAGATGCATCTGTGTAGACTGCATAGTCCTGAGTGCTTGAAGGAAGAGCAAGAATGGGTGTTGTAGTCAATCTCTCCTTCAATGTCCTGAAGGCCTGCTCACGTGAATCATTCCAAATGAATGAGACTCCTTTTTGTGTCAATCGTGTCAAAGGAAGAACAATACATGAAAATCCGCTGAAAAAACATCTTTTATAGCCCGCTAATCTGACGAAGCTCCGAATCTGAGTAACTGTCTTAGGCTGCTCCCAAGACATGACTGCCTCGATCTTCGCAGAATCAACTACAATACCTTCTCCAGATATAATATGCCTAAGAAATGAGATATGGGATAACCAGAACTCGTACTTGCTCAACTTGGCATATTGCTTGTGCTCCCGCAATGTGTCCAAATCAATCCTTGGATCATTCGCATGATCCCATTCATTCCGAGAATATATGAGGACATCATCAATGAACACCACCACTAACCCGTCCAAGTATGGACGGAATATCCTGTTCATCATCTCCATGAATGCTGCAGGTGCATTGGTGAGCCCAAACAACACCACCACAAACTCGTAGTGTCCATAGCGAGTCCTGAAAGTTATCTTTGAAATATCGGACTCTCGAATCCTCAGCTGATGATAGCCCGAATGAAGATCGATCTTCGAGAACACCGAAGATCCCTTAAGTTAATCGAATAAGTCATCAATGCGCGACAAAGGATAACGATTTTTCACCGTTCTCTTATTCAGTTGCCGGTAATCAATGCACAATCTCATGGATCCATCATTCTTCCTAACAAATAGTACTGGAGCACCCTGAGGTGAAGTGCTCGGCCTCACGAATCCCATGTTAAGGAACTCCTGCACTTTACCTTCAACTCTCTCAACTCAGTTGGTGCCATGCGGTATGGTGCCATCGAGACCGGTTGTGTATCAGGTAACAATGTGATCTCAAACTCGATCTCTCTCTGGAGGTAATCTTGGAAACTCACCAGGAAAAACATCTGGATATTCTGATACAACTCTGATGTCCTGTGTCCTCAGCTCATGATCAACCCTCCTGAACAAATGCTAGGTATGAATCACATCCCTGATCAACTAATTATTAAGCTCGCAACACTGAAATGTACTCTATTCTGGAATCATGTAAAGTACTCTCAAAAGTGAACTCAGATAAATCTGGAATCCTGAAGATACCTGTCTTCCTAAAATAATTAACTAGAGCATGCTGATCTGATAACCAATCCATGCCCTAAATCAATCAAACTCATCAAGCTGTAGGAGTAGATAATCTGCGATCATCTCGTGGCCGCCAATCAGTATTAGCGAGTCTTTAACTATCAGTGAAATGAGGAACAATTGGCCACTTGGCCCACGGATGTGATATGGAGAAGATAGAGTCTCTGTGACTCTTCTTAATGAAGCTAACAATTTCGATGCTTGGAAGGAATGTGTCGCTCTAGAATCAAACAAAACATGGAAAGGTCTGCCCAAGACTGAGACGATACCTTTCACTACAGTAGCTGCTGAACGAGCCTGCTCCTCGGTCACTGCGTGTAGCTGACCTTTCTAGCTGGTGCGGTACTGGAACCTGCCACACTTTGTGTCTCTCTCTGCTGTTACCTCCTGAAGTTGGAGATCCTGCCACGGGAAGTCCATGTATGCTGTGTCTGTGGCTGCGACGACTATATCTATGGTTGAGGCTCACCAGATCTTTGGGACACCGATGTCGGTAATATCCACACTCATGGCACAAGTAACATCGGAGTAGCTAGGCAGATGGAGTGGTCATGTCTGTCCTCCGAGTCGATCCTGCTGGGGGTTTGTCTGCTCTCTATGACCCAGATAATCGTGCTGAATCGATGCCACGTCCGACAAGTGCTCTTCCTAAGGTAGTCGATGGAGATGAGCGAGCACTGCCTGAAAATGTTGAACCTATAGGTCGGAATCGTCTGGCTGACCTTTGGTGCTTGAATGGTCGACGTATCGGCCCTAATGATTGCTGTGGTCTAGACGCTGTTCTAGATGAGCTCCCAAAGCGTCTCTCTCTGATGTCCTCAAACTTCTTCGTTGTATCAGTAGCCTCAGATATAGAAGTGATATGCAATCCGTCCAACTTCTCCTGCACTTCTTTCCTCATGCCTCTGATGAACTTTTAAAGATTCTCACCTGGAAATGCGGCAATTGCTGGTGTATGTCGAGACAGCTTGGTGTATCAGACGAAGTAATCTCTGACTGTCATCTGTCCCTGTCGAAGTTCTGCAAACAAACAGCGCTGGGACTAGGGATGGGCATTGGGCTGGGCCGGCCCGACCCAACCCGAAGCCCTGCCCATGTAACCCGGCCCGACCCAAGCCCAAATTAAAGATGGGCCGGGCTTGGGCCGTGATATTAGGCCCAACTATTTTTTGGGCCGGGCTCGGGCTTGGCTCGGCCCAGCCCAAAAAGCCCGCAAGCCCGACCCGAATAGGCCCGAGTAGGCATATAAAGTAGTCTTGAGTACTCATAATAACTATCTGTTTTCTTGACATTTATTGTGAGGATGGATGCGTAGAGTTTTTTTGGAGATGGTATTTATATGTACAACAGTTGACAATCTAGAAGTTTGTCTTTTATTTATTATATGCATGGGAAAAAATTAATTGATAAGCTTGATGGCATTGGATTTGGATTGGATGAAGGGTTCTTTATTTCTGGATGCATTCTGTTTTACGAGGGTGGTAGATAGGTTGGTGTTTCCCGGAACATCAAAGTGTGATCATATCATACAAAAGATAGGCAAATAGTTGAAAGGTTAAAAAATATGGTGGCAATCCTGGGCAGATTGGGAAAACGAATTTGATTGATTAAATTATCTTTAGTTCACTCTTGTAGTCTGAAAAATTTGACATACACACACCTTGTCACCTTCATATTCTCTTGCTGTTGGCTATGTATTGATATAAAATATTATAGTGGATGTAGAAGATGCAATGGAATCATCGAATCCATGCTTGCAGGTAGCAATGCAACGGTGTCTTATCCAACAAATTAAAGTCTGGGGCTATACATGCCAACTGATTTCAGCAACTAATCCCATCAACTAATTGTGGAAAGTAGACTTGGGCCAGCCCGGCCCAAGCCCGGCCCATAAGAGTTGGGCCGGGCTTGGGCTTGGGCCGAAAAAAAGGAAAAAACGTGGGCCTTAGGCCCGACCCAAGGCCCGAATTCTTAAATGGGCTTGGGCTTGGGCCCTTAAGGGCCCGGCCCAACCCGGCCCATGCTCATCCCTAGCTGGGACTCCTTCCACTTCATAGAAAAGAAGTGGGATCTGAACCTCATCTCAAAAACTACTATATCCCACCATATCTCTGTGAAATCTGTCAGTGAATAGTCCATGAAAGATAGCCATGTGTCTCGTGGCACGAATCATCCTCAATACCGTCATGTCCCTCTTGAGACACTGCTCTACCACTTCTAACGTCCATGTACCCTCGAACATCGGCACATTGACTCGTTGGTAGGAAGTGAACATTGACTGATGCGTATAGATAGATGAGTACTCGTGTGCATCCTCATCTGCAAAATCTATAGGGTCATGTTTCCTGTCATAATCTCCATCATATGCTCCATGCTATGGTATCTTCTCATGTGGATTATCGAAATGAGGCTTCTGTACCTCAACCGATTGAGATTGGTCCTGTCTGGTTCCATCCTGAGATGGATGGTAGGTGTAATTCGACAACTCCTCGAACCGTGTCTCCATATCTGTCTGTCGGTCTGCAATCTCAGTCTGTTGAGCTAGTATATGATCCTGCTGACCTTGCATAACAGCCTGCTACTGGTGGAGGTCAGTGAGAACGATCATGATGCGCTCCAAATTGTCAGTCATATCTTGAGCTACTCTGGACGTCATGGCTCTGCATGAGAACCATTATTAGTCATAAAATTTGTTGTTTGCAGATACTATGGTATATGCTTTTTCTCTTCTTGGCATATAATATGAAAATTAATGAAATTGATAAAATCTGTGGTTATTGAATTCGAATGTCATATTTCCCTTCTCGGACTTACGACAAATTGGAAGACTGTCACTATCCGAAACCTTAATGCGATCGGAAAATTATAATACTGCGAATGCATATAGCAGGGTACTACGACTCTGATACCAAACTGTGATGCCCTTCGATCCGGGCACCCGTTTATATTACATTCGCGACATTACATTCGTTAAAGATCATATTAAACAATGAAATCGAGGGAATTTTTTTCACGTTTGCTATTTGCATGTCATTCAAATCAATATAACAACCACATAACCAACAACGACAAGTGCCACCAACATTTCATTTCATCTGTTTCCATATTTTTATACAACATGCACAAAAGAGATGACAATGTATACATTTATCCCATAATATACAGAAGAGAAAGGAAAACATTTACATTTTGAACTGAACAAAAGTTGTGACAAAAAGTAACTGTACCATCTGGTATATACCCGGGTGCCAGGAATCATCAATCAACTACTGAACTGCAGGCTTCTTACCTGCTACACATGAAAGGTAGAAGAGACATCAACGAGCGTTGGTACTTCCTAAAAACTTATTGAAATAATCATGCATTTAAAGTGGTTGCAAAATATCAAGTAGTAAGGCATGATTTTCCATTTTAACGACTACCTGCATAGAAACTGGTTTTCCAAAAGTTCTATAGGTATTTACCATGTTCGCCCATTATCCAATATTATACAATTTCCATAGAGTAGTTGATGGTCCATATATATATATATTAATCCCTTGTTATTTAGAAATCATGATTATGGATTTTTGGACAATGAGATGATTGATTTGACTCTTGGTTTCTTGATGATGGAAAAAATATTATTCTAATTTGGTTCTCAATTCTATTTATCTTTTCAAGTCATGTGGATAGTTTGTGTTCTTGGTCTATGTATGACTTCACACTATGACTCTATGGGTGAATAATGTCTTAGGGTTGGGGTGCCTCCATAGGCATGCGATGTGTAATGCATCCTAACTAAGTTCCCAACATGTACACTAACTTATAGAGATTCCGAATCCAACTTAATTATAGTCTATTCTAGCCAACACAATTTGTCATTGATTTCATTTCTTAACCAAGATACATTATCACCCATTCGACTTTGAATGTAACTCCTCCAATCGCCAACTGCAACTATTTCATATGTAACCTTAAGAATTCAGATGTAGTCTCGCCAAGCCTATTGGCGAAAAAGTAACCAAAATTCAAGCGGTGAGTTAGTCTCCTAAGAGACTCTTCTGTCTCGCCCTCTTATTAGAAGTGCAGTCCAATAGAGGAAAATGTTAAGTCCAAAACTACGCCCTAAAGACATGTAAGAGAGACTCTCCCGTAAAGTCACTCTAGAACCGGCCCGGCTAGTATGAGAAAATGAGATCGTACGAAAAACTAAAATCGAGGATCCCCCGCATGGGTGTCCTAAAATAGAGGGTCAGCGGAACTGATCAAAAGTTGAGATCTCAATGAGGCGTAAAAATACTGCGAGCTCACGTAAAACCATACAAAGGATTGAGATCCTAGACGTGCGCACTAAGCGGCCGTTGCCCTAACTGAGCTTCCTATCTCCCGTCCAGTTGAGGGTCAACGTGCCCTCACACGATTAGGTGTAAGAGTAACCATGACCTGCACTATAAATTATCAATATTGATTTATCGTCATACTACATATTTGATTTCTCAATCTTCTCTTAATCTCTTCTATGATCAACTGAACATATCTAGATATCTTATTAATAACTCTTCTCAATAGTGATCCATATGTCGTAGGGTATACTTAAAGGATGATTGATATTGTAATCATTGATTCAATCACTTCTGAATTATTTGTCTAAAATAGATGAACCGTTTACATATTAACACCCGAATCTTACATTAATGCCATTCCTGACTAATGGTTCCTGCCGGGAAAAAATAAGAGATCTGTCTATTCATTGAGCGATAGGTTCTCTTATATAGAGAGATACCTATGAGCAAATTACACACGGTAGACAAAGAGAAAGGAAAATAGATAAAAAGATCCATGAACATAAAATAAACTTCTACACTCCCCTCAAGATGGAGCATAGATATCTATCATGCTCATCTTGGATAAGCAGTTCTGGAAGGGGCCCCGAAGTACAGCTTTGGTAAGAATGTCCGCCATTTGGTCTCCTGAGCTGACATGGGTTGTAGAAATGAAGCCTTTCTGGATCATATCACATATATAATGACATTCAACTTCATTGTGCTTTGTCCTCTCGTGAAATGCAGGATTATTGGCAATGCATAATGCAGCTTGATTGTCGCATTTTAGCGACGTGGGAAGAGGAACATCTATATGCAGATCTGCCAGGACTGGGCGAACCCACATCACTTCTGTACATGCTTAGGCCATAGCTCTATATTCTGATTTAGCACTGGATCTCGCAACCACGGTTTGCTTCTTACTCTTCCATGAGACAATTGACTCCCCAACAAATATAACAAAGCCTGATGTAGACTTCATGTCTTGTGGGTACCCTGCATAGTCTGCATCTGCGCATGCTGAGATAGTAATAGTACCCTCCTTTCTAAACAACAGTCCTGTACGTGAAGATGACTTAAGATATCTTAGTATCACATGTATAGCATCTATGTGTACCTGACGAGGTTGTTCCATGAACTGGCTCACTTTATTGACTGCAAATGTAATATCTGGTTTGGTAATAGTAACATAAAGTAGACTTCCTACCAGTTCCCTGTATCTCCTCCTGTCAACCTGCTTAGTATCATCATCATACATCTTCATGCTTGGATCCATGGGTGTAGAAGCAGGTCGACACCTAAGCGTACCTATGTTACTTAGCAAGTCAGTGACATATTTTCTCTGAGTCATCACAAGTCCTTGTTGATTTCTAGCAAACTCCAACCCTAGAAAATATCTAAGCACTCCTAGATCCTTGGTAACAAATTCACGGCTCAAGAATTCTTTTGCTCTTTTTATTCCCTACATATCATCTCCTGTAATAAGTATATCACTAACATACACTATAATGACAGTTGTACCTTTGGAAGTCGTCTGTACAAAAAGAGAATAGTCTGCATTCGACCTTTTGAACCCTTACTTCTCAAACAAATCTGAGAGCGTCGGAAACCAAGCTCTCGGGCTCTGCTTTAGGCCATAGATTGCCTTATGAAGTCGTCACACCTGTAAACACCCCCCCTCAACAGTAAACCCATGTGGCTGCTGCATGTAAACTTCATCCTGAAGATCACCATATAAAAAAGACATTCTTGACATCTAATTGAAACAGGGGACAATCTCGAATCACAACAACGGATAAAAGGATCCACAAGGTAGAATGACGAGCACCAGGAGAAGAAGTGTCAAGATAATTTACCCCGTACATCTGAGTAAAGCCCCGAGCAACTAGTCGAGCCTTGTACCTGTCAATACTGCCATCTGCATTGTGCTTCACTGTAAATACCCACTTGCAACTCATAATAGATGTCCCCATAGGAGCTGGAACAAGACTCCAAGTACCTCTTGACTGAAGGGCGACCATCTCTTCCTCCATAGCCATACGCCATCTACTATCAGCTAATGCCTTCTGGTGAGTCCGTGGAATGTTCACAGCGGATAAAGCAACTGCAAACCACCTGAAGTCCCCTGTCAGATGCTCAAAGGTGGCATGAGATGCAATTGGATATGAAGTACATGATCGCTTCTGCTTTCTTAGAGAAATAGGTAAATCAAGTCTTGCACCTGCTGTACCACCATCCATGTCATCCCCTTCCTGAAATAGCCCCTGCTGAGAGATATCATTATTCCCATCATTACAATTAATGCTGTCAGAACAAACCTGGGGCATGCTTGATGATTGATCATGATCATGAGCCGGGGATCACCATATAAAAAAGACATTCTTGACATCTAATTGAAACAGGGGACAATCTCGAATCACAACAACGGATAAAAGGATCCACAAGGTAGAATGACGAGCACCAGGAGAAGAAGTGTCAAGATAATTTACCCCGTACATCTGAGTAAAGCCCCGAGCAACTAGTCGAGCCTTGTACCTGTCAATACTGCCATCTGCATTGTGCTTCACTGTAAATACCCACTTGCAACTCATAATAGATGTCCCCATAGGAGCTGGAACAAGACTCCAAGTACCTCTTGACTGAAGGGCGACCATCTCTTCCTCCATAGCCATACGCCATCTACTATCAGCTAATGCCTTCTGGTGAGTCCGTGGAATGTTCACAGCGGATAAAGCAACTGCAAACCACCTGAAGTCCCCTGTCAGATGCTCAAAGGTGGCATGAGATGCAATTGGATATGAAGTACATGATCGCTTCTGCTTTCTTAGAGAAATAGGTAAATCAAGTCTTGCACCTGCTGTACCACCATCCATGTCATCCCCTTCCTGAAATAGCCCCTGCTGAGAGATATCATTATTCCCATCATTACAATTAATACTGTCAGAACAAACCTGGGGCATGCTTGATGATTGATCATGATCATGAGCCGGGGCTGGCCGTCGACTGTAGTGATGTGGTAGAGGAACCAAAGAAATGGGAGGTAGTGGTGGGGATGGAGGAGGTAAAACTGGTGGAGGTGGTTGTGGTGGAGATGATGGTGGAAGTATAGGAGCCTGTAGTGGTGCATACATGGGTGAAGGAGGAATATAGATCTCATCATCTGTGTTTGATGGTGCCAACCTGCCGCTTGTAAGAGAGAAAAACATGTCTGACTCAAAAAACGTGACATCTGCACTGACGTAATACTTTCGACGTAACGAATCATAGCAACGATACCCCTTTTGAGTCCTGTAATATCCGACAAAAACACATTTGACAGCCCTAGGAGAGAGCTTATCAATCCTTGGAGACAGTTGGTGAACAAATGCAACGTACCCAAAGACACGAGGGGTAAGAGAAAACAACTCATTGTCAGGAAAGACAAGGGAGAAAGGTATCTTCTCCCCCAACATCGATGAGGGCATGCGGTTAATGAGGTAACATGCTGTGAAAACCGCATCACCCCAGAATGAGTACGGAGCACAACTCTAGACAAAGAGCATACGAGTGATATCAAGAAGGTGGCGGTACTTTCTTTCCGTGACACCATTCTGTTGGGATGTGTAAGCACAAGACGTTTGATGAAGAATGCCATGGGATGAAAGAAATCGAGATAGTATATGGGTACAGAATTCGAGGGCATTATCAATTCGTACATTTTTGACAAAGATGGAAAAAAACATTATGCGCTTCTTTAATAAAATTCATAATAGTATTGCCCGCTTCTGATTTATTCTTTAACAGGAAAACCCAAGACAAACGACTGAAATCATCCACAACTAAATAGAACATGTATCCTTGATGATCGGGAACACGATTTGGATCCCAAATATCTATATGGGAAAACTCAAATGGAGAGCTACTGCTTCGACTCCAACGACTTGGGAAGACAGACTGATGATGCTTCCCTAACTGACATGCTTCACAGTTGAACGACAAACGTGGTGAGATTTGAGGAAAGACTTGACGCAGTTTCTGAAACGGAAGGTGATCGAAGCGCATATGCCATAGATAAGCAGAGACATGTCTAGTAGAATGAGATGATGCTCCAACATAAGGTGTATGGATCAGTCGATACGTCCCGCCTTACTCACGACCATGTCCAATCACGTTTCCTGTGAGAATGTTCTGAAACACAAAAGATGATGTGTCAAATATTGCTCAACAATGTAAATCCCTAGTAATCTGATTTGACAGTAAATTCATTGAGAAATTAAGAGCATGAAGTACATTCTGCAATTGCATATACGGTGTGAAGGCAACCTGTCCCTATCCTGTGATGGGAGAATGAGTCCCATCAGCTATGACCATTGTCCTTCCTGGGGAAACTTGCCTGTAGGATGGGAATTGATGTTTGTCTCCACACAAATGATGTGTAGAATGAGATGATGCTCCAACATAAGGTGTATGGATCAATCGATACATCCCGCCTTGCTCACGACCATGTCCAATCACGTTGCTCGTGAGAATGTTCTGAAACACAAAAGATGATGTGTCAAATATTGCTCAACAATGTAAATCCCTAGTAATCTGATTTGACAGTAAATTCATTGAGAAATTAAGAGCATGAAGTACATTCTGCAATTGCATATACGGTGTGAAGGCAACCTGTCCCTATCCTGTGATGGGAGAATGAGTCCCATCAGCTATGACCATTGTCCTTCCTGGGGAAACTTGCCTGTAGGATGGGAATTGATGTTTGTCTCCACACAAATGATGTGTAGAATGAGATGATGCTCCAACATAAGGTGTATGGATCAATCGATACATCCCGCCTTGCTCACGACCATGTCCAATCACGTTGCTCGTGAGAATGTTCTGAAACACAAAAGATGATGTGTCAAATATTGCTCAACAATGTAAATCCCTAGTAATCTGATTTGACAGTAAATTCATTGAGAAATTAAGAGCATGAAGTACATTCGGCAACTGCATATACGGTGTGAAGGCAACCTGTCCCTATCCTGTGATGGGAGAATGAGTCCTATCGGCTATGATCATTGTCCTTCCTGGGGAAACTTGCCTGTAGGATGTGAATTGATGTTTGTCTCCACACAAATGATGTGTGGCACCTGAATCTACAATCCATTCTGAGGTACCTGAACCCTGATAGAAAGTAGAAGTATGGGCACTACCTGAGGAACTAGAATCTGCAGTAGCAGCGACGTCCAAGCTGCTCTCTGAAACATGTGGAGGAGTACTAGCTGGAGGCATGATATCTCGTAATCGAGATACGAGTTCATCATATCGTGAATCTAATGCGGGATCTGTTCTGCGGCGCGGGCAGATGCTGGGAAACTATGCTTGGAATAACATGTATCTTCAGTATGACCGGTCCGATGACAGTAAGTACACTGTGATCCACAACCACAACCTCCCCTTCCATGTGGTCCTCGTCCACGAAACTGAGATGGGTTACCTCTTCCGAGAGAGGCCGCCATAGCAGAAGAATTTGGCACAGTAGTAGGGCTTGAGATGTTGATTCAGCTCAATCTCCGAAAAGCCTCCTCCATGGGAGGAATAGTAGCATCTGCCAGAATCTGAGAAGTAGCCGTCTCATATTGTGAGTCAAGAGAGGCTAGAAAGATTCTCACCATCGTGGCATTCCGATATGTCTTCAACTGTTCTTGGGTAGCTGTGAGAGACATGAAGCTATGAAGCTTCTCAAACATTCCCCGCAATGCAGTGTAGTGGGCATGCAAGGGTCGACCATTCTGCCTTATCGAGGAGATGTCATGCTGGAACTGTAGGATTTTTGTTTCATTCTTGGCTTCTGAATATGTGGCAGCAAGAATGACCTACATGGCTTTGGCAGTAGGTTGATGCAAGACATCATTAACAATGTCTAGAATCAAAGTACCAGATAACCAGACCTAAGCATATGCGTCATCAACCTCCCATGAGGCATACAACCTTGTCTTCTCCGTTGGCTCGTCCTCGGTAAGAATATGTTTCTTACCCATTGACTTCATTAGGCTCATGAACTGCTTGGCCCATAACTCGTAGTTTGATCCATCCATCTTCACAATAGGCGCATGACCTCTGAAGGCGTCTGTGGTGGAGATCTCTATCTTGCTTTCCGTCATGATGACTGGAGACAACTAGGGTTGTAGACAAAATAAACTTTGGTTTATACTGACATGACAAGGTTTGGTTGCATGTGTAGACTTACACAACCAAACCCATCAACCTGGAGGTGTGAGAGAAGGGCCCTTTGAGAGGGAACAATGGGACCCTAGGGGTGGTGAGGCCCTAGGGACGGTGGTACCGTAGGGGCAGTGAAGCCCTAGGTGGCGGCAGGACCCTAGGGGCAGCGAGACCCTAGGGGCAGCAGGGCCCAAGGGACGACTGGGAAGGTGGAAGGATTATGGTTAGCGTTCGGTATGAGAGCTCCGGCCTAGGACCGTCGCTCTGATATCATGTTGGGAAAAATAAAGATATGTCTATTCATTGAGCCCTATGTTCTCTTATATAGGGAGAGACCTATGGGCAAATTGCATACGATAGACAGAGAAAAGAATACAGATAAAAAGATACAAGAACATAAAATAAACTTCTATAGTTCCTATGAGACTAAGGGTGAGGAATTAGTCTATTCGATATTCGTGGGTCCGATCATAATCCCAACACTCAAGGCAGAATTAGTTTATGACTCGTAGTTTATTATATATATAGATTGATTAAAAGGGGTATGTCACGTATACGATGATTAGACTTCCCCTACCCAAAAAGGGAACATTTCATATGATATTCAAAAAGGATTTTTGAATTGGATTTTTTTATATCAACTCAAAAGCCTCTACCGGTTGACAAAAACTATAGTAAATCACCAAAGGATTCAAAAATTCTATCGAGCATTTGTATAGTGACAATGGAACTTTAGAGGTTGATTAATTGAACTGTATTTTGTTATATATAAATATACAAATATTTATTTATTTAAAAAAAACACAATGTGCCATGTTTCTCATCCCACACATATTGTTTGTTGTATTCCCATCCAATTCCCTGCACAACCGGAATGTTCTCCCATTATTGTTCTTACTCACCCTCGCATTCCCAACCCCCACTCTTACAAGTACGTCATATATGGATGATTTCTTTGTATAATTATGATAAACCAATATGGAGGACAATAGATCTGCTAAAAGGATTAAATCCTTATACACATTTGGATGCATAACAGCTGTACCGTGCAAGTTCATGCAAGTGGGCAGAATTTATCTGTCTCAAATAAATTTCTCAATATGCAAAATTTTTGGGTTTTAAAAAAATTTATCTTAATTTTTTTTCACAGTTCCTGTTGATCAACCCACTAAAAAAATCCAGCTTCTTTTCCTTTGCCTCTGCAATAACTTGAACTTGAAGAGTCTAGTGGATATAAGATATACAGAAGTGATTCCATGGTTTAGTTTTTATTTATGCACTAACTAAATAAAGAAACAATATATAAATTATAAACACAAGTTAAGAACATAGTGAATAATTTCCACTATCAATAACAACCAAAAATATGTATATATATACATGTTGACACCATTACATGCTAGTAAGATAATAGGAATTTCATGAAAGGCAGCAAAGAGAAAGCTAGAGATTGGACATGCACGGCACCAAGAGGTATAGATGGAAATGTACCTTAAATTGCCTCAATTTGGAGGAAAAGAGAAGTTTGATTTGGTCTTGTATGTAGCAGCCTTCAAGAGGAGGTGTAGCAGTGAGTTGTTGTCTTTGACATCAAATAGATCATCTCCAGCTGCTGAACAGCTGCCAATTGTAGGGGAAATGAGGGGATTTGAGAGGAAAGGGGGCTGGAATTACATGAATAGCAACAAGGAGGTAGTGGTTTTGATTTGTACCTTTAATCTCTTTGATTTGGAAATGAAATGCATGAAAATGCAGCCTCCAAATTCACGGTTTCCGAATTTGTGGCACGATTTTTTCTGGCACGCATTACGATGCGCTCAATTTTCAATCGATTTCGAGCGAACAACTTTTAATTTATGATTAATCGATCGATTTAGGTTATTTAACGTTGATTAATAACTTTATTGAGTTATAAGAATCCTAACCGGTAGGGGTGTTCATGGGGCGGGTACCCACCCCATTTGATTGTGACCCGCCCCGTTAGTATTGGGTCACAGGTCGACCCGCCCCATTCCAACGGGTACCCAATTGTAATGGGTCCCGATTAATGACAATCGATATTGGCTATTCGCGGGTACCCGTGGGGATAAAGAGAGATACTTCTAATGAATGGTGGCATATATAAAAATGCAAACGATATGTCCAACTATGTATATCCGTATCTATATCATATTCATAATGATAATGTCAGATATGAAAGTCTGAATGGTAGGGAATGCATTTAGATAGGGAGAAATAAACGTAGATAAATAAATTAATGAGGATGTATACAACTATGTGGATAATGTAAACCATATGAATACATGCAACTGGAAGGAATACCATCGAATAAGGATCCAATGGTGACACATTCACGTAGGTTCATCCTCATAATGAATCAAATACGGATAAAGAGATGTAAATATATATAATCGGAGGACAACATGACAAACAATATATAAGTATATATTCCTATTCGTACATGGGTGTATTAATCATCATCACAATTGGTTATCGTAATGTGTGCATCCACACTATGTGTGTGCGTGTGTGCGCGTGTGCGCATGCATGCGGACGTGGGCATGGGCGTTTGCATGGACGCGAGCGCGGGCATGCGTGTTGCTGGGGGGACAATTCATATTCAATTATTCAATCATCATGTTTGGATGCCGGAATGTATGTATATAGATTTGGATTGTATCCGATTCGTTATCATATATGTTAATTCAAATTTTGACATTCATATATATTTCGATTTCAAAATGGATACATATATGAGCCACCCCAAACATATAAATTTCATCTTATCTATACAATTTTGATTATATAATTTTTCCTTTCTAATTTGCATCCATTTAATTCCGGCATTCATTTTTAATGACTTGGCAATATGTTTTCCATATTCACTGATATTTATATCCGCATTCATTTCTATATTTTTAAAATAGATAAGAATAATGTAACATATATATTGGTGTTTGTATCTAACCATTTGCATTTTTATGAATCAATTTATAGTGTAAGCCTCCAACTGGGTACCCGCGGATACCCGTCGGGTTTTTTGTGTGGGGCATGAGTCATGACATTGCGGGTACCCGACCCACCATTTTCAAATAGGTACCCGAGAGTTTAGGGTCAAAATGGACGGATCAAGCTGGGTACCCATTGACACGGATATTTTTGATCACCCCTACTAACCGGGTCGGGTTCGGGATTAATTGGACCCGGATGTTATGGCTTCCCCTTTTAAAATTAACTTCCTGAGGCTTCTACTCTTCACCCCTTCTCAATCAGCCTGCATCAGATGCCCCCTTCATATTTTTAAAAGAGTGATTCACTTCAGGAAAAATCTAGGGATTAAATTCCAGACTTGATGAGTATAGCCGAGGAGATGTCATACTTGGCTATTCTATGGTTTCTACCAGGAATAATGATAGTGGGAGGAATTATTACAATGTCTAGGACCAGCTTTGAAAGCTCCTTAATTAGATGACCATCCTCTGCTTCCACTTGTAAATAGTTAGAAAGGGAAGGTTGGCTTGTTCATAGGCATGGAAGGAGGGAGGGAGAGCGGAGATATAGAAGAGGAAATGGTTCATCACATCTACAGAGAGACCCTACAGAGCCTTGCGGGAACTGGGACGAGTTTGCCAGGAGCCAGTCAAGTCAACAAAATTAGCCGTTTAAAATCCATCTTCGGTGGAATGCCTGCTTATGCGGAGCTTTCACAATGCAAGCCGGAGCTTAGAGGACAGTTTAAGGACACAAGAGGAAGAAGGTAGAAGCAGTAGCAAGGGGTCCGAGTTTTGTGGTATTTTGTAGTCAGAACGAAGGGTGCCTTGTTGGAATGGTAAAAACTGTAGTTGTATGGCATAAACATCACGTCTGACTCATGGAAACAGCCTCTTGCAAAAAAATACAGGTAAAGTAGCACGTATTTACCCTTGCTGGAGTATCACATTCCCTCGAACCTTGCACATGGTGGGAGCTTCATTCACGAAGCTGTCCTTTGTATCATGATGACAGTTATTACAATCGTTTTCTCTTTAAAAGAATTATGATAGATAATTTATTTTCTGATAACTTCTTTCGAAATGTTAATTTCTCTGTATTATTGCGTCAGTCACGCTCTGTTAGAGATTTCGACGACCATGCCACTCGGATTGCTGCAAATTATGAGGTTTGGAGTCATATTCTGTATGTCAATTTTGGATTATTCTTGGGACTTCTTTTGCTGCCCCTGCAACCATGCTTAGGTTTGAAAAATGTTGACAGACAGTGGATACGTATTATCGCCAATGTAGCAGTGTTCGTTTTATTGGTAATGTCTCGGTTCCACTTCTGTGTATTAGTGCTTTGGATGATCCAGTATGCTCAAAGGAAGCCATTCCATGGGATGAGTGCAGGTTAGATATCAGACATAATAACGCTCTTCAGATTTTTCTTGTTCTCTGAAAAAAGCGATCCGTAAAACAGATGAAGATTCCCTTGACAATATGCTCCAAGAGCACATGTTACATCCTCAGTTTAAACTTTCACACTTCTAAATTTAGCTAAAATATTGTAATTTTTCTGATGGTAGGGCAAACAAGAACATAGTTTTGGCAACCACAGAGCATGGAGGGCATTTAGCTTTTTTTCAAGGGATGAATGCAAGCAATTTGTGGTAAGATAACCTCTTATCTGCAGATATTATGGGCTCCCATTATAGTATCATTTTTATGCTTCTCTTATAGGTGGGTGGGAGCGGTTGACGAGTTCCTTGACGTCCTGCATTTTAGCCCCTACATGCACAGACTGAGAAAGGTAAAACAAGTCTATCAGGCAAAAAAAAATTTCTTTTAAGGTTTTTTTGGCTTCTTTCCTTTTAGTAGAGCTGAAACACTTCTTGTTAATGGTCATCATTAAAGCCACAGATACCAGCTACTGGTGTGCATTCTTCTCTGGAATCTTCCATCGACAAAGCTCCATACATAAATGTTATGGAGGATGGAATGCTGACAGCAGTAGGTAACAAAGGGGATAATCTCGACATCCAGGAGAGTTCACCCAGTAGAGAAGCAGTTGTGGAACAGACTATGGAGGATTCGACGTGCAGAATACTGCCCCAAGAGGAGCGGAATGAAGAGATTCTTAATGAGCCAGCTGGAAGCTCTGTCCAAGAGATGCATGGTGACCGATCTGTTGCTAACATGTCTGAGCTGCTCGCTCCTGTGAAGAGAACTTTAGCAAAGCTCTCTAGGAGGAGCTCCATGTCGTTATGGTTGCTTGCATATGTTGCCATTGTGACGACATGGCCATTGATAGGCTCCACTGCATTCATGGCCTTCAAGAGAAGGCTGAAGAACCGGTTACCCAAATTACAGCAGCGTAAGTGATGCCATATATGGAAATTTCATTGTTGAGTTTATTCATCAGATGGTGGCTAAACTAGGTGCTGCTGAATCGTCTCCCAGGATCGAGGCAAAAGTTACAATTAGAAATGAAACTTCCTTAGGATATTATTCCAACTATTTTTTTTGTAACATTAATAATGTTGTAAAATTCCTTGATGTAATATTTAAGAGAATAAGGTAATTCAAGTAAGTGTGGTTCGAATATTATGATACTTCCCTTGTTCTTATGCTTCATTAGTTTTCTGTTCTAGTTAGAGTGTCGTCTCCTAAACAGTAGCTATCAACTTCCAATGCCATTGTACTGAAGTTATTTGCCTCATGTAGTAAAGCTTCATCACCTTACCCACCAGTGCTTGCTGATGATTCACCTCTTTTTATTAAAATAAAACATGTTCCTTTTAACATAAAAAATGTTTCAAATCGAGGATATAGTAAAACTAAACATGAAAACGGAAACCCATTTGTATTAGCACAAAACAAGCCAATGCTCCACCTTTTATGCCAGAGGAGGTCGTGTTTGTATGATCAAGGAGATCATTCACTAACTCTCATGATACGTATCCATCCTCCACTCTTTTTTTGGAAAGTCAACTTGGTTACAATATGGTAATATATCTTTAGCAAAAGGAACACAAAGGTAGCATATTCCATCATCACTTATCTAGAGCACATTGTGTATCTAATCTGATAGGAATTCATCTCCCTCCAGATACATGAAGTGTAAAGTGCATGAAGGAGTTGAAAGCAATGTGTGGTTGGCATATAGACATGAAAATGGATACGGATATACATGAATATAAGCTTACGATATTTGAAAAAATTATCAAATATGCATATCCATATTCGAATATTAATCAAATATGGATCAAATATGAACATTGGTTGTAAAAAATCTGGAACATGGATGCGATGACAACAAAAAGATTCGGATTCGAATATCTGATACCTTAATTTAAAAAAGATGAAGAAAAATAAGTTGTGTGTGTATTACATTTCAGAAAAAATAATGTTATATAATTTTAGATTATTTTTTAAAAATTTTATTAATAAAATATTAATATAAGTATAATTCTATCATTATCTTATTCATAAGTTAATTTTTATTTTTAATATTTATTGAATTATTTGTTACATAATAACCTAAGCATGAATTTGAAATTATTTTCAAATTATATTTTTATTGGTTTATTATAAGATTTATATCTGCAAATTTAAGTTTTTTAAATTATTTTTAATTAGTATTGTATTGCATACTTAAGTTGTTTTAAATTATTTTTTAATTAGTATTGTATTTCACAATTTTAACATTACATATAAATTTAATTTAATTTTACTATAATAATGAAATATCTAAATGGATTTTTAACCACACTGATTAAAAATCTAAAGTGTAACTTTGACATAATGGACAGAGAAAGAGGGGAATGTGGGTAAAAAAAGAGAGATAGAAAGTGACTATTTAATTTAGTATAATAATAAAATATCTACATAAGATTTTACCTATATTGATTATAAATTTTGAATTTAAATAAATTACTAAGTTTGGAAAAAATGTAGCTTTTAAATAATGGAGATAGAGAGAGAGGAGAGAGTTAGTAAAAAAGAGAGACAAAAAGTAACATATATTTTCTTAATATGATAATATTTATTTCTATAATTTTTTTATTTTTACTAAAAATTAAAGTTTTTATTTTACTATATTTATATAATATATTTAAAAATGAAACTCAATGCATGCTTGCCACTCTTTTAAAAAACTTGTAAGAACAAATTCATATAACGTTTATATATTTGATTAAAATTTTTGAAAAGAGTTTACTAAAAAACAATGGATTAAATTGTTGCTCGAATTTATACCTTTATTGAAATCATTATAATAAAAATATTCATTCATTTTTCCAACTAAAAAATTATTACATACGAATGATATGGAGAATAGTTTTAAAAAATTACATTTATTTTTTCCAAAGTAGTTGATTCAAAAGGAAAATATCAGTTTTCTTAAAAAAAACTAACATATATTTCAAATTTTATAAAATCTATAAATAATATATGTTTTGCTTTTTTAATTAATACTAATATATTTCTAAATTTAGGAAAAAGAAATAAGATGCATAAAATGTGAATAGATAGAGAAAAGGAGGGAGGGAGAGAATATATAGAGAGAGAGAGAGTGAGTGGGGAGTGAGGGAATATGGAGAGAGAGGGAGAGAAATGAGTCTGGAGAGAGAGGGAGAGAAATGAGTGTGGAGAGAGGAGATATACCGTTTGAGAGAGGGAGAGAGGAGAGAAATGAGGAGAAAGAGAGAGAAAGGGGGGAGAGTAAGTGGAGAGAGAGAAGAAAAGAGGGAAAGGAAGAGAGAAATGATAGCGGTGGAGTTATTAGAGAGAGAAAAGAGAGATGAGTGGAGACTGGAGAGTGTGAACGGGAGTGAGTGGGGAGGGGAAATGGAATAAAGGCTGCCACGTGGCAGAAGAGTGGGAAAAACCCACTAATAGTAGGTATATAGATTTTACATTTCACAAGCAAATTTTTACATCAGTTCATTACATAATCAAACATATGACCAAAAGGAAGTCTCGAGACAAATGAATTCATCTTTAAATTAGCGTAATTTACGACTGTATCATTTGCTAGAACTAGTCTCAAAGGTGATCGAATGGATCAAAAGCGCCAATGACGGTTGCGTACGATCTTGCGGCGAGTCTAACCACTCGAGCATGGAGGTAGGGGTGGACGATGCGAGGTTTCACGTCCTATATAAACATCCCTTAAGGAGGGGAAAAATACAACACATCGTAATCTCGACATCGGGAGCCCCCATCCCTCTTTCCATCCCTCTCTTTCTATCTCTCGTTCTCTCCTAGGAACAAAGGATTGCGATGATGTACCTCGACGTTCTCTTCACTGGTATAGGTTTACATTTTTTATCTACTTGAATTTGCATGGTATTATCCTACAAATTACAGACCAATTCAAAATAGGGATATTTACACCCATAATCCTGAGTAATTTCATAATTACATTCATAACCCTACGTAATCACGAATTACGTCCAGGACCTTAAATAAGTGTGACGTCTTACACCCATAACACTCCACTACTTTAGTTTATTAAGTCAATCAGATGATTGGGTTAATCTAACCAATCCTCGATTTGACGGTCAAGATTAAGCAAAAATAAAAAAAAGAAAACACACTCCCCTTCTCCCTCCAACACCACCACTTCCTCCATCTCTCCTCCCCTGGCTACCACTAGGGGTGTCAGAAAATTCTCAAGTTCGATATTCGTTCAGGTTCGGCTCGTTAAAAGTTCGATTCAGAATCGGTTCGGAAATAAACGAACTGAATCTGAACACAAGTTTAGGTTCGATTAAATAAACGAACCGAACCTAAAAATCACAGGTTCACTCAGGTTCGATTCGTGAAAAGCTCGATAAACATACACATATACATATCTACAAATCATTATCAGTAGAAGTAGACCTTATTTTAAGATAAGTGGATTTTGTCTAAGGATAAGTGACATTTGTCTAGAGATAACTGAATATTTACGTGATAAATAGTTTTTATCTCAGTGAAAACTATCCAAAAATAAATAGTCACATTGTGGTTACAATATCCATCATGTATGTGTCTAGTACTTTTCCCTTATTTATCTTCAAATCAACAGAACAAGTATAAACATTACTTGTCGGATATCTACACATTATTCTTATTCCTTATCCCCATCTGAATATATATAAAAATATATTATAATTATGTTTTTTTCAAAGAGATGAATCCTTATTAGTCTATTTTTTAAAAGATGAAGATGAGTTAGATAAAGAAAAAACTAAATGAATATTAATTGCAGACACACATATATTTCCATTTCTTTTTTCTTCACCCCCTCTTACTAGAGAATTCTAAAGTTCGATATTCGCTTAGGTTCGATTCGTTTAAAAAGAGATTCGATTCGGATTCGGTTCGAAAATAAACGAACCGAACCTGAACACAAGTTTAGGCTCGATTAAATAAACGAACCGAACCTAAAAAATATAGGTTCGCTCAGGTTCGGTCCGTTTACACCCCTAGCTACCACTACCACCCTATTGAAATGACATCTTCGACACTTTTTTTATTGCAAAGTGGGGACCTCTACGTAGAAGATGCCTAGAGGATGTAATCGGGTGGCTGAGCTCGAGTCACGGCTCGGCAACGCCGAGATGGAGCTCCGGAAGATAAAATAGCAGTTGGTATCCAAAACCAACAAGCATGCCACGTTCCTCAACAGACTATCAGGAGAGTACACTACAAGAAAAATGAGTTGTGGTCACGGATTGTAGCTATGGAAACTTGTGGCCATGATAATTCCGTAGCCACTAGTTTCTCGTAGTTACAATCAGTAGCCAAAGTCTTCATACATGAGTTGTGGCCATGACAAGTTCGGTGATCACTTGTAGTGGCCACGGCATATTCGTGGTTAGAGAACTCCTGCGACGAGACTTGTAGCTACAGCTACTGACCACGACGTGTTGTGGTCAGAGCTCAATTCTGTGACCATAAACCCAACATCAGTGGATATAGTTCTGTAACCACAACTTATTTTCCTTGTAGTGGTAGCAGCAACAACACAACAGAGAAGAAGGTCGGGGAAGAGGGAAGCTCTATCTTGGAAGACGCCAACAGAAGTTCTGTGGCATATGGCGTCGAGGACAATGTCGACAGAAGCTCCACAAGGGAAGACGCCAAGTACAATGCGGAGGATAACGAGGGAAGCTCAGAGGCAGAAATGGACATCAGTGGAGGAGATGCTGGGATCGGAAACGAAGATGTGGAAGATGCTCAAGGAGCTCTCGGCCTACCAAGCGGAGAATGCGGGAATGAAGGCGTGATTGGAAGCTGCGGAAGTGGAGGCGAGCGCGTGGCACGTGAGGGAGGAGGAGCTGGTGGGGAGGGTGGTAGTGTGGGAGGGAGAAATCGGGGAGAGCCGTGAGAGGGAGGCAGAGCTGGAAATGCAGTTGGAGGCAAAAGCAAAGGCCAAGGCAGAGTCGGAGGCGGAGATGGGGAAGCTGACGATGTCGCTACTTCCATCGTATGCATGAAAAATGAGGGGCAGTTGGATGTAGAGGGGGAGGAAGAGCAACATCGGCAAGAAAATGCTGGGAGAGCTGTGGAAGAAGCACCATTACTAGTGAGAGTTCCGATCGGGCTTTTTGTTGTATCCAGGATATTCATTGCATATAATAAACAATAATTATATGGATCCAAATGAATTAACAGAGAAATAATAATGATTAACATATTGGTAATCATGTGTATACAATCATTTTCCGATTACACAATGCACACAGGAACCAAATAATAAATCGGATGCATAAATCAGGGCGTGATCCAGGAAAGACAAAGCAATAAACAAATTGCAGCAAACAGAAAGATAAAGAGATTAGATCAGAAGTCATCGAAGCGTCCATGTAATGGACTGTTCTTAGAAAGGATTTCGTCCTCACAATACCTGTGCAAAGGGTACTGAAGATCCGCTCCCACGATACGACGGTCCACGATCTTCGTCCACGCACATCGACGAGATCGTCCTCGAAAGTACCTCTGAGAACTGGCAGCCGAGAAGAACAGGTTGCAGGTGGGAGAACAGAGAGCAAGGGCGGCGGCATGAGATTTTTCTTGCGAGTGAAGAAAACGACGTGTGGGAAGGGATATATAAAGACGGTCACATGCCCTAGCACGCGGTACCATTCGGTTTCCAAAAACGCCCCTCAACGGACGCGTCCCTTCGGATTCCAAAATCGCGGCTAAATTGAGCCATTTGGATTGAGTTAGATTCCCAACGTGATTGAATCGAAATTAATCTGTTTGATTAATTTAATCGATCAGCCAAATGAAATCCGCAACAAAATTATCGAGATCCGAGATCCGAATTGACTCTCCCGAGCTGGAGCTGGACCCGGAGCACGAGCGCGGAGCCAGAGCCGTATCGGAGACAGAGCGGAGCGTGCGCGTATGTGGCCCTCCATTCCTCCTCTCTACTATTGCTACAAGAGCTTGGAGTGTGAACTCATATATAAGTCCACCAAAAGTTTAGAGATACTAGGTATGGTACTGAGCTTCTACCCATGCTTTTTCATGTTTCAAATTTGGGAATTCCCTACTTTCCCTCCATGCCATTTAGTTTCCCAATTGAAACCAAATTAACTTCAATTGTAATTACATAGACTTTTCAATTAAAATCTAATTACATTTCTTAATACAACAATCCCAACGAATTCATTAATTTGAAAAAGAGATTCAAAAAGAGTCAAAAAAACACATCTTTCGGCTGCTACACTTTACTTTCAGTAAAGGTACCTTCCGGTTTGAACCTCTAACTCAGTTTACTACTTTCACTTTAACAGGAACGAAGTGAACTACATCTTTAACTTCAGACCTTGGTGTCAAAATATACAGTAGAAACAACAAAGCGTTGTTCTAGGTACAATCTTCAGGGTTGGTGCTCTTAAATGCCATGTACCCTTATCCTGCTTCATAAGTGTATTCAGGAAAGACCCTCTTTCTTTAAATACAGACCACAATAACACTCAATAGGTGGCATTCTCCAAGGATGCAATGCTATCATCCTGTCAAAAGGCTTGAATCCATTCAGAGCCTATACTCTTCCTAAACTTGCAGCTTAAATGGCGGTCAGGTTTCCAGAGATAAGATACTCATGCTTAAGCATTAAACTAAGAGTACCGACCAGTTCTCCAGACAGCTTGTTATTACCATATTGAACCTACTTTGTGGGATCTCCACTCAGATAGGTTGGGTTGCTACTATAGAGGAATTCCCAATAGGTCTCAGTCCCATCCCAAGCCTAGACTTTAGGACTAAAGATCTATCAAGTCCCTTAGTCAATGGATCTGCCGTGTCGTCTTTGGATCCAATAAAATCCACAGCCAACACTCATCGAGATACCAAATCCCTTAACGTCTTAAGTCTGATTTGTATGTGTCTTCTTGTTTTCTGATTGAACTTTGAACTCTTGATGTTATCAATTGTGGTCATATTATCACAATGTACCAAGATCGCAGGAACTTGATGACCTACCATGAGAATTTCCGACAGAAGTTCCCTTAGCCATTCAGCCTCAATTCCAGTGGTGTCCAAAGCACACAGCTCGACCTCAAAGGTGGATCGAGCTAGAATGTCTGTTTCACAAACCTCCAGGAGACTGCACCGCCTTCAAGGGTAAAGACATACCCAGTGACACCATTACTCTCAAACTCCTCTATTTTCCCTATCCATCTTGCATCACTATATCCTTCTAGTACAGATGGATGTCTACCATAATGCAAATTAAGGGAAATAGTTCCCTTCAAGTACTTCAGTACTTGATCTAGAGTCTCCCAGTTAGTATGGTCAGGACAGCTAGTGTATCTACTTAGCTTTGCAATCGAGAATTAAATATCCGACCTCGTGCAATTTGCAATATACATTAAACTTCCAATCACTTGTAAATACCTTAGCTGAGCTACAGGTACTTCACTTTTATTATTAAACAACGTTTTGGATGAATCAAAAGGAGTGCTTACAGCTTTCTGATCTTGATATCTAAATTTCTCAAGTACCTTCTCAACATAGTGAGATTGAGAAACTATGATCCCATCAATTGACCTTGTCAGTTTGAGACCCAAGATCATATCAACAACACCCATGTCCTTCATCTCAAGATTGCTATTTAAGAAGCCTTTAGTCTCATAAATAATCCTCATATGTGATCCGAACATCAATATATCATCAACATATAAGCACAAGAAAATACACTCATCACCTTTCACCTTAGAATAGATACACTTATCGGATTCATGAACCTTAAAGCCACATGACAAAATTATTTTGTCAATTTTTTCATGCCACTGCATTGGTGCTTGTTTTAATTCGTAAAGGGATTTAACAAGCTTGCAAACATTTACCTCATTCATAGGAGTCACAAGTCCATCAAGTTGATCCATGTAGATCTCTTCCTCAAGATCGCCATGCAAGAAGGTCGTCTTCACATCCATCTGGTGGATAGAGAGAACATATACATATGACAATGCTATGAGCATCCGGATTGTGGTCATCCTAGTCACAGGGGAATAAGTATCAAAATAATCGATACCTTCCTTTTTCCTAAAGCCCTTGTCAACTAATCTGGCTTTATATTTTTCAGTTGATCCGTCAGGCCTAAGCTTCCTCTTAAACACCCACTTGCACCCAATGGTAGAGCATCCTTTGGGTAAATCAACCAACTCCCAAGTTCCATTAGCCATAATGGAATCCATCTCAGATTTGATGGCTTCCTTACATTGTTTCGCTTCAGATGAAGCTATGGATTCCTTGTAACTTGGTAGATCGTCCTCGATCTGGTAGATAATAAAGTCGCTACCCAGATACTTGGCTATCCGAGGTCTTTTACCCCTCCTTGGCTCAACCTCTTCTGAAAGGTCAGTGGGTTCAGGTTGAGTCTCAGCTCACACATTCGTTATCCTTTCCACTTGATATGGAATGGATCATGATGTCAAGGCACCATCAATGGTCAGATTCTGAGGAATCCCAGTCTTCATAGGGAAGACATCCTCAAAGAAGGTAGCATCACGGAGTTCAATAATAGTGTTGACATCTATGCTTGGTATCTCAGACTGAATTACCAAGAACCTACATGCGTAGCTATTTTCCAAGTAACCTAAGAAGACCGCATCAACAGTTTTAGGACCTATCTTCTTTCTCTTGTGTTTTGGGACTAAAACCTTAGCGAGACAGTCCCACACTTTGAGATATCTTAAGTTTGATTTCCTATTTCTACATAATTCAAAAGGACATTTTTCCATATATCTTGGAGGAACCCTATTCAGAATATGACAAGCCGTATTCAAGGCTTCTCCCCACATATAGGTTGGAAGTCCAGAACTCTGTAGGAGTGCATTGATCATGTCAGTTAAGGTTCTAATTTTCTATTCTTCTATCCCATTTGATTATGGTGAATAAGGGACGGTAACTTCATGAACTATGCCAAATGATTTGCATTGTTCATCAAACAAGTTAGAGGTATATTCGCCTCCTCTATCTAACCTAAGTCGTTTAAGCACTTTTCCTATTTATGTCTCAGCCTCGTTCTTGAATATAAGAAATTTCTCTAAAGCTTCATCCTTGGTTTTCATTAGATATACATAGCAGTATCTACTGCCATCATCTATGAAGGTGATAGAGTATTTCTTATTGTCTCGGGTCAACACACCATTAAACTCATAGATATCCGTGTGCACTATATCCAAGATCTCACTGTCTCTAGAGACAGACTGAAAAGACTTCCTAGGTGTCTTAGCTTGCACACAAATTTCATATTTTTGAGTTTTATCAATAGTGTGTTTAGCGATCAACTCTAAATTCATCATTCTTTTAATTGAATTTAAGTTACATATCTCAATCTACCATGCCACAGATCACAAGATTCTAGATTATTAACTTGAGACACAGAATTAGAACATTCAAAATTCAAAATATTCATTCCATCAGTATTTACTGAATCACATCTAATTCTAAACAACAAATGAAAATCAACCAAATAGCCTTTTCCATAAAAATATCATGTCTTAGAATGACAACTTTATTATATTTAAAGTTTAATTCAAAATCTTTTCTAACAAAGATAGAGCCGGATAAAATATTCTTCTTGATGTCAGGAACATGCAGCCCCTTGTGCAATGACTATCCATGTCCAGAGGAGAACCTCAAGTTGACTTGTCCAGACCCTAGCACCCTAGTTGTAGAATCGTTCCCAATCTTCACAGTCCCACCACTGCAGGTTTGATAAGAAGAAAACAAAGTTCTGTCAGAATAAATATTTACATTGGCTCCCGTATCCACGAGCCACTCATTTGGATCATGAATATGGTATAGTTCAGGTTTTACAGAGACATACCCCTCGCTAGCCCCAAGTCCCATAGTTATCATATTTACTTGTGGACTCCCGTCTGCAGCCTTAGATTGAGCCTTTAAGGACGTACAATCCTTCTTCTAATGGCCAACCTGATTACAGTGCCAGCAATCTTTGCCTTTTTCTGGATCTTACCCTTTGATTTCATTTTATTATTGTTATTACCCTTTCCATTCTTATCCTTGCTCTTCGAGGTCATGAAATTGACCTTAGCTTGAATATCGACAGGAAGCACATGCTTTTGTTTCCTGTGTTTCTCCTCTATGGTAATTGCCACCATCAAGTCATCCATAGAAAATTTTCCCTTCCTATGTTTCAGGATCATACTGAAGTCTTTCCAAGACTTAGAGAATTTTTCTATGATGCACATGACATGAAACTTCTCTAGAAGTTTCATTTCAGCATCTTCTAAATCATAGAGTAAGAGTAAAAACTCGTGTGCCTGTTCAGAAACCGACTTCCCTTCAGCCATGGAAAACTTTAAAAATTTGGTCACGGAGTATTTCTCAATACCAAGGTCTTCAATATTATACTTCCGATCCAAATCTTCTCATAGCCCCTTCGTAGTATGCGTGGATGAACAATATACATCAAATAACGTGTTGGACAGAGCCAACAAGATGCAACCATGACATATATGATCGCGTTCCTTCTACGTAGATTGCGCCTTCTGACTATCGGGTGAGCGGTTTCCCTTTTCCACCATAAGGCAATCAGTTTCAAGTATCGAGATTAGTCCTATGGTGGTTAACCAGATCTTCATGTGTTGTTGCCAACGCTTGAAATTCTGACCAATAAATTTTTCAGGCATACCCGTCATATCAACCCTTGATTTAAACATGGATTCCGACATGATTTTAAAATCGGTTCCGGAAATCCTCTCAAAGATTGTTGTATCTAGGGTTATCATTGTGTATAATAAACAATAATTATATGAATCCAAATGAATTAACTTAGAAACAATAACGATTAACATAATGGTAATCATGCATTTCCCATTCATTTTCCGATTACACAATGCACACAAGAACCAAATAATAAATTGAAAGTATAAATCATGGCATGATTTAGAAAAGGCAAAGCAATAAACAAATTTCATCAACAAAAAGATAAAGAGATTAGATTATAAGTCACCGAAGCGTCCATGTAATGGACTATCCTTAGAGAGGATTTCGCCCCCACAATACTGATGCGAAGGCAACTGGCGATCCGCTCTCAGGATACGTGCACACCGACGAGATCGTCCTCGAAAGTACCTCCGAGAACTAGCAGTCGAGAAGAACATGTCGCATGTGGGAGAATAGAGAGCAAGGACAACGGCGTGAGAATTTTCTTGCGAGTGAAGAAAACGACGTAAGGGAAGGGATATATAAAGACGGTCATGTGCCCTAGTGCGACGTACCCTTCGGTTTCCGAAAACGCCCTCCAACGGACGCATCCTTTCGGATTCCAAAACTGCAGCTAAATCGAGCCGTTTGGATCAAGTTAGATTCCCAACATGATTGAATCGAAAGTAATCTGTTTGATTAATTTAATCGATCAGTCAAATGAAACCCACAACAAAAGTATCGAGATCCGAGATCCGAATTGACTCTCCCGAGCCGGAGCCGGTGCTGGAGACGGAGCGGAGCGCGCGCGTATGTGGCCCTCCATTCATTCTTTTTACTATTGCTACAAGAGCTTGGGGTGTGAACTCATATATAAGTCCACCGAAAGTTTAGAGATATTAGGTATGGTACTAAACTTCTACCCATGCTTTTCCATGTTTTAAATTTGGGAATTCCCTACTTTCTCTCCAAGCCATTTGATTTCCCAATTGAAATCAAATTAACTTCAATTGTAATTACATAGACTTTTCCATTAAAATCTAATTACAATTCTTAATACAACACTTTTCCACTTGCGTGATTTCAAACTCCAAACAGAAGGCATTTGATTTGGTTTATTCCTCATCTCTTCTTCTCCTCTTTTCGATAGGGGTGTTGCTTAAGCCGGAGGATGAGGATGTCAGCAGAGGTTGTCTGGGTCGGAGGGTCGGAGGAAGAAGGGGAGGAGGAGGTTGACAGGGGTTGTCTAGGCTGGAGGAAGGGGAGTGATCATTCATAAATAGTAGGAATTTAAAGGGTATAAAATGTATAATGTTCGAACTATCATATTTAACGAAAAAATAACATGGGTTTATAGCTGTAGGAGTTAACATTACTCAGGGTCTTGGGCATAATTCACGATAACACATGGTTATGAATGCAATTTTGAAATTAATCGGAGTTATGCGTATACATATCCCTTCAAAATAACATCCTATTTATTTAGTATGATTCATGAATAGTTTACAGTATCTTCATGTAGTCCACACTCTCATTGAAAAATATATTTGAAAATCTAAAAAATAAAAAAATAATTAGTATTTTGTCAATTGTTTTTCAGAAAGGAATCAAAATAAACATAACATGAGGTTTTGAAAAATGAATGTCTATGAACCAAGGATGTGAATGAATATAAAATGAGGAAGAAAAATTTAAATATTGTAAGTATGTGTTTTGTAACGACAAAATGTGTAAATAAAAAAGCTGAGCTTAAGAGATGTTACATGTATCTTTCAATGCTATCTTTGCCTCTTTCCGGGTGCATGTGTCTTTTGATATATCGATCCAATATAAAGAGAAATTAGGAAAACTGGCTATCAAGGCCTGATAACATTTACCTTTATAATATTGAATTTTATCTCTCTAAAATATGAAATTTACCTCTATAGTACTGTGTTTTTAGGAGATGTTGCTGGTGACATGCAAAGAACTGACGATGACGATGAAGATGGCAACGATATTCAAAGAACTGGACAAGAAGATGGCTGATCCATCATATCAAATGTTATAGGGGATTGAAAAATTAAGAAATCTAAGAAAGCCTCCTCGTTGACAAAGTTAATTTTGCCAATTAATGATGTTAACATGTAACGTTCTGGGCTTAGGTCTCCGGTTTGTTATTGAGGAAAACTGGCCCTGACAACTTGTTGAGTTCGGATCCAAATGGATCCGTTGATAACCACTCAAAATGCAGCCCAAGTTGTCAAGTAGTAATCTCCACCACTTATAACTCACTCTCACACTTTGTGAGTTTTAGGTGTGGGACTATATTATGGGGGTATGGGTGTTACATATAAATAGGTAGAGTTGAGGCCGCGACAAAAGAGGAACACAAATATACTATTCTAACAATAGCAACATGGATGGATGCTTGAAAGGTGGTATTCAAATGGCTAGGAAGACATGTCCCACCAAACACTTATGAGTGGCACCTCATATGAAGTTCTCCATGCAAAATATTTATTTATTTATTTATTTGAGGGAGGCACCTCATATGAAGTTCTCCCTGCAATATATATATATATATATAATATAATATATTTAAGGGAGGCACCTCATATGAAGTTCTCCCTGCAATACACACACACACACATATTTTGAAGGAGGCACCTCATATGAAGTTCTCCCAACGACATTATATATATATATATATATATATATATATATATATATAGAGAGAGAGAGAGAGAGAGAGAGAGAGGTGGAGGGAGGGAGGGAGGGAGAGCCTTTCCAATAAGATGTTACCTTTCTTTGATGTTAGAAAGTCACATATATTAGCCTTTGGATGAAGGATTCTATCATGAATTACACTATTCTATTCTTGCCTGAAACCACTTAATTCACTAGTCCACTCATGTCTGAGTGCCTAAGCGATCTTGTGAGAGTACTAGGGGAGAGAACTACCCATTTACTAGTGAGAGCGAGTGGAGCACTCGCATTATAAGGGGAGTTGAGGTTTGTCATTAGAGGGCTCCTATATCACGACTGCATGAAGCAACAGAAAATATATACTCGGTCAAAATATATATGCAGCAAATATATGTTCAGATCAAATAGCCTTCACTGGCTAGTCGGATCCACTGACATTAATAGGGGAATACAATAAGAATGTATGTCAGGGGGGAGTGAAATGCCTAGTCTAAAGATGGGAACAGAGATCAGCGAAAGAGAATAGACTCTTGGGAGGAAATAGAGAAATTCCTACACTTCTCTGATCATTATCATCAGATCTTGCTCGATTCAAAGGCTTCACACTCTCAGTCCATTAGGTGGAATGCTACACCCGACCTCAGATATTGACCAATTCCTATTATGGATGTGGAGACAGAGGTGGGAATCTTAGGTGTAATGGTGTGGATCTCATATAGATAATGAAAAGAGGAGTGATGCCCTATCCACTACACACTCCTAGTTGTTGAAGGTAAGAGAGGTGTATCTTAGGAGTACTGACCTCCATATCCCAAATGAAAGCCAAATGACTTTTAACTTACAGTTTAACATCAAACAAGCAAGAAACACATAGCTGGGGAACTATTCATTATGCTATCCTTAGATGGTTTTTCCAATATCTCTCATAAGAGAGTCATGATGAAGAAGAACTAATAAATGAGAAGTAGGTAAATTGTCCTGTCTTTTTTTAGGGATATGTGGGAACATGGAAATGAAACTATTGACATATCGTCCCCATTTTATTAGTTTATTACAAAGTTTGTTCATAAACCTTTTGAGTCATCTCTTTCTAATCCTAAGGCCCTCTTCCGTCATCATCTAAGGCACATGCTCCAACCTTTCAAGGAGAGGAGGCTGAGCTTTGGTTAGATTCTCTCTTATAGTCGCACACACATACAATAAAAATCAATCATAGCTCAATCCCGGGGTGGATCATGCATTCGCTGATCAACATTTCTTTCCGGACAATAATGAAAGATGCTTTTTCTTTTGATGTTTGCATTCCGCCTCACTTTCTTTTCTCTCATCGCCCTTCTGCTACAGCATTCTTATGTCATCGACAAGCCATGAATACCCACGTTTAATTTGCATGAATTAAGGGTGTGAAATAATGATGTGTGTCGTTTCGTTGTAGGTGGGTAAGCGGAATCAATCAAAAAATAATCACTTAGATATTTAATTCAATTAATACGAGTGATTTTATGTTTATTTTACTTGGGCAAGTCCCAAGGTCGAACTCGAGGAGGAAAATGAACATCCTAGATTAATGTCTATCAAAATTTGTATGCAATTTTTGAGGTGGATATTTTTGATATTTTTAATGCAATTTCAAAATACAAATGAAATGATGCCAATTTTAGGGATTAAAATACAATTTTCAGTTAAACAATATCCAGAAATTATGAAACTTGGTCGAGATGTGAATAATTATGAAATAAATACACTGTATTTTTTTGGAATTTTTGGATGAAAAACAAATATTTTATGAATTAAAAAATGAAGATAATGATATTTTCAATAATTAATTATAATAAATATCAAATATACTTATTTTTAGGAAATAAAATTATCTAAGATATATCACTAGGTGCTCTATCTCAAAAAAATCCTAAATCCTAAAATGTTGAATTTAATATCTATGAAAACTTAATTATTGAAATACACAAAATGATTTTTATGGAGAAAAATATGCATGCAATTGCAATTCTTTTTGGGCATACTATAAAACACAATTAATTCTACGATCAATGAAATTTTTGTAATTTTTAGAGTTATGGTTAATTAATTATGAACTTCTAAGATAAGAATGGGTAAAATATGTAATTTTACATAAGAATATTGATTATTAATTACCCACATATAGTAAAAATATGACAAGCACGCCACAATGTAGAGAATTAATTGTAGAACAAAATACTATTTTTGAAATAATAAGATGATGCAATGAATAGGCTCAAAATAAAACGAGAAGTCAGGGTTCTATCTGTAATATTTATAATAATTAAATAAAACAACAAGAAAGCAGTGCGAGTCTAATTGAGACTAATTGAGATTACCATGCCCTCTAGGGGCTATAATGCAAAATCTCCAGAGGGGCACGTGCACGGCACATACCGTTTGGGTGGCGGGGGTGGTTTTGCAATATGGTAGTCCTTTGGGGGACTTCTCGCAAAATTTCAAGCAGTCACGTGCAAAGCACGTACCCTTGGGTGGCCTAGGGAGATCTTTTGTAATTGTCGAACTTTCAGGGGCACGCTTGCAAACTTCCCGCGAGGGGGGTGTGGGTCATGTGAGCATTGGCGACGCTGAGGATTGTCAGATATGCTTGTGGCTTCAGAGGTGGGAGGTGGCCGATACACTTCCTCAAGTTGGTGGTGGAAGTAATGCTCGTGAAGCAGTGGGGGAGGTTGTCGAGGAAGGTGACTCCTGGCTCCGGCCAGGAGGTGGCGATGACGGTGAGGGGCAGGGTTGATGTAGGTGGAGCTTGGTGATGTGGAAGTCCTAGGAGCAACAAGTGGCTGGAGGAAGTTGCATTGACAATGCTACGACTGGAGCTAATCGGGAGGTGGTAGATGAGAAAGATGGAGACCTGTAAGGGGAAGTGGGAACACATGTGGTTGATGAAGCTCAGTAGGGGCTTGACGGTGTTGGTAGATGGACGGAGCAAATCAATAAGCGCGAGGCTCAAGCTCCAGTGGTCGAGGTGGCTGAATCTCTCATCGATGAATGAAGTAGAGGAGGCGACTCTATAACCGTCATCTCCTCCTCAATAATTGGGGCTATCGGCAGATGTCGAAGAATGGAGGGGATGGCGATGTTAAATAGTAGGGGAAGGCAGTGGTGGTTGTTGACCTGATTGGGAAGGGTAGGAAGACAAGACCATGGAGGAGAGAAATGGGATGTGGTTAGGAAGCAATTTGAGAAGGAAGTGGCGAAATTGGAGGGAGAGCGGCGGTGATAATTGGTAGTGGATTCGATTGGTGGTGGTTGCAGCAAGATTCGCGGAGGTGGTCGATGAGTGCATCCCCAAAAGGAAAGGGGTGGAGACATAATGAAGGGGAAGGAGATGACATACAATGGTCGTACGATCGGCTGGGATGGGACAACCAGATGGCTGCCAAATGGCATATTTTTATTTTTTTAATTAACTAAAATTTAAATTTTTATAAAGTAAAAGAAAAATAAAGACTAAAAGTGAGTGACACGTGGTGGCTTCAGGAGCTGTTATGTGTCAGCTCCAGAAAAAATCAAAAATAAAAGGAAAAGAAAAATAAAAGAAATAACAAACGACCTCGGATTGAAAAATTTTTCTTCACGAAAATTGCTCCTATCATCAAGATATACAACTTTTATGAAAAGACCAAAACCAAAATCGATCATTTGTACAGAGTGACTTTTTTAGGTGCTCTATGTACATAGATTACCTTGACTTTTGGATTTTGTATTTTTTATAATTTTTAAATAAGATAAAAATAAGGGGAACATATGATAAAATCAAATATAAATATTTACATATTATCTATTTTTTTATAAATTAAGAAAATGAAGAAATAAAATAAAAGATGAAAACACAACTTTTGTACGGACTATTAGTGAACACTCGGACTTTGTCAATTTCTTTGATTTCAGTTTTAGTTTGGATTTGAATTTTTATGTATTTTAATAAAACTTTTATCAAAGAAAATAAATGAAAAATAAATGAAATAAAATAAGTCAATTATGTACATGAAATAATAGGTCAAAATTGAGTAAAATACACAATGTACAAAAGAGGCCCAAAACCCAACTTTCACATTAAGCTCCGATTTACTTGAACTTGGTATTGTTTTGAAGATATTTGAATATACACTAGTTTAAAAGTGAGTAGGATCAAATCACACACTGTATGAGGATGATACTGGCATTTTTGGAAATCCTAGAATTAGGTTTCGATTTGTGGGCCACTTATTTATGTTAGTGATTTTTTTTATAATTTTATTTTATTGTTGTTAGTAATATGTACAAAATGGAGGTAGTTTCAGATGATTTAGAGTTATCATGAATTAATTAAAAATCATGGAATTTAGCTTATTTTACAAGTCAATTGGACTGAGATTTTTGTCTTCTATTTTTTCAATTATGCATGAGAAAATACCATTATTATTTACATATACACGAATGCTAATTATGCAATATAGATGAAGAAATGTGGATGAATTTTGAAGATATGAGCTTAATTAATCACTTTTAGAGTGATGAATATGAGATTCATCATCCCCCTATACTTAAACCATGCTCGTCCCTGAGTGTCTAAAGAAATGCAATGGGAAGAAATGAGATTGGGTTCCATACCAAGACCATGAGCAGAAGGTGAAAATGGAGCTAGACCTGACCTTTGGATTATTATTTTCACGGAACTCTTGTGAGACTTAGGGTTTTAAAATCAACAACCTCCAAGTTCTACACATCATTATCAAAGGTCTGGCTTAGAAGTCATCTTAGATCAATCCTCCTCCCAAAGCATACCCCACGAACATTGAAAATTGACATGTGTGTGAAAGGTTTTAGCTCTTCCCATCCAGAATACCGGACTACAATGCAAACCTCTCCTCCAATAACTCATCCTCGAGGAGTCAGGTATTTCCTTCTAAGTTCAATCTTGATGTGTTCAAAATCGAAAAGGGGGAGAAATTTTTAGAAGAAGGGGAAAAGAATTGGAGGGTGACCATGTAGTCATCTCTCCTTATGAAGCCGGCCAGTTTAGAAAAGTCTCCACCAAGATCTGCAGGTTTCCTTGAAGTTTGAAACTTCTTGGTCAAATATTTATTTGGTAGTTGGCTTATTTTTTGTTTAGATTTTTGGTAGCTCTACGTGGATCTTGTTGTGCCCCTAAGATTATAGAGTTTTTTCTGTACATGTTTTGGAGTCTTAGAAAAAAAATGTGCCCAACCGTCCATCCCTTTTCCGAAGCTTTATTTCAATCCATACTCCGATCTTTAGATGTCCACGCTACCAAAAAAGATACTCGCACAGTCTTCCAACACCCCATATGAGTTGAGCTAAGTGCATAGAGAGAGTACAAATTAATTCACTAATCAAGAGTCGTACCCAAAATGAAGTGACTAGGTTGGACATTAAGAGTCAAACTCTACACATTGTCATGTAGAACTCTAAGAATTAAGTCAAAGACCTGAAGCTTCTAATATCCTCTTTCTCTGTGAAGTTCCTTTGAAAATTAAATGGATTAAGGTCAAGTCTAGATCACTCTCGATTTCTTCCCATAACTCAGTTCAGAACCCAAGGGCTTTTCACAGATGCATGAAATGTTGGATGAAGTGCAGATGTATGAAATGCAAACATATTTTTAAAAATTTTGTGCCTTTTTTAGTTTTTTAATGCAAGATCTTTTTGTTTTTTATGCAAAAATGAATAAGAAGCCAATTTTCAAAACTTTTGTTGTACACACAATTGGACGCAGACCATGTTAGTTGTAAAACTCTCTTTATTTGTTTGTTTGTTTTTTAGATTTTAAAAGTTAGTAACCCATCATGTAAATACATATAGACTTACATGAAAGTACAAGCTATGGGTAAAATATATACATAGTATATATGCATCTCCAATACTTAGCAAGTGTTATGTCCTCAGAGCACAAGAAGCTTAAAGAAGAAATAGCTCAGGCTAAGCGTTAGAGAGTGAAAAAGAAAACGAAAAACAGAGACTAGCCCGCCCCCTATACTTAGGTTGTGAACAGTCTATGTATAGAAGAAGAGATAAAATGAGGCAAATGATGGGATAAGTGGATCGAAAGAGTATATATAGTGGGCATGGGGTCCCCCTATACTTAGGCTCTGGTCAGCCTAAGTATAGAAGAAGGGTGGAAATGAGGAGATCGAGAGATGGATTGGATGAGGGGAGTGGGTTGCCGATGATTAAGGAAGTTTTCATCAGATATTTTTCTGAGCATGTGGTGGGAGATCGTAATGATAGGAAAAAGATGAAGCCGATGATTCCCAACTATCATCGGAGTTATTTTCAGAATAATCATGCTTGAGAGTATATGAAGCATATGAGTCAGATGATTCCCAGCCATCGTCGGAGTTATCCTTAGAAGAATAATACTTAAAGGTGGAGGCACTCCAGACATTTTTGTTCTTAAGCTGCTTAATCAAAATATGCTTAGTCTTGGGGTCAAGCGATTCATCCTCGAATGATGAGTACTTTGAAGCACTAGTCTCAGCCTGCTCATAAGAAATAACTCTGGTATACTTAATGAGATCAGGAAAATCGGCTCTGGATGAATAATAATGAGGAGAAGGAACAATCCAATGGGGTTGATATTTGGTTATTTTCTCAGACAGGGCTTTAGAGTTGTTGAACTGAGTTCACTCATGTAGATGACCTTATCCAAACCTTATGAGGAATCATCAAACGATTCCTTTTTCGATGTATCGAAGGCAACTTTCTTAGTCGATGTACGAAATACTTGATTCGATGAAGGAGAAACCGGAATGGGCATTTTGGTTCGTATTGTCTGTGAAGGTGCATGTCCTTGGAGTGAGGTGCTGCCAATCGGGTCTTCAAATGAATAACCATTAAAATATTCCTACCTAATCAGTGCACGTCCCGCATATTTGATCTCAGTTGGCATGTCATTAGCGAGTTCCTGTTTCAGATTGAGTTGATCAAAGTGATTAGAGAAGGTCTTGTCCGACTCATGATAAGCCCATGCTCATGTTTCCTTATAACCATATAAAAAGTCTTGTATCCGGTGATCTTCCGTGGTATTTGTCATGATAGTGGATGAGATGAAATAAGCAAGGAATGGGAGGATGAGATGAGTCTCTGAACCAATAGTTTGCTCAACAACCATTATCGTAGCTGTGGCAGTGGGGTAAGGCTCGCCTACCGCTTGACGGTTACAACCGTTTCGGCTTTGTGGGTTACCTTATAACGTGATTCCTTAAAGGCTGGTTGACCTCGAAGTGCTCCCAATGCTGCGAAATTGATTTTCCGAGTCTCACACTCAATAGTTACCTTAGCCAAGGCTAAGAACAGCTTTCTGAGAATTATTAGATACTGGGTGAATTCTACTTGATGCTCAATATCATTGATCATGAAATCCACCTTGAGCGGAACACTTTGGAATTCATAATGACTGAAATTTTTCCTTTCAGTTGTTTTGCAGATCAATCAGCCAGTTGAATGATCTCTTTTATCTTCCTGATATGTTAGACTTTGAGTTTGTCAAATATAAAGGTCGGGAGGATACTGATTGGTGAGTCCTCATCGATTCGGGCATGAGTGAATGTTATGTCTTTGATTACACAGTTAAATCGAGGCAACCTATTCACTTTGCGACTCTTGGTCGTGGCCATTGATAATATATGTCTTTCGATCTTTGTTCTCTTTTTGCTCAACTTTTTTGGCATTAATTTATTTTTTATAAATCTTTCCAGGTCAAGGAAGTGTTCAATGGCCTGATTTAAGGGAAGTTCAAAAATCAATCTTTTATCTAGTGCTTCCCTCAGAGTAGGATCTGAAAAACTAGAAGACGAGAGCTGCTAAATAATGGTCTGAAAAATCAGACTCACTGTCGATGAGGCGACTACTCAAGCCTTCACGTTGATCAATAATTAATCCACACAATAAATTAAGCAACCAAGAGCAAGGATCAAAATTTATTATACCCTACTAAGAATGTATATTTGCAAGCAAGTAGGGGTCGAACACAGGAAAGAAGGGTGTAGAGCTAGCTAACCGAAGTAGCACACAAGGTCCAGTAACCACTTAGCCAAATTAGGAAATTTTCGTGGGTTTTTTATTTTTAAATAATTTTTTATTTTTAATTTTATTTTTGTATTTTGATTTTTAATTTACCGATTTTATATTTTCTTTTTGTATTTTATATTTTTTATATTTTCTTTTTCAATAATAGAGTATATATAGAAAGTAAGAAAGAGATGGATAATGGATTTATAAAAATAGATCAAAATAGGGAAAATTCAGAAAATAAAATATTTTTAGTCTTTTTATATTTTTCTAATGTTTTTGTGATTTTTCTAGATTTTTCCTAATTTTTTTTTGTATTTTTAAAGGTGAAAATACTAGAGAACAATGAACTAATTAAAAGGCTGAAACTAAAATGGAGAAATAAAATATCAAACAGTAACAAAAATTCTCCAAATTAATTTTAAATTAAAGATAATAAAGAAAAGAAAATTCTGAAATAAAGTTTGTATTTTTGGAACTTTTAATATTTTTATGAAGATTTTTGGTGTTTTATAATTTTAGGAGTTTCCTTTTTTATTTTTTAATAATTTTTGGACTGAAGTTAAAATACACCAAATTAAGCGAAATATATTTTTTTGGGAATTTTTTGAGGTATTTCTATAATTTTTATGGGTTTTCTAATGCAAACAGTAGTAAAAATGCATGTTTTTGAATTTTTATAAATATGAAAATGCGATAATTATGCAAAATAAAAATACAGCAAGGAAGAGCAATCAAGTGGGAGCTTAACTTGATTTTTTTTGGTGATTTTTAGGAATTTATAGAATCATGAAATAAAGAGAGACAACAAAAGGGAAACTACACTACGAGCAAGGGCATATATGTAAATAACCAGAATTCCAAGGGCCACAGTGAAAGTTTCCACAAAATATATAACGTGATATGAAAATTTCTAGACCAAAAATAAATAGCAAAAGCTGCGAGGGCTTCTCAGCAAAAACGCCAAACTCACGTGTATGAACACGTGACCTGGCAAGGGTATCGTAGCAATATTACAATGATCTAGGGGCTTTCACGCAAAATATCCCAACATATTATACTGCAAGAAAATGTTTCAGGATGAAATGAAATAGGCAAAACCACGAGGGCCCCTTTGCAAACTGCCCGTCCCCTCACGCGCACAGGCACGTGAGGTGATGTGGTAAGGGACCAAATCGCAATAAGGAAAAGTTTGGGGGCCTATGCCTAAATATTACAAAAGTTTCTGACTTCAGAAGAAAGCTCTAGAACTATAAACTAAATACAAAAAGGACTTGGTTTAAAATGCAAAATACCCAAGCTTGAGCTCCAGTGAACGACAGTGATGATTTCACTTGACACGTGTCGACATCGGGTCGTGTGATGACGCTTCGCGTGTACGGCCCAGATTAGAACGTGGAGATAGAGATCAACGGCTGGGAATGAACACGATCGGACGGTGGATGAGGCGTCACCAATAACAGAAGCACGATCGACGACTGTGAAGGTAGGACGAGGAACTGGGAAGAACCTCGCCGGGGGAGAAGTTCTCCGGGCACACTCGTCCTTCTCCGGTGCACTTAGTAGCTCCAAAATGCCTCAGAGTACTCCTGAGATCCTCCTCTTGCTGCTGGAAGCGACAGAACTGGACAACACCCGACGGAGGTGGCAGATGATGGCGGGGAAGCGGAAGTGGTCCAGGTATCTCCGGTGAGGGTCCAGCACTACTCCAGTCGCGCGTGATGTTACTAAGACCTGCAGGAAAAGTGTAAAGAAGTCGGGGGAAAAATACCCTGACTTCGTGGAGGGTATGACACTGATGTATGCTGTCGCGAGGTGATGGCCGGAGATGCGCTCCGGCAAGGTGCTCGTGGAGAGCGGTTCGAGAACGAGGGGCGAAGCGAATGATGGTGGAAGACTCTTACGGGTGCGGTGAATAAAGTGCTAAAGAAATAGAGAGAAGAAGGTGAAGGGAAGGAACCTCACCAAGGTAGCACTGGAGGCGAGCTCTGGCATGAACTCCGGCGAAGTGGATACAACTCAATTCAACACCAAACGTCACACGCCATGGTACCCTGAGTAGCTGCTGTAACCAAGAACTCGAAGAATACCCTAAGGATCAGTGAATGATGGAGGAAGAGTGATCAAAAGAGAGAGGAAGGAGGGGGGTGGTTTTTGAAGGTTTGACCGCAGAGTGGAGAGGCCCCAAAGATCGAGGTGGTGCCATCGATTCAGCGACCCACTCCCCGAGCAAATCATAGGGCGTGAATCATGGGTAGTCGAGCAACAAAAGTGAAGAAGGAATTTTTATCAAAAGATGAAAGATTTGGTCACGATAAATCCGCGAATCGGGGCAAAAACCAAGACTTCTGATAAGGCACAGAAGAGGACCGACAGTTGACCTCGGGTTAACTGTCAGAGCCACCTGGTTGGTCCACGTGGACCAACCAAGAAAAATCCTGCAAAAAATGATTTATTAATTTGTTAAGAAATAATAAATGAATTTATTAATTTTTGGCTATTAAATGAAAAATGTTTGTTATTTTATAAAGTATTTTATGGTGATTTTTAATTATTTTTATGATGTTTATAATTAGAAGTCGCCTTTTTAGACCTATATAGGTATATTGATCTATATATTTGAATATTTTATTTTTATTTTGTATGTTTAATTTATTTATTTTTATTTATTATTTTATAAATTTATAAAACAATTTTTATACAGTTAAGTATATTTTTATTTTATTTTTCTGAAGTATTTAATACACTTAATAAAATATAAGTAAGAATTATATAGGTATATGTATAGGTATTATACCTAGGTATTATATACAAGTATTTTATTTTTGTATTTAATTTAGGTTTTTATTCTGATTTTAGTGTAAAAATATATTGTAAGTAGTATTTATAAAATTATAAAATTATAAAAATAATGAATAAATAATAAAATGAATATTTTAATATGTACAAGTATACAATAGGGGTCCAAAACTCAACTTTCCAACCGTAGCTCCAAAAAATACGAAACCACCTTCATTAAATAGCTTATTTGAAATTATATACAATTAAAGGTAAGTTTGATACATTTAGAGTTTTTATTAGGGAGGTACATGTCTGGAAAGTTGGGATTCTGGAATCGTATTCAGATCATAATTTTTTATCTGCACATTATTTTTGAGTGAAAATAATTTTGTATTTTTCTATATTTAATTAGTTACACTTTCATGTTCAAAGTTTCTTTATTTGAGGTGTAAAAAGTGAAACCAAAAATAGGTCCCAAAATGAATAAAGAATAAATTAAATAAAAGGTATTTTTATTGTATTTTGGCCCTTATCTCCCCCTACTTTATTCATTGTGGACCTAGTCATCGAGATGCCTGGGTCTCAAGGTTTCGGGTCATAAAATATTTACAAATTTTATTCTTTTTCTTTTCTTTATTCTATAATTTTGGCTTTAAAAACCGCATTTTATACACTATTTACACAATGATGCATGGATGATAAAATGCATGAATTAAGCCTTTTTACATGCATTTACTAAGGTTTTTAAGGCCAAAATGATAGAATAAAGATGATGAAACGTAGATTCATCATCCCCCTATACTTGCCTTTGCTAGTCCCTAGCAAACACTTATGCAATAAGTGCAGAAAAAGAAAAACAAAGAAAAGAAAAGGAGGAAAATTGGATTAAGTTTAATTATCAATCTTCTCTTCATAAAATCAAAGTTTGGAGCTCAAATTGGACCTTTGACTTTTAGTGCGGGCGGAACCTTAATGAGAACCGGATTTGAAATCCAACAGCCTTCGAGAATCCCAAAACTCTGCTCAAGTCTCCTCAATAGCCAGGTCAGAAATACTTCAACTCATACGCAAACCCTTATGACTATGAATCTGACTCGTACAGTGTAAGTGATAGTGTCTCTCCCAAACTGAAATGACAAAGAGACTGACTTCTCCAATACGACAACCCAATGATTCCCCAATCCAACAACTCATTCCTCAAGGAGCAGGGTATTCCCTTCTAAGTTCAAGTGACAACCAGCCCAAGAGGAGGGGGTGAAGAGGAGAATGGATGGTAGCTAGTGTAGCTACCTATCCTAGGATGCAATACCAGTGCAGTCAAGTCATCCAGTTGCAGGTTCACATGATTTTACTTTGAAGCTCAAGCTTGCTTATTTGACTTTACACATATGTATACTCCGGCAGGCATTTTTATTTTTGTACAGGCTTGTCCACTTTTTGGAGTTTTTGCTTTTGCATTTTTTTTTTGAAATACTATATACAACAGCATTTACATAGAGAGTTTTTCCTCTTGAGCCAGTAGACTATCCCTCTTTTGAAGCTTTATCGCAACCCACGATCTCCTATCCTCGAAACTCATCATCACTGGACGGGTTGGGTGCACTTCCCTCCCTAGAGAAGGACAAGTGTTTCCACCTGTGTGTGTCTCATACCGGCAAATCCAACCTCCTCATCACTCCAACTGAGTTGAGCCAAGTGAAAGGTGCATGCGTCCAAGTTAGGTCATTATCAACAAGAGTCGTGTGTGTGCTCCGAAATACTCTACTTAGGCAGTCAAGAATCCATTGAACCAAGTCCCGTGATCCTCAAAGAATTAAGTCAACTAGACCTGAAGTACATCAATCCCAGCTCCTATAAGGTTCCTGTTAATTAGGTAGATTTTAAGGTCCAACCAAGCTCCAATCTTCGGATTTTACTTAGACTCATTCAACTATCAAACTCAATCCGAAAAATGCGAATGCTATGCAAATGCTATGCAGAAAATATTTTTGTGATGCAATTTTCAAAGATTTTGAACTTTTTATGGCTTTTCGAAAAGATGATGCATATGCATTTTTTTAGATTTTTTCAAAAAGGTTTTTCAAATGTTTTTGGATTTTAGTTTTGCAAATTTTTTTTGGGATTTTTGAAAAGAAAAGATTTTGGCTAAAAATTAGGTACAAATATTTACACAGGGATGCTTCTTATATATACAAGAAGTGGATTTTAAGAATTTACAAGGTAAGTGGTCAATTTTATAAATATATATAGTGAATTTTGGTGAGATGTATGTATTCCTCAAACTTAGTTGACACGGGTTTTTCAAATAATTTTTGAAAACTATAGTCCAAAATAATTTTTACAAATAGTTTTTACAAACATGTACATACATTTGAAAATCATTTTGCAAATGTTTTCCAAACAGTATGTATAGATTTTTCAGAAAATTTTTGCAACCATTTTTCAAACCATTTGCAAATCGTTTTTCAAACATTTTATTTCACACAAAGAAAAAAATTTTTACAATCAAAATGTTTTTACAAAGGTTGAAAACATGTAACAAAATGTTTTCAAAATAGTTTTCAAAAGATTTTTCATAAAGATTTTTAAACTGTTTTTCAAACATTTTGCAAAAAACATTTTTACCTGATTTATTAATCAATAAGTACAAAAAGTATTTGAGGAATGACCACACCTTTTTATTAAGGTTTTTAATGAATGTTATAAGTATAATTAGCCATAGTTATTACTTAAAAATACGAAAGTATGAGTTATGGCTAAAGTATATACGCAATATACACGACCCCCCTATACTTAGCTTGAGCTATGTCCTCATAGATCAGAGAGGAAAGAGAAGACATAACTCATACTGAGTATAGAAAAAGTCTAAAGAATCAACGAATAAGAGAAGAATGAATAAACAAATGAGAAGTCGTCCGTCCCCCTATACTTAGGATCAAATAATCCTAAGTATAGTAGACTGTACACAAAGCAGGGAGGGTCAAGGGTGGGAATGAACAGATCGTACTCAGACTGTCTCACCTTATACTTAGGGTAAGATATCCCTAAGTATAGACAAGAAGATGAGACAGTGGAGAGGATCAAAGAATAGAATCAACTCGGGGTACGCACCCCCTATACTTAGGACAAAGTACGTCCTAAGTGTAGAAGTCTGACAAAAAGGGGCAGCACCTTTTCGGTAGATGAGGAAGATAGAAGAGGAAAAGAAGAAAAGAAGAAAAGAGATGAAATTGGATATGAACAACTTGGGATGCTCATCCCCCCTATACTTAGGATAAAGTACATCCTAAGTGTAGCAGTGATGAAAGGGATGACATCATGTCGGTAGAATAAGATAGAAGAGATGAAAAAGAAAAAGAAAAATCACTCAAAAATATTTTGCTCAGCTTTGTCATCCTCTGACTTTTCGAAAATATTCGGCTCATCTCCGTAGATTATTTGAATAGAGTCACGACACATATGAATGTATCATGTTCAAGGTAAGGCTTCAGAAGTTGTCCATTGACTACAAATGGTTGTGCGTCAGCTGACAAATTAGATATCTATACACTTTCGTTGTCACGCACATTCTTAACCATAAACGGCCCAGTCCATTTGCTCTTCAATTTGCCTGGAAAGATCTTTAATTTCGCATCAAACAACCACACCTTCTGACCTGGTTCGAAAGACTTGCGGCAGATATGCTTGTCGTGCCACGTTTTGACCTTCTCCTTGTACAGCAAGCTGTTGTCATATGCATAATCTCTGAATTCCAATAATCTGTTAAGATCCAATTTTCTATTCTTGGTGCTTGCTCAGAATCCAAATTACACATGTTGATGGCCCATAAAGATTTGTGAATTAATTCAATGGGCAAATGACATGGCTTGCCATACACAAGGCGGTAGGGAGACATTCCCAAAGGTGACTTGTACGCTCTTCTGTAAGCCCAAAGAACCGAATCAAGCAGCTAAGACCAGTTCTTGCGATCCGGACGCACAAGCTTTTGTTGAATTGTCTTAATCTCCATGTTTGAACATTCAGCTAAGCCATTAGATCGCGGGTGGTATGGTAAAGCAACACGATGTTCAATGCAAAATTCGTGGGTCAGCTTCTTCACCTCTCTGTTTATAAAATGACTACCCCCATCTGATATGAGAATCTTGGGAATCTCGAACCGTGCTATGATGTGATCTCTCAAGAAACGACAAACAATCCTACTGTCGGTGGTTTCGGCGGGAATAGCCTTCACCCAATGACTTACATAGTCGACAGCAAGCAGAATATATTCGTAGCCCTGACTGTTAGGAAATGGTCCCATAAAGTCAATGCCCCATATATCGAAGACGTCTGATATCTGAATGAGTTTCAGAGGCATCGTATCTCTCATTCCTATGGTTCCGCCCATCTTCTGCCAGTCAGTAAAGCATTTGACATAATCATCTGCATCTTTGAATAGTGAAGGCCACCAAAGGCCACTTTGAAGAACTTTTGTTGCCGTTCATTTCCCTGAATGATGTCCCCAGAATCTTGGTCATGACATAAGGCGAGGACACTTAGAACTTCCTCCTGAGGAATGCACCTTCTCCAAATACAATCTGCTCCCTCTCGAAATAAGTACGGATCCTCCCACTTGTAGAAATTGATTTTAGACAAGAATATGTCTATTTTCAACTTCGGCCAATCCTGTGGGATCTTCTTGTTCACAAGATAATTCACGATGTCTGCATACCATGGAAGCGAGGTGACTGAGAGGATTGCTTCATCTAGAAAGGTCTCTGTGATAGGCTGCAGGCTCAGCTCAGGAGATTCCAGCTCAGGAAGCCTTGATAGATGATCGGCCAACACATTCTTTACCCCAGGTTTATCTCTAATTTCCAAGTCGAATTCCTGGAGGAGAAGGATCCACCGAATAAGACGTGGTTTGGCGTCCTTCTTCTGTTGTAAGTACCGAATGGCCGAATGATCAGTGTAAATAATTACTTTGTATCCAAGGAGGTAGGATCGGAACTTCTCCAAGGCAAAGACTACCGCTAGCAACTCCTTTTTAGTGACAGCGTAGTTACGCTGAGCTTCATCGAGCATTCTGCTAGCGTAGTGAATAGCAAATGGTATATTATCTTTCCTCTGTCCAAGCACAACACCAATGACATAATCTGACGCATTGGTCATTATCTCAAAAGGCTGAGTCCAAATTGGTGGCTTCAAGACAGGAGCCTGTGTGATGAGTTCATTTAGCTGATGAAAGGCAGGGAGCACACGGTCGTACACAATGAATTCATTCTCCTTGCTAAGTAACTCAGTCAACGGCCTGGCCAGTTTGCTGAAATCTTTGATGAATCGTCGGTAAAAAACGACATGGGCGAAAAATGACCTGACTTGTTTGATTGTTGTAAGTGGCTCAAGTGTGGAAATTACCTCCACCTTGGGTGGGTCAACCTCCATGCCACGTTTAGAAACAACGTGACCCAGCACGATTCCTTCGGTCACCATGAAGTTGCTCTTTTCCCACGAGAGCACAAGATTTACTTCACAGCACCTCCGCAAAACTCGGTCTAAATATTACAGACATTGATCGAATGAGTCCCCGTAGAACGAAAAATCATCCATAAAGACCTCGAGAAAGTTGCCCACCATGTCGACAAAAACTGCGAGCATACACGTCTGAAATGTGGATGTGGCATTGCACAGCCCGAACGGCATCCGTCTGAAGGCATATGTACCAACAGGACAGGTGAATGTAGTCTTCTCTTGATCTTCAGGTGCAATTGCAACTTGATTGTATCCAGAGTATCCATCCAAGAAGCAGAAGTATTCCTTCGTGGCCAATCTCTCCAAGATTTGATCGATGAAGGGTAAAGGAAAGTGATCCATCTTGATGGCGAGGTTAAGTCTTCTGTAGTCCATGCATACTCGCCAAGAGGTGGGTACTCTGGTCGCGATATCCTCTCCTTTGTCGTTCTTCACAATAGTGATCCATGATTTCTTAGGTACCACATGCAGAGGGCTCACCCATTTGCTGTCGGAGGTGGGATAAATGAATCCCGCATCACACCATTTCTGAATCTCCAATAACAACCTCTCGCAGATTAGGATTTAATCTTCTCTGAAGTTCTCGAAAGGGCTTGCAATATTCTTCCAGAAAAATGCGATGCGATCATAGTGATGGATTAATCCCATGGAGATCCGCAGTTCGCTAGCCTATCGCCTTACGATTGCGTTCAAGAACCTCCATCAGACGAGATTCTTGGTCTTCGGTCAGATGTGCATTAATAATGACCGGGTACATGTTTGGTTCTCCCGCAAGAAAGGCATACTTCATGTTGGAGGGAAAGGGTTTTAATTCTGGTGGGATCGGAGCTGCTTCAGAAGTGACCTCGTCTATTAATGCAGGTGGTGATTCTCTTATCTGCTCAGTGTCCACCATACTATGTTTTGCCTCTTCACAAAAATCTTGACAGAATGTTTCGATTATATCCTCTTCGTTGTAGAATTCTTCAATAATTTGCTCTTGCACTTGAAGGCACATCATCGCCGTATGTATTTCCTCCAGCAGGTCATCACATATCTCATAATGATTGATAAGGGGAAATTCGACTGCAGGGTCCATTCCTTCCATGGGCGAGAGGAATTCATGGATTACTTCATCATCCATAAAAATATTTGTATCTTGTATTTCATCTAAAAGTCGCAGTCTTTGGAAGATTCGATCACCTCTACGCATGCTTCCGATGCTCTCTCTGTCGGTTTGGCCTCGAACAGGGTCGTTATTTGAATTGCGTCACCGCCAGCTCCGAAAGTGATTTCTCCAGTCCCATAATTGACCACTGCGTTCGATGTCCGTAGGAATGGTCGTCTGAGTATAATTGGGGTGAGGAGTAAGGGCGTAGAGACGTCCATATCTAATACCACAAAATCGGTGGGGAACTGCCTCCCTTGAATCGTTACTATCACGTCCTCCAATACGCCCCTCGACCGCTTCACCGATTTGTCTGCAAACTGCAGAATCATCTTGGTGGGCTTGAGCGGTCCTACCATGAATTCAGTGATCAAGGAAGCTGGCATCAGATTAACAGACGATCCACTGTCCAACAGAGTGCGTTCGAATTTTTGATCGAACATCTGGCAGCATACAAGAGGTGCCCCATTATCTGTCTTCTTGTCCAGGAGATTATTGATAGCATTTACTATGGCCATTGTGAAGATGTGCTTTTCAGGCTTGCCTCCTTTGTTTCTGGAGTTATGGGGATGAGGCATGCGCTTGTTCGTACATGCATCCTTTAGTCCTTTCTTCATAGCTGGCATGTACTCAAGAGCTTTCACTAGTGGCATATTCAAGACCAAGTTCTGAATAATCTCTACAATAGCAGGATCAGACAAAGCATTTTTCAATTTTCATTTTTTGTGTCTTTTCATTGCTTCTGGAAAATGGATATTTACAGAATCTTCTCCAACATCATTCAAAATAGTGTCCATATTGTTGTGTACAGGTAGATGGCAAAAAGGAATGGATTCATCTACAATTTGTGGACCAAAAATGACGGGCTCGGCTTCAGGTGCTGGCGTTGGACTCGCTGCAGGTGCAATGCTCCTCCCGTCAGGAACTGGCTCTGAGGAAGGTGCAGACGTCTCCAATGCTGGCCTATCTCCACCAAGGTTGCTGCTATCTTTTTGTGTTTTGCTATGTTCTTCATTTTTTTGTAATTTTTTTGATGATGGTGCTGCTCCAAAAATGCTTCTTAGCCTTGGCGTCGGCCTAGCTGACGATTCCCCGTCAGATGCAAGATGCTTCCCCTTTGCGGTTGCTGATGGCTTGAGTGTTCTACCGCTCCTGAGAGTAACAACGTTAGATATAAACAAATCATTTCTACTTGATTTGGGCAGATCACTGCAAGCTACCTGCTCCTTGCGTCGGAAATTATTCGGATTGGCCTTGACCTGGGCTGGTATGACGGTTTTGGCAGCCGTCAGGTCGTCGATCTTCTGGGTCATCTCAACAATATTTTTGACCAGCTGTTCAAGGCAAGCGAGGGCAGGGTTCCCTGGTGCCACATCAGCTGTATCACCCCCTTGGGACCTCTGATTTGGATAATTCGAAGGGGGTGTTGCTGATAACCTTGCGATAATTGATGGGGAAGAACACGAGAGGGATACTGTGAATACTGTTGAGAGGAATTTGTCTGATGATATGTTGCAGCCGGTTGCTGTGGAGGATGGCGGTAGCCAGGTTGCTGCTATTAGTAACCCTGCCTCCAAGTGTTCCCATATTGTTACTGCTGCGGGTTTTGAGGCTGGAAGTTCCTACTCCCCTGTTGTTGCTGGTATGATGGCCGATTCGCCATGTTCTGACCCTAAAAGTGTCCCTGAGGACGGGTCAGCTGCTGTTCAGGTTCCCATACACCATTGATTTCTTGAATTTGTGGTGGGGTAGGAGGAAACGGCTCAGGATAAACAAGAAGCAGCTCGAGTTGATAGACTACCATCTAGTTCTGTGCCTGCGGGGGCTGCTCCGGTGCTTGCACGTAGTATACATGCTAAACTAGAGGGGCTGCGGAGGACTAGGCTGTGGAGGATGCATGCGTGAGGGTTCCTTCATCTCAGTAGAGTTCTCAATAGCAGATACAGTGTTGCAGGCGTTGGCATTCAGGGCTCGAACTAGCTGCTCCAGTTGTTGAGCAATCAAATCAAGCTTTTCCAGTCCCTAGGTTCTCTTCTCAATAACAGATAATTTTTCTAGGTCTTGGGATCTCTTCTCGATGATGTCGACCTTAGACAAGTGGCTCCCAATAATGCTAAGGTTGGAGCTCTCATCCTTGTCTTCGGTGTGGCTATCCATATTTACGGACTTGTTAATGGTTGTAGGCATCTTCATGTACGTGCGTGATGAGGATTGAGAGGCCTCTCCCTCGGCCATCTCCTCAAAAATATTCCAGACAACATCCTCGGCTTTGTTGAAATGCGAACCTCCACAAGCAGCATCAACGAGTCACTGGCTCTCTAGCGTCAGACCACCAAAGAAATGCTGTACAAGACTGGTCTTGGGAATCTCATGGTGGGGACACCGTTCTTGTAGTTCCTTGAATCTCTCCCAAGCTTCATGGATTGTCTCGCTGGGCTGCTGATAGAAGCTTGAGATGCGGGCACGCATCTCGTTCAGACGACCCAGAGGATAGAATTTGTGAAGAAAGGCAGATTTCAGCTCCTCCCAAGTCGTGACTACCTTTCCCAAGTGATCGACCCAATACAAGGCCTTATCTTGAAGGTTGAAGGAAAAAGCGGTCATCTTGAATACCCCACAGGGACACCGGGGTAGTGAGCGGTGGCGCAGATGCGGCCAAACTTCTTGAGGAAGATATATGGTTCTTCACTGGGATTCCCATGGAATGTGGGAAGCAGAGATAGAAACTGCAGCTTCAGCTCGAAGTGGGCATGAATTCGTGGAACTTGAATCCACTCAGTGATACGACCCTCCCCAGGGTTGTATGTTTCCTTCAAAGTCGGCTTCGGCTGTGGTGTTTCTGCATCCATTCCTTCATACTCAGGTCCAACCACTGAGAGTTCGTCTTCAGCACTTCCTCGATTGACCTCCAGATCGTGATCATCCTCTCGTCTGTCATCTCTCTCATCAGCTCTTCGCCTCAAATCATTGAGCATATCCTGGAATGCGGTCTGGGCCAAGGCCTGATTGATCAGTTGTTGTTGGATGGCCTGAATAGATGCAAGCAACTGACTGTTGACCTCATTTTGCGTGTTGTATTGCCCCTCCCCTTGATCTGCTAGTTCACCCTGCTGGGGCTATGTTCCCTTACCTCTGCCAGTTGGAGCCATCTCAGACTTGTCTTGAATTTCGGGCTCGTGCTCAGAGTGAGAATATGCATGGCGGAATGAACTCTGATCAGTGTCTGTCTGAGCACCAGCTGACGAGATAAGTCTGGAATTAAGGTCAATCCCAGGATGTTGTGAACGGAGCATAGGATATTGACTGAAATCGATCTCCATCCACAAAGGATTAGTTATGGGACAAGAGTAATCCCGGTTTATTTGAAGAGGAAGGGTTGTTCGGAATGCGAGTCCATCCCGAACAGTGGATTTATTGGAGATAGACAAGTGTTGAAGGGTGCAAGAATAGGGGAGTCCAAGGAGAAATTTGCAAGATCCGAACTAATCACTTGGAGGTCACCCATGTTTATTGAAGATGTAGGCGACACGGAATCGATGTGGGCGTCAGTGGGGTCCCGACTAAACCATCCGTGTGACGACATCTTGAGAAGGTCAAAAGGGAAAGATGATGGATGAAGAGCACGGAGGTAAACAAGAAATAAAAGGAGTGTAAAATAGTAGAAGGCTCACAATGAGCAAGGGTTAGATGGAAGGAGAGCAAAAATGGCGCAAAGGCGCGATGTTTTTGATCTTGCCCTTAACTCGACTAATCAATCAAACCCAAAGCACTGGATTCACCAACTCGACCCATGAAGCCGTGAAGGTTCGGCAATTATCTTTGTGAGTTTTAGATTTGTTTTATCAGGCAATTATCTTTTAACGAGTCCTTAGAGAGCTACGCCTATAGGGGAGAGAGTACTGCCAGAAGAGTATCCTGTACTTGTCCTCCTCCTGTGTAACCTGTAGTCTGCACTTTTTAAGGTCCTTGTAACCCTTCCTGGATCCCTACTCAGCCAAAGAAATAGAGAAAGGAAGTCAATAGGTGAAACCGATACTTCGGAACTCGCTCGCAATGGAATCACCTGTGAGCGTGCAAGAATCTACTCGGACGCAAGACGATGAGATAGCCAACCTCGTGAAGGCGTGGCCTATGCTCGATACTTTAGACAAGGTCAGTGCTCTACACAATAGAGAGTCACTATTGTCGACCAAGCCCTACTCGTCTACATACGATAGAAGCGCCAATACTTCGGAAATCCAGCTGATACACAAGGTAGCCACAAACTGGGTTTTGGGCTCTAATCCTTACGACATCTCTCACCTCATTTGGAAAGAAACCTTCCCATGCAACCTGAAAACAAATGAGGGCTTTTCTCACCCCAAGGCAATGAGTCCAATTAATTAATTTTATTAAGGTCAAGTATTTTTAGCAGTCCCTTTTTTAATTTTTTTGTGTTATCCCTTGTTTTGAGCCAATTCAATACAAGCGCCTAACGTTTTTGTTTTTTCTTTGATTCCTATTGATCCAAAAACAGAGGGAGAAGGTCGGCAAAGCAATGCAAGGTGGCACTAAGATGGAAATCTCACCTTAGTGCCTAAATGATGAATGCCCAATTAGAAGACTTACAGTGCTTCCCAGCTCTCTCCATGCGGGATGCAAAACATGAATTTATGAACCTACACTATATGTCGATATGCACACGGAAATCGTCCTAAGCAAGCAATTGCTAGCGTGAAGAACCAAATGCTAAAACATACAAAGCGAAACCTAGTAGTCCGGTCTTGGTGGCCGATCGGTGTCCACCACAATGGATCCTGCACGCGCTGTATACGACCCCTCCCGGCGCGGTGGTTTCGACTTAGATGTTTTAACAATTAATTATTTCTAAATCCAAACACCAACACTATAGGTACATGCAATGGTTGTTAGGTGTTTGGCCTTAGATTACACGATCAAGCAATCCTAAAGACTAAGGGCTCAATCCACAAAAGGTAAGAAAAGAAAACAAAACCGGAAAATGACAAGCGATAAAACTCGTCAAAACTGCGGTGAGCCCCAAGTGAACACACACTTGGAAATTGGGCCCAAGTGTCCAAAGTCCAGGGACCTGTATTATTACAAATTAATAAAATATATTTCTCTCACAAAAAATAATAAAAAACCTAACTATCCTCTCTCTCTCAAGTTCTCCTGCTCTCTCCTACCAGCTAGGATAGAATAGCCGGCTCCGCCTCCCAAGGCTGCTCAAGATCCCCTAGGCGATCCTCCTCGGTTAGTGGTCCCTCGCAAGAAACAAGAAAGGGATGCCAGACAGTTCAACACAAATTATACAATTGAAGCAGATAATCAAAAATGGCTAAGCAGATAAAAAGACACAAGTCTACTCTACAAGCCGACACTCCCCGGCAACGGTGCCATTTGAAAAACTAGAAGACGAGTGCCGCTAAATAATGATCTGAAAAATTAGACTCACTGTCGTTGAGGCGACTACTCAAGCCTTCACGATGATCAACAATTAACCTACATAATTAATTAAGCAACCAAGAGCAAGGATCAAAATTTATTATACCCTACTAAGAATGTATAATGGCAAGCAAGTAGGGGTCGAACACAGGAAACAAGGGTGTAGAGCTAGCTAACAGAAGTAGCACACAAGGTCCAGTAACCACTTAGCCAAATTAGCAAATTTTTGTGGGTTTTTTATTTTTAAATATTTTTATTTTATTTTTAATTTTATATTTTTGTATTTTGATTTTTAATTTACTGATTTTATATTTTATTTTTGTATTTTATATTTTTTATATTTTCTTTTTCAATAATAGAGTATATATACAAAGTAAGAAAGAGATAGATAATGGATTTACAAAAATAGATCAAAATAAGGAAAATTCAGAAAATAAAATATTATTAGTCTTTTATATTTTTCTAATGTTTTTATGATTTTTTTATATTTTTCCTTATTTTTTTGGTATTTTTAAAGGTGAAAATCCTAGAGAACAGTGAACTAATTAAAAGGCTGAAACTAAAATGGAGAAATAAAATATCAAACAGTAACAAAAATTCTCCAAATTAATTTTAAATTAAAGATAATAAAGCAAAGAAAACTCTGAAATAGAGTTTGTATTTTTGGATTTTTTCTTGAATTTTTAATATTTTTATGAAGATTTTTGGGGTTTTATAATTTTTAGGAGTTTCCTTTTGTATTTTTTAGTGATTTTTGGACTGAAGTTAAAAGAAACCGAAATAAGCAAAATATATTTTTTGGGGAATTTTCTGAGGTATTTCTGTAATTTTTATGGGTTTTCTAATGCAAACAGTTGTAAAAATGCATGTTTTTGAATTTTTATAAATATGAAAATGCAATAATTATGCAAAATAAAAATATGGCGAGGAAGAGCAATCAAGCAGGAGCTTAACTTGATTTTTTGGTGATTTTTAGGAATTTATAGAAGCATGAAATACATAGAGACAACAAAGAGAAACTACATTACTAGCAAGGGCATATATGTAAATAAGCAGAATTCCAAGGGTCACAGTGAAAGTTTCCAAAAAATATAAAACGTGATATGAAAATTTCTGGACCAAAAATAAATATCAAAAGCCGCGAGGGCTTCTCAGCAAAAACGCCAAACTCACGCATATGAACACGTAACCGAGCAAGGGTATCATAGCAATATTACAATGATCCAGGGGATTTCACGCAAAATATCCCAACATATTATACTGCAAGCAAATATTTCGGGACGAAAATGAAATACGCAAAACCACGAGGGCCCCTTTGCAAATTGCCCGTCCCCTCACGCGCACAGGCACGTGAGGTGACGTGGCGAGGGACCTAATCGCAATAAGGAAAATTTTGGGGGCCTATGCCTAAATATTACAAAAGTTTCTGACTTCATAAGAAAGTTCTAGAACTATAAACTAAATACAAAAAGGACTTGGGTTAAAATGCAAAATATCCAAGCTTGCGTGCCAGTGAACGACGGTGATTATTTCACTTGACACGTGTCAACACCGGGTCGCGCGATGACGCTTCGCGTGTGCGGCCCAGATTAGAACGTGGAGATAGAGATCAACGGCTAGGGACGAGCACGATCGGACGGTGGATGAGGCGTCACCAAGAATAGAAGCACGATCAACAGCTGCGAAGGTAGGACGAGGAACTGGGAAGAACCTCGCTGGGGGCGAAGTTCTCCGGGCACACTCGTCCTTCTCTGGTGCACTTAGTAGCTCCAAAACGCCTCAGAGTACTCCTGAGATCCTCCTCTTGTTGCTGGAAGCAACAGAACTGGACAACGCCCGACGGAGGTGGCAGACGATGGCGGGGAAGCAGAAGTGGTCCAGGTATCTCCGGCGAGGGTCCAACACTACTCCAGTCGCGCGTGATGTTCCCAAGAACTGCAAGAAAAGTGTAAAGAAGTCGGGGGAAAAATACCCCGACTCCATGGAGGGTATGACACTGATGTATGCTGTCGCGAGGTGATGGCCGGAGGTGCTCTCCGGTGAGGTGCTCGTGGAGAACGGTTCGAGGGGCGAGGGGCGAAGCGAATGATGGTGGAAGACTCTTACAAGTGCGTTGAATAAAGTGCTAAAGAAATAGAGAGAAGAAGGTGAAGGGAAGGAACCTCACCAAGGTAGCACTAAAGGCGAGCTCCGGCGTGAACTCCGGTGAAGTGGATACAACTCAATTCAACACCAAACGTCACGCGCCTTGGTACCCTGAGTAGCTGCTGTCACCAGGAACTCGAAGAATACCCTAAGGATCGGTGAATGATGGAGGAAGAGTGATCAAAAGAGAGAGGAAGGCGGGGGTGGTTTTTGAAGGTTTGACCGTAGAGTGAAGAGGCCCCAAAGATCGAGGCGGTGCCATCGATTCAGCGACCCAGTCCCCGAGCAAATCATAGGGCGTGAATCATGGGTTGTCGAGCAACAAAAGTGCAGAAGGAAGTATTATTAAAAGATGAAAGATTTGGTATCGATAAATCTGCGAATCGGGGCAAAAACCAAGACTTCTGACAAAGCACAGGAGAGGTCAGACAGTTGACCTTGGGTCAACTGTCAGAGCCACCTGGTTGGTCCATGTGGACCAACCAGGAAAAATCCTGCAAAAAATGATTTATTAATTCGTTAAGAAATAGTAAATGAATTTATTAATCTTTGGCTATTAAATGAAAAATGTTTGTTATTTTATAAAGTATTTTATGGTGATTTTTAATTTTTTATGATGTTTATAATTACAAGTCGCCTTTTTAGACCTATATAGGTATATTCATCTATATATTTTAATATTTTATTTTTATTTTGTATGTTTAATTTATTTATTTTTATTTATTATTTTATAAATTTATAAAACATTTTTATACATTTAAGTATATTTTTATTTTATTTTTCTGAAGTATTTAATACACTTAATAAAATATAAGTAAGAATTATATAGGTATATGTATAGGTATTATACCTAGATATTATATACAAGTATTTTATTTTTGTATTTAATTTAGGTTTTTATTCTGATTTTAATGTAAAAATATATTGTAAGTAGTATTTATAAAATTATAAAAATATAAAATTATAAAAATAATGAATAATAAAATGAATATCTTAATCTATACAAGTATAAAATATGGGTCCAAAACTCGACTTTCCAACCGTAGCTCCGAAAAATACGAAACCACCTTCATTAAATAGCTTATTTGAAATTATATAAATTAAAGGTGAATTTATACATTTCAAGTTTTTATTATGGAGATACAGGTATGGGAAGTTGGGATTCTAGAATCTTATTCAGATCATAACTTTTTATCTATACATTATTTTTGAGTGAAATTAATTTTGTATTTTTCTATATTTAATTAGTTACAACTTTCATGTTCAAAGTTTCTTTATTTGAGGTGTAAAAAGTAGAACCAAAAATACGTCCCAAAATGAATAAAGAATGAATTAAATAAAAGGTATTTTTATTGTATTTTGGCCCTTATCTCCCCCTACTTTATTCCTTGTCGACCTAGTCATCGAGATGCCTGGATCTCGGGGATTCGGGTCATAAAATATTTACAATATTTTATTCTTTTTCTTTTATTTTCTTTACTCTATAATTTTGGCTTTAAAAATCGCATTTTATATACTATTTACACAATGATGCATGGATGATAAAATGCATGAAGTAAGCCTGTTTAGATGCATTTACTAGGGTTTTTAAGGCCAAAATGATAGAATAAAGATGATGAAACGTAGATTCATTAGGATCCAAAGTTTTCAAATCTTCTCTACTTTAAGTTTTTATGGTTTTTCTATTTTTAAATTTATTAGGTGTTTTCGATTTTTTTCGAATTTTTTGTCTTTTTTGGTGTAGTATAGATGAGTTATTTTCCAACGTAGATGGGGAGCTTAGATATGTGGGGTCAGAGTCATCCTTAAGGGAGTAATATGCAGAGGTATCACTGTCAATGTTGTCCTTAGGGTGTACAAAGTTTGTGGGTTTCTGAGTATTCTTGGGGTTTTAAACCTGAGATCCAATTATTTTATCCTCCACTTTCTTACCCAAGCTAGCATAAAATGAAATTAGTCAGTTAGTGGAATTTATAAATTTATTCTCAATTAATTCATATCTCTTAGTAATCCTCGTAATGTCATCTTCCAAAAAACTTCTAATGATCAATCATGGGAGCAAACTGTGTGGGTTCCTGAGTGTTCTCTCGTTTTTTAATTTGAGATGTCTTCCATTTTCATGTATGAGATGGGAGAATATCCTTTCTGAATATCCAATATATGATTTGACTTTTTATGTTCTAAAATTTTCTCCTGAAAAAGTATGGAAGGAGTCTACTCAATTGGCAGGAATTTATATGTTTCATACACAACATACTGTGACTTAGGCATGTATTGTTCGTTTGAGTAGAATCTATTTCCATGATTGTTGATAAGTTCCTCATATGGTGGAATCCACATACAAGGTTTATGTGCATTGACATCATCAATCCAATCTTCTGTATGTATAGGCTGGCTGAAGGAGTGGCATACTGGTTAGTCAACAGAGATTTGATCATTATGGTCAGTCCAGTACAATTGATCATTAGGTGCAGTCCTCTCCTTGTGGTTTGATCGAGCCATCATATTATTTCCTAAGGTCCAGTCTAGATGTGTTTCTGTGAGTTGTTTACATGTCCTAACAAGATCACGAGGAAAGAATGAAGTCAGTTGGGCTTGGTATCTCGACCAGTCATGTGTCTTAGAAGTGATTTGATTTTTAAATGGTTCATGAATTTTGATGAGAAATCAGGAATAAGATGGTTCAGTCCAGGATGGCAGTTGATCATATATGGTCAAAGGTGGTGGAGGTGGGAAATATGAAGCTGTGTTGAATTCGATCGGATGATCCAAGTAGAATGGATTGGAATTCATCGAGTGGGATGGATTTATCCGAGGGTCAGAGTCTCCCTCAATTATTGGAGGATGTCTGGTAGAAGGGGGTTTTTAGGATTTTGGGTCTGTCGGAGAAAAATTCATTTTCAAAGTACAGATCTGATGGGTACTCGAACCAATGTCTTGTCATTTTCAGAGGAGGTGGATGAGTTGACATAATGGATCTTGTTGGAAAGTGATCAAGTGCATGAGATACTTAACAGAAGAAACCCTAATTTATCAATCAAGAAGAGCAATGACACAAGTGTACAGTTTTCTTGATATTCGAACTTGGTTCATGCACACCAATGAAATCACAAAAAAACCCAGGTTAACCAACAAACATAGTGGAAGCCATAAGAGTTCGACAAATTATCTTTTCAATTTTAATTGGTGATAAAATCAATCTAGGAAAAGAATTAGCGATCTGTTAGGTGCCGGAAATTTTTTTAAAGACTAGCCTGAATTCTTACAACTAGTTGTACCTACTTTCAACCAGTATGGGTGTAAGTACGGACCATAAAACAACTGCCCATTACTTAAGGACATAGCCTTACACAGTGTCCTTTAAACTACTCACTTTGCTAAACAAATCCGGACAGTTTACCAGCTACCCATATTTCCTCACTGAGAAGTAGATAACCATTTTATAGAATCAATAGTCTGAACGAAGATTCCAGAGTTGGGCTCTAGACTTAAGTGTCATCTCTCGCTCACTCAGACAGATAAATGAATCCAAAGATGGGGTTTCTCTATCATAAAAATTCTCAATTTTATGAGTAAATTAAAGTCGACCTTGTTTAATAGTCCCAATTTTAATTAGGAGATCACTGAAAAATTAGGTGAGCACAAATGCATGTCTACTGTCCAGTCCCAATTTCCTTTTAAATTTTAGTGACAAAACAAGATGGAGAAATTCAGGAAAAGCTGATGCACGTGGAAAATAATGATGAATGCTCAACCAGAAGACTTATAGTGATTCCTCTCGGATGTGTTGAGGGTCAGCAGATGTGTTGATGGTTTCAAAGGTGGGAGGGGGCTGATACATGACCTCGTGTTGTTGGTGGAAGTGATGTCGGTGAAGCGTGGGGGGAGGTTGTCGGGGAAGGTAATTCTTGGCTCCGACCAAGAGGTGACGATGATGATGGCGGGAAGGGACGATGCATGTGGAGCTTGGAGATGTGGAAGTCCTAGGAGCAACGAGCTCCTGGAGGAAGTTGCGTTGACGGTGCTGCAACTGGAGCTGATCAGGCGGAGGTAGATGAGCGAGGTGGAGACCTAGAAGGGGGAATTGGGAATGCAGGTGGTCGATGAAGCTCGGTAGGGGCTCGACGGCATTGGGAGATGGTCAGAGCAGAGCAACAAGCGTGAGGCTCATGATGAAGTGGCCGAGGTTGCTGGATCTATCCTACGAATGAAGTGGAGGAGGTGACTCTATCACCATTGTCTCCTCATCAATAAAGTGGGCTATCAGCGGATGTCGAAGAATGGAGGGGATGGCGGCGTTAAATTGCTGGAGAAGGCGATGGTGGTTTTCGATCTGATTGGGAAGGGTAGGAAGACAAGATCGTGGACGAGAGAGATGGGATTTGGTTAGGAAGTAAATCGGGAAGGCGATGGCGACATTGGAGGAAAAGCGACGGTGCTAGTTGGTAGGGGATTCGATAGATGGTGGTTGTGGCGGGATTCACAGAGGTGGTCGGTGAGTGCGGTAATGTTGTTTCCCCCAAAAGGAAAGGGGTAGTGATGACCCGAAATTTTACCCAAGCGACTAAGGGAAAAAGATAGCTAAGGTCGTTGCGACCTCAGTCACTCGAGATAAAAATCGGTCAATCAAGAAAAATAGAAATAGACCACCAATCAAGCAGATAAAACAATGAAAATCAAACAGTGGCCCTGGCTATGAGATTAGCCTGGTGTAGCACCCAGGTCGGACTCAAGGAGCACGAATTGGCCTTGCGGCCTACGAAGTAGTCAACAATGAGTATAGAGCAAAAACAAATATTTTTTTGGTGGTTTTTAATATTTTTATATTTTTTGGGATTTTCAATAATGAGGAAAAAAATAAAAAGACAAATATAGACAACTTCAACAAATTATTTAAGCACTCAAAAAGGGTCCAAAAATTTCAAAAAAAGTATTTTTATGTTTGTTAGGTTTTTTACTGTTTTTGGTGAATTTTTGAGATTTTATGATTTTTATATAATTTTCTAAAAATGAAATAAGGCAGCAAAAAGGGAAAACTGTCCAGTCAGGCTTGGAGGACCAATTTAAAATATAAAAAGGTCTAAAGGAGCTTGGAGATATTTTTTATGAAAACAAGAAATAATAAGCAAAATTCAGAAAAAGAGTTTATTGTTTTTGGAATTTTCTACTTTTTTTAGATTTTTTATGAGTTTTTAAGGGTTTTTTAATTTTAAAGGTTTTTATATATCCAAAATTCACGACAATTGCATAGAAAATCAAGCACACACAAATTAACAAATCCCAATTTTTTTAGAATTTTTGAAAGAGTTTTTATATTTTTTTAGGAATTTTTAATCTGGACAGAGACAAAAATAACTGTTTTTGAATTTTTAAAAATAATAAGAAGGCTCAAAAATGTACCCCAAAATTAGGGAAAATTTAGACAGTGGCAGGAGCCACGTATCCAATTTTCACAAAATTTGGGTTGAATTTGATATTTTATTTAAATCAAACAAAAGTCCACAGTGCATAGGGACCTATTCGTAAGAAAACATGTTTCTAGGGGCTGAAATGTAACAAATTCAGAAAGTCTGAGGTCCTTCGTGCAAAAATTCCAATATCTCACACGCAAGGCACGTGTAATGGGCACAGAAGGACCTATATGTAATAAAACTTACTTTTGAGGACTTATTAGCAACACATGCTAAAAGTCCAAGGAAGAAAGTGCAAAATACCCACAAAAATCAGCACATGTCGAATAGAAACGCTCACAGGGGTATGGATGCAAATATCAGAAAGTATATTTCATTTAATAACACCTCAAGACATCAAGCCCAGATCATGCAAATTTTCGAAAAACTCATGTAACGAAGCACGTGGTACATGTGGACAAGGACTAAATTGCAAATACAAGAAATATTAAGGTCCTAAGTGCAATTATTCAAAAGTAAAAACAACCGAAATAAATATTTACAGGACTAGAACGTAAATGCCAAAACAGGAGGGGCCTAAGAGTAAATTACCCCTCATTATCCGAGGGCTGGAGGTGCGCCACGTGTGAGATCTGACGGTGGAGAAACACTATGCCTCGTCGAAGAACCCTCGCTCTGATCAAACGGTAGAGAGCCTGCCACGTGGAGGATCGGATGACTAAGGAACGTTGTGGCTAAGCCTCGCTGAATCTACGGTCACGATCAAGCCTCCAAAGGATCTGACGGTGATGGACTGCTCCTCAAATGGACGGGTCTGATCAGAACTGGAGCTGCGAGGAAGATTGGACGGCTGCGGAGGATCCTGGAAGAACTCGGCTCCGGCGAACTTCGCCGGAGCACCACGGGCGCGCTGGGTCTCCGCTGCTGCTGCTGAGATGTGGAATAGGTGCGCCTCGACGCTCCGTAGCTGGTGGGCTCCTCCGATGACGCCGGGAGGCTCCGAGGAGCTCCGGCGATGAAGGAGGAGCTGGGCTCCTGTGCCTGAATGCGAAGACCCCCAGATGGGTCTTTTTTGACCTGAAAAGTAGCACAGCAAGCTCCTGGGTCGAGGGAAAAGTGCCTCGACCCTGTGAGAGGCGAAATGGGGGAATGGGTGCGTCGGGGCGACACCCTCCGGCGATGCGACAGTAGAGGAGGGTGGACTCCCAATTTCGAGGCAAACTGGGTTGGATGGACGGGCATAGAATGTGCAGAGGAGTGTGATGAAGATGTGGGTGTCGTCCGATGATCGAATGGATGGTCGAGGTGACGTGAATTGATCGGCGACGGAGATCGGAGGAATTGGGCGTAATCAGAAATTAGAGAAATATGGGAAGAATCAAGGCTACCTGATGCGTGGGATCGACTAGGGATGAGCTCCCTGAGCTCTGGTCGTCTCCTCGAGGGTCGTCGAAGGCTCGAGGCTCGGGCGCTACTCTGGGCGGTGCACGGCGGCGAGATGCTGTCGGATCAATGACGGGAGGCTCCTCCTCCTCTCTGCAACACGCCGGTCCACAACTGTCACTCAGAGGAATCGGGTGGAGGTCCTGGGTGGAAGGGGCGACGCCAAAGATGGCTGGGAAAGTGCGGCGGAGCAGGAGCTAAATAGTGCTAGGGGTCCAGCTAGATGAGAGACGGGCATACACGTCGATGCACGGACCCCTAAAATCCACCTTGTGCGGGGATCTCGGATCTACAGGGAAGGATTAGGACCCAGGGTTTAAGGGTTTGGTGGTTGGATCAAGCGGGGGAAATGGTGAGAAGTCGGGTCGGGCGCTGGATGCGCGGGGGACATGGTCCGGGGGTGGGGGGGAGTTGACCAGGGGTCAACATCCCCCGTAGACCAATCAGAATCAGCCATTCAATAAAGATTTGGAAATTCAATTTAAAATAATAAATGGCCTTATTTCAAAAAAGTCTTTACATAAAAAATGTTTTTTTATTTTCAAACTATTTTTTTAATGATTTTTATATATTATTTTGAAAAATATTTTATGTATTTACAAAATATTATTATTATATGCATGTATATACATATGTATTTTTTATTTTTGATTTTTAATTGTTTATTTTTATATATTTATTCCAATTTTATATTTTATTTATTTATAAGATAAAATTTGGAATCGAGGGTATTTTTATTTTATTTTTATTAATTATTTACAAGTGTTAAATAAATACTTTTATTTATATACATACATGGTATATATACAATGGGATTTTGATTTTTATTTTTATTTGTTTTTATTTTTATGTTTTTTATTTATATACATCATGAAATATGGGATGAGAAAATATTTTATTTATTTATTTATAAGGGAAAAATAAGTATATAAGTGGTTTTATGTACATGGTGTATATAGACAATGAAGAAGGAATTTTATCTCTTTTTATTTTGCTTTTATTTTTCCCATTTTTATTTTGATTTGATATTTACAAATATATACATGTAAATACACATCCTTTTTATTTTGAATAAGAGGAAAATAATTTTTATTTATTTGTAGGTGTATGTACAACACATGAGCTTCCCTATCTCCCTCTACTTTGGTTCTTTTGCGGTCAGGCCCATGATGAGCCCTCCCTTGGGATTAGGTCACTTAATATTTATTCTAAATATCTCCCTCTTTTTCTTTTATTTCTTTATTCTTTTATTTATGCACAAAAACATGCTAATTATTCATTTTTACACAATGCATGTTGAATGGTAATTATTGATATTTACACTTATCTACATGTGTTTTGCATAGGTTTTGTAGCTAAAATAAAAGAATAAAGAGTGATGAATGGGTATTCATCACCCCCTATACTTTAACTTTGCTAGTCCCTTAGCAAACACTTATTTGAAAAAGAAGTGAAAAAGAGAAAGAAAAAGAAAAAGAGGAGAAGCTGCGTGGATCAATGCTGATTATTAAACTTGCCTTCATTAAATTGAAATATGGAGCTCGATCAGATCTTTGGATTATTAATGTGTCGGAACCTTATTTAGACTTAAGCTTAAAACCTAATAGTCTTCAAGTTCCACCATCTATGGGCAAGACTCCTCAATAAACCAGATCAGAACAAGTCTACATACACAAACTCTAATGACCATGAATCTTTCCTTGTACGGTGTAAGTGATATGTAGCTCCCCACCTCAGAAGTAACAAAGAAATAACCTCCCCCAACCTGGTAACTCTAATACCTCGGTCTAGCAACTCTTTCCTCGAGAAGCGGGGTATTCCCTTCTAAGTTCAAGTGCAACCGGCTCAAGAAGAGGGGGAAGAAGAGAATGGACCATGGCCAGTGTAGCCATGTATCCTTGGGAGCTCTAATCAGTGTAGCTGAGTCTCCCGCTGCAAGCTTCATGAGATAGAACATGTATACCATAAGCTTTTGCTTTATTTGACTATATACACTCCGCGGTGGGATTATTAAATTTTCAATCCGACCCACCACCTTTTTTGGAGTTCTTTTCTTTTTGCACATTTTTTTCATCATGTGCATTTGTACAACATATCTACATGTTGCAACATATATACAAGGAGTTTTTCCTCTTGAGCCAGTAGACTATCCCTCTTTTGAAGCTTTATTGCAACCCACGACTTCTGTCTTTAGACTTCATAACCACCAGACCAAGTTGAGACGCACTTCCTTCACTATAAGAAGAAGAGAGGTTCTGCCTAGAAGTACTACCCTCATATGCTACCCCAAGCCAAAGGAAACTGCCTCCTCACCACCTCATTCGTGGAGAGCTATATGCAAAGTGCTGGTACAAGTCAAGCCATTGTCTCTGAGAGTCATGCATGTGTTGTTAAGTGCTCTACTTAGGCTCATCAAGATGACATATGCTCATAGCCTAATGGACTCAAAGAGTTAAGTCACCATGGACCTGAAAAGCCTTAACCCTAAGCCCTATAAGGTTCCTCTTATAATTAGGTGGATTAAGATCTTAATCAAGCTCCATTTTCCAATTTAATTCTAGGCCAGTTTAAATGTCAACTATAATCCAGGAAAAACTATACAAATATTTACAAAAATGCTATTTACAAATGTGCAATTTATAAATATTTACAATCGTTCAAAATTTTTGAAAAATGTTTGAAAACATGGATGTATGCATGAATGCGAAGTTTTGCAAAATATTTACAAACATTTACACAAGGTTTTCGCAAACTTTTTGTTTTCAAAACATTTTACAAAAAATCTGTACTATATACATAGATTTTGATATGAAAATATTTACAAATCCTTTACACAAATCATTTTACAATCATTTGTACAAAAATAATTTGTAAAAATAAATAGGTATGTGTAACAAGGATCTTATATACAAGGAAAAATTTTTAAATTTTATGGATTTTTAGCCTTTTTATTTATTAACACACTCACACAAAGTATGAGTTATGGCTAAAGTATATATGAAATATATACACACCCCCTATACTTAGCTCGAACGATGTCCTCAGAGTGATCAAGAGCGATAAAGAGGACACAACTCGTGCTTAGTATAGGGAAGTGAAAAGGAATGGCTATATACAAAGATGAATAGAATAAAGAGAACTCGGTGTTTCCCCCTATACTTAGGATTAAGTAATCCTAAGTATAGTAAGCTGTACATGAAGGGAAATCCGAGTGAAGGATGTACAGGGTCTACCCCCCTATACTTAGGGTGAAATATCCCTAAGTATATGCATCAAAACAGGGGTAGAACGAATCAAAAGAATACCCGAGAGTCCTACATCCCCCCTATACTTAGGGTAAAGTACACCCTAAGTATAGCATAATCATAAGATGAGAAAAGGGAAGTGGGACTAAAGAATAGAGTGATATGGATAACTGGATCTATACAAGTCAGAAGAATAGTGATAATCAGGAGTGAGATGCAATAGATGTGAGACAAGAGAGCATATCTCACGCAAAGTGAATAGGGGCAACATCAACGACCCGCGGCTCATGATCTAGGTATGGCTTGAGCCACTAGCCGTTCACTCGAAAGGTACTCTCAGAAGACAACTCAGATATGTCAATACTCCCATTGTCGTGTACCTTTCTCACCAAATACGGTCCCTTCCATTTGCTCTGCAGCTTCCCTGGGAATAATCTAAGCCTAGCATCAAACAACCATACTCTCTGTCCTGGCTCAAACTGCTTGTGGCTGATATATTAATCATGCCACTCCTTCACTCTCTCCGTATAATGTAGGCTATTTGAAAAGGCAGTATCACGAAGCTCCTCCAGGGCTGCTAACTCTGCCCTCCTCTGGTCTCCTACACTATCTGGATCCAAAAGTATATCAGTGACAGCCTAAAGTGACCTATGTCTTAGCTCAACAGGTAAATGGCACAGCTTGCCATAAACGAGGCGAAAGGGAGATGTGCCCAAAGGAGTCTTGAAAGACGTCCGATATGCCCACAAGACCGAGTCCAAAAGCTGTGACCAATCCTTTTGGTCAGGGCGGACGACATTCTGCAATATAGTCTTGATTTCCCTGTTCGACACTTCAGCAAGACCATTCGTCTGAGGGTGGTATGGAGTGGCAACTCGATGGTCTATGCTGAACTCGCTAGCAAGGGCCTTTACCTTGTCGTTGACGAAATGAGACCCCCCGTCAGATATCAACACTCGAGGTACCCCGAACCGTGAAATGATATTCTTCCTCAAAAATCGGCAAACAGTCCTAGCATCTGCGGTTTGGGTGGGGTTGGCCTCAACCCAATGACTCACATAATCAATGGCCAACAGAATGTACTCAAATCCCTGACTCTTAGGGAATGGACCCATGAAATCGATGCCCCATGCATCAAAAACCTCACAGAAGTGTATGGGCTGCATCGGCATCATATCATGATGTCCACAAGTGCCATCCTCTGACAGTCAGTACACCTCTTCACGAACTCATCAGAGTCCTTAGGGAGAGTAGACCACCATAGGCCGGATTGGAGCACTTTCTGTGTCGTTCTCCTCCCTGAGTTATGTCCTCCTGCCTCCAGCTTGTGGCAGTAAGTAAGGACGTTGTGGTGCTCCTCCTGAGGAATGCACCGACGCCAGATACTATCCCCTCCTTCATGGTAAAGGACGGGATCCTCCCAATGGTAAAACTTGGCCTTCGCGAGGAAGGTCTCAAGTTTCTGCCTGGGCCAATCTTGTGGAACTTTCTTGGCGACAAGATAGTTCACAATATCAGCATACCATGGGAGCGAGGCCATAGCAAGGATCGCCTCATCTGGGAAGGTCTCACAAATAGGGTCAATCTGCTCAGAATCCTCAAGATACTCCAATCGGGAGAGATGATCCACCACCACATTCTTGACTCCAGGCTTATCCTTAATCTCTATGTCAAACTCCTCGAGTAGAATGATCCATCTGGTCAATCTAGCTTTGGCATCCTTCTTTGCCATGAGGTACCTGATGGCGGAATGATCAGTAAAGATGGTCACTCTAGCTCCAATGATGTAAGATCTGAACTTATTTAGGATGAAGACTACGGCTAGCATCTCCTTCTCTGTGACTGTGTAGTTCCGCTGCGCGGCATCCAATGTACGGCTAGCGTAGTGAATCGAAAATGGGACTCCATCCCTCCTCTGCCCCAACACGGCCCCCACGGCAAAATCGGAGGCGTCCGTCATGATCTCGAGTGGGAGAGACCAGTCAGGTGGCTGGAGAATAGGAGCCTCTATCACACAGCTCTTGAGAGTCTCAAATGACGAAAGACACTTATCATCTACAAGGAACTCGGTGTCTTTCATCAGCAGATCAGTCAACGGTCGGGCAATCCCACTGAAATCATGAATGAAATGCCGGTAGAAATCGACGTGCCCCAGAAAAGACCGTAACTGCCACAGGTTGGATGGTGGTGCGAGTTTGCTAATGACATCCACCTTGGCCGGATCAACCTCCATGCCCCTGTTGGAGATGATATGGCCAAGCACCGTCCCTTGAGTCACCATGAAGTGACTCTTCTCCCAATATAATACCAGGCGAACCTCTATGCATCGCTGAAGGACTCGGTCTAGGCAGTCAAGACAGGAGTCGAATCCGTCGCCGTAGACCGAGAAGTCATCCATGAAGACCTCCAAGCACTCCCCCACCATATCCGAAAAGATAGACAACATGCATCTCTGAAATGTCGCAGGGGCATTGCATAGCCTAAATGGCATGTGTCTGAAGGCGTATGTGCCGAAGGGACAGGTGAAGGTGGTCCTGGTCCTCGGGCGCGATGGCCACCTGATTGTAGCCGGTGTACCCATCCAAAAAGCAATAATGGCTCTTCCCTACCAGTCTCTTAATGATCTGATCTATAAAGGGCAGGGAGAAATGATCCTTCTTGGTGGCCTGGTTGAGTCGTCTGTAATCCACGCAGACTCGCTAAGAAGTGGGTACTCGGGTAGTGATCTCCTCTCCGGACTCCATGACAACAGTAGTGATGCCCGTCTTCTTGGGCACCACATGCAACGGACTGACCCACTTGGAGTCGGATATGGGGTAGATAAAACCGGCGCTCGACCACTTCGAGATCTCCTTCATGACAACCTCTCTCAGATTCGGGTTCAGCCGCCGCTGGAACTCACGCGATGCTTTGCCTCATCCTCGAGATAGATGTGGTGAGAGCACAGAGCCGGACTGATCCCCTGGAGATCTGCTACACTCCATCCTATCGCCTTGCAGTTCTTTTCAAGAAGCCCCATCAGACGGGATTCTTGCTCTCCAGTCAAATCAGCGGAGATAATGACTAGGTACATCTCATGCTCACCCGCAAGGAACCTATACTTCAACGACGTTGGTAGTGGCTTCAGCTCTGGACAAGTCAGTGCTAGCAAATTTGGCTTCTGAAGAATCCGCGTGTATGCTGCCAAATCTGCTCGGGAAAATGAGAACTCTCTATCGCAAACTGGATCTGGAGAAGGCTGCTCCACTGGACTGTCTCTGCTCTGCATGGCATCAACCTCCTCCCTAGCTGTAGGCTCAGTAGAAGTCAGATCTGGTATATGCTCATCAAACTCTGCCCAATCAAAATCTGACTCCGAGGGATCTGTATCATCATCACAAAACAACTCTGTCTCGCGGTCGAGAACTGAATCTGCCGACTGTGAAGTATCCTGGACCAGGAATGCGCTCTCCAAGCTCTCCTCTGCTAGCGTCTCTGCATCAATGGTCTCTGAAGGTGAGAGGATGGCATGTACGTCTGGATCTGCCCAAACTGCCTCATTATCTGTAATAAAAAAATCACAGTCCTGGTGGATGTCTGGCCCTGCATCTGTCATCTGCTCTGAATCGGAAGTAGTCTCTGAGCAAGCTGAATCTCTAGCTCTGATGTCCTCGACCGTCTCTATTTGTACACTCTTGCCCTCGACACAAAAGTATACCTTCCCGCTATCATGGTCGGTCACTGCCTTGGCTGTGGCCAAGAACGGGCGACCTAGAATGATGGGGGTATCGGTCACCGACTCAGGGATCTCCATGTCCAACATAATGAAGTCCACGGGGAATTGCAAGCCCTGAATCGTGATGACAACGTCCTTCAATAACCCCTTCGGCCTCTTGACAGATCGATCAGCAAACTGAAGGATTGTCCTACTCTATTGTAGAGTGCCCAACTTGAAGCGGTCGAGAAGGGTTGTCGGAAGTAGGTTGATCGAAGAACCGCTGTCTAATAGAGTACGATCGAACCTCTGCTCTCTGATATGGCATCTGACATATGGGGCTCCTGAATCTGGCCTCTTGGCTGGCAGACGGTTCTGAATCGTGAAACACGTGGCTCTGGTCAGTACATGGATCTCTGACAGCTGGTTCCTCCTCTTCCTCCTAAGTGTGGTCCTGTCTCTGAGTGATCTATGGAGTAGAGGAATGTGTTGCAAGGCCTCTTGAAGAGTCAGCTGAATGTGGAAGCGGTCGATCATCTGCTGGCTGAACTCTTCCTGCTATCTCTTTTTTGGATTTTCTATTTTCTTCCCCTTTCCCATGTAGAGTTCTCTAGGGAAGGGGATCATAGGATCCTTCTCAGATGAAGGACTAGGAGAGCGTCTCGGCTGCTCAAGCACGGCAGAATACACACATACATAATCATGCACCACAGGTGGATCAGAATAAAATAAACCCTTTCCTTTATTGCCAGATAAGTCCTGAGATACATGAACAGAAGGAAAGACTACAGGACTCTCAGAAGTAAAAATGGTGGCATCAGCACCACCCTCGGCTGGTCGACTCGCGGCATCAGCACCGCGCTCTGGCTCGGTAACACTGGTGGCATCAGTACCACCTCCTCCATCTGGTGAAACGACGGCCTCAGTACCGCCGGTGGGATCAGCATCCATGGTGGCGTTAGCACCACCGTCATCATCTCTCGTGGCATCAGTACCGCGCTACTCTCCTGATGCTCTGGAAGTGGCCTGCAAACGTCGCTCAGACGAGGCGCCGCATGCTGGCATCCTACCGCTCCTAAGTGTGACAAAGTCAGTATCAAACAGATATGCAGACATATCACCAAAAGCATCACTAGGAGTGGCATACTCTGTGAATTCTACCTGCTCAGACTTCCTCTTGAGGTTGTTCGGGTTAGGCTCAATCTGGGTAAGGATGCTGGCCTTCCCTCTCACAATCTCCCGCATCTCCTGGTAGAACTCGTCCATCTCCCGTCTGAAAGTAGCCAACTGATCGGTAAGGAGGCAGGCTATGTCGTCCAAGGCGGGGTTCTCATCGGATGGCCCATGAGAACCTGACAAGTGGCCTCGCTGGTAGTGAGGTTGCTGCTGTGTGTGGTGCTGCGGGTGAGAGGGGTATGACTGGGGATGATACTGCTGCTGCTGAGGCTGATCTCGCCTCCAAGACTATCCCTGCTGATGGGGACGAGGACCATACTGTGAAGACTGCTGTTGTTGCTAGTACACTGGGGGATGTTGCTGCTGGTGCTCTCTCTGATAGACGTACTGGCCACCCTGAACTTGAGGCTGCTACTGGGAACTGGCACCTCCATCTGACCAACAGAATTCGGGATGATCTCGTCAGATACCGGGCTGGGGGCGGTCGTACCAAATCCCGTTGACGTCCATCAACGGCTCCTGCTCATAGGTGACTGGTGGGAGTACGGCCAGAGGCTGATCCGGCTGGTAAACCACCATCTGTGTGTCGGGAGATGGTGGTGACTGGTAAGAAGGTTGTGGCTGCTGGTACGGCTCCGCCTGTACAAGGTGAACTTGTCTAGGCTGCTGGTGGCTGGAGTGCTGGGACGAGCTGTCGGTGCTACACGGATCGCCTCGTGCCTGAAGACAGGGCTGGGAAGCTGTCTGTGCCTCCTAGAGACACATGAGCTGTGTCTTCAGGTCACTCAGAGTCTGTGCCATCTGCTCCATCTGCATGATACCCTGGCACTGCTTCTTCTCTATGATCTCCATCCGGTCCAGCTTCTTGCTGATGATGCCCATGTCAGCAGCTGTGGACTCGGCCTGTGCTGCTGCCGGTGACGAAGTGGATGGACCGGCGTCAACCCGTGCTATCCTCTGGTACTACACGGTATGTGGCTGGGGGCATCCCTGTGTGTAGAGTCGGGTCTGGGACATCACTGTGTAGTTCTCGGACATCTCCTCGTAGATGGCCCAGACCTGATCATGATCCTTGGCAAAGTAGTACCCGCCACAAGAAGCGTTCACCAGGCCCTGCAGCTCTGGTGTCAACCCGCAAAAGAAGCTCTGAACAAGGTTCAGCTTCGAGATGTCATGGTGCAGGCATCTGGCTGTCAAATCTCGAAACCTCTCCCATGCCTCGTGGAATTGCTCATTGGGGAGCATGGAGAAGTTGCTGATCAGGGCCCTCGCTGCATTCGTCCGCTCGAGTGGATAGTACTTATTCAAATACTCGATGCGGAGCTGCTCCTAGGTATATACAAACTTCCCCAAGTGCTTCAGCCATGTGGCTTCTCTATTGGCCAATGAGAAGGGGAAGGAGATCATACGGATGGTGTCCTCGTCCACCTGTCTGTCGTGGACTGTGCTACAGATCATCAGAAACTCCTGAAGGTGGAGATGGGGCTCCTCAGTGGCGAGCCCATGGAACCGGGAAAGAAGCTGCAAGGTGTTCGGGGGGAACTTGGAGTCCCCCACGATGGCTGGTAACACGACCCAACGATGCGTCAAAGTCGATCCGGGGTTGTGCAACTCCCACATCGGTCTCAGAGGCTCTACTGCTGCTGCGGCTGCTGCCGCATCACCAGGTATCCTTGGTCCGTCATCAGGGCCGCGCTGCTCGCGGTCGGCTCTCATCTGCTCCATCTCTCTCCTCATCTCAATCATAAATGCACCCTGATCCCTCAACTGCTGCTGCACTGAGTCAAGGGAGGCGATCAGGGTGGAGTTGATCGCACCCTGGTCCAAGACAAAAGTCTGCTCTCTTCAGGGACCTCCGGTGCGGTCATCACTGCTGCCGGCCATGGTCTCTACAAAGGCAAAAGACCCAAACTCAGGTGCCGATAAATCATCTGTATGTGGTCTCTCATCTGGCACTGGCATCTCAGGAATGGTAGAAGGGTGGTCGAGGGGGAACAGGGCGAGTCGAACTTGGGTTCGAAGAGCGGGTCTGAGCTCTCATGAACCGACCTAGATGAGTGGGCTGGAGCGCTGAAAAGCGGTGCAGCCAGAGGCTGCCTAAGAGACCTCCTGCCCATCATCGTGATCTGGCGAGTCGAGCGGATGGGGTCTGGAATCAACTATGATCAGTAAGCAAAACCCCAGATTCACCTACTCAACACGAGCTGAAGACCGTAAGAGTTCGGTCAATTATCTTGTTAGTTTTTATTAGGTGATCAATCAAAATAGCAGAGCGGTTACGTGACCTGTTGGGAATCCAATCCGCCAAATAGACTGACCCGTATAAAAGGTCTGATCGGGGTTCGGATATGGCTCTATCCTAGTATGCGGGTCACTTTCTTGCTCAAGCAAACCAGACAATGAGGGGGTTGCTCTCCCCAAGACAAATTTTTAAGTGGAGTGTCTTTTAGGGTCAAGTTGGATTAGCAGTCCCAATTTTACGGTTTTTCTTTTTATGTATTTTTCAATAACAAACAACGCCTAACGAATTTTTCGGTTCTCCTAATTATTTTAAGACCAAAATAGGGGGAGAAGACGAAAAAGTCGATGCGCGAAAATCAATGATGCATGCAGAGTAAGAAATGCGTACCTGACTCCAGTAGTTTACATGCAGGGTGATCCGCGCATAAAATAAAAGACTGAATATAAACTACCTATATGATGCACGCGGTAAAACCGTCCCTAGCAGAGCAATTTCTACACGAAAAGAACTGTAGCCGAGTACTCGAGCCAAGGTCCGGAGTCCTATCTTGGGAGCCACTCGGTGTCCGCCACAACGGATCCTGCACGCGTTGTTTGTAGCTCCTCAAGGCAGGTGGACCAGGGCTCTAATAAGCGGTTTTTTCTTGTGATTTAATTAATTAGGTCCAATTATTCGAACTATGGGAACAAGAAGATATTAAGGTGTTTGGATCCTAATTAATTACGTCACATTCAAATAAAATCTTAAGCTAATGATGAAAACTGTGTAAATCAGATGAGCAGTAAATAAACGTCGAAAACCGTGAAAAAGCCACGAAAATTCGATGAGGTCCCCCGAGCACACCGGTGCTCGGCGAAACAGACCCCGAAAGTCTAAGTGTCTAAGTCTTGTCCCTGTAGTATTATAATAATAAATGTGCTGAAAATAAATCTAAACTACACTAATCTAATCCGCGGCTATTTCGCGGCTCCTGCACTCCTGCTCGCCCCTCGCATCCTCCTGCGGCTCTATAGAGAAGAGAGCCGCCTCCGACTCCCGCGGTTGCTTCAGCTTTCGAAGAAAGCTGCCTCGGTCCTCGGGCCCTCGCAAGAAAACAAGCAGAGTGTATCAGACAAGGTTATTTGAGCAATTACGCAAATAAATGATATATATACAAAATATACACAAAAGCCGCGGAAAAGAAAACCACGGGATAAATCAAAAGGCGACTACTAAGCCATGCTCCCCGGCAACGGCGCCATTCTGATGACCCGAAATTTTACCCAAGCGACTAAGGGAAAAAGATAGCTAAGATCGTTGCGACCTCAGTCACTCGAGATAAAAATCGGTCAATCAAGAAAAATAGAAACATACCACCAATCAAGCAGATAAAACAATGAAAATCAAATAGTGGCCCTGGCTATGAGATTAGCCTGGTGTAGCATCCAGGGTCGGACTCAGGGAGCACGAATTTGCCTTGTGGCCTACGAAGTAGTCAACAATGAATATAGAGAAAAAAAATATTTTTTGGTGGTTTTAATATTTTTATATTTTTTGGGATTTTTAATAATGAGGAAAATAATAAAAAGACAAATATAGACAACTTCAACCAATTATTTAAGCACTCAAAAAGGGTCCAAAAATTTCAACAAAAATATTTTTATGTTTTTTAGGTTATGTTTTTGGTGAATTTTTGAGATTTTTATGATTTTTATATAATTTTCTAGAAACGAAATAAGGCAGCAAAAAGGGAAAACTGTCCATTCAGGCTTGGAGGACCAATTTAAAATATAAAAAGGTCTACAAGAGCCTGGAGGTATTTTTTATGAAAACGAGAAATAATAAGCAAAATTCAGAAAAAGAGTTTATTATTTTTGGAATTTTTTACTATTTTTTAGAAATTTTATGTTAAGGGTTTTTTAATTTTTAAGGTTTTTATATATCCAAAATTCACGAAAATTGCACAGAAAATCAAGCACACACAAATTAACAAATCCTATTTTTTTAGAATTTTTGAAAGAGTTTTTATATGTTTTCAGGAATTTTTAATCTGGACAGAGACAAAAATAGCTATTTTTGAATTTTTAAAAATAATAAAAAGGCTAAAAAATGTACCCAAAAATTAGGAAAAATTTTACAAAGTGGCAGGAGCCATGTATCCAATTTTCACAAAATTTGGGTTGAATTTGATATTTTATTTAAATCAAATAAAAGCCCACACTACACAGGGACCTATTCGCAAGAAAATACGTTTCCAGGGGCTGAAATGTAATAAATTCAGAAAGTCTGAGGTCCTTCGTGCAAAAATTCCAATATCTAAACACGCAAGGCACGTGTACTGGGCACGGAAGGACCTATATGTAATAAAACTTACTTCCGAGGACTTATTAGCAACACATGCTAAAAGTCCAAGGAAGAAAGTGCAAAATACCCACAAAAATCAGCACATGTCGAATAGAAATGCTCACAGGGGTATGGATGCAAATATCAGAAAGTATATTTCATTTAATAACACCTCAAGACATCAAGCCCAGATCATGCAAATTTTCCAAAAACTCACGTGACGAAGCACGTGGTACACGTGGACAAGGACTAAATTGCAAATACAAGAAATATTAAGGTCCTAAGTGTAATTGTTCAAAAGTAAAAACAACTGAAATAAATATTTACAAGACTAGAACGTAAATGACAAAACAGGAGGGGCCTAAGAGTAAATTACCTCTCATTATCTGAGGGCTGGAGGTGCGCCACGTGTGAGATCGAACGGTGGAGAAACGCTGCGCCTCGTCGAAGAACCCTCGCTCTGATCGAACGGTAGAGGGCCTGCCACGTGGAGGATCGGACGACTAAGGAACGTTGTGGCTAAGCCTCGCTGAATCAGCGGTCACGATCAAGCCTCCAAAGGATCTGACGGTGATGGACTGCTCCTCAAATGGACGGGTCTGATCAGAACTGGAGCTGCGAGGAAGATCGGATGGCTACGGAGGATCCTGGAAGAACTCGGCTCCGGCGAACTTCGCCGGAGCACCACGGGCGCGCTGGGCCTCCGCTGTTGCTGCTGAGATGTGGAATAGGTGCGCCTCGACGCTCCGCAGCCGGTGGGCTCCTCCGATGACGCCGGGAGGCTCTGAGGATTTCCGGCGACGAAGGCGGAGCTGGGCTCCTGTGCCTGAACACGAAGACCCTTAGATGGGTCTCTTCTGACCTGAAAAGTAGCACAACAAGCTCCTGGATCGAGGGCAAAGTGCCTCGACCATGTGAGAGGCAAAATGGGGGAATGGGTGCGTCGGGGCGACACCCTCCGGCGATGCGACGACGGAGGAGGGTGGACTCCCAGTTCCGGGGTAAACTGGGTTGGATGGACGGGCGTAGAACGTGCAGAGGAGTGTGACGAAGATGTGGGGGTCGTCCGATGATCGAATGGATGGTCGAGGTGACGTGAATTGATCGGCGACAGAGATCGGAGGAATTGGGCGTAATCAGAAATTAGAGAAATATGGGAAGAATCAAGGCTACTTGATGCGTGGGATCGACTGGGGATGAGCTCCCTGAGCTCTGGTCGTCGCCTCGAGGGTCGTCGAAGGCCCGAGGCTCGGGTGCTGCTCTGGGCGGCGCACGACGGCGAGATGCTGCCGGATCAATGACGGGAGGCTCCTCCTCCTCTCTGCAACACGCCGGTCCACAGCTGTCACTCAGAGGAATCGGGTGGAGGTCCTGGGTGGAAGGGGCGACGCCAAAGATGGCTGGGAAAGTGCGGTGGAGCAAGAGCTAAATAGTGTTAGGGTTCCGGCTAGATGAGAGTCGGGCACGCACGTCGATGCACGAACCCCTAAAATCCACCTCGGGAGGGGATTTCAGATCTACAGGGAAGGATTAGGACCCGGGGTTTAAGGGTTTGGTAGTCAAGTGGAGCAAATGGTGAGAAGTCGGGTCGGGCGCTGGATCCGCGGGAGACATGGTCCAGGGGGGAGTTGACCGAGGGTCAAAATGCCCCGTGGACCAATCAGAATCAGCCATTCAATAAAGATTTGGAAATTCAATTTAAAATAATAAATGTCCTTATTTCAAAAAAATCACATAAAAATGTTTATTTATTTTCAAAATATTTTTTAGTGATGTTTATTTATTTTTTTGAAAAATATTTTATGTATTTACAAAATATTATTATTATATGCAGGTATATACATATGTATTTTTTATTTTTGATTTTTAATTGTTTATTTTTATACATTTATTCCAATTTTATATTTTATTTATTTATAAGATAAAATTTGGAATCAAGGGGTATTTTTATTTTATTTTTATTAATTATTTACAAGGGTTAAATAAATACTTTTATTTATATACATACATGGTATATATACAATGTGATTTTGATTTTGATTTTTATTTATTTTTATTTTTATTTTATTTTTATAATTTTTGTTTATTTATATACATCATGAAATATGGGATGAGAAAATATTTTTATTGAATTTTTATTTATTTATTTATAAGGGAAAATAAGTATATAAGTGGTTTTATGTACATGGTGTATATAGACAATGAAGAAGGAATTTTATCTCTTTTTATTTTGCTTTTATTTTTCCCATTTTTATTTTGATTTGATATTTACAAATATATACATATAAATACGCATCCTTTTTATTTTGAATAAGAGGGAAATAATTTTTATTTATTTGTAGGTGTATGTACAACACATGAGCTTCCCTATCTCCCTCTACTTTGGTTCTTTTGTGGTCAGGCCCATGCTGAGCCCTCCCTTGGGATTAGGTCGCTCAATATTTATTCTACATATCTCCCTCTTTTTCTTTTATTTCTTTATTCTTTTATTTATGCACAAAAACATGCTAATTATTCATTTTTACACAATGCATGCTGAATGGTAATTATTGATATTTACACTTATCTACATGTGTTTTGCATAGGTTTTGTAACTAAAATAAAAGAATAAAGAGTGATGAAAGGGTATTCATCAGGTAGAGACAAAATGGAGGGGAAAGAGATGGTGTACATTGGTCGTCCGATCGGTCGAGATTGGACAATCAGATGGGTGCCAAGTGGCATATTTATTTTTTAATTTTTACTTAATTTATTTTTTATTTTTATAAGATAAAAGAAAAATACATGCTAAAATCGAGTGACACATGGCGGTTCCAGGAGCTGCCACATGTCAGCTCCAGAAAAAATCAAAAATAAAAGGAAATGAAAAATAAAAAAGAAATAGCAAACAATCTCATATCAAAAATTTTGTTCACGTAGTTGCTCATCTCATTGATATCTACAATTTTTATGAAGAGACCAAAATCAAAATCGATTATTTGTACAAAGTAATTTTTTTTGGGCACTCTATGTACATAGATTACCTTGAATTTTGGATTTTGCAATTTTTTATTATTTTTAAATAAGATAAAAATCAGGAAAAATATGATAAAATCAAAGATCAATATTTACACATTCTATATTTTTTGAATTACTATAAATTACTAAAATAAAGAAATAAAATAAAATACGAAAAAGTCAACTTTTGTACAGACTTTTAGTGAACACTCGGACTCTGTCAATTTATTTGATTTTCATTTTAGTTTGGATTTGGATTTTTGCATTTTAATAGACTTTTTTTCAAAGAAAGTAAATGAAAAGAAATAAAATAAAATGAGTTAATTATGTACATAAATAATAGGTCGAAATTAGGTAAAATACTCAGTGTTCAAAAGAGACTCAAAACTCAACTTTCACATATGAGCTCCAATTCACTTGAACTTGGTCTTGTTTTGAAGGTATTTGATTATGCGTTTGTTCAAAAATGAGTATGATCAAATCAGACAATGTATGATGATGATATCATCATTTTAGTCCAGAAATCCTATAATTAAGATTTTGGTTCCCGAGCCACTTATTTATGTTAGTCATTTTTTTATATTTTTCCTTTATTCTTATTAGTAAATGTACACAATGGAGGTAGTTTCATGTGATTTGTATTTAACATGAATTAATTAAAAATCAGGGAAGTTAGCCTGTTTTACATGTCGATTGGACTGAGATATTTAGCTTCTTATTTTTTTCAATTATGCATGATAAAATATCATTATTATTTGCATGTGCATGAATGCTAATTATGCAATATAGATGAAGAAATGCAGATGAATTTTGAAGATCTGAGCATAATTAATCACTTTTAGAGTGATGAATCAGAAACTCATCCGTCATCCAATCGAGTGAAGCTGCTCTTCTATACTAAAATCTTGATCTTTCAATGGTCTCATTGAAAAGGTGGGGGATGAAAACGAGTGAGATTAAAAGCATATTGCAAAAATAAAGTGTTTTTGTCTAAGCGTATTTTATAAAATATGGGATGAAGGTAATTAATGCGTGATTGAATATAAACAATGTTATATTACATTTTATTTTTCGGTGAACTCATAACTATTAATTATACTTATACTATTAATTTCTTAAATAGATGGGTCGAATGAAAGTTACTGATATGGCCAAATTGTTATTGTGTTCGGAATAAAACATACACGATTACACAACATTTATATAAATTACAATAGAATCTTTAGAACATGCACAAATCAACGGAGAATGTGAACAAAATAATGTTGTTTCCGTCCATCTATTTTTCTTATAATGTGGGATGAAGTTATTTATTGCATAATTGAATATAATCCATATCGTAGTGCATTACATTTTTTGAAAATTATAGCATTCTAAATGATGTCATTCTAATTTCATAATGTGAAAATTCGATATTACTTCTACACACGCATATAGGGATTATCCAATAGGTCCAATGGCGCATAGAGATGGGATAAACACACTTTATCAATAAGTGATATCCATTAGCTTAACTAACAAAAATACAAGCTTTAGCAAGAGATATTATAGCTTTAATAATGTATATGATGTTTCAAGTAAATATGAATTCTATAGACGGGTTCAGTAATATATATATTCAAGCTTCAGTAAGTGATAAAACAACTTTAATAACTTATATGAAGTTACAAATAATTGCGAACTCTATTGATTGCTTTAGTAATAATTATTTAATCTTCAGTAAGTGATATCACAGCTTTAGTAACTTGTATGAAGTTATAAGTAAATGTGATATCATAACTTTAGTAACTTATTTGAAGTTACAACTAAACAGAGCTCTATAGATTGCTTCAGTAATAAGTATCCAATCTTCAATAAGATGATTGCTTCAGTAATAAGTAAATGAAATAACAACAAATAAAGATTTGAATACCAAATATTAAAATACAAAAATAGCTAGGTCAAACATACAAAATATCCAGTCAAAGGCGTGATCCAACGATGGCTAGCAGGCCACTTATCCACGTGGCGCCACCATGTCGTAAGATGTCATTTCGTCGATGGATGCTCCGGATTAGATCCCCAGCGTGATCTGATGGCTGGAGGCACAGGCGATCCAACGACTACTAGAGTCCACGAAGAACATGGACCAATCCAACAATGGAGGAGGGTGGTGGACGAACGAGGAAGAAGCTCAGGCGAGGTGAGCTTCCTCCGGTTAAATCAGCCTCCTCTGTTGTGCTCTGCTGCCCCAAAATGACCCCAATTCTTCCTAGAAGGGTTCGTGAATGATTGGCGGCATCAAAATGGCCGGAGGGTTACTAGGGCTCTCCCAAACAGTCGGAGAAGATGAAGAGCCCCAGGAACCTCGAGCGAGTCCAAAATAGCTCCAGCTATGTTGTATGGTTCACAATCCCTGCAAAAAGATATTACTGGGTTGAGGGGAAATTACCTTGACCCTTTAGCACGTGAAATGGGCGAAGGGAGGAGTGTAACGGCTGATCTCCGGTGCAGTGTTGGAGTCAAAGTCCGATAGGCCAGATCAGGGACTAATCTGGGCAAATGGATGGTGGAACGTGATGAAGAAGCAAAGGAAAAGAGAATGGTGGAGGTAGATGTTGTTGACAGGTCGAAGCACGATGAACATGTTCATCATAGCTAGCCTCCGACGAACTGCGAGGCTAATTATTTATAATAAATCACACAAGAGAAGGCTAAACCAAATACACAAAATGAAATCTAAACATAATATTAACCTAAAAAGCGAGAAAACTATACCTCACTTGGTTAGAGCCAAGGAAGCTGACCTCGATGGTGTAGCTTCGTTGGAGGTAGGTGGAAGTCAATCCCTACATCATCTTCTCTGTCCTCCTAGGGCAGGGTGAGATCCCTGTCACGAATCTCAAGCAACCATGCACAAAAGTATGGGAGAAACTCGGCTAGAAGTGATTCCAAAAAAAAGAAGAGGGGAAAATTATGTATAAGATGGTGAAGAGGGTGCAAAGATAGATGGGTAGCAGACAAATCGATGTAAGATTGGAGGGGGATTCGATTTGGCATGGATCATGGATCGTTAAAGACGAATCTCATGAATGACCCCATCCTCCTAGAGCCATGTAGCATAAGAGAGAAAATCAAGAAGAGAGGGGAAAAGCGAAGTACTTTGGCAGTCTAGACCTGGGTCAGAGTTGACCCTAGGTCAACCAGGGGTGGGGGGTGTGGCCTGATTGGGCTACGTCACCCGTAAAAAGACAAAATCGGAGTAAAAATAGAAAATAAATTAAAATAAATTAATAAATGATTTTATTAATTTTAGGTTATAAAATAAAAAAATATTTATTGTTTTTTGTAGTATATTAATACGATATTTATTTATTTTTTCAAGGTTATTTATTACAAGTTTATTTTTAGGGTTTTATTTATAGGTATATTATATATTTTTTCTATAATTTATTTTTATTTTTAATTTTATTTTATTATTTTATTTTCTTATTTCATAAATTATAACTTTTTTATATACATAAATATATTTTTATTATATTTTTATGATATATTTGTACACTTAAATAAATAGGGATGTATATTGTATATGTATAAGCATTGTATGTTCATCTATGTATTTGTATACTTATTTTAATTTAATATCTTATTTGTGGTTTTATTATGTTCTAAATATGTACATATATTAATATTTACAAAATTATAAAAATAATAAAGAATAAATAAAATGAATATTTTATATAGGTAAACTATCCAATAGGGGTCCAAAACCCAATTTTCACGTATTAACTCCAAAAAATATGAAACCACCTTCGTTAAATAGTTTATTAGAAGATATATACAATTAAAGGTGATTTTGATACATTTTGAGTTTTTATTTGAGAGATATGGGTCTGAGAAGTTAGGATTTTAGCTTTTATTTAGAGTAGAAAATGTATACTGTATATTATTTTTACATGAAAGCATATTTGTATTTTTCTATGCTATATTATCTATATCTTTCATGTACAAAGTTTTTTATTTGAGGTATAGAAAATAGAAAGTAAAATAGGCGCAAACAATGAATTAATGATGAATAAATAAATAGGATTTATTGGATATTATTGGCCCTCCTCCTACTTTATTCCTTGTCGACCTAGTCATCAGGATGCCTAGGTATCGAGATTTAGGGTTATAAAATATCTTTGCCATTTTATTCTTCTCTTTATTCGATAATTTTAGCATTAAAAAAGGTATTTTATACACAATTTCAATGCTAATTTGTACAAACTAAAGATTTTTAAGGCTAAAATTATAGAATAAAGGCGATGAAATGGAAATTTATCAGAACTCTGAGTAGAACTCATCAAGGAAAACCTCCCAAGTAATGGACTCGATCAGGTGCTCCTTAGTGGCATTCAACCACCACTTTGCGTACTCATCCATCGAGCACTCTATAAATATACACAAGTGTCCTCTGGTGCATAGATCATCCTCAGAACCTTTGTCACTTGTGCGATCCACAACTCTGCATCATCAGGGGTAGTGGTACTGAATAACTGTGATACCATCACCCAATGATATGCTGCATAGGTGTTTTAATGCTTTTGTAATGCATCTGCATCCTCTATCTGCTCACGCTCTATAGAGAATGACATGTCGACACTCTCCTCCCCATCGTAAGAGGGACGGTAGAAGGGATCGTCATGTTGTTGTAGTCGATGACCGATCGCCTCTTGACGTTGTTGGATGTCTTACATACCCTATACAAGGAAGGCCAACTGTTACTCTACATCCGAATCCACATGAGGCAGCATGGTTATGGATAAAAAACCACAACTTTTATACTTGCCTTACTTACGAGATACATATAGACATAAATATAAATTATGATATTAACCTTTGGACTATGTTGGGTCAGGAGACTCTCAAAGACTATCCTATGTTTTGAACACCAAGGAGGAATCATATGCGTGGAATAGAATGGAGTACAACTGCTCTGATACCAATTTGCCACATCCATTTCCGTAGGGTTCAGATACTTGGTAAATCGATTCCATAGCAAAAACATTTCACATTCGAAACATATGATATAATATAAGCAGGAGAAAATAGCACAAAAGAAGACTAAAATTTAAAATTTCTTTCTTTTCCATTCATAACATGCCAATCATTTGTTAAATACAATACATGTCCACAAAATATACACTATGGATGGACCCATTTTTGATGCATACATGTAATATTTTGTGGACATGGATTGTAATTAACAAATGATGGACATTTTATGAATGGAAAAGAAAGAAATTTTAACCACTATTCTTTTATCCTATTTTCTCCTGCTTATATTATATCACATGTCTTGAATGTGGAATGTATGTGATGTGGAATCTGTTTGCTGAGTACCCGGATCCTTGGGGGACGAATGCGACATTTGGGCAGTGGTAGAACATCGAAGGTAGGGATGGTTCTCTAGGGGAACATGCTAATTCGAGCGACAACGGTTGAAGCTTGGGTAGAGGTGAGGATGGTGCACCTAGGATCTGGACATGGGTGGTTGGAGGGTAGGGAGGTAGCTGGCGTGGGGTTGGGGCGGTTTTGGATTGGGAGGGGGACAAGGCTTGGGGGGGGGGGGGGGGGCTTCGATGCTGGGTTTGAGGCACCGTCTTGGGACGTAGGAATCAATGCTCGGGGGTATTCAATGCTATGCACAAGGAGGGGGCTTTCGTTGCTGGGGCAGGATGTCTTCAATGCTATGTGCAGGGATCAATAAGGAGATTAGGCAGTGATGGAAAAGGGCAAGTAGGGCTAGAAAACGTAGGCAGGTAGGGGGGAGCTAAGGAACTCGTTTTAATACCAAGTTGAAATTAAGACGGAATTTCTCATAACAGATAAGAGAACCCTAGGGCTCCTTATATAGTTGGAGACCCATGATTAGGGTTATAGTAGGAGTCATCTCATGTATGAGATGATCAGAATATCTGTGAAGTTTATGAATAGATCTCTCAATATATAATAATATTGTTCTCCAAATGTTTTGAGGAAGTTATCTCATCAATAGTTCATGATATGCCAAGATTATTTATATCGAATGATGGTCGACTTATTTTCATGTTTCTTAGTAGGTCTTAATAGACCACTAATATTATTTTTTCAGATAATTTTCGACTCTTTTATTTCTTACCAAATGTTTATAAAATGCACACACTTGAAACTTTCTCATAGTAACGTTGATCTAGATTGAGAGACTAGAGAAGTTTAAATAGAGATTTAGATGTTTCATGTTTCTTTGTTGGCTTAGATATTATAAAACCTTTTTAATATATTAATACTTATCTCTGAATATATGTTATAATGAGAAAAGTATATTTTTTTGTCAATTACAATGTGATCACGCACACATATATCCACTGAATGCATATTGAAGATGGTGCATTATAGGGGACCAAATATAGCGATAAGTTGGTGCAATGTCCTTGGTAATGATGGTCGACTTGTTTTCATGTTTCTTAGTAGGTCTTAATAGACCACTAATAATATTTTTTCAGATAATTTTTGGCTCTTTTATTTCTTACCAAATGTTTATAAAATGCACACACTTGAAACTTTCTCATAGTAATGTTGATCTAGATTGAGAGACTACAGAAGTTTAAATAGAGATTTAGATGTTTCATGTTTCTTTGTTGGTTTAAATATTATAAAACCTTTTTTAATATATTAATATTTATCTCTGAATATATGTTATACTGAGAAAAGTATATTTTTGTGTCAATTTACAATGTGATCACGCACACATATATCCACAGAATGCATATTGAAGATGGTGCATTATAGGGGACCAAATATAGCGATAAGTTGGTGCAATGTCCCTGGTTTGGGTCTTCGGACCGTTATTAAAGAAAAAGACTCCAAAAACTTGTTGAGTACGAGCCTAAATGAATTCATTGGCTACCATGGTAAAATGTTTAAATTGAAAGTATCAAGTAGTAGTCCATTGACAATTGGGAGAACTAGCCTAGAAACTTATTGGGTAGGAGCTCAAATGAACCCATTGACAATTGTACAAAATGCTTAAGCCCAAGTTCTCATGTAGAAATCCCCGCCACCTATAACCCACTCTCACACTACATATAGATGTTAGATGTGGGACTATTTTTGGAATTGTTACAACCTCCCACTTATATTTGCAGCATCATCATTGCAATATTTCCCCATCACTTATTCTCAGTAATGGTGATGGTTGCACGCTTTAGGTAATATTTTCCTCCTATATCTTTGTATGGGTGGATACACCTCTCAATTACACATATCCAATATTAGAAAGATCCCACTCTGATGTAACTTTTTTTGATGTCAAATTGACCCTAACAACTTATTGGTTACAAGCCCAAATGAACCACTAATATATCCAAAAATGTAAGCTCAAGTTGTCAATTTGTAATCCCTGTCACTTGTAAACAACTCTCACACTTCATGAGTATTAGATGTAGGACTATATTTGGAAGTGTTACAACTTCCCTCACTTATATTCGCGATGTCAACATTACGATATGGTTCATCAATTTATTCCCAATAAAATGGCAGCGGCATGCTTCGAGTAGTTTTTTCTTCCTACATCTTTGTAGGGGTGGCTTGACCTCTTATGTATCCATTTCCACTATTAGATGGAACCAGCTTTAATTTCATTTGTAGTGTCTCGAGCTTAGATCATCGAATCATTATCGAGAAAAACTGATCGTGAAAACTTGTTGGGTATGAGCTCATATGAACCTATTAATAACTACTCAAAAAATTTAACTCAAGTTGTCAAGTACTGCTCCCTGTCAAATATTATAACTGACTCTTAAACTTTGTGGGTTTTAGAAGTGACACTACTTTTGAGGGTGCTATAATCTCCTCCAATTTTTATTCACAAGGCCATCATCGCGATAATGGTTCATCATCTATTTTCATTAGTAGTGTTGTTTGCACGCTCTAGATAGCCTTTTCCTCCTATAGCTGTGTAGGGATAACTCCTCCCAGGAAATTAGCTTTGCTAACTTGTTGGTTATATGCCCAATAATTTTATTGATATTATCCAAAATGCTCAAACGCAAATTGCCAAGTATAAATTCTCACCACTTATGACACACTCTCACACAATATGAGTTTTAGATGTGAAATTATGTTTGAAGGTGTTACAATTTCCTCCACTTATATTCACAATGTCATTGTTGTGATATGTCTCATCATTTATTCCAATTATAAGCAGTTCTGGCACACTATGGGCAGTCTTTTCCTCTGATCTCTTTGTACAAATGGTTACAACTTTCGATTAGACATTTCTACTATTAGAGAGAACTCTCTCTAGTTCCATTTGTAACATTCCAAGAACAAATCCCCATATCACTATCGAGAAAAACCTACCCGACAGAAGTGCGGAGGCGGGTCCGCGCCAGGAAGGAGGGTGGGCAGCTTCTTCAGCGTGGATCTCGGCGTGAGGGCCTTCCCAGCTCGGGGTTTAGACAACCTTTCGGGCGCGGATGTTTTCGGTGTGGTTCTCTTCGGCATTGGGCGGGGCAGTGTAGAGAACCTATCCGTTGTTTCAGATGCTTGGGTTACGCGCATCGAAGCAGAAACTGCAAAGGTAAGGGTCATTCGGGGATGGAGGAAGCGGCTTCTGCTGGGACGCCGCGACTACTGGTGGGGGAAGGAGGAGGTGGGAGGCCCTATTCAAAGGGTCTTCCGATGTGAGTTTGATTTCGAGAGGAGGCTTCAAAGGGGATGTGTTGGAGTTGACACCTTGGAGGGTGTTGGCCAGGGGGTTGACCGAAGGCGAAGTAAAGGCGTTGTTGTCTTTGACACGTTCCAGGAGGTCTTCACTCCGGTGGAGATATGCGCAGATTGCCGATGGCAGCGTGTCATGGCGGAGTTTGGATCTGATAAAAGTGAAGGGAATACCGCTCTTGTGGAGGAATGTGCACCGAATCCGGCAATTGATGAGAGGGATTGCAGAGGTGAAAGGATTGGCTGCAACTGGACTCCTGCCAGGGGAGAGTGGGGATCCGTTGGTCTGGGTGCATCGGTTTCATCCTCGGATGCTGGGATGGTGGTCGAAGAGCTTAGAGGGATGCCGGCTTCAGTTCGAGATCTCTTCAGTGGAGCCGAGGTTGGGAGGAGAGGTGCATCGGCAACGGCGTTCCGGGGTGCCTACGCAAATCCTGGAACTTTTGGGCATCGGCCGCGGCGAGGCGGCATGTCGGAGATCTCTGCGGTGGAGCCTCCGGCGAATTCGGGCGCGGCTGTTGAACTTCCACAAATCACGGTTGCCGTTAAGAATTGCCATGCAATTAATGATAATCACGGCTCAGAGCATGGCCCTCCACAATTCGTGATTGCTAATTCGCAATCAATGACGCCAAATGCGACAATTGATGACGCAATCAATCCCGTGGATTTGGTTTCAAAACGTGGGACATTTCTGCAACGGTGGATCCACTTTCCAAGGGATGCGCTGGAATTTCTTTTGGGACTTTTAATCAGAGGGTTTTTTCCCAGGCGGTTCGGGCCACGCAATCAATTGTGCATGAAAGGATACATGCTGTAAGTTTCGAGGGTAACCAAGGCAGGAACGTTTGTGGAAGGGTTGACCCCATTTCTCGCGGGTCTTCGGGTGCCGGTTTGGGGCGTCGTCTTCCAGCTTTTGCGAGGGAATGGGTGCGGAAGGAGGGCCCATCCGTTAGGAAGGGGGCGCCAGACATGGGAACTCGGATGCTCCACCCACGGGCACCGGGGCTGCTGCCGAGGAGAACCCCCTTTTGAGAGAGCCAAACTCCTCAGGACTGGGCACAGAGGGCGTTGGCGCGGCGGTCCTGAAGCGGGGATGCGTAGCTGGTCAAGACAAGTGTTGCGAGTTGGTGGTTGACCTCCGGTTGGCGGATGGGCTGGAGGGTGGTCGGGCGCCGGTTCTTGGGCCGGTGGCCTGGTCGGGGCGGCTTGAGGGAAGCGTCACGGGGACTCCAGGACTGGCGGTGGTCTTGGGCACCAACGAGGGGAAGGAGGAGAGGAGGGTTGCTGGGCTGGTATCATCGACGCCGGGAGGGGAAGGAAGGAACTCGTGTCGTGCTGTGGGTGAAGTCGTGCAGGAGGCTGGAGAGGAGTCTTCGTGCATGCAAGGCCAGGTCGGGGAAGTCTTGGAGGGAGTGACGGCTGGAGTGGAAGGGGAGGCAATGCATTTGAAGGGTTCAACTACAATGCTACAGAGGGATGGAGGAGTAGCGTAGGGTGGGGAGGGGGAATGGGTTGGGTGGTGTTTTAAGCGGAAGCTGCAGAACCGACGGAGGAGGGAAAAGAGGAGGTTGTTGTTGAGGTCGGAGATGAGTGCGAGGGGTCCAGAAGGAGGTTGTGATGCTGCTGAGAATGAAGGTTCGTGGTCACCAATTGGAAGGCCTAGCTTCTTCAGCCTCCTTGACAGAAGTTTTCCTGAAAGCTTGGGGGTGGTCCCACCGCGAGAGAAGAACAAGGAGGTTCCAAAATGAAGGTGCTCTCATGGAATGTTAGAGGGTTGGGGCGTCCTGAGAAGCGATTAGGGGTCAGGAAGTTCGTTAGCACGGCCCATGCGGATATTGTGCTTTTGCAAGAGATGAAGGTATCCAGAGCAGGGGGCGACTTGTGACGAGATTTGGGGGGCGGCTCTTTGTTTGATTTCGCTGAGGTCGAAGCTCAAGGAGCGGCTGGAGGGCTCCTAACGGGATGGAGGAGGTTTGAGTTTGAGAAACTGGCGGAGAGGAGATCTTTATTCTCGCTAACTGTGTGTCTGAAAAGGAAGGCCGATGGTGTCACTTTTACTGTAACCAATGTGTATGGACCTACGAGTCCTGCGGCGGGGTCCCTTGCTGCAGACCTCTCGGAGGTGGGAGCACACAGGGAAGAGGGAATTTGGCTGATCGGTGGTGATTTAAATGTGACCCTGTTGGCGGATGACAGACCTGTGAGGGGTGGTGGGCGCGATGTTGGCTCGGAAGATTTCAGAACTCAGGTTCATGACTTGGGGCTCACTGTTATTGATGCTGCGGGATGTGCTTTCACATGGCGGAATGGTAGATCGAGATCTAGATTGGAGAGATTTCTTCTATCGTCCGAGGGAGTGGATTTTTTCCCTCTCTCTCGAGCCTGGTCACTGCCCAGGGCTCACTCTGATCATACCCCAATATTGTGGTCTTCGGAGGAACAAATGCGCCCCAGATCGTATTTCAAATTTGAGAAGGCTTGGTTAATGGAGGAGGGGTTTAAGGAGGAGGTGACCGCGCAATGGAGGAGCTGGCAGGTGGAGGGGTCGGCGGTCAGGTGTTTGGCATCCAAGTTGGTGATGCTCAGGAGCTTCCTACTTGATTTCAACCGTAGAGTGAGGATGTAGAGGAAGGAGCGGAGGCATGAGGCACATCAAGGAGTTGTCCGACTGGATGGACTTGATGACCAGAGGGGTCTGAACCAGGACGAGATGCTTGAGCGGGCTAGGCTACTTGAAGATCTACTTTTGGAAGACGGGAAGGAAGAGGTGGAATGGAGGCAGAGATCCAGACAGAAGTGGTTGCATGAGGGGGACACGAACACTAGATTTTTTCATTCGATGGCCTCTGGCAGAAGAAGGAGGAATTTTATCCATAGTCTTGAAGTGGGTGGGGAAAGAGTGGTGGGGGATGTGATGCTGGGACGAGCCCTCAGGGAACATTTCGTGGAGATGTCGAGGAGAAGGAGATGTGACGGGTGGGGGTGGCGCGGGACAGGTGCTGAGGTTTTGTCAGAAGAACAGGCGTCGTCTAGGCTTGAATCGCCATTTACGGAGGAGGAGGTTAAAAGCGCGGTGTGGGGTTTGAATGCAGATGGGGCTCCAGGACCTGACGGTTTTCCAGTTTTCTTCTACAAGGAGTTTTGGGATTTGCTGAAGGATGATATCTTGGCGGTAATCAATGAATTTAGAAATGGAAACAGTGGATTTGAGAAGGTTAATCATGCGTTGTTGTTCCTTCTTCCCAAAAAGGAAAACCCAATTCGGATGGAGGATTATAGGCCGATTGCGTTGTCTAATGCAATATATTTGATTGTTGCCAAGGTGTTGGCTAATAGGCTCAAGCATGTGTTAGATGAGGTTATCATGCAGAATCAGACTGCTTTTATCCCTGGCAGACAGATGGCAGATGGACTGGTGATGGCATCTGAGATTTGCCTTCAATGGCGCCGTGAAAAGTTTAAGGGGTTGATCTGGAAGATAGACTTCGAACAGGCTTACGATTGCGTGGACTGGAACTTCTTGTGGGAGTCTCTTAGGCGGCGTGGCTTCAAGGACCTCTGGATAGCTTGGATGAAGAGGTGCGTTACAACATCGTCATACTCGGTTCTTGTGAATGGTAGACCGGAAGGTGGTTTTTCCAACCACAAAGGGGTGTGCGTCAGGGATGCCCGTTAGCACCGATGCTCTTTGTCTTGGTGGCAGACGCGTTGGCGGTTATGTTCAGGAGAGCGGTTGACGATGGGTGGTGTGATGGATTCCGTATGGGATCCATATCTGTTCCTCTTCTACAATATGCAGATGACACGGTGATTTTCCTAGGTGGTACAGAAGATATGCACAGAAGGACGAGACAGCTGGTTGAAATATTTAGTAGCATGTCTGGCCTCAAAATTAATAGAGAGAAGTCTGTCGTGATCCAGTTTGGATTAGATGAGGTGGAAAGTAGATCGAGGGCTGCACTGCTGGGATGTCCTCTTGGAGAGCTTCCCATTACGTACTTGGGGCTACCTTTATTGACATGCAAGCTCAAGAAAGCTGACTGGGACATGGTACTCAGGAGATTCGAGCAAAGATTGGCAGGTTGGAAGGCAGTCACACTATCTAAGGGGGGAAGCTGATTCAGCTAAAGCATGTGTTGTCGGCAATTCCTATCTTCTTCTTTTCAACTCGACTGATGCCGGTAGGTGTAAGGAAGAGGATAGAGATAATGATGAGAAGATTTTTCTGGTCAGATGGGAAACAACAAAGGCCGGGCGCGCATCTGGTAGGCTGGGAGGAACTCACTAGGAAGAAAAACGAAGGAGGCCTTGGAATTCGGGATGTGGGTTGCATGAATAAAGCGCTTTTAGCTAAGTGGATGGTGTATATTTGAGGTAACACAGATAGATTGGAAATCCAGCTGGTTCGTAATATATATTGCGTCAATGGATCTCTAGAAGCTGGTAGAGTGCGTTTCGAGTCTTCTCTTTGGAGAGGGATCCGTGATATTCTGCCATAGCTAAGGTCGAGAATGACGCCATGGTTAGGGGCCGGGGAGGTCTTTCATTTTTGGCAGGACAACTGGACGGGGGACGGAGTTCTGGGCGATAGATATCCAAGACTGTTTGCTTTGGCGGCAAATAGAGATTGCACCGTATCTGAGGTTGGGGGCTCGGGTTCGTGGGTTCCTCGCTTCATGCATGACATCTCTGGACGAAGAAGGGTGGAGCTGGAAAGAATGTTGTCTGAGCTGCCCTCCCCTGATTGCATCTCTCAGGGAAGGGACCATTTTGTATGGGAAGGAGAAAGATTCTCTGTGAAAAAAGCATACAAGGAGTTCGGAGGGAGAAGTGAGGATTTGGACCCGGACATGAAACAGGATATGAAGATTATCTGGGCAAGCAAGATCCCGTGCAGAGTGAAGATTTTTCTGTGGTGTCTCAGAAGGAGTAGGATTTGGGATAAAGTAAGAAGGGGCAGACTTTTTGGCATTCCTGATACCCAATGTGATAGATGTGGCACACATATGGAGGATGCAGAGCACTTGTTTTTACATGTCCTTCGTCGGAACAGGTTTGGACGGAGGTAGGACCAACCTGGGTGATGCATGGTGGTTCCACGGATTTCTGGTGGTCGGTAAGGTCAGTAGGGAAGAACTCGATGGACGATTGTTCTTTACCGTTTGCAGTTCTGTGGGCCATCTAGGGAGGAAGAAATGATCTGATTTTTAAGAGTCAGAGGTTCTATTCTGAAAATATAATCGCTTCTTGTCTTTCCCTTTACCGTTTTTGGTCCACGAGGTAATGTATTTTTTATACTATTTATATAAATTGAAAAATTCTTGGCGGTGAATCCCAACTCGGGATCTCACCCTCTTTACTTCAAAAAAAAATGATCTAATAATAGTAGTGACTACAACCTGCGAGTAGTATTTTTCTCGTATCTCTTTGAAGGGGTGGCTCCACTTCTCAGATAGTCATTTCCACAATTAGAGATGACTTACTCTGATATCATTAGTAACATTCGAGCTTAGATCACGAATCATTATTGAGAGAAACTGATCTTAGCAATTGTTGGGTACCGACCCTAATGAAACCATAGAGAACTACCCAAAATGTTTAAGCCTAAGTTGTCAAGTAATACTCCCCACCACTTATAAGCGACCATCATACTTTATTAATTTAGATATTGGACTATGAATGATGGTGTTACAACATCCCACTTGTATTCGAAACATTATTATTGTAATTCGAAACATTATTATTGCGATATGACACATCACTTATTCACGGTAGTAGTGGCAGTTGCATGTTTGGGACAATCTTTTCATCTTATATCTTTGTAGGATGGCTCCAACTCTCGGGAAGTCATTTCCAATTATAGAGGGAGCCCTCTCTATACCATTGGTAATGTCCTAGGTTTAGACATCTGACGTGTTATCGAAGAAAATGGACAATGACAAGTCGTTGGTATGTGTATACAAGTGAACTGTTTATATGCCCAAAATGCTTAGATCCATGTTGCTAAGTCTCAACTACTTATAAGCCACTCTTTGAACTAGCCATGTTTGAGGGTATTATGATCGGTACTTTATGCACACATACACATGCACCAATTGTGAAAGGTGTATTTATTTATACATGTGATTTATGTGCCTCTGTATATAAAAAGTGGATCAAGTAAAAGGATATAGCATTCGATAAATGGGCGATAGCGTCATTTAAATTTTTCCTTTGATTGCTAATTTAGTCATCGTTGAAATGCTTTATTTCATTGTACATTTGCCAACAACGACAGTAAGAGGATCCTCCTCTTGTACGTCCTTCATTATACAACTCGATTAATCAATGCCAGTGAAAAGGGTCTAATAACATCATTAATCAATTTGTTATATATGCTCTAGGTCGATGTTTGCATCATGTCGGCCTTGGTGACAGATTTGAGTCGCTGTTTCTTAATTATGTTGGCATATATCTAGGATGGCATGTCTACGACGACTGATGATGCCGCCGATTATTAACATCTATGCATTTTAGGACATAAAAAGGGGCTAAATCGATATTTAAAAACATTGACTCTATGACCCATTCGGTTGGGGGTTAACCCCTCCTTGAGGGTTTTACCTCCAAACCCACTCTTTCTTTCACTCCTGGGGTCCACTCTTCCTCTCTTTTTTATGCACTAAATAAATCATTTTTCTTTCATTCATTCCATCAAAAAATAATATATTATACAATCATATCATCTAAAAGTTATAAACTACTAACTTCTGCTTATTTTTCCAGACTTCAATACAATCACATCGCAATAATTATTCACTTTTCCAAACTTTAACACAGTCACATGGCAATAAATATACTCAACCCCTAACCCTCTATCAAACATCAAATCACAAAAAATAGTTTATCTGACAACCAAACGCACTCTAAGGGCCCGTTCAGTAGGAGAATAAGCTGGAATAAGGACGTAGAATAAGGGGAATAAGGGTTTATTCTCCTTTCGGCTGGAGGATAAGAATAAGGGGAATAAGATGAAATAAAGGTAGGTAAGGTGGGATAAAAATAGGAATAAGAGTAGAATAAGATGGAATAATGGAGAATAGTCGTCCCACTGGGAATCGTGTCGAAGGAGAATTGGCCCCTTATTCCAGGGTCTATTCTCCAACCAAATAGGGCCTAAATGTTTGTTGTAGTGCCATTTGATATCTAGATATATTTAAGACTAAGGAAAACACAAATATAATGGCATCAGAAATAGTAGTGGATGTGATTGTTGATAACATGATCAACCATGCATATAATAAATAGTAATTATACGGATCCAAATAAACGGAAATAAACGTATCACAAATTAATATCATTAACGTCATATATTTCCAATCCATTATCCGATTACGACATGCAAGTAGGAACCAATTAACCACACGAAAACAAACAACCGAGCGAGATCCAGAAAAGGGTAAGCAATAAATCAATTGCGGCAAACAATTCATAAGAAATATAAGGTAAGAAATCACTGAAGCGTTCATGAAATGGACTGTCCTTAGAGAGGATTTCACACCCACAATACCGGTGCGAAGGGTACTGGCGATCCGCTCTCAGGATACGACGGTTCACGGTCGTCATCCGCGCACACCGACGAGACTGTCCTCGAAAGCACCTCCGAGAACTTGCAGCCGAGAAGAAATAGGGTCGCAGGCGCTAGAGAGAGAACAAAAAGTGACGGCGAGTTTTTCTTGCGAGTGAAGAAAAACGACGTCGGGTGAGGGGTATAGAAAGGGGAGCTCACGTGCCCTAGCGCACGGTCCCTTTGGTTTCCGAAAACGCCCCTCAACGGGCGTGTCCTTTCGGATTCCAAAACCGCAGCTAAGTCGAGCCGCTTGGATCAAGTCTGATTCCCAATGTAATCGAAATCAAATTAATCTATCTGATTAATTTAATCGATCAGCCAAATGAAACTCGCAGCAATGGTATCAAGATCCGAGATCCGAATTGATTCTCCGAGCCCGAGCCCGAGCCCGAGCCGGAGCGGAGCGCGCGCGCATGTGTAGTCCTTCATTTCTCCTCTCTACTATTGCTACAAGAGCTTGAGGTGGGACTCATATATAAGTCCACCAGAAGTTTAGATCTCTAAGGTATGGTACTAAACTTCAACCCAAACTCATCCATGTTTCAAATTTGGGAATTCCCAACTTTCCCTCCAAACCATTTGATTTCCAAATTGAAACCAAATTAATTCCAATTGTAATTATATAGATTTTCCAATTAAAACCTTAATACAATTTTAATACAACAGGGATCTCTTGTTTTGGTTAAAATGCCATAGATGCTGCGGTCATTGGAGCCGTCCAATCAAAGATCAGAAAATCCAAATCATAATCTGAAAAAAGGGTGCCTACATATGCGAAAATAATCATAATAAATATTGGATGGCTCTTGCTGTGTCACCATCCTCCGCAAAAATAGGATGAAGATCCTGGATGCGTTGCAGGCATACATTATCAGTAAGTTTACCAAAACATAACTGTGCAGCAAATTGGATTGCATGATGCGAAGTTAGAAGCTGACGATCATAAGAGGGTTGCCAAGGAGTGGATTCTGATGGGCACACGCTGCCTCTTTTGAAAGATTGCACAGCAGAATAAGCCACACAGAGATATCCAGAAGAAAGTACCAAGTATTTGATTGATGACGACAGATTGGTTAGGCGACAGGTTTCCATTGGTAATGGAGGAGATCACACGCATCATTAACAGGCATAATCTGATTGTAATTTGTTGCATGTCATCGTCTGAGTTCAGAGCTCCTGATAGGGTCAACATATATATGGCTTTATCTGCACAGCAAGTTTTCTAAAGCGTAAGCAAGGCCCTTTATCCTTGCCTTCATTCCCGACCAAAAGCGTAATAGCTTTCTTCTATCCTGCATGTCTCATTATTTTGTGTTGCTTCCGTTTAGGATTATTGACAGGTGATGGATGTGGGGTAGCCCCCTCCCCAGCTAAAGCCGGGAGTTCCGGCGGATCGCCCGTTCGACTTCTTCGCTGCGCGAAATCTCCGCCTTCTCAAGCGGCCCCTCGTGTAGTTGGAGCATTTTGAATCTTCCTCTTCCTCATTCATGGAGAAGACCATTTTCCCGTTGTATGTTCATAGTGGAGATGATGCCTTCGCAAACACGATGATATGTTTCATCAGTTTATGAGATGATGTCTCGCTTTGTTTATTCGCTTATTATTTGTCTCTTTTTCTAGTTCATTTTCAAAAAGTTTTCTACTATCTATCAAGGTGGTACATCCACCGTTCTGACTGAGATACCCACGTGTTTTCTTCTAGTTGTTTTTTTGAGTAAATTACAAAAAAGTCTCTGAATTATGCACCTAATTTCAATGTTGTACCTGAACTTTAGAAAGTAACAATGTGGTATTGAACTTTCAAAATTATCTCAATGTGAACCCTAACTATTGAAATTTAAGGTAAAAATGACGAAATATTAACTAAATTTCTATGGTGAAGGATCACACTGACCAAAATTTAAAAGTTCGGGTACCACATTATTACATTTTGAAGTTCAGGTATGACATTGATATCACATAATTCAGGGACTTTTTTTTGTAATTTACTCTTTTTTGTATAATCCATCCTTTTGTGTCCTTTGTAAGAGCTCCTTGACGATGAATGTTTAATTCTTGTAATAAATCGTTCCTAACCGATCGTGTATTTGTATCAAGAATTATGTGCAATAAAGTTAGCATGTGAAACAAGTTATAGTAAAAGATCATTATACCTTTATTATTACAACCAGCAGACTAACCCATGCTTAGTAGTGAGAGAATAATAATGAGTGGAATATATATAGTTATAGAATCTTTAGTTAGACATTTATTTAGATCTAAAGAATGAAATTTTAGAAGTTTCGTGAGATTCCATATTATTATTATCATCTCTTTTTGAACATTATTATCTTTTTTTTGTCTGAGTGGCTTTCTTCGGTTGAATTAAATGCTGACGCCACCTAGGATTAATTGTTTTTGTTTGTATTTTCGTGTGCTCCTGACCAGCTTCGTTGTTGGGAAACTTGTTGCCTCAACTTTATTTTGTGGAATGGAATCTAATCGTTTATCGAAAAAAATAAGCCTGGTTGATAAAATATTTTTTTCTTCTTACCCTCCTCATTGATAATGCTATAATGCCTCCGTCATAGTTGGTCTAATGAATCTTGTCACAATTTCAATGACACAAATTTGTAATCTCAAGTTTCCGTATGGACTTTGGTAGAATCAATTGCAAAACTCAAGGTCATTGATTCCCTATAAAACTATGATAAGGATGAATAGTTGAGCACTGAGCCGTACTCACTTGTTAATTTGGTTTGCCATGTTGTTGTGCATTTGTTTCATAGTATAACTGTAATGTATCGATTTTCTATCGATGAATATGTGCATATATTTACACATTCAAGTTGTTGGTGGTGGGAGGAGAGGGAGCTCTCCTATTTTTGCTTATGTCGTTCTTTTGGTCGTAATAATCGTATTTCTTTTTTATGATCGAAATGATTGTTTTCTAAAAAAATGTCTTATGGCTACGAACAAATTTTTTTTTGGGGAGAAAAAACGAACTGGATCATCATCTATTTGAAACCCGAAGGCCGAAGTTGTTTGCATACAACGAAAAAAAATCAGGACGTTGTTTTCGGGATTTTAAACAAAACAAAAGTTAGTGTAGAAGATTAAGGCAGATAAAATGTTCTTAAAATCATCTCTACTACTTCTCTCTTTCTTCCTTTCCAAATCACATGAGTTTAAGTAGCATGAGATTTTGCTTTGGCATGTTGGCCGTGGGTTGAATGGATCTAATGGGATTTTAGTGGGCCATCCGAGCTGCTTCAAGAAACCACATTTCTTATTAATAAGAAAACATTTATCATTCGTAAAGTCCTGAAAATAATAAGACTGGGGGTTTGGAAAAATAAACAGTTTTAATATCTAGGCTACTCGAAGATGCTAAGAAAACAAAGTAACCTTCTGATCAATTTTAATGGTCAGATGAGAGATCACTACCAGAAAATTGGCCTAAGGTAATGAATAATTTAATATTCATTTCTATATCTTCCATTGTTAAATACATAACAAGGAATATTACTCATTGCTTACTTCTTTCTTTTTGAAAATCGGCCTAAGACAATGTTATCGTCTTCAATCTTCACCTCAAGTCCTTCACCATTGATTCCAACAAAAATGCACTCCATATATTTAGTGTTAACCCTAATTATACAAAATCATTTAGGCTCCGTTTGGTTGCAGGGTTAGGCTGGGTTGGATTGGCCCAACTCGGGGTACCCCTCCTTCCAACCCTCCCAATCCTCCTCACAAATTACTATTCATAGGGGTATCCCAACCCAATCCAACCCTGCCCAACCCTGCAACTAAACGAACCCTTACTCTCTAAGGCATGTCTATGATGAATCTTCATTTCATCGCCTTTATTTTTTCATTTTGGTCTTAAACCTCTAGTTAAATGTGTATATATATCACTAATTTGTCGAAATATACACTTTATAAACTGTACAAAATACTATATAAAATATTGTATATTTAATGTATTTAATTCTAAAATAAAAAAAATAAAGAAAAGAAAAAGAAATGAGATACCTTCGGTATTGAATGTCCCTAGACCTTGATACCCAATCATCATGATGACTTTGTCGATAAAGAATAAAGTAGGGGGAGATGACACATATAAATTGTATAGACAATACATTAAAATCCTAGTTTTAAATTCATCAATAATTAATTTTTGAAATCTATTTTATTTTATTATTTTTACACTTCAAATAATAAAATCCTCAACATAAATATTGTAGATAAAATACAAAGAAAAGTATAAAATTGATTTTACTGAAAAATAATGCACAGTGGTCCGAGATACATAAAATAAAAAGCCAAAATAAATAAAAACTTCACAGACATGAATCTTCTCCATACTTTATCAAATTGATCAAGCTCACCTTTAACTGTATATAAAATTTAATAAGCTATTTAATTAAGGTAGTTTTAATAAATTTGGAATTAAGATGTAAAAAATTAGATTTTGGGCCCATATTGTACATTATACTTGTATATTATATTCAATATAGTTATTCTTTATATTTTTCACTTTATTTTATTTTTTGTAAATTATAAATATTATTTGAAACTTATGTACATAGTTATAATAAAATAAAATAAAACCAAAATAAATCAATTATTGTAATACATAGATAAAATATACCTACATATACCTGTAATATATAAGTGCTTATTTATTTAAGTGTCCATAAAAATTCAAAAAAAAAATAAAAATACATAATGTGTCTTTAAATAAATTAAAATATATAAAATACATTATATAATAATAAAATGTAAAATACAAATTAAAAATAAAATACTAAAATACATGTATGTTTACCTATGTTTATACTTGTAAATATTAACTTATAATAAAAAGCCTCGAAAAAACTAATTAAATATAGATAATATATTGCACTAAATTACAAGCATTTTTCATTTTTTTAATACAAATTTAATTAATTAGTCCATTTATTATTTATTTTTGAATTTCCAACGATTTTTAACAAAGGAATTTTCTGGTTGGTCCTTGTAAACCAACCAGAAGCCTCCCTCAGTTGACCTCGGTCAACTAGCCCCTTCTTTGTTCCTCGAGCGCTGGAATGTCAGACCCCCGATCTTCTACCTTTTTCTCTTGAGGCTATCATGCTCTATAATGACATGGCGTGTGATTCCTGAGATTACATCTCCCTAATTCCCACCAATAACCAAGATCTAGTCGATCTTCATCGACTCGATCATCATCTCCATCGAAAATCTCTTCCTATCAAGCACTTGGAGCCCTATCAAGCACTTGGAACACCTCCAGGTCCTGCGTAGAAGACGGAGCCCCATATCCATCTTCGAGCCACCCCATCCTCATCGGAGCTGACCATTGCACATGGAGGAGCCCCAACCACCTGTAGCTGTTGTCAGATCGATGAATAGTCGTCGGAGCAAAGATAAGAGCTAGATCGAAGTTCTCCAGTCTCCAGTTCTTCATGTGTATTCTTCGTGACCCCTTCCAGATCGTCCGATCAAGAACACACCCTAGATCTAACCTGGGCCATCCATTTTATTCGAACGGTTACTCATCCAGGAACATCATATCTTACACGTGGCATGCAGACAATGACTGGATTAAAGCGACATAAATGGTAAAAATTATAAACATAAAAGGTCTTGTAAGTATTTAATTAAGTTGAAAACATTATAGATAATTTTGCATGTAATCCCCTAAATCTCTTTAGTATTGCATTTTAGTCCAGTGTCAGGTCACCTCACGTGGACCCCACGTAAGTAGACATTTTGCAGGCAACCCCCTCCAGGTTTTGTTTTTACTATTTAGTCTATAAAAATTGAGTTGCAGTTAAAAAGTTTGTACTTATTTTGCACGTGTCTCCCTATAATATATTTCACTTGCAAATATGCCCATGTCTGCTTGATTTATTTTTATTTTTATTTTTGTATTTATTTATTAAAAATATCTCACGTGCTCTAGAAAATTTGCAAAAATAGGTGTAACTACACGATTGATTGCTTATTCATGTTATATATTTCATTTATCATTTTGCATGCATTTATTAGTTATTAAAAATTAAAAGAGCTTTGTTATTCCGTGTTTGCCTTAAAAATACAAAAAATATAAAAATCTCTTTGAAAAAAAACCCACGAAAACTGCCTATTGCTTATTAGCCTATTTTATTACTCCAGATCAATAAAAAAATATCAAAAGAAACTCTAATAATGAGCCGATCCTTGTTAACCCTTAAAGATATAAAATATTTTCTAAAAATCCAAAAAATAGTTTTGTGACCTACATATTTATATATACATATTTTTATATTAAAATTAATTTTGAGAAATTTGAATCATTTGCTATTTTTAAATCTCAAATCGATTTAGCTTAATTAAAAAGTCTCTCTTTCAGACTATTTTTAATTTTAAAAATACAAAAAATTAGTAAAGAAATCTTTGGAAATTCACAAAACAGAAGCATATTTTAAAAATACAAAAAGATTTTCTTGAAAATTTATTTCAAACAATAGGTAGACATTTTCAAGAAATCCGTTTGATAGAAGTCCAAATTTTCTTAACAAATTCTAGGATAAACCTGCAAATGGATTTATATGCAATATGAAACGGTATAACCTTTGACACGAGGCACGGAAACGGATATTCACGCAAATAGATTAACAAATCTGGGATGCAAATCAAGTGAGTTGGCATTTAAATTTATCACCATCTCGATCAGTGATTAAGCGTGCCGACCAACTATATCATCCTGTACATAAATAAAAAAAAACATCCAACGCACAACATTAAGTAAGAGAGAAGACATAATACATAGGACTTAAGAACCCAAAACTGTTAACAACAGATCATATTCCAAACTACGTACCCTTTCAAAAATGAAATATACACTTGATTAGCTGTAAAGTTTTAAGATATGAGATAAGCATATTCAAGGGCAGCTGCCCTTAGTCTTCACGTCGCCTGTCGTGCAGTCCGATGGCCGTGATTCTACTCCAGACCCTTTGGGCAGCATTTCCAACTGGAGGTGGTGGTTCTCGAAGAGCGGCCTCGCCGCTGCCACCGTCTGCGGCCGGCTGCCTCCAGAAGAAACAGCGATCACCACGATCATCAGCACAGCCAGTACGACAGCTCTTTCTCTCCTTATGAAGGCCATAGTGTATCTACTATCTGGCTGGGTGTCTGCGGCTCTCCAAATATTATAAATATATGTAGATAATAAAGCTTTACTGTCTCTGTATATGTATTATAAGAAACAGTGTTGTATACCTAGGGTTTGGTTTGAGTGCCTCTCCGTGAATCTCAACAGAGAGTAGTTGGGCGGTATATATAATCGGTGATTCGGTGGATCTCTCCATACGAACTCGTCGAAACGGGGATTCTCATATACGTGTTTTTCTGTTCAAACGGATGGACGCTGTTCTGTTCCCATCGAAATATTACATCGTGAAATAAAGGGATTGACGGGGTCTTTGGGCCCTTTAAAATTCTTCTGACCGGTTTTCTTTCAATAAGGCTTTATGAAAAGTCAAACCATACGTGGTCAACATATAGTAACGCTTCAAGAATCGAGATACATAAAGGTCATCTTGATCAGAGGTCTTCATTCCTAACGCCATCATGTTTTCGCTTGAAGAGGTCTCCTGTTCCATCTGAGCAAATGACCTCTTGATTCCGGTCGCCCCACTTCTGCTGGAATGGGTTGTTCAAAGGTTGGAATGTTGAACAATCTTATTCCTCGCTTCTTATTCTCCAGCACGGTGTATATCACAAGCTTTTATATAGAGACTGATGGGAGACATGCAAACATGTCACGAAAGAAACTGCACATCTTATGTCAAAATTTTGATAATTCAAATTGCCTATTCCAGAACCAGGTCATTTTTCAAATTGGCTGATTGATCTGGGCCTCCTTATTATCTGTTGCTCTTCTTCCGGAAACCTCCAACAATATTCCTCTTCCCCTCAATCGATGAAGCAAACCTGGTCATCCCGAACATTTGGCTATGAACTTGGTCTTATAGGCAATGCTCATTAACACGTGTTACATTTTGTTGCAGTTAATGATAGTTAATAAAAGTCATCTATGGTTAATTCCAGGCTCGAATAAATGAGGAGGGTTGCATTAGATAGCCGACAACCACAGTAAAACACTAGAAAACATTGAGAACACTATTTAGGAATTTGCGTCTATACAGTTGGATTTTTCAATATAGATTTAAGCAAAGGAGGTAAAGAATCCATATAGTAGACCTTACTAAATTTGGGAAAAGTCTTTGCAGTTGTTGTTGTTGTTATAATTCCGATATTTAACAATAATTTTGCCACCACTACGGAGTAGACTTCCGGCCTTTTTTACCCTCAAAGTACTCCTTTTCTCTTCCACATCTTCATAGAAAGAGCTGCGTAGATATCTCTCAGTCTCAGGAGCAAGAACCTACTAAGATGTTGGAGGAAACTTCTTATTCAGAGGAATTGGAATTACTCAAAAAGCTCCTGGTAGGATACTCTGATTTTCTAGTACATATATGTAACACCTCAGCATAGTCCTGCATCGAAATTCATGAAGTATGAGAATGTGTTATAAGTGGTGGGCATTACAACTTAATAATTTGTTTAAAGAATTTCAAGTGATTGTCAACGGTTCCAAACATGCCCGAGCCAACATGTTGTCATGGCCGGTTTTCCTTAATAATCAATAAACATCATATAGATATCGTTTTTATTCAAGAAACAGAAATTCCGACCATCTTCTTGTGGTTTTTTTGGGGAATCTTCCAACTAGCTAGGAGTTTTACAGATCTCAAGGAAGAAATGGTGGGCTACTCGCCATTTGGGACTCCTCAATAATTTTATAAATTATCCTACGATTTTTTTAGCATAACATCATTACTAACTATAGTATGGTAATAGTGAGTTGCGTAGGAGTAAATATCTATAGCCTAACAAACCTTTCAATCAAAGAGAGACTCTATGGGGATGTGAGATTCTATTAACTAGCTCGTCTCATCCGAACTTCTTCTTCATGGGTGACTTCAATTTTACCAGTTTTCATAGCAATCTCTCCTCCGGTATGCTCGATTGTAACTTAGCGGATGCTCTTCCAGATTAGATTGCTCGTGCTAGTTTGATGGAGATTAACCTATCCAATATTAAACATACATGGACCGACTATAGGTCACACTCGAACTCGACGAGCTTGAACCGATACTTCTTCCAGTCTAATTGGATTCCTTCCTTTGCACCAAGCCTCTTTGCTCTACCTATGACGTATTCGGATTATAACCCCATTATCCTCTGGTCCATGTCTTCCTTTAAATCTGAAATATCTGTAGGATTTATGAGGGTTTTAAAGATCTAACTATACAATAAGCAAACTCCCTTCCCTAGGACGATGACGTTTAAGTTGCAAAACCTCAAAGGTGCGATTAATTATTGGAAGCATGTTCATGTCCCCAACTCATCAAGACTATATTCATTACAAGCTAAGGTGGAAAGAAATAAATTTGAGGTTCCTTCGTTTCCAAGCTTCCAAGCTTAAATCTTCAAATCATATATGGGCCCTCTATGTTAACGACTCCTTATCTATTGATGAATATGTGATTTATCTCCGTTATACTAAAATCGTGTTCTTTCTTGAATGAAAACATTATAAAAACGCATAAAATAACGAATCAATGAAAATACTCCAGCAATAAAAATAGATTGATTGTGTTTTATTAACTTATATATAATCTGAAAAAATAGAATCAAATAAAATTTAGCTTACAAGGAGTTAAATCTTGTACATAGTCGTCTATATATTGTATAATCTTCCATGATTTTTTATTAAATTCATATTAAACTCAATCGACATGAAACTAACTCTATTATGTGTTAGCAATGTGAGCCCCGGGCGAACCATTTCTACAATAAATGTTATTGTAATGAATAAATTATCAATAAAAGTTATTGTTTATTTTTCACTCCCCTTTCTGAGATTAATGAATGAATGCACTATAGGGTCCCTCTGTACAATAAGGGTTATGCACCATGGCCAACTTGATGATCATACAGCTGTTGATTCATTGGATGGATCATAGAGGCTGATGCTTGGATGAATATCTAAGGAGTTAGATAGTGGACTCATCAAGCATCATCAAATGATCATTAAGTGATGATCTCCAGTCTGAGTGGGAGATGGCAATCCTATCTCATATGACTGATATCTGACTGACCTCTTGATGCAGGTCCTCTGCATGGGAATAATGATTCAGAGGTGTCAGGTTAGTTAAGTCAATAGGGTTGACTTGACGAGATCGAGATAACCAAAGACCTACGTTGAATACTGTCACGACTTAGGCATGCATCCTCTGACTAGAGACAGATGTATTACTATATGTCTGAGTATGTACATTTGGCAGACCAATAGGTTGATGACCTAATCAAGGTCTATATACCGGCGAGCTGGTTTGCATGTAAGGACATATGAGTAATACGATCTCTCAAAGGGATCATACAGGTTCACTTGTGAACCGGGAGACATGAGCTCACTCATGAGGTATTGGGACTGAACAAATTCCATGCATGGTCGTCGTGCTTTGGAAGCATGACATGAATTTGAAGGTAAGATATATGCTTTGTGAAAGCATATGATCTATACCAAATCCCGATGACCAAGATTGAGAAACTTAATGATCTAACCCTGAAGATGACAGTGTAAAAGTGATCTTTATCTTCAGGATGATCATGAGTCTTCCAGTATGTAGGATGTGCAGGTATTAGGAATACCTGAAGGGTGATTTGATCATATACGATTGTATAACCATGACGCTTCCATTCCGAGGGAGTGATGAAACAGGATTGGATTTTAGTGACTCCTCTCATTAGAGAAGTGACCTAATCTTAGTCCATGAACTGGACATTGGTCTGAATAAGATTCAGATGCAATGAGAAGATTAAGTCTATGGTCTTGATTTGATCAAGCATCAGTGGGAGGTCCATAGGATCTGGAGTTGAGATATGATCTCAACATCCAAGTCACTATACGTGGAACAATACAATGGCCCTGTCCTTATCTCCAAGTATCTGAGGAGAAATAGCATTGTTCTTAAATGGTTTAAGAACAATTCCATAAGATCTAAGCAAAGAGAATTTGATAATTAAAAGTGTTTTAATTATCATGATGTATGAGAAATTATCCAATATGATTAAATGTGATTTAATTAGTTTGGATAAGAATAATGTGGATAGAGATATCCAATTATTCATGATATATTATAAATGTGATTTATAATGTATTAGAGAGAGTTACTTATAATTTATATGTGTTGATTAATTATGATGTGTATTGGATACACATTGTGTAATTAATTAACAATATGAATTACATGTTGTTTTGGGTTGTGAATATGATTCACAATTTTTCCATGGCAAGATTGCAATATTCTCAAAGATAATTGTGAATTATTTTTTGAGAAATAAAACCCAAATTATTTTGTTGCAAATAAATAAGAGAGAGATTACATGGAGATTACAATCTCCATGCAATCCATGGTGGACGGCACACCACTCCTAATTGGAGTGGGTGTGCGCCTACATGGAAGGCACATGGAGATGAAATCTCCATGTGTCTTCTCTCCTTATTTGTTGGGTTAATTTAGGAGCAAATTATATTTGATTTTATCAAATATATTTTGACCTAAATTTGTTGCTTTTGACAACAACAATCTCAGCCATTGGATGAACATAAATCAATCTCATCCATTGATTTTATGTGTCCCATGGATTGAGATCCATGGATCCCAAAACCCTATAAATAGAGAGGCATTCTTGGCTCTCTCTTTACACATGCTATTGTAGCACAAAAACTCTCTCTCTCTCTCTCTCTTTCTCATATACACGACAGCCCTCTCTCCCTCTCTTCTTGGTGGCCGTCCACCTTGGTGGAGAGAAACGTCGTCGCCCGCGCCATCGTGCTGCCGCTTCGACTCTCTGCGGTTCTTTGTCTTCTTGGAGTGCTTCACTCACGAAGGAGACGTTTGATCTCGTGCGACGAGATCAGGAGCAACCGCGCTTGGATCATCTTGGATTGCGAGGACACCGCGACTCATCTCCGCGCTCGCAAGCCGTTACTCCGACGATCGGACTTGAGACAGGAGGTCTCTTTTCGTAGAGACTAGATCAACCACGCTTCAAGAGGTATTGCATTATACTTGATGTGGTTATAGATGAAACGATTTGAGAATGGTTCTCGGATCATGTGGTTTCATCGGTTTAAAAATTTTAAAATTCCGCTGCTCCGAACAACTAGTACGACTAGTCGTTCTTCGTCGTATTCGATACGACGATCACGCTTCCGTGATGCGCTTGAGGATTTCCCCATATCCTTCAAGTGGTATCAGAGCCTTAGGTCGACGGTTTCGAATATGATTCTAAAAACCGAGGACGACTTGGGTTCGTTTAGGTCGCGAAAGTTTTCATCGCATTTGATTTCGCAGATCTGTTTAATAAATACATTCGGTACTGTTTAAATTGTTTAAACACGAATTTAATACTTGGATTTTGTTCCCCATTAAATAAGGAAACCATAGGAACTGAGTTTGCGTAAATCGGATTTCGTATGCTCTAATTATGGTTGTTTTAATGGACATGTATACACTGTTGCGGGAACAATAGATTTTAACATGATTAAAGAGTTAATTACTGTTATCATCTGCCTCGAAATGCGTGCAAATCCACTTAGGTTCTGTTGTAAATCAAGTTAGCAATCTATGAAAATTGAGTTTTCTTAATTTGGATTTAAATTGATTGAGATATGCCAATTTTAGTGAATAGGGGTCTATACTGAAATTGCATTCCTAATCTAGAACCAAGTGATTGTCAATTAGTGAAATTAATTGTTAATTTCGTGAAATAATCTTGAATAATATTTGTGAAATATTGAGACATGATTATTTGCCTAATTGACATGGCCCCAACCAATTAATTGATTAAGATGTGATCTAAATCATAAATTGGAAACAACAATCTTCAAACTTGATGCTTGAATAGGATTTGGGAATTTGTCTAGCAAATTTCCTTATAATAAAAAATGTTTTGATTATTACTATATGGTACAATTTCGGTTGAAAAACCGATGATCATCTCAAGTACAAATTAATCAATTTGGCATTATCCTTTCCCGAGGCGGATATGGTGCCTAGTCGGAGAGCATTGGGGTTGCGGGTTGCAACGTATGTGGTCCGTCCCACTCTCGTCGGTACTGGCCATGACAGCGGGTAGGGCCGGGATAATGTCCGAGGGATTAAGATGTATTTTTCTAATTATTAAAATTCGAATTAATACGTATTTTGAGATATTACCATATATGTATTCAAGTAAAATAATCAAGTTTGATTGTTTGAATTGGATTGATAATTAATTTAATATGATTAAATTGATTATGTCCAATTGAAATACTCTGATATGATTAGAGTTATTAATTTCCTTGGAAGAATTAATTATGTGAATGTGATTCACGATAATTAATTAAAATTTGAATATGAAGATGGAGGATCACATAAGTGACATCCATGGTCTCCCGTCAAGGCGAAGAGTTTCGTCGCCAGGGATTGCATATGGGAGACGCCTGTCCGAAGTGACAGCTCCCATGTGCAAGCGCATCTGGATCGGGCTCTTTGCTTCTCGAAAGAGTAAGGCCGTATGCGTAGTGACCCCAATATCGGATCCTCATATTATTGGGGCGATATTGGATTGCGCATAGCGAGTACTATTCCTGTTGACGGTTGGTTCAATTAACAACGGGTCAACATCGCCTTAGGGGTGGTGGGCTCGGGTGTTAAAGACCGAATTGGGAAATTGCAAGTTGGACTTGTAAAATGGAATGAGTTCCTGCTTTTCTTTATTGGAGTCACAGATTCTCATATTATTGGGATGTGACAATGATAAAGAGGAGATCCCAATTCTTGCTAGAGATATAGCGGTAAGTATATCTCTTACTTTGAAAGTGATTAAGGGAATGAACTTTCAAAGTCGACAATGCAAGAATAATTTGATTTAAAATACCTTAATCAAACATCATAAATTTGAATATATATTTCTATATTCTAATATAGTGCATTCTTAATTTCAGAAAATGAAGTCTTTGAACCCACTTAGTAGGCTTCTTGAGGTCAACCAATTGACCGGCCCGAATTACTCGGATTGGATCCGAAATTTGGAGCTTGTTCTCTCTGCTGAGCGCATTAGTTATGTGCTATCCGAGGACAAGCTTGAGAACCCTAAGTCCAAGGAAGAAAAAGCATTTAATGACAAGTATGATGAAGATCATGTCTTGGCTAGGTGCTATATCCTAGGTTCTCTCTCCAATGTGCTGCAGAAGCAACATGTGGAGATGAATACCTGTCAGGAAATAATGCAGAATCTTAAAGATATGTTTGGTGACATTAACCGCACTCAGCGGTACAATGTTATGAAAGACCTCATTCGTTGTAGAATGCAGGAAGGGACTTCGGTCCGTGAACATGTACTCAAAATGTTTGGGTACTTGTCGGAGCTGGAGACTCTTGGGGCAACGATGGATGCAGACATGCAAGCTGACTTCATTCTGCTGTCATTGCCCAAGTCTTTTAATAACTTTGTAGTGTCATTCCACATGAACAAGTTGGAATTGACAAATGCTGCTCTCCTTGCTTCATTAAAGTCCGCAGAGGACGTAATGAAGAAGGATGGTCCCAGTGGCAGTGCAATGGTTGCACAGGTCAAAGGGAAGCGCGGTCGGAAGCATGGTTCTCGGAAGGGCCCGGCCCAGAAGAGAAAGAAGAAGGGACAAAGTGTTGCCTCTTCTTCCAATGCATCCACTCTCATGGCGTCGAAGAAAACCGATGTCTGTCATCACTGCAAGAAGCCGGGGCACTGGAAGCGTAACTGCCCAGATTACCCGAAGTCCTCAGACAAAGGTAAAGCCCCAACAGGTATGAAATCTACTTTCATCATTGAAACTAGCTTTCTCGTTGGACGAGAAGGAAGTTGGGTTGTAGATTCTGGTGCTTCTGTTCATGTATGCAATTTGTTGCATTTGTTTCAGGAAACTAGGAATCTTGAGGAAGGGGAGATAGTCATCCAGATGGGATCTGATGCAAGTGTTGCAGCAGTAGCCGTCGGGACTTGTAGACTATCATTATCTAGTGGAAGAGTCCTTATACTTAAAGAATGTCTTTATGTACCCGAAGTCAGAAGGAACTTGATATCTGTATCTAAGCTTGTTAGAAGCGGATATACTTTCCTTTTCTGTAATAAATTAGTCATAAGTCGTTATGATAAATATATTGCGGATGGTGTTTTGACTTCTGGAGGACTCTATGAATTGTGCATTGATAAATGTATTATGAATGTGACAACCACTAATAAAAACCCTAAAAGATCCAGAGAGGATAAAAATATCTCAAATGAGATATGGCATCAAAGGCTTGGTCATTTGTCTGTTGATAGGATCAATAGATTGATAAAGGATGGACCTCTAGATTTTCTAAAGGTTCAACCTCTGCCCACTTGCAAACATTGCATACAAGGCAAAATGACTAGGACGCCTTTCCGTAACAAGGTTACGAGATGCGAAGGTATTATTGACCTAATACATACCGATGTATGTGGTCCCTTCAGTACCGCGACTCGAAATGGATACCGATATTATTTGACGTTTATCGATGACCATTCGCGATACGGGTTTATCTTCCTACTACGTCATAAATCTGAAACCTTTGAAAAGTTCAAAGAATTCAAGGCTTTGGTTGAGAACCAAACCGCTAGGAAGATTAAACGGATTCGATCTGATCGAGGTGGCGAGTACCTATCAGATGAATTCAAGGAATACCTTAAGGAGAATGGAATTGTTTCCAATCTCACTCCTCCTGGAACTCCCCAACTAAATGGTGTTGCTGAAAGACGCAACAGGACCATCATGGACATGGTCCGATCAATGATGAATAAAGCAAATTTACCTCTTAGTTTCTGGGGATATGCAGTAGAGACTGCAATATATATCCTGAATAAGATTCCTAGCAAATCCGTGCCTAAGACTCCTCATGAGCTATGGTATGGAACCAAACCTAGTGTTAATCACTTGAGGGTTTGGGGTTGCTTGGTCTATGCGAAGAACGTAGACGCAAGTAAGCTAGAATCTCGCTCTCGTGAGTGCTACTTCATTGGGTATGTTAAAGATGGTATTGGATACCAACTTTATGACCCTGAGACCCAAAAGGTTTTTGTTTCTAGAGATGTGAAGTTTCTGGAGAATGATTTCCATAAAGGTCAAGACAACAATGAAGTAGAGGAATTCTTTGAATCCCCTGAGGATTCTGAGCTTCCTAGACCAGAAACGGAAGAGATAAATAAAGATGAAACACCCATACCTCTTCGAAGGAGTTCAAGGGTGGTTGCACCACCTGAAAGGTATGGATTCCATGTGTCAGGTGAAACTGACATTGATCCTACTTCATTTGATGAAGCACTCGCGGATCAAGACATGGATAGATGGATGCTAGCAATGAAGTCAGAAATTGACTCCATGCATAAGAATGGTGTATAGACCCTAGAGGATCCACCTAAAGGGGTAAAACCCATTGGGTGTAAATGGATCTTCAAAAGAAAGAGGGGACCTGATGGGAAAGTAGAGACTTTCAAGGCACGGCTCGTAGCCAAGGGCTACACACAGAGAGAAGGCATCGACTACGATGAGACATTCTCTCCTGTGGCTATGCTTAAATCCATCCGGACATTGCTAGCTATAGCTGCATATCTTGACTACGACATCTGGCAGATGGACGTCAAGACGGCTTTCCTCAATGGATACCTCGAGGAGGATATCTACATGGAGCAGCCCCAGGGCTTCATGACTGAGGATGGTAAAGTATGCAAGCTGAAGAAATCCATCTATGGGCTCAAGCAAGCTTCTCGTAGTTGGAACATCAGATTTGACGAAACCATAAAGAGTTATGATTTTGTGCAAAATCCTGATGAACCTTGTGTATACAAGAAGCTTAGTGGGAGCGCCGTTGTGTTCATCGTGCTTTATGTAGATGACATCCTTATCATTGGGAATGATACAGGGATGATGACCAGTGTAAAGATTTGGCTATCCCATACCTTTGAGATGAAAGATCTTGGAGAAGCCTCTTATATCTTAGGCCTGAAGCTGTTCAGAAACCGAGAAAAGAGGATTTTGGGATTGTCACAACATGGATACATTAAGAAGATTCTTGAACGATTCCATATGGATAGTTCAAAGAAAGGATTCCTACCCTTAAGACATGGTATCCACCTGTCTAAAGGAATGGCTCCTCAAAGTGTTGAGGAAAAGAAGGCCATGGCTGGATGTCCTTATGCATCAGCCGTAGGAAGCTTAATGTATGCCATGATGTGCACTAGGCCAGATATCTGCCATGCAGTGGGAGTGGTAAGTCGTTACCAATCCTGCTATGGAGAACAACACTGGAATGCAGTAAAGAACATATTCAAATATCTAAGACGGACGCAAGATTACATCTTGGTCTATGGAGATGGTGATCTCCAAGTCTTAGGATATACAGATTCTGACTTCCAATCGGATGTAGATGATCGAAAGTCGACATCGGGGTTCGTGTTCTTGTTGAATGGTGGTGCTGTGAGCTGGAGAAGCAAGAAGCAGGACACTACTGCAGATTCAACAACGGAAGCCGAATACATTGCCGCATCGGATGCTGCAAAGGAGGCGGTGTGGTTGCGCAAGTTCGTGCTGGAGCTTGGCGTAGTTTCCTCTGATACTCCCATCCCGTTACTCTGCGATAACATGGGAGCCATTGCCCAGGCAAAGGAACCTAGATGGCATCAAAAGAGCAAGCATGTGGAAAGGAAATACCACATCATTCGGGAGATACAAAAGCGTGGTGACATCATCATCACCAAGGTGGCCTCTGCCGACAACGTTGCTGATCCTCTTACCAAACCTCTGACACAGAAGGTTTTTGACCAGCATGTAATGAGTATGGGTTTAAAGATTGTACCTGAATGGTTCTGAGGGCTAGTGGGAGATTGTTAGCAATGTGAGCCCCGGGCGAACCATTTCTACAATAAATGTTATTGTAATGAATAAATTATCAATAAAAGTTATTGTTTATTTTTCACTCCCCTTTCTGAGATTAATGAATGAATGCACTATAGGGTCCCTCTGTACAATAAGGGTTATGTACCATGACCAACTTGATGATCATACAGCTGTTGATTCATTGGATGGATCATAGAGGCTGATGCTTGGATGAATATCTAAGGAGTTAGATAGAGGACTCATCAAGCATCATCAAATGATCATTAAGTGATGATCTCCAGTCTGAGTGGGAGATGGCAATCCTATCTCATATGACTGATATCTGACTGACCTCTTGATGCAGGTCCTCTGCATGGGAATAATGATTCAGAGGTGTCAGGTTAGTTAAGTCAATAGGGTTGACTTGACGAGATCGAGATAACCAAAGACCTACGTTGAATACTGTCACGACTTAGGTATGCATCCTCTGACTAGAGACAGATGTATTACTACATGTCTGAGTATGTACATTTGGCAGACCAATAGGTTGATGACCTAATCAAGGTCTATATACCGGCGAGCTGGTTTGCATGTAAGGACATATGAGTAATACGATCTCTCAAAGGGATCATACAGGTTCACTTGTGAACCGGGAGACATGAGCTCACTCATGAGGTATTGGGACTGAACAAATTCCATGCATGGTCGTCGTGCTTTGGAAGCATGACATGAATTTGAAGGTAAGATATATGCTTTGTGAAAGCATATGATCTATACCAAATCCCGATGACCAAGATTGAGAAACTTAATGATCTAACCCTGAAGATGACAGTGTAAAAGTGATCTTTATCTTCAGGATGATCATGAGTCTTCCAGTATGTAGGATGTGCAGGTATTAGGAATACCTGAAGGGTGATTTGATCATATACGATTGTATAACCATGACGCTTCCATTCCGAGGGAGTGATGAAACAGGATTGGATTTTAGTGACTCCTCTCATTAGAGAAGTGACCTAATCTTAGTCCATGAACTGGACATTGGTCTGAATAAGATTCAGATGCAATGAGAAGATTAAGTCTACGGTCTTGATTTGATCAAGCATCAGTGGGAGGTCCATAGGATCTGGAGTTGAGATATGATCTCAACATCCAAGTCACTATACGTGGAACAATACAATCGCCCTGTCCTTATCTCCAAGTATCTGAGGAGAAATAGCATTGTTCTTAAATGGTTTAAGAACAATTCCATAAGATCTAAGCAAAGAGAATTTGATAATTAAAAGTGTTTTAATTATCATGATGTATGAGAAATTATCCAATATGATTAAATGTGATTTAATTAGTTTGGATAAGAATAATGTGGATAGAGATATCCAATTATTCATGATATATTATAAATGTGATTTATAATGTATTAGAGAGAGTTACTTATAATTTATATGTGTTGATTAATTATGATGTGTATTGGATACACATTGTGTAATTAATTAACAATATGAATTACATGTTGTTTTGGGTTGTGAATATGATTCACAATTTTTCCATGGCAAGATTGCAATATTCTCAAAGATAATTGTGAATTATTTTTTGAGAAATAAAACCCAAATTATTTTGTTGCAAATAAATAAGAGAGAGATTACATGGAGATTACAATCTCCATGCAATCCATGGTGGACGGCACACCACTCCTAATTGGAGTGGGTGTGCGCCTACATGGAAGGCACATGGAGATGAAATCTCCATGTGTCTTCTCTCCTTATTTGTTGGGTTAATTTAGGAGCAAATTATATTTGATTTTATCAAATATATTTTGACCTAAATTTGTTGCTTTTGACAACAACAATCTCAGCCATTGGATGAACATAAATCAATCTCATCCATTGATTTTATGTGTCCCATGGATTGAGATCCATGGATCCCAAAACCCTATAAATAGAGAGGCATTCTTGGCTCTCTCTTTACACATGCTATTGTAGCACAAAAACTCTCTCTCTCTCTCTCTTTCTCATATACACGACAGCCCTCTCTCCCTCTCTTCTTGGTGGCCGTCCACCTTGGTGGAGAGAAACGTCGTCGCCCGCGCCATCGTGCTGCCGCTTCGACTCTCTGCGGTTCTTTGTCTTCTTGGAGTGCTTCACTCACGAAGGAGACGTTTGATCTCGTGCGACGAGATCAGGAGCAACCGCGCTTGGATCATCTTGGATTGCGAGGACACCACGACTCATCTCCGCGCTCGCAAGCCGTTACTCCGACGATCGGACTTGAGACAGGAGGTCTCTTTTCGTAGAGACTAGATCAACCACGCTTCAAGAGGTATTGCATTATACTTGATGTGGTTATAGATGAAACGATTTGAGAATGGTTCTCGGATCATGTGGTTTCATCGGTTTAAAAATTTTAAAATTCCGCTGCTCCGAACAACTAGTACGACTAGTCGTTCTTCGTCGTATTCGATACGACGATCACGCTTCCGTGATGCGCTTGAGGATTTCCCCATATCCTTCATTATGCGCATATATATTATAACTAACTGAATACAATATAAAAGACTAAAAAAATAATACTAATATATAATGCAAATAAACACAAATGCTAATTTGAGTAAACTCGAAATTAAAAGTTGAAAATCTTCTATGAAACTTTACCCACCATTGAATTAATGTATATTAACTGATCTATAAAACAGAGTCAAATTAAAAGGATTGAAGTTCATATGTGAATCATAGATTTTGGAACTATATTGTATATTATACAATTGTGTGTTAAGGCTAGAGCTACTAGGTCTCAATGATGGGACCCGCCTCATTTGGTGGAAGCTTGTGCCACTCTTTTTGTTATTGAGACAATTTATCAAAAACAAAAATAATCTGTGGTCATACTCAACAATGTGATGAATTTTACTGATGAGCAAGGACTCCTTCCCTGAACTTGGAATCAAGCGTTTCATAATTTATCTGGATGATCGATAAATTGCCCACAAATTTACTGACTTAGTGGATAACTTATCTTATTTATATCTTCTATTAGTTTATTTTTCATTTCTTTAATTTATAAACTAAATAACTATAAAGAAATTGAAATCCAAAAAAATATAAAAAAGTATGAGAAAAAAAGGAAAAAGAATTGTTTGTGTATTAACCTATTCATATGTATTTATTACCTTCTTTATTTTATTTCCACTTACTCTTAATCATTAAAAATACAAAAATAGATTACTATATAGATAACATATTGATAATTTATAAAAATATAATTTTTATATATTAAAAGAAATAAAAAATGATATAAAATCCTCAACTATTTACACTTAAAATACCATAAAATTTTCATATTTTTCAAATATGACCTATTTGGATTATGCGATCTTCACAACTATGTAATTTTTTATGATTTATATTTTTCATGGTAAACATTTTAATTCAAATTTAATTACTATTTTATTTATATTTCTTTACATTTTATTTTCTTGACTTTTAGTGGCAATGAATATCCAATTCCTCACCTTTATTCTTTCATTTTAGCATTAAATCCTTACATAAATGCATGTAAATATCATTAAATTGCACAAAATAATACTCAATAATTCCCACATAAATATTGTATAAATACAAGTATTTAAGTCCAATATAAAATAATAAAGGAAAGAAAAGAAAAAGAAATGAAATTAAAGACTTTGAATGACCCTACACTCCGACACACAACCAGTATCGACTTGGTTGACCATGAATAAAGTAAGAGGAGATAGGACACCCAGTTGTACAAAAAAACACATAAGGAACCTAATTTTATTCATCAATAAATAGACATTTATATCATATTTTATTTTGCATTTTATACACCTCAAATAATAATACCCTCAACATGAAACTTGTACATAAAAATACACAGAAAAAAATAAAAAATATTCTAGACCACATCCTCGTTCTTGTTGAAATGTGATGAATCCACGATTCATCATCTTTATTCTTTTATTTTAGCTTCATTTCTTTAGTCAAACACCTGTAAATACCTATTAATATCATGAAATTACTATTTTGCATGCATTTGTTAAATATACATTTTCACCACTTTTTATACTCAAATAAAAGAATAAAGGAGAAAATAAAAAGAAAATTAAAGGATGTATTTATGAAATAAATGGAGACTAACCCGAACCCCGAAAAAGGTGAAGACTTGACCTGATCGACCATGAATAAAGTAGGGGGAGATAGGGTCTTTAATCCAAAAATAATTTGTAAAATTTTCCCTATATATATGTACAAAACTTACACTATTTTATTTGTATACAAATTGACGTAATTGAATATTTTTCTAAACAAAAGTTATAAACAAAAATATTTTGTAAATAATAAAAGTAATTGTAAAATAGAATAGTGTAAAAATTACAATTAATCACTCAAAAAAGCCATAAAATACAATTGAACGATCAATTTCAGCTCCATATGAACTCAATTTGGATCAAACTCACTTCCATTGTAATCTAAATTAAATTATCTTTCAAATGGTTGTGGTTTCATAACTTTTGGAATTACGCTTGAAAAATCAGTTTTCTGGGGTGGTTTGTACAGTTTTACCACTTACTTATTGTATATATTTATTCATATTTTTTTATAAATAATATACATAATTGCAAATATTATCTTAATTATTAATAATAATAATAAAATAAAAAAATTATTTAAAAATAATTTCGTTATTTGTACATGTGTATATTGTACTATATGCATATAATACTTGTATACAACTAATTACCTTACATAAAAATCACCAAAAAATAAATATGTAACATTAATTAATTTAATTTAATTAAAAAAATTTGGATGTAGTTATTTACTCATTTAATTTATTCATTTATTTGATTTGAAAACATGTCCTGTATATAAAGATACGATTCCATACCTTAAATAGCCACCATTAAGGTGGCTAATTATTTTTAAAATTAATTATTTTATTTTTATTTAATTAAGAATTTCATTTTTGTATTAATTAATAAATTTATTTATTTAATTTATTTATTTAGTTCACCACTAAACACATTCCTTAATTGTACATTCTTTCCTTTTTTATTTTTCTTCTCTTTTTTAGGTCTTCTCCTCCCTCGTTTGTTCTTGATCAATTTTTGGTGGAGAGGAGCCCATTCTCCGAGAGAAATCTTGTCAAAGAAGGGTGCCCAGCCTCCGAGCCGTTCGGTGACAGCGAGTCTACCCTCGTCGAGGCTATCGCGACATATCCAATCCCGATGTGAGATCCAATTTTATTTTCCGTCATTTTTCCTAGATAAATATTAGACTTAATTTTTGCGTCGATGTCATGATTAAAAATTTTAGATCTTAATTCTCAAGAATATCCATCTCACATTTATCCTCCAAATCCGATTCTCTTCTCATCTTCTCGATCCACACACATTCTCGTTCTATCTCTCACAACCTTTCACATCCGACCCACACACGATGGTCGGATCTTCGGACTATCTCCCGCTTCGCCAAGATCTGCAACTGTTTACACAATGTATTTTGTTTATGAATAAAATAAATAAATAAAATAAAAAATGCATAGTTGTTTTTATCTCTAACATTTGTTTTGCAGGAAAATAAAAAAATAAAAAAATGTTTCTGTCTACCGTTTCTGTTTAAATTCAAAAAATATTTTTTTAAATATATTCCTATTTACAACTTATAAAAATAGAGAAATATAAAAAATCTATGGCGGCAGCGACCACGCCTCCCTGCAACGTCGGCTGCCACCGCATGCGACTCCATCCAATCGCGCTTCGTGGCAGCTCCGCTTCCCGCCAATGACCTCCGCCTCTCGCCAAGAGCTCCAGGCGGCGCCCGCCTCCGCCAACATCGATCACGGTAGTGCCCAGACGTGGACCATCCCGTGAACCCGCGCGAAGCGTTCGCTAGTCGTCTCCGCCGCACGACAACGCGACCCTCCGTCACCTAACAGATTAGCGCCCCCACCACACCCGCACCCTTCCCGACCGTAGGAGCTCCTCTAGAGAACCACCACCACCATCGTTTCACCGCGAGCTCCATCGCCATTTGGGACGGTCCCACACCACGTGAGCCCCACCTTCATCCTCCGTCTGGGGCGGCGCCTGCCCTCCTTCGAGCACCCTCGCGAGCAGCCACGTCAGCTGCCGTTGATCGCCCGCGCACCCACCGTCTTGAAGAAGAAGGGTAGGGGTGACGACTCCCTCCCCTTTGGGCTTCAAGAAGAAATGAATTGGAAATAAACAAAAAATTTGGGAAAATTACATACTAGCCCCTCAGAGTTCAGATATTTGCAAAGAAATCCCCGCTAGAGCTTGAGCACGTGTGTGATGAATATGTGTTTCATCACTTTAAAAGTTGAAAATAGATATTTGTTCCTGAGTAATTAAGATGCTTATTTCCACTTAGTTATAGGGGTGTTGAAGGAGCCGTGCAAGGACGTGGGGAGCCCAACCCGAGGTGATGTCCCTCAGCGGACCGACTACAACAAGCTCGTGACTCAGAGATCAACTAAGGGTAGCTGTCGGGGCGCTTATTGGAACTAGTGAAGTATGGATGCGAGAGAATTCGCAGTATCGAGAAAGTAGCTCTCTGACTCTTCTATCATAATGTTTCGTAGCGGGCTAGGATGAATTAGCTAAGGAATTGACTAGGCTAAATCCCACGAGCCTCTTATCCATTGCATTCTCGTTTGATCGCGACGGGGGGCAAGTCAAACAAAGCAAATCGAAAAAGTACTTTATGGTGAATGAAAGATTTGTCCCCGGGAGTAGGTTTCAAGCTTCCATCGTAGAACTAATTCGAGAAGGCAGCTCCCTCGAGTCCTTCCCTGGAAAGCCGTTGTTGATGATGGGGCTTCGATGTTATTAGTGAAAACCTGGGAAACTACTGCGAAGGAGGAAAGAGGGTCTTAGTGGGCACGTCGACCACTACCTTCATCTCTTGATGATGATGGAGTTAGTTATCTTATCTACTTTCCTTAGGGTCTAATATATAACCATGGCAATTAGGATTTCAAGACGCATCCACACCTCTCCTGCAAGGAATAAATGACTTACATCACGATATATTTTTCTTCCTCAAACTGATTTTGGTTTCCTCCATTAGTCTGTGCAAATGAAGACGCCTTAGGCCTTCGATCTTGAGACCATGAGACCTATTGGTCTAATATTATTGTAGTGTGCGCTACACCTTTGGTTAACCAGCCTTGCTCAGCAGCTGAAGCTAGATATGTTGGTGACCATAAAAAAAGATATAAGGGAACAACATCATCATAGATCAGCATTTCCACTTCTCGACAACCAAAATGGGATAAGGGTGGGAATCGAGTGTCTTCTTGGATAATTAGAGCTCTTGCGCTTGTTGTTCAGCTGTCACTCTGGCATCTGATCTGAGGTTTTTGGGACTTCTACTAACTAAAAGAAGGGCCAATCCCAATCCCGAAGACCAAGACACCCGGGAATCCCAGGAAAGTCAAGAAGAGAAAGCGAGAAGACCCCACTAAGTTGACGCGATCACTTTCCAGCTTGCCCTTCACTTGTCTTTTTTAACAAGACTATAGGGACTCACTTCTTCTCTTTTCTTTCATCTTATTCTCGAGAAAGATTGATGGATTATTAGCCTCTTTCCCTCTAAGAAAAGCCGAACAGGAGCTAGAGGAAATGCATCTCGCGCTGCAGCTTTTCCAATTAAGAAAGCGGGAAAAATTCAGTGTGGTATATTAATATGGGTTAATGACTCTTCTACTTATTAATTATTAACTGGCGGACTATAGGTTGCTTTATGGGCTGACAGCGGAAAGGACACTAGACTTTATGGGGACTCAAGTCAGGTCCTAAGGCTTAGTCGAAATGGTAAGTCATTGTTCTTTCTACTTCTCCCTTTTGTCTCTCCCAACTATGTATGAAGCATAGAATAGATGATTTTCATGTTGGTACGCTTGCATGGCGAAAAGGTGGAATGGGATCTAAGGCACATTCCCACCCGCCTAAAGGAAGACCGACCAGGGGGGACCAGATTAATTAGAGTAGTAGGGTCAAAGAAAAGGTCCCGTCAGGTAGAGACCGCAAGGGACTATAATCATGATCTAGTAGCCTAAAGACAAGCCTAGCCTTAAGGGTAGGGATCAACGCGTGCGATGAATCCGGGACCTTCCTAACCAAAGAGAGTTCTGAGCCCGAGGACAGAACTATCTCATCTAGGGGGACTTTCTTTCCTGAGAAATTCCCAGGCTAATACAAAACGAAAGAACGAGGCTAATAAGTAGTAGTGCAAGATGAGTCGAGTAAGGTAGATGAGGTCTGGTACGAGTATTGCATAATTAGCATTCATGCATGCGTAAATAATATCTGCATTTTAGCATTCATATTTGCATTAAATAAGAAGCCCAATTCACTTGTAAAAATCACCTGTATATTCACTATATTTCAACTGTTTGTATATATTTTATACTAACTCCAAATCCATTAAAGTCAACTCTATAGTGTATATATTACTAACACTAATTAAAGAAAAATATCAAAAAAATTACTAACTTATAAAATTGATCAATAAAACCCGAGTCCAGGTTTGAAATTAGGAGCCTTAATATGCGTATATCTCTCTCATACAGTGTCTGATTTAGGTTTACTCACTTTTAAAATAATGTACATTCAAAGACCTTCAAAACAAAACTAATTTCATTAAAATCGGAGTTTGTATGTGAAACTTGGGTTTTGGGCCCCTTATATTGTACTTATTGGCACTTTTACCCTTACATTTTCTCCCTTTGTTTGACATCATCTCCATTTTTGCTCAACATGAAACTTGTAGAGCTCATCGAGATCTCATGTTTTGAGTTTTTCCAAATTCGATCATCTCCTCCATCTTTTTCTTGATTTTCTCCTGAATAACCTGATTGGGTCACGTGGCTCTTTCTGGTTGAGCCACGTGGCCCGCATCATTGTACGCCACGTTCCCATCATCAGCTGCTATTGGATTACTTTCTGGAGCTCTCCATCCGCGTCACTCATTCTCACCCCTTTCTAACCATTCGATCAACCACCTTCTTCATCACAACCATTCACTTCCGCCTCACTCTTAGACTGTCACGCGTCTTACCTACGCCACATGATCCCCTCCTGATGATGCATCTCCACCGCATATTACCGCTTTACTCTCAGCCCTTCGATCAAGTCCTGATCACATCCAATTCGTCCCTTAGCGCCTTCACCGCAGATCGCCACGTGTCACATTCTCCACCACCCGATCGTCTCCGGTTGCTTGCATCTCTATCGCCCATTCCCGCTTTGATTACCACCGTTCGATCCGATCCCAGATCTCATCATCACTGTCCACCAGTGAAGCTTCCTCCTCAACACGTGGTGCTTCTTGCATCTCTCGATCATGTCACCCCCGCTCTTATCCCAACCATACATGAGCATCCAGCTTATGGCCGTTGGATCGTGAGATCTAATGGCCTAGGAACTGTCTTCTTCCTTCCGTTCACCCCACACCCATGATCTCCACCTCGCGCAGCAACCTCCCTTTTTCCTTTCTCCCGACTCCATCTTCCACGTTCTCCACTCGCCAATCGGCCCACTACAAAGACCGGTCATCTACCATCCTCGCAGGCAATCACTCGACCCACGACTCCCTCTCTTCCGCTCCATACCTAGCCCGCAAGACACGATGCCCACCACTTCACCTCAACTTCTCCACCTTTAAATACCTCGCCCCCTCCGCAATGCCACTGTATCCGTCAATTAACATGCGAGAGAGAGAGAGAGCTCCCTAGTTCATCTCAGATGACAACTGAGAGTTCTTAGAGGTCGAGCGAAGACACCTTGCCGTGGGCGAGATCCGACAAGGACCCACCCTCCCCCACTGCGAGCTTCTAGGAGCTTTCCCAGCTCAGCTCTCTCCAGAGCTTCTGAGCGATAAACAGAAGTGTTGCACCTCCTCCACCAGTCATCGCTGCACTTCTTCTCCCTTTATTCTTCCTTCTCCTTCCTCAGTTTCTTTCTTTTTCCTTCGTTCCTTGATTATTTTCATCGTGCATCGCTACCATCGATCATTTTTCGCCTTCACGATTACACCTTTAAGCTCCCGATAACTTTCACCCTTCGTAACTATGCAACAATGTGATGCCTTGCCACTCCATCGCCGCTCCCACTCACATGACCCTCGCTCGCCAATGACACCGACCCCTAGTAATCCACATCCAATCCATAAACACCCCCCCTCATCCTTGCTTGCAGGAACGACATCACTCCAGGTGATAATCCACAGCTCGTTGCTCCGAGGCGCAACCGTGTGTCAGTCGAGTGCTTGGAGCTCGCACTCCTCCTCCACCGGCTTCAGCACCTTGTATCCTTACCCATCTTTGCCACCCGCTAACACCTCTGTCAGTACGTCCTTCTGGCGTCGAGACTCAACAGAAGGGCCAGGACAGTCTTCACGTCACTGAGCTGCTTTAGTTCAGCCCTTGTGCTGCTTCACCGCCGGAAGCACCAGCGCCTCCAACTCGATCATCGGGCGTGTGCCTCTTGATGGCCGAGCTCGAACCACCTGCACGATCCTCCACCGTACTTCGACGCCCTCCGCCACGACAGTTGCATGAAGTACAGACACCGCTCGATTATCATCGAGTGGCCCAGATTTGATCAAGCCTTACACAACCGAGCCTTGCCCTCCAGCCTCATCTTCGGGATCGACCATAGCTCTAGTGGCTGCCACGTAGAGGCCCGTCCCGAAGCAGCCGCCGAACTAGCCAAGCGTGTGGCCTGCACGTGTGAAGGAGGGAAGTTTGCACCTGAGCCCCCGTAAAATCAACTTTTCGCCACCGAGTCCCCGCCTTAAGGGGCGCGTGACGCCTTGGGTCATTTGCATCCATGTCCTCATCAGTTTAGGTAATTGCAATTTGGTCTTGTCAGCATATTTTTTTTATCAATTTTATTGTCTATATTACATCCATACCCTTATGTTTCCACATCATTTTAAATCTCCCTTTAGCGTCATTTTGTCATTCCAAAAAGTGCACATTGTATAACATCTTATGCTTTAACTTTGTGAATGCCTGCTATATTTCTACAGGAAATATTTTATTTAATACAATTATTTTAGTGGAAAATAACATATTTTCCCTCGTTTGCCTTTAATTGATTATTAAATTTATTGATGCTCCAAAACTTGCAAAAAATCTCAGTAGGTAGAGTTTAAGTATTTCTACATTGTGCCCAAAAATCACATCATTTGCGCGCATATCTAGGTTGCAATAAATTAATTGGTGATTTCATTTTTTATTAATTCCACACTTAGTATTTTTAGAAATTAAAAATTATTCTGGATATCTCTCATATAGACCTATTTAGGATAAATAAGTTTCTGAAAAATATTGACGTTTGGTACTTATTAAAATTAAAATTGTGTAAATCACCCAACATTCACATTTAATTCATGATAATTCATTTTGAATCGAATAATAAAAAAATAGGGTAGCTTCATTTCACCATAACTGACATTTTGGCCAAGTTTGAGAATTTTTGGACTTAATTTGACCATATTCATATTTAAACCGTTGAATTTGTCCAGGATTGCTTTGCATATAAAAAAATCATGAAAAAAAATTCTCCTGAAAACCTGGCATTCTAGATCGACTTTAAATTATTATAAGGAAAAAGTTACCTCCCTGAGTTCGACCTTGGGCTTGTTAAGTAAAAATAAAAAATTACCACTAATGTCTAACTGATAAATTAATTATTATGGTCTTGATAAGTCCAATTTTACCCAACTGCAACGACATCATTAAATTTGATAATTAATTCGGTTGAATTAAGAAGGGTAAGTTAGGGTTTTTCAAATGACGTCGTTGCCAGGGAGGTGATGAATACCCATTCATCACTCTTTCTTCTTTTATTTTAGCTACAAAACCTATGCAAAACACATTGTATGTTCATGTAAATAGCAATAATTATCAAATTGCATGCATCTTGTAAATATGCATATTTAGCATGTTTTTGTGAATAAATAAAAGAATAAAAAAATAAAAGAAAAAGAGGGAGATATTTAGAATAAATATTGAGCGACCTAATTCCAAGGGAGGGCTCAGCATGGGCCTGGCCGTAAAAGAATCAAGTAGGGAGAGATAAGGAAGCTTAAATTTGTGTACATACACCTGTAATTAAATAAAATTATTTTCCTCTTAATAAAAGTAAAAATAGGTGTGTATTTATTTGTATATATTTGTAAATAGAAAATCAAAATAAAAATGGAAAAAAACAAAAATAAAAATACAATTCCTTTCATCATTGCATATAAACCATGTACGTAGAACCACTCACCTATTTATTATCACCTTGTAAATAAATAATTAAATATGTAAATATTTCATATTCCATAATATAAAAAAATAAAATAAAAATCATAAAAATAAAAATAAAAATAAAATAAAAATAAATAAAATAAAATCAATTTCCAACCTTGTATATATACCATGTATATATGTATATAAAACTATTTATTTAACCCTTGTAAATAATTAATAAAAATTAAATAAAAATACCCTTTTATTCCACATTTTATCTTATAAATAAATAAAATATTAAATGGGAATAATTGTATAAAAATAAACAATTAAAAATCAAAAATCCATCTTGTATATACCTATATATAATAATACTATATTGTAAATACATTATTTTTATTTCAAAAAATAACTAAAAAACACTAAAAAATAATTTAAAAATAAAGAAACATTTTTCATGTTTAAAGTTTTTGAAAAAAAGTCAATTAGTATTTTTAAATAAATTGTCAAATAATTAATAATCGGCAGCCTCTTATTGGTCCACGGGGGATGTTGACCCCCGATCAACTCCCCCCTGGACCTTTTCTCCGCGGATCCCGCGTCCAACTCGACATTCCCTGATTTTTCCTGACGTGATCCGATCTCCAAACACCGAAACCCCGGGCTCCATTTGATCCTGGCTGATCCGAGACTCTCGCCCGGGGATCTACATAGGGATCCGTACTCCGATTCTCTCGCCCGATCCTCATCTAGCCGGACCCCCAGCCGTATAAAGTTCGACCTCCACCGCACTTTTCACACCATCTTTGGCGTTGCTTCTTCGTCCCAGGACCTCCACCCTAATCACTAGAGTGACAACTATCGATTGGCGTGTTGCAGAGAGGAAGAGGAGTCCTCCGCCATTGATCCGGCGACGACAGCCGCCGTGCGCCGCCGCTAGGAGCGCTTAGCCTCGGAACTCGACGCTTCCTTGAGGCCAGAACCCCTAGAGCTCTGCGAGCTCACCCACAGTCGGCTTCATCCGTCAGGTAGACCCGAATCCTTCTGGTTTCCCTCAATTTCCGATTACGCCCAATTCGACCCATCTCCATATGTCATCGATTACGTCCACTCCGATCATCGTTTCATTCATCTGACCCGACCATCACGACCACGAGACCTCTCCTCACATTCTTCACCCGCTCGTTCACCTTGGCTCGCCCCGAAGCCAAGGCTCGACCTCCCTCGCCGTCACCTCGTCGAAGGTCATCCACCCGACTCACCCACGCACCCATTCCACTTCTAACCGGGTCGAGGCAGTTTGCCCTCGACCCAGGAAGTTTCCTAGGATGTTTTGCAGGTGAAGGCGACCCATCTGAGGGTTGCGACATTCGAGCCCAGGAGCATTGCTCCTCCGACGTCGCCGGGCCACCCCGGTGGTCTCCGGCCTCATCGGAGGTGCCCTTCAGCTGCGGCGCACCTTAGCGAATACATTCCATCTTCCAGCAGCTCCAGAGGAGGTCCTCAACGTGCACAGGAGGCCGGCGAAGTTCACCGACATCGAGTTCTTGGAGGACCCTCCTCCGCCGTCCGATCGTACCCACTCGCCCAGTTTTGATCTCGAGCATTCACTTGCGAGGAGCCAGCCATCGTCAGATCTATCTGGGATTGATCGTGACCGTTCACTCCAACGAAGGGTTAGCCACGCACTCCAGCCCTCCGATCATCCACGTGGCACCCCCTCGTCTGTTGGATTCAAGCGCTGGTCTTCGAAGAGACGCCCGCTGCACCTCCACCGTCTGATCAGCCACGTGGCGCTTCTTCGGCCGTCGGCTTTTAATAACGGGTAAATTTCTTGTAGGTCCCTCTGTTTATTGCATTTGACAGTTTAGTCTTGTAAATATTTAGCATAGTTATTTTTATTTTGGATATTTTGCATTGAGGACCTTGTGCTTATTTTATTTGTATTTATACCCCTGTCTACGTGGAACACATGCATCGTTGATGAATACCCATTCATCACTCTTTATGCTTTTATTTTAGCTACAAAACCTATGCAAAACACATGTATATTCTTATAAATAGCAATAATTATTATTCAGCATGCATTATGTAGAATACAATAATTAGCTTATTTTTGTGCATAAATAAAAGAATAAAGAAATAAAAGAAAAAGAGAGAGAGAGATATTTAGAATAAATATTGAGCGACCTAATCCCAAGGGAGGGCTCAGCATGGGCCTGACCGCAAAAGAACCCAAGTAGAGAGAGATAGGGAAGCTCATGTGTGTATATATACCTGTATATAAATGAAAATATTTTCCTCTAAATAAAACAAAAATATATTTTTGTGAATATGTTTATATTTGTAAATATAAAATCAAAATAAAAATAAAAAGAAATAAAATTCCTTTTCCATTGTATATAGGCCTTGTACATAAAACCACATACATATTTATTTCACCTTGTAAATAAATAATTAAAAATCCCATAAAAACATGTACATACTCCATATTCCATAATGTAAATAAATAAAATAAAAATCACAAAAATAAAAATAACATAAAAAGAAATAAAATAAAAATCAAAACCTACATTGTATATATACCATGTATGTATATAAATAAAAGTATTTATTTAACCCTTGTAAATAATTAATAAAAATAAAATAAAAATACCTTTTTATTCCAAATTTTATTCTATAAATAAATAAAATATAAAATTGGCATAAAATGTACAAAATAAAATAATTAAAAATCAAAAATACATATTGTATATACCTATACATAATAATACTATATTGTACATATACTATTTTTATTTCAAAAAATAAATAAAAATCACTAACAATTAATTTAAAAGTAAAGAAACATTTTTCATGTTTTGAGTTTTTCAAAATTATTTCATTTATTATTTGTTATTGAATTTCCAAAATTTTAATAAAAGCTAAATTCTGATTGGTCCACGGGGGATTGTTGACCCAGTCAACTCTCCCTCGCGGACCTCTTCTTTGCGGACTCGGTCACAGACCCAATTTCTCCCCATTTTCCCCGTTTGATTCGACCATCAAATCCTTAAACCCTGGGTCCTAATCCTTCCTTATAGATCCGAGACCCACGTCCGGGGTGGATTTTAGGGGTCCGTGCATCGACGTACGTGCCTGACTCCCTTCTTGTCGGACCCCTCACACTATATAGCTGAAGCTCCGGCCGCAATTCACGCCATCTTTGGTGTTGCTTCTTCCACTCAGGACCTCCACCCGATACCCTAGAGCGACAGCTAGCTGTCGGTGTGTTGTAGAAGGAGAAGGACCCCTCCGCCACTGATCCGGCGAGCTTCTTGCCGCCGTGCGCTGACCAGAGCAACGCCCGAGCCTCGAGCCTCCGACGTCCCTCGAGGCGAAGACCAGAACTCCGCGAGCTCATCCCCAGTTGATCCCACGCATCCGGTAGACTCGATTCTTCCCATCTTTCTTGAATTTTTGATTAGCCCCAATCTCTTCGCCATTGTCTCCGATCAATTTACGTTACCTCACGCATCGATTCAATCATCGGACGACGCCATCTTCTTCGTCATATTCCTCTTCACGTTCTACGCCTTCCCATCCAACCCAGTTCGCCCCGGAACTGGGAGTCCACCCTCCTCCGCCGTCGCATCGTCGGAGGGTGCCACCCCGACGCATCTACGCCCCCATTTTGCCCCTCACAGGGTCGAGGCACTTTGCCCTCGACCCAGTGTGCTTGATGTGCTCTTTTTCAGATCAGAAGAGACTCACCTGAGGGTCTTAGCATCCATGCACAGGAGCTCAGCTTCGCCTTCGTCGCCGGAGCTCCTCGGAGCTTCCCGGCATCATCGGAGGAGCTCTTCAGCTGCGGAGCATCGAGGCGATCCTATTCCACATCCCAGCAGCAATAGAGGAGGTCCACAGCACGAGTATCGAGCCGACGAACTTCGCTGGCGACCTGTTCTTGGAGGATCCTCTGTCACCGTCCGATCGTGCTCTTTCGCCCAGATTTGATCTCGAGCATCCACTCGCGAGGAGCTTGCAGCCGTCGGATTCTTATCAGGAGCTCATCTAGAGCGTCCATCGCAGAGGAGAGGTGTGTACGCACTAGAGCCATTCGATCTTACACGTGGCATGCTTCCGTCCGTCCGATCAGAGCGAGGGTTCTTCGAAGAGGCGCCATCACTTCTACATCGTCCGATCATCCACGTGGCGTCGTCTCAGCCCTCCGATAATAATAGGGGTAAATTACTCTTAGGCCCCTCTTGTTTTGTCATTTACTTTTGAGTCCTGTAAATATTTATTTCAGTTGTTTTTATTTTGGAACAATTGCACTTAGGACCTGAAACTTTCTTCTATTTGCATTTTTCGTCCCTGTTTATGTGAGACACATGCTTCATAACGTGAGTTTTTGGTGAAATTGCATTCTCTGGGCTGATGTTTTGATGTGTTATTGAATGAAATCTACTTTCTGATACTTGCATCCATAGCCCTGTGAGCGTTTTTATTCGACGTGTTGAATTTTGTGGGTATTTTGCAACTTCTTCCATAGGCTTTTAGTACGTGTTGCTAATAAGTCCCTGGAAGTAAGTTTTATTACAAATAGGTCCCTCCGTGCCTTGAACACGTGCAGCGCACGTGCATTCTTGGAATTTTTGCACGAGGGACCGTAAACTTTCTGAATTTGTTACATTTCAGCCCCTGGAAATATGTTTTCTTGCATTTAGGTCCCTTTGAACTGTGAGCCTTTGTTTGATTTAAATAAAATATCAAATCAAACCCAAATTGCGTGAAATTTGGATACGTGGCTCCTGCCACTGTGTAAAAAGTTCCCTAATTTTTGAGTGCATTTTGAGGCTTTTTAATATTTTTTAAAATTCAATAACAATTGTTTTTAGGTCTGTCCGGATTAGAAAATCATAAAAAAAATATAAAAAAGTTTTCAAAAATCCTAAAAAAATTAGGTGTTGTTAGTTTTTTGGTGTTTAATTTTCTATGTATATTTGGCTATTTTTTTATTCATAAAAACCCTCAAAATTGAAAAACCCTTAAATACTCATAAAAATTCTAAAAAATCATAGAAAACTCCAAAAATAATAAACTCTTTTCTTGAATTTTCTTTATTGTTTGTTTTTTTCATAAACATTGCTCTAGGCCTTTACATGACCATTTGATATTTTAAATTGGTCTTTGAAGCCTGGCTGGACAACAATGCATTGTTTTTGTCTTCTTTTATTTTTAGAAAATTCCATAGAAATTATAAAAATCTCAAAAATTCACCAAAAACAGTAATAAACCTAAAAAACATAAAATATTTTTGTTTGAATTTTTGGACCATTTTTGAGTAGTTAAATAATTAATTGAAGTTGCTTGTATTTGTCTTTCTATTATTTTCTTCCATTATAAAAATTCCAAAAAAAATTTAAAAATATTTAAAAACCACTAAAAATACATTTTCTTCCCTTATTTGTGAGTTGATTACTTTGTAGGCTGCATGGCCAATTCGTGCTCCCTGAGTCCGACCCTAGGTGCTACACTAGGCTAATCTCATAGCCAGGGCCACTATTTTGATTTGCTTTGATTTTATCTGCTTGATTGGTGGTCTGATTCCTCATTTTTCTTGTTGACCGATTTTTCTCTCTCGATCCGGGTCGCAAAGACCCGAGATGATTGTTTTTACCTTATTCCGGATTGATCGATAGGATTTTCGGCTCATCAGAATGGCGTCGTTGTCGGGGAGCACGGCTTAGTAGTCACGTTTTGATTTTTCCCGTTGTTTTCTTTTCCGCATCATTTGTGCATATTTTGTACGTATATCATTCATCTGCATAATTTTTCAAATAACCTTGTCTGATACACTCTTTTTGTTTACTTGCGAGGGCCCGAGGACCGAGGCAGCTCCTCTCGAGGAGTTGACGCAACCGCGAGAATCGGAGGCGGCTCCCTTCTGCACGGGGCCGCTAGAGAGCACAAGGAGACAGCAGGAGTACGGGAGCCGCAGAATAGCCGCGAGAGTAGTTAGATTAGCCGTAGATTAGTTTAGATTTATTTCCAGTCAGATTATTTGAGTTGGAATAATACAGGGACAGTCAGAGACACTTAGACTTTTGGTGTCTGTTTCACCGAGCACCGGTGTGCTCGGGGGGCCTCACCGGTTTTTCGCGGTTTTTCGCGGTTTTCGAAGTTTATTTACTGCTCATTTGATTTATGCGGATTTTAGCCCTAGCTTAGGAGTTTTCTTTGACTGTGATTTAATTAATTAAGTCCAAACCCTGATTATCTTCCTGTACCTATAGATCGATAATTGGACTTAATTAACTAAATCATAGAGAAAAAGCCGCTTATTAGAGCTCTGGTCCACGTGCCTTGAGGAGTCACATACAACGCGTGCAGGATCCGTTGTGGCAGACACCGAGTGGCTCCCAAGATAGGACTCCGGACCTAAGCTCGAGTACTCGGCTACTGTTCTTCACGAGTAGAACTGCTTTGTTTAGGGCCAGTTTTTCCGCGTGCATCACATAGGTAGTTTATATTCTGTCTTTTATTTTATGCGCGGATCACCCTGCATGTAGACTGTCGGAGTCAGGTACGTATTTCTTACTCTGTATGCATCATTGATTTTCATGCATCGACTTTTTCGTCTTCTCCCCCTGTTTTGGACTTAAAATAATCAGGAGAACCGAAAAATTCGTTAGGCGTTGTTTGGTATTGAAAAATACTTAAAAAATCAAAAACTATAAAATTGGGACTGCTAATCCAACTTGACCCTAAAAGACACCCCCTTAAAAATTTGTCTTGGGGAGAGAAACCCCCTCATTGTCTGGTTTGCATGTGCGAGAGAGTGACCCGCACACTTGGATAGAGCCATATCCGAGCCTCGATTAGACTACCAGCCTTTTATACGGGTCAGTCTTTTCGGCGGATTGGATTCCCAACAGGTCACGTAACCGCTCTACTATCTTGACTTGATCACCTAATAAAAACTGACAAGATAATTGACCGAACTCTTACGGTTTTCAGCTCGCGTTGAGTAGGTGAATCCGGGGTTTTGCTTGGTGATCATAGTTGTTACCAGATCCCATCCGCCCGACTCGCCAGATCACGATGATGGGCAGGAGGTCCCTTAGGCAGCCTCTGGCTGCACCGCTTTTCAGCACTCTAGCCCATTCATTTAGGTCGCTTCGCGAGAGCCCAGACCCGCTCTCCGAACCCGAGTTCGACTCCGCCCTGTTCCCCCTTGACCATCCTTCTACCACTCCTGAGACACGAGTGCCAGATGAGAGACAGCAGACTGATGATTTATCGGCACCTGAATTTGGATCTTTTGCCTTTTGCAGAGACCATGACCGGCAGCAGTGATGACCGCATCGGAGGCCTCCGAGGAGATCAGACATTTATTCTGGACCAGGGTGCGATCAACAGCACCCTGATCGCCTCCCTTGAGACAGTTCTGCAGCAGTTGAGGGATCATGGTGCATTTATGATTGATATAAGGAGAGAGATGGAGATGATGAGAGTCGACCGCGAGCAGCGCGACCCAGGAGACGGACCGAGGATACCCGGTGATGCGGCACCAGCCGCAGCCGCAGCAGCAGCCGCAGTAGCAGCAGCAACAGAGCCTCCGAGACCGATGCGGGAGTTGCACAACCCCGGATCGACTTTGACGCATCGTTGGGTAGTACTGGCAGCCATCGTGGGGGACTTCATGTTCTCCCCGAACACTCTTCAGCTTTTACCCCGGTTCCATGGGCTCGCTACTGAGGAGCCCCATCTTCATCTCCAGGAGTTCGAGATGATCTGCAGCACCGTCCACGACCGTCAGGTGGATGAAGATACCATCAAGATGATTGCTTTTCCTTTGTCACTGGTAAAGAGAGCAGCCAACTGTTTGAAGCACTTAGGGAGGTTTGTGTACACCTGGGAGCAGCTCCGCACCGAGTACTTGAACAAGTACTATCCACTCGGGCGGACGAACGCAGCGAGGACCCTGATCAGCAACTTCTCCATGCTCCCCAACGAGCAGTTTCACGAGGCATGGGAGAGGTTCCGAGAGTTGACAGGCAGATGCCCGCACCATGACATCTCGAAGCCGAACCTTGTTCAGAGCTTCTTTTGCGGGTTGACACCAGAGCTGCAGGGCCTGGTGAACGCTTCTTGTGGCGGGTCCTACTTCGCCAAGGATCATGATCAGGTCTGGGCCATCTACGAGGAGATGGCTGAGAACTATACAGTGATGTCCCAAACCAGACTCTACACTCAGGGACGCCCCCAGCCACAGTCCGTGCAGTACCAGAGGATAGCACGGGTCGACGCCGATCCTTTTACTTCATTGGCGACAGCAGCAGAGGTCGAGTCCACAGCCGCCGACATGGGCATCATCAGTGAGAAGCATGACTGGATGGAGATTATAGAGAAGAAGCAGTGCCAGAGCATATCGCAGATGGATCAGATGGCACAGATGCTGAGTGACTTGAAGACACAGATCATGTGTCTCCAGGAGGCACAGACGGCTTCTCAGCCCCGACTTCAGTCACGAGGAGATCCGAGTGGCAGTGGCAGCTCGTCCCAGCGCTCCAGCTCCAGCCAGCCTAGACAAGTCCACCTTGTACAGGCAGAGCCGTACGAGCAGCCACAACCTCACTTCCAATCACCACCATCCCCCGACACTCAGATGGTGGTTTACCAGCCGGATCAGCCTCTGGCAGTACTCCCGCCATTCTCCTACGAGCCTGAGTCGTTGATGGACGTCAATGGAATTTAGCACGATCAACCCCAGCCCGGTATCCAACGAGACCATCCCGGATTTCGTTGGTCGGCCGGAGGTGCCAGTTCCCAGCAGCAGCCTTCAGGTCAGGGTGGCCAGTACGACCATCAACGAGAGCAGCAACAGCCCCCAGTGTACCAGCAGCAGCAACAGTCATCCCAGTATGGTTCTCGTCCCTATCAGCATGGACATTCTTAGAGGCGTGATAAGCCTCAGCAGCAGTTTCATCCATAGCAGTACCCCTCTCACCCACAACACCAGACACATCAGCAACCTCACTACCAACGAGGCTACCCGTCAGGTTCTCATGGGCCATCCTATGAGAACCCCGCCTTAGACGACATAGCCCGCCTCCTTACCGATCAGCAGGCTACTTTCAGAAGGGAGGTGGATGAGTTCCGACAGGAGGTACAGGAGATCGTCAGAGGGAAGGTTGCCATTCCTGCCCAGATTGAGCCGAACCCGAACAACCTGAAGAGAAAATCTGAGCAGATAGATTTCACAGAGTATGCCACTCCTAGTGATGCTTTTGGTGATATGTCTGCATATCTGTTTGATACTGACTTTGTCACACTTAGGAGCGGTAGGATGCCAGCAGGCGACGCCTCGTCTGAGCGACACCTCCAGGCCACGTCTAGAGCGCCAGGCGAGGAGGAGCGTGGTATTGATGCCGCGAGAGATGATGATTGTGGTGTTGATGCCACTATGGATGTTGATCCGCACGACGGTACTGAGGCCGTCACTTCACCAGACAGAGGAGGTGGTACTGATGCCACCATTGTTGCCGAGCCAGAGCGCGGTACTGATACCGCGAGTCGACCTGCCGAGGGTGGTGCTGACGCCAGCATTTCTACTTCTGCTAGTCCTGTAGTCTTTCCATCTGTTCATGTATCTCAGGACTTATCTGGCAATAAAGGAAAGGGTTTGTTTTATTCTGATCCACCTGTGGTGCTTGATGATGTATGTGTGGATTCTGCCGTGCTTGAGCAGCCTAGACCCTCTCCTAGTCCTTCATACGAGAAGGACCCTGTGATCCCCTTCCCTAGAGAACTCCACATGGGGAAGGGGAAGAAAATAGAAAATCTAAAAAAGAAGCAGCAGGAAGAGTTCAGCCAGCAGATGATCGATAGATTCCACATTCAGCTGACTCTTCAGGAGGCCTTGCAGCACATCCCTCTACTCCAGAGATCGCTCAGAGACAGGACTACAATTAGGAGGAAGAGGAGAAACCACCCGTCAGAGATCCATGTGCTGACCAGAGCCACGTGTTTCGCGATTCAGAACCGTCTGCCGGCCAAGAGGCCAGATTCAGGAGCCCCATATGTTAGATGCCATATCAGAGAGCAGAGGTTCAACCGCACTCTATTAGACAGAGGTTCGTCAATCAACCTACTTCCGGCAGCCCTTCTCGACCGCTTCGAGTTGGGCACTCTACGACAGAGCAGGACAGTCCTTCCGTTTGCCGATCGATCTGTCAAGAGGCCGAAGGGGTTGCTGAGGGACGTTGTCGTCCCGATTCAGGGTCTGCAATTCCCCGTGGACTTCATTGTGTTGGACATGGAGATCCCTGAGTTTGTGACTGATACCCCCATCATTCTAGGTCGCTCGTTCTTGGCCACAGCAAAGGCAGTGATCGACCATGATAGCAGGAAGGTATACTTTCGCGTCGAGGGTGAGAGTGTACAAATAGAGACGGTCGAGGACATCAGAGTCAGAGATTCAGCATGCTCAGAGCCGAGCACAGATTCAGAGCAGATGACAGATGCAGGGCCAGACATCCACCAGGACTGCAATTTTGTGATCACAGATGATGAGGCAGTGTGGGCAGATCCAGGCGCACAGGCCATCCTCTCATCTTCAGAGACCGATGCTGCAGAGACACCAGCAGAGGAGATCCTGGAGAGCGCATTCCTAGTTCGGGATACTTTTCAGTTGGCAGATTCAGTTCTCGACCACGAGACAGAGTTTTTTTGTGATGATGATACAGATCCCTCGGAGTCAGATTTTGATTGGACAGAGTTTGATGAGCTTATTCCAGATCTGACTTCTACTGAGCCTACAGCTAGGGAGGAGGTTGACGCCATGCAGAGCAGAGACAGTCCAGTTGAGCAGCCTTCTCCAGATCCTGTTTGCGAGAGAGAGTTCTCATTTTCCCGAGCAGATTTGGCAGCATACACGTGGATTCTTCAGAAGCCAGATTTGTTAGCACCGACTTGTCCAGAGCTGAAGCCACTACCAGCGTCGTTGAAGTATAGGTTCCTTGCGGGTGAGCATGAGATGTACCCAGTCATTATCTCTGCTGATTTGACTGGAGAGCAAGAATCCCATCTGATGGGGGTTCTTGAAAAGAACCGCAAGGCGATAGGATGGAGTGTAGCAGATCTCCAGGGGATCATTCCGGCTCTGTGCTCTCACCACATCTATCCCGAGGATGAGGCAAGGCCGTCGTGTGAGTTCTAGCGGTGGCTGAACCCAAATTTGAGAGAGGTTGTCATGAAGGAGATCTCGAAGTGGTGGAGCGCTGATTTTATCTACCCCATATCTGATTCCAAGTGGGTCAGTCCTGTGCATGTGGTGTCCAAGAAGACGGGCATCACTACTGTTGTCACAGAGTCCGGAGAGGAGATTGCTACCCGGGTACCCACTTCTTGGCGGGTCTGCGTAGATTACAAACAACTCAACCATGCCACCTAGAAGGATCATTTCCCCCTGCCCTTTATAGATCAGATCATTGAGAGACTAGCAGGGAAGAGCCACTATTGCTTTTTGGATGGGTACTCCGGCTACAATCAGGTGGCCATCGCGCCCGAGGACCAGGACAAGACCACCTTCACCTGTCCCTTCGGCACATACGCCTTCAGACGCATGCCATTTGGGCTATGCAATGCCCCTGCGACTTTTCAGAGATGCATGCTATCTATATTTTCGGACATGGTGGGGGAGTGCTTGGAGGTCTTCATGGATGATTTCTCGGTCTACGGTGACGGATTTGATTCTTGTATTGACTGCCTAGACCGAGTCCTTCAGCGATGCATAGAGGTTCGCCTGATATTATCTTGGGAGAAGAGTCACTTCATGGTGACTCAAGGGACGATGCTTGGCCATATCATCTCCAACAGGGGCATGGAGGTTCATCCGGGCAAGGTGGATGTCATTAGCAAACTCGCACCACCATCCAACCTACGGCAATTACGATCTTTTCTGGGGCACGCCGGTTTCTACCGGCGTTTCATTCATGATTTCAGTAGGATTGCCCGACCGTTGACTGATCTGCTGACGAAAGATACCGAGTTCCTTGTCGATGACAAGTTTCTTTCGTCGTTTGAGACTCTCAAGAGATGTGTTGTAGAGGCTCCTGTTCTCCAGACACCTGATTGGTCTCTCCCATTCGAGATCATGACGGATGCCTCCGATTTTGCTGTGGGGGATGTGCTGGGACAGAGGAGGGATGGAGTCCCATTTGCTATTCACTACGCTAGCCAACATTGGATACCGCACAACGGAACTACATAGTCACTGAGAAGGAGATGCTAGCCGTAGTTTTTGCCCTACATAAGTTCAGATCTTACATCATTGGATCTAGAGTGACCATATACATTGATCATACCGCCATCAAATACCTCATGGCGAAGAAGGATGCCAAATCTAGATTGACCAGATGGATCCTTCTACTCCAGGAGTTTAACATAGAGATTAAGGATAAGCCTGGAGTCAAGAATGTAGTGGCGGATCATCTCTCCCGATTGGAGTATCTTGAGGATTCTGAGCAGATTGACCCTATTTGTGAGACCTTTCCAGATGAGGCGATCCTTGCTATCGCCTCTCTCCCATGGTATGCCGATATTGTGAACTATCTTGTCGCCAAGAAAGTTCCACAAGATTGGCCCAGGCAGAAATTGAGACCTTCCTTGCGAAGGTCAAGTTTTAACATTGGGAGGATCCCGTCCTTTACCATGAGACGTCCTTACTTACTGCCACAAGCTTGAGGCAGGAGGCCATCACTCAGGGAGGAGAACGGCGCAGAAAGTGTTCCAATCCGACCTATGGTGGCCTACTCTCTTCAAGGACTCTGATGAGTTCGTGAAGAGGTATACTGACTGTCAGAGGATGGGCACTTGTGGACAGCGTGATATGATGCCGATGCAGCCCATTCACTTCTGTGAGGTTTTTGACGCATGGGGCATCGATTTCATGGGTCCATTCCTTAGGAGTCAGGGATTTGAGTACATTCTGTTGGCCATAGATTATGTGAGTCGTTGGGTTGAGGCCATCCCCACCCGAACCGCAGATGCTAAGACTATTTACAGATTTTTGAGGAAGAATATCATTTCACGGTTCGGGGTACCTAGAGTGTTGATATCTGACGGGGGGGGGTCTCATTTCGTCAATGACAAGGTAAAGGCCCTTGCTAGCAAGTTCAGCATAGACCATCGAGTTGCCACTCCATACCACCCTCAGACGAATGGTCTTGCTGAAGTGTCGAACAGGGAGATCAAGACTATATTGCAGAAAGTCGTCCGCTCTGACTGAAAGGATTGGTCACAGCTTTTGAACTCGGTCTTGTGGGCATATCGGACGTCTTTCAAGACTCCTTTGGGTATATCTCCCTTTCGCCTCGTTTATGGCAAGCCGTGCCATTTACCTGTTGAGCTGAGACATAGGTCACTTTGGGCAGTCACTGATATACTTTTGGATCCAGAGAGTGTAGGAGATAAGAGGAGGGCAGAGTTAGCATCCTTGGAGGAGCTTCGTGATACCGCCTTTTCAAATAGCCTACATTATAAGGAAAGAGTGAAGGAGTGGCATGATTCTCATATCAGCCACAAGCAGTTTGAGCCAGGACAGAGAGTATGGCTGTTTGATGTTAGGCTTAGATTATTCCCAGGGAAGCTACAGAGCAATTGGAAGGGACCGTATTTGGTGAGAAAGGTACACGACAATGGGAGTATTGACATATCTGAGTTGTCTTCTGAGAGTACCTTTCGAGTGAACGACCAGCGGCTCAAGACATATCTAGATCATGAGCCGCGAGTCGTTGATGTTGCCTCTATTCACTTTGCGTGAGATGTGGTCTCTTGACTCACATCTATTGCATCTCACGCCTGATTATCACTGTTCTCCCGACTTGTATAGATCCAGTTGTTCATATCACTCTATTCTTTAGTCCCACATCCCTTCTCTCATCTTATGATTTTGTTATACTTAGGGTGCACTTTACCTTAAGTATAGGGGGGATGTAGGACTCTCGGGTATTCTTTTGATTCTTTCTACCCCTATTTTGCTGCTTATACTTAGGGATATTTCACCCTAAGGATTGGGGGGGGGGGTAGACCCTGTACATCCTTCACTCGGATTTCCCTTCATGTACAGCCTGCTATACTTAGGATTACTTGATCCTAAGTATAGGGGGAAACACCGAGTTCTCTTCATTCTATTCTTTGATTCATCTTTGTATATAGCCATTCCTTTTCACTTCCCTATACTAAGCACGAGTTATGTCTTCTTCATCGCTCTTGATCACTCTGAGGACATCGTTCAAGCTAAGTATAGGGGGGCGTGTATATATTTTATATATACTTTAGCCATAACTCGTACTTTGTGTGAGTGCGTTAATAAATAAAATTGGCTAAAAACCCAAAAGTCCATAAAAATTAAAAATATTTCATTGTAAATAAACATTCTTTTATTGCACATACATAGCTATTGTACAAAATTATTTTTGTAAAAATGATTGTAAACTGATTTATGTAAAGGATTTGTAAATATCTTCATATCAAAATTATGTATATAGTACAAAATTTTTCCAAAATGTTTTGAAAATCAAAAGTTTGCAAAAACCTTGTGTAAATTTGTGTACATATTTTGCAAAACTTGCACTCATGCATACATTCATGGTTTCAAAACATTTTTCAAAAAAATTTGCACATGTGTAAATATTTGTAAATAACATCTTTGTAAATATTTGTATAGTTCTTCCTGGATTATAGTTGACATTTAAACTAGCCTGGAATTAAATTGGACAATGGAGCTTGATTAAGATCTTAATCCACCTAATTATAAGAGGAACCTTATAGGGCTTAGGGTTAAGGCTTTTTAGGTCCCTGGTGACTTAATTCTGTGAGTCCACTAGGCTATGAGCATATGTCATCTTGATGAGCCTAAGTAGAGCACTTAACAACACACGCATGACTCTCAGAGACAATGGCTTGACTTGCACCAGCACTTTGCACCTAGCTCTCCACGGATGAGGTGGTGAGGAGGCAGTTTCCTTTGGCTTGGGGTAGCATATGAGGGTAATACTTCTAGGCGGAACCTCTCTTCTTCTTATAGTGAAGGAAGTGCGTCTCAACTTGATCTGGTGGTTATGAAGTCTAAAGACAGAAGCCCTGGGTTGCAATAAAGCTTCAAAAGAGGGATAGTCTACTAGCTCAAGAGGAAAAACTCCTTGTACATATGCTACACCATGTAGATATGTTTTATAGATGCACATGAAAAAATGTGCAAAAAGAAAAGAACTCCAAAAAAGTGGTGGGTCGGATTGAAAATTTAATAATCCCACCGGAGTGTATATAGTCAAATAAAGCAAAAGCTTATGATATACGTGTTCCATCTCATGAAGCTTGCAGCGGGAGACTCAGCTACACTGGTTAGAGCTCCCAAGGATACATGGCTACACTGGCCATGGTCCATTCTCTTCTTCCCCCTCTTCTTGAGCTATTTTCACTTGAACTTAGAAGGGAATACCCCGCTTCTCGAGGAAAGAGTTGCTAGACCGAGGCATTAGAGTTACCGGGTTGAGGGAGGTTGTTTCTTTATTACTTCTGAGGTGGGGAGCTACATATCACTTACACCGTACAAGGAAAGATTCATAGTCATTAGAGTTTGTGTATGTAGACTTGTTCTGATCTGGTTTATTGAGGAGTCTTGCCCATAGATTGGTGGAACTTAGAGGCTGTTAAGTTTTAAGCTTAAGTCCAAAAATGGTTCCGACACATTAATAATCCAAAGATCTGATCGAGCTCCATATTTCAATTTAATGAAGGCAAGTTTAATAATCAGCATTGATCCATGCATTTTCTCCTCTTTTTCTTTTTCTTTTTTCTCTTTCACTTCTTTTTCAAATAAGTGTTTGCTCAGGGACTAGCACGGTTAAGTATAGGGGGGTGATGAATACCCATTCATCACTCTTTATTCTTTTATTTTAGCTACAAAACCTATGCAAAACACATGTATATTCTTGTAAATAGCAATAATTATCATTCAACATGAATTGTGTAAAATACAATAATTAGCATGTTTTTGTGCATAAATAAAAGAATAAAGAAATAAAAGAAAAATAGAGATATATTTAGAATAAATATTGAGCGACCTAATCCGAAGGGAGGGCTCAGCATGGTCCTGACCGCAAAAGAACCCAAGTAGAGAGACATAGGAAAGCTCATGTGTGTATATATACCTGTATATAAATGAAAATATTTTCCTCTAAATAAAACAAAAATATATTTTCGTGAATATGTTTATATTTGTAAATATAAAATCAAAATAAGAATAAAAAGAAATAAAATTCCTTTTTCCATTGTATATAGGCCTTGTACATAAAACCACATACATATTTATTTCACCTTGTAAATAAATAATTAAAAATCCCATAAAAATATGTACATACTCCATATTCCATAATGTAAATAAATAAAATAAAAATCACAAAAATAAAAAAAATAAAAAGAAATAAAATAAAAATCAAAACCTACATTGTATATATACCATGTATGTATATAAATAAAAGTATTTATTTAACCCTTGTAAATAATTAATAAAAATAAAATAAAAATACCTTTTTATTCCAAATTTTATTCTATAAATAAATAAAATATAAAATTGGAATAAAATGTATAAAAATAAATAATTAAAAATCAAAAATCAAAAATACATATTGTATATACCTATATATAATAATACTATGTTGTACATACACTATTTTTATTTCAAAAAAATAAATAAAAATAGCTAAAAATTAATTTAAAAATAAAGAAACATTTTTCATGTTTTGAGTTTTTCGAAATTATTTCATTTATTATTTGTTATTGAATTTCCAAAATTTTAGTAAAAGCTAAATTCTGATTGGTCCATGGGGGATTGTTGACCCCCGGTCAACTCTCCCCCGCGGACCTCTTCTTCGCGGACTCGATTACAGACCCGATTTCTCCCCATTTTCCCCGTTTTATCCGACCATCAAATCCTTAAACGCCGGGTCCTAATCCTTCCTTATAGATCTGAGACCCACGCCCGGGGTGGATTTTAGGGGTCCGTGCATCGACGTGCGTGCCTGACTCCCTTCTTGTCGGACCCCTCACACTATATAGCTGAAGCTCCGGCCGTAATTCACGCCATCTTTGGTGTTGCTTCTTCCACCCAGGACCTCCACCCGATACCCTAGAGTGACAGCTAGCTGTCGGTGTGTTGTAGAGAGGAGAAGGACCCCTCCGCCACTGATCCAGCGAGCTTCTTGCCGTCGTGCGCCGCCCAGAGCAGCGCCCGAGCCTCAAGCCTCCGACGTCCCTCGAGGCGAAGACCAGAGCTCCGTGAGCTCATCCCTAGTCGATCCCACGCATCAGGTAGACTCGATTCTTCCCATCTTTATTGAATTTTTGATTTGCCCCAAATCGCTTCGCCGTCGTCTCCGATCAATTTACGTTACCTCACGCATCGATTCAATCGTCGGACGACACCATCTTCTTCGCCATATTCCTCTTCATGTTCTACGCCTTCCCATCCAACCCAGTTCGCCCCGGAGTTGGGAGTCCACCCTCCTCCGTCGTCGCATCGTCGGAGGGTGCCACCCCGACACATCTACGCCCCCATTTCACCCCTTACAGGGTCGAGGCACTTTGCCCTCGACCCAGCGTTCTTGCTGTGCTCTTTTTCAGGTCAGAAGAGACCCATCTGAGGGTCTTAGCATCCAGGCACAGGAGCTCAGCTCCGCCTTCATCGCCGGAGCTCCTCGGAGCTTCCCGGCGTCATCGGAGGAGCTCTTCAGATGCGGAGCATCGAGGCGATCCTATTCCACATCCCAGCAGTAACAGAGGATGTCCACAGCGCGAGTATCGATCCGGCCGGACCTGAAACTTTCTTCTATTTGCATTTTCGTCCCTGTTTATGTGAGACACGTGCTTCGTCACGTGAGTTTTTGGTGAAATTGCATTCTCTGGGCTTGTGTTTTGATGTGTTATTGAATGAAATCTACTTTCTGATATTTGCATCCGTACCCCTGTGAGCATTTTTATTCGACATGTGTTGAATTTTGTGGGTATTTTGCAACTTCTTCCCTGAGCTTTTAGCACGTGTTGCTAATAAGTCCCTCCGTTCCTTGAACACGAGCAACGCACGTGCATTCTTGGAATTTTTGCACGAGGGACCTCAGACTTTCTGAATTTGTTACATTTCAGCCTCTGGAAACATGTTATCTTACATTTAGGTCCCTATGAACTGTGAGCCTTTGTTTGATTTAAATAAAATACAAATCAAACCCAAATTGCGAGAAATTTGGACACGTTGCTCCTGCCACTGTGTAAAAATTTCCCTAATTTTTGGGTGCATTTTTTAGGCTTTTCAATATTTTTAAAATTCAAAAACAGTTGTTTTTAGGTCTGTCCGGATTAGAAAATCATAAAAAATATAAAAACGTTTTCAAAAATTCTAAAAAAATTAGGTGTTGTTAGTTTTGTTTGTTTGATTTTCTGTGTATTTTTGGCTATTTTTGGATTCATAAAAACCCTAAAAATTGAAAAAAGCTTAAAAACTCATAAAAATTCTAAAAAATCATAGAAAACTCCAAAAATAATAAACTCTTTTCCAGAATTTTCTTTATTGTTTTTATTTTTATAAAAATTACTTCCAGGCCTTTACAAGACCATTTGATATTTTAAATTGGTCTTTGAAGCCTGGTCGGACAGCAGTGCATTGCTTTTGTCTTCTTTTATTTTTAGAAAATTCCATAAAAATTATAAAAATCTCAAAAATTCACCAAAAACAGTAAAAAACCTAAAAACATAAAAATATTTTTGTTTGAATTTTGGACCACTTTTGTGTAGTTAAATAATTGATTGAAGTTGCTTGTATTTGTTTTTCTATTATTTTTTTCCATTATAAAATTCCAAAAAAATATAAAAATATTTAAAAACCACCAAAAACACATTTTCTTCCCTTGTTTGTGAGTTGATTACTTCGTAGGCCGCAAGGCCAATTCGTGCTCCCTGAGTCCGACCCTGGGCGCTACACCAAGCTAATCTCATAGCCAGGGTCACTATTTTGATTTTCTTTGGTTTTATCTACTTGATTGGTGGTCTGATTCCTCATTTTTCTTGTTGATCGATTTTTCTCTCTCGATCCGGGTCGCAACGACTCGAGAGTGATTATTTTTACCTTATCCCGGATTGATCGACAGGATTTTCGGCTCATCTATCGTCACGTGACTTTCTGGGATATTTGCATGTAAGGGCTTGGGGTTTATATGTGTTATGAAATGGAACTTAGTTTGTGATATTTGCATTTATAACCCTATGTGTGGTTTTATTTGGACATGTGCTGAATATCTGGGCTTTTTACACTTTTCACCCTACACTTTTCACACGTGTTATTATCCAGCCTTCAGAAATATGTTTCTTTGCAATTAGGTCCCTATGCACTATGAGCCTCTTTTTGATTTAAATAAAATATCAAACTTAACCCAAATTACGTGAAATTTGGATATGTGGCTCCTGCCACTGTGTAAAAATTTCCCTAATTTTTGGGTACATTTTGAGACATTTTTCTATTTTTAAAAAATTCAAATACAATTGTTTTTGAGTCTGTCCAGATTAAAAATTCATAAAAAAATTAAAAACTATTTTAAAAATTCTAAAAAAATTAGGTTTTGTTAATTTTGTTGTCTTTGATTTTCACTGCAATTGTGGCTATTTTTGGACATATAAAAACCCTAAAAATGAAAAACCCTTAAAAATTATAAAAATTCTAAAAAATTGTAGAAAACTCCAAAAATAATAAACTCTTTTCCTGAATTTTCTTTATTGTCTCTATTCTTCATAAAAAATACCTCCAGGCTATTATAGTACCATTTGATATTTTTCATGGCCCTTCCAAGCCTGTCTGGATAGTAGCTCACTGTTTCTTGCATTGTTTGATTTTTAGAAAATTCCATAAAAATTATAAATTCTCAAAAATTCACCAAAAACAGTAAAAAACTATAAATCATAAAAATATTTTTGTTTGAATTTTTGGAGCTTTTTAGAGTGTAAATAATTTGTTGATTGTGCTTTCTTTTGTCTTTTTATCATTTTCCTCCATTAATAAAAATCTAAAAAAACATATAAAATCAATTAAAAACCACTAAAAATATTTGTTTTTGCTTTGTTTCATTTTTAACTACTTCGTAAGCCGCAAGGCCAACTCGTGCTCCTCGAGACCGACCCTGGGCGTTATACCAGGTTAATCACATAGCAAGACCGCTATTTTGCTTTTCATTGATTTTTGTCTTCTCGATTGGTGGTCTGATTTTATTTCTTGATTGAGCTCTGAGCCCCGAGTGACTGAGGTCACAATGACCTTAGTGATATCTTTACCTTAGTCTAGCGGACGGCTCATCAGAATGGCGTTGTTGCCGGGGAGTACGGCTTAATAGTCGATTTTTGCTTTTTCCAGTCAGACTATTTGAGTTGTAATAATACATGGACAGACTGAGATACTTGTGACATTCCGGGGTCTGTTTCGCCAAGCACCGGTGTGCTCGGGGGACCTCACCAATTTTTCACGGCTTTTCGTGTTTTTCTAGAGTTTTGACTGTTTATTTACTGCTCATTTGATTTACGCGGATTTTAGCCCTAGCTTAGGAGTTTTCTTTGACTGTGACGTAATTTATTAAGGCCAAACCCTAATTATCTACTAGTGCCTATAGATCGATAATTGGACTTAATTAATTAAATCCCAAGAAAAGCCGACTTATTAGAGCTCTGATCCACGTGCCTTGAGGAGTCACATACAGTGCGTACAGGATCCGATGTGGCAGACACCAAGTGGCTCCCAAGATAGGACTCTGGACCTAGGCTCGAGTACCCAGCTACTGTTCTTCATGAGTAGAACTGCTTTGTTTAGGACCGATTTTTCCGCGTGCATCATATAAGTAGTTTATATTCTGTCATTTATTTTATGTGCAGATCACCCTGCATGTAGACTGCTGGAGTCAGGTACGCATCTCTTACTCTGCATGCATCATTGATTCTCGCGCATCGGCTTTTTCGTCTTCTACCTCCTGTTTTGGACTTAAAATAATGAGGAGAACCGAAAAATTCGTTAGGCGTTGTTTGATATTGAAAAATACTTAAAAAAATCAAAACTATAAAATTAGGACTGTTAATCCAACTTGACCCTAAAAGACACTCCACTTAAAAATTTGTCTTGGGGAGAGCAACCCCGTTATTGTCTGGTTTGCATGTGTGAGAGAGTGACCCGCACACTAGGCTAGAGCCATATCCGAGCCTCGATCAGACTACCGGCCTTTTATACGGGATAGTCTTTTCGGCGGATTGGATTCCCAACAGGTCACGCAACCGCTCTCCTACCTTGACTTGATCACCTAATAAAAACTGACAAGATAATTGACCAAACTCTTACGGTCTTCAGCTCGCGTTGAGTAGGTGAATCCGGGGTTTTGTTTGCTCATCATAGTTGTTTCCAGATTCCATCCGCCCGACTCACCAGATCAAGATGATAGGCAGGAGATCTCTTAGGCAGCCTCTGGCTGCACTGCTTTTCAGCACTCCAGCCCATTCATCTAGGTCAGTTTGCGAGAGCCCAGACCCGCTCTCCGAACCCGAGTTCGACTCTGCCCTATTCCCCCTTGACCACCCTTCTACCACTCTTGAGTTACGAGTGCCAGATGCGAGACAGCAGACTGATGATTTATCAGCACCTGAGTTTGGGTCTTTTGCCTTTGTAGAGACCATGGCCGGCAGTAGTGATGACCGCACCGGAGGCCCCCGAGGAGAGCATACATTTATCTTGGACCAGGGTGCGATCAACAACACCCTGATCGCCTCCCTGGAGACAGTGCAACCGCAGTTGAGGGATCAGGGTGCATTCATGATAGAGATGAGGAGAGAGATGGAGCAGATGAGAGAAGACCGCGAGCAGCACGGCCTAGGAGACGGATCGAGGATACCCGGTGATGCGGCAGCAGCTGCAGCAGCAACAACAGAGCCTCCGAGAGCGATGCGGGAGTTTCACAACCCCAGATCGACTTTGACGCATCGTTGGGTTGTTCTACCATCTATCGTCGGGGACTTCAAGTTCCCCCCGAACAGTCTTCAGCTTCTACCCCGGTTCCATGGGCTCGCCACTGAGGAGCCCCATCTTCATCTTCAGGAGTTCGAGATGATCTGCAGCACCGTCCACGATCGTCAGGTGGACGAAGATACCATCAAGATGATTGCTTTTCCTTTCTCCCTGGCAGATAGAACAACCAACTGGCTGAAGCACTTAGGGAGGTTTGTGTACACCTGGGAGCAGCTCCGCACCGAGTACTTGAACAAGTACTATCCACTCGGGCGGACGAACGCAGCGAGGGCCCTGATCAGCAACTTCTCCATGCTCCCCAACTAGCAGTTTCACGAGGCATGGGAGAGGTTTAGAGATCTTACCGACAGATGCCCGCACCATGATATCTCGAAGCCGAACCTTGTTCAAAGCTTCTTTTGCAGGTTGACACCAGAGCTGCAGGGCCTGGTGAATGCTTCTTGTGGCGGATCCTACTTCGCCAAGGATCATGATCAGGTCTGGGCCATCTACGAGGAGATGGCCGAGAACTATACAGTGATGTCCCAGACCAGACTCTACACTCAGGGATACCCCCAGCCACAGACCGTGCAGTATCAGAGGATAGCACGGGTTGACGCCGGTCCTTCTACTTCATCAGCGGCAGCCGCACAGGCCGAGTCCATAGCCACCGACATGGGCATTATCAGCGAGAAGCTGGGCCGGATGGAGATTATAGAGAAGAAACAGTGCCAGAGCATATTGCAGATGGATCAGATGGCACAGACGCTGAGTGACTTGAAGACACAAATCATGTGTCTCCAGGAGGCACAGACGGCTTCTCAGCCCCGTCTTCATTCACGAGGAGATCCGAGTGGCAGTGGCAGCTCGTCCCAGCGCTCCAGCTCCAGTCAGCCTAGACAGGTCCACCTTGTACAGGCGGAGCCGTACCAGCAGCCACAGTCGTACTACCAGTCACCACCATCCCCAGACACTCAAATGGTGGTCTACCATCCAGATCAGCCTCTAGCAGTACTCCCGCCACCCTCCTACGAGCCCGAGCCATTGATGGATGTCAACGGGATTTGGTACGACCGACCCCAGCCCGATATCCGACGAGACCATCCCGGATTCCGTTGGTCGGCCGGAGGTGCCAACTATCAGCAACAGCCTTCAGGTCAGGGTGGCCAGTACGACCATTAGCGAGATCACCAACAGCAGTAGCCCCTTGTGTACCAGCAGCAGCATCAATAGTCATCTCAGTATGGTGCTCGTCCCTATCAGCAGGGACATTCTGGGAAGCGTGATCAGCCTCAGCAGCAACATCAACAGTACCCCTCTCACCAGCCACAACAGTACCCGTACCAGCAGCAACAACCTCACTACCAGCGAGGCCACTCGTCAGGTTCTCATGGGCCATCCTATGAGAATCATGCCTTGGAAGACATAGACCGCCTTGTGACAGAGTAGCAGGCTCTCTTCAGACGGGAGATGGATGAGTTCCGCCAGGAGGTGCGGGAAATCGTGAGAGGGAAGGCCGCCATCCCTGCCCAGATTGAGCCTAACCCGAACAACCTGAAGAGGAAGTTTGAGCAGGTAGATTTCACAGAGTATGCCACTCCTAGTGATACATTTGGTGATATGTCTGCATATCTGTTTGATACTAATTTTGTTACACTTAGGAGCGCTAGGATGCCAACAGGCGGCGCCTCGTCTGAGCAACGTTCCCACGCTACTGCAGAAGCGTCAGGCGAGGAGGAGCGCGGTACTGATGCCGTGAGAGATGATGACGGTGATGCTGACGCCACCATGGATGTTGATCCGCACGACGGTACTGAGGCCGTCACTTCACCAGACAAGGGAGGTGGTACTGATGCCACCATAGTTGCCGAGCTAGAGCACGGTACTGATGCCGCAAGTCGACATGCCGAGGGTGGTGCTGAGGCCACCATTTCTACTTCTGCTAGTCTTGTTGTTTTTCCATCTATACTTGTATCTCAGGACACTTCTGGAAATAAAGGAAAGGGTTTATTTTCTTCTGATCCACCTGTGGTGCATGATGATGTATGTGTGGATTCTGCCGTGCTTGAGCAGCCGAGACCCTCTCCTAGTCCTTCATCTGAGAAGGACCATGTATTCCCCTTCTCAAGAGCACTCCATCTGGGTAAGGGGCAGAAAAAAGAAAATCAGAAAAAGAACCATCAGGTAGAGTTCAACCAGCATATGATCGATAGATTCCACATCCAGCTGACTCTCCAGGAGGCCTTGGAGCACATCCCTCTACTCCAGAGATCACTCAGAGACAGGACCACAGTTAGGAGGAAGAGGAGGAACCACCAGTCTGAGATCCATGTGCTTACCCGGGCCACGTGTTTCGCGATTCAGAACCGTCAGCCGGTCAAGAGGCCAGATTCAGGAGCCCCGTATATAAGATGCCATATCTGTGAGCAGAGGTTCGACCGCACTCTATTAGACAACGGTTCTTCGATCAACCTACTTCCGGCAGCCCTTCTCGACTGCTTCGAGTTGGGCACTCTACGACAGAGCAGGACAGTCCTTCAGTTTGCTAATCGATCTGTCAAGAGGCCGAAGGGGTTGTTGAAGGATGTTGTCGTCACGATTCAGGGCCTGCAATTCCCCGTGGACTTCGTTGTGTTGGACATGGAGATCCCTGAGTCTGTGATCGATACCCCCATCATTCTAGGTCGCCCGTTCTTGGCCACAGCCAAGGCAGTGACCGACTATGATAGAGAGAAGGTATACTTTCACGTAGAGGGCGAGAGTGTACAAATAGAGACGGTCGAGGACATCAGAGTCAGAGATTCAACATGCTCAGAGCCGAGCATAGATTCAGAGAAGATGACAGAGTCAGGGCGAGACATCCACCGAGACTGCGATTTTGTGATCACAGTTGACGAAGTAGTTTGGGTAGATCCAGTCGCACAGGCCATCCTTTCACCTTCAGAGTTCGCTGATGAAGAGACGCCAGCAGAGGAGAGCTTGGAGAGTGCATTCCTGGTCCAGGATACTTCACAGGCAACAGAGCCGGTTCTTGACCGCGAGACCGATTTTTGTAAGTATGACACAGATCCCTCGGAGTCAGATGTTGATTGGGCAGACTTTGATGATCTTATTCCATGTCTGACTTCCACTGAGCCTGCAGCTAGGTAGGAGGTTGATGCCATGCATAGCAGAGACAGTCCAGCATAGCAGCCTTCTCCAGATCCAGTTTGTGAGCAAGAGTTCTCTTTCTTCTGTGCAGATTTGGCCGCATACACCCGGATTCTTCAGAAGCCAGATTTTCCAGCACCGACTTATCCAGAGCTGAAGTAACTACCAGTGTCGTTGAAGTATAGGTTCCTTGCGGGTGAGCATGAGATGTACCCAGTCATTATCTCCGCTGATTTGACTGGAGAGCAAGAATCCCGTCTGATGGGGGTTCTTGAAAAGAACCGCAAGGCGATAGGATGAAGCGTAGCAGATCTCCAGGGGATCAGTCCGGCTCTGTGCTCTCACCACATCTATATCGAGGATGAGGCAAAGCCGTCGCGTGAGTTCTATCGACGGTTGAACCCGAATATGAGAGAGGTTGTCATGAAGGAGATCTCGAAGTGGTGGAGCGCCGATTTTATCTACCCCATCTCCGACTCCAAGTGGGTCAGTCCGTTGCATCATGTGGTGCCCAAGAAGACGGGCATCACTACTGTTGTCACGGAGTCTGGAGAGGAGATCGCTACCTAGATACCCACTTCTTGGAGGGTCTGCATAGATTACAGACGACTTAACCAGGTGATGAAGCTACGTTTCATCATCTTTATTCTATCATTTTGGCCTTAAAAACCCTAGTAAATGCGTGTAAATAGAGCTAATTCATATATTTTAGCATTCATGCATAGGTGTGTAAATACTGTATAAAATACGGTTTTTAAATACCAAAATTATAGAATAAAGAAAAGAAAAGAAAAAGAATAAAATATTGTAAATATTTTATGACCCGAAACCCCGAGACCTAGGCATCTTGATGAATAGGTCGACAAGAAATAAAGTAGGGGGAGATAAGGTCAAAAACACAGTCCAAATACCTATACATTCTATTCATTTCTTATTCATTTTGGGACCTATTTTTGGTTCCACTTTTTATACATCAAATAAAGAAACTTTGTACATGAAAGTTGTAGATACTTTTATAAAGAAAAATACAAATTTGATTTCACACAAAAATAATGTACAGATAAAAAGTTATGGTCTGAATAAAATTCCAGAATCTCAGCTTCCCAGACCCGTATCTCACAAATGAAAATTCCAAATGCAGCATACTCACCTTTAATTGTATATAGAAGAAAATAAGCGATTTAATAGCGGTGGTTTCGCATTTGGCGGAGCTACGGTTTGAAAGTTGGCTTTTGGACCCTTATTGTATACTTGTACAGAATTAAATATTCAATTTATTAATTATTTATTATTCATTCATTTTTATATTTTTATAATGTTATAAATATTACTTATAATAATTGTAAATACTAAAATTAGAATAAAAACCTAAATAAAAATAAAAAATAAAATACTTGTATACTCAAAACATAGGTATTATACTTATACACATACCTGTATAAACTATACTTATATTTTATTAACTATACAAAACACATCAATAAAATAAAATAAAAATAGATTTACATGTATAAAAGTATGTTATAATTATATAAAATAATAAACAAAAATAATAATATTAAAAACACCTAAATAAAAATAGAATACTTAAATATATATAGATAATATACCTATATAGGGGTGTAAAGGTAATTTATAAAAATATAGCTCATAAAAATAAACAAAAATCACCATAAAATACTTCATAAAATTACAAATATTTTTTATTTTATAATCAAAATTTAATTAATTCATCTGCTATTTTTAATTCATTTTATAAGGGTTTTTCGCCAAGGAATTTTCTGGTTGGTCCACGTGGACCAACCAGAGCACTCCATTGGTTGACCTCGGTCAACTCCCTGACCGAGGTCTGTCCCTTGTCAGAAGCGGGTTTGACCCTGCTTTTATCCTTTTTTCGAGGAGGCCTCGATCACCATTTGGTGATGGCCTCTTCACGGAATCTCTTCCTCGGTCAATGGTGATTCACGCCCAAGTGATTCCTTGGGCTGTGGATCACTGACCGAGGCGGTTGGACCTCGTTCTTCACGCCGCCCGTCAACCCCTCAAAAGAGTGCCCCCATCTTCGATTCAAGGTTAATCCTTCTTCTGCCACTTTCATTCGCAAACCCCTACTTCTTCGTGCTCCTCGTGACAGGGGGAGTTGAATCGACCCGGGGTTCGCGAGGATTGGTGTAGAATCGAAGAGATTCGACCCTCGCCGGAGCTCCGCCGTGCTTCCACGCCCGTCGTCTCTGGTGAGTTACTTCCCCTTTTCTTCCCATTTCCTTGTAGCCTTAGCATAGAATAGCTTAGATCTATAGCAGCTTTGCGTTTCGTTTAATCTATCGCCGTGAAATCTCGATCGCAACCCACGGCGGAGCTGAGCTCCGCCTCCATTTTCCGGCCACTCCCGTTATCGACCGCCGCCAGGATCACCTCCATCTCCTCCCCCTCCGCTCCGTCATCACGTCGCACCCTTCCAGATCCCTCGATCTCGCTCAGATCAAGCCATCGAGCTCCCCTCTCCGCCGCTCGCCGGAGCTCTTCACCCGAACCACTTTTCGCCTCACCTGAACCATCGGACCCCACCGTTTTGTTCGCCTGGAGTTTTTGCGCTTAACTTTGCAGGTCTGAGCCCAAGAGAAGTCTCAATCGACCTTCGACGACCCCAGGACCAGCCGCCCAGGCCACCTCCGCCGTTCGAGCACCTCCGGCCGCCTCCGTCTTGTCGGAGGCCACCAGCTGACGCAGAAGGGCCCCTGGATCATTTTACCTCTGATCCTAGGGCCGGAGCGGCCGTGTGTCGGCCGCAATCTCCGCCCGAAGTTCGCCGGGAGGGAGTTCTTCGTGAACCCCTCCCTGCCGTTGGATCGCAGGCCTGCTCCAGATGCGTCACCAGCCGCTCAATCGCCATCACCCTCAACCGTCCGATCAAGCCTTGATGATCTAATCTCAGCCGTTCGCGACGAAGGGTACGCACTGTCAGATGCGCGCCACGTGGACAAGTGGGTCGCCATCGACCGCTGGATCGCGCCCCGTGGGTATTTTGCATTTTTAACCCACGCTTTTTGTATTTACGTTTTAGTCCAGTAACTGTCGGTTGCAGTTTAAAAAGTTTTGTAATATTTGCACGCAGACCCTCACGTTTTCACTATTTGCACCTCAGTCCACGCCACGTCACCTCACGTGACGGTGGCGCGTGACTTCTGGGTATTTTGCAAGTTAGGCCCAAAACTTTGGTGTATTTGGCACTTTCATCCCTGTGCGTAGAACATATAATATGTTTTCGGAAGTTTTGCATGTATGCCCAGCCGGTTTTCTTTAATTACAATTATGCCCCTGTGAATGGTGTTTCACGTGAGCTGCGCGTGTCTTTTGGTGGAAATTGCATCTGAGCCCCTGGATGTTTTCATAATTGCATTTATGCCCCTGCTAGGCTCAGGATTTTTGTATGCTTAGCTTATTTATTTAATACCTCTTTTAATTGCGAAAAAGTCTTAAAAAAATAGGGATAAGCTCCTGTGTGCTTCTACTTTCAAGCTATATTCTTAGTTTTGGATTTTATCTTATTTTCATATTTCTTAAAAATCAAAAACACGCTTTTTTTTCTACTGTCTAGCTTAGAAAATGCCAAAAAAATATTAAAAAGTCTCGAAAAATTCCAAAAAAATTCCATAGTGTCCGTTTTACTATATTTTAGTTGGAGACCAAAATCCACTCAAAATCTCAAAAGAAAACCCTTAAAAATTTAAAAAGACTCTAAAACTTCAAAAAATTTATAAAATCAAAGAAAACTCTAAAAATTACAAAGTCAGTTCCTGTTTGCCCTTTATTTTGCTCTCGTTATTTGAAAAATGGTGTGAAAATTTTGATTGCTGTTTGTTATTTTTAAAATTCATTTTGTTTCCAGTCAGCCCATTTTCCACTGTTTTCTATTATTTCAGTAATTAAAAATACCAAAAACATTCTAAAAATTACCCAAAAATCACAAAAACAGTAAAAAATTATAAAAAGACCAAAAAGACTTCATTTGCTAGTTTTTGGATATTTTTTGAGCATTTTTACAAATATTTCCTTTCTCTCTTTTACTACATTGTTTTACATTCCAATATTGAAAAAGAAAATAGAAAAGTATAAAATATAAAATATAAAAATCAGAAAATGAAAAATCAAAATACAAAATTATAAAATTTAAAAATTAAACAAAAAAATATAAAAATTAAAAACCCACAAAAAGAAATTGGCTAAGTGATTCATTAGACCTAGGGTTTGAGATCTTTATCTACACTCCGCACCGTTGTTTCCTGTGTTCGACCCCTACTTGCTTGCCATTATACATTGTTAGTAGGGTATAATAAAATTTAATCCTTGCTTTATTGATTGTGTGGGTTAATTGTTGAAGACTGAGGTGGTTTGAGCAGGTCGCATCAGCGACAGTGAGTCTGACTTGTCAGACCACTATTTAGCGGCTCTCGCTTTCTCGCTTTTCAAATGGCGCCGTTGCCAGGGAGCATCGGCTTGTAGAGTACCATCTGGGTCTTTTATTTACTTAGCCATTTTTGATTACTTGTCTCTTGTGCATCATTTATTTGGAACTGTCTGACATCTCTTTTGTTTTCTTGCGAGGGACCGCTGACCGAGGAGGATCGCCTAGGAGATCCTGAGCAGCCTTGGGAGGAGGAGCCGGGCTATTCTACCCTAGCCAGCAGGAGAGAGCAGGAGGGCTAGAGAGAGAGATAGTTGCTTTTCACTTTTTGTGAGAGAGAGATTTGATTAATTGTAATAATACAGGACTTGGACACTTGAACACTTCGGGCCTAATTTCCGGGTGTTTGTTCACCTGGGGGCTCACCGCTGTTTTCTTCGTGTTTTCCCGACTGTCATTTGCCGGTTTTGATTTCATTTTCACTTTCTTTTGTGGAGTGAGCCCTTAGATTTAGGCTTTTGCTTGATCGTCTAGATTAGGTCCAAACACACTAATAACCTTTGCATGTACCTATAGACCGTTTTTGGACTTAGTTTAATTAAACAGTTAACTCATCTTCTTAGATCCGCCGCGCCGCGAGCCCTCTCCATAAAGCCTACTCCTGAACTCGATGTGTCGAGAAGAGGAGGGGAGGGTCTAGACCGGACTCTTAGGATCGAGGATTGGTGATTAACTTGTGGTTCTTCACGCTAGCAGTTGCCCATCTTAGGACGATTTCCGCATTGCATATCGGCATTTAGTTAGGTTTACAAATTCTGCTTTGCATCCCGCATGGAGAGAGCTGGGATTCGCTGTAAGTCTTCTTACTTTGCATCCATCATTTAGGCACAAAGGTGAGATCTCCATCTTGGTGCCGACTTGCATTGGCTTTTCCGACTCTATTCTCCCTCTGTTTTTGGACAAAGTAGGATAAAGAAAACACAAAAACGTTAGGCGCTTGTTTGAAATCACTCAAAAGAAGCGATAACACAAAAAAATTAAAAAAGGGACTGCTAAGAAAACTTTGACCTAAATAAAATTGGTAATTGAACTCATTGATTGGGGAAGTCACACCCTCACTTGTATTCAGGTTGCATGGAAGGTCTCCTTCCAAGTGAGAAGAGTGCTTCGTAAGGATTAGAGCCCAAAACCCAGTCTGTGGCTGCCTTGTGTATCACCTAGATTTCCGAAGTATTGGCGCTTCTATCGTACGTGGACGAGTAGGGCTTGGTCAACATTGGTGACTCTCTATTGTGCAGAGCATCGACCTCGTCCGAAGTATCGAGCCTAGGCCACGCCTTCACGGGGGTGTCTGTCTCATCGTCTTGCGTCCGAGTAGGTTCTTGCACGCTCACAGGTGATTCCGTTGCGAGCGAGATCCGAAGTATTGGTTTTGCCTATTGGCTTCCTTTCTCTATTTCTTTGGCTGAGTAGGGATCCAGGAAGGGTTACAAGGACCTTAAAAAGTGCAGACTACAGGTTACACAGGGGGAGGACAAGTACGGGAATACTTTTCCGGCAGTACTCTCGCTCCTATAGGCGTAGCGCTCTAAGGACTCGTTAAAAGATAACTTCCTGAATTCAAGATAAAAATTACAAAGATAAAAGCCGAACCTTCACGGCTTCACATGTTGAGTTGGTGAATCCCCTTGCTTTGTGTTTGCTTGCTAGTGCATTTAGGTCAAGATCAAAAATACCGCGCCTTTGCGCAAAATTTTGTTCCCTTTCTACTTGACCCTTGCTCATTGTGAGCCTTCTACTGTTTTGCAATCCTTTTATTTCTTGTTTACCATCATGCTCTTCATCCAACATCCTGTCCTCTTGATCTTCTCAAGATGACGTCACACGGATGGTTTAGTCGGGACCTCGCCGACGCCCACATCGATTCCGTGCCGGCAACATCTTCAATAAGGAGGGGTGATCTCCAAGAAGTTAATTCGGATCTTGCGAATGTCTCCTTGGACTCCCCTATTCTCGCTTCTTTCAATCCCTGCCTTTCTCCAATAAATCCGCTATTCGGGATGGACTCGCAACCCGAATTAGCTCTTCCCCTTCAACTAAACCGGGATTACTCTTGTCCCCGAAATAACCCCTTGTGGATGGAGATCGATCTCAGTCAATATCATATGCTCCATTCACAACATTCTGGGATTGACCTTAATCCCAGAATCATCTCAACAGCTGGTGCTCAGGAAGCTACTGATCAGGGTTTACTCCGTCATGCAGATTCCCCAACCGATCACGATTCAGAAATTCCAGTTCAGTTAGAGATGGCAGGAGGAAGAGGAAAAGGACCACAACCCCATTAGGAGCCGGAAGACAACGCAGCAGAAGGACAATACACTACGCAGGGTGAGGTCAACAGTCAACTGCTGGCTTCCATTCAAGCCATTCAGCAGCAGTTGACTAATCAGGCCTTGGCCCAGACAGCCTTTCAGGACATGCTGAATGATCTGAGGAGAAGGGCCGATATGAGAGACAGCCGACGGGAGGATGATCCGAACTACAATCCCAACGACCATGAAATTAATGATGAGTTTTCAGTGGGACCCGAATATGAAGCAGCAGAAGAAGATCCACCGCAGCCCAAGCCCACACTCAAGCAGACATACAACCCAGGAGCAGGGCGCATCACTGAGTGGATCCAAATTCCGCGTATGCACGCCCACTTCGAGCTGAAGCCGCAGTTTCTGTCATTGCTGCCCACCTTTCATGGGAACACCACTGAAGAGCCATATATTTTTCTCAAGAAGTTTAACCGCATCTGCTCCACTGCTCACTACCCCGGAGTCCCCCTAGATGTGATCAAGATGACCGCGTTCTCTTTCAGCCTTCAAGACAAGGCCCTTTACTGGGTCGACCATCTCGGGAAGGTCGTCACCACCTGGGAGGAGTTGAAATCTGCCTTTCTCCATAAATTTTATCTCCTGGGGAGATTAAATCAGATGCGTGCCCGGATCTCCAGTTTCTGCCAGCAGCCCCACGAGACTATCCATGAAGTGTGGGAACGATTCAAAGATCTCCAAGAAAAGTGCCCCCACCATGAAATACCAAAAACCAGTCTCGTACAGCATTTCTTCGGGGGGCTATCATTTGAGAGCCAAAAGCACGTGGATGCAGCTTGTGGCGGTTCACATTTTAACAAGGACGAGGATGTAGTATGGAACGTCTTTGAAGAAATGGTTGAGGGAGAAGCAGCCCAATCCTCGTCTAGAGTTTACATGAAGACACCAACCGCCATCAGCAAGCCAGTTAACATGGCTTCTCACACCGAGGACAAAGATGAGAGCTCCAACTTGAGCATCATTGGGAGCCACTTGTCCAAAGTGGATATCATCGAGAAGAGGTCGCAGGACCTCGAAAAGCTGGCAGTCATAGAGAAGAGGACCCAAGGTCTGGAGAAGCTCGACCAGATCTCCCAGCAGCTGGAGCAGCTCGTCCGAGCATTGAATGCAAACATGTGCAACGCTGTGTCTACCTCTGCCGAGCCGAACGCTGAGAAGAAGGAGCCTACAGTGCAGCAAAACCCTCAGCCGACTCCATCGCAGCCCCAGCCTGTCCAGCACGTGTACTACGTGCAGGTTCCGGAGCTGCCACCGCAGCCTCAGACGCAAATGGTTGTATACCAACCAGAGCACCAACCCGCATACTCCGAGCAGTTCTCTCCACCCCCGTCGCTGATCCAGGAGATCAATGGTGTTTGGAATAATGAAGCGCAGCTGACCCGTCCTCAGGGACACTCTCAGGGTCAGAACATGGGCAACAGGCCCTTCCATCAGCAACAGCAGGGTGGGAGACCCTTCCAGCAGCCATACCAGTACCCGCCTCCCTCACATGGAAACACGTGGAGGCAGAATTACCAACATGGGCCTCAGCAGTCCGGATATCGTGGACAAGGTTATCACCAGCAACCGGCTGCACCATACAATCAACACCATTCGCAATACTCCTCCAATCCCCCTCCTCAACAATTTGCACAAGGATACCAGTCACAATCTCAACCGCCATATCAGCAGTCTAGACCCCAACAGGGGGAATCTTCTGAGATTGTGCCGGTCAATCTGGCCCTGGCCTGTTTGGAACAGTTGATGAAGAATATGGCTGAGATGAACCAGAAGATCGACGACCTGACGGCAGCCAAAACCGTCATACCAGCCCAGGTCGAAGCTAATCCTAACAATTTCCGACGCAAGGAGCAGGTAGCCGGCAGTGTCCAACCCGAATCAGGTGGAATTAATTGTTTTTATCTAACGATGTTACTCTCAGGAGCGGTAGGACACTCCATCCATCGGCGACGGCGAAGGGAAAGCACATCGCATCTGACGGGGAATCGTCAGTCCAGCCAACATCAGGGCCAGCCAGTATTTTGGGAGCAGCACCAGCATCCAGAAAACCACAAAAAATGAAGAAAATCGAAAAACACAAAAAAATAGCAGCAACCTCGGTGGAGATCAGCCAGCATTGGAAACGTCTGCATCCGCATCTCAGCCAGTTCCTGACAGGAGGAGCACCGCACCTGCAGCGAGTCCAACGCCAGCACCTGAAGCCGAGCCTGTCATTTTTGGTCCGCAAATTGTAGATGAATCCATTCCTTTTTGTCATCTACCTGTAAACAACAATACGGACACTATTTTGAATGATATTGGTGAGGAGTTTGTAAATATTCCTTTTCCTGAAGCAATGAAAAAACACAAAAAAATGAAAAATTTGAAAAGTGCCTTGTCTGATCCTGCTATTATAGAAATCATTCAAAATTTGGTCTTGAACATGCCGTTGATGAAGGCTCTTGAGTACATGCCAGCAGTGAAGAAAGGTCTTAAAGAGGCATGTACAACCAAGCGCAGGCCAACTCCCCATAATTCCAGAAGCAAAGGTGGCAAGTCTGAAAAACACATCCTCACTATGGTCACCGTCAACGCCATCAGCAACCTCCCGGATAAGAAGCCAGATATGGGAGCACCTCTTGTACGTTGTCAGATGTTTGAGCAAGAATTCGAGCGAACACTTCTCGACAGTGGGTCATCTGTCAATCTGATGCCAGCCTCACTACTCACGGAGTTCAAATTAGGACCGCTCAAGCCTACAAAGATGTTTCTGCAGTTTGCGGACAAATCAGTCAAGCGGCCTAGAGGCCTGTTGGAGGACGTGATCGTCACGGTTCAGGGAAAGTCATTCCCGACCAATTTTGTGGTCTTAGATATGGACGTCCCAGCTCCGTTGCTCCTTACCCCGATCATACTCGGAAGGCCATTTCTGCGGACATCAAACGCAATGGTGAATTATGGGACGGGAGAAATCACTTTTGGCGCTGGCAATGAAATTATCCAAGTAGAGACCCTGTCTGAGGGAACGCCAGCTGAACCGACATCTGCGTCGTGTGCAAGGGTGATCAAGCACGCTGAAGACTGCGATTTTCTAGCAGAAATTCAAGATACCAACCTATTCCTGGATGATAATGAGATTCATGAACTCCTCCGTCCCGAGGAAGAAGTGGAGACCGCAGTCGAATTTCCTTGTATCAATCAAGATGAGGAACTCGCTGATGCGCTACAAGACACTACCGTGGGGGTGATGTGCCTTCAGAACCAAGAATCAAGTTTTGAAGCATTTTCTGATGAAGATGACATCATTGCAGAATTCTGTCAGGATCTGAGAGAAGAAACAGAGCAGACTATGGTGGACACTGAACTGTTGAACGAATCACCACCTGCACTGATAGCTGAGGTCACCACCGAAGCAGCTCAGACCCCGCCAGAGCTAAAACCCTTGCCCTCCAATATGAAGTATGCCTTCCTTGCGGGAGAACCGAACATGTACCCGGTCATCATCAATGCACATCTGACCGAAGATCAAGAATCTCGTCTGATGGAGGTTCTTGAACGCAACCGCAAGGCGATAGGCTGGCGAACATCTGATCTCCGTGGGATCAATCCGTCACTCTGCTCGCACCGCATCTTTCTGGAAGACGACTACAGACCCTCTCGCAAACTGCAAAGAAGATTAAATCCGAACCTGCGAGAGGTGGTTATGAAAGAAATCCAGAAATGGTGTGATGCGGGATTCATTTATCCCATCTCCGACAGCAAATGGGTGAGCCCTCTGCATGTTGTGCCCAAGAAATCAGGGATCACCATCGTGAAAAATGACAAAGGAGAGGAGATCGCAACCAAAGTACCGACTTCTTGGCGAGTGTGCGTAGATTACAGAAGACTCAATCTCGCCACCAAGAAGGATCATTTTCCGCTACCCTTCATCGACCAGATCTTGGAGAGATTGGCCGCGAAGGAATACTTCTGTTTCTTGGACGGCTACTCTGGGTATAATCAAGTTGCTATTGCTCCTGAAGATCAAGAGAAGACCACGTTCACCTGTCCTTTTGGCACATATGCCTTCAGACGGATGCCGTTCGGGCTTTGCAACGCCCCAGCCACATTTCAGAGGTGTATGCTTGTAGTTTTTGCCGATATGGTGGGTAGCTTTCTCGAGGTCTTTATGGACGATTTTTCGGTCTACGGGGATTCATTTGATCAATGTCTGGACTATCTAGACCGAGTCTTACGGAGGTGCTGCGAAGTGAATCTTGTGCTCTCCTGGGAGAAGAGCAATTTCATGGTGACCGAAGGAATCGTGTTGGGTCACGTTGTTTCTAAACGTGGCATGGAGGTTGACCCAGCCAAGGTGGATGTAATTTCTAAGCTGGAGCCACCTACAAATATCAAGCAAGTCCGGTCATTCCTGGGCCATGTCGGTTTTTACCGACGATTTATTAAAGATTTCAGCAAACTGGCCAGGCCACTGACTGAATTGCTCGGCAAGGACAATGAATTCATTGTAGACGACCGTGTGCTCCTTGCTTTTAATCAGTTGAAAGAGCTCATCACGCAGGCCCCTGTCCTACAGCCATCGATTTGGACTCAGCCTTTCGAGATTATGACCGACGCGTCAGATTATGCCATCGGAGCTGTACTGGGACAGAGGAAAGACAATGTACCATTTGCGATTCACTACGCTAGTCGAACGCTCGATGAAGCCCAGAGAAACTACACTGTCACTGAAAAGGAGCTGCTAGCGGTAGTCTTTGCGTTGGAAAAGTTCAGATCTTACCTTCTTGGGTCCAAAGTTATCATTTACACTGATCATTCGGCCATTCGGTATTTACAGCAGAAGAAGGACGCCAAACCACGTCTCATTCGGTGGATCCTTCTCCTCCAGGAGTTTGATTTGGAAATCAGAGATAAACCTGGAGTCAAGAATGTAGTGGCCGATCATCTGTCAAGACTTCCTGAACCAGAGTCTCCTGAGCTGAACCTGCAGCCTATCACAGAGACCTTTCCAGATGAATCGATTCTGTCTGTAGCCTCACTTCCTTGGTATGCGGACATTGTGAATTATCTAGTTGCCAAGAAAATCCCGCAGGACTGGCCTAAGTTGAAAATAGACAGATTCTTGTCTAAAATCCATTTTTACCAGTGGGAAGACCCATATCTGTTTCGTGAGGGAGCAGATTGCATCTGGCGAAGGTGTATTCCTCAGGAGGAAGTTCCAAGTGTCCTCGCTCTATGTCATGATCAAGATTCCGGAGGACACCATTCAGGCAAACGAACGGCAGCAAAAGTTCTTCAAAGTGGCCTCTGGTGGCCTTCATTATTCAAAGATGCAGATGAGTATGTCAAATGTTGCACTGATTGTCAGAAGATGGGTGGAACCATAGGAATGAGAGACACAATGCCTCTGAAATACATTCAGATCTCAGACGTCTTTGATGCATGGGGCATCGACTTTATGGGCCCGTTTCCTAACAGTCAGGGTTATGAGTATATTCTGCTTGCTGTCGATTATGTCAGTCGATGGGTGGAAGCCATCCCCGCCCGAGCCGCCGACAGTAGGACTGTCTGTCGATTCTTACGAGATCACATCATAGCATGGTTCGGGATTCCCAAAATTCTCATATCTGACGGGGGTAGTCATTTCATAAATAGAGAGGTGAAGAAGCTGACTCAAGAATTCTGCATCGAGCATCGTGTTGCTTCACCCTACCACCCGCAGTCTAATGGCTTAGCTGAATGTTCCAACAGGGAGATCAAGACGATTCTACAGAAACTTGTGCGTCCCGATCGCAAGAACTGGTCTCAGCTGCTTGATTCCGTTCTTTGGGCTTACAGAACAGCGTACAAGTCACCCTTGGGAATGTCTCCCTACCGCCTGGTGTATGGCAAGCCATGTCATTTGCCCGTGGAACTTATTCACAAATCTTTATGGGCTATTAATATCTGTAATTTGGACTCCAAGCAAGCAGGAAAGAACAGAAATTTAGATCTGAACAGACTACTGGAATTCAGAGATTATGCATATGACAACAGCCTGATGTACAAGGAGAAGGTCAAAACATGGCATGACAAGCACATCCGCCACAAGTCCTTTGATCCAGGTCAGAAGGTATGGTTGTTCGATGCGAAGTTAAAGATCTTTCCAGGCAAGTTGAAGAGCAAATGGACTGGGCCGTTTTTGGTTAGGCAGGTGCGTGACAACGGAAATGTATTGATATCCAATCTGTCAGCTGACGCACAGCCTTTTGTAGTCAATGGTCAGCTTCTGAAACCATACCTTGAACATGACACATTCATGGCCGTCGTTGACTCAATTCAGGTAATCTATGAGGATGAGCTGAATATCTCGAAAGAGGCAGAAGAAGGCAAAGCACATCAAAACATTTTTGAATGATTTCCCTTTTCGTCTTTTCTTCTTTTCAATTTCGTTTATCTTGTTCTACCGAATTGATGCCATCCCTTTCATCACTGCTACACTTAGGATGCACTCTATCCTAAGTATAGGGGGGATGCGCATCCCGAGTTGTTCATATCCAATTTCATCTCTCTTCTTCTTTTCTTCTTTTCTTCTTTTCCTCTTCTACCCTCTTCATCTATCACAATGGTGCCGCCCCTTGTAGATAGTCTTCTATACTTAGGACGTACTTTGTCCTAAGTATAGGGGGGGTGCACACCCCGAGTTCCTTCATTTATCTCGATCTGCTCCATTGTCTCCTCTTCTTGTCTATACTTAGGGATATCTTACCCTAAGTATAGGGGGAGACAATCTGAGTACGATCTGTTCATTCCCACCCTTGACCCTCCCCGCCTTGTGTACAGTCTGCTATACTTAGGATTATTTGATCCTAAGTATAGGGGGGACGGTCAACTTCTCATTCGTTCATTCATTCCTTTATTTATTCCTTTATTCTTTAGACTTGCCTATACTTAGTACGAGTTATGTCTTTTCTTTTCTCTCTGATCTATGAGGACATAGCTCAAGCTAAGTATAGGGGGGTCGTATATACTGCGTATATACTTTAGCCATAACTCGTACTTTCGTATTTTCTTAAATATGGCTAATAATTCTTTAAACTTCATTAAAAATCTCTAATAAAAAGGTGTTATCATTCCTCAAATTCTTTTTGTATATACTGATTAATAAATCAGGTGAAAATGTTTTTTGCAAAATGTTTGAAAAATAGTTTGAAAACCTTTGTGAACATCTATTGAAAACTATTTTGAAAATATTTTGTTACATGTTTTCAACCTTTGTAAAAATGTGTGATTTGTAAAATTCATTTTCTTTATGTGAAATAAAAGATTTGAAAAATGATTTGCAAATGGTTTGAAAAATGGTTGCAAAAATATTTGAAAAACCTATATATATACTGTTTTGAAAGCCTTTGCAAAATGATTTTCAAATGTGTGTACATGTTTGTAAAAATGTTTGTAAAAACTATTTTGGACTATAGTTTTCAAAAATTGTGTGAAAAGCTTGTGTCAAATAAGTTTGAGGAATACTAACATCACACCAAAATCCACTACCTATATATACGTATAAAATTGATCACTTACCCATGTAAATCCTTAAAATCCATTTCTTGTATATATAAGAAGCACTCCCGTGTACATATTTTCACCTAGTTTTTAGCCAAAACTTTTTGTTTTCAAAAATTCCCAAAAACATTTGCAAAAATTAAAATCCAAAAACATCTGAAAAATCTTTTTGAAAAATACAAAAAATGCATCTGCATGCATCATCATTATCTTTTCAAAAATCCATAAAAAGTTCAAAATCTTTGAAAATTGCATCACAAAAATATTTTCTGCATAGCATTGCATGGCATGAGCATTTTTCTGATTGAGTTTGATAGTTGAACAAGTCTAAGTAAAATCCGGAGATTGGAGCTTGATTGGACCTTAAAATATACCTAATAACAGGAACCTTATAGGAACTGGGTTTGAGGTACTTCAGGTCTAGTTGACTTAATTCTTTGAGGATCACGGGACTTGGTTCAATGGATTCTTGACTGCCTAAGTAGAGTATTTCGGAGCACACGCACGACTCTTGTTGATAATGACCTAACTTGGACACCTGCACCTTTCACATAGCTCTCCACGGATGAGGTGGTGAGGAGGCAGTTTCCTTTGGCTTGGGGTAGCATATGAGGGTAGTACTTCTAGGCGGAACCTCTCTTCTTCTTCTAGTGAAGGAAGTGCACCTCAACTTGGTCTAGTGGTGATGAAGGCTAAAGACAGAAGCCGCGGGTTGCAATAAAGCTTCAAAAGAGGGATAGTCTACTGGCTCAAGAGGAAAATTTCTTGTATATATGCTGCACCATGTAGATATGTTGTACAGATGCAATTGAAAAAAAAAAGAAGAACTCCAAAAAAGTGGTGGGTCGGATTGAAAATTTAATAACCCCACCGGAGTGTATATAGTCCAATAAAGCAAAAGATTATGGTATCCATGTCACATCTCACGAAGCTTGCAGCGGGAGACTTAGCTACACTGGTTGAGCTCCCAAAAGTCTATACTTCTTCCCCCTCTTCTTGAGCCGGTTGCACTTGAACTTAGAAGGGAATACCCCGCTTCTCGAGGAAAGAGTTGCTAGACCGAGGCATTAGAGTTACCAGGTTGGGGGCGGTTGTTTCTTTGTCACTTCTGAGGTGGGGAGCTACATATCACTTACACTGTACGAGTCAGACTCATAGTCGTAAGAGTTTGCGTATGAGTTGAAGTATTTCTGACCTGGCTATTGAGGAGACTTGGACAGAGTTTTGGGATTCTCAAGGACTGTTGGATTTCAAACTTGGTTCTCATTAAGGTTCCGACCGCACTAAAATTCCAAAGGTCCGACTTAAGCTCCAAACTTTGATTTTGTGAAGACAAGTTTGATAATTAAACTTCATCCAATTTTCTTCTTTTTCTTTTCTTTGTTTTTCTTTTTCTGCACTTATTGCATAAGTGTTTGTTAGGGACTAGCAAAGGTAAAGTATAGGGGGATGATGAAGCTACGTTTCATCATCTTTATTCTATCATTTTGGCCTTAAAGACCCTAGTAAATGCGTGTAAATAGAGCTAATTCATATATTTTAGCATTCATGCATAGCTGTGTAAATACTGTATAAAATACGGTTTTTAAATACCAAAATTATAGAATAAAGAAAAGAAAAGAAAAAGAATAAAATATTGTAAATATTTTATGACCCGAAACCCCGAGACCTAGGCATCTTGATGAATAGGTCGAATAAAGTAGGGGGAGATAAGGTCAAAAACACAGTCCAAATACCTATACATTCTATTCATTTCTTATTCATTTTGGGACCTATTTTTGGTTCCACTTTTTATACATCAAATAAAGAAACTTTGTACATGAAAGTTGTAGATACTTTTATAAAGAAAAATACAAAATTGATTTCACACAAAAATAATGTACAGATAAAAAGTTATGGTCTGAATAAAATTCCAGAATCTCAACTTCCCAGACCCGTATCTCACAAATGAAAATTCCAAATGCAGCATACTCACCTTTAATTGTATATAGAAGAAAATAAGCGATTTAATAGCGGTGGTTTCGCATTTGGCGGAGCTACGGTTTGAAAGTTGGCTTTTGGACCCTTATTGTATACTTGTACAGAATTAAATATTCAATTTATTAATTATTTATTATTCATTCATTTTTATATTTTTATAATGTTATAAATATTACTTATAATAATTGTAAATACTAAAATTAGAATAAAAACCTAAATAAAAATAAAAAATAAAATACTTGTATACTCAAAACATAGGTATTATACTTATACACATACCTGTATAAACTATACTTATATTTTATTAACTATACAAAACACATCAATAAAATAAAATAAAAATAGATTTACATGTATAAAAGTATGTTATAATTATATAAAATAATAAACAAAAATAATAATATTAAAAACACCTAAATAAAAATAGAATACTTAAATATATATAGATAATATACCTATATAGGGGTGTAAAGGTAATTTATAAAAATATAGCTCATAAAAATAAAAAAAAATCACCATAAAATACTTCATAAAATTACAAATATTTTTTATTTTATAATCAAAATTTAATTAATTCATCTGCTATTTTTAATTCATTTTATAAGGGTTTTTCGCCAAGGAATTTTCTGGTTGGTCCACGTGGACCAACCAGAGCACTCCATTGGTTGACCTCGGTCAACTCCCTGACCGAGGTCTGTCCCTTGTCAGAAGCGGGTTTGACCCTGCTTTTATCCTTTTTTCGAGGAGGCCTCAATCACCATTTGGTGATGGCCTCTTCACGGAATCTCTTCCTCGGTCAATGGTGATTCACGCCCAAGTGATTCCTTGGGCTGTGGATCACTGACCGAGGCGGTTGGACCTCGTTCTTCACGCCGCCCGTCAACCCCTCAAAAGAGTGCCCCCATCTTCGATTCAAGGTTAATCCTTCTTCCGCCACTTTCATTCGCAAACCCCTACTTCTTCGTGCTCCTCGTGACAGGGGGAGTTGAATCGACCCGGGGTTCGCGAGGATTGGTGTAGAATCGAAGAGATTCGACCCTCGCCGGAGCTCCGTCGTGCTTCCACGCCCGTCGTCTCTGGTGAGTTCCTTCCCCTTTTCTTCCCATTTCCTTGTAGCCTTAGCATAGAATAGCTCAGATCTATAGCAGCTTTGCGTTTCGTTTAATCTATCGCCGTGAAATCTCGATCGCAACCCACGGCGGAGCTGAGCTCCGCCTCCATTTTCCGGCCACTCCCGTTATCGACCGCCGCCAGGATCACCTCCATCTCCTCCCCCTCCGCTCCGTCATCACGTCGCACCCTTCCAGATCCCTCGATCTCGCTCAGATCGAGCCATCGAGCTCCCCTCTCCGCCGCTCGCCGGAGCTCTTCACCCGAACCACTTTTCGCCTCACCTGAACCATCGGACCCCACCGTTTTGTTCGCCTGGATTTTGTGCGCTTAACTTTGCAGGTCTGAGCCCAAGAGAAGGCTCAATCGACCTTCGACGACCCCAGGACCAGCCGCCCAGGCCACCTCCGCCGTTCGAGCACCTCCGGCCGCCTCCGTCTTGTCGGAGGCCACCAGCTGACGTGGAAGGCCCCCTGGATCATTTTACCTCTGATCCTAGGGCCGGAGCGGCCGTGTGTCGGCCGCAATCTCCACCCGAAGTTCGCCGGGGAGGCGTTCTTTGTGAACCCCTCCCTGCCGTTGGATCGCAGGCCTGCTCCAGATGCGTCACCAGCCGCTCAATCGCCTTCGCCCTCAACCGTCCGATCAAGCCTTGATGATCTAATCTCAGCCGTTCGCGACGAAGGGGTACGCACTGTCAGATGCGCGCCACGTGGACAAGTGGGTCGCCATCGACCGCTGGATCGCACCCCGTGGGTATTTTGCATTTTTAACCCACGCTTTTTGTATTTACGTTTTAGTCCAGTAACTGTCGGTTGCAGTTTAAAAAGTTTTGTAATATTTGCACGCAGACCCTCACGTTTTCACTATTTGCACCTCAGTCCACGCCACGTCACCTCACGTGACGGTGGCGCGTGACTTCTGGGTATTTTGCAAGTTAGGCCCAAAACTTTGGTGTATTTGCACTTTCATCCCTGTGCGTAGAACATATAATATGTTTTCGGAAGTTTTGCATGTATGCCCAGCCGGTTTTCTTTAATTACAATTATGCCCCTGTGAATGGTGTTTCACGTGAGCTGCGCGTGTCTTTTTGGTGGAAATTGCATCTGAGCCCCTGGATGTTTTCATAATTGCATTTATGCCCCTGCCAGGCTCAGGATTTTTGTATGCTTAGCTTATTTATCTAATACCTCTTTTAATTGCGAAAAAAGTCTTAAAAAAATAGGGATAAGCTCCTGTGTGCTTCTACTTTCAAGCTATATTCTTAGTTTTGGATTTTATCTTATTTTCATATTTCTTAAAAATCAAAAACACGCTTTTTTTCTACTGTCTAGCTTAGAAAATGCCAAAAAATATTAAAAAGTCTCGAAAAATTCCAAAAAAATTCCATAGTGTCCATTTTACTATATTTTAGTTGGAGACCAAAATCCACTCAAAATCTCAAAAGAAAAACCTTAAAAATTTAAAAAGACTCTAAAACTTCAAAAAAATTTATAAAATCAAAGAAAACTCTAAAAATTACAAACTCAGTTCCTGTTTGCCCTTTATTTTGCTCTCGTTATTTGAAAAATGGTGTGAAAATTTTGATTGCTGTTTGCTATTTTTAAAATTCATTTTGTTTCCAGCCAGCCCATTTTCCACTGTTTTCTATTATTTCAGTAATTAAAAATACCAAAAACATTCTAAAAATTACCCAAAAATCACAAAAACAGTAAAAAATTATAAAAAGACCAAAAAGACTTCATTTGCTAGTTTTTGGATATTTTTGAGCATTTTTACAAATATTTCTTTCTCTCTTTTACTACATTGTTTTACATTCCAATATTGAAAAAGAAAATAGAAAAGTATAAAATATAAAATATAAAAATCAGAAAATGAAAAATCAAAATACAAAATTATAAAATTAAAAATTAAACAAAAAAATATAAAAATTAAAAACCCACAAAAAGAAATTGGCTAAGTGATTCATTAGACCTAGGGTTTGAGATCTTTATCTACACTCCGCACCGTTGTTTCCTATGTTCGACCCCTACTTGCTTGCCATTATACATTGTTAGTAGGGTATAATAAATTTTAATCCTTGCTTTATTGATTGTGTGGGTTAATTGTTGAAGATTGAGGTGGTTTGAGCAGTCGCATCAGCGACAGTGAGTCTGACTTGTCAGACCACTATTTAGCGGCTCTCGCTTTCTCGCTTTTCACCAGGCCACCAAAAGGATCATTTCCCCCTGCCCTTTATTGATCAGATCATCGAGAGACTGACAGGGAAGATCCATTACTGCTTTCTGGATGGGTACTTCGGCTACAATCAGGTGGCCATCGCGCCCGAGGACCAAGACAAGACCACCTTCACCTATCCCTTTGGGACATATGCCTTCAGATGCATGCCATTCGGGCTATGCAATGCCCCTGCGACATTTCAGAGATGCATGCTGTCTATCTTTTCGGACATGGTGGGGGAGTGCTTGGAGGTCTTCATGGATGATTTCTCAGTCTACAGCGACAGATTCGATTCTTGTCTTGACTGCCTAGACCGAGTCCTTCAGCGATGCATAGAGGTTCACCTTGTGTTGTCTTGGGAGAAGAGTCACTTCATGGTGACTCAAGGGACGATGCTTGGCCACATCATCTCCAACAGGGGCATGGAGGTTGATCCGACCAAGGTGGATGTCATTAGAAAACTTGATCCACCGTCCAACTTGCGACAGTTACGGTCTTTTCTGGGGCACGTCGGTTTCTACCGACGATTCATTCATGATTTCAGCAGGATTGCCCGACCGTTGACTGATCAGTTGACGAAAGACACCGAGTTCCTTGTAGATGATAAGTGTCTATCGTCATTTGAGACTCTCAAGAGCTGTGTTATAGAGGCTCCTGTTCTCCAGCCACCTGATTAGTCTCTCCCATTCGAGATCATGACGGACGCCTCCGATTTTGCCGTGGGGGCCGTGCTGGGACAGAGGAGGGATGGAGTCCCATTTGCCATTCACTACGCTAGCCGTACATTGGATGCTGCGCAACGGAACTACACTGTCACTAAGAAGGAGATGCTAGCCGTAGTTTTTGCCCTAGATAAGTTCAGATCTTACATCATTGGATCTAGAGTAACCATATACACTTATCATACCGCCATCAGGTACCTCATGGCAAAGAAGGATGCCAAATCTAGATTTGACCAGGTGGATCCTTCTACTCCAGGAGTTTGACATAGAGATTAAGGATAAGCCTGGAGTCAAGAATGTGGTGGCGGATCATCTCTCTCGATTGGAGTATCTTGAGGATTCTGAGCAAATTGACCCAATTTGTGAGACCTTCCCAGATGAGGCGATCCTTGCTATCGCTTCACTCCCATGGTATGCCGATATTATGAACTATCTTGTCGCCAAGAAAGTTCCACAAGATTGGCCCAGGCAGAAACTTGAGACCTTCCTCGCGGAGGCCAAGTTTTACCATTGGGAGGATCCCATCCTTTACCATGAGGGAGGGGATAGTATCTAGCGTAGGTGCATTCCTAAGGAGGAGCACCACAGTGTCCTTACTTATTGCCACAAGCTTGAGGCAGGAGGACATCACTCAGGGAGGAGAACGACATAGAAAGTGCTCCAATCCAGCCTATGGTGGCCTACTCTCTTCAAGGACTCTAATGAGTTCGTGAAGAGGTATACTAACTGTCAGAGGATGGGCACTTGTGGACAGCGTGATATGATGCCGATGCAGCCCATACACTTCTGTGAGGTTTTTGATGCACGGGGCATCGGTTTCATGGGTCCATTCCCTAGAAGTTAGGGACTTGAGTACATTCTGTTGGCCGTAGATTATGTGAGTCGTTGGGTTGAGGCCATCCCCGCCCGAACCGCATATGCTAGTACTGTTTGCAGATTTTTGAGGAAGAATATCATTTCACGGTTCGGGGTACCTAGAGTGTTGATATCTGACAGGGGGTCTCATTTCGTCAACGACAAGGTAAAGGCCCTTGCTAGCGAGTTTAGCATAGACCATCGAGTTGCCACTCCATACCACCCTCAGACGAATGGTCTTGCTAAAGTGTCGAACAGGGAGATCAAGACTATATTGCAGGAAGTCGTCCGCCCTGACCGAAAGGATTGGTCACAGCTTTTGGACTCGATCTTGTGGGCATATCGGACGTCTTTCAAGACTCCTTTGGGTACATCTCCCTTTCGCCTCGTTTATGGCAAGCCGTGCCATTTACCTGTTGAGTTGAGACATAGGTCACTTTGGGCAGTTACAGATATACTTTTGGATCTAGAGAGTGTAGGAGATCAGAAGAGGGCAGAGTTAGCAGCCCTGGAGGAGCTTCGTGATACCGCCTTTTCAAACAACCTACAATATAAGGAGAGAGTGAAGGAGTGGCATGATTCTCATATCAGCCACAAGCAGTTTGAGCCAGGACAGAGAGTATGGTTGTTTGATGCTAGGCTTCGATTATTTCCAGGGAAGCTACAGAGCAAATGGAAGGGACCGTATTTGGTTAGAAAGGTGCATGACAATGGGAGTATTGATATATCTGAGTTATCTTCTGATGTTACCTTTCGAGTGAACAGCCGGCAACTCAAGCCATATCTAGATCATGAGCCGCAGGTCGTTGATGTTGCCCCTATTCACTTTGCGTGAGATGTGGTCTCTTGACTCACATCTATTGCATCTCACGCCTGATTATCACTGTTCTTCCGACTTGTATAGATCCAGTTGTCCATATCACTCTATTCTTTAGTCCCACATCCCTTCTCTCATCTTATGATTATGCTATACTTAGGGTGTGCTTTACCCTAAGTATAGGGGGGATGTCGGACTCTCGGGTATTCTTTTGATTCTTTCTACCCCTGTTTTGCTGCCTATACTTAGGGATATTTCACCCTAAGTATGGGGGGGGGGGGGGTAGAATCTGTACATCCTTCACTTGGATTTCCCTTCATGTATAGCTTGCTATACTTAGGATTACTTGATCCTAAGTATAGGGGGAAACACCGAGTTCTCTTCATTCTATTCTTCGATTCGTCTTTGTATATAGTTGTTCTTTTTCACTTCCCTATACTAAGCACGAGTTATGTCTTCTTCATCGCTCTTGATCACTCTGAGGACATCGTTCGAGCTAAGTATAGGGGGGTGTATAAATTTCATCTATACTTTAGCCATAACTCGTACTTTGTGTGAGTGTGTTAATATATAAAAATGGCTAAAAACCTAAAAATCCATAAAATTTAAAAAAATTTCCCTTGTATATAAAATTCATTTTGCACATACCTATTTATTTATCAAATTATTTTTGTACAAATGATTGTAAAATCTTTTTTTGTAAATAGCTTGTAATATTTTCATATCAAAATTATGTATATAGTACAAAACTTTTCCAAAATGTTTTGAAAATCAAAAGTTTGCAAAAACCTTGTGTAAATCTTTGTAAATACTTTGCAAAACTTCGCATTCATGCATACATCCATGGTTTCAAAACATTTTTCAAAAAAAAATTGCACATGTGTAAATAGTTTGTAAATTGCATCTTTGTAAATACTTGTACAAGTTTTTCCAAATCATAGTTGACATTTAAACTAACCAAGAATTAAATTGGAAAATGGAGCTTGGTTAAGATCTTAATCCACCTAACAATAAGAGGAACCTTGTAGGACTTAGGGTTAAGGATTTTCAGGTCCATGGTGACTTAATTCTTTGAGTCCACTAGGCTATGAGCATATGTCATCTTGATGAGCCTAAGTAGAGCACTTAACAACACACGCATGACTCTTAGAGACAATGGCTTTACTTGCAGCAGCACCTTACACATAGCTCTCCACGGATGAGGTGGTGAGGAGGCAATTTCATTTGGCTTGGGGTAGCATATGAGGGTAGTACTTCTAGGTGGAACCTCTCTTCTTCTTCTAGTGAAGGAAGTGCGTCTCAACTTGGTTTGGTGATTATGAAGTCTAAAGACAGAAGCCGTGGGTTGCAATAAAGCTTCAAAAGAGGGATAGTCTACTGGCTCAAGACAGAAAAACTCCTTGTATATATGCTACACCATGTAGATATGTTGTACAGATGCACATGAAAAAAATGTGCAAAAAGAAAAGAACTCCAAAAAAGTGGTGGGTCGGATTGAAAATTTAATAATCCCACCGAAGTGTATGTAGTCAAATAAAGAAAAAGCTTATGGTATACATGTTCCATCTCATGAAGCCTGCAGCGGGAGACTCAGCTACACTGGTTAGAGCTCCCAAGGATACATGGCTACACTGGCCATGGTCCATTCTCTTCTTCCCCCCTCTTCTAGAGCCGGTTGCACTTGAACTTAGAAGGGAATACCCCCCCTCTCGAGGAAAGAGTAGCTAGACCGAGGCATTAGAGTTACCAGGTTGAGGGCGGTTGTTTCTTTGTTACTTCTGAGGTGGGCAGCTACATATCACTTACACCATAAAGATTCATGGTCATTAGAGTTTGTGTATGTAGCCTTGTTCTGATCTGGTTTATTGAGGAGTCTTGCCCATAGATTGGTGGAACTTAGAGGCTGTTAAGTCTTAAGCTTAAGACAAAATAAGATTCTGACAAATTAACAATCCAAAGGTCTGACCGAGCTCCATATTTCAATTTAATGAAGGAGAGTTTAATAATCAGCCTTAATTTATCCTCTTTTCCTTTTTCTTTCTCTTTTGCACTTCTTTTTCAAATAAGTGTTTGCTAAGGGGCTAGCAAAGTTAAGTATAGGGGGGGTGATGAATACCCATTCATCACTCTTTATTCTTTTATTTTAGCTACAAAACCTATGCAAAACACATTGTATATTCATGTAAATAACAATAATTATCAAATTGCATGCATCTTGTAAATATGCATATTTAGCATGTTACTGTGCATAAATAAAAGAATAAAGAAATAAAATAAAAAGAGGGAGATATTTAGAATAAATATTGAGCGACCTAATCCCAAGGGAGGGCTCAGCATGGGCCTGACCGCAAAAGAATCAAGTAGGGAGAGATAAGGAAGCTCAAGATTGTGTACATACACCTGTAATTAAATAAAATTATTTTCCTCTTAATAAAATTAAAATAGGTGTGTATTTATTTGTATATATTTGTAAATAGAAAATCAAAATAAAAATGAAAAAAAACAAAAATAAAAATACAATTCACTTCATCATTGCATATAAACCATGTACATAGAACCACTCACCTATTTATTATCACCTTGTAAATAAATAATTAAATCTGTACATATTTCATAATCCATAATAGAAATAAATAAAATAAAAATCATAAAAATAAAATAAAATAAAAAGAAATAAAATAAAATCAATTTCCAACCTTGTATATATACCATGTATATATGTATATAAAACTATTTATTTAACCCTTGTAAATAATTAATAAAAATTAAATAAAAATACCTCTTTATTCCACATTTTATCTTATCAATAAATAAAATATTAAATGGGAATAATTGTATAAAAATAAACAATTCAAAATTAAAAATAAAAAATCCATCTTGTATATATCTATATATATAATAATACTCTATTGTAAATACATTATTTTTATTTCAAAAAAATAAATAAAAATCACTAAAAAATAATTTCAAAATAAATAAACATTTTTCATGTTTTAAGTTTTTCGAAAATAAGTCAATTAGTTTTTTAAATGAATTATCAAATAATTAATAATCGGCAGCCTCTGATTGGTCCACAGGGGATGTTGACCCCCGGTCAACTCCCCCCCTTGGACCTTTTCCCCGCGGATCCCGCATCCGACCCGACATTCCCTGATTTTTCCTGACGTGATCCGACCTCCAAACACCGAAACCCCGGGCTCCATTTGATCCTGGCTGATCCGAGACTCTCGCCCGGGGATCTACATAGGGATCCGTGCTCCGATTCTCTCGCCCGATACTCATCTAGCCGGACCCCTAGCCGTATAAAGTCCGACCTCTGCTGCACTTTTCACACCATATTTGGCGTTGCTTCTTCGTCCCAGGACCTCCACCCTAATCCCTAGAGTGACAGCTATCGATTGGCGTGTTGCAGAGAGGAAGAGGAGCCCTCCGCCACCGATCCGTCGACGACAGCCGTTGTGCGCCGCCACTAGGAGCGCTTAGCCTCGGAACTCGATGATTCCCTGAGGCCAGAACCCCCAGAGCTCCGCAAGCTCACCCACAGTCGGCTTCATCCATCAGGTAGACCCGAATCCTTCTGGTTTCCCTCAATTTCCGATTACGCCCAATTCGACCCATCTCCATCTGTCATCGATTACATCCACTCCGATCATCATTTCATTCATCTGACCCGACCATCACGATCACGAGACCTCTCCTCACATTCTTCACTCGCTCGTTCACCTTGGCTCGCCCTGGAGCCAAGGCTCGACCTCCCTCGCCGTCGCCTCGCCGGAGGTCATCCACCCAACTCACCGACGCACCCATTCCACTTCTAACCGGGTCGAGGTAGTTTGCCCTCGACCGAGGAAGCTTCCTAGGTTGTTTTGCAGGTGAAGGCGACCCATCTAAGGGTTGCGACATTCGAGCCCAGGAGCTTTGCTCCTCTGACGTCGCCGGGCCACCCCGGTGGTCTCTGGTCTCATCGGAGGTGCCCTTCAGCTGCGGCGCACCTTGGCGAACACGTTCCATCTTCCAACAGCTCCAGAGGAGGTCCTCAACGTGCACAGGAGGCCGGCGAAGTTCGCTGTCGTCGAGTTCTTGGAGGACCCTTCTCCGCCGTCCGATCGTGCCCACTCGCCCAGTTTTGATTTCGAGCGTTCACTTGCGAGGAGCCAGCCACCGTCAAATCTATCTGGGATTGATCGTGACCGTTCACTCCAACGAAGGGTTAGCCACGCATTCCAGCCCTCCGATCATCCACGTGGCACCCCCTCGTCCGTTGGATTCAAGCGCCGGTCTTCGAAGGGATGCCCACTGCACCTCCACCGTCTGATCAACCACGCGACGCTTCTTCGGCCGTTGACTTTTAATAAGGGGTAAATTTCTTGTAGGCCCCTCTGTTTATTGCATTTGACAGTTTAGTCTTGTAAATATTTTGCATAGTAGTTTTTATTTTGGATATTTTGCATTGAGGACCTTGTGCTTATTTTATTTGCATTTATACCCCTGTCTACCTAGAACACGTGCATCGTCACGTGACTTTCTAGGATATTTGCATGTAAGGGCTTGGGGTTTATATGTGTTATGAAATGGAACTTAGTTTGTGATATTTGCATTTATACCCCTGTGCGTGGTTTTATTTGGACATGTGCTGAATATCTGGGCATTTTACACTTTCCACCCTACACTTTTCGCACGTGTTATTATCCAACCTTTAGAAATATGTTTCTTTGCAATTAGGTCCCTATACACTGTGAGCCTCTTTTTGATTTAAATAAAATATCAAACTTAACCCAAATTACTTGAAATTTGGATACGTGGCTCCTGCCACTGTGTAAAAATTTCCCTAATTTTTGGGTACATTTTTGAGGCATTTTTCTATTTTTTAAAAATTCAAATACAGTTGTTTTTGAGTCTGTCCAGATTAAAAATTCATAAAAAAATATAAAAACTCTTTTAAAATTCTAAAAAAAATTAAGTTTTTTTAATTTTGGCTACTCCTAAAATTGAAAAACCCTTAAAAAATTATAAAAATTCTAAAAAATTTTAGAAAACTCCAAAAATAATAAATATTTTCCTGAATTTTCTTTACTGTCTCTATTTTTTTATAAAAATTCCTCCAGGCTATTATAGGACCATTTGATATTTTTCATGGACATTCCAAGCTTGGTTGGACAGTAGCTCATTGTTTCTGTCTTGTTTGATTTTTAGAAAATTCCATAAAAATTATAAAAATCTCAAAAATTCACCAAAAACAGTAAAAAACCTATAAATCATAAAAATATTTTTGTTTAAATTTTTGGAGGCTTTTTAGAGTGTGTAAATAATATGTTGATTGTGCTTGCTTTTGTCTTTTTATCATTTTCCTCCATTATTAAAAATCCAAAAAAATCAATTAAAAACCACCAAAAATATTTGTTTTTGCTTTGTTTCATTTTTGACTACTTCGTAGGCCTCAAGGCCAATTCGTGCTCCTCAAGACCGACCCTGGGCGATATACCAGGTTAATCACATAGCAAGACCGCTATTTTGTTTTTCATTGATTTTTGTCTTCTCGATTGGTGGTCTGATTTTGTTTCTTGATTGGGCTCTGAGCCCCAAGTGACTGAGGTCGCAACGACCTTAGTGATATCTTTACCTTAGTCTATCGGGCGGCTCATCAGGAGGCACGGCCTAGATTAATTTTCATAACATCTAGATTTTAGGTTTTCCATCCTCGGGTAGTCTGACTCCCGATTTTTCTTGTTAATATCTTTCTGTTTATTTTCAGAATTTGTTTATTTTGTGTCATCCTCTCTCTGACCATCATTTATTTTTGTGCGAGGAACACGAGGCATCGAAGGCGATTCGCCAGGCGAGCCGAAGGCCTCCATCGGTTTGAACTGAGAGGTTTTTTAGAGAACTTGTAAAAAAGCTTGCATTTACAATGGTTCCCGTTTGGGTTCTCGTGCGTGCAAGTAAATAATAAAAGAGTCTCCGTGTATTGTGTGGTTTGTTGACGTAGGATAGGACCTGCACTCGCGATTCTTAGAGCTTTCTTAGGATTGCTTGTGCTCGTGATATCGAGGACCACACTTTACTATCAAAAGACTCACTTAGACCGCAATAGTTAGCCAAATTTAATTTGTTCTTCACTTGATAATAGAACTACTTGTCTAGGAGCGTCTTTTCTCGCTTGCAATCATTTAGATAAAATTTCAATTCTGTTTTGCATCCCGCATGTAGAGCGCGAGTCTGAACTTGGCAGACATCATTGTTTTATCGTGCATTGACTTTTCTCAACTCCTTCCCCCTTGCGTTTCTAATTTATGATTAAAGGAAATTGGGACTAGACGATAGGTGTGTCATGTGTGTTGGACTAATCAAGTGGTCATAAAACTTAAAATCGAGACTACTAAACAATTTGACCAAAAAAATCAAAATAAAATCGGAAATTCTGTTTGTGGGAGAATAACCCCGACCTTGTTCTCATGCTGAGTGAGGGTACAAGAGTGTGTGTGCACACCCTAAGGCAGAGCGAAAATCCCCGCCTTCTATATCACGTACCGCGATCCGAGAAAATATCACAGGAAGAATTCTTATAGGTTCAATTGATCAGTTCCAAGTAGCCTCTGCCTATTTCAGCAGGTAGATAGGGGCGAAGCAGCGGTGCACCGTGACAAGTTGCTAGTAACCCTTCGGGGTGAAGTTAAAAGCCTTGTCAGCCTCCTCCTACTTCGGTAGGTAGATAGGGGTAGGTCCTTGAAATTCTCAGCTAGGGATAGGAGCGAAGAAAGGAAGGGTGTTGGTATCTTAGGCGACATGTTAAACAAGGGAGACGCATCCGACTTTGAGCCAACTTCCCTATAGGCCATGCAATCCTTATTATTTGCTTGAAAAATCACACTTAAAATCAACCAGACTAATCTATCTCGGATTTGGGTCCTTCATCGTGTTGAATGTGAACTCAGGGTTCATGATTCATTTTCTTGCCTCAGGTAGGAGTCTAATCCTATCTTTACACACTTGTACTCCCGATTCTTCTTTCTACAGGGGGGTGGTATTTACTCAATCTTCGCAAATCTCTCATTGAACCCCTCACGAAGTTCGTCTTCATCGGCCCAAGCACAACTTGGGCCAACCCGAGCTCATGACCCTCTTGAGTTCGGGATCCCCCACTCTCAGGATGGTTTCCCTCAAACCATTCCTTTCCTCTCCTCTCATCTCTCCGAGGAAGACCTTCGCCTCGGAGAGCATATATTCATTCCTAAAGTTTCTTATAATATAGTCCACTTTGTTTCATCAGGTGAAGAAGATCAACCCAAAACTAAGATGCCTCCAAAGAAAAACACAGACAAAGAGGAACATAGAGATGATACTATGCATAAAGTCCTTACCCGTTTAGCTAGAGCAGAGCAACTGAATGTAGATCTTATGGCTAGGATGGGACTGGTGATCGAGGCGGGTGTAATTTATAGACTGATGATAGATGACTATAAACTAGCTGAGAATGAGATACATAGTTGTCTTGTACCTAAGGTACCACCAGAAGCATTCGAGCTGAAGCCCCATTTTCTTAGTCTGCTGTCGAACTTTAATGGAAATGCCACCGAAGAACCATAAGATTTCCTGAGAGACTTCGAGGTGGTATGCAACAACCTTGGTCACCCTAGGTTTGGACAAGATTACATCAGGCTGAAGGCTACCCCATTTGCCTTAGGAGATAAGGCTGCTCTTGGCTGAAGAATCTCGAGGTTAGATGTACGACCTGGATGCAATTCAAAGATTTATTCCTGCAGAAGTTCTACCCACTCAGTAGGACTAACAGATGAGGAAAAAGATTGCTAGTTTTTCCCAGGGCCCCCCTGAGTCATTCCATGAAGCCTGAGATAGATTCAATGATTTAATACAAAAATGCCCTTGCCATGGCATTATCAGGGCGATCTTACTACAAACCTTGTTCTGCGGCATGACCCTAGAAATGCAAGGGTTAGTAAGTGCAACCTGTGGAGGTAGCTATCTGAATAAGAATGAAGATGTTGTATGGAAGATCCTAGAGTAGATGGCGGAAACTAACAGATCTCAGGCCACCAAGGTCTATCAGTTGTCTCCCTCAAGCCTATCTAATGAGACAACTAGGTAGCGGATCTGATAGATGACCAAATCCCTAGCATGGGGATAATAGCTGATAAGCTCACCATGGTACAAACATATCCACAAGAGGGTCACTAAACTTTAGGCGCTTTCACGATTACCGAAGCAAGAGGAGGAATTAGCTGAGAAGGTTATATGACTACCTCCCCCTTATGCACCACCTGTACTTGTACATAGAGTTCATCTTGTACAAGAGCAGGAACAGGGGCCTTAGAGTAGCTGGGTTGAGGAGCAGCAGTACACTCAGCAGGAGTAGCACACACCCCCACAGGTGGAGTTAGTCTACGAGGAGCCTCCACATGTGTTCGAGATCAACAGGTTGTGGTACAACCATGACCCCGTCGGCAGACATTCAGGGATAGGGAACGGTCAACCACATCGAATGACACTAGCTTACCAGGAAACCAGCTCTGTCCCTGCACCACGCTTTGTACAGTCCCGACCACGACAAGGATATCAGCCTCAGCAGCACTAGCAGCAGCATGCATTCCACTCGGGCCAGCAGGGACCTCTAGTACCTTACATCGCACCGTCCCACCTGCAATAGTACCGGCAAGGCTAGAAGGGCCAGTATAGACAGTCAAATCACTCATCCTCTAGTTAGCAACAACAAGCCCCACCCACTAGTGAATTGGAGTCCCTTACCTTGTCCATCCAGACCTTGACTGATATGGTTCAGTACATACATAACGATTACATGGATATCAGAACAGATCTTAACCATGTCTCACGCCACCAAGATCATCAGATGGTACCAAAGACCCCAATTCCTCCCAGGTTCATGCCAACCCCAATAGCCTAAATCAGGGTCAGCACCGACCACGTGATCATGTATACGATTTAGATTATTCTCTATTTAAACAAGAGATTCTTTCGTACGATAATGTGAATCATATGTCCCACGGGAGCAGAAGGATTGTAACCGTACCTGATCGGACGTAGGTACATGAGGAAGACGTCGCCAAGTCTCTACCTGAGGAGAACTTGGAGGCAGGGGAGCATCATCGCCACCACCATCACCAGCGGAATAAGAAGATTTACAAGTCCTCAAAACACCATGGCAAGAAGAAGGAGAGGAGCACCAGCTATGAATCAAGTGAGCCTGATGAAGATCCCGCACATCTATTTAAGGAGGACGCACCGGGAGTAGCAATGGATGCATCACCTATTTCGTTTCTTGAATTTCTTTCCAGTCCATGTCAAAGTCATAGTCAGAGTCCCAGTCCTGTATAGAACTTTATTTCCCATTTGAATGAGAATCTTTCAGTTTCAGAATCTGAGTTGTCATCAATAATCCCTTTCCCCCGCACCCTTAAGGGTGGAAAGAAGAAAAAAAACCAAAAAGCTCCAAAAAGATGACCCCGAGATGGCGGTGTTCAGTAAGAAATATATCAAGGTCACAACCCCCTTTGATAAGTATGTGGATATGACACCTGCATTTCATAAGTACCTTAAGGTGAGATGCACACTTACTAGTGTCAGCAGGAAAACCATAAGCCGTGAAAAGTATGTTTTGTCAGTGGCCACTACTTACGCCATCAAGAATGCATTTCCAAGGAAGCGAACGGACATGGGTGCCCATTATGTGGTGAGTCATGTCAATGACACTGCATTTGCACGCACTCTCCTAGACAATGGATCCTCAGTTAACCTGATGCCCACAACCTTCTATGAGCGGTTAAATCTAGGACCTCTTAGGAAATCTAGAGCCTTACTTCAATTTATAGATAAATCAATCAAGAGGTCCAAGGGAGAATTGAGGAACATTATCATCAAAGTCGAGGGTCGGGATTACATGGTGGACTTTATAGTCCTTGATATGGAGATCCCTTGAAATTGGAGAGATTCTTAGATCATTCTAGGAAGGTCCTTCCAAGGAACAACATGGGACTTATTTGATTACAAGATCGGGAAAATTCAGTTCCAAACTCCAGACAGAGATGAGGAACTTGAGATGAAGCAAACAAGATGGTAGAGGCCAGATTCTAAATCAAGCACCGAGTACACTTTATCAGAAGCAGATTGTGTTCATGTAGATACCATTGGGACATGGAGACAGAACTCAACTAGCACCGATGAGTCCCTCTCTATTGGAGAGAATCTTGTACATGAGACAGTTTGCGAGATCCATAGGAACGAATACAACATAGATCCTACACAAAATGCATCCCCCTACATCTTCGATGACACAGAGGCCCAACTGGGCCTATCAGTCCTTCCCTCTTTAGGACAATCAAAAGATGAGGATGATGAGTCGGACATGGCATTCGTCGATTTCTTGGATACTTTTGACGATCCGACTCCAGAGCAGAATGAGTTGGTGGCAGTTACTTCAGACAGATCCAGCCACTACTAGCATAGAGATAGAATTGATTGAGCCTGATTTCCTTGACGACCACACTTTACCCGAGCCCAAACCATTACCCACAACCCTTAAGTACGCCTTCCTTGTGGGACAAGAGAGAAAATTTCCGGTCATCATCAATTCGCGATGGACCGAGGAGCAGGAATCTCGCTTGCTAGAGACCCTGGAGACAAACCGTAAGTGATAGGCTGGAGCATCTTCGAACTCCACAAGATAAATCCCCCTCTGTGTTCGCATCATATCTACCTTGAGAATGAAGATAACCCTCTCGTAAATTCCAACGCAGGTTGAATCCAAATTTACGAGAGGTCGCAAAGAAGGAGATTGAGAAATGGTGTGACGCGGATTTTATTTACCCCATCTCCGATTCCAAGTGGGTGGCACCTATCCATGTTGTCCTAGAAAAGTCACGAATTCAGACAACCACCAATGAGGATGGAGAGGAGATCGTGACATGAGTACCCACGTCATGGCGTGCCTGTGTGGATTACAGACGCTTGAATGCCGTGACAAAGAAGGATCATTTTCCCTTACCCTTTATTGATCAGATCTTAGAAAGATTGGCGAAAAGGCATTCTTCTGCTTCTTAGATGGGTTCTCGGGTTACAACCAAGTAGCTATCGCTCATGAGGACTAATGAATCCCCATTCATCACTCTTTATCCCTTTATTTTAGCTAGAAACCTTAACCAAATACCATGTAAATATGTGTAAATATCATAAATTTCCAAAACACATGCATCGTGTAAATATGCATAATTAACATGTTTTTGTGTCAAAATAAAGGAATAAAGAAACACAAGAAAAAGAGGGAAATATTTAGAATAAATATTGAGTGACCTAATCCTAAGGGAGGGCTCAGCATGGGCCTGACCGCAAAAGAACCCAAGTAGAGAGAGATAAGGTCAATCTTGCATGTACATACCCCCATGTATATAAATAAAATTTATTTTCCTCAAAGTAAAAATTAAAAAGTGTTTCTCATATTTTGTACATAGTTGTAAAAATAAAACTAAAATAAAAATCAGAAAAACAAAAATAAAATAAAAATCACTTTCCCACCTTGTATATATACCATGTACATATGTATATACACCTATTTATTTAACCCATGTAGATACATCATAAAAATAAAATAAAAATTCCATATTATTCCAAATTTTATGTTGAAAATAAATAAAATATAAAATTGGAATAATTGTACAAAAATAAACAATTAAAAATAAAAATCAAAACACATATATGTATATACCTATATATAATAATAATATAATGTAAATACGTTAGTTATTTTTCAAAAAAATAAATAAAAATCACAAAAAATAATTTGAAAATAAATAAACATTTTTCATGTTGAAATTTTTTTAAATAAAATCGTTTACTATTTTTTATTGAATTTCCAAATAATTAATAAATGGAGGTCTGTGATTGGTCCACGGGGGATTGTTGACCCCCGGTCATCTCTCCCCCCAGGACCACCAGACCCGGATCTTGCGCCCCGACCCGTTTTCTCTCATTTTTCGCGCATCGATCCGACACCCATTCGCCAAAACCCCGGGCTCCATTTGAAGTTCACACATCCGATACCCTCGCCCGGCATCTTGATAACAGGCCCGACCACTAGGGTATAAGGTACAGGAATCGGGTCGTTGCGACCCAAGTGATCAGGCCGTGTATATCAAGAAAAATGAACCACTACTAAAAATAAAATCAGTCAAGCACGAAAAGCGGTCCTGCTATGAGATTAACCTGGTATAGCACCCAGGGTCGAACTCAAGGAGCACGGATTGGCCGAGAGGCCTACGAAGTAGTCAAAACAAATACAAGAAAAGAAGAAAATGTTTTTTAGTGGTTTTTAATTATTTTTATATTTTTTTGGGATTTTTAATATGTGAAGAAAATAAAAGAAAACAAAAACAATCACACTTTAGCAAATTATTCAATGCATCAAAAATCAAGCAAAAATTCAAACAAAAAAAATATTTTTTTGTTTTTTATGTTTTTTAATGTTTTTGGTGAATTTTTGGAAATTTTCTGATGTATATTTTATTTTCTAAAAATCAAACAGTAGCAAAAATGCAAGGTACTATCCAGCCGGGTCCAAAATCCCTAGATAAAATATCTAAGGACCTTAAAAGGGCCTGGAAGTATTTTTCCTGTAAACTAGGTAAAACAAGGAAAATTTGAGTACCAAAATTATTGTTTTTGGTTTTTAGGTTATTTAACAGAATTTTTAGGGGTTTCTAGGTGTTTTTAAGTTTTTATGGTTTTTAAGCAGTGAAAAATAGCCAAAATTGGCTAGAAAATCAAGGAACACAAAATAAATAGTACCTAATTTTTATAGAATTTTTAGGGGGGTTTTTATATTTTTTTGGGGTTTTTAACTCTAGACAGTAGCAAAAATGTAGGTTTTTGAATTTTTAAAAATAGCAAATAAACTCAGAAATGTCCTAAAAAATTCTCAAAAATCCTACACCATGGCAGGAGCCATGTATCAAATTTTCATCGAATTTGGAGGGGATTTGATATTTTATTCAAAAATCACAAGAGGGTACTGTGCACAAGGACTGAAATGCTAATACCCAAAGTTCTGGGGGTCCCGGTGCAAAATACCCAGCAAAACACGCGCGAGGCGCGTGCCTGGGGCACTCAGGGACCTCTATGTAATAAAAATAAGGTCTGGGGACTAATTGGTAACACGTACCAAAAGTCCGAGGGCCTTAGTTGCAATTTACCCTAAAATAAACGCACATGTGGAATAAAACCATTCACAGGGGTATAAATGCAACTATCAAAAAGCTTCTTTCATTTCAGAACCATCCAGAACTACAAGGGAATATGATGCAAATAACCCAAAAATACACGTGACGAAGCACGTGGCTCACACAGGCAGGGGTATATAAGCAAATACTCTAAAGTGCAGGGTCCATTGTGCAAATAAACCTAAAGCTAAATAACGTGCTTAAACATTTATAGGACTCGAATGAAATAAAACTAAGATAAGGGCCTAAGGGTAATTTACCCTTTATTAACTGGAGCTGACGGATGGCCGCCACGTGGCGATCGGACGGTCAGGAAAGGGGGGTGGCTCTCAACGTTGCTGCTCTGGTCGATCCAACGGTCCAGGCCAGGACACGTGTGGATCTAACGGCCTGGATCTGTCTCCTCGAATCTGACGTCCACGTGTGCTCCAGAGATGGATGGTGCTGATCAAAACTGGAGCGAGGAGAGCAATCCAACGGTTCTCGAGGGTGCTGGATGAACTGATGGCCGGCGAACTTCGCCGGCCTCGTGAAGGCGCCTCCGGCCTCCTCTGCTGCGCCTGAAGATCGGAGAAGCTCCGGCGTGAAGATGCGCAGCTGCTATGGGTCTCCGATGCCCCAGCCGAGCTCGGATGAGCTCCGACGAGGGTGGCGGAGCTGAAGCTCCTGGGCTAGATGTCGAGAGTCCTCAGATGGCCTCTGCTGGTCCTGCAAAACAGCGCAGAAACTTCGCGGGTCGAGGGCAAAGTGCCTCGACCCGGTTAGGCGGCGTGAAGGTGAAGGGTGCGTCGGTGTGGGCGAACCCCGGCGATGCGACGGCGAAGGGGTTCGAACCCCAGCTCCTGTACGAGCTGGGTTGAACGGAGGGGCGGAGAAGGTGCGTGGAAGGAAGGCGGAGGTGATGGTGGATTCCGATGGTCGAACGGGAAGGCGAGGCGGTCGAAATCGGTGAAAATCGATGGCGGCGCGATTTGGGGCTAATCGGAAATTAGACTAAATGGAGGAGCTACGGGACTACCTGGGTGGATGAATAGACTGGGCTGGAGCTGGGGAAGCTCCCGGTCGTAGCCTCGAGGGACGTCTGGGCCCGAGGCTCGGAGCTCGCACCACTGGCGGAGCTACGGCGGAGCTACTCGCCGGATCAGAGGTCCGACCACTCTCTCCTCTCTACGACACGGCCAACCTGGAGCTGTCACCTCGGGGGTGGCTGTGGAGGTCACGTGACAAAGGAATGGGGAGCAAAAGATCCCCAATGAATGCGGCGGAGCTCGGCTTTATACGTGAGGTTGATCCGGAAAGAAGTGCGCGGGTAGGGTGATGTAGCGCGCGGATCCCGAGGCGAAGGCTCCGGCGTGGGTCTCGGGTGTGACGTGAAGGAGTCGGACCCGGGGTTTAGGCGAGATGGAGTCGGGTCGAGCGGGTAAAAAATCCGAGAAGAGGAGTCCGGTGCGCGAGTCCGCGGGAAGTGGTCCTGGGGGGGCCAGTTGACCGGGCAGTCAACATCCCCCAGGGCCAATGGTTGAAGGCCACGTGGCTGAATCAAGAAGTGATGAATACACATAGCTAGGGGCCGAATCAGCAAAAACCCAAAACATGAAATATTTTTATTTTATTTTTTCTATTTTTTGGTGATTTTTAATTAATTTTTGGAAATAAAAATAAGCTATAGGCATAGTAGGGTTAGGTATAGGTATATATACAATATGTAGGTTTTTAATTTTGGATTTTTAATTATTATTTTTGTACACTTTTATTCCTATTTTATATTTTATTTATTTATAGAATAAAATAAGGAATAAAAGGGCATTTTTATTTTGTTTTTATTATTTATATACATAGGTAAGATAAATAGATATATACATCTATATACATGGTAAAAGGGTATTTTTGATCTTTTTGGTTTTTTAGCTTTTTGTGTTGTTTTTTATCTTTTATAACTATATACAAATATTTACAACCGTATTTTTGGTGAGGAAAATATTTTTATTTTATTTACACAAGAGCCCCTATCTCCCTCTACTTTGGCTTTTAGGCGGTCAGGCCCATGCTGAGCCCTCCCTTGGGTTAGGTTGCTCAATATTTATTCTAAATATTTCCCTCTTTTTCTTTTTAATCTTTATTCTTTTATTTTTGCACAAAAACATGCTAATTATAGGTTTTTTACACAATGCATGCTTTTGGTAATTATTTATATTTACATATATCTACATGCATTTGCAAAGGTTTTTGTAGCTAAAATATAAGAATAAAGAGTGATGAATGGGTATTCATCACCCCCCTATACTTAACTTTGCTAGTCCCTTAGCAAACACTTATTTGAAAAAGAAGTGAAAAAGAAAGAAAAAGAAAAAGAAAAAGAGGATGTACATGGATCAAGGTTGATTATTAAACTTGCCTTCATTAAATTGGGATATGGAGCTCGATCAGATCTTTGGATTATTAATGTGTCGGAACCTTATTTGGACTTAAGTTTAAAACCCAACAGCCTCTAAGTTTCACCAATCTATGGGCAAGACTCCTCAATAAACCAGATCAGAACAAGTCTACATACACAAACTCTATTGACCATGAATCTTTCCATGCAGTGTAAGTGATATGTGGCTCCCCACCTCAGAAGTAACAAAGAAACAACCTCCCTCAACCTGGTAACTCTAATGCCTCGGTCTAGCAACTCTTTCCTCGAGAAGCGGGGTATTCCCTTCTAAGTTCAAGTGCAACCGGCTCAAGAAGAGGGGGAAGAAGTATAGACTTTTGGAAGCTTAGCCAGTGTAGCTAAGTCTCCCGCTGCAAGCTTCATGAGATGTAACATGGATACCATAAGCTTTTGCTTTATTTGACTATATACACTCCGGCGGGGTTATTAAATTTTCAATCCGACCCACCACTTTTTTGGAGTTCTTTTTGCATTTTGCATTTTTTTTCAAGGACTTCTATACAACATATCTACATGGTGCAGCATATTTACAAGAAATTTTCCTCTTGAGACAGTAGACTATCCCTCTTTTGAAGCTTTATTGCAACCCACAGCTTCTGTCTTTAGCCTTCATCACCACTAGACCAAGTTGAGACGCACTTCCTTCACTAGAAGAAGAAGAGAGGTTCCGCCTAGAAGTACTACCCTCATATGCTACCCCAAGCCAAAGGAAACTGCCTCCTCACCACCTCATCCGTGGAGAGCCATGTGTAAAGTGCAGGTGCAAGTCAAGCCATTGTCTCTAAGAGTCATGCGTTTGTTGTTAAGTGCTCTACTTAGGCTCATCAAGATGGCATATGCTCATAGCCTAGTGGACTCAAAGAATTAAGTCCTTATGGACTTGAAAAGCCTTAACCCTAAGTCCTATAAGGTTCCTCTTAGAGTTAAGTGGATTAAGATCTTATTCAAGCTCCATTTCTCAATTTAATTCCAGGCTTGGTTTAAATGTCAACTCTCATCCAGGGAAAACTATATACATATATGTACACAAGAAGCTATTTACGAATATTTTACAATCATGCAAAATTTTTGAAAAATGTTTTGAAATCATGGATGATGCATGAGGTGCAAGTTTTGCAAAAAGATATTTACAAAAATTTACACAAGATTTTTGCAAACTTTTGATTTTCAAAACATTTTGGAAAAATTTTGTACTATATACATAATTTTGATATAAAATATTTACACAAGCTTTACACAAGATTTTTGAAATCATTTTTACAAAAATACTTTGTACACTAGCTATGTATGTGCAAGATAAGAGAAGTTTATGTACATGAAAAATTTTTAATTTTTGTGATTTTTAGCCATTTTATTTATTAACACACTCACACAAAGTACGAGTTATGGCTAAAGTATATATGAAATATATACACACCCCCCCTATACTTAGCTCGAACGATGTCCTCAGAGTGATCAAGAGCGATGAAGAAGGCATAACTCGTGCTTAGTAAAAGGGGAGTGAAAAGGAATGGCTAAGTACAGGAACGAATAAATGAATAGAATGAGAGGGACTCGGTGGTTTCCCCCCATACTTAGGATTAACTAATCCTAAGTATAGCAAGCTGTACATGAAGGGAAATCCGAGTGAAGAAGATACAGAGTCTGCCCCCCCCCCCATACTTAGGGTAAAATATCCCTAAGTATAGGTAGCAAAACAGGAGCGAACGAATGAAAAGAATACTCGCAGGTCCTACATCCCCCCTATACTTAGGGTAAAGTACACCCTAAGTATAGCATAATCATAAGATGAGAAAAGGGATGTGGGACTAAAGAATAGAATGATATGGACAACTGGATCTATACAGGGTGGAGGAACAGTGAAAATCAGGCGTGAGATGCAAAAGATGTGAGTCAAAAGACCACATCTCACGCAAAATGAATAGGGGCAACAATAACGTCCCGCGGCTCATGATCTAGAAATGGCTTGAGCCGCTGGCCGTTCACTCGAAAGGTACTCTCAGAAGACAACTCAGATATATCAATGCTACCATTGTCGTGTACCTTTCTGACCAAGTAGGGTCCCTTCCATTTGCTCTGCAGCTTCCCTGGAAACAAACGAAGCCTCGCATCAAACAGCCATACTCTCTGTCCAATCTCAAAATGCTTGTGGCTGATGTGAGAATCATGCCACTCCTTGACTTTCTCCTTATAATGTAGGCTGCTTGAGAAAGCTGTATCTCTAAGCTCCTCCAGGGCAGCTAACTCTGCCCTCCTCTGGTCTCCTACACCATCTGGATCCATCAAAATATCTGTAACTGCCCAAAGTGACTTGTGCCTCAGCTCAACAGGTAAATGGCACGGCTTGCCATATACGAGGCGAAAGGGAGATGTGCCCAAAGGTGTCTTGAAAGACGTCCTATATGCCCACAAGACCGAGTCCAAAAGCTGTGACCAATCCTTTCGGTCAGGGCGGACGACTTTCTGCAGAATAGTCTTGATCTCCCTATTCGACACCTCAACTAGACCATTCATCTGTGGATGGTAAGGTATGGCAACACGATGGTCTATACTGAACTCGCTAGCAAGGGCCTTCACCTGGTCGTTGATGAAGTGAGATCCCCCATCAGAAATCAGAACTCGTGGAATCCCGAACCGCGTGATGATATGCTTCCTCAAAAATCTGCAAACTGTCCTCGCATCAGCGGCTCGGGCGGGGATAGCCTCCACCCAACGACTCACATAATCAACGACCAACAGAATGTACTCAAATCCCTGACTCTTAGGGAATGGACCCATGAAATCGATGCCCCATGCGTCAAAAACCTCACAGAAGTGAATGGGCTGCATCGGCATCATATCACGCTGTCCACAAGTGCCCATCCTCTGACAGTCAGTACACCTCTTCACGAACTCATCGGAGTCCTTGAAGAGGGTAGGCCACCACAAGCCGGATTGAAGCACTTTCTGTGCCGTTCTCCTCCCAGAATGATGTCCTCCTGCCTCAAGCTTGTGGCAGTAAGTGAGGACACTATGGTGTTCCTCCTGAGGAATACACCGACGCCAGACGCTATCCCCTCCTTCGTGGTAAAGGACGGGATCCTCCCAGTGGTAGGACTTGGCCTTCGCAAGGAAGGTCTCAAGCCTCTGCATGGGCCAATCTTGTGGGACTTTCCCAGGAACGAGAAAGTTCACAATATCGTCATACCACGGGAGTGAGGCGATAGCAAGGATCGCCTCATCTGGGAAGGTATCTCGAATAGGATCGATCTGCTCAGAATCCTCAGGCTGCTCTAGTCGGGAGAGGTGATCCGCCACCACATTTTTGACTCCAGGCTTATCCTTGATCTCAATGTCGAACTCCTGGAGTAGAAGGATCCATCTAGTCAGTCTGGCCTTGGCATCCTTCTTTGCCATGAGGTACCTGATGGCGGTGTGATCTGTAAACAAAGTCACTCTAGATCCAATGATATACGATCTGAACTTATCCAGGGCAAACACTACGGCTAGCATCTCCTTCTCTGTAACCGTATAATTCCGCTGGGCGGAATCCAATGTGCGGCTAGCGTAGTGTATGGCAAACGGAACTCCATCCCTCCTCTGTCCCAGCACTGCCCCCACGGCAAAATCGGAGGCGTCCGTCATGATCTCGAATGGGAGAGACCAATCAGGCGGCTGGAGGACAGGAGCCTCAATAACACACTGCTGGAGAGTTGCAAAGGACGAGAGACACTTGTCATCGACAAGGAACTCGGTGTCTTTCGTCAAGAGGTCAGTCAACGGTCGGGCAATCTTGCTGAAATCCTGAATAAATCTCCTATAAAATCCAACGTGCCCCAGGAATGACCGTAGCTGCCTCAAATTGGACGGCGGTGTGAGTTTCCTAATGACATCAACCTTGGCCGGATCAACCTCCATGCCCCTGTTGGAGATGATGTGGCCAAGCACCGTCCCTTGAGTCACCATGAAGTGACTCTTCTCCCAAGATAGAACCAAATGATACTCAATACATCGCTGGAGTACTCAGTCTAGGCAGTCAAGACAGGAGTCGAATCCGTCGCCGTAGACCGAGAAATCATCCATGAAGACCTCTAAACACTCCCCTACCATGTCCGAAAAGATCGACAGCATGCACCTCTGAAAGGTCGCAGGGGCATTGCATAGCCCAAATGGCATGCGTCGAAAAGCATATGTGCCGAAGGGACAGGTAAAGGTGGTCTTCTCCTGATCCTCGGGAGCGATGGCCACTTGGTTGTAGCCCGAGTACCCATCCAGGAAACAATAATGGCTCTTCCCTGCCAGTCTCTCAATGATCTGGTCAATAAAAGGCAGGGGGAAATGGTCCTTCTTGGTGGCTTGGTTGAGTCTCCTGTAGTCAACACAAACCCTCCAAGAGGTGGGTACTCGTGTAGTGATCTCTTCTCCCGACTCACTGATCACAGTCGTGATGCCCGTCTTCTTGGGCACCACATGCAAGGGGCTGACCCACTTGGAGTCGGAAATGGGATAAATAAAATCTGCACTCCACCATTTCGATATTTCCTTCATCACGACCTCTCTCAGGTTGGGGTTCAGTCGCCGCTGGAACTCACGCGACGGCTTCGCCCCTTCCTCGAGATAGATATGGTGGGAGCACACTGCTGGACTAATCCCATGGAGATCCGCTACGCTCCATCCGATCGCCTTGCAGTTCTTTTCAAGAACCCCCATCAAACGGGATTCTTGCTCTCCAGTCAACTCGGCGGAGATGATGACTGGGTACATCTCTGGATTGCCCGCAAGGAATCGATACTTCAGCGAAGTAGGGAGCGGCTTCAGCTCTGGAATGCTGGGTGCTGGCAAATCTGGTTGTGGAAGAAAATGAGTGAAAGCTGCTAGGTCTGCCAAATCTGCCTGGGAAAGTGAAAGCGTACTCTCGCAAACTGGATCGGGAGAAGGCTGCTCAACTGCACTGTCTCTGCTCGGCTCTGCATCTACCTCCTCCTCATCTATAGGCTCAGGTGGACTCAGGTCTGGCTTCTGATCATAGCAATCGGCCCAATCAGACTCTGAATCCGAGGGATCTGTATCAATCGCGGTGGCATCAGTACCACCGGAAAACAAGGTGGCCTCAGCACCACCATAACTGAACATCGTGTCGCGATCAAGGACCGGCTCTGCTGCCTCTATGGTATCCTGAACCAGGGCTGTGCTCTCCAGACTCTCCCCTGCTATCTTCTCGGCATCAGCTGTATCTGAATATGAGAGGATGGTCTGTGCTGCAGGATCTGCCCAAGCTGCCTCATCGTCTGTGATCACAAAATCACAGTCCTGGTGGATGTCTGGCTCTGTGTCTGTCAGCTGCTCTGAATATGTACTCGCATCTGAGCGGGTTCTCTCTCTAGCTCTGTAGTCCTCGACCATCTCTATTTGTATACTCTCGCCCTCGACGCGAAAGTACACCTTCCCGCTATCATGATCAGTCACCGCCTTGGCTGTGGCCAAAAACGGACGACCAAGGATGATGGGGGTATCAGCCACTGACTCAGGGATCTCTATGTCCAACACTACGAAGTCCACGGGGAATTTCAGACCCTGAATCGTGATGATAACATCTTGTAATAACCCCTTCGGCCTCTTGACAGATCGATCAGCGAACTGAAGGACTGTCCTGCTCTGTCGAAGAGTGCCCAACTCGAAGCGATCGAGAAGGGCTGCCGGAAGAAGGTTGATCGACGATCCGCTATCTAGTAGAGTACAGTCGAACCTCTGCTCACTGATCTGGCATCTAACATACGGGGCCCCTGAATCTGGCCTCTCGGCTGGCAGTCGGTTCTGGATCACAAAACACGTGGCTTTCGTAAGCACATGGATCTCTGAAGTGTGGTTCCTCCTCCTCCTGACTGTAGTCCTGTCTCTCAAAGAACGCTGGAGAAGGGGGATGTGCTGCAAAGCCTCCTGGAGGGTCAGCTGGATGTGGAATCGATCGATCATGCTCTGGCTGAACTCCTCAAGCTCTCTCTTTTTCGGATTTTCTTTTTTCTTCCCCTTCCCCATCTGAAGGGCTCTAGGGAAGGGGATCACAGGGTCCTTCTCAGATGAAGGACTAGGAATAGGCCTAGATGGTTCAACGACCGGATCCACACATACATCATGCACCACAGTGGGACCAGAAGAAACTAAACCTTTTCCTTTATTCAAACCAAAGTTCTGAGATACATCAAAGCGAGGAAAGACAACATCTCTCTCAATACAAACACCGGTGGCCTCAGTACCACCACTGGCTGACTCTGCTGCTGCTGCTGGTAGACGTCTCGCGGCATCAGTACCGCGGGCTGGCTCGGCTCTACTGGTGGCGTCAGTACCACCTCCTCGAACTGGTGAAGCGACGACCTCAGTACCGTCGGTGGAATCAACATCCTTGGTGGCATCAATGCCACCATCATCATCTGGAGCGGCCTCAGTACCACTCCCCTCCTCCTCATGTGGCGCCTCTGATGTATCCTCGTGGTGAAGCTCAGATGAGGCACCGCCGCCTGCTGGGGTCCTACCGCTCCTAAGAGTGACAAAATCAGCATCAAATAGATCCGAAGATGTATCAACAAATGGATCACTAGGAGTGGCAGACTCAGTGTGTACTACCTGCTCAGATTTCCTCTTGAGATTGTTCGGGTTCGGTTCGATCTGGGCAGGGATGGCGGCCTTCCCTCTCACCAAGTCCCGCATCTCCTGGCGGAACTCATCCATCTCCCGTCTGAATGTGGCTTGCTGGTCCGTGAGGAGGCGGGCGATGTCATCCAAAACGGGGCTCTCGTGGGAGCCCGACGGGTAGCCTCTCTGGAGGTGAGGCTGCTGGAACTGCTGCTGGTGGTAAGAGGGGTACGAGGAAGGGTGCTGCTGCTGAACTGGGTGAGCCTGTTGCTCACGTCTCCACGACTGTCCCTGCTGCTGATAGGGACGAGGACCGAAGGATGAAGGCTGGTGCTGCTGGTGTGCTGGGGGCTGCTGCTGCGACTGCTGGTGATCTCTCTGCTGGGAGTACTGCCCTCCCTGACCTGACGGCTGCTGCTGGGGCTGGGCACCACCATTCCCCCACCTGAATCCGGGATGGTCTCGTCGGATCCCAGGCTGGGGGCGGTCATACCAAATCCCGTTGACATCCATCAACGGCTCTGCATCGAAGGGGGCTGGCGGCAGTACTGCCAGAGGCTGATCCGGCTGGTAGACCACCATCTGCATGTCTGGAGATGGTGGGGACTGGTAGGTAGGCTGCGGCTGCTGGTACGGCTCCGCCTATACAAGGTGAACCTGTCTAGGCTGCTGTGAGGAGTTGGAGCGCTGGGACGAGCTGCTGCTGCCGCCGGTATCGCCTCGCGACAGAAGACGGGGCTGTGAAGCCGTCTGTGCCTCCTGGAGACACATGAGCTGGGTCTTCATGTCGCTCAGAACTTGTGCCATCTGTTCCATCTGAGTGATGCTCTGGCACTGCTTCTTCTCAATCAGCTCCATGCGGTCCAACTTCTCGCTGATAATGCCCATGTCCGCAGCGGCCGACTCTGCCAGTGCTTCTGCGACTGCGGACGAACTGGATGGACCTGCATCTACCCGTGCTATCCGCTGGTACTGCACGGGTCCTGGCTGCTGTGGCTGGGGTCTCTGAGTATACAACCTGGTCTGGGACATCACCATGTAGTTTTCGGCCATCTCCTCGTAGATGGCCCAGACCTGGTCGTGGTCCTTGGCAAAGTAGGACCCGCCGCAAGAAGCGTTCACCAGACCCTGAAGCTCTGGCGTCAACCCGCTGAAAAAGCTCTAAACTAAGTTCGGCTTGGAGATGTCGTGGTGCGGGCATCTGTCTAGGAGCTCTCGAAACCTCTCCCATGCCTCGTGAAACTGCTCGTTGGGGAACATGGAGAAGTTGCTGATCAGGGCCCTTGCTGCATTCGTCCGCCCGAGTGGATAGTACTTGTTCAAGTACTTGGTGCGGAGCTGCTCCCAGGTGCAGACAAACTTCCCTAGATGCTTCAGCCAGGTGGCTGCTCTATCTGCCAGTGAAAAAGGGAAGGCTATCATCCAGATCGTATCCTGGTCCACGTGGCGATCGTGGACAGTGCTGCAAATCATCAGGAACTCCTGGAGGTGGAGGTGGGGCTCCTCAGTGGCAAGTCCGTGGAAACGGGGCAGCAACTGCAAGGTGTTCGGGGGAACTTGAAGTCCCCCACGATCGCTGGCACTACTACCCAGTGATGCATCAGAGTCGATTCGGGGTTGTGCAACTCCCGCATCGGTCGTGGTGGTCCTCCTGCCGCGGCGGCTGCCGCTGCGGCGGCGGCGGCTGCTGCTGCTGCTGCAGCTGCTGCGGCTGCGGCCTCTGCATCAGGTATCTCCTCAGGCTCGCTCTGCTGGTCTCGCTCTGCTCTGAGCCTCTCCAACTCTCGCCTCATCTCTATCATGAATGCCCCCTGATCACATAACTGCTGCTGAACTGTCTCAAGTGATGCGATCAGGGTGGAGTTGATCGCCCCCTGGTCTAGTACAAAATGCTGGTCTCCTCGTGGACCTCCGGGGTGATCGTCTGAACTGCCGGCCATGACGACGTCTGCAAAATTAAATGAGCCCAACTCAGGTGCGGTTAAATCTGCTAATCTCTCCTCGGGCTCATGTCTCTCAGTACCAAAAGAAAGGGGGTCGAGGGGGAACAGGGCGGAGTCGTACTCGGGCTCGGAGAGCTGGTCTCGGCTCTCGCGGGCCAACCTAGATGATCGGGTAGACGTGCCCGAAAGCGGTGCAGCCAAAGGCTGCCTAAGAGACCGTCTACCCATCATCTTGATCTGGCGAGTAAGGCGGATGAGATCTGGAGTCAACTATGATCACAAACAAACCCCCGGTTCACCAACGCAACGCGAGCTGAAGACCGTGAAAGTTCGGTCAAATTATCTTGTCTATTTTATTTTGGTGAACACGCAAAATATCAGAGCGCTTACGTGACCTGTTAGGATATCCGATGCTATCCCAACCGACTGGCCCGCACAGAAGAGTCGGTAATCAGTCGGGACTAGCACCGGGAGGCTCTACCTAGGGTGCGGGTCACTCTCTCGCGCATCCAAACCATACAATGAGGGGGTTGCTCTCCCCAAGACAAAATTTTTAGGGTGAGCGGTTTTTAAGGTCAATAGTCTTAGCCAGTCCCAATTTTATGGTTTTTCTTTTTAATATTTTTCAAATAAAAACAAGCGGCCTAACGAATTTTTCGGTTCTCCTGATTATTTAATCCAAAACAGGGGGAAGAAGTCGAAAAAGCCGATGCGCGAGAAATCAACGATGCATGCTGAGATAGAAATGCGTACCTTGTCTCCAGCACTCTACATGCAAGTGATCCACACAGAATTTAAAGACAGAAAGGAAACTACCTATATGATGCAATGGGAAAGCCGAGTCTTAAACGAGCAATTTCTAGCGAAGAACCGTCTAACTCAGTCACTCTCCCTCGATCCAAAGAGTCTGGTCTAGACCCACCCCTCCTCTTCTCGACAGGTCGAGTTCAGGAGTAGCGCTTGACAGGGCAGGCTCGCGGCGCGTAGGCTCTCAGGAAATCGACTAAGTTATTTTTATTAATGATTTATTAGTAGGTCCAATTAACGTTCTATGGGAACAGATAATCAATTAGGTGTGTGGATCCTACTAACTACGGCACAATCACCAGAAATTCCTAAGTCTAGGGGCTCGAGCAAAAACCGCGTAAACACCGGAAAAGGCAGAAAGAAAATAAAATAAAACCGCGAAAAACCGCGAAAAACCGCGCAAGTCCTAAGGGTCTCCCGAGCACACCGGTGCTCGGCGAAACAGACCCGCTACGGCAAGTCCACAATAGTCCAAGTCCAGTCCGAGTCCCTGTATTATTACAACAATGATGAAATAAAAATCCTTGCCCACTCAACTCTCTCTCTCTCTCTCTCGCTCTCTCCTGCGGCTCCGTGCAGAAGGGAGCCGCCTCCGAGTCTCGCGGTTGCGTCGGCTTCTCGAAATCGGCCGCCTCGATCCTCGGGCCCTCGCAAGAAACAGAGGCAAGTGGTCAGTCCAATATTATTGTCTAAAAATATGAGAAAAATATATCTACAAAAATTCTATACAAAAAGCCGCGAAAATCAAAAAGCCGCGGAAAAGCTAAAAAATGACTACTAAGCCGTGCTCCCCGGCAACGGCGCCATTCTGATAACAGGCCCGACCACTAGGGTATAAGGTACAGGAATCGGGTCATTGTGACCCAAGCGATCAGGCCGTGTATATCAAGAAAAATGAACCACTACTGAAAATAAAATCAGTCAAGCACGAAAAGCGGTCCTGCTATGAGATTAACCTGGTATAGCACCCAGGGTCGAACTCAAGGAGCACGGATTGGCCGAGAGGCCTACGAAGTAGTCAAAACAAATACAAGAAAAGAAGAAAATGTTTTTTAGTGGTTTTTAATTATTTTTATATTTTTTTGGGATTTTTAATATGTGAAGAAAATAAAAGAAAACAAAAACAATCACACTTTAGCAAATTATTCAATGCATCAAAAATCAAGCAAAAATTCAAACAAAAAAATATTTTTATGTTTTTTATGTTTTTTAATGTTTTCGGTGAATTTTTGGAATTTTTCTGATGTATATTTTATTTTCTAAAAATCAAACAGTAGCAAAAATGCAAGGTACTGTCCAGCCGGGTCCAAAATCCCTAGATAAAATATCTAAGGACCTTAAAAGGGCCTGGAAGTATTTTTCCTATAAACTAGGTAAAACAAGGAAAATTTGAGTACCAAAATTATTGTTTTTGGGTTTTTAGGTTATTTAACAGAATTTTTAGGGGTTTCTCGGTGTTTTTAAGTTTTTATGGTTTTTAAGCAGTGAAAAATAGCCAAAATTGGCTAAAAAATCAAGGAACACAAAATAAACAGTACCTAATTTTTATAGAATTTTTAGGGGGTTTTTATATTTTTTTGGGGTTTTTAACTCTAGACAGTAGCAAAAATGTAGGTTTTTGAATTTTTAAAAATAGCAAATAAACTCAGAAATGTCCTAAAAAATTCTCAAAAATCCTACACCATGGCAGGAGCCAGGTGTCAAATTTTCATCGAATTTGAAGGGGATTTGATATTTTATTCAAAAATCACAAGAGGGTAATGTGCACAAGGACTGAAATGCAAATACCCAAAGGTCTGGGGGTCCCGGTGCAAAATACCCAGCAAAACACGCACGAGGCGCGTGCTTGGGGCACTCAGGGACCTCTATGTAATAAAAATAAGGTCCGGGGACTAATTGGTAACACGTACCAAAAGTCCGAGGGCCTTAGTTGCAATTTACCCTAAAATAAACGCACATGCGGAATAAAACCATTCCTAGGGGTATAAATGCAATTATCAAAAAGCTTCTTTCATTTCAGAACCATCCAGAACTACAAGGGCATATGATGCAAATAACCCAAAAATACACGTGACGAAGCACGTGGCTCACACAGGCACGGGTATATAAGCAAATACTCTAAAGTGCAGGGTCCATTGTGCAAATAAACCTAAAGCTAAATAACGTGCTTAAACATTTACAGGACTCAAATGAAATAAAACTAAGATAAGGGCCTAAGGGTAATTTACCCTTTATTAACTGGAGCTGACGGATGGCCGCCACGTGGCGATCGGACGGTCAGGAAAGGGGGTGGCTCTCAACGCTGCTGCTCTGGTCGATCCAACGGTCCAGGCCAGGACACGTGTGGATCTAACGGCCTGGATCTGTCTCCTCGGATCTGACGTCCACGTGTGCTCCAGAGATGGATGGTGCTGATCAAAACTGGAGCGAGGAGAGCAATCCAACGTCTCTCGAGGGTGCTGGATGAACTGATGGCCGGCGAACTTCGCCGGCCTCGTGAAGGCGCCTCCGGCCTCCTCTGCTGCGCCTGAAGATCGGAGAAGCTCCGGCGTGAAGATGCGCAGCTGCTGTGGGTCTCCGATGCCCCAGCCGAGCTCGGATGAGCTCCGACGAGGGTGGCGGAGCTGAAGCTCCTGGGCTAGATGTCGAGAGGCCTCAGATGGCCTCTGCTGGTCCTGCAAAACAGCGCAGAAACTTCGCGGGTCGAGGGCAAAGTGCCTCGACCCGGTTAGGCGGCGTGAAGGTGAAGGGTGCGTCGGTGTGGGCGAACCCCGGCGATGCGACGGCGAAGGGGTTCGAACCCCAGCTCCTGTGCGAGCTGGGTTGAACGGAGGGGCGGAGAAGGTGCGTGGAAGGAAGGCGGAGGTGATGGTGGATTCCGATGGTCGAACGGGAAGGCGAGGCGGTCGGAATCGGTGAAAATCGATGGCGGCGCGATTTGGGGCTAATCGGAAATTAGACTAAATGGAGGAGCTACGGGACTACCTGGGTGGATGAATAGACTGGGATGGAGCTGGGGAAGCTCCCGGTTGTAGCCTCGAGGGACGTCTGGGCCCGAGGCTCGGAGCTCGCACCACTGGCGGAGCTACTCGCCGGATCAGAGGTCCGACCACTCTCTCCTCTCTACGACACGGCCAACCTGGAGCTGTCACCTCGGGGGTGGCTGTGGAGGTCACGGGACGAAGGATTGGGGAGCAAAAGATCCCCAATGAATGCGGCGGAGCTCGGCTTTATACGTGAGGTTGATCCGGAAAGAAGTGCGCGGGTAGGGCGATGTAGCGCGCGGATCCCGAGGCGAAGGCTCCGGCGTGGGTCTCGGGTGTGACGTGAAGGAGTCGGACCCGGGGTTTAGGCGAGATGGAGTCGGGTCGAGCGGGTAAAAAATCCGAGAAGAGGAGTCCGGTGCGCGAGTCCGTGGGAAGTGGTCCTGGGGGGGCCAGTTGACCGGGCGGTCAACATCCCCCAGGGCCAATGGCTGAAGGCCACGTGGCTGAATCAAGAAGTGACGAATACACATAGCTAGGGGCCGAATCAGCAAAAACCCAAAACATGAAATATTTTTATTTTATTTTTTCTATTTTTTGGTGATTTTTAATTAATTTTTGGAAATAAAAATAAGCTATAGGCATAGTAGGGTTAGGTATAGGTATATATACAATATGTAGGTTTTTAATTTTGGATTTTTAATTATTATTTTTGTACACTTTTATTCCTATTTTATATTTTATTTATTTATAGAATAAAATAAGGAATAAAAGGGCATTTTTATTTTGTTTTTATTATTTATATATATAGGTAAGATAAATAGATATATACATCTATATACATGGTAAAAGGGTATTTTTGATCTTTTTGGTTTTTTTAGCTTTTTGTGTTGTTTTTTTTATCTTTTATAACTATATACAAATATTTACAACTGTATTTTTGGTGAGGAAAATATTTTTATTTTATTTACACAAGAGCCGCTATCTCCCTCTACTTTGGCTTTTAGGCGGTCAGGCCCATGCTGAGCCCTCCCTTGGGTTAGGTTGCTCAATATTTATTCTAAATATTTCTCTCTTTTTCTTTTTAATCTTTATTCTTTTATTTTTGCACAAAAACATGCTAATTATAGGTTTTTTACACAATGCATGCTTTTGGTAATTATTTATATTTACATATATCTACATGCATTTGCAAAGGTTTTTGTAGCTAAAATATAAGAATAAAGAGTGATGAATGGGTATTCATCACATCTCTCCTAGGGATCCGTGCTTCGAGCAACCCTGCCCGACTCCATTTAGCCGGACCTTCCTCACTATATAGCCTCACTTTCGGCCGCAATTTCACGCCATCTTTGGCTCCGCCCTTCCATCCCAGGATCTCCACTCTCTTCCCTAGAGTGACATCTATCGAATAGAAGTGTCACAACCACTGATCCGGCGATCCCTTCGCCGTGCGTCACCGCGAGGTGCGCCGAGCCTGGGACCCCTACGATTCCTTGAGGCAAAGACCCCCAGAGCTCCGCCAGCTCATCCACAGTCGACTTCGATCGCCAGGTAGTCCCGACACCCTCTAGATTTGCTTAATTTTCATTCACGCCCGATTCCCATCGATCCGATCGTTCATTCACCCATCCGATCATCGATTCACGATCACAAGACTCCTACCCACCTTCTTCACCCATCCGATCAACCTGTCTCGCCTCGGAGCAGGACCTCGGGTCTCCTCCGCCATCGCCTCGCCGGAGACCACGCACCGCCCTCATCTGACCACCCATTCCACCCCTAACTGGGTCGACGCACTTTGCCCTCGACCCAGGAGTCCTTCTGTGCCATTTTGCAGGTCAAAGGGGCCCATCTGAGGGTCCACACGTTCAAGCACAGGAGCTTGGCTCCTCCGCCATTGCCGGAGCTCCCCGGAGCTTGTCGGCCTCATCGGAGGTGCCCACCAGCTGCGGATCATCGTAACGGAGCATTTCCACATCCCAGCAGCTTCATCGGAGCCCCCCACCCTGCGCATTGGGCTGGCGAACTTCGCCGGCGAGCTGTTCTTGGAGGAGGTTCAGCGACCGTCCGATCGTCCCCTCCGCTCCAATTCTGATCCAGACCGTCTGTTCACGCGAGATCTACACCGTCGGATCCAGCAGGGGTTTGATCTGGACCGTTCATCCAGCAAAGAGGTGCCTTATATTCTCAGCGTCCGATCTCCACGTGGCACCTCTTACAGCCACCGATCTGAATAACGAGGTAATTTGCACTTAGGCCCCTCCTCTTTTAGCATTTACTGTTCAGTCTTGTAAATATTTTTGTACGTTGTTTTTAATTAGGTTAAATTGCAGTTTGGACCTCTATGTTTCCTGTATTTGCATTTTAGTCCTTGTCTATGTAAGCCACGTGCATCGACACGTGAGGATTTGGGTTATTTGTAGTTTAAGTCCTGTATTTCCTTGGTGTTATTGATTGAATCTTTTTAAATAGGATTTACATTTATGCCCCTCTATGTCTGATTCACGTGCCTTGCGCGTGCTTTTGCAGACTTTTTGCATAAGGGCCCTGGACTTTCTGATTTAGTTATTGTTTGGCCCTTGAACTATGTTTTCTTACATTTACGTCCCTATGAGTTGTGTGCCTTGTTTTTATCGAATAAAATATCAAATTAAATCCAAATTAGGTGAAATTTGGATACGCGGCTCCTGCCACTGTGTAAAAATTTCCTAAATTTTTGGGACATTTTTGAGGCTTTTACTATTTAAAAAAAATCAAAAATACGCATTTTTGTTACTATTTGGAAAAGAAAATCAAAGAAAAATATAAAAACTCCTTAAAAATTCTAAAAAATTAGTGATAGTTAGTTTTAGTGTATTTTAGCTTTTGTCAAATTTTTGTGTCATTTGGATTTACAAAACTCTTAAAATTGCAAAACCCTAAAAATCTTATAAAAATTCTATAAAATAAAAAATGCAAACTCTTTTTCTGTAGTTTAGTTTGTACATTCATTTTTCATAAAAATTACCTCCGGACTTTTATATATCAATTTTATATTTTTAATTGATCTTTCAAGTCCTGCTGCACAGTAGCCTTTATTTTTCCTCTTTCTTGATTTTTATAAAATCAAATAAAAATTGAAAAATTCTGAAAAAAATCACCAAAAACACTTAAAAAACCTAAAAAAACATAAAAACAGTTTTATTGGAATTTTCTGTATATTTTTTAGTGTTTTTAATAAATGTTGAAGTTGTTTATTTTTGCATTTCCTTATAAAATCAAAAACACAAAAACATTTACAAATAATTAAAATCCACCGAAAACATTTTCTTCTTTATTTTTTCGATTTTTGACTACTTCGTAGGTCGCAAGGCCATCCCGTGCTCCTTGAGTCCGACCCTGGTCACTATACCAGGTTAATAAAAGTAGCGAGGACCGCTCTTGATTTCATTGTTTGATTATCTCTGATTTTGGTGGTCTCTTTTTCTTGATTGACCGATTCCTCTCGATCCGGGTTGCAACGACCCGAGTGTGATTATTTTTACCTAGCCCAGATTGAGTGACGAATTTTTCGGCTCATCAGAATGGCGCCATTGTCGGGGAGCACGGCTTAGTAGTCGTTTGCGATTTTTTTTCGCGGCTTTCTTTTTCACGGCTTTTTGTAGGTATTTGTATATATTTTTCTCTAAATTGTTTATACATATTTTTCTGGACTAATACTTTGGTTTCTGTTTCTTGCGAGGGCCCGAGGACCGAGGCGGCTTTTTCAAAAGTCAGAGCAACCACGGGAGTTGGAGGCGGCTTCTTTCTCTACGAAGCCGCAGGAGAGTGCGAGGAGGTGGAACCGAAGTTCGGGAGCCGTGGAAGAGCCGTAAAATAACCATAGTTTAGTTTAGATTAGATTAGATTATTTTTCTTCAGATTTATTATTTTGTAATAATACAGGGACAGACTTGGATACTTGGTAGATTTCGGGGTCTGTTTCGCTGAGCACCGGTGTGCTCGGGGGACCTCACCGAGATTTTCACGGCCTTTCACGATTTTTAGATTTTTGTCCATTTATTTACTGCTCATTTTATTTACACGGTTTTAGCCCAAGCTTAGGAATTTCTGTGACTGTGATGGAATTAATTAGGATCCAAACACCTAATTATCTTCCTGTGCCTATAGATCGTTAACTGGACCTAAATAATTAAATCACAAGAAATAGTCGAACTATTTGAGCTCTAGTCCACGTGCCTTGAGGAGTCACATACAGTGCGTGCAGGATCTGTTGTGGCAGGCACCAAGTGGCTCCCAAGATAGGACTTCGGACATAGACTCGAGTACCCGGCTACTGTGCTTTTGTATAGAAATTGCTCTGCTAGGACCGGATTTTCGCGTGCATCATATAGGTAGTTTATATTCTGTGTTTTAATTTATGCGCGGATCACTCTGCATGTAGACTGCTGGAGTCAGGTACGCATTTCTTACTCTGCATGCATCATTGATTCTCGCGCATCGGCTTTTTCATCTTCTCCCTTATGTTTTGGACTTAAAATAATCAGGAGAATCGAAAAATTCATTAAGCGTTGTTTTCTTTGAAAAATACTTAGAAAAGTAAAACTATAAAATTGGGACTGCTAAACAAACTTGATCTTAAAAGACATCTCACCTAAAAATCTGTCTTGGGGAGAGCAACTCCCTCATTGTCTGGTTTGATTGCGGGAGAGAGTGACCCGCACACTAGGCTAGAGCCACATCCGAGCTCCGATCAGACTACCAACCTTTTATACGGGACAGTCTGGTTGGCGAATTGGATTCCTACCAGGTCACGTAATCACTCTGATATCTTGACATGATCACCTAAATAAAATCGACAAGATAATTGACCGAGCTCTTACGGTCTTCAGCTCAGCGTGGAGTAGGTGAATCCGGGGTTTGTTTGCTTATCTTGTTTGTTTTCAGATCTCATCCGCCAGACTTACCAGATCAAGATGATGCGCAGGAGGTCTTTTAGGCAGCCTCTGGCTGCACCGCTTTTTAGCACTCCAGCCCGTTCATCTAGGTTGGTTTGTGAGAGCCCAGACCTGCTCTCCGAACCCGAGTTCGATTCCACCATGTTCCCCCTTGACCACCCTTCTTCTATTCCTGAGTTACCGGTGCCAGATGAGATACAACAAACTGATGATATTTCGGCACCTGAGTTTGGGTCTTTTGCCTTTGTACAGACCGTGGCCAGCAGCGAGGATAGCACCGAGGGTCAGAGGCCAGAGACGACCACATACGTACTGGACCGGGGTGCTATCAACACCACCATGTTAGCCTCCCTTGAGACGATGTAGAGACATATACGAGATCAGGGGGATTTCATGGTGGAGATGCGGAGAGAGATGGAGAGACTCCGAGAGCAGAGAGAGCAGTCGCGAGCCGATGGACGCAGGGGTCCAGACCAGCCAGTTCAGCCAGACCAGCCGGCAGTAGATCAGAGACTGATGCGGGAGTTTCACAACCCCGGATCAACACTGACGCACCGGTGGGTGGTTCTTCCGACGATCGTGGGGGACTTCAAGTTCCCCCCGAACACGCTTCAGCTCTTACCCCGCTTCCACGGGCTCGCCACTGAGGAGCCCCATCTTCATCTCCAGAAGTTTGAGATGATCTGCATCACCGTCCACGATCAGCAGGTGGACGAGGACACTATTCGGATGATTGCTTTTCCTTTCTCCCTAGCCGACAGAGCAGCCAACAGGCTGAAGCATTTGGGAAGATATGTGTACACCTGGGAGCAGCTCCGCACCGAGTACTTGGACAAGTACTATCCACTCGGGCGGACGAACGCAGCGAGGGCCCTGATCAGCAACTTCTACATGCTCCCCAACGAGCAGTTTCACGAGGCATGGGAGAGGTTCCATGAGCTTACTGACCGATGCCCGCACCACGACATCAAGAAGTCGAACCTAGTTCAGAGTTTCTTCTACGGGTTGACACCATAGTTGCAGGGCCTGGTGAACGCTTCTTGTGGCAGTTCCTACTTCGCCAAGAATGAGGATCAGGTCTGGGCCATCTACGAGGAGATGGCCGAGAACTACACAATGATGTCCAAGACCTGACTCTACACTCAGGTACGCCCTCAGCCACAGACCGTCCAGTTTCAGAAGATAGCACGGGTCGATACCGGTCCTCGTCAGTGGCAGCCGCACAGGCCGAGTCCACAGCTGCCGACATGGGCATCATCAGCGAGAAGCTGGACCGGATGGAACTGATAGAGAAGAAGCAGTGCTAGAGCATATCTCAGATGGAGCAGATGGCACAGTTGCTGAGTGATCTGAAGACACATGTCATGTGTCTCCAAGAGGCACAAACGGCTTCTCAGCCCCGTCTTTAGGCACGAGGAGATCTGAGCAGCAGCAGCAGCTCGTCTCAGCGCTCCAGTCAGCTTAGACAGGTTCACCTCGTACAGGCGGAGTTGTACCAGCAGCCGCAGCCTTACTACCAGTCACCACCATCTCAAGACACTCAGATGGTGGTCTACCAGCCGGATCAGCCCCTGGCAGTACTCCCACCACCCCCTTACAAGCTGGAGCTGTTGATGGATGTCAACGGGATTTGGTACGATCGACCCCAGCCCGGTATCCGATGAGACCATCCCAGATTCTGTTGGTCAGCCGGAGGTGCCAGTTCCCAGCAGTAGCCTCCAGTTTAGGGTGGCCAGTACGTCCATGAACGAGAGCAGCACCGACAGTCCCCAGTCTCCCAGCAGCAGTCATCCCAAACACAGCAGCAGTATGGTCCTCGTCCCTATCAGTAGGGACAGTCTTGGAGGCAAGAGCAGCCTCAACAGCATCATCCCCAGCAGTACCCCTCTCATCCGCACCAGCCACAGCAGCAACCTCACTACCAGCGAGGCCACCCGTCAGGTTCTCATGGGCTAGCCTATGAGAACCCAACCTTAGACGACCTAGCCCCGCCTCATGACCGAGCAACAGGCTACATTCAGTCGGGAGATGGATGAGTTCCGTCAGGAGATGCGGGAGATCGTGAGAGGGAAGGCCGCCATTCCTGCCCAGATTGAGTCGAACCTGAACAATCTGAAGAGGAAGTCTAAGCAGGTAGAGTTCACAGAGATTACCACTCTTAGTGATTCATTTGGTGATTTATCTGCATACATGTTTGATGTTGATATTGTTACACTTAGGAGCGGTAGGATGCCAGCAGGCGGTGCCTCGTCTGAGCGACGACCTCACACCACTTCCAGGGCACCAGGCGAGGAGGAGCGTGGTACTGAGGCCGCGAGAGATGATGACGGTGGTACTGACGCCACCATGGACGTTGATCCAGTCGACGGTATTGAGGCCGTCATTTCACCAGATGGAGGAGGTGGTACTGACGCCACCACAGTTGCTGAGCCAAAGTGCGGTACTGATGCCGCGAGACGACATGCCGAGGGTGGTACTGAGGCCACCATTTCTACTTCTTCTAGTTCTGTTGTTTTTCCATCTATACATGTATCTCATGACATATCTAGAAATAAAGGAAAGGGTTTGTTATTTTCGGATCCACATGTGTTGATTGATGATTTTAGTGTGGATTCTGATGTTCATGAACATGCCAGGCCCGCTCCTAGTCCTTCATCTGAGAAGGACCATGTGATCCCCTTTCCAGGAGCACTTCACATGGCAAAGGGGAAGAAAACAGAAAATCCAAAATAGAATCACTAGATAGAGTTCAGCCAGCAGATGATAGATCGATTTCATATCCAACTGACTCTTCAGGAGGCCTTGGAGCACATCCCTCTACTCCAGAGATCACTCAGAGACAGGACCACAGTTAGGAGGAAGAGGAGGAACCATCATTCTGAGATCCATGTGCTCACTAGAGCCACTTGTTTCGCGATACAGAACTGTCTGCCAGCTAAGAGGCCAGATGCAGGAGCTCCGTATGTCAGATGCCACATTCATGAGCAGAGGTTCGATCGCACTCTATTAGACAGTGGTTCTTCGATCAACCTACTTCCGGCAGCCCTTCTCGATCGCTTCGAGTTGGGAACTCCCGACAGAGCGGGACGGTTCTTCAATTTGCTGATCGATCAGTCAAGAGGCCGAAGGGGTTGCTGAAGGACGTTGTCGTCACAATTCAGGGCCTGAAATTCCTCGTGGACTTCGTTATGTTGGACATGGAGATCCCTGTGTCTGTGACCGATACCCCCATCATCTTAGGACGCCCGTTCTTGGCCACAACCAAAGCAGTGTCCGACCATGATAGCGGGAAGGTGTACTTTCGCGTTGAGGGCGAGAGTATACAAATAGAGACGGTCGAGGAGACTAGAGCCAGAGATTCAGATTACTCAGAGCCTACTACAGATTCAAAGCAGATGATAGAGGCAGGGCGAGACATCCACCAGGACTGTGACTTTGTGATTACAGATGACGAGGCAGTTTGGGCAGATCCAGTCGCACATGCCATCCTCTCACCTTCAGAGTTCGCTGATGCAGAGACGCCAACAGAGGAGAGCTTGGAGAGCGCATTCCTGGTCCAGGATACATTTCAGGCCGCAGATTCGGTTCCCGACCGCGAGACAGATTTCTGTGGGTATGATACAGATCCCTCGGAGTCAGATACTGATTGGGCAGAGTTTGATGATTTGACACCATGTCTGACTTACACTGAGCCTACAACTAGAGAGGAGGTTGATTCTGAGTAGAGTAGAGATAGACCAGTAGAGCAGCCTTCTCCAGATCCAGTTTGTGAGCGAGAGTTCTCATTCTCGCGTGCAGATTTGGCAGCATACACACGGATTCTTCAGAAGCCAGATCTACCAGCACCTACTTATCTAGAGCTGAAGCCGCTACCAGCGTCGCTGAAGTATAGATTCCTTACGGGTGAGCATGAGATGTACCCAGTCATTATCTCCGCTGATTTGACGGGAGAGCAAGAATCTCGTCTGATAGGGGTTCTTGAAAAGAACCGCAAGGCAATAGGATGGAGTGTAGCCGATCTCCAGAGGATCAATCTGGCTCTGTGCTCCCACCATATCTATCTCGAGGATGAGGCAAAGCCGTCGTGAGAGTTCCAGCGGCGACTGAACCCGAATCTTCGAGAGGTTGTCATGAAGGAGATCTCGAAATGGTGGAGCACCGATTTTATCTACCCTATCTCTGACTCCATGTGGGTCAGTTCGTTGCATATGGTGCCCAAGAAGACGGGCATCACTACAGTTATCAGTGAGTCTGGAGAGGAGATCCCTAAACGGGTACCCGCTTCTTAGCGGGTCTGTGTGGACTACAGATGATTGAACCAGGCCACCAAGAAGGATCATTTCCCCTTCCCTTTATTGATCAGATTATTGAGAGGCTGGCAGGGAAGAGCCATTACTGCTTCTTGGATGGGTACTCCGGCTATAATCAGGTGGCCATCGCGCCCGAGGACCAGGACAAGACCACCTTCACCTGTCCCTTCCGGACATATGCTTTCAGATGCATGCCATTTGGATTGTGCAACGCTCCGGCGACATTCCAGAGATGCATGTTGTCCATCTTTTCGGACATGGAGGGGGAGTGCTTGGAGGTCTTCATGGATGATTTCTCGATCTACGACGATGGATTCGACTCTTGTCTTTACTACCTAGATCGAGTCCTTCAGCGATGCATAGAGGTTCACCTTGTGTTGTCTTGGGAGAAGAGTCACTTCATGGTGACTCAAGGGATGGTGCTTGGCCATATCATCTCCAGCAGGGGCATGGAGGTGGATCCGACCAAGGTGGATGTCAATAGAAAACTCAATCCACCATCGAACTTGCGGCAATTACGGTCTTTTCTGGGGCACGTCGGTTTCTACCGACGCTTCATTCATGATTTCAGCAGGATTGCCCGACCGCTGACTGATCTGCTGATAAAAGACACCGAGTTCCTTGTAGATGATAAGTGTCTATCATCGTTTGAGACTCTCAAGAGCTGTGTTATTGAGGCTCCTGTTCTCCAGCCACCAGATTGGTCTCTCCCATTTGAGATCATGACGGACACCTCCAATTTTGCCGTGGGGGCCGTGCTGGGACAAAGGACGGATAGAGTCCCATTTGCCATTCACTACGCTAGCCGTACATTGGATGCCGCGTAGCGGAACTATACCGTCACTGAGAAGGAGATGCTAGCCGTAGTTTTCGCCCTATATAAGTTCATATCTTACATCATTGGATCTAGAGTGACCATATACACTGATCATACCGCCATCCGGTACCTCATGGCAAAGAAGGATGCCAAAGCTAGATTGACCATATGGATCCTTCTACTCTAGGAGTTTGATATAGAGATTAAGGATAAGCCTGGAGTCAAGAATGTGGTGGCGGATCATCTCTCCCGATTGGAGTATCTTGAGGATTCTAAGCAGACTGAGACTATTTGTGAGACCTTCCCAGATGAGGCGACCTTGCTATCGCCTCGCTCCCATGGTATGCCTATATTGTGAACTATCTTGTCGCTAAGAAAGTTCCACAAGATTGGCCCAGGCAGAAACTTGAGACCTTCCTTGTGAAGGCCAAGTTTTACCATTGGGAGGATCCCGTCCTTTACCACGAGGGAGGGGATAGTATCTGGCGTCGGTGCATTCCTCAGGAGGATCATCACAGCATCCTTACTTACTGCCACAAGCTTGAGGCAGGAGGACATCACTCTGGGAGGAGAACGGCACAGAAAGTGCTCCAATCTGGCCTATGGTGGCCTACTCTCTTCAAGGACTCTGATGAGTTCGTGAAGAGGTGTACTGACTGTCAGAGGATGGGCACTTGTGGACAGCGTGATATGATGCCGATGCAGCCCATACACTTCTGTGAGGTTTTTGACGCATGGGGCATCGATTTCATGGGTCCATTCCCTAGGAGTCAGGGATTTGAGTACATTCTGTTGGCCGTAGATTATGAGTCGTTGGGTTGAGGCCATCCCCACCCGAACCACAAATGCTAGGACCGTATGCAGATTTTTGAGGAAGAATATCATTTCACGGATCGAGGTACTTCGAGTGTTGATATCTAACGGGGAGTCTCATTTTGTCAACGACAAGGTAAAAGCCCTTACTAGCGAGTTCAACATAGACCATCGAGTTGCCACTCCATACCACCCTCAGACGAACGGTCTTGCTGAAGTGTCGAACAGAGAGATCAAGACTATATTGCAGAAAGTCGTCTGCCCTGACCGAAAGGAATGGTCACAGCTTTTGGACTCGGTCTTATGGGCATATCGGACGTTTTTCAAGACTCCTTTGGGTACATCTCCCTTTCGCCTCGTTTATGGCAAGCCGTGCCATTTACCTGTTGAGCTGAGACATAGGTCGCTTTGGGCAGTCACTGATATACTTTTGGATCCAGAGAGTGTAGGAGATCAGGGAAGGGTAGAGTTAGCAGCCCTGGAGGAGCTTCGTGATACCGTTTTTTTCAAACATCCTACATTATAAGGAGAGAGTGAAGGAGTGGCATGATTCTCATATCAGCCAAAAGTAGTTTTAGCCAGAGCAGAGAGAATGGTTGTTTGATGCTAGGCTTCGTCTATCTCCAGGGAAGCTACAAAGCAAATGGAAGGGATCTTATTTGGTGAGAAAGGTGCATGACAATGGGAGTATTGATATATCTGAGTTGTCTTCTGATGCTACCTTTCGAGTGAACGGCCAGTGGCTCAAGCCATATCTAGATCATGAGCCGCGGGTCGTTGATGTTGCCCCTATTCACTTTGCGTGGGATGTGGTCTCTTGACTCACATCTATTGCATCTCACGCATGATTATCACTGCTCTTCCGACTTGTATAGATCCAGTTGTCCATATCACTCTATTCTTTAGTCCCACACCCCTTTTCTCATCTTATGATTATGCTATACTTAGGGTGTACTTTACCCTAAGTATAGGGGGGTGTCGGACTCTCGGGTATCTTATTGATTCTTTCTACCCTTATTTTGCTGCCTATACTCAGGGATATTTCACCCTAAGTATAGGGTGGGTAGACCCTGTACATCCTTCCACTCGGATTTCCCTTCATATACAGCTTGCTATACTTAGGATTACTTGATCCTAAGTATTGGGGGAAACACCGAGTCCTCTTCATTCTATTCTTTGAGTCGTCTTTGTACATACCATTCCTTTTCACTTCCCTATACTAAGCATGAGTTATGTCTTCTTCATCGCTCTTGATCACTCTGAGGACATCGTTCGAGCTAAGTATAGGGGGGGTGTATATATTTCATATATACTTTAGCCATAACTCGTACTTTGTGTGAGTGTGTTTATAAATGAAAATGACTAAAAATCCATAAAAATTTAAAATTTTTCTCTTGTGCATAAAATTCATTTTGTACATACCTATTTATTTATAAAATTATTTTTGTACAAATGATTGTAAAATCTTTTTTTGTAAATAGCTTGTAAATATTTTCATATCAACATTTTGTATATAGTATAAAACTTTTGTAAAATGTTTGAAAAACAAAAAGTTTGCAAAAACCTTGTGTAAATTTTTGTAGATATTTTGCAAAACTTCGCATTCATGCATACGTCCATGATTTCAAACATTTTTCAAAAGTTTTGCACATGTGTAAATTTTTGTAGATTGCATCTTTGTAAATTAGCATCTTTGTAAATACTTGCACAATTTTTCCAAATCATAGTTGACATTTAAACTGGCCTGGAATTAAATTGACAAATGGGGCTTGGTCAAGACCTTAATCCACCTAATAATAAGAGGAACCTTATAGGGTTTAGGATTGAGACTTTTCAGGTCCATGGGGACTTAATTCTTTGAGTCCACTAGACTATGAGCATATGTCATCTTGATGAGCCTAAGTAGAGCACTTAACAACACACACATGACTCTCAGAGATAATGGCTTTACTTGCACCAGCACTTTACACATAGCTATCTACGGATGGGGTGGTGAGGAGGCAATTTCCTTTGGCTTGGGGTAGCATATGAGGGTAGTACTTCTAGGCAGAACCTCTCTTCTTCTTATAGTGAAGGAAGTGCGTCTCAACTTGTTCTGGTGGTTATGAAGTCTAAAGACAGAAGTCGTGGGTTGCAATAAAGCTTCAAAGGAGGGATAGTCTATTGGCTCAAGAGGAAAAAACTCCTTGTATATATTCTGCACCATGTAGATATGTTGTACATATGCACATGAAAAAATGTGCAAAAAGAAAAGAACTCCAAAAAAATGGTGGGTCGGATTGAAAATTTAATAACCCCACCGGAGTGTATATAGTCAAATAAGCAAAGCTTGTTATACATGACCATTTCATGAAGCTTGCAGCGAGAGACTCTGCTACACTGGTTAGAGCTCCCCACGATACATGGCTACACTGGCCATGGTCCATTCTCTTCTTCCCCCTCTTCTTGAGTCGGATGCACTTGAACTTAGAAGGGAATACCCCGCTTCCCGAGGAAAGAGTTGCTAGACCGAGGCATTAGAGTTACCGGGTTGAGGGAGGTTGTTTCTTTATTACTTCTGAGGTGGGGAGCTACATATCACTTACACCGTACAAGGAAAGATTCATAGTCATTAGAGTTTGTGTATGTAGACTTGTTCTGATCTGGTTTATTGAGGAGTCTTGACCATAGATTGGTGGAACCTAGAGGCAGTTAAGTTTTAAGCTTAAGCCCAATTAAGGTTATGACAAATTAATAATCCAAAGGTCTGATTGAGCTCCATATCTCAATTTAATGAAGGAAAGTTTAATAATCAACCTTGATTTCTCCTCTTTTTCTTTTTCTTTCTCTTTTGCACTTCTTTTTCAAATAAGTGTTTGCTAAGGGACTAGCAAAAGTAAAGTATAGGGGGGGTGATGAATCCCCATTCATCACTCTTTACCCCTATATTTTAGCTAGAAACCTTAACCAAATACCATGTAAATATGTGTAAATATCACAAATTACCAAAACACATGCATCATGTAAATATGCATAATTAGCATGTTTTTGTGTCAAAATAAAGGAATAAAGAAACACAAGAAAAAGAGGGAAATATTTGGAATAAATATTGAGTGACCTAATCCCAAGGGAGGGCTCAGCATGGGCCTGACCGCAAAAGAACCCAAGTAGAGAGAGAGAGAGAGATAAGGTCAATCATGTATGTACATACCCCCATGTATATAAATAAAATTTATTTTCCTAAAAATAAAAATTACAAAGTGTTTCTCATATTTTGTACATAGTTGTAAAAATAAAACTAAAATAAAAATCAGAAAAACAAAAATAAAATAAAAATCACTTTCCCACCTTGTATATACACCATGTACATATGTATATACACCTATTTATTTAACTCATGTAGATACATCATAAAAATAAAATAAAAATTCCATATTATTCCAAATTTTATCTTGAAAATAAATATAATATAAAATTGGAATAATTGTACAAAAATAAACAATTAAAAATAAAAATCAAAACACATATATGTATATACCTATATATAATAATAATATAATGTAAATACGTTAGTTATTTTTCAAAAAAAAATAAATATCACAAAAAAATAATTTGAAAGTAAATAAACATTCTTCATGTTGAAAAGTTTTTAAAATAAAATCGTTTACTATTTTGTATTGAATTTCCAAATAATTAATAAATGGAGGCATGTGATTGGTCCACGGGGGATTGTTGACCCTCGGTCAACTCTCCCCCCAGGACCACTAGACCCGGATCTTGCGCCCCGACCCATTTTCTCCCATTTTTCACGCATCGATCCGACACCCATTCGCCAAAACCCGGGCTCCATTTAAAGTTCACACGTCCGATACCCTCGCCCGGTGTCTCTCCTAGGGATTCGTGCTTCGAGCAACCCTGCCCGACTCCATTTAGCCAGACCTTCCTCACTATATAGCCTCACCTCTGATTGCAATTTCACGCCATCTTTTGCTCCGCCCTTCCATCCCAGGACCTCCACGCTCTTCCCTAGAGTGACAACTATCGAATAGAAGTGTCGCAGTGAGGAGGAGGCATCTCCAGCCACTGATCCGGCGAGCCCGTCACCGTGCACTGCCGCGAGGTGCGCCGAGCCTCAGATCCTGAAGATTCCTTGTGGCAAAGACCCCCAGAGCTCCGCCATCTCATCCACAGTCGACTTCGACCATCAGGTAGTCCCGACACCCTCTAGATTAACTTAATTTTCATTCACGCCCATTTGCGCCGACGGCCTTCGTCGGCCGATTCCCATCGATCCGATCGTTCATTCACCCATCCGATCATAGATTCACGATCATGAGACTCCTACCCACCTTCTTCACCCATTCGATCAACCTGTCTCGCCTCGGAGCAGGACCGCGGGTCTCCTCCGCCGTCGCCTCGCCGGAGACCACGCTCCGCCCTCATTTGACCACCCATTCCACCCCTAACCGGGTCGAGGCACTTTGCCGTCAACCCAGGAGTCCTTCTGTGCCATTTTGCAGGTCAAAGGGGCCCATCTGAGGGTCCGCACGTTCAAGCACAGGAGCTTGGCTCCTCCGCCGTCGTCGGAGCTCCCCGAAGCTTCTCGACCTCATCGGAGGTGCCCACCAGCTGCGGATCATCGTGACAGAGCGTTTCCACATCCCAGCAGCGTCATCGAAGCCCCCCACTGTGCACATTGGGCTGGCGAACTTCGTCGGCGAGCTGTTCTTGGAGGAGGTTCAATGATTGTCCGATTGTCCCCTCCGCTCCAGTTCTGATCCAGACCGTCCATTCACGCGAGATCTACACCGTCGGATCCAGCAAGGGTTTGACCCGGACCGTTCACCCAGCGAAGAGGCGCCTTATATTCTCAGCGTCCGATATCCACGTGGCACCTCTTACATCCATCGATCTGGATAACGAGGGTAATTTGCACTTAGGCCCCTCCTCTTTTAGCATTTACTGTTCAATCTTGTAAATATTTTTTGTACGTTGTTTTAAATTAGGTTAAATTACAGTTTGGACCTCTATGTTTCCTATATTTGCATTTTAGTCCTTTTCTATGTGAGCCACGTGCATCAACACGTGAGGATTTGGGTAATTTGTAGTTTAAGTCCTGTATTTCCTTGGTGTTATTGATTGAATCTTTTTAAATACGATTTACATTTATGCCCCTCTGTGTCTGATTCGTGTGCCTTGCGCGAGCTTTTGCGGACTTTTTGCATAAAGACCCTGGACTTTCTATTTTAGTTACTGTTTGGCCCTTGGAACTATGTTTTCTTACATTTAGGTCCCTGTGAGCTGTGTGCCTTGTTTTTATCGAATAAAATATCAAATTAAATCCAAATTAGGTGTAACTGTGTAAAATTTTGGGACATTTTGGGCTCCTGCCACTATGTAAAAATTTCTCTAAATTCTTGGGACATTTTTTAGGCTTTTTAATATTTTCATAAAATCAAAAATACACATTTTGTTATTGTTTGGAAAAGAAAATCAAAGAAAAATATAAAAACTCCTTTAAAAATTCTAAAAATATAGTGATAGTTAGTTTTAGTGTATTTTAGCTTCTGTCAAATTTTTGTGCCATTTGGATTTATAAAACCCTTAATAATTGCAAAACCCTAAAAATCTTATAAAAATTCTAAAAAATTCTACAAATATACAAAAATGCAAACTATTTTTCTGTAGTTTAGTTTTTACATGTATTTTTCAAAAAATTGCCTCCAGACTTTTATAGATCAATTTTATATTTTAATTGATCTTTCAAGTGTGACTGTACAGTAGCCTTTATTTTTCCTCTTTCTTGATTTTTATTAAATCAAATAAAAATTGAAAAATTCTGAAAAAATCACCAAAATGCTTAAAAATCTAAAAAAAATAAAAGCACTTTTATTAGATTTTTCTGTGTATTTTTTAGTGGTTTTAATAATTGTTGAAGTTGCTTGTTTTTACATTTCCTTATAATATAAAAAACACAAAAACATTTAAAAATAATTAAAATCCACCAAAACATTTTCTTCTTTATTTTTTCGATTTTTGACTACTTCTTAGGCCGTATGGCCATCTCGTGCTCCTTGAGTCCGACCATGGTCGCTATACCAGATTAATATAAGTAGCGAGGACCGCTCTTGATTTCATTGTTTGACTATCTTTGATTTTGGTGGTCTCTTTTTCTTGATTGACCGATTCCTCTCGATCCTGGTCGCAACGACCCGAGTGTGATTATTTTTACCTATCCCGGATTGAGTGACGAATTTTTCACCTCATCAAGGACCAAGAGAAAACCATATTCACTTGTCCCTTTTTGTACCTATGCTTTCAGGCCCATGTCCTTTGGGTTATGCAATGCTCCCGGTACATTTCAAAGGTGCATGATCTTAGTATTCGCGGAGACGGTCGGTGAATTCCTGGAATTCTTCATGGATGACTTCTCAGTCCACGATGATTCCTTCGATTACAGTCTTAGAAATCTGAACCGAGTTCTCAAAAGATGTGAGGTCAATCTGGTGCTCTCCTGGGAGAAAAGTCTCTTCATGGTGACAGAGGGAATTGTGTTGGGACATGTCATATCCATGAGAGGAATGGAGCTTGACCCACCGAGGTAGACGTGATCAGATGACTCCAACCACCAACCAACTTAGAGCAGTTGCGGTCATTCCTTGGGCATGTTGGATTTTATAGGAGATTTATTAAAGATTTTTCAAAAATCGCCCGACCGCCAACAGAGCTTTTAGGCAAAGACATGGAGTTTAGTGTCAATCATAAATGTCTTGAGGCCTTTAAGCTACTTCAAGGGATGATCATGGATGCCCCAATCCTACAAGCCCCAGATTGGTCTATTCCTTTCGAGATCATGATGGATGCCTCAGACTTTGCTGTTGGAGCTGTATTAGGATAGAGGAGGGATGGTATCATGTTCTCTATACACTACGCAAGCAAAGTGCTTAACCCTGCTCAGCGTAACTTTACAGTTACCGAAAAGGAGATGCTTGCAATAGTGTTCGCCTTGGACAAGTTCAGATCCCATCTCATTGGATCTAAGGTGATTATGTTCACAGATCGTACGACACTACTATACCTGATGGAAAAGAATGACGTGAAGGCGCGTCTTCTTAGGTTGATTTTATTCATACAGGAGTTTTAAAAAAAATTGTTTTACATAGCCCTTAAAAGTGAACTTGTAATACCTCAGAAAAATAAATAAAAATCATAACAAAATATTTTATAAAATAATAAATATTTTTTATTTAATAACCTAAAATTAATAAAATCGTTTAATATTTTTAAATAAATTTCTAATTCTTTTTTAGGGTTTTTTTCCTGGTTGGTCCACGTGGACCAACCATATGGTTTGGACCGTTGACCGAAGGTCAACTATCTGACCCCCCTCTGCCTCCCTGTCAGAACCTTGGTTTTTGTCCGTCTTTACGGATTTATCGAGGTCAGATCATTCATCTTTTCATGATAATTCCTTCATGACTTTTCATTCCCGAATATCCATGATTCACATCTAGGTCTTTTCTTGGGCATTGGATCATCGATGCACCATCTTTGCCTCGATATTCAAGCCACGTTGGTCACCCTATTCAAAAACCCATCCGACCTCCCCATTGATCTTTGAACCCTTTTTGCGCTCGTTTCTCTTCTCCTTCTTATTGGTCTAGGACTGAGAAGGTGACAACAATCTCTCCTCACCATTAGGAGGCGCGACAGAACGACGCGGAGGCGGTTCCATCCTCATCTCCGGCCATTGGCCATCAAGATTTTTCTCCTGGCTTATTAGCCTATTAAGCTTGTGTTTTACTTTCATTTTTGCCCCTTTTGTTAGCTGTAGGTTGCCTCTTTAATTTCACGCTTTCATTTTGGCTTTTCATTAACTAATTAGTGAAAATTAAGTTTCAAACACCTCGCCGGAGCTCTCGAGCTCCGGCCACCACCACCATTTCCCACGCCAATTTCTGCCCATCGCCGCCAATAAGGCCCCAGGTTCTTCTGTTGGCTTGTTTAAACAACCATGCAGTATATGGTGGCCAAACGACCCTGAAAGGGGTCGATTTTGACGGACTTGAAGCACTTGGAGCGCCCTACCTTCTCCGGCTCCGCCCGACGTCACCGGCGCTCCAGGTGCTCTTTGGAGACCATCCACTGATGAGGAGGAGCTCAGGGTCCATTTTGCCTCAATTTTGATGCATCCAGGTGGTCGGACTGGTGCTGTAAGAACATTCGAAACTCGACTCAGCCTAGTTCTTGTGATGTTCTTCCAGCCCCTCTCTCGGTCGTCTGATCTTCACACCTCTCTAGGATGTACAACGGTCGTTAGATCAACCCCATCATCGCCCGTCGGATATGCCAGGGCCATTTGATCTCAGCCGTGGAAATCGAAGGGGTATCGCACGCCCTCCTAACGCCACGTGTTCAAGTGAGTGGCTCACAGCCGTTTGATCGTGCCCGCTGGGTATTTTGCTTATTTTCACCCGGCCAATTTTGTAATTAATCTTTGAACCTGTCATTTATAGATTTTTATATATTTTGCAGAAATCCCCCTTAACTATTTATATTTGGAGTTTGGCCTCGGGCACGTCACCTCACGTGACATGGGCACGCGAGGGTTGACATTTTTGCACCAGAGCCCCTGGTTGACTTTGTATTGCTATTAAGTCCCAAAACTTTGTATCTCAGTTATTAACTTTTTAGATAATTTGCAGTTTAGCCTCCATCGTTTTATTAATAACCATTAGGTCCTCGCCAGCCATGTGCGGGTTATGTGATCATTGGTGTTTTTGCAGGGAAGGGCCTCTGTGTTTGTTTATTTCTTATTGGTTCTGGAGTATTTTTGTCACGTTGTATAATTTGTGGGAAATTTACACTTCGACCCTCAAACTTTCGCATAATTACAATTTAGCCCTTCCTAATAGTGTAGTTTCTCTTTTTTGATTGTATTTATTTCATGCATCTATAAAATTCAAAAAATTCCCCAAAAAATTAGCATAAGTTCCTGTTGCATTGTGCTTCCACACTACATTTTTGGCATTTTTGTTGTATTTTATTATTTATAAAAATTCAAGAAAATGCCTTTTCTTCACCGTTTGCATTAGAAAATACATAAAAATTATAAAACGTTTTTAAAAATTCCAAAAAAATTACATTTTGTATATTTTAGTGTATTTTATATTTAGACCAAAAATCACTAAAAATATAATAGAAAACTCATAAAAATTATAAAACCCCACAAACCTTCATAAAAATATTTAAAACTCCTAAAAAATCCTAAAAATATAATCTTTGTTTCTAAATTTTCTCTATTTTATTATATTTAAATTAAAATTAGTTTGGAGAATTTTGGTTTCTGATTGATTATTTCTCCATTTCAATTTTAGGCGTTAATTTTATTCACTGTTTTAAGTATTTTTTACTTTAAAAATACCAAAAAATTAGGAAAAAATATAGAAAAATCAAAAAAAATTAGAAAAACATAAAAAGCCCAAAAAGACTTTATTTCCTGTAGTTTGAGTATTTTTACATAATTTTCTCTCTCTCTCACTCTCTTATTTATATTGTATACATACTCCTTATATCATTTTATATCCTTTTTAAAGAAAAAGAAAATATAAAAAATATAAAATATAGAAAGAAAATACAAAATCAGTAAATTAGAAATCAAAATATAAAAATATAAAATCAAAAATTAATTATATATATATATAATTAAAAACCCACAAAAATTGCACTTACATAGATATTTGATCACTTTCATTCTTGAGCATTTATTTTTCCAATCTATCTGCTTGTTCCATGTGTTCAACCTCTACATGCTGTCACACTATACACATTCATTGTAGAGTTATAATAAATTTTAACCCCACATCTTGCTTTACATTGTTTAATCATTGTTGTGGGTTAATTGTTATTTTAATAGTGATTTCTTGCGGGTCGCCATAGCGAATGGGTCTCCGCCTTGTCCCATGAAAAATGGGTTCAACAAATGGCGCTGTTGCCGGGGAGTAACAACGCATAGATCGGCTTTTTGCTTGATTGTGATTACGTGTCTATATTTTTTCCTTATTTATTTGCTTATCTATTTGATATAATTGTTTGACTTGTTTAATCACCCTCTCTTGTTGACTTTGTGCGAGGAACCACGGATCGAGGGCGGTACTCTACCCTAGGCGTCTGTGCACCCACGTGAAGGCAGAGTAAGTTTCTGACCTAGCATCAAAGGAGGCTTGGAGGACTTGAGAAGACAGTCACCTTTTGAGCATTGTTTGTGCATTTATTTATTTGTGTAATTTTAGTGAGAGAGGGACACTTATTTGTAATAATACATGTAGACCGAACTTTGGACTTTCGTGCCCAATTTTCAAGTGATTGTGCACTTGGAGGCTCACCGCGATTTTCACGATTTTTCATCACATTTTTTCCCTTTGTTTCTCGATTTTGTTTTCTTTCTTTTATGTGATTGAGCCCTTATTTTTAGGATTGCTTGCGATAGATTAAGGCCAAACATCTAATATATTTGCATGGGCCTGTAGACTCATTTGGACTTAGTCAAATTTTGAATTGCTTCTCACTTAGTCTCGGAACCACCGCGCCGCGAGAGTTCTCCATACAACGCTTGCAGGACTCATTGTGGTGGGCACCGAGGAGACTCCAAGACCGGACACTTCGGTTCCATTCTAAGTCATTAGCATCGATTCTTCACGCTAATAGCAATTTCTGAAACTTAGGGTGATTTCATCGTTTTGCATTTGCATATAGATAGGTTTCAATTCTACTGAGCATCTTTGCATGTAGAGTGTTGGAGGCAAGGTGAGAATTTCTCTTTAGTATACATCATTTATTTGCTGGTTGCATTGCTTTTCTGACTCTCCCTATGATTTTGATCACCTAGGTGCTTAACGGAATCGACTCATCGATAGGCTCGTGCATTTCTTATTAAAAATCCAAAAAAAGTGATAACAAATAAAATTAGGATTGCTAATATTACTCCACTCTAAAATCGATCAAAAAGAGAATATTTGTCTTGGGGCGAGTAATCCACTCCTTATCTTCGCTTTTACTTGCTCGCGTACACACTAAGGATAAGTGCCAAAATTCCATTTCATCCCCCTAAGTGTTTGTACAACTTCTGGACTTCTCACCTAATTCGAAAACAAACAAGATAAAAAGACCGACTTTTCGGTCTCCATCGAGTTGAGTAGGTGACGTAAGGGTTTGTATTGTGTGAGTTTGCTTGTGATTGTTTGCATGTATCCTAGATCACTTCTGTGCATTTCTGCCTTCTTCTCATTTCTCTTGACTTGACCATCGTGTTCTCCTGATACCTGTCTTTTGTTTCGAGATGGCCGACTAGAGTGATTTTTGTTTGACCTTCACAGATCCCTGGTACCCTCCATTCGGTCCACCTCACTTTTATCAGGAGGATCCTCCTCCCATTTTTTCTGATTTTTGTACATATCCACCTCAGCCAAAGTATTAAACCTCGGACTTTTACCCACCGCCACCTCCGTACTTTCCACCTTCACATCCATCCCGAGAATGATCTGTTGGAGCCACCTCTCATGACGTCCACACTTGAGACCTTGACCTAGTTCATGGAGCAAATGAATTTGAGGATTGATGATCTCATCTACCTAAATAAGAGCCATATCGATGCTTCACAATCTGATGATTCAGACTTGATTGAGGATTCTTGTGAGAGCTTGCAATCTTCCAAAATACAAAAAAAATGAGAAAATTTTAAAAACACAAAAAGATTTCAGGAGACACATGATTGAGTCGGACTGTGAGGAGAGTGCTCACTCGCCAGACCTTTTGACCACACATCCAATCACACCCTATCCCACCTTTGACCTCGAGGATGCCGCTGTACAGACTGCTCTTGGCATGCCTCGTGTAAATTCTGATTCCAACTTCCTCCCTTGTATGGAGGAGGTCCAAAAATTTTAAAAATTATTGACTGAACCCGAAGTGGTGGCTACTATTCATGAGATCATCCGTGCCCCACTTCAGCAGGCCATGACCCAATTATCTACTCCTCCTCCCAAGAAGAGAAAGCGGAGAAGCAGATCTGAGCGTCATATCTTGACCATGTCCACTGCCCACGCCATCACACACCGTCCCATCCCAGAGAAGAAATACGGCTACCCCCTTCATCAGTTGCACCATCTATAACTTCACACGTGATCAAACTCTCCTCGACGGTGGTGCTTCGATTAGCAATCTACTCTTCTCGTTGGTATAATCTCTTCACTTAGGGCCTCTCAAGAAAACAAGGATGATCGCTCAGTTTGTTGATGGATCTATCAAGAGGCCAAAGAGTATCCTTGAAAACGTCGTCATTTCGATTCATGGCACGAGCTACAGTGTTGATTTTGTTGTGTTGCCCATGGAGACCTCCATAGGGGAGCCCTTTCCAATCATCCTGGGATGACCATTCCTCACCTCTGCGAGGGTCGTTATTGACTATGGATAAGGAGAGATTTGCTTCCGTCATGTTGACGATAGCAAGGTGACCACCACTGCATCCACTACCGAGTAGAGACCTGTACCTGAGGTGCCTTCACTGATTCTAGCTGACTCTGAGGCCTATTACCTATCTGACGATATTAGAGAAGTTTGCTTTATGACTGCCGATGAGACCCGAGAAATACTCTGGAGGGCGGAAGCCTCGGAAAGCATAGACCTTGAAGTTCCTCCTTCTGGTGTGTGGCGATGTGTTGATGAAATCTACGAGATTTACGTGATTGATACCATAGAGTGGAGGGCAGACACCAAGACTAGACAGGACCGACCTGGTTTGACTACTTCCACGGATAAGTCTTTTCCTGGTCACTCAAATGAGATTGAAATTGAGGCCGATTTTGACCTTATCGCTTTTATTCAGAAATTCGGATATTTTGATGAAAAAGATGATCCGGTTGAGATTCTTGAGGACGAACTGAGTTCGATTACTTCCACTGATGACTTCGTTCCTTTTGGTTTTGACCTGGACAAGACCTCACATGACGACTCTGACTTTTCTTCTTTCACTGACGACGAGTTTGTTCCTTTTCACTTCGATATCAGCGAGACCCCCAAGGGCGAACCTAGACATACTACTTCCATTTACCAGTTTGTGCCTTTTCGATTTGACACCACTAAGGACTACACCAGGTCGACCCTGATCGGCTTCCGTCCACCATGGACCCTGATGTTGACCTGCACCATACTAGATCTATTCCTCAGCGGTCCCGCAAGAAGGTTTGCTTTCAACCTTCTTGATCCTTTGTACATCCATTTCTATTGTATATTCGCTTTCATCTCCGTCCCTCTCCCGTTTTGCTCATCCACCCATTCTCATATGTGCCTTGCCTAGGACGTACTTTGTCCTATGTATGGGGGGGTCGATGAGCCGAGTGTTCATTCGTCGTTCTGTTTCATCACTCCTATCGTTGCCAATACTTAGGGCTTCTTTTACCCTAAGTATAGGGGGACTGATGTGTACATCCTTCTCTATCTTCTACCATCTTCCAATCTCTTTTCTTCTTTTCTTCTTTTCCTTTTCTATCTTCTTTTTCTATCAGAAAGGTGTCGCCCCTTTTTGTCAGTCTTCTATACATAGGGCGTACTTTGTCCTAAGTATAGGGGGTGCGCACCCCAAGTTGATTCCATTCTTTGATCCTCTCCACTGTCTCCTCTTCTTGTCTATACTTAGGTACATCTTACCCTAAGTATCGGGGGAGACAATCTGAGTACGATCTGTTCATTCCCACCCTTGACCTTCCCTTCTTTGTATACAGTCTGCTATACTTAGGATTATTTGATCCTAAGTATAGGGGAAACGGTCAACTTCTCATTAGTTTATTCATTCATCTCTTATTTACTTATTCTTTAGACTTTTCTATACTTAGTACGAGTTATGTCTTCTCTTTTCTCTCTGATCTATGAGGACATAACTCAAGCTAAGTATAGGGGGTCGTATATATTGCGTATATACTTTAGCCATAACTTGTACTTCGTATTTTTACTAATAATTATGGCTATTATACTTATAAAAAATTCATTAAAAACCTTAATAAAAAGATGTGATTATTCCTCAAATTCTGTTTTGTATTTACTGATTAATAAATCAAGTGAAAATATTTTTTGTAAAATGTTTGAAAAATAGTTTGAAAATCTTTGTGAAAAATCTTTTGAAAACTATTTGGAAAACGTTTTGCAGCATGTTTTCAACCATTGTAAAAACATTTTGATTGTAAAATTGTTTTCTTTGTGTGAAATAAAATGTTTGAAAAAAATGATATGCAAATGGTTTAAAAAAATGGTTGCAAACATATTTGAAAAATCTATATATATATATATATATATATATATATTGTTTGAAAAACCTTTGCAAAATGATTTTCAAATGTGTGTACATGTTTGTAAAAATTAATTGTAAAAAGTAGTTTGGACTATAGATTTCAAAATTTGTTTGAAAAAACCTTTTCAAATAAGTTTGAGGAATATATACATCTCACCTAAAATTCTTTATGTATATACCTATAAAATTGTACATTTACCCCTTGTAAATTCTTAAGAACCTAATTCTTGTAAATATAAGATGCATCCCTGTGTAAATATTTGTACTAGCTTTTAGCCAAAATTTTTTGATTTTCAAAAAATCACAAAAACATTTGCAAAACTAAAATCCAAAAATATTTGAAAAAATCCTTTTGAAAATCTATAAAAATGCATATGCATCATCTTTTGAAAAATCCATAAAAAGTTCAAAATCTTTGAAAATTGCATCAGAAAAATATTTTTCTGCATAGCATTTGCATAGCATGAGCATTTTTAGATTGAGTTTGATTATTGAACAAGTATAAGTAAAATTCGAAGATTGGAGCTTGGTTGGACCTTAAATCTACCTAATAACAGGAACCTTATAGGAGCTAGAATTGAAGTACTTCATGTATAGTTGACTTAATTCTTTGAGGATCACTAGACTTGGTTCAATGGATTCTTGATTGCCTAAGTAGAGTATTTTGGAGCACATGCACGACTCTTGTTGATAATGACCTAACTTAGACACCTGCACTTTTCACTTGGCTCGACTCAGTTGGAGTGGTGAGGGTGTTTGCCCGGTATGAGACGCACACAGGTGGAAACACTTGTCCTCCTCTAGGGAGGGAAGTGCACACCAACCCGTCCGGTGGTGATGAGTTTTGAGGACAGGAGAGTGTGGGTTGCAATAAAGCTTCAAAAGAGTGATACTCTTCTGGCTCAAGAGGAAAAACTCCCTATGTAAATGTTTTTGTATATAGTATTTCAAAAAAAAAGAGAAAAAAGCAAAAACTCCAAAAAAGTGGACAAGCCTGTACAAAATTAAAAATGTCTGCCGGAGTGTACATATGTGTATAGTCAGTAAGAAAGCTTGAGTTTCAAAGTCAAATCATGAGAGCCTGCAGTTGGATGACTTGACTACACTGGTCTTGCATCCTAGGATATGTAGCTACACCGGCTACTGTCCATTCTTCTCTTCACCCACTCCTCTTGAGCTGGTTGCCACTTGAACTTAGAAGGAAATACCCTGCTCCTTGAGGAATGAGTTATTGGATTGGGGAACCATTGGGTTGTCATACTGGAGAAGTCAGTCTCTTTGTCATTTCAGTTGGGGGAGCCACCATCACTTACATTGTACGAGTCAGATTCATAGTCGTAAGAGTTTGCGTATGAGTTGAAGTATTCTAACATGTCTATTGAGGAGACGTGAACAGGGTTTTGAGATTCTCAAAGGCTGTTGGATTTCAAATCCTGTTCCCTTTAAGGTTCCTCCCGCACTAAAATTCTAAACGTCCGAATTAAGCTCCAAACTTTGACTTTGTGAAGACAAGTTTGATAATTAAACTAAATACAATTTTCTTCTTTTTCTTTTCTTTGTTTTTCTTTTCTGCACTTATTGCATAAGTGTTTGCTAGGGACTTGCAAAGGCAAGTATAGGGGGATGATGAATCTACATTTCATCATCTATATTCTATCATTTTGGCCTTAAAAACCTAGTAAATGCGTGTAAATAGCATTAATTCATGCATTTTATTATCTATGCATTATTATGTAAATAGTGTATAAAATGCGATTTTCAAAGTCAAAATTATAGAATAAAGAAAAGAAAAGAAAAAGAATAAAATATTGTAAATATTTTATGACCCGAAACCCCGAGACCTAGGCATCTTTATGACTAGGTCGACAAGGAATAAAGTAAGGGGAGATAAGGGCCAAAATACAATAAAACTCCCTTTTATTTAATCCATTCTTTATTCATCTTGGGACCTATTTTTAGTTCAACTTTTTATAGTTCAAATAAAGAAACTTTGAACATGAAAGTTGTAGATAACTAAATAAAGAAAAATACAAAATTGATTTTATACAAAAATAATGTACAGATAAAAAGTTATGATCTGAATAAGTTTCCAGAATCCCAACTTCCCAAACCTGTATCTCTAAAAAAACTCGAAATGTATCAAAATCACATTTAATTGTATATAACTTTCAATAAGATATTTAAGGAAGGTGGTTTCATATTTTTCGGAGTTACGGTTTGAAAGTTGAGTTTTGGACCCCACTTGTATATTTATACCGATTAAAATATTCATTTTATTTATTATTCATTCTTTTTATAATTTTATATTTCTATAATTTTGTAAATATTATTTACAACATATGTGTGTATTAAAACTGGAATAAAAACATCATTAAAATATAAAAATAAAATACTTGTATAAAGCACATAGATGAAATATCTATAACTATACTTATACAAATAATACATCTATTTATTTAAGTAAACAAAATACTTCAGAAAAATAAAATAAAAATATATTTAAGTATACAAAAATAAGTTATAAATATATAAAATAATAAAACTAAAATAAATAAATTAAGTATACAAAATAAAAATAAAATATTAAAATATATAGATGAGTATACCTATACATAGCCCTTAAAAGTGAAATTGTAATTTTATACCTCAAAAATATATATAAAAATCATAAAAAAATAACTTACAAAATAATAAATATTAATAACCTAATATTAATAAAACCGTTTAATATTTTTAATGAATTTCTAATTCTTTTTCAGGGGTTTTTTTCCTGGTTGGTCCACGTGGACCAACCAGGTGGTTTGGACCGTTGACCGAAGGTCAACTGTCGGAACCCCCTCTGCCACCCTGTTAGAACCTTGGTTTTTGTCCGTCTTTATGTATTTATCGAGGTTGGCTCCTTCATCTTTTCATGATAATTCCTTCATGACTTTTCATGCCCAAATATCCATGATTCACGCCTAGGTCTTTTCTTGGGCATTGGATCATCGATGCACCATCTATGCCTCGATCTTCTAGGCGCATTGGTCACCCTATTCAAAAACCCATATGACCTCCCCATTGATATTTGAACCTTTTTTGCGCCTGTTTCTCTTCTCCTTCTTAGGAGTTGAGGATTGAGAAGGTGACATCAATCTCTCCTCACCGTTAGGATGCGCGACAGAGCGACGCGGAGGCGGTTCCATCCTCATCTCCGACCATTGGCCATCAAGGTTTTTCTCCTGGCTTATTAGCATGTTGAGATTGTGTTTTACTTTCATTTTTGCCCCTTTGGTTAGTTGTAGGGTGCCTCTTTAATTTCACGCTTTCGTTTTGGCTTTTCATTAAGTAATTAGTGAAGATTAAGTTCCAAACACCTCGCCGGAGCTCTCGAGCTCCGGCCACCACCACCATTCCCCACGCCAACTTCCGCCCATCGCCGCCAATAAGGCCCAAAGTTCTTCTTTTGGCTTGTTCTAACAACCCTGCAGGATATGGTGGCCAAATGACCCTGGAAGGGGTCGATTTTGACGGACTTGAAGCACCTGGAGCGCCTACCTTCTCCGGCTCCGCCCGACGTCACCGGCGCTCCAGGCGCTCTTTGGAGACTGTCACCTGAAGAGGAGGATCTCAGGCTCCATTTTGCCCCAGTTTTGACGCATCCAGGTTGTCGGACTAGTGCTGGATGAATGTTTGAAACTCGGCTCAGCCGAGTTCTTGAGCTGTTCTTCCTGCCCCTCTCTAGGTCGTCTGATCTTCACGCCTCTCCAGGACGCACAACGGCCGTTAGATCAACCCCAGCGTCTCCCGTCGGATCTGCCTTGGCCATCTGATCTCAACCGTGGAAATCGAAGGGGTATCGCGTGCCCTCCTCATGCCACGTGTTCAAGTGAGCGGCTCACAACCGTTTAATCGTGCCCGCTGGGTATTTGGCCTACTTTCACCCAGCCAACTTTGTAATTAATCTTTGAACCTCAATCTTTCATATGCCATTTATAGATTTTTGTATATTTTACAGAAAGCCCCCTTAACTATTTATATTTACAGTTCTCCCCAGCCACGTCACCTCACGTGACATGGACACATGAGGGTTGACATTTTTGCACCAGGGCCCCTGGGCATCTTTGTATTGCTATTAAGTCCCGAAAATTTGTATCTCAGTTATAAACTTTTTGGATAATTTGCAGTTTAGCCTCCATCATTTTGTTAATAACCATTAGGTCCTCGCCAGCCACGCGCGGGTCACGTGGTCATTAGCGTTATTGCAGGGAAGGGCCTCTGTGTTTGTTTACTTCTTATTGGTTCTGGAGTATTTTTTTACGTTGTATAATTTTTGGGAAATTTACGCTTCGACCCTCAAACTTTTGCATAATTACAATTTAGCCCTTGCTAGTAGTGTAGTTTCTCTTTGTTGATTGTATTTATTTCATGCATCTATAAAATTCAAAAAATTCCCAAAAAATTAACATAAGTTCATGTTGCATTGTGCTTCCACGCTATTTTTTATTTTGCTTTTTTGTTGCATTTTATTATTTATAAAATTCAAAAACATGCATTTTCTTCACTATTTGCATTAGAAAATACATAAAAATTATAAAACATTTTTGATAAAACCCAAAAAATATTTTTTGAGTATTTTAGTGTCTTTTATCTTCAAACCACAAATCACTAAAAAAATATAAAATAAAATTCATAAAAGTTGTAAAACCCCAGAAGCCTTCATAAAAATATTAGAAGCTCTTAAAAAATCCTAAAAATATAATCTCTGTTTCTAAATTTTCTTTATTTTATTATCTTTAATTTAAAATTGATTTGGAGAATTTTGGTTCTTGTTTGATATTTTATTTCTCCATTTCAATTTCGTCCGTTAATTTTATTCATTGTTTTAAGTATTTTTTACTTTAAAAATACCAAAAAAATAGGAAAAATATAGAAAAATCACAAAAACATTACACTACAAAAAATGGCGGGATTAGCGTGCACATGATGGCTCGTAATGTGCACGCTCGGGTTATGGGCGAGCACATGTGCTCGTTCAGCTCGTGCTCGCTTATAAGAGAGTCGCTCCAGCAGGTTGGCGAGCACACTAGGACGCTATGTGCTCACCCGCTTCCTGGCGTGCACATTTGTGCATGCCACAATGCTCGCCCCTATTAAGCAGGGCGATCAAATACGGAGCACCTGGCGAGCACATGTGCTCGTCCAAACAGAATTCCAGGAAAAATTTTTTACAGGTTTGACGGGGTTTTGACGCCCAGTCGAACCTGTATAGCCTGCCAATAAACCACTGCAGGTGTGCTTATACATGAACTTAGAAATAAACATTCAAATTTAACATCTAAATACTACAAATATATATGAACTTAGAAATAAACATTCAAAATTAGACATCTAAATACTACAAATATATGTTCGAAGCAATGACAAGTAAAATTATAACAAATTAAACTTTCAAAGTTCATATAAAAGGGAAGACGTGTTAAAAGTTTAACAACACTAGAAGTAAATACCAACTACAATTTACTTCTTGTTTGATCTAAAAAATTTAGACATTAAACCCTGCTTTGATTTCTTTTTTTTTCCTTCTCCTTTTCTTTGAACCTAGTATACATGCGTGCCTCTTCTTCAGGGTCGTTCTCCTCCTCCTCTTCGTTATCGGATTCAATCTCCTCAGGTTGAGATGCACGCCCTTGTGACCTATATTATATATGGAAGATATATACCTGTTACTTGCATTTTGTGGATGTAGAAATATAAAATTATTACTCATTCTAAGTAGAATACTTACATGTACGCCGTGAAATCTTCTCGGAGCTTCGTCACTTGGTCCACCATCATCGCCATCTGCGACTCCATTGGAATTGATGATTGGGACGGATGTGCTTGTGTGCACGACAGCTGGGAGTATGCAGAATAGGAATGACGATGTTCCTCCACATAGTATGGAGGAAGAACACCAAGCGTCTGCTTCAGGTTCGCCACAACGTCCCTCTCCTCCAACACCTTGTAAGATTTTCATTATTTAATATGAAATTATAAATTACAAATGAGTATAGTAAGATAATATTTATCTATACCTGCTTTCAGATTGTTTTATCAAATGGTGGTTGCTCTCTAGTTGGATCACCACCCCATTTTTCTGCAGCTAATGCCAAATAACGATCCTGAAAAAGAAAGTGAAATATATAAAAATGAGTTATAATATATCATTCAGTTGCAAATAAATTGATAAACTTACCAGCAATTCTCCTGCTTCAGGAGTGGACCATTGCGACTCTCCTTCTTTCCCACTCATGTGGGACCTCGACCACCACTCCTGAAAAGAGGGTTCTCTTTCCAACCTCGCTGCCTGAAAAATAATTTTAAGATTTGATAAAAAAACATTGCATTATATTAAAATAGATTTCAAAAAATAAATTTTATATTGTAATACCATCTCCGCTCTGATCTGATTGTGGCTTTCAGAGCCACTTGTCAATTTAATCCTTTATTTTTGGCGGTTTGTCCTTCCCGCCGTGGATCTTCTTCCAAACTCCGCATCCACAACGAATGCATCACAGAAACCCGCCCATCTGCAAGGAATATGTTATGATTAGTGATTACTTTAAAAAGGTTTATTATAAATTCTTTAAGAAATACAATACCTATCCTCTGTACACCATGTTGGCGGGAACCTCTTCATCTCCTCAAAATCCATCTTCGCGCATCCTGTCTTCGCATGCGAGTCTCTCCTTGCCTTGAAAAATGTATCACTCATTCTCTTTTCCGCCAAATGAATAAAGGCTCGACGATAAGCCTCCTTCCCCATACCAGAACCAAGGCGAAACCTACTCTGAAAATTACAACAAAATATCAGATCCAAAAAACATGACCAAAAATTATATATCACTTATTAGAAATTTTTCTTACCAGAAACATTTCAAATAGTCTCTCATGTTCTGAAGCAGGGATGCGACACCATCTAAATTGCATGGAAGTCAAGTGTGTCTTGATTATATTGGTTATCTCCTTTTCCACCCTGTTGCTATTGAAAAAATCCCTGCATTTGGTAAAATTTGTAAATATGATACAATTAAATATTTGGAAAATTTTAAATGACAACATTTATTAAAATCTTACCTCCCATCCACCGTAACCTCCAACAAAGGGTGGGACGCCGAAGTTTGTTCAAATGCAGCAGGTAAAGGAATGGAGGTGCTTGGACATCCAGAAGAAGGAGAATCAGAACCCATCGATGTCCGTACCGGTAGGGGGACCGGGAATCCAGTAAGAGCAGCTAATGTAGATGGCTCTCCATAGCCGCCTACATAAAAGGAAGGCGGAGGATAACCAAGAGACTCGTAGTAGGATATGACCCACCGGACTTCGTCGGACTGTGAATCTAAAACATCATCCGAGGTGGGCTGCCTACTAGACGAAGGTGTGTCTGAGGATAATGGTCGATTGGATCGATGTGATCCATGAGCCCCGCCATGTCCAAAACCTACCATGACTGTAATGATGATGTAATAGTTAATTACATAGTTATTACTAAAGATTTTAGATATTTCGATTATAATTGTGTGTTAGAACTTACAACTAATCTTCATCATTTATTTCGGTGGGATTAAAGGATATTTCTTCGTTTTCTGAGTTTTCTGAATCATCATTTCTGGAGTCGGTATCATCTTGTAGGGCAACAATAAGAACTTCATTATCAGCTAATCAAATCGATTCGATGATTGGGACTTCTTCTGTTAAGTCTATTCGTTCATGTATCAGTGTGAATGCTTCATCTATGTCATCTTCATGATGAGTGTAATCATTAGAAATATAACCTCATGAATTTATCTTCACAACAGTTAAAGTTTCAATGCTCTTTCTCTTCTTTGGTATTTGTGGGAGATAGCATACTTGATCCGCTTGAGAAGCTAAGACGAATGGTTCGAATCTGCGTATAAATTTTCTTGGTACCACGTCGATACTGTTATTTCTTATATCGAGTACTACATCTCCATTGGGTTCATACCAATCACACAAGAAGAGAATTACTTCATTCGAGCCTGGTATACTATATTCCACTTCTAGTACCTCTTTTAAAATTCCATAATAATTCATATGATCTTCCTCATAACAAGATCCACGAACCATCACTCCATGATTCTGAGTTGTTAAATATTTACTGAAATTTAAGGTATGGAAATGATAACCATTGATGCAGCAAGAGTTGTAAGATCGGACCTTATAAACAGGTCATTCTCCAAAATATTTTAAAATATGAGAATAAAAATCACCACCGTCCAACTGTTTTGAGCGGTCCTTAAACCAAACTGGAAATTGATTCCTATAGACGCCCAGAACTTCGTCATCTGAATACATGGGATTTTACTCGATAATTTTCTTCCTAAATTCCATAAAATTAGTAAGAGGAACATCAGAATTATTTGAAATACAATTTGAATTTGTACATAGAGTAATACAATTTGAACATCAATTTTCTTACTGAACATATGGTGTTATTTCCTCGCAATTGTCTAATACATATAACTCTGCAGCATCCTTATCCTGTTTTGATAAGAAACGTTCATTTTCCTTTCCTATGAGCTTAGTGGATGGACGAAAGAAACTGATACAAGGTTCTTCCTCAGAGTAAATTGTCTCATTCCTCCTAAATCTATTGTGAATAGTCTCCACATCTTCTGGAAGATACCTACGCAGAATGTTGCGACTTCCTCATATATATATTGCGAACTTATTGATCCTTCAACTTTACTTTTGTTTCGGACCTTACTTTGAAGAAAGAATATAATCCTATATGGAGATAGGTTAACATTTTTTTGATTTAGTGAACAATGCAAATTGTATAAAATACTTATAATTACCTTTCAAATGAATACATCCAATTATATTTTACCGGACCTCCTACTTTTGCTTCATATGGAATATGAATCATCATATGCTCCATTGAATCAAAAAATGATGCCGGAAATATCTTCACCAAGTTACACATAATTATAGGAATATTTTTATGAAGATAATTCATCTCCATGCGGTGTATACATGACGAGCATAGAACCTGGAAAAATATGCTAACATCTGAAAGAACATCGACAACATTTTTTTGGTAACAATCCTTTGAACACTAACGGTAGCAATCTTTCCATAAAAACATGACAGTCATGACTTTTCATTCCCTTAAATAAAAACTTCTTTAAATCGACTAAATTGGAAAATTTTGATGCATATCCGTCTGGAAACTTTAATTTGCTTGTCCATTCGCAAACAAGCTTAACTTAATTTCTATTAAGGTATACTTCGCTTTAGAAAGTTCAACCCTTCCATTATCATGTTCCTTTATATGCAACTATGGTCGATTGCATATGATTTGTAAATTACGACGAGACTTTACTGTATCTTTTGATCGACCGTTTACATTCATAACAGTATAGAAGATGCTATCAAATACATTTTTCTCTATATGCATAACATCTAAGTTGTGTCGTATCAGTAATTTACTCCAATATGGTAACTCCCAAAATATACTCTTCTTAATCCAATTATGACTGTCACCAAACTAGGAAGATTTTTTATTTTATCTCCATTCTCTAAGGCTGATTTCTCCAATTCTTCCAAGCTTGATAATATCGTATCGCATGTCTTGAATGGTGGGGGATCTGAAAGATCAATTGTATTCTTTTTAAATAACTGCTTCTGTCTTCGATATGGATGATTGTTTGGAAGAAACCGTTTGTGACAATAACAAAACATGGTTTCTGACCGTGTTGAAGCTGGAATGATTTAGTACACTCCATACAATATGGACAACTTTTACGTCCATGCGTACTCCATCCAGATAACATTCCATATGCTGGGAAATCATTTATCGTCCAAAGTAGAGATACTTTCATGTTAAATGTTTGACTTTTATTAGCATCATATGTATCAACTCCATCGACCCATAACATTTTCAACTCATCTATAAGAGGACGTAAATAAAGATCGATATATTTTCCCGGATATGTAGGTCTTGGTACCAACAGCGAAAGAAACATAAACTGTCGCTTGTTACATAACCATGGAGGTAGATTGTATGGTGTTGTCATTACTGGTCAGCAAGAGTAATCTTTACTTCTTCCATGAGGATTAAATCCGTCTGTGCATCAACCTATAACGCAATTCCTCTTTTCTTCATTAAATGTAGGAAAAGCTGACATCAATACTTTCCAACAATCAAACTCGGAGGGATGCTTCATGTACTCGTCGAATTTATTTTCCGCGTGCCATGTCATGTACTTCGCTGTTTCTTTACAATAGTATAGTCGTTTCAATCTCGGAGTTAATGGGAAATAACGTAAAATCTTTCTCGACGTTTTTGTCCCACTCTTACTAGTTTCTTGATATCTGGGCTCGTTACATTCAGAACACCGTTGTAAATGCTGATGTTCACCATAATATAAAATATGGTGATTTATGGAAGAGTCTATTTTAACTTCCGCTAAACCCATCTTCCGCATCATCTTTTTCATTTTGTAATAATTATCAGGTAATTCTGCATCTTCTGGTAATATTTTCTTGATAATCCTAAGCATTGCATCAAAATTACGATCGATCATATTATACTCCATCTTCATCGATAGAAGATTCGAAACTGCAGAAAGTTTTGAATATTTCTTGCAACCCGACCACAATGTCTCTTCCGCTTTTTTCAACAGCTCATAAAATTCTACAGACTCTCCATAGGGTTCCTCATCTTCTAAAAAAGTAGCATTAAAATCTGGACCCTCAACGTCCATAATCATATCTGCAAAAGGATTATTATTGTCAGCTTCTTCCGCATCATTCATCCTGTCCTCGTAATCCTCACCATGCCTCCACCAAATCTGATATCCTTCCATGAAACCCATTTTATAAAGATGTAACTGAGTTTCATCCTTTGATATCTTCCTCGTTAGATAGTTCCATCTGAAACCACGACATGGGAACCTTGTGATTAAGAAAATTGTATAAATTCCTAAACACCTCTTTGAAAGGTATCTGTTATACGTCCATCTATTACACGGTTGTACATTCACTCTCTATTTGTCATATTGATCAACCTGAATTAAACAATTTATAATGTCAAATCCAGGAAAATATGTGAGGAATACCTAAACGTATCCCATTATTGAGATAAAAGATGAGAAGAGAAGTGTTTTAATTATGTTATCACTTGAGCCCGTCCATAAGGATTCAAACTTACTAAAAGATGATCGTTGTCACAAGCTTCTTTATTTCTAACGAAAATTCGGCAGCATAACCCTCCACCTCTCCCGTATACCTCATAAATCAATCGCAATCAACTTTCAAAATAATCATATTAGCGATTATTTCGATAGTAAATTATGATTAATTTGGTATACCGAAGAGGAAGGGGTTATGAACCGAATTTCCGTAAAAAATAAAGAGCTTGTGACAACGATCGTCTTTTAGTAAGTTTGAATCCTTACGGACCCCCTTAGTCCGGGATCTCCGTGTTGGAAATGCGAGCCCACGACGAGCCATTATGCAATAACTACTATTGCATATATCATTCCCTGATCTGAAATGAAGAATGAATAATTTGCGTAATAGGTCCCTTAGTACAATTAGGGTTATGTACCATGGCCATCTTAATAATCATACAGTTGTTGATTCAAATATTGAATCATGGAGGCTGGTGCTTGGATGAATATCTAAAGGGTTAGATTGAGGACTCATCAAGCACCGTCAAATGATTATTAAGAGATGATCTCCAGCCTGAGTAGGAGATGGCAATCCTATCTCTGAAGGCTGATATCTGACTGACCTCTTGATGCAGGTCCTCTGCATAGGAATATAGATTCGGAGGTGTCAGATTAGTTAGGTCAAAGAGTTGACTTAACGAGATCGAGATAACCAAAGTCCTATATCGTATGCTGTCATGATATAGGCACGCATCCTCTGACCGGAGACAGATGTGTTACTATATGTCTGAGTATGTACATTTGGTAGACCAATAGGTTGATGACCTAACCAAGGTCTATACACCGGCGCGCTGGTGTGCATATAAGGGCAAATGAGTAATACAATCTCTCAAAGGGATCATACAAGTTCAGTTACTGAACCGGAAGACATGAGCTCACTAATGAGATATTGGGAAGAATCAAATTCCATGCGCATGGTCGTCTCGCTTTGGAAGCTTGACTGAATTTGTAGGTTTGTTATATACTTTTGGAAAGTATATGATCAAGACCTATGTATGATATATGCTTTTGAAAAGTATATGATCGATACTGACTCCCAATGATCGAATGAGAAACTTACTGATAAAACCATGAAGTAGACAGTATAAAGTTGATCCAATACTTCGGGTTTAGTCTAAGTCTTCCAGTATGCAGGATGTACAGGTATTGGGAATACCTGAGGGTGATTTGATCGTAAACGATTGTATAACCATGACGCTTCCATTCCTAGGGAGTGATAAAACGGGTCTGGATTTTAGTAACTCCTCTCAGTAGAGAAGTGATCTGATCTTGGTCCAAGTGTTGGATATTGATCTGAATGTGATTCAGATACAATGAGAAGATTATATTTACGGTCTTGATTTAATCAAGCATCTATGGGAGGCCCGCGATCTGGATTTGAGATATGATCTCAATATCCATGTCACTATACGTGGAACAATACAATCGCCCTGTCCTTATCTCAAAGTATCTGCGGAGAGATTGCATTATTCTTGAAGGGTTCAAGAATAATTCCATAAGATCTAAGCAACGAAGAAATGATGATTAAATGTGATTTAATCATATTGATGTGTGAAGAAATTATCCAATGTAATTAAATGTGATTTAATTATTATGGATAAGAATAATGTGGATAGAAATATCCAATTATTCATAATATATTATAAATGTGATTTATAATGTATTAGAGAGAGCTAATTATAATTTATATGTGTTGATTAATTATTATGTGTATTGGATACACATTGTGTAATTAATTGACAATGTAAATTATATGTTGTTTTGGGTTGTGAATATGATTCACAATTTTTCCATGGCAAGATTGCAATATTCTCAAATATAATTGTGAATTATTTTTGAAGAATAAAAGTCAAAAAAAGTTGTTGGAAATAAATAAAGGAGATTTTCAAGGAGATATGCAATCTCATGGATTTCCATGAGATTGCAATCTCCATGGAAACCTTGGGCGGCACATCATTCCTATAAGGAATGTGTGGCCGTCCACTTTGGAAGGCACATGGAGATGAAATCTCCATGTATCTTCTCTACTTATTTATTGGTTTGATTTAGGTCTAATTTATATTTGATTTTGTCAAATATATTTTATCCTAAATTTGTTGGTTTTACCAACAACAATCTTAGCCATTGGATTGACATAAATCAATCTCATCCATTGATTTTATATGTCCCATGGATTGAGATCCATGGATCCCAAAACCCTATAAATAGAGAGGCATACCATGCTCTCTCTTCACATGCAATATTGGAGCTCTCTCTCTCTCTCTCTCTCTCTCTCTCTCTCTCTTTATTGGTACAGTCTACCCTCTCTCCCTCTAATTGGTGGCCGACCACCAAACCCTAGAGGAGAGAATCGTCGTCGCCTTCGCCACCGCGCCGCCGCTTCGACGTTCTTCGGTTCTCCGTCTTCTTGGAGAGTTCCTCTCACGAAGGAGATGTTTGATCTCGTGCGACGAGATCAGGAGCAACCACGCTTGGATCATCTTCTTGGATTGCGAGGACAACGCGGTTCATCCCGCGCTCGCAAGCGGTCTCGCCGATGATCGGACTTGAGACAAGAGGTCTCTTCCTTTAGAGACTTGATCAACCACGCTTCAAGAGGTATTGCATTATACTTGTTGTGGTTATAGATGAAACGATCTGAGAATGGTTCTCTGATCATGTGGTTTCATCGATTAAAAATTTTAAATTCCGCTGCACCGAACAACTAGTACAACTAGTCGTTCTTCGTCGTATCCGATACGACGATCACGCTTCCGTGATGCGCTTGAGGATAAATTTCTATATCCTTCAAGTGGTATCAGAGCCAGGTTGACGGTTTCGAATATGATTCGAAAAACCGAGGACGACTTGGGTTTGTTAAGGTCGCGAAAGTTTTTATCGCATTTGATTTCGCAGATCTGTTCAGTAAATAAATTCGGCACTGTATAAATTGTTTAAACACGAATTTAATACTTGGATTTTGTTCCCCATTAAATAAGGAAACCATAGGATCTGAGTTTACGTAAATCGGATTTCGTATGCTCTAGATATGGTTGTTTTAATGAACATGTATGCACTGTTGCGGGAACTGTAGAACTGAACGTGATTAAAATGTTAATTACTGTTTAGACTTGCCTCGAAATGCATGTAACATCACTTGATTCTATCCTAAATCAAATTAGCAATCTATGAAAATTTATTTTGTCTAATTTGGATTTAAATTGATTGAGATATGTTAATTTTAGTAAATAGGGGTCACTGTTGAAATTACAATCCTAATCTAGAACCAAGTGATTGTCAGTTAGTGAAATTAATTGTTAATTTCGTGAAATAATCATGAAAAATATTTGTGAAATATTTGAAGATGATTATTTACATAATTGACTTGGCCTCAACCAATTAATTGATTAGATTTGATCTAAATCTTAATTGAAAACACATTCATCAAACTTGATGCTTGTGTAGTGATTGTCATTTAATAAATTAGTGAAATTAAATTGTTTAATTTCCCAGAATAATTGTGCATAAATATTTGTGAAATATTTGATGATAGTTATTCCCTTAAATGGCATTGCCTTAACCAATAATTGATTAGATGTGATCTAGATCACTAATTGGTTATATGATCTACATGATCAACATTCCAACAAACATGTTGCTTGAATAGGACTTGGGATTTGTTTAGCAAATCTCATTATAATGTTAATCAAAATTGTTTTGATTATTATTATATGGTACAATTTCGGTTTAAGAACCGATGATCATCTCAAGTACAAAATGATTTATTTTGCATTATCCTTTCCCGGGGTGGATATGGTGTCTAGTCGGAGAGCATTGGGGTTGCGGGTTGCAACGTATGTGGTCCGTCCCACTCTCGTCAGTACTGGCCATGACAGCGGGTAGGGTTAGTATAATGCTTAAGAAATCATGATGTATTTCTAATTATTAAAATCCGAAATAATATGTATTTGAGATAATACCATAATTCAAGTAACATTAAAAGAAAAAATGTTTGTTGGATATTAATTGGATCATTAATTTAATATGATTAGATTAATTGGAATCCAATTAAAATTAAAACACTCTATTATGAATAGAGATGTTATTTCCCTTGGAAGAATTAATCATAATGAATATGATTCATAGTGATTAATTAGAATTTGAATATGATATGGAGGATCACATAAGTGACATCCATGATCTCCCGTCAAGGCGAAGGGTTCTGTCGCCAGGGATTGTATGTAGGAGACGCCTGTCCGAAGTGACAGCTCCTGTATGCAAGCGCATCTGGATCGGGCTCTTTGCTTCTCGAAAGAGTAAGGCCGTATGCGTAGTGACCCCAATATCGGATCCTTATATTATTGGGGCGATATTGGATTGCGCATAGCGAGTACTATTCCTGTTGACGGTTGATTCAATTAACAACGGGTCAACATCGCCTTAGGGGTGGTGGGCCAGGGTGTTAAAGACCGAATTGGGAAATACAAGTTGGACTTGCAAAGCGGAATGTGTTCCCGCTTCTTTTTATCCGAGTTGCAGATTCTCATATTATTGGGATGTAACAAAGATAAGGAAGGAGATCCCAGATCTTGTTGAGATATAATGGTAAGTATATCTCTTACATTGAAAGTGGTTAAGGGAATGAACTTTCAATGTTGAGAAGGCAAGACAACTTTGATATAAAAATCCTAAATCAAAGTAAAATATATATATTTATATATTTATGAAAATTTCTTATTTCAGATAATCCTTCATTAAAACCCACTCAATGATATACTCAATAAGAACAAGTGAAATATCTTGGATTGGAATCAATGATCCAGATATTGTACTTGCAGTTGAACACATAATGTATGTGGTTGCAATGTGCATGTTTCCTCATAATAATGAGGAATGGCAATTAAATAGATAATAGGACTACAACTCCAGGGTTTGTATGTCTCTATAGTCTTGATCTCATCGAATGTACTTTGGAAGTAACATGTCGATGATGATCGCAATTGTCAAATAATCCTTATAAAATTAATGAAGATATTCTGGCATACATATGTGCTCTTGACATTTAACATGAATGAGATGGTTCACTGCATCATGCAGAATGGTGGCTCTATAAGAGATGATGTATTCAAATTGTTTGAGTACCTACCTGAACCTATGTTTTAAGAGTTTAGATGGATGTAGATGATGAGTGTCATTATTCTACTATCTATACTCTAGTCATTCATGAAACTTCATGATATTCATATTGTATGAATTTAATGAAGCATGTATAAATGTTGAAATCCTCTTACATTGAATTCTTTTGAATTTAAATATAGTAGATCCTTATTCTTGAGCAATGGTTGCTCATAGATAAAGGGAGCACAGTGGAAGCATGGGTTGGACCCAAGTAAAAGTGTAGTCAAAGAATTGACTGTACCTCTGTGACTTCCATATGACATCCTAAGAGTTGGATGAATGCCAACACTGCAATAAATTGATGTGTTGATAGTACGACTATCAAGTCTGTCTAGAATCCTTAAGAAAGGACTCGGATGGAGCATCAGAATAATCTACATAAATCATTGATATTGACTTACTTATTGAATAAGATAAAGTCTAATAATTGTATCTCAATCTTCTAACAACACTTGCAATGGGTTGCATATGTTTTAGAAGACTGGAAAAATTTGATCTTAAGGTTTATAATTTTCCAGATGGACATTGATGCAATTGTTGCAACAATTTTCATTGGATCACTAGACTTCATAATTTCAGTGGGAGAGCCCTTAGTCTTAGAGAATGTCTCTATGACCTAGACATTAGAATACACTCATTGTTTGTTTCTAAATGTTGGAAATAAACATGAATTCTGAGATAGAACTATCATAAAGAGTTATGATGGATATATTTCAGATAGTAATCTAATAATCTAGTGGACTTCACTAAATTAGAAAATTAATGAATGGTTCACTAACATTTCTAAATACTGAAATTAAACCTTAAGATCAATAGGAGGATGGGATCATTTGACAATGATCGAGCATCAAGCTTTGGACATTTGTTTATTGATTTGATCAATAGACTAGTAAGAGATGAAACTTTAGAATGTCTAAAATTTCATAACTTACATACTTATGAATCTTGTATTCAAAGTAAAATGTCCAATACACCCTTCTTAGAGAAAGGTGTAAGATGCCGAGGTATTCAGGATCTCATACATATTGATGTATGTGGATCATCTATATCATAGTGAACATTGTTGATATGTGATATCTATTGATGATTATGTATGATATGAGATTTCTTCTCTTCACCTAAGAAACCTTTGAAATGTTAAAAGATTTCATAATTTTGGTTTAGAACCAAAGTTTGAAGGAAGATAAAATGAATTTGATCTAATCTAGGTAGCATGTACCTGTTAGATGAATTCAAAGAATGCCTTATGGAGATATGAATATCATTTCTATCTCAATCCTCCTAACACACCTTAACTCAATAGAGTTATAGGGAGATACAATTGGATCATGTGTGATATGATCTTATCAATGACGAATTTTAACATAATTATCCCTTAGTTTCCAGGTATAGATGTGTAGTAGAGACTACAATGTATATCCTTAATAAGGTTCCATGTATGTTGGAATCTAGCACTTGAAAGTGCTGCTTCATTAAGAAAATAAAGGATGGTATTTGATACCTACTTTGTGACCTTGAGATTCTAAGCATCTCATCTCTGAGAATATGATTCTTGGAGGTTGAGACTCTTGAGAATCAAGATGAAAATGAAGTGTAGGAACTCATTTATCTTGAGAAGATAATGAGGCTCCTGAAATTGGAAACTAAAAGGACAATTAAAGATGAAACACTAATACCTCTTCAAATGAGTTTGAGGATGGATTCCATGTGTCAGAGAAATTTGACAATGATCGGATTTCATGTGATGAAATTCCTGAGGATCATAACATGGAAAGATGGATGTTAGCAATAAAAGTCTAAAGTAGACTTCATATACAAGTGTTGTATATGGACCCTCGAGGATCCACCTATATGGGTAAGACCTGTAAAGGTGTAAATGGATCTTCAAGAGAAAGGGAACCTGATGAGAAGGTAGAGATCTTCAAAGCACGGTTCGTAGCCATAAGCTACACACTGGAAGAGAAGACATTGCTCGCGATGAGACTTGCTCTTCGGTGACCATGCTTAAAATCATCAGATTATTGCTAACCTTAGCTACACAACTTGACCGTTGCATCTTCGAGATGTAAGTCAATATTGCATTCCTCTACGAATACCTCTTTGAGGATATTCACATGAAGTAGCCCCAGGGCTTCATGGTTGAGGAAAGCAAGGTGTGCAAGCTAAGGAATCCATCTATGGACTCAAATAAGCTTCTTGAAGTTGGACCATAAGATTTAATGGAATTATAATTGTTATGATTTCAGATAGAATCTTGATGAGCCATGTGAAGCTTAGTGGGAGTGCCTTTGTATTCATCGTGCTAAATGTAGATAATATCCTAATCATTTAGAATGATATAAGGATGATAATAAGTGTTTTATAGACTGGCTATTCCATATCTTGAAATATGATTTCAAAGATACCTCTTAGATCTTAGTTCTGAAGTTGTTCAGAAGCCAAGAGAAGAGGATAATTGGACTGTCACATTTGTAGTACACCTTGGACATATTCTATTCATAGAAATTCCAAGAAAGGCTTCCATCCCTTAAGATATGGTACTGACCTATCAAAAGGGATAGCACCTCAAAGAGTTGAGGAAGTGAATGCTAGAACTACTTGCCCTTGGGCATCAGTTATAAGAAGCCGGGTGTGTGCTACATGTGTACAAAATCCAGATGACCGCCATGCAGTGGGAGTAGTAAACTGTTACTAATTCTACTATGGAAATAAAACACTTGGTTGCAGTAATAACAAAATCTTCATAGATGACAATATTTTTGAGATAGTAATCTCAAAGTCTTATCTTCAAAAGCTTAAGACTTTATAGATAGAGATCTAAAAGGTCTTAACTATGGATACCTTAAGAGATAGTGATCTCCAGAAATAAGGGTATTCTGATAAGGATTATGAAAATGCTGGTTATGATAATTGTCAAGATGTAGTGTCAAGGACACTATAACTAACAAGTTTGAGTATTAGTTGCATAAGATGCAACATTCGCATTAGATGCGAGCACTGTTACTGGGGATATGCAAGTGCCGTAAAAGGACTTCGCGTAGTCTCATAGGAACAGAGTGACTGATCATCTTACCTAGCTATTTTCTAAATAGCCTATGATTGTCACATGAGTGTGGGTTTAAATGATTAGCCCCTTAATGGCTCTTTGGGCTAGTGGGAGATTGTTGGAAATGCGAGCCCACGGCGAGCCATTATGCAATAAATATTATTGCATATATCATTCCCTGATCTGAAATGAAGAATGAATAATTTGCGTAATAGGTCCCTTAGTACAATTAGGGTTATGTACCATGGTCATCTCAATAATCATACAGTTGTTGATTCAACTATTGAATCATGGAGGCTGGTGCTTGGATGAATATCTAAAGGGTTAGATTGAGGACTCATCAAGCACCGTCAAATGATTATTAAGAGATGATCTCCAGCCTGAGTAGGAGATGGCAATCCTATCTCTGAAGGATGATATCTGACTGACCTCTTGATGCAGGTCCTCTGCATAGGAATAGAGATTCGGAGGTGTCAGATTAGTTAGGTCAAAGAGTTGACTTAACGAGATCGAGATAACCAAAGTCCTATATCGTATGTTGTCATGATATAGGTACGCATCCTCTGACCGGAGACAGATGTGTTACTATATGTCTGAGTATGTACATTTGGTAGACCAATAGGTTGATGACTGATAAACACAGATTATCGTAGGTCTAAAGAGTATGTGTCACACAAAGCGGAGACAACCGATGTCGATGCGGCGACCCACAATAAAGTGTATTTAATCAACAATTAACCCACACTAAAGATCAATAAATTAGAAATAATGTGGAGTTAAAATTTATTTTTAACTCTGCACAAATGGTGTATAGTGACAAGTATGCAGAGAGTTCGAACACAGGGAGCAAGCAGGGCAGTTCAAGCAAATGTGTGCACAAGTGTGTGTGTGAAGTGTCTACACTAAGCAAGCAAGCAAAGATGTTTTTGTGGGTTTTTAATTTTTAATTTTTTTTTTAATTTCAATTTTTAATTTTGTATTTTGATTTTTAATTTTCTGATTTTTATATTTTATATTTTATATTTTTCTTTTTCAATGTTGGAATTTACATACAATATAATACAAGACAATATAAAATATTTATAAAAAGGTGCAAAAATATCCAAAAATTCAGAAGTACAATCTTTTTGGTATTTTTGTGGTTTTCTACTGTTTTTGTGATTTTTTGGGGATTTTTCGAGGTGTTTTTGATATTTTTAAATACTGAAATAAGAGAAAACAGTGGAAAAAGTGCTGGCTGTAAGTAAAATGGGATTTAAAAATAGCAACCAGTAACCAAAATTTTTCACACTATTTTTCGAATAAAAGGAACAAAATGAGGAACACACAGAACCTGAGTTTGTATTTTTTTAGAGTTTTCCTTGACTTTTTAGATTTTTTTGAAGTTTTTGAGACTTTTCAAATTTTTAAGGTTTTTCGTTTGAGATTTTTAGTGGTTTTTGGACTGACACTAAAATAGATGAAATAGACACTCGGTAATTTTTTTGGAATTTTTCAAAATGTTTTTATAATTTTTATGGATTTTCTAATGCAAACAGTGAAATAAATGCATGTTTTTTATTTTTAATAATTGTGAAAATGCAATAAAAGTGCAATGTGAAAATATGGCGTGCAAGTACAAGTTACCAGGATCTTAAGCCTATTTTTGTGGAATTTTTTTGGATTTAAAAAGATAGGTCAAATAATTAGAGCAAACATCCAAACATCAAACAGTCCTGGCAGGGGTATATGTGCAAAATATCAAACATCCAGGGCCATACATGCAATTTTCCACAAAAGTATACACTGTATATTCAATTTTTAGCACCAAAATGCAATTACACAAGCCGCCTGGGCCTCTTAGCAATTTTCCCACCAGGGCGCGTGACTTGCACGCGCCTGGCGAGGACTGAAATGTAATATTACGAAACCCTAGGGGCCTACTTGCAAAATATCCAAAAAAATTTACACGTGCTGCGATAGTTTCAGGACTAAAATGAAATACATAAATGACTGAGGGTATCCTTGCAAAACGCCCACCCCCTCACGTGTACAGGTCATGTGAGGTGACGTGGCGAAGGACCTAGATGCAAATAAACAAAGTTCGAGGGTCTTTATGCAAATATTACAAAATTTTTACACTACAGACAAAAGTTTGAGTACTAAATATTAAATACAAAAAGTGCGAGGGTTGAGATGCGAAATACCCACGCTCGGGCGCTCCGACGACGACGCATGGCGCGAATCCAACGGCTGGCAGCGATGCGCGATCCAGCGGCGGGGAGCGAGCCACTTATCCACGTGGCAGCACTAGGGCGTCCGATGACGGTTGGCGTCGACGTCTGAGATTAGATCTCAAAAAGAGATCCGACGGTGGCTGGGCGTGGAAGATCGGACGGTCGACGCACGATCTGGAGCTTCACCTCGATCCAACGGTGATGAAGGCCGGAGCAAGAACCGCGACGAACTCCGGCGAGCCGAAGTCCTCCGAGGTCAAGCTCCGTCTCCGATGAGCTTTTTGGCTTCAAAATGGGACGGGAGGCTCCTCAGGTCTTCGTCTATCTCCTGGGGGCGTCAAAATACCGTGGCGGCGGCCGAGGTGCTCAGGCGAAGGTGGCGGAGCTGGGGAGCTTGGCCACGGTCCGGCGAGCGTCAAAACTCGCCTCCAGGCGCTTTCAAGTTGTCTTTGACCTGCAAGAAGAGTCAGAAGGTCCAGGGCAAAGTGCCTGGACCTGGGCTGGACCTAATCGATGCGCGAGGGGAAGTGGTCGTCGGTGGCCGGAGGTGCGCTCCGGCGAGGATGCTTGGATGGGCGAAATAAGCGATGGGACTTAGAAATTTTTTGGGGTTTTTGAAGATACAGCTAACAGGAACCTAATAAGATAAACAAGAAGGTGGGGCGAGCCCTCGATGGCCGGAGCCAGAGGGAAGAAAGGTACCTCGACGCCGGCTGTTGGCGGAGGTGGTGGAGGCTCCCTCGACTTCGAACGCCTTGGCTGAGAAGCTGGCGATGGAGCTGTCACCTCCAAGGAGCTCAGGAGCACGAAGGTGGCGCTGAAGGGTGGACCAAGGGGACTCAAACCGGGGAAGGAAGTGAGGGGTTCATATTTGAAGGGAGTTGAGGGTGTGACTTCGAGGGGGAGTCACGGGCGAGACGAGCATATCTAAGGAGATCTAAGGAAACGGCGATGGAGACGGGTCTACAGTGATCAACTTCCAAGAAGGAAGCGAGGACGAAGGACGAGCGGCGCGACCTCGAAAAAAGGGCGAAATCGGGCGAAAAATGAGGTGCACCAACACGTGAAGGGTGAAGGATGGACTGTTGACCCGCCGGTCAACAGTCCGAGGCGCCTGGTTGGTCCACGTGGACCAACCAGGGAAAAGATAAAGAAAATGCTTTGTTAATTCATTTAAAAATAGAAATAAATAGGATTAAATTATGATTATAAAATAAAAAATGTTCGTTATTTTATGTAGTATTTAATTATGATTTTTATTTATTTTTACGTTACATATTTTTACAAGTTTACTTTTTAGCCCTATATAGGTATATTACCTATGTATTTTGGTATTTTAATTTTATTTTGTGTATTTTATTGTTATTATTTTTTCTTATTATTTTATAAAAGCATAAAATACTTTTATGTACATAAATATATTTTTATTTTATTTTTCTGATATGTTTTGTATATTTAATAAAATACAAGTATTATTTGTATAGGTATATGTATAGGCAGTATACCTATGTATCCTTTATACAAGTATTTTTATTTTGTGATTTCTTTGCATTTTTATTCTGGTTTTAATGTAAATATATATTATAAGTAATATATACATAATTATAAAAATATAAACATGCAAAAATAATGAATAAAGAATAAATTGAATATTTTAATCTGTACAAGTATACAATGGGGGTCAGAAACTCGACTTTCAAACCGTAGCTCCGCCAAATGCGAAACCACCACCATTGGATAGATTATTTTATTCTATATACAATTAAAGGTGAGTAGGCTGCATTTGGAGTTTTTATTGGTGAGATACGGGTCTGGGTAGTTGGCATTCTGGATTTTTATTCAGACCATAACTTTTTATCTGTACATTATTTTTCAGTGAAATCAATTTTGTAATTTTCTTTATTAATTTATCTACAACTTTTATGTACAAAGTTTCTTTATTTTATGTACAAAAAGCGGAATCAAAAATAGGTCCCAAAATGAATAAAGAATGAATAGAATGTATAGGTGTATTATCTGTATTTCTGACCTTATCTCCCCCTACTTTATTCCTTGTCGACCTATTCATCAAGATGCCTAGGTCTCGGGGGTTTTGGGTCATAAAATATTTACAATATTTTATTCTTTTTCTTTTCTTTATTTATTCTATAATTTTGGCCTTAATTACAGTATTTTATACACTACTACAATGCACATGCATGGATGCTAAGATGGTGATTTTAATGCTATTTACAGGCATTTGCTAGGGTTTTAGGTGCCAAAATGATAGAATAAAGATGATGAAGTGTGGATTCATCATCCCCCTATACTTTACCTTTGCTAGTCCCTAGCAAACACTTATGCAATAAGTGCAAAAGAAAAAGAAAGAAAAGAAAAAGACGAAAGTTGGATTTGATTTGATTATTAAACTTGTCTTCACAAAATCAAAGTTTGGAGCTTAAGTCGAACCTTAGGAGTTTTAGTGCGGTCGGAACCTTACTGAGAACCAAATTTGAAATCTAACAGTCCTTGAGAATCCCAAAACTCTGTCCAAGTCTCCTCAATAGCCAGGTCAGAAATACTTCAACTCATACGCAAACTCTTACGACTATGAGTCTGACTCGTACAGTGTAAGTGATATGGAGCTCCCCACCTCAGAAGTAACAAATAAACAACCTCCCCCAACCTGGTAACTCTAATGCCTCGGTCTAGCAACTCTTTCCTCGAGAAGTGGGGTATTCCCTTCTAAGTTCAAGTGCAACCGGCTCAAGAAGAGGGGGAAGAGGTATAGACTTTTGGAAGCTCAGCCAGTGTAGCCAAGTTTCCCGCTGCAAGCTTCATGAGATGTAACATGGATACCATAAGCTTTTGCTTTATTGGACTATATACACTCCGGTGGGGTTATTAAATTTTCAATCCGACCCACCACTTTTTTGGAGTTCTTTTTTTTTTTCAATTGCATCTGTACAACATATCTACATGGTGCAGCATATATACAAGAAATTTCTTCTTGAGCCAGTAGACTATCTCTCTTTTGAAGCTTTATTGCAACACACGGCTTCTGTTTTTAGCCTTCATCACCACTAGACCAAGTTGAGGTGCACTTCCTTCACTATAAGAAGAAGAGAGGTTCCGCCTAGAAGTACTACCCTCATATGCTACCCCAAGCCAAAGGAAACTGCCTCCTCACCACCTCATCCGTGGAGAGCTCTGTGAAAGGTGCAGGTGTCCAAGTTAGGTCATTATCAACAAGAGTCGTGTGTGTGCTCCGAAATACTCTACTTAGGCAGTCAAGAATCCATTGAACCAAGTCTCATGATCCTCAAAGAATTAAGTCAACTAGACCTGAAGTACCTCATACCCAGTTCCTATAAGGTTCCTGTTATTAGGTAGATTATAAGGTCCAATCAAGCTCCAATCTCCGGATTTTACTTAGACTTGTTCAACTATCAAACTCAATCCGAAAAATGCTCATGCTATGCAAGAAAATATTTTTGTGATGCAATTTTTCAAGATGTTTTGAACTTTTTATGGATTTTCGAAAAGATGATGCATGCGTATGCAGATGCATTTTTTTGTATTTTTCAAAAAGATCTTTCAAATGTTTTTGGATTTTAATTTTGCAAATGTTTTTGGGATTTCTGAAAAGAAAAAGTTTTGGCTGGAAACTAGGTGAAAGCTATGTACACGGGAGTGCTTCTTATATATACAAGAAGTGGATTTTAAGAATTTACAAGGGTAAGTGGTCAATTTTATAATTATGTATATATAGTGGATTTTTAGTGTGATGTAAATATTCCTCAAACTTATTTGACACAAGCTTTTCACATAATTTTTGAAAAACAATAGTCCAAAATAATTTTTACAAATATTTTTACAAATATGTACACACATTTGAAAATCATTTTGCAAAGGCTTTCAAAACAGTATATATAGGTTTTTCAAATATTTTTGCAACCATTTTTCAAACCATTTGCAAATCATTTTTCAAACATTTTATTTCACACAAAGAAAATAAATTTTACAAACTACACATTTTTACACAGGTTGAAAACATGTAACAAAATATTTTCAAAATAGTTTTCAATAGATGTTCACAAAGATTTTCAAACTATTTTTCAAACATTTTGCAAAAAACATTTTCACCTGATTTATTAATCAGTATATACAAAAAGAATTTGAGGAATGATACACCTTTTTATTAAGGGTTTTTAATGAGTTTTAAAGAATTATTAGCCATACTAGGAAAATACAAAAGTACGAGTTATGGCTAAAGTATGTACGTAGTATATACGACCCCCCTATACTTAGCTTGAGCTATGTCCTCATAGATCGGAGAGAAAAGAGAAGACATAACTCGTACTAAGTATAGATAAGTCTAAAGAATAAATAAATAACGAAGGAATTAATGAATGAGAAGTCGACCGTCCCCTCTATACTTAGGATCAAATAATCCTAAGTATAGCAGACTGTACACAACGCAGGGAGGGTCAAGGGTGGGAATGAACAGATCGTACTCAGATTGTCTCCCCCTATACTTAGGGTAAAATATCCCTAAGTATAGACAAGAAGAGGAGACAATGGAGAAGATCAAAGAATTGAAATACTCGGGGTGCACACCCCCCTATACTTAGGACAAAGTACGTCCTAATTATGGAAACTTGTCTACAAGGGCGGCACCTTTTTGATAGATAGATCGATGAAAGAATGATATGGACAGATGATCTGTACAGCGAAAGATGGAATTGATCATCGTGTATGAGATGCAGATGATATGAGTCAAAGGACACATCTCATACCAGAAGAATGGGGGCAACGTCAATGGTCGGCGGGTCATGATCTAGATATAGCTTCAGGCGTTGACCATTGACGCGGAAGGTAGAGGAAGATGACGGTTCGGAAATGTCGATGCTTCCATTGTCATGTACCTTCCTAACCACATACGGACCTTTCCACTTGCTTTGCAATTTCCCTGGAAATAATTTCAGCCTAGAGTCAAACAACCATACTCTCTGATCTGGCTCAAACTGTTTATGGCTGATATGCGAATCGTGCCATGTCTTTACTTTCTCTTTGTATTGTAAGCTGTTGGAGAAGGCTGTGTCTCTCAGTTCTTCCAAGGCTGCCAATTCTGCTCTTCTCTGGTCTCCTACACTCTCGGGATCCAAAAGCAACTCAGTGACTGCCCAAAAAGATTTGTGCTTGATTTCCACTGGCAAATGGCACGGCTTGCCATAGACGAGACGAAAGGGAGATGTCCCCAATGGATTCTTGAAAGAAGTCCGATAAGCCCACAAGACCGAGTCCAAAAGTTGTGACCAATCCTTTCGGTCTGGGCGGACAACATTCTGCAAGATAGTCTTTATCTCCCGATTCGATACTTCGGCAAGACCATTAGTCTGACGGTGATAAGGAGTGGCAACCCGATGGTCAATGCCAAACTCGTCTGCAAGGGCCCTGACTTTGTCATTGATGAAGTGAGACCCCCCGTCTGAAATCAAGACTCTAGGTACCCCGAACCGTGAAATGATATTTTTCCTCAAGAATTTGCATACGGTTTTCGCATCTGCGGCTCGGGCGGGGATGGCCTCAACCCATCGGCTGACATAATCCACGGCGAGCAAAATATGCTCGAATCCCTGACTCTTAGGAAATGGGCCCATGAAATCAATCCCCCATGCATCAAAAACCTCACAAAAGTGAATGGGTTGCATGGGCATCATGTCTCTCTGTCTGCAGGTTCCCATTTTCTGACAGTCAGTACATCTCTTCACGAACTCATCAGAATCCTTGAAGAGAGTAGGCCACCATAGGCCGGATTGAAGCACCTTCTGTGCTGTCCTCTTTCCAGAATGATGTCCTCCTGCCTCAAGCTTGTGGCAATATGTGAGGACGCTATGCTGCTCTTCTTGAGGAATGCACCTCCTCCAGATACTATCCCCTCCTTCATGATAAAGGACGGGATCCTCCCAATGATAAAACTTGGCCTTAGCTAGGAAGGTCTCAAGTTTCTGTCTGGGCCAACCCTGAGGGACTGTCTTGGCAACAAGATAGTTTACAAAGTCAGCATACCATGGGAGTAAGGTGACAGCTAAGATCGCCTCATCTGGAAATGTTTCTGTGATAGGTGCGCTGGGCTCAGATTCCTCAAGATTCTCCAACCTGGAGAGATGATCCGCCACCACATTCTTGACTCCAGGCTTATCCTTAATCTCAATATCAAATTCCTGGAGTAGAAGGATCCATCTGGTGAGACGTGCTTTGGCATCCTTCTTAGACATTAGGTACCGGATGGCAGTGTGATCAGTGTAGATAGTCACTCTAGATTCGAGAGTATATGATCGGTACTTATCAAGACCAAAGACTACGGCCAGCATCTCTTTCTCAGTCACAGTGTAATTCCGTCGAGCGGCATCCAAGGTCCGGCTGGCGTAGTGAATGGCAAAAGGCAAACCATCCCTCCTCTGTCCAAGCACAGCCCCTACGGCAAAATCTGAAGCATCCGTCATGATCTCGAATGGGAGAGACCAATCGGGTGGCTGAAGGACAGGAGCTGAAACAACCATATTCTTGAGAGCTTCAAAAGATCCAAGACACTTATCATTGACAATAAACTCGGCGTCTTTTGTCAGCAAGTCAGTGAGCGGTCGGGCAATTCGACTGAAATCCTGAATGAACCATCGGTAGAAACCGACATGCCCCAGAAAAGACCGTAACTGACGCAAATTGGACGGCGGATTGAGTTTTCTGATGATATCCACCTTGGCGGGATCGACCTCCATGCCCCTGTTGGAGACGATGTGACCAAGGACCGTCCCTTGAGTCATCATGAAATGACTCTTCTCCCAGGATAGGACAAGATTGACCTCGATGCAGCGCTTCAGCACACAGTCTAGGCAGTCAAGACAAGCATCGAACCCGTCGCCATAGACCGAGAAGTCATCCATGAAGACCTCTAAACAGTCACCCACCATGTCCGAGAAGATGGACAACATGCATCTTTGGAATGTCGCCGGAGCGTTACATAGACCAAAGGGCATCCGTCTGAAAGCATACGTCCCAAACGGACAGGTGAATGTCGTTTTCTCCTGATCTTCGGGCGCAATGGCCACTTGATTATATCCAGAGTACCCGTCAAGGAAACAGTAATGACTCTTTCAAGCAAGCCGCTCGATAATCTGATCAATGAAGGGCAGCGGGAAGTGATCCTTCTTGGTGGCCTCATTCAATCGTCTGTAGTCCACACAGACCCTCCAAGAAGTTGGTACTCTGGTAGCGATCTCCTCTCCAGACTCATTAACAATTGTAGTGATACCCGTCTTCTTGGGTACCACATGTAAAGGACTTACCCATTTGGAGTCGGAGATGGGATAGATAAAATCGGCGCTCCACCACTTGGAAATTTCTTTCATGACTACATCTCGAAGATTCGGGTTCAGCCGTCGCTGGAACTCACGCGACGGCTTAGCGTTATCCTCGAGATAAATGTGGTGGGAGCAAAGATTTGGGCTCAGCCCTTGGAGATCAGCTATACTCCAACCGATTGCCTTGCGGTTTCTTTCAAGAACCTCCATCAGACGAGATTCTTGTTCTCCAGTCAAATCTGCTGAGATAATGACTGGGTACATTTCTGGCTCACCTGCAAGGAATCTGTATGTCATCGACTGCGGCAGAGGTTTCCGTTCTGGACAACTGGGAGGTGGCAGATCTGGCTTTTGATATGTCTGTGTAAATGCTACCAGGTCTGCATGGGAGAACTCTCGCTCTGCATGAATTTCTGACGAAGGGCGGCCTGCTGAATCATCTATAAACTGCACTGGCTCGCACTCTGCCGTGGTTGTCGGCTCGGAAGGAATCAGACAAGGTAAATAATCATCAAAATCATCCCAGTCAATGTCTGAATCTGAGGGATCAGAAGAAGATGAACAAGAATGAAAATCATCGGCACCACTCGTCCCAACACTATCAGCCTCGGGTGTATCCTCGTCCAGGAGTGTGCTCTCCCGACTCTCGACTGCCATGAGCTTGAGATACAGTGAATCTGTAGGCAAGGCGAGGGTCGGTGCTACAGGATCTGTCCAGTTTGATTAATCATCAGTCATCTCAAAATCACAAACCTGGTGGATGTCTAGCTCTTCCTCTGTCATCTGTGCTGCTTCACTGGACTGCTCTGAGCATTCTAACTCTCTAGCCCTGGTTTCCTCGATCGTCTCTATTTGTATGGTCTCGCCCTCTACGCGAAAGCACACCTTCCCGCAATCATGGTCAGTCACCGCCTTGGCTGTGGCCAAGAATGGGCGTCCAAGTATGATGGGGGCATCGGTTACCGACTCAGGGATCTCCATGTCCAACACAACGAAGTCCACGGGGAATTTCAGGCCCTGAATGGTAACGACCACGTCTTTCAATAACCCTTTCGGCCTCTTTATCGATCTGTCAGCAAACTGAAGCACTGTTCTGCTTCGAAGAAGAGGGCCAAACTCGAATCGCTTGAGTAAGGCTGCCGGAAGGAGGTTAATTGAAGAGCCACTGTCTAATAGAGTACGATCAAACTGCTGCTCCTGAATCTCGCATCTGACATAGGGAGCTCCTGCATCTGGTCGCTTGGCTGGCAGCTTGTTCTGGATGATGCAGCAAGTGTCATGAGTGAGCATATGGATTTGATCCTTGTGCCTCTTCTTCCTTCGGACAGTAGTTGTATCTTTCAAGTTCTTTTTGAAGAAGGGGATATGCTCAAATGCTTCTCGTAGAGTCAGCTGAATGTGAAATCTGTCAATCATTTGGTTGCCGAACTCTACCTGCTGATCTTTTTTAAGATTTTCTTTTTTATTCCCCTTCGCTCGGCGGAGTGCCTCAGGGAAGGGGATGGTAGTGCCCTCCTCAGATGGAGGACTAGGAATCGGTTCCTGTGCCTGTGAAGAAGAAGGATCCACACAACCATCATCATGCAACACATATGGATCCGCAATGTGAACAGAAGCCTTTCCTTTATTCATATTTTTGTTTTTGTTTTTGTTCCCACAGTCTCTAGGTACAAAATGTGGTAACATCACAGTTGATGGCTCGACAAAAGTAGATGTGGTGGCTTCAACACCACCACTAGCACCGGTCTTCGCGGCATCAGCACCGCGCTCTGGTTCATCATCCAAAATGGTGGCATCAGCACCACCGTCTGTGACTGGTATCACGACGGCATCATGGGTGGCATTAGCACCACCGTCAACATCATCATAAGAGGCATCAGCACCGCTCTTCTGCTCCTCTGGTGCTCCTGATCCTGCCTTTGGTTGTCTCTCGGAAGAGGCACCGCCGGCTGGCATCCTACCGCTCCTAGTAGTAACAAAATCAGCATCATGATAGGAATAAGATATGTCACTCAAATGATCACTAGGAGAGGTATCCTCTGTAAACTCTACCTGCTCAGACTTCCTTTTCAGATTGTTCGGGTTAGGTTCAATCTGAGCGGGTATGGCGGCCTTGCCTTTCATTATGTCCCTCATCTCCTGCCGGAATTCATCCATTTCTTGCCTGAAAGAGGCTCGCTGTTCAGATAGCAAGCGGGCAAGATCATCGAGAGCTGGGTTCTCAAAAGCGGGAACCTGAGAACCGGATGGTTGTCCCTGCTGGAAATGGGGCTGTTGCTGTTGTTGCTGATACTGAGAGGGATGCCGGGAATAAGACTGCTGAGGCTGCTGTCGCTGCCTCCACTGCTGTCCCTGATAGGTGGGACAAGGACCACTCTGAAATTGTTGCTGATGGGCATACTGGGGCTGCTGTTGTGATTGCTGCTGGCTGCTCTGCTGTCCTTGGGCAGGATTCTGCTGCTGGGAGGAGGATCCACCATTGCCCCAACGGAATCCGGGGTGATCCCGACGAATCCCGGGCTGAGGGTACCGGTCGTACCAAATCCCATTGACTTCCATCAATGGTTCCTGCTCGAAGGAGGGTGGAGGGAGAACGGCCAGTGGCTGCTCCGGCTGATAAACCACTATCTGAGTCTCCTGAGACGGTGGTCGCTCTGGATGGTACTGTAGCAATGACACCGGCTCTGCCTGGATATGGTTCACCTGGCGGTATGAGGTAGAGGTCTGGTTGGTATTGCTACTGCTGGGGTCAGCCCGTGACCTGGGAGGCTGTTGGGAATGAGTCTGTGCCTCCTGAATACATAGAATTTGGGTCTTCAGGTCACTCATAGTTTTGGTGAGAAGGTCCATCTGAGCAAGACCTTGATTCTGCTTCTTCTCGAGGATCTCCATGCGGTCCAACTTTTCACTAATGATGCCCATGTCGGCTGCGGCTGATTCGGCTTGAGCTGCGGCTACCGACGCTGTGTTGGGACCGGCATCGATGCGTGCGATCCTCTGGAATGATCCTGCTCCTTGCGGGGGCTTCTGCTGCGTGTAGACACGGGCTTGGGTCATCACTGTAGAATTTTCTGCCATGCCTTCGTAGATGGCCCAGACGTCGTCTTCACCCTTGGAGAAATAAGATCCACCGCAAGAGGCGTTCACTAGCCCCTGCAGCTCCGGTGTCAGCCCACAGAAGAAACTTTGGGCTTGGAGATGTCATGATGTGGACACCGGTCGATGAGCTCTCTGAATCGATCCCAGGCTTCATGGAATTGTTCATTCGGGATCATGACGAAGTTACTGATCATGGCTCTAGCTGCGTTGGTCCGGCCGAGAGGGTAATATTTCTTCAGGTAGGCGGTCCGGAGCTCTGCCCATGTGTCGACGAATTGCCCAAGATGCTTGAGCCAATATGCGGCTCTATCAACCAAAGAGAATGGAAAGGCAATCATCTTGATTGTGTCCTCGGTTATCAACCGATCATGGATGGTGCTGCATATCATCTCAAATTCTTGGAGGTGGAGGTGCGGCTCTTCGGTCGGCAACCCATGGAACTTGGGTAGCAGCTGGATAGTGTGGGGCCGAAGCTCGAAATCTCCGTGGATGGGCGGGAGTCTGATCCAACGGTGAGTGAGGGATGCGGCTGGATTGTGCAATTCCCTCATGATAGTCTGTGGCGGTCGCTCGGCGTCTGGATCGGCTCCTCCTGCATCAGGTCCTCCTCCTCCACCACCTTCTCCGCCAGCTCGGTTCTCTCTCATCTGAGCTATCTCCCTCATGAGATCACCCATGAATGTACCCTGGTCACGGATCTGCCTCTGCATAGTCTCCAGGGATGCTAACAAGGAATTATTGATGGCTGCCTGATCAAATAGGAATGGAGGGTGCTCATGATCATCTGCATGCTCGCCTCTGTCTGCCATGGCTGGATTTTCTGAAAAAGCAAAAGAGGCCATCTCAGGTGCTGTCGAATGAGCTGAATACTGTGATGCACTGAATTCTGACACTCTTGGACTGATGGAAGGAGAATGAGAAAGGTGGTCGAGGGGGAACAGGGTGGATGTAAACTCAGGCTCGGAGAGCGGACTCTCCGAGGTATTCCTAGATGAATAAGGAGGAGTGCGGGATAGCGGTGCCGACAAAGTCGGCCTAAGAGATCTCCGTCCCATCATCTTGATTATTTGGAAAGAGCAGAGGGAATTTAGAAGAAGAAGAGTGAAATGAGATGCAATAAAATTGCGCACGATTGTGCGGTGTTTTTGATCTTGACCTAAATAAATCTAGCAATCAAACACAAAGCAGGGGTGAGTTCACCAACTCAACACGTGAAGCCGTGAAGGTTCGGCTTTTATCTTGTCAATTTTAGCTTGATTCAGGAATTTAGCTTTTAACGAGTCCTTAGAACGCTACGCCTAAAGGAGAGAGAGTACTGTCGGAAGAGTATCCCGTACTTGTCCTCCTCCTGTGTAACCTGTAGCTTGCACTTTTTGAGGTCCTTGTAACCCTTCCTGGATCCCTACTCAGCCAAAGAATAAGAGAGGAAGCCAATAGGCGAAACCGATACTTCGGAACTCGCTCGCAACGGAATCACCCGTGAGCGTGCAAGAACCTACTCGGACGCAAGACGATGAGACAGACACCCCCGTGAAGGCGTGGCCTAGGCTCGATACTTCGGACAAGGTCGATGCTCTACACAATAGAGAGTCACCAATGTTGACCAAGCCCTACTCGTCCACGTACGATAGAAGCGCCAATACTTCGGTAATCCAGGCGATACACAAGGCAGCCACAAGCTGGGTTTTTGGCTCTAATCCTTACGAAGCGCTCACCTCACTTGGAAGGAGACCTTCCCATGCAACCTGAATACAAGTGAGGGTGTTACTCTCCCCAAGCAATGAATCCAATTACCGATTTTATTTTTGGTCAAGTTTTCTTAGCAGTCCCTTTTTTAATTTTTTTTTGGTGTTATCGCTTCTTTTGAGTAGATTCAAACAAGCGCCTAACGATTTTTGTGTTTTCTTGATCCTACTTTGTCCAAAAACAGAGGGAGAATAGAGTCGGAAAAGCCGTGCAAGTTGACACAAAGATGGAAATCTCACCCTTGTGCCTAAATGATGGATGCCAAGTTAGAAGACTTACAGCGAATCCCAACTCTCTCCATGCGGTATGCAAAGCAGAATTTTTAAACCTAATCTATATGCCGATATGCACAACGGAAATCGTCCTAGAACAGGCAACTGCTAGCGTGAAGAACCACAAGTCAACCTCCTATCGTCGATCCTAAGAGTCCGGTCTAGACCCTCCCCTCCTCTTCTCGACACATCGAGTTCAGGAGTAGCGCTTGATGGAGAGGGCTCGCGGCGCGGCGGATCTAAGAAAGAGGGCTAACTGTTTAATTAGTCTAAGTCCAAATACACACTATAGGAGCATGCAAAGATAATTAGGGTGTTTGGACCTATTCTAATCGAATCAAGCAGGACCTAGAACTAAGAGCTCAATCCACAAAAGAAATGAAAAAGGAAAACAAAACCGGAAAATGACAAGCGAGGAAAACTCGTCAAAAACAACGGTGAGCCCCCAAGTGAACAAACACTCGGAAATTAGGCCTGGTAGTGTCCAAGTTCGAATGTACCTGTATTATTACAACTTATAAAAGTCACTCTCTCACAGAAATAAAATGCAAGCTAACTAATCACTCTTTCTCTCCTCCTGCTCTCTCCTGCCGGCTTGGCCCAAGAAGGCTGGCTCCGCTTCCCAAGGATGCTCCGGATCACCTAAGCAATCCGCCTCGCTCCGCGGTCCCTCGCAAGAAGACAAGAAAAGAGATGGTCAAATAGCTCAACAAGATATATCAAAAATGTAAGAGATGGAAAATAATGCTATGGTAAACAAACACACAGTTAATCAAAATGTAAACTACTCGCTATTGCTCCCCGGCAACGGCGCCATTTGATAAACACGGATTATCGTAGGTCTAAAGAGTATGTCTCACACAAAGCGGAGACAACTGATGTCGATGCGGCGACCCACAATAAAGTGTATTTAATCAACAATTAACCCACACTAAAGATCAATAAATTAGAAATAATGTGGAGTTAAAATTTATTTTTAACTCTGCACAAATGGTGTATAGTGACAAGTATGCAGAGAGTTCGAACACAGGGAGCAAGCAGGGCAGTTCAAGCAAATGTGTGCACAAGTGTGTGTGTGAAGTGTCTACACTAAGCAAGCAAGCAAAGATGTTTTTGTGGGTTTTTAATTTTTAATTTTTTTTAATTTCAGTTTTTAATTTTGTATTTTGATTTTTAATTTTCTGATTTTTATATTTTATATTTTATATTTTTCTTTTTCTTTTTCAATGTTGGAATTTACATACAATATAATACAAGACAATATAAAATATTTATAAAAAGGTGCAAAAATATCCAAAAATTCAGAAGTACAATCTTTTTGGTATTTTTGTGATTTTTTGGGGATTTTTCGAGGTGTTTTTGATATTTTTAAATACTGAAATAAGAGAAAACAGTGGAAAAAGTGCTGGCTGTAAGTAAAATGGGATTTAAAAATAGCAACCAGTAACCAAAATTTTTCACACTATTTTTCGAATAAAAGGAACAAAATGAGGAACACACAGAACCTGAGTTTGTATTTTTTTAGAGTTTTCCTTGACTTTTTAGATTTTTTTGAAGTTTTTGAGACTTTTCAAATTTTTAAGGTTTTTCTTTTGAGATTTTTGGTGGTTTTTGGACTGACACTAAAATAGGATGAAATAGACACTCGATATTTTTTTTGGAATTTTTCAAAACGTTTTGATAATTTTTATGGATTTTCTAATGCAAACAGTGAAATAAATGCATGTTTTTTTATTTTTAATAATTGTGAAAATGCAATAAAAGTGCAATGTGAAAATATGGCGTGCAAGTACAAGTTAGTAGGAGCTTAAGCCTATTTTTGTGGAATTTTTTTGGATTTAAAAAGATAGGTCAAATAATTAGAGCAAACATCCAAACATGAAACAGTCCTGGCAGGGGTATATGTGCAAAATATCAAACATCCAGGGCCATACATGCAATTTTCCACAAAAGTATACACTGTATATTCAATTTTTAGCACCAAAATGCAATTACACAAGCCGCCTGGGCCTCTTAGCAATTTTCCCACCAGGGCGCGTGACTTGCACGCGCCTGGCGAGGACTGAAATGTAATATTACGAAACCCTAGGGGCCTACTTGCAAAATATACAAAAAAAATTACACGTGCTGCGATAGTTTCAGGACTAAAATGAAATACATAAATGACTGAGGGTATCCTTGCAAAACGCCCACCCCCTCACGTGTACAGGTCATGTGAGGTGACGTGGCGAAGGACCTAGATGCAAATAAACAAAGTTCGAGGGTCTTTATGCAAATATTACAAAATTTTTACACTACAGACGAAAGTTTGAGTACTAAATATTAAATACAAAAAGTGCGAGGGTTGAGATGCAAAATACCCACGCTCGGGCGCTCCGACGACGATGCATGGCGCGAATCCAACGGCTGGCAGCGATGCGCGATCCAGCGGCGGGGAGCGAGCCACTTATCCACGTGGCAGCACTAGGGCGTCCGATGACGGTTGGCGTCGACGTCTGAGATTAGATCTCAAAAAGAGATCCGACGGTGGCTGGGCGTGGAAGATCGGACGGTCGACGCGCGATCTAGAGCTCCACCTCGATCCAACGGTGATGAAGGCCGGAGCAAGAACCGCGACGAACTCCGGCGAGCCGAAGTCCTCCGAGGTCAAGCTCCGTCTCCGATGAGCTTTTTGGCTTCAAAATGGGACGGGAGGCTCCTCAGGTCTTCGTCTATCTCCTGGGGGCGTCAAAATATCGCGGCGGCGGCCGAGGTGCTCAGGCGAAGGTGGCGGAGCTGGGGAGCTGGGCCACGGTCCGGCGAGCGTCAAAACTCGCCTCCAGGCGCTTTCAAGTTGTCTTTGACCTGCAAGAAGAGTCAGAAGGTCCAGGGCAAAGTGCCTGGACCAGGGCTGGACCTAATCGATGCGCGAGGGGAAGTGGTCGTCGGTGGCCGGAGGTGCGCTCCGGCGAGGATGCTTGGATGGGCGAAATAAGCGATGGGACTTAGAAATTTTTTGGGGTTTTTGAAGCTACAGCTAACAGGAACCTAATAAGATAAACAAGAAGGTGGGGCGAGCCCTCGATGGCCGGAGCCAGAGGGAAGAAAGGTACCTCGACGCCGGCTGTTGGCGGAGGTGGTGGAGGCTCCCTCGACTTCGAACGCCTTGGCTGAGAAGCTGGCGATGGAGCTGTCACCTCCAAGGAGCTCAGGAGCACGAAGGTGGCGCTGAAGGGTGGACCAAGGGGACTCAAACCGGGGAAGAAGTGAGGGGTTCATATTTGAAGGGAGTTGAGGGTGTGACTTCGAGGGGGAGTCACGGGCGAGACGAGCAGATCTAAGGAGATCTAAGGAAACGGCGATGGAGGACGGGTCTACAGTGATCAACTTCCAAGAAGGAAGCGAGGACGAAGGACGAGCGGCGCGACCTCGAAAAAAGGCGAAATCGGGCGAAAAACGAGTGCACCAACACGTGAAGGGTGAAGGATGGACTGTTGACCCGCCGGTCAACAGTCCGAGGCGCCTGGTTGGTCCACGTGGACCAACCAGGGGAAAAGATAAAGAAAATGCTTTGTTAATTCATTTAAAAATAGAAATAAATAGGATTAAATTATGATTATAAAATAAAAAATGTTCGTTATTTTATGTAGTATTTAATTATGATTTTTATTTATTTTTACGGTACATATTTTTACAAGTTTACTTTTTAGCCCTATATAGGTATATTACCTATGTATTTTGGTATTTTTAATTTTATTTTGTGTATTTTATTGTTATTATTATTGCTTATTATTTTATAAAAGCATAAAATACTTTTATGTACATAAATATATTTTTATTTTATTTTTCTGATATGTTTTGTATATTTAATAAAATACAAAGTATTATTTGTATAGGTATATGTATAGGCAGTATACCTATGTATCCTTTATACAAGTATTTTTATTTTGTGATTTCTTTGCATTTTTATTCTGGTTTTAATGTAAATATATATTATAAGTAATATATACATAATTTATAAAAATATAAACATGCAAAAATAATGAATAAAGAATAAATTGAATATTTTTAATCTGTACAAGTATACAATGGGGGTCAGAAACTCGACTTTCAAACCGTAGCTCCGCCAAATGCGAAACCACCACCATTGGATAGATTATTTTATTCTATATACAATTAAAGGTGAGTAGGCCTGCATTTGGAGTTTTTATTGGTGAGATACGGGTCTGGGAAGTTGGCATTCTGGATTTTTATTTAGACCATAACTTTTTATCTGTACATTATTTTTCAGTGAAATCAATTTTTGTAATTTTCTTTATTAATTTATCTACAACTTTTATGTACAAAGTTTCTTTATTTGATGTACAAAAGCGGAATCAAAAATAGGTCCCAAAATGAATAACGAATGAATAGAATGTATAGGTGTATTATCTGTATTTCTGACCTTATCTCCCCTACTTTATTCCTTGTCGACCTATTCATCAAGATGCCTAGGTCTTGGGGGTTTTGGGTCATAAAATATTTACAATATTTTATTCCTTTTCTTTTCTTTATTTATTCTATAATTTTGGCCTTAATTACAGTATTTTATACACTACTACAATGCACATGCATGGATGCTAAGATGGTGATTTAATGCTATTTACAGGCATTTTGCTAGGGTTTTAGGTGCCAAAATGATAGAATAAAGATGATGAAGTGTGGATTCATCAATGACCTAACCAAGGTCTATACACAGGCGCGCTGGTGTGCATATAAGGGCATATGAGTAATACAATCTCTCAAAGGGATCATACAGGTTCAGTTACTGAACTGGAAGACATGAGCTCAACTCATGAGATATTGGGAAGAATCAAATTCCATGTGCATGGTCGTCTCGCTTTGGAAGCTTGACTGAATTTGTGGGTTTGATATATACTTTTTGGAAAGTATATGATCAAGACCTAGGTATGATATATGCTTTTGGAAAGTATATGATCGATACCGACTCCCAATGATCGAATGAGAAAATTACTGATAAAACCATGAAGTAGACAGTATAAAGTTGATCCAATACTTCGGGTTTAGTCTGAGTCTTCCAGTATGCAGGATGTACAGGTATTGGGAATACCTGAGGGTGATTTGATCGTAAACGATTGTATAACCAATGACGCTTCCATTCCTATGGAGTTGATGAAACGGGTCTGGATTTTAGTGACTCTTCTCAGTAGAGAAGTGATCTGATCTTGGTCCAAGTGTTGGACATTGATCTGAATGTGATTCAGATACAATGAGAAGATTAGATTTACGGTCTTGATTTAATCAAGCATCTATGGGAGGCCCGCAATCTGGATTTGAGATATGATCTCAATATCCATGTCACTATATGTGGAACAATACAATCGCCTTGTCCTTATCTCCAAGTATCTGCGGAGAGATTGCATTATTCTTGAAGGGTTCAAGAATAATTCCATAAGATCTAAGCCAATGAAGAAATGATGATTAAATGTGATTTAATCATATTGATGTGTGAAGAAATTATCCAATGTAATTAAATGTTATTTAATTATTATAGATAAGAATAATGTGGATAGAAATATCCAATTATTCATAATATATTATAAATGTGATTTATAATGTATTAGAGCGAGCTAATTATAATTTATATGTGTTGATTAATTATTATGTGTATTGGATACACATTGTGTAATTAGTTGAAATTATATGTTGTTTTGGGTTGTGAATATGATTCACAATTTTTCCATGGCAAGATTGCAATATTCTCAAATATAATTGTGAATTATTTTTGAAGAATAAAAGTCAAAAAAAGTTGTTGGAAATAAATAAAGGAGATTTTCAAGGAGATATGCAATCTCATGGATTTCCATGAGATTGCAATCTCCATGGAAACCTTGGGCGGCACATCATTCCTATAAGGAATGTGTGGCCGTCCACTTTGGAAGGCACATGGAGATGAAATCTCCATGTATCTTCTCTCCTTATTTATTGGTTTGATTTAGGACTAATTTATATTTGATTTTGTCAAATATATTTTAACCTAAATTTGCTGCTTTTACCAACAACAATCTTAGCCATTGGATTGACATAAATCAATCTCATCCATTGATTTTATGTGTCCCATGGATTGAGATCCATGGATCCCAAAACCCTATAAATAGAGAGGCATACCATGCTCTCTCTTCACATGCAATATTGGAGCTCTCTCTCTCTTTCTTGGTACACGTCTACCCTCTCTCCCTCTAATTGGTGGCCGACCACCAAACCCTAGAGGAGAGAATCGTCGTCGCCTTGCCACCGCACCGCCGCTTCGACGTTCTTCGGTTCTCCGTCTTCTTGGAGAGTTCCTCTCACGAAGGAGACGTTTGATCTCGTGCGACGAGATCAGGAGCAACCACGCTTGGATCATCTTCTTGGATTGCGAGGACAACGTGGTTCATCCCCGTGCTCGCAAGCGGTCTCGCCGACGATCGGACTTGAGACAGGAGGTCTCTTCCTTTAGAGACTTGATCAACCACGCTTCAAGAGGTATTGCATTATACTTGTTGTGGTTATAGATGAATCGATCTGAGAATGGTTCTCGGATCATGTGGTTTCATCGATTAAAAATTTTAAATTCCGCTGCACCAAACAACTAGTACGACTAGTCGTTCTTCGTCGTATCTGATACGACGATCACGCTTCCGTGATGCGCTTGAGGATAAATTCCATATCCTTCACTCCGAACTAAGGAAAGCTAACCTAAATGTAATACTTTAATATCACTTTACGTCATACATTTGTACGTGCTACAAATGAGACTATAAAATAATCTAAAAATATTTATTCATTTATATTAGCCAGGCAATTATGTAAATTTGGCTGGTTAACGATGGGATATGTATAAGTGTGATCCTAATTTAGTGCCTAATACAGTGCTTGGGTCACTAATAGTTGATGGGCACCTGCAAAAAATGAATTTTAAACCTACAAACATCAAAATCCACGACCATTAGTCTGGGATAAACATCCCAAAGTGAGTCCAATAGTGCTGTGAAAAAATAAAAAAATATAACACAGTTAGAGGTGATCAAATCCTCCAATGTGTTACACACGCCTCCCATTGTGCAGGGCCACACACCACTCGGTGTGGAGGGACGTACTGTGTATGAATGATTTTGTGCGATTTTTTAATAATTAATTGATAGTATTTTAGACTTATCATAAACCTATCTATAAGTTAATCTGATATACTTAATCACATTAACTAAAATTTAATGTGATAATAAATTATCATAGAAGCAAAATTTTTGTTTATAGTTATGATTACCACGCATCAATCATTTTAACTTAAATAAATATCTAATTTTACATTCACTAAATAATTCTTATTCCTAAAGGATTTGTATCTCACATCACCTCTTTCAGTGAACCTAATGTTATGAAACTAGTGTTATGGCACTTCTATATATCAACATTCCTAATGTTATTAAACTAGTCTTATGATACTTTTCAATGAACCTAATATATGAACCTAGTGTTAAACTAATGTATCTCTCATCCCATCTATATCAACATTTACCTACATCACTATTTAAGCACTTTACTTGTTGTGTCATTTAATCAAGCACTTAACATGCGTAAAATATTTCATCTATATTGGAGAAAAATTTACTCAAATCTAAGTAAAACTACATATTAAACAACTATAAGAAGCATAAGCAACAAGATTAACAAATAACGAGAATGAATTTAAGAACAAAAAAATAAAAATATCAAAATCCTAAATCTACTACAACAACTATGAAATCGAATGAAATATGCAAAACAAAGATAAGGGATGATAAGATATACCTAAAGAGGGGTGTATATGCGATAGAATGGTCAAAAGAGATGGCCTCGACGCGCTACCGGTGGAGTTCTCGTCATCGGAGGGGATGAGACAGGAAGTGAGTCACGCAAGAATGAGGGGATGGGGACATGATACATTCTGTTTATGGGTGCGGGCGAGCACACTTACGTGCTCGCCCCGTGCTCTTTAAGTGCTCGCCCTTAAAATGACACGTGCCCTTTTCTCCGCGCCGTTAATTTCAACTCGGCGAGCACAACTGGGCGAGAACATGTGTTATTAATGTGCTCTCTCGTTTACTAAAACTTAACCACACCTCCAGATTCAAATGGGCGATCATGCTGGCGAGCATTTGTGCAGCCTAAGTGCTCGCTAGGCGTTGAGCGAGCACATGTGCTCGCCTAGTGCACGGTAGACTGTGCACGCCAAAAGCGCTTTTTTGTAGTGTTAGAAAAACATAAAAAGCCCAAAAAGAATTTATTTCCTATATTTTGAGTATTTTTACCTAATTTTCTCTCTCTCTTATCTATATTGTATATATACTCCTTATATCGTTTTATATCCTTTTAAAAGTAAAAGAAAATATAAAAAATATAAAATATAGAAAGAAAATACAAAATCAGTAAATTAAAATCAAAATATAAAAATATAAAATCAAAATTTTAAAAAATATATAAAATAAAAAACCCACAAAATAACACTTGCATAGATCTATGATCACTTTCATTCTTGAGCATTTATTTTGCCAATCTACCTGCTTGTTCCCTGTGTTCGACCTCTACATGCTTGTAAACTATATACATTCATTGTAGAGTTATATTAAATTTTAACTCCACATATTGCTTTACATTGTTTAATCATTGTTGTAGTTAATTGTTGTTTGAATAGCGATTTCTTATGGGTCGCCACAGCGACTGCGTCTCCGTCTTGTGTGAGACGTACTTTAGACTCGTGAAAAATCGGTTCAACACTCGCCTCAGCTCCATATCGTTTCATTTTATGGTTATACTTAGGATGACCAGATCCTAAGTATAGGGGGTAGAGTGACCTGAGTCTATTCACCATTCGTTGTACATCATCCAGATCTCATCGGTTCTCGCATCCACTGCTGTCGTAGACTTAGGCTGCCCTGAGCCTAAGTATAGGGGGGACCGATGGCCACCCTGTATATATACTCATCCATTTCCCCTCTTGACCTCGTCCGCCCTATTTTTGATCTTCTTCTATACTTAGGCCGTAAGAGCCTAAGTATAGGGAGGCAGATGGACTTCCATACTTTTGGTTATTTTCGCTCTCCTACGCTTAGCACGAGCTATGTCTTTTTCCTCGTTTTTCGTGCTCTGAGGACATAACACATGCTAAGTATAGGGGGTGCGTATATATTACATATATACTTTGCCCATAGCTCGTACTTTCACGTATTTTCGCGTATTTTTGTATATACTATGCAATAATTACGGGTGGCTAAAAACTGATTTTTTTTGTAAAATACATGTATACTTGTATAGTATATAGTATAATACTTGTAAAACTCTTGTAAAAATTGAAAAAAATTGTATACTTGTTTAATATGTATAATTTGTAAAATTCTTCGAAAAAAAACTTTTGTAAATTTTGTTTGTAAAATATGTGGTATAAAAAAACCATACACACAAAAAATAAATAAATAAAGGATTCTTATTTACTCTTGCATATCATCCTTGCATTAATTTTTTTCTTGCATATCTGTAGCATGACATCTACATCTCATCTGCATATCATTCATATGCAAAGTGGAAAGCTAGTGGGTTTTGAACCAAGTTATGAATAGATGTTGAGGATGGATTTGATTTGACCTTAATCTACCTAACTTCAGAGGAACCTTATAGGAACTGGAGTTAAGATTTTTTCAAGTCAAGCAACTTAATTCTTTGAGTCCGTAAGTCTATGTTCACATGTCATCTTGATTGGTCTAAGTAGAATATTTTGTACACACACATGATTCTTTGAGACAGTGACCTAACTTGCACCATGCACGTAGCTCTTCATTGATGAGGTGGTGAGGAGGTAGAATCCTTTAGCTTGGAGTAGCACATGGGTGGAAACATCCGTCCTCCTCTAGGGAGGGTAGTGCATCTCATCCTAGTCTGGTGGTATTGACGTCTAAGGACGAGATGCTGTGGGTTGCAATAAAGCTTCAAAAGAGGGATAGTCTACTGGCTCAAGGAGAAAAACTCCTTATGTACATGATGCACCTTGTATATATTACAAAAAAAAGAAAAAATAAAAGCAAAGAGCTTCAAATTTTGCAGCTGGATGACTTGCCTACACTGGTCAAGCATCCTAGGATAGGTAGCTACACTGGCTACCATCCATTCTTCTCTCTGCCTGCTCTTCTTGAGCCGGTTGCACTTGAACTTAGAAAGGAATACCCCGCTCCTCGAGGAAAGAGTTACTAGATCAGGGAACTAGAGTTACCTTGTTAGAGGAGGCTGTTTCTTTGACATTTTTGATGTGGAGAGCTATATTTCACATACACAGTACAAGTAAGATTCATAGTCATCAGAAATTTGCGTATGAGGATTTGTTCTGACCTGACTGTTGAGGCATCGTGAATAGAAGACTTGTGGAACTTAAAGTCTGTTAGGTATTAAATTCAGATCCCAATAAGGCTCCACCACACAAATAATTCAAGGGTCGAGTCAAGCTCCATTTTCACCTTTTGTTCATTACCTTGGTATGGAACCAAAAATCATTTCACTCTTGCATTTCATTTTAGTTACTCGAGGACGAACAAGGTTTAAGTATAGGGGGTTTATGAATATGTGATTCATCACTCTAAAGTTGAAAATAGAGCTTTGTTTCCGAGTAATTAGATGCATATTTCCACTTATATTGCATAATTAACATTCATGCATGCATAAATAATATCTGCATTTTAGCATTCATATTTGTATTAAATAAGAAGCCCAATTCACTTGTAAAAATCACATCTATATTCATCGTCTTTCACTTGTTTGTATATATGTTATACTAATTCCAAATCCAATAAAGACAACTCTATAGTGTATATATTACTAACGCTAATTAAAGAAAAATATCAAAAAGTTACTAACTTGTAAAATTGACCAATAAAACCCAAGTCCAAGTTTGAAACTAGGAACCTTAAAATGCGCATATCTCTCTCTTATAGTGTTTGATTTAGGTCTAAGGTCTACTCACTTTTAAAGTAATATACATTCAAAGACCTTCAATACAAGAGTAATTTCATTAAAATCGGAGTTCGTATGTGAAACTTGGGTTTTGGGTCCCTATTGTATATTGTACTTATTGGCATTTTTACCCTTACATTTTCTCCCTTTTTTGACCTCATCTCCATTTTTAGTCAACATAAAACTTGTAGAGCTCATTGGGATATACAACTTTCATGATTTTAGTTTTTCCAAATTCATCCATCTCCTCCCTCTTTTTCTTGATTTTCACCTTAATATCCTGATTGGGCCACATGGCTCTTTCTAGTTGAACCACATGTCCCCTATCATTGCGCGCCACGTGCCCGTCATCAGTTGTCGTTGGATTTCTTTCTGTAGCTCTTCATCTACATGGCTCATTCTTGCCCCTTTCTAACCATTTTATCAACCACCTTCATCATCACAACCATTCACTTCTGCCTCACTTTGAGGCTGCCATGCGTCCACCTACGCCACACGATCCCCTCTTGATGATGCATCTCCACCGCACACTATTGTGTTACTCTCAGCCTTTCGATCAAGTCATGTTCACATCCAGTTCGTCCCTTAGCGCCTTCACCGTAGATCGCTACATGTCACATTCTCCACTGCCCGATCGTCTCCAGTTGCTTCCATCTCTATCGCTCATTTCTACTTTGATTACCACCATTCGATCCAATCCCAGATCCCATCATCACTGTCCACCAATGCCGCTTCCTCCTCGCACCATGTGGCGCTTCGTGTGCCTCCCAATCATGTCGCCCCCACGCTAATCCCAACTACATCTGAGCATCCAGCTTATGGCTGTTGGATCGCGAGATCCAACGGCCTAGGGGATGTCTTCTTCCTTCCGTTCACCCCGCACCCATGATCTCCACCTCGCACGACAGCCTCCCCCTTTTCTTTCTCCTGACTCGATCTTCCACATTCTCCACTCGCCAACTGGCCCACTACGAAGATCGATCATCCACCGTCCTTGCATGTAGCCACTCCACCCACGACTCCCTCTCTTCCGCTCCATACCTCGCCCATAAGACATGATGCCCACCACCTTACCTCTACTTCTCCGCCTTGAAATACCTCGACCCCTCCTCCATGCCACGGTATCCGCCAACTAATGCGAGAGAAGGAGATCTCCCTGGTTCATCTCAGGTGACAACTGAGAGTTCTTCGAGGTCAAGCGAAGACACCTTACCATGGGTGAGATCCAGTGAGGACCCACCCTCCGCCGGTGCGAGCTTCTAGGAGCTTGCCCAGCTCAGCTCTCGCCAGAGCTTTTGAGCGATAACCGGAGGTGCTGCACCTCCTCCACCAGGCACCACAACCACCACCAGGTAGACTTATTCTCCCTTTATTCTTCCTTCTCCTTCCTATGTTTCTTTCTTTTTCCTCTGTTCCTCGATTATTTTTGTCGTGCATCGCTACCATCGATCGTTTTTCGCCTTCACGATTACACCTTCAATCTCTCGATCGACTTCCACCCTTCGCAACTACGCACCATTACGACGCCTTGCCACTCCATCACCGCTCCCACTCACATGACTGTCTCTCACCAACGCCTTTGACCCCTTGTGATCCACAACCAATCCACAAATCTCCCCCCCCCCCCCTCGTCCTTGCTTATAAGTACGACATCACTCTAGGTGATCCTCCATAGCTCGTTGCTCTGAGGCATGACCGTGTGTCAGTCGAGTCCTTGGAGGTCGTACTCCTCCTCCACCGACTTCAGGACCTCGCATTCTTACCCAACTTTGCCACCCACAACCACCTCGGTCAACACGTCCTTCCGACATGGAGACCCAATAGAAGGGCAAGGACTGCCTTCACGTCACCAGCTGCTTCAGTTCAGCCCTTGTGTCACTTCACCACAGGAAGCACCAGTGCCTCCAACTCGGTCATTGGGCCTGTGTCGCCTGAAGGCTGATCTCGTCCCGCCTGCACGCTCCTTCATCGTACTTAGACACCCTCCACCACGGCAGCTGCACATGGTACAAGCACCGCTTGATTATCATCTAGTGGCCCAGATTTGATCAGGCCTTACACAGCCGAGCCTTACCCTCTAGCCTCAGCTTCGGGATCGACCAAAGCTCCGGTGACTGCCACGTGGTGGCCCGCCCCGAAGCAGCCGTCGAACCAGCCAAGCACGTGACCTACGCGTGTGAAGGAGGGAAGTTTGCACCCACACCCCTGTAAAATCAGCTTTTCGCAACCGAGTCCCTGCCTTCAGGGAGCACGTGACGCCTTGGGTCATTTGCATCCAAGTCCTCATCAGTTTAGGTAATTGTAATTTGGTCATGTCCGCATATTTCTTTTTTTATCAATTTTATTTTCGATACTGCATCCATACCCTTATGTTTCCGCATCATTTTAAATCTCCCTTTAGCATCATTTTGTCATTCCAAAAAGTACACATTATGAAGCATCTTATGATTTAACTTTGTGAATGCTTGCTATATATTTATGAGCAATATTTTATTTAATACAATTATTTTAGTAGAAAATAGCATATTTTGCCTACTATTTGCCTTTAATTGATTATTAAATTAATTGTTGCTCCAAAAATTGCAAAAAAATCAAAGTAGGTAGAGCATAAGTATTTCTACATTGTGCCCAAAAATCACATCATTTGCATGCATATCTAGGTTACAATAAATTAATTAGTGATTTGTGTAATTCATTTTTAATTAATTCCTCATTTAGTATTTTTAGAAATTAAAAATTTTTCTGGATGTCTCTCACATATACCTATCTAGGATAAATTTGTTTCTGAAAATACTGATTTTTGGTATTTATTAAAATTAAAATTGTGTAAATCACCTTGCATTCATATTTAATTCGTAGCTAATTCATTTTGAGTCAAAAAATTCTAAAAAAAATAGTGTAGCTTCATTTTACCATAATTGACATTTTGGCCATGTTTGAGAATTTTTGACTTAATTTGACATATTCACATTTTAACCCTTGAATTTGTCCATGATTGCATTGCATATAAAAAAACCATGAAAAAATATTCTCATAAAAACCTAGCATCTAGATCTATTTTAAATTATTCTAAGGAGAAAATTGCCTCCCTAAGTTCAACCTTGAGCTTTCCCAAGTAAAAATAAAAAATTGCCACTTGCATTTAATTGATAAATTAATTATAGGTGTTTTGATGGGTCCGAATTTACCCGACTGCAATGACATCATTAAATTTAATCTTTAATTCGGTTGAATTAAGAAAGGTAAGTTATGGATTTTCAGTGCGTTGCATGCTACACCTGGGTAAATTACAGTTTCTACCCCATTTTTATTTCATGTTATCTTTCAACTCCAAAAAATAAATATTTACAATCCAATCCCTGTATTTTCCAGACTTTACTTTGCTTTCTCTTTTGATTGGAATAAATCTTTTTCTAAATTCCGCAAAAATCACCTTATATTCTTGATGTGTGCATCTTCATTGTATAAATTTTTCGTTATATTTCATTGCTATTTGATATTTTAAAAAATAAAAAACAGTGTCCTTTTCTCTGACTTGAACTTTCAAAAATCATAAAAATTCGAATATTACATGAAAAATCCAAAAAATAGATTAGGTATATTTTAGTGTTTTTATTTTCTATCCAATTTTCACGCATTAATCATTTATAAAGACAAAAATGCAAAAGATTAATAATCTTAGAAAAATTGTACAAAATTCTAGAAAATCCAAAAATAGTGATTTCAGTTCCTGTGTGTAGATATTTGTATATATTTTTGTATAAAAATCATTGCCAAGAGTTTTGGACAGTTAAAATAATTCTAAGTTGCAAATTACTTCAAATTTTGCATTGTCTACCCTGTTTGACAATGTTTGATTTTAAAAATCACAAAAATATCAGAAAAATTGGAAAAATTGACAAAAAATGAAAATCTATAAAATCTAAAAATATATTTTCTACAATTTTGTGAACATTTTTAACTATTTTGAAAAATACAAAAAGAGTGTGCTGGGTGTATTTTTATTCCCTTGTGCATAATGTTCCTCATTTGAAAATTTTAAAAAGTGAAAAATAAAAAAACACTAAAAAATTGATCTTCGAAATTTGAATGCTAAGTATTTCAATCCCTCTTTTTGTATTCGACCCCGATCGCTATACTAGGTAAATAAAATAGAAAAAATTGCTTACATTCTATTGTTTGTTTTCTCTTAAGTGGTTTAATATATTTTTCTCGTTGATTACGATTGGTGATTTGGGTCACAACGACCGTTGATTATTTGGATAACTAATACGAGTTGTTAGTCGGCTCATCAAAATGTGAGCCACCACAAGCGACGTCGACGAGCTTTTGGATTTCAAACGCCAACCAAAGAAGTGTTGCACGAGACTGGTCCTTGGAATCTCGTGGTGAGGAGACTTTTCCTATAGATCCGTAAATCTTTCCCGCACTTCATGTATCATCTCGTTGTGTTGCTGGCAGAAACTGGAGATGCGGGCACACATCTGGTTCAGACGATCGAGAGGGTAGAATTAGTGTATAAATGCAGACTTTAACTCCTCCCAGGCGTGACTACCTTTCCCAAGTGATTGATCCAATACAAGGCCTTGTCTTGAAGGCTGAAAGGAAAGGCAGTCATCTTGATCACCCCTTGAGGGATATTAGGTTAATGTGCGGTGGCACAAATGCGACCAAATTTTTCCAGATAGATGTATGGTTCCTCAGTTGTGTTCTCGTGAAAAGTGGGAAGCAGAGACAAAATTTGCGGCTTCATCTCGAATCAGGCATGAATCTGTGGAATTTGGATCCACTCACTGACACGCCCTGCCCCAAGGTTTTAGGTTTCCTTCAAAGTCAGCTTCGGCGGTGGTGGCCTTGCCTCCCATCTCTCATAACATGGTCCACCCACAGAAAATTCATCTCATGTACCTCCTTGGTTAAATTCATTGTTTGGATTTGGTTCATCCTCTCTTCTGCCATTTCTTTCATCAGCCCTCCTCCTTAAATCGTTCAGCATATCTTGGAAGGCAGTCTGGCTAGGGCCTGACTGGTCAGCTGTTGTTGAATTGCATGGATGGACACGAGGAACTGACTATTAACTCCATTCTGCATAGTGTATTGCCCTTCCCCTAGATTGGCTTCTTCTTCTGGTTGGGGCTGTCATTTCTTTCCTCTTCCACCGACCATGTTAGATTATGATTGGATTTCCGGCTAGAGATCAAGTTCTTGGTCTGCACACGAAAGAATGGCTCAATCAATCTGAATGGAAGCACCATATGTGGAGAATTGTTTTGTGTTCAGGTCTACATAAAACTTTGTTAAGGATGGCGATGTATAAGGAGTGAAATCAATGGCCATACAAAAAGGGCAAAGTTTAGGACAAAAGGGATCCCCGTTTATTGAAGAAGACATGGATTCTGGAGATCGGTTCGTGGAGTTCGAACCAGGTTCTCGAAAATTGCCCCGAATTATTGGAGAATGCTAGCATATAGAACCAATGTGGGGGTCGACGGAGTCTCGACTAAACTGTCCATGCGCTGCCATCTCGAAGATCAAGAGGAAGATCGATGTGTTTGAAAGATACGTGGGTCAACGAGAAACAAAAGGAATGCAAAATAGTAGAATGGGTCAAGATGAGTGAGGGTCAAAAAGGAAGAAAGTAAAATTTCATGAGTGTGCGATGTTTTTCATTTTGGCCTTAATAAGACTAATCAATCAAACCTCAAAAATATGGATTCACCAACTCGACCCGTGTAGCCGTGAAGGTTCGGCAATTATCTTTGTCAGTTTTAGATTTGATTTTCAGGAAATTTATCTTTGAACGAGTCCTTAGAGTGCTATGACTATAGGAGAGAGAGAGAGAGAGAGAGAGAATTGTGAGGAAAGTATCACGTACTTGTCCTCCTCCTTTGTAACTAGTAGTCTGCACTTTTTAAGGTCCTTGTAACCCTTCCTGTATCCCTACTCGGCCAAAGAAATAGAGGGAGGAAGCCGATAGGAGAAACTGATACTTCGGTTCTCGCTCGCAACGGAATCACCCGTGAGCGTGCAAGAACCTACTCGGACGCAAGACGATTAGACAGACACCCCTACAAAGGCGTGGCCTTGGCTCAATACTTCCGATAAGGTCGATGCTCTACACAATAGATAACACCATCGTTGACCAATCCCTACTCGTCTACGTACGATAAAGCGCCAATACCTTAGAAATCCATGCGATACACAAGGCATCCACAGATTGGGTTTTGGGCTCTAATCCTTACGAAGTCGCTCTCTCACTGGGAAGGAGACCTTACAATGCAGCACGAAAACAAATGAAGACTTTGTTCACCGAAGGTAATGTTTCGAATTAATCATTTTATTTAGGTCAGGTATTTTTTGCAATCCTTTTTTTAATTTTTTTGTGTTATCACTTGCTTTGAGTAGATTCAATACAAGCTTCTAACGTTTTTGTATTTTCTTTGATTCTTATTTCATACAAAAATAGAGGGAGATAACAGAAAGGTAATTCAAGGTGAAAATGAGATAGAAATCTCACCTTATTACCTAAATGATGAATGCTCAGTTAGAAGATTTACAACACTTTGTTTAGCTTCTTTTATGTACAGTGGGTTCATGTTCTTTTCTTTTGTTGTACTTGTATTTCTTTTGAGAGACATGATGTATTTATACATGTTGCCATAATTCTACGATATTGTGCAAAACATTTGTTGGGCATGATGTTATGAATGAAATTGGGAAAATATACAATACTTCTTTCCTTACTTTTTTTTCATGCATAAATTATGCAGCTTGATATTTTGAATGTAGAATTATATGTTGTGGATGTCTATTGTTGAGTATCTGGACCCTAGGGGCTTCACATCTAGACCTTAATCCACTTAATTTCACAGGAACCTTATAAGAACTAGCAATAAAACTTTTCATGTCAACGAGACTTAATTGTTTGAGTCTACAAGACTATGTTCACATGTCATCTTGACTAGCCTAAGTAGTGTATTTTGAAGAGCACACACGACTCTTACTGATAATAACCTAACTTAGACACCGCACTCTAGACATAGCTCAACTCTGAGGAGGTGGTGAGGGAAGGATTCTTTAGCTTGAGGAAGCATACATGTGGAAATACACATACCCAATAGGTGGCCAGTGTCCCCCAACCCGGTCTAGTGGCATGGACATCTAAAGACAAGACATTGTGGGTTACAATAAAGTTTCAAATGAGGGATAGCCTACTAGCTCAAGAGGATGTTTTCTTATGTAAATGTTTTTGTATATAGTACAAAAAAAATGAAAAATCAAAAACTTCAAAAAGAATCAAAGGGGAAAAGTCAATAAAAAATCAAATCATGTCAAAGTATGTATGAAATAATTAAGGCATTATTCTTAAAAGTTAAATATCTTAAGGTTTCCTGTAGCATGAGACATGACTACACTGGTCAAGCTCCATAAGATATATGGATGCACTAGTCACAATCCATTCTTCTCTCTTCCCCCTCTTCTTAAGCTGGTTGCACTTGAACTTAGAAGAGAATACCTTGACCCACAACGAAAGAGTAACTAGATTGGGAAATTATAGTTATCTTGTTAAGGGAGACGGTTCTTTGCTATTTCTAATGAGAAGAGATACATCCACTTACAACGTACAAGTAAGAGTCATAGTCATGAGGCTTTGTATATGAATTATGGTTATTCTTCTTTTTAGTCTTGATTATTCTATTTTAGTGTTAATAAGTGTTAAATATATGTTATTAACAATTAATGTTAATTTATTAAAAGTGAGAATTAGTGTCTATTTACATGTATTTTAGAAGGAATTTTAGGCCAAAATGAAAGAATAAAGATGATGAATTGAATATTCATCATTTTCTTATACTTTAACTTTGTTAGTCCCTTAATAAACACTTGTTCTAATAATAAATGAAAGATAAAAGAAAAATGAAAATGAAAGAAATGAGAAAAAATGGTTTCTTTAAACATATTACTTCACTTAGTAAAAACTCAGGAGCATGGCTAATGCATTTGGATTAATAGTTTGGCGGAACCTTGTTAGGATTAAGATTTAAGTCTTGACATACCCAAATACTACAAGTCTCTATTTAGTTTGCCTCAGTCATCAAAGCAGAACCACTTCTTCATACACACACTTTGATAATCCTGAAATTACTTGTACCATGTGTTAATGGTGTTAGCTCTTCCCAAATGAAATATTAAGCTACCAAGCAAACTACTCATTTAGCAACTCGTCCTCAGAGAGTCATGTATTCCCTTATGAGTTCAAGTTCCACTGGCTCCAAGAAGCTAGAGAGAGAAAGAGAATTGAGTGTAACTTGTGTAACCTTATCTCCTTTTGAGCTTGGCTAGTGTAGTCAAGTCTCCAGTTGCGAGCTTCTTGTATTTTCCTTTGTAATTGCACTGTATTATTTATACTTTGTTCCAATAGACCTAATTTTTTTGGAGACTTGGAGACTTTATTTCACTCTTTTTTCATATACATTTTTTTAAGTGAAGCATAACAAAAGGAATTTTTCTTCTTGAGCCAATGGATTATTTCACATCCAAAGCTTTGTTTCAACCCAGTACCCCATCCATTAGATTTCCTGGCTACTAGATAATAAGTTGGATGGAAGCACATGTTCTGTCAGCCTCAAAAAATGGTTCATGAACCACCCTTGTAGAAGAGACCAAGTACCATCCCAATCTCAAGTTGACAAGGTCTTTCTACATCCCATATAGGTTAAGTTATGTGATGTGTGCAATGTCCCAAGTCAAGCCATTATTCAAGAGTCGTACATATGACATGAAGTATTCTACATAGATAAATCAAGTTGACACATGAGCATAGTCGCATAGGACCTAAAGAATAAAGTCAGGCCAACCTGAAAAGTCTCAATTCCATTTCCTAAGAGATTTACGAGAAATTAAGTATGTATTGTATATTTTATTTTGTATTTTAAATTTTATTATTTTGTACACATAATTAATGTATTTTAACTTATAAATACACTTAAATTTATTTTCATTGTATTTTTGTGAAGTTATTTTTACCTTTAAATTAATAAATATATTTATTATATATGTATTTGTATAGTGTATTCATCTATGTATTGAAATAGACTTATTTATTTTTATTTTATTTTGATGATTTTATTTTATTTTTATTATGGATATATTCTTTAAATAATATTAACAAATTTATAAAAATATAAAATATTAAATAATAAAAAGAATAAATAAAATGACACATATATTTTTCGCATGAGATTTTAAGATATTTTCCTATTTATAAAAAATAAAAAACATGTTCTTTTCACTGTATTGAATTAAAAAAACATAAGAATTCAAATATTCACCAAAAATTCCAAAAAAATATTGGTTAGATTTTAGATATTTCAACACATATCCAAAGATAAAAAATATAAAAGATAAAACATAAAAATTACAAACCCCTAAAAAGGTTGTGAAAATTATCAAAAGTGAGTTAAAAATCCAAAATACCACTTTTTGTTTCTGATTTTTCTATATAATATATACTATATATTAAATATTTTTGTGTTTATTTTGAGTTTATATATTTATTAAACCTGAAACAATCTTTGATAATTAATCTTTTTACTATTTTGATTTATTTACTACTTTAAAAATATACAATAATCAGTAAAAAATCTATAAAAATTACCAAAAATAGAGAAAAATATAAAATTAAAAAAATATGTTATTTCGTATATTTTGATTATATTTTTGATATATTTAAAAATGTAGTATCCTATATATAATATATGCCTTCTGTATTACTTTTGTTATTTATAATATCATTATTATTATATAATTGCAATCTTCATTTTAAAAATCAAGGACAGTTTTGCAAAATTAAAAAGGAAACATAAAGTTTAAAAATTAAAAATATAAGTTGAAAACTTCATAAAAATTTGTTATAATTAAAAATCCCAAAAATTATAAAAAGAAAAGACAGAAAGAAAATAAATAGGAAATTAATATTAATTAGCAATAGTTAATCTTTAATTTCTCAATCTACCTTGTTTGCTCCCTATGTTCAACACTCCTCCATACTTGCCATGTACACATTTATTGTAGAGTTATAATAAATTTTATCTTATATGTACATTGCATTGATTTACTCATCATATATATTATGGGTTGATTGTTGTTAGAATTAGGGATTGGTTGCCGCATCGATTTGGATTCCAACCTTGTTAGGAGGCCTAGGCTGATCTCCTACTCGACGGAAACCCCAAAAGGAAATATTAACCCACAATTTTAGAGTCATGTTAGTGAAAATACAATAAAGTATGAGTTATGGCTACTAAAGTATATATATAATATATATGCGACGCCCCCCATACATAGAGAGAACTATGTCTTCATAGTGAATAAGAAGTGGCATTGGAAGATATAGCTCGAGCTAAGTATAGACATGTGAAAAAAATCTTATACTACAGCAACTCAAAGAAAGAAAGAAAGTGAATAGAAGTTGGTCATCCCTGCTATACTTAGGATCAAGTAATCCTAAGTATAAAAGACTAAAAAATGAGGATGATCGAGGTTGAGAGAATGTACACGATTAATGATTCAGCTTCTCCCTATGTACTTTAGGTAATGGATCCCTAAGTATAGATAAGAATATTGACAGTTGAGGAACATGCAAGAGAATAGAATATAACGAAAAAGACAATGTTCAAAGACAACTCGAATAATACTACTCCCCATATACTTAGGATAAAATCACCCTAAGTATAAGCAATAATAGGAGCAACGGAATACGATGAATATGGAAAACATGATTTCTACACCCTCCAATACTTTGGATAAAGTACATCTTAAGTATAACCAAAAATCCTAAACGAGATCTGGGGCGTAAAATAAAAAAGGAAGAAAAAAGAGAAAAAGAAAACTTGTATATATAAGGAGAAAATAATATACAAATCAGAGAGTGACTCAGGTATGAGATGCATAATTTGAACAACAAAGAACACATATCATATAAAAAAATCGGGGCAAACTCAATAGTCAACGACTCCTGATTAAGATAGGATTTCAAATGTTGACCATTAATATGAAAGCTGGACTCATAAGACAACTCAGAAATGTCAATGTTACCATTGTCTTACATCTTTCTAACCAAGAAAGGGCCTTTCCACTTGCTTTGTAATTTGCCTGGAAATAAATTGAGTCTCACATCAAATAACCATACCTTGTGATTCGACTCAAACTACTTACGGATGATATGTGAATCATGACATTCTTTCACTCGGTCCTTATATTGTAGGCTACTCAAGAGGGCTCCATCTCGTAACTCCTCCAAGGCTGCCAACTATACTTTTCTATGCTCTCTTGCACTCTTTAAATTCAAGATAATCTCTTTCACTACTCACCATGACATGTGCTTGATCTTAATCAAGTAGTAGCATGGCGTCCCATAAATGACCCGAAAAGGAGATGTATCTAATGGACTCTTTCTCCAAAAGATGAGACCAATCCTTTTGGTTTGGGATGACTATCTTTTGCAAAATGGTCTTTATCTTCCTATTCGAAACCTTGGCTAGACCATTGGTCTGGGGACGGTACAAAGTAGCCACCTTATTGTCTATACCAAACTTATTAACAAGTGCACTTACCTTGTCATTGATGAAGCGGTTACCCGAATTTGAGTTAAGAACTCGACCGACCATGAAATACGAAATGATAGGTTTCCTTAGGAACTTGCAAACGATATTTACATTAGTGGCTCAGGCAGGTATAATATTTACCCAACAACTCACATAATCCACAACCAACAAAATATACTTAAATGACCGACTCTTAGAGAATGAGCCTATAAAGTCAATGCCGCATGCATTAAAGACCTAACAAAAGTGAACTGCATGTGTCATCATCATGTCTCTATGTACACAAGTACCGATCTTCTAGCAGTCAGTACACCTCTTCATAAATGCATCAACATTCTTAAAAAGAGTAGACCACCACAGATCGAATCGAAGCATTTCCTATATCATCTTCCTCCCAAAATGTTGTCCTCCTTCCTCTATCTTATGGCAATACGCAAAGACACTATGACATTCCTCTTAATTAATGCATCTACGCTAAACATTGTCAACTCCTTCATGATAAAGGATGGGATCCTCCGATTGGTAAGACTTGGACTTCACTAGGATTGTCTCGAGTCTTTGTCTGGTCCACGTTTTGTAACTTTCTTGGCAACTAGTAGCATCTCATTTTTTATAAATGTGTAATCTATTGGGCAGAATCTAATGTCATGCTATTGTAGTGAATGATGTACGAAAGGTCATCCCTCCTCTATACTAAAATATCCCCAATAGTAAAATCGGAGGCATTTGTCATGGTCTCTAATGGGAGAGATCAATTGGGTGGCTAAAGGATTGGATCATGTACAACCATGCTCTTGAGAGTCTCAAATGATGAAAGATACTTATCATCTATAAGGTACTCGGTGTCTTTTCATGAAAAGATCAGTAAGTGATTGGGAAATCTTATTGAAGTCTCGAATGAAACGTCGATAGAAACTGAGAAGCCTAAGAAAAGATCGTAACTACTTCAGTTTAGACGGGGAATAAGCTTTTTGATGATATCCATCTTGGTCGGATCCACCTACATGCCCTATTTAAGATGATGTGACTAAGGACCGTCCCCTGGGTCATTATAAAATAACTCTTCCTCCAAGAGAGAACAATATAAATCTCAACACAATGTCGTGGAACATGATCTAGGTTAGAAATACGAGAATCAAATTCATCATCGTAGACCGAGAAGTTGTCCATGAAAACCTCCAAAATTTCACCCACCGTGTCCATAAAGATGGAAAGCATACACCTTTGGAATGTAATAAAAGCATTGCATAATCCAAAGGACATCCATCTGAAAGCACACATCCCAAATAGACAGATGAATGTGGTTTTATCTTAGTCATTTGGAGCAATGGCCACTTGGTTATATCTTGAATACCCACCAAGAACATTAGTGATTGTTTCCAACAAATCTCTCAATGATTCGATCAATGAATGTAAGTGGGAAGTGATCCTTCTTGTTCGCATGGTTCAATCATATGTAGTCCACATAGACTCCCTAAGCAGTTGATACTCATGCAACAATCTCCTCTCCATCCTCATTGATAACTGCAGTGATACCTGTCTTCTTAGGTACCACATGAAGTGGAGTAACCCATTTGGAGTCAGAGATGGTATAGAAAAATCAACACTCCATCATTTGAAAATCTCTTTCATAACCACCTCTCACGGAATCAGCTTGTACTAAAAATCACAAGATGACTTGACATCATCCTCTAAAAAGATGTGGTGGGAGTACAGGGCCGGCCTAATCCCAAAGAAATCTACTACTGACCACCCGATTGCATAGCAGTTTTTTAATAACATCCAAAAGTCAAGATTCTTTATCTTCAATCAGATCGTAAGAGATGATGATCGGAAGCATTTTAGGCTCTCTAGCAAGGAATTAGTACTTGATGCTTGATAATCATTTTAGCTATGGGGGGTTGGGAACTGGTATATCTGGTTCAGCGAGGGTCTGAGTGAAGGCTACCATATTGGTATGGGAAAACTCAATCTCATTAAAATATGTTTGGACTGGAGACTGCACCTCTGATGGCTAATATAACTACTCTCGCTCTATCTCCAAGCTGATTCTAGGCTCTGTAGAAATACAATGTGGAAGACAATCATCAAAACTATATTAATATACCTCCACACCTAATTCAGAGGGATCAAAAATATCATTACAAACTATAAAAGTACCCCAATCATCTCAACCAGCCTCATCAAAAGTATTCTCCAAGACTGCGATATCCAAACTCACATAATCTAGTGTATGAACATCGAGCTCCTTAGAAGGTGTAACGATTGATCATGAAATCAGGTTTGTCTAAACTGCCTCATCATCTATAGCTACAAAGTCACATTCATGATGAATATTCGGCTCACTGCTTGATGCTTGCTCTGAACTAGATCTGGCTCTGACATCCTGGATCATTTCTATTTGTATACTTTCACCCTCAGTGCGAAAGTATACCTTGCCAGTAACATAATCGAACATGGCCTTGGTTGTCGCCAGGAAAGGCCTTCCAAGTATGATTGGGTATTAGTCGCACATTCAAGGACCTTTATGTACAACACAACGAAGTCCACAAGGAATTTCAAACTTTGAATGGTGATGATAACATTTTCAATCACTCCCTTTGGCCTCTTGACCGATCTATCAACAAACTATAAAGAACGCCCTTTTTGTCTAAGAGGTCTATACTTTAACTTATCAAGTAAGGAAGAAGCAAGGAGATTGATAGAAGAACCACTATTTAATATATTACGATCAAATCTATGCTGGTGAATCTCGCACCTGATAGATGGAGCTCATGTATACGGGGTTACTCTCTCTCTCTCTCTCTCTTACACACATACAAACACATGCACATGCACATATGCATGCAAGCAAATAAAAACACAAATACGTGCATGCTCATGTGCCCACACATGTGCATTTGTGCACACGTGCATATATACATAAACATGCATATACACATTTCAGCCGAGTCTTGATATTTAGATATTTAAATTAGATTATATGTCTATTGATGGTATTATTAGATCTTACTAGAACATCTAATGTATTTTTATTTCTTAATAATAGAAAAATATTCTATGCAATAAAATTATCCTAGAGCAAGAAATAATTTTATATTCGATACCATATATTCTGTACTTAAATGGATAGTGCTTGTTTCTTGAAATTTGCAATGAATAATGTGTTTGTTGTTATATTGTTAGAGAAAAATCATATTGGACGTAAACTTATATCTTTTCATTGAACAATTAGCAACGAATAATACATTTATTATTCTTTGAATACTTAGCAACGAATAATACATTTATAAATAATATTCTTTGAACCCTTAACATTATAATACATTTATAATGGTTTTGGTGCCAGAAATTTTAACAAAACATAAACAAATAGTCAATTACTCTATGAACCCTTGGCAACGAATAATACATTTATTGGGAATCACAAGAACAAGAGGATATCTTTGCAACAAATAATATTTGTTGGTGTATATTTAACACTCAACAAATTATTCATTTTTAGGCCAATTTATTTGTAGTAATCAGATTTTGCCATAAATTATGTAGACCCATTAGGTTTGAACCTCCTCACTCTATGTGATGCGTGATTGTCTTGCTTGCTTATTTATATATGTTTGACTTTCCAATTTACTCCACAAAAACAAATTAGTAAAATCTCTCTTGCTTGTATTATTGTTTGATTTCCTCCTCATGTTGTCACCCCTCTACATAGGGGTGGGTACTTGACTGGTTTGGGTGGGTCTGGATTATTCGGGTTGGGTTGAATTCGATTTGGGTTGCAAAAATGACACTCATCATCCAACCAAATTAGATTAGGTTGAGATGTTCGGGTGACCGGTTTGGGTCGATTGGGTTGGGTGAAAATGAAATTACCCATATGAAAGATTTTGTTAATTGAATGTCAAGTAATGATGGGGCCATTGATGTATGAAAAAGATGTCAAAGTAAGCATGCATTAAGCTCAATAAAGAAGAAGAAGGTTGGAGATATATGTTCAACATGGAAGAAGAATATTGGGACATGTTGAAGTTGATATGGAGTTGTTCAGTTAAGACTATGAGATTTACGAGAATAATTTATGTCACCTGAAGTGGATAGGGATTTGAACGAAGTTGTAGGGTAATAACACAGATTCTCAACTGTTTATAGTATGAAATGATACTATTAAGGATCATAGAGAGAAAAATATATTGAGTACAACACATAATAACAATTGAAATAATGTTTAGTGAAATAAGGTTGTTAACAAGTTGATAACTTGGATTGGAAAATCCAAACTGTACATTAGAAATAGATATGAGTTTAGAATTATTGATATCATATATTAAGTACATATCGGTTGGGTTGGGTGGGATTAAATCTATTGTCATCCAAATAAATAGTTTGGGCTATTTAGGTGAGTTGGGTGGAAGAACTAGACCCACCAACCGATCAATACCCATTGAAGAAATATAATTTACGTCCAACCCGACCCAAAATCCAAATGACCCAAATTATGCTTATCCATTTTCAACGATTTGGCTGTGGCTTATACAGATGTATCCATATAGGGCCTACCCCTACCTCTAACACAATTATAATGTAATGGATATAATATTGGTACTTTTACACCAAAACCCTTATGACCATGTCTAACTACATCATAACCCTTATGATCTTTGTACTTACACAACCCCCTATAACTTAAACATCAACGGTTATGCCCCTACACGAGGTTTATGCTGTAAGGTTACATAATTCTGTTATAATATACAAGAGTTCTGGTGTAGTTACATTGATTAGAGATGTTATGTTATAATTAGACAAAATTTTCAGGGGTCATGGTCTAAAAGCCCTATAACAGTTTGAACAACTACCGAGATTTGGCTACTACTACTATCATTTTTCAAGCTCTCGAAATATATACGAGCTTATTCAGAAATTCTTTGCACGCTGGCACTGTTCGCATCAGGAATACAGTACTAGTATATCCCTCTACCGAACGTCCTTTCCCTGGAAAGGCGAACAGATAGATTATCTAAAACGCTCAGTAGTAATAAACACAAGCAGACGTCAGATAAAACTAATAAATAAAAGCAGACAACTTTCTGATTGTGTTAGGTACTCGTCTACCAGCACATGATTAATGAATGGATGTGACGAATACCCTTGCAAACATTCCCCAAGAAGAAAGTGAAGCACCCTTTTGGCACGGCGTCTGATCATACAATTTAAAATAATCTGGGCTGTCTTCATATCTAAGCATACCTGAATATCTTACCTTTCTAAAACCTAAAGCATGGGGAACATTCAGAAGTGGGAGAGACAGCGACCATTCCGACGAATGAGATCGCAGTTGAAGTGATGCTGCGAGTACTTCCTCTTGCATATCTATGATTCTATATACCATCAAATCAAGGTTTGAAGTACATCGCAATTCCAAAACATTACGCGTACTCTATAGTGACTATGAATTTTAATCTGGCAGTTGAAGTTCATTGATACACAGTTGATGTTCATTGATACACACCATTATTTTCTTTCTGTAAAATCCATGTGCAGAAATAAATATTTCATGAGCTATTATTCGTTCCTGTCCTTTGCGTTGGTGAATGTAATCAGTACTTCGTCGGCAAACGAGTGGTCGGCGGATAAGTCGGTCAAAAGATACAGCGAATCGATTTCCTGCAGAGATACTACTGCCCTCCTGAAGAGCAGCAAGCTTGGCTTTATTAGTTCGGCAAAGGATCCTCTGCTGCAATGGCAATCCCAGCAGTGTCTGTTGTATCCATTTAAGTCGCTCGATCTTGATCAAACTGTTCACGTGATTTTGTATTTTTTATGGGCCCGTACTGTGCAAAATCGCATGGACCGCTCGATAAAGATCGAGCGGCTCAAATGAGTACAACAGACTCTATTGGCTGCCCATTGCAGCAGACGATCCAAATCCTATTAGTTCACACAACACTCTCCTAAAATATTAGTGTTTAACCCTTAGCGTGGTTCTTTTACTTTTTACGTGGATTCGTCAGTGATATAATGACCATGGTCGGAGACTGTAAATTTTATATCAGCCTTGTGATAGGGAAGCGTTCGAGTTTTCCTGTAAAATTCTGATGATATAAGTTGTATTTAAAATTATGTAAGTAGGTTTTAACTTAGTAAACTTACGCAATTATATTGAATTAACTAATTGATTTCAATTGAAAAATCAAATGATGTTGGGGGGAAGATGAGGATTTTCAAATTCGAAACACGGATAGTTTTGTTGGAGTTTTAGTACCACATCTAGCAGTTATAAAATTTTAGTGGATTTATATATAAGTTCATACCCTAACCTCTTGTAATCATAATAGAGAGGAGGAATAGAAGACCATAACGCACGTGCTCCGCTCCATCTCCGTCTCAATCTTAGTCATCGTTTCAGAATTCAAAGAGGCGCCCGTTGAGGGGCATTCTCAAAAACCAAAGGTCGTGCGCTAGGTCTTCTTTAAACTCATCCTCATATGCCCTTTTTTACACATGCAAGAAACTTCTCTCTATCTCTTTATCTCTCTCTCAACCTATGTTCTTCCACCATGGACAACATTCTTCTCTTCTCTCTACTGCAGTTCTCTGAGGTACTCTCGAGGATAAACTCGCCAATGTATGTGAACGACGATCGCATGTCATGGTATTCTAGGAGCGGATTGCCAGCACCCGTCGCACTGGTAGTGTGGGGATGATATCATCTTTAAAGATAGATCATTACATGGATGCGTTGGTGATCTCTAATATAATCTCTTTATTGTTTTGTTTGATGTTATTGATTTGCTCAATCTTTGATGTATTATGCCCTAATATGATATATTAATGCTTTAATCGGTTCATTTTTACATTCTGTAATTGGACCATGAATCGGAAATGCATGACTATCTTGTTGTTAATCTATGATGCTTTGTTAATGATTCATGTTGATCCTGAAAATTATGTTTAGTGCATGCCTTGATGATCTTGGTAACAACAATCTTAGAGAGGATATCGAGTATGTCGGACACAATGTTTAAATCAAGGGTGGATATGACTTATGACTGAGATGCTTGGAAAATTCATTGGTCAGAATTTCACGCGTTGGTAACAACACATGAAAATTTGGTTAACCACCATAGGGTTAATCTCGATGCTTGAAACTGAATGTCCTATAGTGGAAAAGGAAAACTGAAAGATCGTGCGCTAGGTCTTCTTAAACTCATCCCTGGACGCCCTTTTCTACACATGCAAGAAACTTCTCTCTCTCTCTCTCTCAACCTCTGTTCTTTCACAGCGAGTTGACGTTCTTCTCTTCTCTCTGCTGCAGTTCTCTGAGGTACTCTCGAGGATGATCTCATCGTATTCTGGAAGTAGATCGTCAGCACCCTTCGCAGCGGTATTGCAGGTATGATATCATCTCTAAGGATAGTCCATTACATGGATGCTTCGATGATCTCTAATCTAATCTCTTTACTGTCTTGTTTGATACAAATAATTTGCTCTTTTACCTTTGATGGATTATGCCCTAATATGATGTATCAATTCTTTAATCAGTTCATGTTTACATTCTGTAATTGGACCATGAATCATAAATGCATGATTATCTTTTTTGTTAATTTGTGATGCTTTGTTATTGAATCATGTTGATCCTGAATGTTACTGTTTAATGTATGCCTTGATGATCCTGGTAACAACAATCTTAGAAAGGATATCAAGGACTGAGATTAAAACTATGCGGACATGATGGTTAAATTAAGGGTGGATATGACCTAGATGTTTGAAAATTTTCGTGATCAGAATTTCAAACGTTGGCAACAACACATGAAAATCTGATTAACCACCATAGGGTTAATCTCGATGCTTGAAACAGAATGTCCTATAGTGGAAAAGAACACAATCTGCATGGAAGGAACATGACCGTATATGTCATGATTGCATCTTGTTGGCTCTGTCCAACATGTTTTTTGATATGTACTATTCATTCACACAGATTACGAATGGGCTATGGAAAGTACTAGATCAAAAGTATACCACCAAGGATCTCAGTATAGAAAAATACTATGTCGATAAGTTCTTAAAATTTTTCATGGCCGAAGGGAAGTTGGTTTCTGAAAAGGTACACGAGCTTTTACTCATGCTCCATGGTTTAGACGATACTGAGATGAAATTTCCAGAGAAGTTTCAAGTCATGTGCATTATAGAAAAGTTATCCAAATTTCGGTAAGACTTTGGTATGACCCTAAGATACATAAAGGGGATGATATCTATAGATGATTTGATTATGAAAGTCATCATAGAGGAGGAACACATGAAATAGAAGCACATGATTTTTGTTGATGTTCGTGCTAAGGTCAATTTCATGACCTCAAAGGGTAAAGAGAAAAAGAGGAATTGATAGTAACAACAATAAAATCAAATCAAATGACAAGATATAGAAAAAGACAAAGAATAAACCTTGCTGACACTATAATCAAGTTGACCATTAGAAGAAGGATTGTTGGACCTAAGAGGCTCAACCAAAGACTACAAATGGGAATCCTCAAGTGAATATGATCACTACAAGATTTGAGGCTAGAGAGAGGTATGTCTCTATAAAATATGACTATACCAGCATGATCCTAATGAGTGGCTCATGGATATGGGAGCCAATGCCCATATATGTTCGTATAGAACTTTATTTTCTTTTTATCAAAACTGCAGTAGTGGGACTGTGAAGATGGAGAATGATTCTACGGTCAGGGTGCTAGGGTCAAGATGGGTCAACTTGAGGTTCTCCTCTAGACGTGTCTGGAATTTGCACAAGGTGTTGCATGTCCCCGAAGTGAAGAAGAATGTTTTATCTGGATCCATATTAGTTAGAAATGTATTTGAATTGAACTTTAGTGTAATAAAGTTGCCATTCTAAGACATGGTATTTTTTAATAAAAATTGCTATCTGGCATGTTTTGATTTATTGTTTAGAATTAGATGTGATTCAGTAAATATTGATTTAGTGGATGTTTTAAAATTTGAATGTTCTAATTCTTCGTTTCATATTATCAATAATCTACAATCTTATCATCTGTGGCATGGTAGATTGGGACATGTAAACATGAATTCAATTACAAGGAGTATGAATTTAGAGTTGATCCATAAACACAATGGATAAAACTAAAAAATGTGAAAATTTATGTGTAAGCTAAGACACACATGAAGTCTTTTCAGTCTATCTCTAAAGATAGTGAGATCTTGGATCTGGTGCACACAGTTATATATGAGTTTAATGGTGTGTTGACCATAGACAATAAGAAATACATTATCACTTTTATAGATGATGGTAGTAGATATTGCTATGTGTATCTAATGAAAGTCAAGGATGAAGCCTTAGAGTAATTTCTTAATTTTAAGAATAAAGATGAGACACAAACAAGAAAAGTGCTTAAATGTGTTAGGTCAGACAACATAGGTGAATATACTTCTAACTTCTTTGATGAACATTGCAAATTATTTGGCATAGCTCATGAAGTTACTACTCCATAATGGAAATAGGACCTTAACAGACACGATCAATGCTCTCCTACAAAGTTCTATAATTCCACCCTACTGATGAATACCCATTAATGCACCTTTATTCATTTATTTTGTCTTTAAAACCCTAGTTAAAGGCATTTAAATATAGCTAACTTGTACTAATTAACCTTCTAACCGATGTTTATAAATAGTGCTTAAACAAATGTACTTAAATACAAAATAAATGAATAAAGAAAATAAAACAATAAAGGAATTATTGTAAATACTGACTGAACCTAAACCACGAGACTAAGTCAATATCGACTTCGTCGACAAGGAATAAAGTAAGGGGAGATAAGGCCAAGTACATACATATAAATAACATATTACACACCTCAAATAAAGATATTTTGCACACAAAATTTGCGCATAAAAATACATAGAAAATACAAAAATAATTGAAAGTGAAAATAATGTACAATGTGATAGACACAGATTAAAAGTTGCATGTAGAAATTATGCACATAAAATAATGAAATAGAAAAGACAAAATAAAAATCTAATACACCATATATATGTGTGTATAAAAATTAACATCTAATAAATAGTGTCATAAAAATAAATACAAATCATAATAAAATACTACATAAAATAATAAACATATTTTATGTTTTAACATTTATATAGTTAATTCATTTTTAATTTTATGTTTATTTATTTATTCTTTTCACCATGTTTTGTATTCTAGCGCTTGATGCAGACCAACAAGGGTGTGGCATTGGTTGACCTGCTAGTTACCTATACCAACACTCAAGTCTAGCCTTGTTAGATGCTACTACCTATTCTTCTCCATTTTGCCCTACCAATTCATTCACCATTTGGGCTTGATGCCTTCACATGATCTGTCCCTCGATCCTTCAACTTTTACGCCAGATGATCTTTTCTGGGACAGAGATGCATCGAATCGCCTACAAACCCTAGCCAAAGTCACCTCCTATTTAGCCTCGCCTTTGACTTCCATTTGATTTTTGATCTACTTTTATCCCTCTTCATTCCCTTTTATCTTCATCCGTTGCATCCCTAGTTATAGTAGGTGAAGCTCCTAGGACTTAAGCATGGAGGAGGAGGAGAAGGAACGTGATGCAAGCTTCGCCGGACTTGCATCAGACGGAGTTGTTCTGCTCCTTGGTTCACCCAGGTATGATATGTAACTTAGGATTTTAGATATCATTTTCTTCCCACATTTCATGTTTAATTTTATTTTAGTATCTCTTTGAGTGAAGTAGTGTAAATTTCTATTCAAACATTCATCGGGACTTCGAGCTCCAGCCACTGTTCGCTCATTTCTTTTTGCAGACCGCGATATTGATCATCGTCTCATCTTCGCCTCGTCGTCCTCTGTCACCCCGACCCACCAACCACCCCCTAATCTTACATAGATCAGGGAATCAATGCTCCCTCTCTGCCATTCACTGGAGCACCTTCACCCACGCTTCATATCTACTCCATTTTGCTAAATAAAAGGGCGGGACCGATATCCCTTCTCCCCCTTGGCTTCCTGTGCATGTTGTAGTGCCAAAGGCCTCGTCTGGATTCCAATCGATTCCACAAGAAGTCTCCCAGGTTCCCGAACTTCCTCGAACCTCCAAGACTCCATCGATGGGTCGTAAACCTTCTTGAAGGCACCATTAGCAGAGGATTACTTTCATGAAGCCATTGAGTATCTCACCAACGAAGAAGACACTCAGAGGCTCAAGATTTTGACGGACAAAGGATAAGCTCCTTGTTGTTCTTTAAAGTTCATTCAACCACCATCCCAACTATCTGATCAAGATCTTGCTCCAAGACTTCTTCCAGTTGTCAGATCAAGGCTAGCCATCACCGTCAGAACTTATAAAGATCTAATCCCTATCTGGCATAATGTAGATCATCGGAGGCCCTTAAGTGAAAAGATCTTTGTCGTTGACCAACACCAAATGGGGGTAAATTGCAAATTTGGACCCCTGTAAGTTTGTATTTAATATTTCATTTAATCTTTCATATGTAGTGTAATATAATGTGCACTATTTGCACTTAGGACCCTAGTCTTTCAATATTTTTACTATAGTCCATTCCATGACACCTCACGTTCTTCTGTACGTTTAGGGAGCAAGAAATTTTGCATGGAAACCCTTGCGGGTTTGTGTTTTATTTTGAGTGCCAAACTTTTAATATCAGTGTAATATTTTTTGGAAAATTTGCATATTGGGTCTTATTATTCTAGAATATTGCATTTATACCCTTACAAGTGCAGATAACGTTTTAAAATATGGAAATGTATACTTGATGGACACATGATCTTAAAGGGATCTTAACGCTTGATCTTGGAGGGTCTACGGTGTCCGAAAAATCGAGTCCGGCAATCACTGTGTCGATCGCTCGCTCGGCTCTTAGATATCATTGATCTAGCGCATCAATAATTAACCCACAATAACGATAAAGTAATCAAAAAGGTGAGCTAAAGTTTATTATACCCTACAAAATAGTACGTATAGTATGCAAGTGTAGGGGTCGAACCACAAAGAGAAATGGGGATATGCACAAAGAATTGAAATTCAAAAGAAAATCAACTAAGTGTGTTTTTGTGCTTTTATAGGGCTTTTCATATTTTTTGAGTTTTTAATAATGTGTATTTTTGGATGTTTAATTTATAAGTTTTTTTTATTTTTTATTTTCTTTTTATGTTTTTAATATCTTAGTTTATTTTTAATATATAATAAGAGGATATATAAGTATGTATGTATAATAAGTATAATATAATTACTATATAGGATATAAATATAATATATATATATGTAAAATCAAGAAAATGCAAAAAGGTATAATCCTTTATATTATTAAAGGTTTTAAAATATATTCAAGGTATTTATAATAATTATTATAAATTATATGTAATATATAGTAGCAATATAGATATAATATATAAGGTATTATATTTAAATATATATGGTCAAAATTTATAAAAATCATTTTGTATTTTTAATGTTTTCTTTATTTTTGTTAATTTTAATAATTTTTCTAATTTATTTTGTATTTTTAATTTATTAAAAATATCAAAACAAGAGTTTTTAGTGCTAGGTCGGATTATTTTAAAATTTTAAAATAGATAAAGTCCTCAAATTTTTCAAAACTTTTTAAATATATAATATATACTATAGAAAAAATTTAAAAACATTAACTAATATTTTTTGGTTTTTTAATAATTAATAATGATTATTGTAAGGTTTTGGGTTTTAATCTTTATTGTTTTTCTTTTGTAAAATTTAGTAATTTTTGGTCTACAGTTACAAAATACGATAATAAAGATACTATCATTTTTTGGAATTTTTTATATGATTTTATATTTTTATTTTTAAATACAAATAAGATAAAATGTAAAGTTTTGTATTTTCAAAAATAGTAAAATAAGTTTAATAGCCTCAAGAAAATTATATGCGATTTAAAATAGTCCCCAACACTTAAAATAATTTCCCTAAAATTTTTAGATGCAAATGTTATTTTTAGTAATGCAAATACAAGAAATAAAATTAAATGTTCTAGCAGAGACCTATTTGCAATTAAAATAAAACTTCAATGCATTTTAAAAAACTTTAGAAAAGTTATTAACACAAAATTTATCTATTTTATAGTCGATAATTGTAGTATATGATGCAGAAAGCGATTCGTCAAACCACAAATTTTAAATATTATTGAGAAGTTTTACTTGGTAAGTATACTAACGTCTAACATAGGGAACGATGATTTTTAGTTGTACGGTTCTAAATTAATTTCAATAAATAATTAATTGATATGTTAGTTTCTGTAAAAATAAAATAATGCAATGCAAAGGAAGCAAAATAAATCGAGAAAACAAAGAAGCACATGATATGTTATTTATATTTTTTTAATCTAATAAAAGATGATCAATTAATATTCAAATGGAATGACAGATCTAAAGAGCAAATTTCAAGAAATATTTTCAATTTAACTCTAAGCTGCAGGCAATAATATCACTAATTAGATTGATCAAGTTCAAATGAAGCACATCAAATATGTCCTGCAAACAAAGAGATCAATGGCAAGCATGCGATTTAATCCTCAAATAATGATCACTAATATCAAGGAATTGAATCTAATAATCATTTAAAGAACTTCTACAAAAGATCGAATTCTTCAAAAAAATAATAATCATAAGAGGATTAATCAAATTAAATCTCCTCAAATAAAGTGAATTTAATCTCATAAAATATCAATGAATGGATTAATCCCTCTTCGATTATGCCCCTACAAAAATTAATTCCTCAATTAAAATGATAAATTATCAATAGAGAACTAATCAAATTAAAATCCTTAATCGATTCCCTGAAGAATAAATTTATAATTTTCAACTTAATATTCAACTTGACATGAATCAAAATAGATCCTCACATAATATTCAACTTAATTCAAGCGTTGATATGTTTACAACATATTTAAAATGATAGAACATGAAAATGGCTTCAAAATGGCATATTGTGCACAAAAATTGGAGTTTAAATGAGAAAGATATGATAAAATAAAGTTTCAAGAACTGAGATGTAAATAAAAATAAGTTTCTACTGCATTTAAGTCCTAGGGAAGACTTATATGTAAATACCAAAAGCTAGAGGGGCACCCCTACAATTTACCTGAGTGGGGGTATTTTTGTGATTTCTTTACCTACTGACGATATGCTTGTACAATTTCCCGGTCACGTGTATCCACGTGACTAGACTCTTCTATAATTCATGGAAGGTGCATGGGATTTGGGTGTAAATTGACCCTATCACGTGGCTCTTGCACGTGCATCTCTGGTTCGGGTCCAGTCGGGAGGCTCGGGCTAAGTTGGAGCCTCTAGGTTTGTGAGACGTGAGGCTCGGGTGGTGCCAATCAGATAGTTACAGGACAAATGTAGGATGATCGTATGACTATATTTTAGGCGAGGATCTAAGGTGGGGATCTGAAGTGTTATTAATCTAATATTATCTGGAGCTCCTGGAAGAACGTCGTTCTTCAGCTCTGTTGGTGTGTTGTTCCTGACTCTGTATGAAGATGGAGTTGTTGTGTTGTCCTTCGAGAATGAAGGTTGATGATGTTGCTGGAGTTTCAATGTGGCGCTACCTCTGATCGAGACCTGTAGGGAGTAGCACAAAAGAAAATGAAGGAAAGGGGGGTGAAGCTCCATTTGTGTTGATGTAGGAATCGGAGATGATCTCCAACCTTAGCAAGGCTGATGATGGAGGAGATAATAGAGATAAAAGGGAAGTGGAGATGTAGATAGATGCAGTTGATGTTGTCGATGATTGCGAAGATGGAATCGATGGTTCAAGGTTCCTCTACTAGAGTAAGATGATCAGGAAAGGTAATAAAAGATAGGAGGTGAGGAGGTTACCTAAGGTTGGGTTGTGATCGGAGATGGGTATGGAGGGGATGAGTGTGGAGGTGGACGATGACAATGGAGTCGAGTGATGAATCCCCATTCATCACTCTTTATTCCTTTATCTTAGCTAGAAACCTTGGCAAAATGCCATGTAAATGCTTGTAAATATCATAAATTATCAAAATACATGCATTATGTAATTATTCATAATTAGCATGTTTTTGTGTACAAATAAAGGAATAAAGAAATAAAAGAAAAAGACGGAAATATTTAGAATAAATATTGAGTGACCTAATCCCAAGGGAAGGCTCAGCATGGGCATGACCGCATAAGAAATCAAGTAGAGAGAGATAAGGTCAATCATGGTGTGCATAACCCTATGTATATAAATAATTTTATTTTCCTCAAAATAAAAATAGAAAGGTGTTTCTTATATTTTGTACATATTTATAAATATAAAATAAAAATCAGAAAAATAAAAATAAAAGGAAAAATAATAAAAATTATTTTCCACCTTGTATATATACCATGTACATATGTATATAGATCTTTTTATTTAACTAATGTAAATAAATCACAAAAATAAAATAAAAATACCTTTTTATTCAAAATTTTATGTTGTAAATAAATAAAATATAAAATTAGAATAATTGTGCCAAAATAAATAATTAAAAATAAAAATAAAAAATACATATGTGTATATACATATATATAATAATAATATAATGTAAATACATTATTTATTTTTCAAAAAAATAAATAAATATCAATAAAAAATACTTTGAAAATAAATACACATTTTTTATTTTGAAACTTTTTCGAAATAAAAGCATTTGCTATTTTTAAATGAATTTCTAAATAATTAATAAAAGGAATTTTCCTATTGGTCCACGGGGGATTGTTGACCCCCGGTCAACTCTCCCCCGCGGACCCCTTCCACGCGAATCGGGTTTCTGACCCGATTTCTCCAAATTTTCCCCACCTAATCCGATTCCCATTTCCTAAAACCCCGGGCCCCGATTATAGTCGATCGATCCATGACCCTCGCCCGGGGATTTGCCTAGGGATCCGTGCACCACCGTGCCCTGCCCGATTCCTTCTTTGCCGGATCTTCACCACTATAAGGTCTGCTCCACCGCACTTTCACTCCATCTTTGGCCATCGTCTTCCAGTCCCAGGACCTCCATCCTTCTCCCTAGAGTGACAGCTACCGAGTGAGGGTGTCGTAGTGAGGAGTGAAGGGTTGCCGCCACTGATCCGGCGACCTTTGCCGTCGTGCTCCGCCACCGAGCGAGCTGAGCCTCTGGCCTCGACGAGCCATCGAGAAAAAGACCCCAGGAGCTCTCTGAGCACCAGCACAGTCGACTACGTCCATCAGGTACCCCCGATACTTCCTAGGTTAGGCTAATTTCCCATTTCCCTAATTTGCGTCGCCGGCCTTCGCTGGCCGATTCACCTCACTCCGTTCCCCGATTCGATCATCCGACCTTCGATTCACGTTCACGAGAATCCTCTCCATCTTCTCTGCACCTCCGATCACCTTGGTTCTCCCCAGAACCAAGGCTCGAGTCTCCTCCGTCGTCGCCTCGCCGGAGACTCCCGCTCCACCTCATTCGACCCCCCCCCCCCCCGTAACCCGCTAACGGGTCGAGGCAATTTGCCCTCGATCCAGAAAGCTTCTGGTGCAAGTTTGAAGACAAAAAGGCCTCAACTGGAGGTCCTAACATCGAGGAGCAGGATCTTCAGGTGGTCCTCCTCGCTGGACCACTCCGGTGATTCCCGACCTCATTAGAGATACCCACCAGCTGCGGACCAACGTGGACGATCGTTTCCCCATCTCAGCAACTCCAGAGGAGCCCTCCACCGCATGTACTGGGCCGACGAAGTTCGCCGACAAGCTGTTCTTGGAGGACCTTCAGCCACCGTTCGATCGAGCCTCTCACCCAGTTTAGATCCTCGCCGTTCATTTGCGGGAGGCCCCAGCCGTTGTTCCATCTGAGGATCAGATCGGGAGCATCGATCCAGCGAAGAGGCGTGCGTGCTTCTCCACCGTCAGATCTCCACGTGGCGCGCCTCCAGCCGTCGATTGTTAATAAGAGGGATAATTTCACTTAGGCCCCTCCTCTTTCTACATTTATAGAATAGTCCTGTAAATATTTTAGTGTGTTGTTTTTATTTTGGATAATTTGCACCTTGGATCCTATGTTTGTTTTATTTGCATTTTAGTCCTTGTCTACGTGGAACACGTGCTTCGTCACGGGATATTTTGGACATTTTGCATGTTTTGGTCCGGGGATTGTCCATGATATGAAATGAAAGAATAGTTTTGATATTTGCAGTTATACACCTATGCGTGAATAAATTTGAACATGTGCTCATTGTTTGAGAATTTTACACTTTATACCTTAAGTTTTTCGCACGTGTTATAATTTAGCCCTCCGAACTATGTTTTCTTACAATTAGGTCCATGTGTGTTGTAGCTCTTTTATTGATTGAATAAAATAGCAAATAAACTCCAAATCAAGTGAAATTTGGAAACATGGCTCCTGCCACTGTGTAAAAATTTCCCTAATTTTTTGGGATAATTTCCTTGCTTTTTATTATTTATAAAAAATAAAAAACACGTACTTTTTTCTATTTGAAAAGAAAATCAAAGAAATTTATAAAAACTTTTCTAAAAATTGTAAAAAAAATTAGAGATAGTTTGTTTTGTTGTTTTCTACCTTCTGTCCAATTTTGGTGACTTTTGGATTTATAAAACCCATAAAAATTGAAAAATACTAAAAATTTTATAAAACTCATTAAAAATTCTATAAAATTCAAAAAATGCAAACTCTTTTTCTGTAGCTTAGTTTTTGTATATATTTTTCATAAAAATTGTCTACAGATTTTTATAGACCAATTATATATTTTTAATTGTCCTTTCAAGTCTGGCTGCACATTAACCCATTGTTTTCCTCTTTCTCCATTTTTAGAAAATCAAATAAAAATTATAAAATTCCCATAAAATTATCAAAAACACTTAAAAATATAAAAAACACAAAAACAATTTTATTTTAATTTTTGGAGCATTTTTGAGTGTTTAAATAATTGTTGAATTTGCTTGTTTATCTATTTTCTTATATAATTAAAAAGACAAAAAAAATTAAAAATATTTAAAATCCACTAAAAACATTTTCTTCATTATTTTATCTTTTTGACTACTTCGTAGGCCGTCTTTGCCAACCCGTTCTCCTTGAGTCCGACCATGGTCGCTATACCAGGTTAATAAACTAGCGAGGACCGTTATTTGATTTTATTGTTTTATCTTTCGATTTGGTGGTTCCTAATTTTTTCTTGATCGACCGAGTCTCTTAATCCGGGTCGCAACGACCCTAGATTAATTTTATACCTTACCCAGATCTTGAGAGTGATTTTTCTCGGGTCATCAGAATGGCGTCATTGGTGGGGAGCACGGCTTCGTAGTATTTTTCGATTTTTTTTCACGGTTTTCTTTTTTGCGGCTTTTTATGTATATCTGTAGATATTTGTAGATATTTTTTATCTGATTTATTTACATATTTTTTTGGACTGACACACTTATGTTTCTCTTTCTTGCGAGGGCTCGAGGATCGAGGCAACTTTTTCGGAAGCCGAAGCAACCGCGGGATTCCGAGGCGGCTCTCTTCTTTACGAAGCCGTAGGAGAGCGCGAGGTGGAGAACCGAAGTGCAGGAGCCGCGGAATAGTCGCGAAATAACCATAGTTTAGATTAGATTAGCTTAGTTTTATTTCCAGCAAACCATTTATTTGTAATAATATAGGGACATAGACTTAGACTTTGGTGACTTATCGGGGTCTGTTTCGTCGAGCACCAGTGTGCTCGGGGGACCTCACCGCGGTTTTTTGCCGGTTTTGCTTTTTGCCGCATTTATTTCGCTGCTTATCTGATTTACGCGGTTTTGGCCTTAGCTTAGGATTTTAACTGATTGTGACGTAATTGATTAGGATCCAAACACTTAATTATCTGCATGTACCTATAGCTCGATAATTATACCTAATTAATTAAATCACGAAGAAAAAGTCGGATTATTTAGGCTCTAGTCCACGTGCCTTAAGGAGTCACATACAGCGCGTGCAGGATCCATTGTGGCGGACACCGAGTGGCTCCCAAGATAGGACTCCGGACTTAAGCTTGAGTACCCGGCTATTGTGCTTACGTGTAGAAATTGCTTCCTCTAGGGCTGGATTCTCGTGCATCATATAGGTAGTTTACTTTCAGCCTTTATTTTATGCGCGGATCATTTTGCATGTAGACTGCTGAAGTCAGGTACGCCTTCTATCTCGTGCATGCATCATTAATTTCTCGTGCATCGGCTTTTTCGTCTTCTCCCCCCTGTTTTTGGACTTAAAATAACTCGGAGAACTGAAAAATTCGTTAGGCATTGCTTGCTTGAAAATCACATAAAAACAAAAACTATAAAATTAGGACTACTAAACACACTTGACCATAAAAGACACTTCACCTAAAAATTTGTCTTGGGGAGAGCAACTCCCTCATTGTCTGGTTTGATTGAGCGAGAGAGCGACCCGCACACTAGGCTAGAGCCATATCTGAGCCCCGATCAGACTACCAGCCTTTTATACGGGACAGTCTGGTTGGCGGATTGGATTCCTATCCGGTCATGTAACCGCTCTGATATCCTAACATGATCACCTAAATAAAATTGACAAGATAATTGACCGAGCTCTTATGGTCTTCAGCTCAGCGTTGAGTAGGTGAACTCGGGGTTTGTTTGCTCATCTTGTGTGTTTCCAGATCTCATCCGCCCGACTTGCCAGATCAAGATGATGGGCAGGAGGTCCCTTAGGCAGCCTCTGGCTGCACTGCTTGACCGCACTCTAGACCGTTCATGTAGGTTTGTTCGTGAGAGCCGAGACCCGCTCTCCGAACTCGAGTTCGATTCCACCCTGTTCCTCCTTGACCACCCTTCTACCAGTTCCGAGATGCCAGTGCCAGATGCGAGACAGCAGACAGATTATTTATCGGCACCTGAGTTTGGGTCTTTTGCCTTTGCAGAGACCATAGCCAGCAGCGAGGATCGCACCGAAGGTCAGAGGCCAGAGACGACTACTTACGTACTGGACCAGGGTGCGATCAACACCACCATGTTAGCTTCCTTCGAGACTATGCAGAAACAGATACGAGACCAGGGAGCTTTTATAGTGGAGATGAGGAGAGAGATGGAGAGACTGAGAGCAGCAGCAGACCAGCTGTGAGTCGAGGGATGGAGGGGCCCAGATCAGCCAGAGCATCCAGACCAGCCGGTAGCAGCAGCAGAGCAGCCGAGACCGATGCGGGAGTTACACAATTCCGAATCGACACTGACACACCGGTGGGTGGTCCTTCCGGCGATCGTGGGGGACTTCAAGTTCCCCCCGAACACACTTCAACTTCTCCCCCGTTTCCACAGGCTCGCCACTGAGGAGCCCCATCTACATCTCCAGGAGTTTGAGATGATCTGCAGTACAGTCTACGATTGTCAGGTGGATGAGGACACTATCCGGATGATCGCCTTCCCCTTCTTCCTTACAGACAGAGCAGCCAACTGGTTGAAGCACTTAGGGAGATTTGTTTACACCAGAGAGTAGCTCTGCACTGAGTACTTGAAAAAGTACTATCCACTCGGGCGGACCAATGCAGCGAGGACCCTGATCAGCAACTTCTCCATGCTCCCCAATGAGCAGTTTCACGAGGCATGGGAGAGGTTTCGAGAGCTCACCGACAGATGCCCGCACCACGACATCACGAAACCGAACCTAGTTCAGAGCTTCTTCTGCGGGTTAACACCAGAGCTGTAGGGCCTGGTGAATTCTTCTTGTGGCGGTTCCTACTTCGCCAAGGATGAGGATCAGGTCTAGGCCATCTACGAGGAGATGGTCGAGAACTATACAGTGATGTCCCATACCCGACTCTATACTCAGGGACGCCCCAGCCACAGACTGTGCAGTACCAGAGGATAGCACGGGTCGATGCCGGTCCTTCCACTTCGTCCGTGGCAGCCGCACAGACCGAATCCACAGCCGAAGATATGGGCATCATCAGCGAGAAGCTGGACCGGATCGAGTTTATAGAGAAGAAGTAGTGCCAGGGCATCACGCAGATGGATCAGATGGCACAATCATTGAGTGACCTGAAGACACAGCTCATTGATGAATACTCATTCATCACTCTTTATTCTTATATTTTAGCTACAAAAACCTTTGCAAATGCATGTAGATATGTGTAAATACAAATAATTACCAAAAGCATGCATTGTGTAAAAACCTATAATTAGCATGTTTTTGTGCAAAAATAAAAGAATAAAGATTAAAAAGAAAAAGAGGGAAATATTTAGAATAAATATTGAGCAACTTAACCCAAGGGAGGGCTCAGCATGGGCCTGACCGCATAAAAGCCAAAGTAGAGGGAGATAGGGGCTCATGTATGTACATATTTATGTAAATAAATAAAAATATTTTCCTCACGAAAATAGGCTTGTAAATATAAGTATAAAAACAAAAGAAAAAGATAAACATCAAAAAGAACAAAAACACCCATTTCATCATGTATATGAACCACTCTTCTACATTTAATTAACCTTGTAAATAAATAAAATTAATTCCCAAAATAATGTATGTCTTCTCGGATCCGAGGCTCGAGTGACTCGCCCGATCCCTGTCTTCTCGGATCCTTCGCCATATATAATGTCGTCTCCGGCGACCTAATTCTTCCATCTTTGGCCATTCGTATCCACCTCCTGTGAGCTCCAGCGCACTCGCGAGAGTGACAGCTTGCGTCTGGCGCCGTCGAAGCGAGGAGTGGAGGCGTATCCACTGATCCGGCGAGCACAGCCGCCGTTGCTCCGCCACCAGCGTGAGCACCGAGCCTCGGAGGGAGACGCTCCTCGAGGCAACGACCAGGAGCTTCCCCAGCTCCTCCCCAGTCTCTTCGTCCACCCAGGTATCCATTTCGCTCCGCCTTTTCCTTTGATTTTCGATTACGCCCAAATCGCCGCTCCGCCGCATTTTTCCGATTCCGTCCACGACCGACCTCCATCCGATCATCGGGCATCGCCATAGCCTTTGCCGACTTCCCGCGCACCTTCTTCACCCCTCCATCCAACCCAGCTCGCACAGGAGCTGGGAGTCGAGCTCCTCCGTCTACCCCCTTCGCCGGAGCTCGCCATATCGACCCACAGACCACCGTCACCCCACCTGACCGGGTCGAGGCAGTTTGCCCTCGACCCGCGAGTCTTTTGGATTGCTTTGCAGGTCGAACGAAGGCCATCTGAGGTCCTTCGCCATTCAGCCAAGAGGCACAGCTCCGCCGACCTCGCCCGAGTTCCTCAGAGCTCGGCTGGATCATCGGAGCCCACCACCAGCTGCGGGACACCCTTGCGGAGCTTCTCCGACCTTCAGGCGCAGCAGAGGAGCCTCGGAGCGAGACCACCGGGCCGGCGAACTTCGCCGGTCATCTGTTCTTCGAGCATCCTCCTCCTCCGTTCGATCAGCCCTCCAGCTCCAGACTTCATCGGGCCCGTCCATCTTAGGAGCAGCAGTCACCGCCCGATCTCAGGAGGACAGATCCCAGCCATCCGATGCACAAGGGTTAGCCACCTGCGCCATACACCGTCCGATCGTCCACGTGGAGGAACCCTCGCCATCGGATTCGCCCAAGGAGCCCAGTTGTGGAGCGACCGCTGTTCCCCACCGTCGGATGTGCCACGTGCCCTCCATCCAGCCAGTCCACGTAATAAAGGGTAATTTACCCTTAGGTCCTTCTTTTTATTTCATTTCGTATTTAGTCCTGTAATTAGTTAGTTTAGTTGTTTAGTTTTTGGGACATTTGCATCGAGACCCTTGTGCTTGCGTGTATTTACTGATATGCCCATGTGTGTGGTCTGACACGTGCATCGACACGTGCGTTTCTGGGCCTTTTACATTATCTACCCTGTAGTGCTGGTTGTTCTTCAATGAATGAAAGTTTTTAGTTATTTGCATTTATACCCCTGTGCGTGATATATTTCAACATGTGCGTGATATTTTGGGTATTTTGCGAATAGGACCCTGGACTTTTGGTACATGTTACCAATAAGCCCTTGGAACTTATTTTTCTCACATTTGGGTCCCTGAGTGCCCCAGACACGTGCATCGCACATGTTTTGCTGGGTTAATTGCACCAGACCCCCCAGACTCTTGGGTATTTGCACTTTGGTCCCTGTGCACTGTGCCCCTTCTTTATTTTTGAATAAAATAGCAAATTACCTCCAAATCCAACGAAAATTGGACACATGGCTCCTGCCATGGTGTAAAATTTTCGAGGATTTTTGAAGACATTTTTGTTTTCATTTGATATTTTTAAAAATTCAAAAACCTCTATTTTCTCCACTGTCTAACTTTAAAAATCACAAAAAAATATTAAATAGTGTCTAAAAATTACAAAAAAATTGTCTACTGTCTATTTTGTTGTTCTGATTTTCTAGCCAATTTTGGCTATTTTTCATTACTGAAAACCACTAAAAATTGAAAAACACCCAAAAACTTATAAAAGTTCTAATAATTAAACCAAAAGCCCAAAAATAATAAAATAGGTGCCTGAATTTTCCTTGATTTATTCTCTTTACAAGAAAATTACCTCCCAGCTAATTTAGGGCTTTTAGATATTTTATCTAGGCCTTTTCAGCTCGGCCGGACAGTACCTTTGATTTCAGCTACTGATTGGTTTTTAGAAAATTCAATAAACATCAGAAAATTCTCAAAAATTCACCAAAAACACTAAAAAATATAAAACACATAAAAATATTTTTGTTTGAATTTTTGGTTGATTTTTAGTGCTTTAAATAAATTGTTGAAGTGTGTGTTTCTTTACTTTTCTTATTTTCTTAATTCATTAAAAATCCAAAAAAATCATAAATAATAAAAAACCTCCAAAAATATTTTCTCCTTTTATTTTATCTCTTTTTTGACTACTTTGTAGGCCGAGAGGCCAACTCGTGCTCCTTGAGTTCGACCCTGGTCGCTATACCAGGTTAATCCAATAGCGAGACCGCTTTCGTGTTTTGATTGATTTTATCTATTTTAGCGGTCATTTTTTCTTGATTGTCCGCGCTTGATCGCTTGGGTCACAACGACCTGTTTAGTACCATATTCCCGAGTGCTCAACCGTGACATCACTCATGTGTCTCTGATGAGCCGAAAAATCAATCAAACAATCAGGGTAAAAATAATCACTCTCGGGTCGTTGCTACCCAGATCGAGAGATCTCATCTCAATCAAGAAAATATAAAAGCAGACCACCAATCAATCAAGATAAAACAATCAAATCAAAAATAGTGGCCCTGGCTATGAGATTAGCCTGGTGTAGCACCCAGGGTCGGACTCAGGGTGCACGAATTGCCCATGCGGCCTACGAAATAGTCAAAAATGAAATAAAGCAAAAACAAGTATTTTTGGTGGTTTTTAATTATTTTTATATATATTTGTTTGATTTTTAATAATGAAGGAAAATAATAAAAAGGTAAATACAAGCATAATCAACAAATTATTTGCACACTCTAAAAAGCTTCAAAAATTCAAACAAAAATATTTTTTGTTTTTTACTGTTTTTGGTTAATTTTTAAGATTTTTCTGATTTTTATAGAATTTTTTAAAAATCAAAAGGATGAAAATAGTGAACTATTGTACAGTCAGGATTGAAAAATCAATTTAAAATACCAAATTGATCTGTAAGAGCCTGTAGGTATTTTTATGAAAACTAGAAACAATTAAGAAAATTCAGGAAAAGAGTTTATTATTTTTGGAATTTTCTACAATTTCTTAGAATTTTTATAAAGTTTTAATGGTTTTCAATTTTTAGGGTTTTTATAAATCCAAAAATCGCCAAAAATGCAAAGAAAATCAAACAAACAAAAACAAACAAAGCTTATTTTTTTGGAATTTTTAAAAGAGTTTTTATATTTTTTTATGATTTTCCAAACTGGACAGACACAAAAACAACTGTTTTTGAATTTTTAAAAATAACAAAAAGCTCAAAAATGTACCCAAAAATTAGGGAAATTTTTAGACAGTGGCAGGAGCCACGTATCCAAATTTCACGCAATTTGGGTTGGATTTGATATTTTATTTAGATCAAACAAAGGCTCCCAGTGCATAGGGACCTAAATTTAATAAAAACAAGTTGCAAGGGCTAAACAGCAACACGACAAGAAAACCCAGGGCCCAAAGTGCAAAAAGCCCACAATACACGCACGTTGCACGTGCTTCAGGCACGAAAGGACCTACCTATAATTCCTATTTTATAGCATTCAAACAATAACACACAAGAAACTACAGGGTAGAATATGCAATTTATCCACAACCTCACGTGTCGATGCACGTGGACCACGTATAGAAGGACTATAATGCAAATCGAAAGAACATAAAGGTCCAGAGTGCAAATAACCCAAAATAAAAACAACTATATAAAATATTTACAAGACCTAATCGAAATAGAAAAACAGACAAGGGCCTACAGGAAATTTACCCTTTATTAACACGGGCTGCTGAGGGGGTGCCACGTGGAAGATCGAATGACTTCTAGGCAAGGACACCCCTTCGCTGGATCGAACGGTGAGGAGGAGGCCACGTGGAGATCAGACGGTGATGGATATATGGCTCCTCTTCGGCTGAACATGCGGTCCGGATCAACCCTCGGCTGGATCTGACGGTGGAAGGCTGCTCCTCAAATAGATGGTGTGGATCACACCTGGAGTGTCGGGGACGATCGGATGGCTACTGAAGGTCCTGGATGAACTCGACTCCGGCGAACTTCGTCGGAGCACCACGGGTGCGCTGGACCTCCTCGGGGGCTGCAAAGATGTGGAATAGAATCGCCAAGGCCTCCCGCAGCTGGTGGGCTCCTCCGATGAGACCGGGAAGCTCCGAGGAGCTCCGGCGACGAAGGCGGAGCTGAGCCTCTGAGCACGAACCTTGGACCTCAAGGTGAGGTCCCTTTGACCTGCAAAATGGCACGAGAGGACTCCTGGGTCGAGGGCAAACTACCTCGACCCGGTTAGGGGTGGTGTGGGTGGCTGGATGGGTTGCGGTGAGGACCTCCGGCGAAGCGACGGCGAGGGAGGTCGAACCTTGGCTCCGAGGCGAGCCAAGGTGGATGTGTGGGTGTAGAACGTGAAGAGGGGTCTCGCGGTCGTGATAGGAAAGTCGGATGGTCGGAACGATGACCGGAGTGGACGAAATCGATCGGAGAAGGCGGCAGAGCGAATTGGGCGTAATCAGAAATTAAAGGAAACTAAAGGGAATAGGGTCTACCTGATGAATGCAATCGACTGGGAATGAGCTCTCGGAGCACTAGGTCATCGCCTCGAGGGTTCGTCGGGTCTCGAGGCTCGGGCGCAGCTCGCGGCGGCGCACAACGGCATATGTCGTTGGATCAGTGGTAGCAAGCGTCCTCTCCTCTCTTCGACACTATGCTCACTCAGCTGTTACTATGGGGAGCACAATGGTGGTCCTGGGGCGAAGGGGCAGCACCAAAGATGTCGTGAATTGTACGGCGGAGGTCGAGCTTTATACGGCTGAGGGTCCGAGAAGATCAGATCGGGCACGGCTCTTGTGAAGCTCGGATCCCTAAAATCCACCCCGGGCGAGGGTCTCGGATGATCAAGGAACAAATGGAGCCTGGGGTTTAGGTATTTGGCGATCGGATCGAGTGGGGAAAAGTAGGAGAAATCGGGTAGGGCACACAGAATCCGAGTCTGGTGGTCCTGGGGGGAAGTTGACCGGGGGTCAACATCCCCCGTGGACCAATCAAAGCTCGCCAATTAATAAAGATTTAAAAATTCAATATAAAATAGTAAATGTAATTATTTCGAAAAACTTTAAACATGAAAATTGTTTATTTATTTTTAAATTATTTTTTAGTGATTTGTATTTAATTTTTTGAAATATAAATTTGGTATTTACAAAATACTATTATTATATACAAGTATATACATATGTATTTTTTATTTTTGATTTTTAATTATTTATTTTTATATATTTATTCCAATTTTTTATTTTATTTATTTATAGAATAAAATTTAGAATAAAGGGGTATTTTTATTTTATTTTTATTACTTACTTACAAGGGTTAAATAAATAGTTTTATATACATATATACATGGTATATATACAAGGTTGAAATTGATTTTATTTTATTTCTTTTTATTTTATTTTTATTTTTATGATTTTTTTATTTATTTACATTATGGAATATGGAATATGTACATATTTTTATTAGATTTTAATTATTTATTTACAAGGTGATAATAAATAGGTGAGTGGTTCTATGTACATGGTTTATATACAATGATGAGGTGAATTTTATTTTTATTTTTGTTTTTTCATTTTATTTTGATTTTATATTTGCAAATATATACAAATAAATACACACCTATTTTTACTTTTATTAGAGGAAAATAATTTTATTTATTCACAGGTATATGTACACAAACTTGAGCTTCCTTATCTCTCCCTACTTGATTCTTTTGCGGTCAGGCACATGCTGAGCCCGCCCTTGGGATTAGGTCACTCAATATTTATTCTAAATATCTCCCTCTTTTTCTTTTATTTCTTTATTCTTTTATTTATGCACAAAAAACATGCTAATTATTGAAATTTACACAATGCATGCTAAATGATAATTATTGCTATTTACAAGAATATACATGTGTTTTGCACAGGTTTCGTTGCTAAAATAAAAGAATAAAGAGTGATGAATGGGTATTCATCACCCCCCTATACTTAACTTTGCTAGTCCCTTAGCAAACACTTATTTGAAAAAGAAGTGCAAAAGAAAAAGAAAAAAGAAAAAGAGGAGAAATCAAGGTTGATTATTAAACTTTCCTTCATTAAATTGAAATATGAAGCTCGGTCAGACCTTTGGATTATTAATTTGTCGGAACCTTATTTGGACTTAAGCTTAAAACTTAACAGCCTCTAAGTTCCACCAATCTATGGGCAAGACTCCTCAATAAACCAGATCAGAACAAGTCTACATACACAAACTCTAATGACCATGAATCTTTCCTTGTACGGTGTAAGTGATATGTAGCTCCCCACCTCAGAAGTAACAAAGAAACAACCACCCTCAACCTGGTAACTCTAATGCCTCGGTCTAGAAACTCTTTCCTCGAGAAGCGGGGTATTCCCTTCTAAGTTCAAGTGCAACCGGCTCAAGAAGAGGGGAGGAAGAGAATGGACCATGGCCAGTGTAGCCATGTATCCTTGGGAGCTCTAACCAGTGTAGCTGAGTCTCCTGCTGCAAGCTTCATGAGATGGAACATGTATATCAAGCTTTGCTTTATTTGACTATATATACTCCGGTGGGATTATTAAATTTTCAATTCGACCCATCACTTTTTTGGAGTTCTTTTCTTTTTGCACTGTTTTTTTCATGTACATCTGTACAACATATCTACATGGTGCAGCATATATACAAGGAGTTTTTCCTCTTGAGCCAGTAGACTATCCCTATTTGAAGCTTTATTGCAACCCACGGCTTCTGTCCTTTAGACTTCATAACCACCAGACCAAGTTGAGACGCACTTCCTTCACTATAAGAAGAAGAGAGGTTCCGCCTAGAAGTACTACCCTCATATGCTACCCCAAGCCAAAGGAAACTACCTCCTCACCACCTCATCTGTGGAGAGTTATGTGTAAGGTGCTGGTGCAAGTAAAGCCATTGTCTCTGAGAGGCATGCGTGTGTTGTTAAGTGCTCTACTTAGGATCATCAAGATGACATATGCTCATAGCTTAGTGGACTCAAAGAATTAAGTCCCAATGGACCTGAAAAGTCTCAATCCTAAGCCCTATAAGGTTCCTCTTATTGTTAGGTGGATTAAGGTCTTAACCAAGCTCCATTTGTCAATTTAATTCCAGGATTAGTTTAAATGTCACATATGATCCAGGAAAAATTATACAAGTATTTAAAAAGATGCAATTTACAAACTATTTACACATGTGCAAAATTCTTGAAAATGTTTGAAACCATGGATGTATGCATGAATGCGAAGTTTTGCAAAATTTTTACAAAATTTAGACAAGGTTTTTGCAAACTTTTTGTTTTCAAAACATTTTCCAAAAATTTTGTACTATGTACACAGTTTTGATATGATAATATTACAAGCTATTTTACACAAAAAGATTTTACAATCATTTGTACAAAAATAATTTGATAGATACATAGGTATGTGCAAGATGAGTTTTATATACAAGGGAAAAAATTAAATTTTTTAGGTTTTTAGCCATTTTTATTTATTAACACACTCACACAAAGTACGAGTTATGGCTAAAGTATATATGAAATATATACACACCCCCCTATACTTAGCTCGAACGATGTCCTTAGAGTGATCAAGAGCGATGAAGAAGACATAACTCGTGCTTAGTATAGGGAGTGAAAAGGAATGGCTATATACAAAGACGAATCAAAGAATAGAATGAAGAGAACTCGGTGTTTCCTCCTATACTTAGGATCAAGTAATCCTAAGTATAGCAAGTTGTACATGAAGGGAAATCCGAGTAAAGGATGTACAGGTTCTACCCCCCCCCCCTATACTTAGGGTGAAATATCCCTAAGTATAGGCAGCAAAACAGGGGTAGAAAGGATCAAAAGAATACCCGAGAGTCCGACATCCCCCCTATACTTAGGGTAAAGTATACCCTAAGTATAGCATAATCATAAGATGAGAGAAGGGATGTGGGACTAAAGAATAGAGTGATATGGACAACTGGATCTATACAGGTCGGAAGAACAGTGATAATAAGGCGTGAGATGCGATAGATGTGAGTCAAGAGACAACACCTCACGCAAAGTGAATAGGGGCAACATCAACGACCCGCGGCTCATGATCTAGATATGGCTTGAGCCGCTGGCCGTTCACTCGAAAGGTAGCATCAGAAGACAACTCAGATATATCAATACTCCCATTGTCATGCACCTTTCTAACCAGATAAGGTCCCTTCCATTTACTCTGCAACTTCCCTGGAAATAATCTAAGCCTAGCATCAAACAGCCATACTCTCTGTCCTGGCTCAAACTGCTTGTGGCTGATATGAGAATCATGCCACTCCTTCACTCTCTCCTTATAATGTAGGTTGTTTGAGAAGGCGGTATCACCAAGCTCCTCCAGGGCTGCTAACTCTGCCCTCCTCTGATCTCCTACACTCTCTGGATCCAAAAGTATATCTGTAACTGCCCAACATGACCTATGTCTCAGCTCAACAGGTAAATGGCACGGCTTGCCATAAACGAGGCGAAAGGGAGATGTACCCAAAGGAGTCTTGAAAGACGTCCCATATGCCCACAAGATCGAGTCCAAAAGCTGTGACCAATCCTTTCAGTCGGGGCAGACGACTTTCTATAATATAGTCTTGATCTCCTTGTTTGACACTTCAGCAAGACCATTCGTCTGAGGGTGGTATGGAGTGGCAACTCGATGGTCTATGCCGAACTCGCTAGCAAGGGCCTTTACCTTGTCATTGACGAAATGAGACCCCCCCCCCCCCCCCGTCTAATATCAACACTCTAGGTACCCGAACCGTGAAATGATATTCTTCCTCAAAAATCTGCAAATAGTCCTAGCATCTACGGTTTGGGTGGGATTGGCCTCAACCCAACAACTCACGTAATCTACGTCCAACAGAATGTACTCAAATCCCTGACTCCTAGGGAATGGACCCATGAAATCGATGCCCCATGCATCAAAAACCTCACAGAAGTGAATGGGATGCATCGGCATCATATCACGTTGTCCACAAGTGCCCATCCTCTGACAGCCAGTACACCTCTTCACGAACTCATCAGAGTCCTTGAAGAGAGTAGGCCACCATAGGCCGGATTGGAGCACTTTCTGTGTCGTTCTCCTCCCTGAGTGATGTCCTCCTGCCTCAAGCCTGTGGCAGTAAGTAAGGACGTTGTGGTGCTCCTCCTGAGGAATGAACCGATGCCAGATACTATCCCCTCCCTCATGGTAAAGGATGGGATCCTCCCAATGGTAAAACTTGGCCTTCGCGAGGAAGGTCTCAAGTTTCTGCCTGGGCCAATCTTGTGGAACTTTCTTGACGACAAGATAGTTCACAATATCAGCATACCATGGGAGCGAGGCGATAGCAAGGATCGCCCCATCTGGGAAGGTCTCGCAAATAGGGTCAATCTGCTCAGAATCCTCAAGATACTCCAATCGGGAGAGATGATCCGCCACCACATTCTTGACTCCAGGCATATCCTTAATCTCTATGTCAAACTCCTGGAGTAGAAGGATCCATCTGGTCAATCTAGCTTTGGCATCCTTCTTTGCCATGAGGTACCTGATGGCGGTATGATCAGTGTAAATGGTCACTCTAGATCCAATGATGTAAGATCTGAACTTATCTAGGGCAAAAACTACGGCTAGCATCTCCTTCTCAATGACAGTGTAGTTCCACTGCGCGGCATCCAATGTACGGCTAGCATAGTGAATAGCAAATGGGACTCCATCCCTCCTCTGTCCCAGCACGACCCCCACGGCAAAATCGGAGGCATCCATCATGATCTCGAATGGGAGAGACCAATCAGGTGGCTGGAGAACAAGAGCCTCTTTGACACAGCTCTTGAGAGTCTCAAATGACGATAGACACTTATCATCTACAAGGAACTCGGTGTCTTTCGTCAGCAGATCAGTCAACGGTCGGGCAATCCTGCTGAAATCATGAATGAAATGTCGGTAGAAACCGACGTGCCCCAGAAAAGACCGTAACCACCGCAAGTTGGATGGTGGATCGAGTTTTCTAATGACATCCACCTTGGTCGGATCAACCTCCATGCCCCTGTTGGAGATGATGTGGCCAAGCACCGTCCCTTGAGTCACCATGAAGTGACACTTCTCCCAAGACAACACTAGGTGGACCTCCATGTTAGCAATGTGAGCCCCGGGCGAACCATTTCTGCAATAAATGTTATTGTAATGAATAAATTATCAATAAAAGTTATTGTTTATTTTTCACTCCCCTTTCTGAGATTAATGAATGAATGCACTATAGGGTCCCTCTGTACAATAAGGGTTATGTACCATGGCCAACTTGATGATCATACAGCTGTTGATTCATTGGATGGATCATAGAGGCTGATGCTTGGATGAATATCTAAGGAGTTAGATAGAGAACTCATCAAGCATCATCAAATGATCATTAAGTGATGATCTCCAGTCTGAGTTGGAGATGGCAATCCTATCTCATATGACTGATATCTGACTGACCTCTTGATGCAGGTCCTCTGCATGGGAATAATGATTCAGAGGTGTCAGGTTAGTTAAGTCAATAGGGTTGACTTGACGAGATCGAGATAACCAAAGACCTACGTTGAATACTGTCACGACTTAGGCATGCATCCTCTGACTAGAGACAGATGTATTACTATATGTCTGAGTATGTACATTTGGCAGACCAATAGGTTGATGACCTAATCAAGGTCTATATACCGGCGAGCTGGTTTGCATGTAAGGACATATGAGTAATACGATCTCTCAAAGGGATCATACAGGTTCACTTGTGAACCGGGAGACATGAGCTCACTCATGAGGTATTGGGACTGAACAAATTCCATGCATGGTCGTCGTGCTTTGGAAGCATGACATGAATTTGAAGGTAAGATATATGCTTTGTGAAAGCATATGATCTATACCAAATCCCGATGACCAAGATTGAGAAACTTAATGATCTAACCCTGAAGATGACAGTGTAAAAGTGATCTTTATCTTCAGGATGATCATGAGTCTTCCAGTATGTAGGATGTGCAGGTATTAGGAATACCTGAAGGGTGATTTGATCATATACGATTGTATAACCATGACGCTTCCATTCCGAGGGAGTGATGAAACAGGATTGGATTTTAGTGACTCCTCTCATTAGAGAAGTGACCTAATCTTAGTCCATGAACTGGACATTGGTCTGAATAAGATTCAGATGCAATGAGAAGATTAAGTCTACGGTCTTGATTTGATCAAGCATCAGTGGGAGGTCCATAGGATCTGGAGTTGAGATATGATCTCAACATCCAAGTCACTATACGTGGAACAATACAATCGCCCTGTCCTTATCTCCAAGTATCTGAGGAGAAATAGCATTGTTCTTAAATGGTTTAAGAACAATTCCATAAGATCTAAGCAAAGAGAATTTGATAATTAAAAGTGTTTTAATTATCATGATGTATGAGAAATTATCCAATATGATTAAATGTGATTTAATTAGTTTGGATAAGAATAATGTGGATAGAGATATCCAATTATTCATGATATATTATAAATGTGATTTATAATGTATTAGAGAGAGTTACTTATAATTTATATGTGTTGATTAATTATGATGTGTATTGGATACACATTGTGTAATTAATTAACAATATGAATTACATGTTGTTTTGGGTTGTGAATATGATTCACAATTTTTCCATGGCAAGATTGCAATATTCTCAAAGATAATTGTGAATTATTTTTTGAGAAATAAAACCCAAATTATTTTGTTGCAAATAAATAAGAGAGAGATTACATGGAGATTACAATCTCCATGCAATCCATGGTGGACGGCACACCACTCCTAATTGGAGTGGGTGTGCGCCTACATGGAAGGCACATGGAGATGAAATCTCCATGTGTCTTCTCTCCTTATTTGTTGGGTTAATTTAGGAGCAAATTATATTTGATTTTATCAAATATATTTTGACCTAAATTTGTTGCTTTTGACAACAACAATCTCAGCCATTGGATGAACATAAATCAATCTCATCCATTGATTTTATGTGTCCCATGGATTGAGATCCATGGATCCCAAAACCCTATAAATAGAGAGGAATTCTTGGCTCTCTCTTCACACATGCTATTGTAGCACAAAAACTCTCTCTCTCTCTCTCTTTCTCATATACACGACAGCCCTCTCTCCCTCTCTTCTTGGTGGCCGTCCACCTTGGTGGAGAGAAACGTCGTCGCCCGCGCCATCGTGCTGCCGCTTCGACTCTCTGCGGTTCTTTGTCTTCTTGGAGTGCTTCACTCACGAAGGAGACGTTTGATCTCGTGCGACGAGATCAGGAGCAACCGCGCTTGGATCAACTTGGATTGCGAGGACACCGCGACTCATCTCCGCGCTCGCAAGCCGTTACTCCGACGATCGGACTTGAGACAGGAGGTCTCTTTTCGTAGAGACTCGATCAACCACGCTTCAAGAGGTATTGCATTATACTTGATGTGGTTATAGATGAAACGATTTGAGAAAGGTTCTCGGATCATGTGGTTTCATCGGTTTAAAAATTTTAAAATTCCGCTGCTCCGAACAACTAGTACGACTAGTCGTTCTTCGTCGTATTCGATACGACGATCACGCTTCCGTGATGCGCTTGAGGATTTATCCATATCCTTCAAGTGGTATCAGAGCCTTAGGTCGACGGTTTCGAATATGATTCGAAAAACCGAGGACGACTTGGGTTCGTTTAGGTCGCGAAAGTTTTCATCGCATTTGATTTCGCAGATCTGTTTAATAAATAAATTCGGTACTGTTTAAATTGTTTAAACACGAATTTAATACTTGGATTTTGTTCCCCATTAAATAAGGAAACCATAGGAACTGAGTTTGCGTAAATCGGATTTCGCATGCTCTAATTATGGTTGTTTTAATGGACATGTATGCACTGTTGCGGGAACAATAGATTTTAACATGATTGAAGAGTTAATTACTGTTATCATCTGCCTCGAAATGCGTGCAAATCCACTTAGGTTCTGTTGTAAATCAAGTTAGCAATCTATGAAAATTGAGTTTTCTTAATTTGGATTTAAATTGATTGAGATATGCCAATTTTAGTGAATAGGGGTCTATACTGAAATTGCATTCCTAATCTAGAACCAAGTGATTGTCAATTAGTGAAATTAATTGTTAATTTCGTGAAATAATCTTGAATAATATTTGTGAAATATTGAGACATGATTATTTGCCTAATTGACATGGCCCCAACCAATTAATTGATTAAGATGTGATCTAAATCATAAATTGGAAACAACAATCTTCAAACTTGATGCTTGAATAGGATTTGGGAATTTGTCTAGCAAATTTCCTTATAATCAAAAATGTTTTGATTATTACTATATGGTACAATTTCGGTTGAAAAACCGATGATCATCTCAAGTACAAATTAATCAATTTGGCATTATCCTTTCCCGAGGCGGATATGGTGCCTAGTCGGAGAGCATTGGGGTTGCGGGTTGCAACGTATGTGGTCCGTCCCACTCTCGTCGGTACTGGCCATGACAGCGGGTAGGGTCGGGATAATGTCCGAGGGATTAAGATGTATTTTTCTAATTATTAAAATTCGAATTAATACGTATTTTGAGATATTACCATATATGTATTCAAGTAAAATAATCAAGTTTGATTGTTTGAATTGGATTGATAATTAATTTAATATGATTAAATTGATTATGTCCAATTGAAATACTCTGATATGATTAGAGTTATTAATTTCCTTGGAAGAATTAATTATGTGAATGTGATTCACGATAATTAATTAAAATTTGAATATGAAGATGGAGGATCACATAAGTGACATCCATGGTCTCCCGTCAAGGCGAAGAGTTTCGTCGCCAGGGATTGCATATGGGAGACGCCTGTCCGAAGTGACAGCTCCCGTGTGCAAGCGCATCTGGATCGGGCTCTTTGCTTCTCGAAAGAGTAAGGCCGTATGCGTAGTGACCCCAATATCGGATCCTCATATTATTGGGGCGATATTGGATTGCGCATAGCGAGTACTATTCCTGTTGACGGTTGGTTCAATTAACAACGGGTCAACATCGCCTTAGGGGTGGTGGGCTCGGGTGTTAAAGACCGAATTGGGAAATTGCAAGTTGGACTTGTAAAATGGAATGAGTTCCTGCTTTTCTTTATTGGAGTCACAGATTCTCATATTATTAGGATGTGACAATGATAAAGAGGAGATCCCAATTCTTGCTAGAGATATAGCGGTAAGTATATCTCTTACTTTGAAAGTGATTAAGGGAATGAACTTTCAAAGTCGACAATGCAAGAATAATTTGATTTAAAATACCTTAATCAAACATCATAAATTTGAATATATATTTCTATATTCTAATATAGTGCATTCTTAATTTCAGAAAATGAAGTCTTTGAACCCACTTAGTAGGCTTCTTGAGGTCAACCAATTGACCGGCCCGAATTACTCGGATTGGATCCGAAATTTGGAGCTTGTTCTCTCTGCTGAGCGCATTAGTTATGTGCTATCCGAGGACAAGCTTGAGAACCCTAAGTCCAAGGAAGAAAAAGCATTTAATGACAAGTATGATGAAGATCATGTCTTGGCTAGGTGCTATATCCTAGGTTCTCTCTCCAATGTGCTGCAGAAGCAACATGTGGAGATGAATACCTGTCAGGAAATAATGCAGAATCTTAAAGATATGTTTGGTGACATTAACCGCACTCAGCGGTACAATGTTATGAAAGACCTCATTCGTTGTAGAATGCAGGAAGGGACTTCGGTCCGTGAACATGTACTCAAAATGTTTGGGTACTTGTCAGAGCTGGAGACTCTTGGGGCAACGATGGATGCAGACATGCAAGCTGACTTCATTCTGCTGTCATTGCCCAAGTCTTTTAATAACTTTGTAGTGTCATTCCACATGAACAAGTTGGAATTGACAAATGCTGCTCTCCTTGCTTCATTAAAGTCCGCAGAGGACGTAATGAAGAAGGATGGTCCCAGTGGCAGTGCAATGGTTGCACAGGTCAAAGGGAAGCGCGGTCGGAAGCATGGTTCTCGGAAGGGCCCGGCCCGGAAGAGAAAGAAGAAGGGACAAAGTGTTGCCTCTTCTTCCAATGCATCCACTCTCATGGCGTCGAAGAAAACCGACGTCTGTCATCACTGCAAGAAGCCAGGGCACTGGAAGCGTAACTGCCCAGATTACCTGAAGTCCTCAGACAAAGGTAAAGCCCCAGCAGGTATGAAATCTACTTTCATCATTGAAACTAGCTTTCTCGTTGGACGAGAAGGAAGTTGGGTTGTAGATTCTGGTGCTTCTGTTCATGTATGCAATTTGTTGCATTTGTTTCAGGAAACTAGGAATCTTGAGGAAGGGGAGATAGTCATCCAGATGGGATCTGATGCAAGTGTTGCAGCAGTAGCCGTCGGGACTTGTAGACTATCATTATCTAGTGGAAGAGTCCTTATACTTAAAGAATGTCTTTATGTACCCGAAGTCAGAAGGAACTTGATATCTGTATCTAAGCTTGTTAGAAGCGGATATACTTTCCTTTTCTGTAATAAATTAGTCATAAGTCGTTATGATAAATATATTGCGGATGGTGTTTTGACTTCTGGAGGACTCTATGAATTGTGCATTGATAAATGTATTATGAATGTGACAACCACTAATAAAAACCCTAAAAGATCCAGAGAGGATAAAAATATCTCAAATGAGATATGGCATCAAAGGCTTGGTCATTTGTCTGTTGATAGGATCAATAGATTGATAAAGGATGGACCTCTAGATTTTCTAAAGGTTCAACCTCTGCCCACTTGCAAACATTGCATACAAGGCAAAATGACTAGGACGCCTTTCCGTAACAAGGTTACGAGATGCGAAGGTATTATTGACCTAATACATACCGATGTATGTGGTCCCTTCAGTACCGCGACTCGAAATGGATACCGATATTATTTGACGTTTATCGATGACCATTCGCGATACGGGTTTATCTTCCTACTACGTCATAAGTCTGAAACCTTTGAAAAGTTCAAAGAATTCAAGGCTTTGGTTGAGAACCAAACCGATAGGAAGATTAAACGGATTCGATCTGATCGAGGTGGCGAGTACCTATTAGATGAATTCAAGGAATACCTCAAGGAGAATGGAATTGTTTCCAATCTCACTCCTACTGGAACTCCCCAACTAAATGGTGTTGCTGAAAGACGCAACAGGACCATCATGGACATGGTCCGATCAATGATGAATAAAGCAAATTTACCTCTTAGTTTCTGGGGATATGCAGTAGAGACTGCAATATATATCCTGAATAAGATTCCTAGCAAATCCGTGCCTAAGACTCCTCATGAGCTATGGTATGGAACCAAACCTAGTGTTAATCACTTGAGGGTTTGGGGTTGCTTGGTCTATGCGAAGAACGTAGACGCAAGTAAGCTAGAATCTCGCTCTCGTGAGTGCTACTTCATTGGGTATGTTAAAGATGGTATTGGATACCAACTTTATGACCCTGAGACCCAAAAGGTTTTTGTTTCTAGAGATGTGAAGTTTCTGGAGAATGATTTCCATAAAGGTCAAGACAACAATGAAGTAGAGGAATTCTTTGAATCCCCTGAGGATTCTGAGCTTCCTAGACCAGAAACGGAAGAGATAAATAAAGATGAAACACCCATACCTCTTCGAAGGAGTTCGAGGGTGGTTGCACCACCTGAAAGGTATGGATTCCATGTGTCAGGTGAAACTGACATTGATCCTACTTCATTTGATGAAGCACTCGCGGATCAAGACATGGATAGATGGATGCTAGCAATGAAGTCAGAAATTGACTCCATGCATAAGAATGGTGTATGGACCCTAGAGGATCCACCTAAAGGGGTAAAACCCATTGGGTGTAAATGGATCTTCAAAAGAAAGAGGGGACCTGATGGGAAAGTAGAGACTTTCAAGGCACGGCTCGTAGCCAAGGGCTACACACAGAGAGAAGGCATCGACTACGATGAGACATTCTCTCCTGTGGCTATGCTTAAATCCATCCGGACATTGCTAGCTATAGCTGCATATCTTGACTACGACATCTGGCAGATGGACGTCAAGACGGCTTTCCTCAATGGATACCTCGAGGAGGATATCTACATGGAGCAGCCCCAGGGCTTCATGACTGAGGATGGTAAAGTATGCAAGCTGAAGAAATCCATCTATGGGCTCAAGCAAGCTTCTCGTAGTTGGAACATCAGATTTGACGAAACCATAAAGAGTTATGATTTTGTGCAAAATCCTGATGAACCTTGTGTATACAAGAAGCTTAGTGGGAGCGCCGTTGTGTTCATCGTGCTTTATGTAGATGACATCCTTATCATTGGGAATGATACAGGGATGATGACCAGTGTAAAGATTTGGCTATCCCATACCTTTGAGATGAAAGATCTTGGAGAAGCCTCTTATATATTAGGCCTGAAGCTGTTCAGAAACCGAGAAAAGAGGATTTTGGGATTGTCACAACATGGATACATTAAGAAGATTCTTGAACGATTCCATATGGATAGTTCAAAGAAAGGATTCCTACCCTTAAGACATGGTATCCACCTGTCTAAAGGAATGGCTCCTCAAAGTGTTGAGGAAAAGAAGGCCATGGCTGGATGTCCTTATGCATCAGCCGTAGGAAGCTTAATGTATGCCATGATGTGCACTAGGCCAGATATCTGCCATGCAGTGGGAGTGGTAAGTCGTTACCAATCCTGCTATGGAGAACAACACTGGAATGCAGTAAAGAACATATTCAAATATCTAAGACGGACGCAAGATTACATCTTGGTCTATGGAGATGGTGATCTCCAAGTCTTAGGATATACAGATTCTGACTTCCAATCGGATGTAGATGATCGAAAGTCGACATCGGGGTTCGTGTTCTTGTTGAATGGTGGTGCTGTGAGCTGGAGAAGCAAGAAGCAGGACACTACTGCAGATTCAACAACGGAAGCCGAATACATTGCCGCATCGGATGCTGCGAAGGAGGCGGTGTGGTTGCGCAAGTTCGTGCTGGAGCTTGGCGTAGTTTCCTCTGATACTCCCATCCCGTTACTCTGCGATAACACGGGAGCCATTGCCCAGGCAAAGGAACCTAGATGGCATCAAAAGAGCAAGCACGTGGAAAGGAAATACCACATCATTCGGGAGATACAAAAGCGTGGTGACATCATCATCACCAAGGTGGCCTCTGCCGACAACGTTGCTGATCCTCTTACCAAACCTCTGACACAGAAGGTTTTTGACCAGCATGTAATGAGTATGGGTTTAAAGATTGTACCTGAATGGTTCTGAGGGCTAGTGGGAGATTGTTAAAAATGTGAGCCCCGGGCGAACCATTTCTGCAATAAATGTTATTGTAATGAATAAATTATCAATAAAAGTTATTGTTTATTTTTCACTCCCCTTTCTGAGATTAATGAATGAATGCACTATAGGGTCCCTCTGTACAATAAGGGTTATGTACCATGGCCAACTTGATGATCATACAGCTGTTGATTCATTGGATGGATCATAGAGGCTGATGCTTGGATGAATATCTAAGGAGTTAGATAGAGGACTCATCAAGCATCATCACATGATCATTAAGTGATGATCTCCAGTCTGAGTGGGAGATGGAAATCCTATCTCATATGACTGATATCTGACTGACCTCTTGATGCAGGTCCTCTGCATGGGAATAATGATTCAGAGGTGTCAGGTTAGTTAAGTCAATAGGGTTGACTTGACGAGATCGAGATAACCAAAGACCTACGTTGAATACTGTCACGACTTAGGCATGCATCCTCTGACTAGAGACAGATGTATTACTATATGTCTGAGTATGTACATTTGGCAGACCAATAGGTTGATGACCTAATCAAGGTCTATATACCGGCGAGCTGGTTTGCATGTAAGGACATATGAGTAATACGATCTCTCAAAGGGATCATACAGGTTCACTTGTGAACCGGGAGACATGAGCTCACTCATGAGGTATTGGGACTGAACAAATTCCATGCATGGTCGTCGTGCTTTGGAAGCATGACATGAATTTGAAGGTAAGATATATGCTTTGTGAAAGCATATGATCTATACCAAATCCCGATGACCAAGATTGAGAAACTTAATGATCTAACCCTGAAGATGACAGTGTAAAAGTGATCTTTATCTTCAGGATGATCATGAGTCTTCCAGTATGTAGGATGTGCAGGTATTAGGAATACCTGAAGGGTGATTTGATCATATACGATTGTATAACCATGACGCTTCCATTCCGAGGGAGTGATGAAACAGGATTGGATTTTAGTGACTCCTCTCATTAGAGAAGTGACCTAATCTTAGTCCATGAACTGGACATTGGTCTGAATAAGATTCAGATGCAATGAGAAGATTAAGTCTACGGTCTTGATTTGATCAAGCATCAGTGGGAGGTCCATAGGATCTGGAGTTGAGATATGATCTCAACATCCAAGTCACTATACGTGGAACAATACAATCGCCCTGTCCTTATCTCCAAGTATCTGAGGAGAAATAGCATTGTTCTTAAATGGTTTAAGAACAATTCCATAAGATCTAAGCAAAGAGAATTTGATAATTAAAAGTGTTTTAATTATCATGATGTATGAGAAATTATCCAATATGATTAAATGTGATTTAATTAGTTTGGATAAGAATAATGTGGATAGAGATATCCAATTATTCATGATATATTATAAATGTGATTTATAATGTATTAGAGAGAGTTACTTATAATTTATATGTGTTGATTAATTATGATGTGTATTGGATACACATTGTGTAATTAATTAACAATATGAATTACATGTTGTTTTGGGTTGTGAATATGATTCACAATTTTTCCATGGCAAGATTGCAATATTCTCAAAGATAATTGTGAATTATTTTTTGAGAAATAAAACCCAAATTATTTTGTTGCAAATAAATAAGAGAGAGATTACATGGAGATTACAATCTCCATGCAATCCATGGTGGACGGCACACCACTCCTAATTGGAGTGGGTGTGCGCCTACATGGAAGGCACATGGAGATGAAATCTCCATGTGCCTTCTCTCCTTATTTGTTGGGTTAATTTAGGAGCAAATTATATTTGATTTTATCAAATATATTTTGACCTAAATTTGTTGCTTTTGACAACAACAATCTCAGCCATTGGATGAACATAAATCAATCTCATCCATTGATTTTATGTGTCCCATGGATTGAGATCCATGGATCCCAAAACCCTATAAATAGAGAGGCATTCTTGGCTCTCTCTTCACACATGCTATTGTAGCACAAAAACTCTCTCTCTCTCTCTCTTTCTCATATACACGACAGCCCTCTCTCCCTCTCTTCTTGGTGGCCGTCCACCTTGGTGGAGAGAAACGTCGTCGCTCGCGCCATCGTGCTGCCGCTTCGACTCTCTGCGGTTCTTTGTCTTCTTGGAGTGCTTCACTCACGAAGGAGACGTTTGATCTCGTGCGACGAGATCAGGAGCAACCGCGCTTGGATCAACTTGGATTGCGAGGACACCGCGACTCATCTCCGCGCTCGCAAGCCGTTACTCCGACGATCGGACTTGAGACAGGAGGTCTCTTTTCGTAGAGACTCGATCAACCACGCTTCAAGAGGTATTGCATTATACTTGATGTGGTTATAGATGAACGATTTGAGAAAGGTTCTCGGATCATGTGGTTTCATCGGTTTAAAAATTTTAAAATTCCGCTGCTCCGAACAACTAGTACGACTAGTCGTTCTTCGTCGTATTCGATACGACGATCACGCTTCCGTGATGCGCTTGAGGATTTCTCCATATCCTTCACTCCATGCATCGCTAAAGGACTCGGTCTAGGCAGTTAAGACAGGAGTCGAATCCGTCGCCGTAGACCGAGAAATCATCCATGAAGACCTCCAAGCACTCCCCCACCATGTCCGAAAAGATAGACAGCATGCATCTCTGAAATGTCGCAGGGACGTTGCATAGGCCAAATGGCATGTGTCTGAAGGCATAAGTCCCAAAGGGACAGGTGAAGGTAGTCTTGTCCTGGTCCTCGGGCGCAATGGCCACCTGATTGTAGTCAGAGTACCCATCCAAGAAGCAGTAATGGATCTTCCCTACCAGTCTCTCAATGATCTGATAAATAAAGGGCAGAAGAAATGATCTTTCTTGGTGGCCTGGTTGAGTCGTCTGTAATCTACGCAGACCCTCCAAGAAGTGGGTACCCGGGTAGCGATCTCCTCTCCAGACTCCGTGACTACAGTAGTGATGCCCGTCTTCTTGGGCACCACACGCAACGGACTGACCCACTTGGATTCAGAGATGGGGTAGATAAAATCGGCGCTCCACCACTTCGAGATTTCCTTCATGACAACCTCTCTCAGATTTGGGTTCAGTCGCCGCTGGAACTCACGCGACGGCTTTGCCTCATCCTCGAGATAGATGTGGTGAGAGAACAGAGCCGGACTGATCCCCTGGAGATCTGCTACGCTCCATCCTATCGCCTTGCAGTTCTTTTCAAGAACCCCCATCAGATGAGATTCTCGCACTCTAGTCAAATCAGCGGAGATAATGACTGGGTACATCTCATGCTCACCCGCAAGGAACCTATACTTCAGCGACACTAATAGTGGCTTCAGCTCTAGACAAGTCGGTGCTGGCAAATCTGGCTTCTGAAGAATCCGAGTGTATGCGGCCAAATCTGCATGGGAGAAAGAGAGCTCTCGCTCACAAACTGGATCTGGAGAAGGCTGCTCTGCTGGACTGTCTCTGCTTTGCATGGCATCTACCTCCTCCCTAGCTGCTGGCTCAGTGGAAGTCAGACATGGAATAAGATCATCAAACTCTGCCCAATCAACATATGACTCTGAGGGATCTATATCATACTCACAAAAATCGGTCTCACGATCAAGAACCGGCTCTACTGACTGTGAAGTATCATGGACCAGGAATGCACTCTCCAAGCTTTCCTCTATTGGCGTCTCTGCACCAGTGAACTCTGAAGGTGAGAGGATGGCCTGTGCGACGGGATCTGCCCAAACTGCCTCGTCATCTGTGATCACAAAATCGCAGTCCTGGTGGATGTCTCGCCCTGACACTGTCATCTGCTCTGAATTTGTGCTCGTCTCTGAGCAAGTTGAATCTCTGGCTCTGATATCCTCAACCGTCTCTATTTGTACACTCTCTCCCTCGACGTGAAAGTATACCTTCCCGCTATCATGGTCGGTCACTGCCTTGGTTGTGGCCAAGAACGGGCGACCTAGAATGATGGGGGTATCGGTCACAGACTCAGGGATCTCCATGTCCAACAAAACGAAGAACACAGGGAATTGCAGGCCCTGAATCGTGACCACAACGTCCCTCAGCAACCCCTTCGGCCTCTTGACAGATCGATCAGCAAACTGAATAAATGTCCTGCTCTGTCGTAGAGTGCCCAACTCGAAGCGGTCGAGAAGGGCTGCCGCAAGTAGGATGATCGAAGAACCGCTGTCTAATAGAGTGTGGTCGAACCTCTGCTCATGGATATGGCATCTGACATACGGGGCTCCTGAATTTGGCCTCTTGGCCGGTAGACGGTTCTGAATCGCGAAACACGTCGCCCGGGTAAGCACATGGATCTCAGACTGGTGGTTCCTCTTCTTCCTCCTAACTGTGGTCCTGTCTCTGAGTGATCTCTGGAGTCGAGGGATGTGCTCCAAGGCTTCCTGGAGAGTCAGCTGGATATGGAATCTGTCTATCATCTGCTGGCTGAACTCTACCTGCTGGTTCTTTTTGGCATTTTCTTTTTTCTGCCCCTTACCCAAATGGAGTGCTCTAGGGAAGGGGACTACAGGGTCCTTCTCAGATGAAGGACTAGGAGAGGGTCTAGGCTGCTCAAGCACGGTAGAATCCACACATACATCATCATGCACCACAGGTGGATCAGAATAAAATAAACCCTTTCCTTTATTTCCAGAAGTGTCCTAAGATACAAGTATAGATGGAAAAACAACAGGACTAGCAAAAGTAAAAATGGTGGCCTCATCACCACCCTCGGCATGTCGACTCGCGGACTCAGTACCGTGCTCTGTCTCGGCAACTATGGTGGCGTCAGTACCACCTCCTCCATCTGGTGTAGTGATGGCCTCAGTACCGTCGTGTGGATCAACGTTCATGGTGGTGTCAGCACCACCGTCATCATCTCTCGCAGCATCAGTACCGCACTCCTCCTTGCCTGGCGCTCCTGAAGTAGCGTGGGAACGTCGCTCAGATGAGGCGTCGCCTGCTCACATCCTACCGCTCCTAAGTGTAACAAAATCAGTATCAAACAGATATACAGACATATCACCAAATGTATCACTAGGAGTATCATACTCTGTGAAATCTACCTGCTCAGATTTCCTCTTTAGGTTGTTCGGGTTTGGCTCAATCTGGGCAGGGATGGCGGCCTTCCCTCTCACAATCTCCCGCACCTCCTAGCGGAACTCATCCATCTCCCGTCTGAATGTAGCCTGCTGGTCAGTCAAAAGGCGGGCTATATCGTCTAAGGCGGGGTTCTCATAGGATGGCCCATGAGAACCTGACAGGTGGCCTCGCTGGTAGTGAGGCTACTGCTGTGGCTAGTGCTGCGGGTGAGAGGGGTACTGCTGATGCTGCTGCTGAGGTTGATCTCGCCTCCAAGAATGTCCCTGCTGATAGGGACGAGGACCATACTGAGATGACTGTTGTTGCTGCTGCTGGTACACTGGGGGCTGTTGTCGGTGGTGATATCGCTGATGGTCGTACTGGCCACCCTTTCCTGAAGGCTGATGCTGGGAGCTGGAACCTCCAACCGACCAACGGAATCCGGGATGGTCTCGTTGGATACCGGGCTGGGGTCGGTCGTACCAGATCCTGTTGACATCCATCAACGGCTCGGGCTCGTAGGAGGGTGGCGGGAGTACTGCCAGAGGCTGATCTGGATGGTAGACCACCATCTGAGTGTCTGGGGATGGTGGTGACTGGTAGTAAGGTTGCGGCTGCTGGTACGGCTCCGCCTGTACAAGGTGAACCTGTCTAGGCTGGCTGGAGCTAGAGCGCTGGGACGAGTTGCCACTGCCATTCGGATCTCCTCGTGACTGAAGACAGGGCTGAGAAGCCGTCTGTGCCTCTTGGAGACACATGATCTGTGTCTTCAGGTCACTCAGCGTCTGTACCATCTGATCCATCTGCGATATGCTCTGGCACTGCTTCTTCTCTATAATCTCCATCCGGTCCAGCTTCTCGCTGATAATGCCCATGTCGGTGGCTGTGGACTCGGCCTGTGCGGCTGCCGCTGACGAAGTGGAAGGACCGGCGTCGACCCGTGCTATCCTCTGACACTGCACAGACTGTGGCTGGGGGCATCCCTGAGTGTAGAGTCTGGTCTGGGACATCACTGTATAGTTCTTATCCATCTCCTCGTAGATGGCCCAGACCTGATCATGATCCTTGGCGAAGTAGGACCCTCCACAAGAAGCGTTCACCAGGCCCTGTAGCTCTGGTGTCAACCCGCAAAAGAAGCTCTGAACAAGGTTCGGCTTTGAGATGTCATGGTGCGGGCATCTGTCGGTAAGCTCTCTAAACCTCTCCCATGCCTCGTGAAACTTCTCGTTGGGGAGCATAGAGAAGTTACTGATCAGGGCTCTCGCTGCGTTCGTCCGCCCAAGTGGATAGTACTTGTTCAAGTACTCGGTGCGGAGCTGCTCCAAGGTGTACACAAACCTCCCTAAGTGCTTCATCCAGTTGGTTGCTCTATCTACCAGGGAGAAAGGAAAATCAATCATCTTGATGGTATCCTCGTCCACCTGACGGTCGTAGACGGTGCTGCAGATCATCTCGAACTCCTGGAGATGAAGATGGGGCTCCTCAGTGGCGAGCCCATGGAACCAGGGTAGAAGCTGAAGAGTGTTCGGGGGGAACTTGAAGTCCCCCACGATAGCTAGTAGTACGACCCAACGATGCGTCAAAGTTGATCCGAGATTGTGCAACTCCCGCATCGGTCTCGGTGGCTCTGCTGCTGCTGCGGCTGCGGCTGCTACCGCATCACCGGATATCCTCGGTCCGTCTCTAGGCTCGCGCTCCTCGCGGTCTGCTCTCATCTGCTCCATCTCTCTCCTCATCTCAATCATAAATGCACCCTAATCCCAACTGCTGCTGCACTATCTCCAGGAAGGCGATCAGGGTGTTGTTGATCGCACCCTGGTCTAGGATAAATGTTTGCTCTCCTCGAGGACCTCCGGTGCGGTCATCGTTGTTGCCGGCCATGTCTCTGCAAAGGTAAAAGACCCAAACTCAGGTGCCGACAAATCATCTGTCTGTTGTCTCGCATCTGGCACTCGTGTCTCAGGAGTGGTAGAAGGGTGGTCAAGGGGGAACAGGGCGGAGTCGAACTCGAGTTCGGAGAGCGGGTCTGGGCTCCCGCGAACCGACCTAGATGAATGAGCTGGAGTGCAGAAATGTGGTGCAGCCAGAGGCTGCCTAAGGGACCTCCTGCCCATCGTCGTGATATGGCAAGTCGGGCAGATAGGATCTGAAAACAACTATGATGAGAAAACAAGCCCCATATTCACCTACTCAACGCGGGCTGAAGACCGTAAGAGTTCGGTCAATTATCTTGTTAGTTTTTATTAGGTGATCAAGTCAAGATAGCAGAGCAGTTACGTGACCTATTGGGAATCTAATCCGCCGAAAAGACTGTCCCGTATAAAAGGCCGGTAGTCTGATCGAGGCTCGGATATGGCTCTAGCCTCGTGTGCGGGTCACTCTCTCGCGCATGCAAACCAGACAATGAGGGGGTTGCTCTCCCCAAGACAAATTTTTAAGTGGAGTGTCTTTTAGGGTCAAGTTGGATTAGCAGTCCCAATTTTATGGTTTTGATTTTTAGGTATTTTTTTCAATAACAGACAATGCCTAACGAATTTTTCGGTTCTCCTGGTTATTTTAAGTTCAAAATAGGGGGAGAAGATGAAAAAGCCGATGCGCGAAATCAATGATGCATGTAGAGTAAGAGATGTGTACCTGACTCCAGCAGTCAACATGCAGGATGATCCACGCATAAAATAAATGACAGAATATAAACTACCTATATGATGTACGCGGAAAACCATCCCTAGCAGAGCAATTTCTACACGAAAGAACGGTAGTCGGGTACTCGAGCCTAAGTCCGGAGTCCTATCTTGGGAGCCACTCGGTGTCCGCCACAACGGATCCTGCACACGCTGTATGTGACTCCTCAAGGCACGTGGACCAGTGCTCTAATAAGCCGGCTTTTTCTTGTGAATTAATTAATTAGATTCAATTATTCAAACTATAGGTACATGTAAATATTAAGGTGTTTGGATCCTAATTAATTATGTCACAATCAAGCAAAATCCTAAGCTAAGGCTGAGAGCCACGTAAATCAGACAAGTAGTAAATAATCGGTCGAAAAGCCGCGAAAAATCGCGAAAAACCGATAAGGTCCCCCGAGCACACTGGTGTTCAATGAAACAGACCCCGCAAAGTCAGAATTCTCCAAAAAGTCCGGGAACCTGTATTATTACAATAAAATGTGCTGGAAAGAAATCTAAACTACACTAAGCTATTCCGCGGCTATTCCGCGGTTCCCGCTCTCCTGCTCGGTTCCTTGCGCTCTCTTGCGGCTGCGTAGAGAAGGAAGTCGCCTCCGACTCTCGCTGTTACGTCGGCTTCCGAAGAAGCCGCCTCGATCCTCGGGCCCTCGCAAGTAAACAAACAGAGTGTCAAATCAGATTATTATATACAGTCAAGTAAAATATATCTACAAGATATCTACAAAAAGCCACGAAAAAGAAAACCGCGGAAAAATCAAAATCGACTACTAAGTCGTGCTCCCCGGCAATGGTGCCATTCTGATGAGCCGAAAAATCAATCAAACAATCCGGGTAAAAATAATCACTCTCGAGTCGTTGCTACCCAGATCGAGAGATCTCAGCTCAATCAAGAAAATATAAAAGCAGACCACTAATCAATCAAGATAAAATAATCAAATCAAAAATAGTGGCCCTGGCTATGAGATTAGCCTGGTGTAGCACCCAGGGTCGGACTCAGGGAGCACGAATTGGCCTTGCGACCTACGAAGTAGTCAAAAATGAAACAAAGCAAAAATAAGTATTTTTGGTGGTTTTTAATTATTTTTTATTTTTTTTATTTTTAATAATGAAGGAAAATAATAAAAAGGTAAATACAAGCACAATCAACAAATTATTTGCACACTCTAAAAAGCTCCAAAAATTCAAACAAAAATACTTTTATGTTTTTTAGGTTTTTCACTATTTTTGGTTAATTTTTGAGATTTTTCTGATTTTTCTAGAATTTTCTAAAAATCAAAAAGGATGAAAACAGTGAACTGCTGCCCAGTCAGGCTTGAAAATTTAATTTAAAATACCAAATTAATCTGTAAGAGCCTGGAAGTATTTTTTATGAAAACTAGAAACAATTAAAAATTTTCAGAAAAAGAGTTTATTATTTTTAGAATTTTCTACAATTTCTTAGAATTTTTATAAGTTTTTAATGGTTTTTCAATTTTTAGGGTTTTTATAAATCCAAAAATCGCCAAAAATGCACAGAAACTCAAACACACAAAAACAAGCAAAACATACTTTTTTAGAATTTTTAAAATAGTTTTTATATTTTTATGATTTTCCAAACTGGACAGACACAAAAACAACTGTTTTTGAATTTTTAAAAATAACAAAAAGCCTAAAAAATGTACCCAAAAATTAGGGAAATTTTTAGACAGTGGCAGGAGCCACATATCCAAATTTCATGCAATTTGGGTTGGATTTGATATTTTATTTAAATCAAACAAAGGCTCCCAGTGCATAGGGACCTAAATGTAATAAAAATGAGTTGCAAGGACTAAACAACAAAACGGCAAGAAAACCCAGGGCCGAAAGTGCAAAAAGCCCACAATACACGCACGATGCACGTGCTTCAGGCACGGAAGGACCTACTTGTAATTCCTATTTTATAGCATTCAAACAATAACACACAAGAAACTACAAGGTAGAATATGCAATTTATCCATAACCTCACGTGTCGATGCACGTGGAAATAGGGATCCTCTTCGGCTGAATGTACGGTCCGGATCAACCCTCGGCTGGATCTGACAGGGGAAGGCTGCTCCTCAAATAGATGGTCCGGATCACACCTGGAGCGTCGGGGACGATCGGACGGCTACTGAAGGTTCGGGATGAACTCGACTCCGGCGAACTTCGCCGGAGCACCACGGGTGCGCTGGACCTCCTTGGGGGCTGCAAAGATGTGGAACAGAGTCGCCATGTTCTCCCGCAGCTGGTGGGCTCCTCCGATGAGATCGGGAAGCTCCGAGGAGCTCCGGCGACGAAGGAGGAGCTGAGCCTCTGTGCACGAACCTTGGACCTCCAGGTGAGGTCCCTTTGACCAGCAAAATGGCACGAGAGCACTCCTAGGTCGAGGCCAAACTGCCTCGACCCGGTTAGGGGTGGTGTGGGTGGCTAGATGGGTCATGGCGAGGACCTCCTGCGAAGCGACGGCGAGGGAGGTCGAACCTTGGCTCCGGGGCGAGCCAAGGTGGATGTGTGGGTGAAGAACGTGAAGAGGGATCTCGCGGTCGTGATAGGAAAGTTGGATGGTCGAAACGATGATCGGAGTGGACGGAATCGATCGGAGAAGGCGGCGGAGCGAATTGGGCGTAATCAGAAATTAAAGGAAACTAATAGGAATAGGGTCTACCTGATGAATGCAATCGACTGGGAATGAGCTCCCGGAGCTCTGGGTTGTCGCCTCGAGGTTCGTTGGGTCCCGAGGCTCGGGTGCATCTTGCGGCGGTGCACGACGGCAGATGTCGCCGGATCAGTGGCAGCAAGCGTCCTCTCCTCTCTTCGACACTACGCTCACTAGCTGTCACTCTGGGGAGCACAATGGAGGTCCTGGGGTGAAGGGGCAGCGCCAAAGATGGCATGAATTGTGCGGCGGAGGTCGAGCTTTATACGGCTGAGGGTCTGAGAAGATCAGATCGGGAATGACTCTTGTGAAGCTCGGATCCCTAAAATCCACCTCGGGTAAGGGTCTCGGATGATCAAGGAACAAATGGAGCCCGTGGTTTAGGTATTTGGTGATCGGATCGAGCGGGGAAAAGTAGGAGAAATCAGGTCGGGTGCACAGAATCTGAGTCTGGTGGACCTGGGGGGAAGTTGACGGGGGGTCAACATCCCCCGTGGACCAATCAGAGATCGCCAATTATTAAAGATTTAAACATTCAATATAAAATAGTAAATGTAATTATTTCGAAAAACTTTAAACATGAAAAATGTTTATTTATTTTTAAATTATTTTTTAGTGATTTTTATTTATTTTTTTGAAACATAAATTAGGTATTTACAAAATATTATTATTATATACAGGTATATACATATGTATTTTTTATTTTTGATTTTTAATTATTTATTTTTATATATTTATTCCAATTTTGTATTTTATTTATTTATAAAATAAAATTTGGAATAAAGGGGTATTTTAGTTTTATTTTTATTATTTATTTACTAGGGTTAAATAAATAGTTTTATATACATATATACATTGTATATATACAAGGTTGGAAATTGATTTTATTTTATTTATTTTTATTTTATTTTTATTTTTATGATTTTTATTTTATTTATTTACATTATGGAATATGGAATATGTACATATTTTTATTATGTTTTAATTATTTATTAACAAGGTGATAATAAATAGGTGAGTGGTTCTATGTACATGGTTTATATACAATGATGAGGTGAATTTAATTTTTATTTTTGTTTTTCCATTTTTATTTTGATTTTATATTTACAAATATATACAAAAAAATACACACCTATTTTTACTTTTATTAAGAGGAAAATAATTTTATTTATTCACAGGTGTATGTACACAAACTTGAGCTTCCATATCTCTCCCTACTTGATTCTTTTGCGGTCAGGCCCATGCTGAGCCCTCCCTTGGGACTAGGTCGCTCAATATTTATTCTAAATATCTCCCTCTTTTTCTTTTATTTCTTTATTCTTTTATTTATGCACAAAAACGTGCTAATTATTGAAATTTACACAATGCATTCTAAATGATAATTATTGCTATTTACAAGAATATACATGTGTTTTGCATAGGTTTTGTAGCTAAAATAAAAGAATAAAGAGTGATGAATGGGTATTCATCAGTCTCCAGGAGGCACAGACGGCTTCTCAGCCCCGTCTTCAGTCACGAGGAGATCTGAGCAGCAGTGGTAGCTCGTCCCAGCGCTCCAGTCAGCCTAGACAGGTTCACCTTGTACAGGCGGAGCCATACCAGCAGCTACAGCCGTACTAGCAGTCACCACCAACCCCAGACACTCAGATTGTGGGGTCTACCAGCCGAATCAACCCTTGGCAGTACTCCCGCCACCCGCTATGAGCTGGAGCCGTTGATGGATGTCAACGGGATTTGGTACGACCTACCCCAGCCCGGTATCCGACGAGACCATCCCGGATTCCGATGGTCGGCCGGAGGCACCAGTTTTCAGCAGCAACCTCCAGTTCAGAGTGGTCAGTACGGCCATCAGCGAGAGCAGCACCAACAACCTCTAGTACCCCAGAAGCAGTCATCCCAGCTACAGCAGTACGGTCCTCATCCCTATCAGCAGGGATATCCATGGAGGCGAGAGCAGCCTCAGCAGTATCATCCACAGTACCCCTCTCACCCACACCAGCCGCAGCAGCCACACTACCAGCAAGGCCATCCGTCAGGTTCTCATGGGCAGCCTATGAGAACCCCACCTTAGATGATCTGGCCCGTCTCATGACCGAGCAGCAGGCCACTTTCCGACGGGAGATGGATGAGTTCCGCCAGGAGATGCGAGAGATTGTGAGAGGGAAGGCCGCCATCCCTGCCCAGATCGAGCCGAACCCCAACAACCTCAAGAGGAAGTCTGAGAAGGTAGAGTTCACTGAGATTACCACTCCTAGTGCTTCACTTGGTGATATGTCTGCATACATGTTTGATGTTGATTTTGTTGCACTTACGAGCGGTAGGATGCCAGCAGGCAGCGCCTTGTCTGAGCGACATTCCCACGCCACTTCAGGAGCGCCAGGCGAGGAGTAGCGCGGTACTGATGCTGCCAGAGATGATGACGGTGGTGCTGACACCACCATGGATGATGATCCAGCCGACGGTACTGAGGTCGTCTCTTCACCAGTTGGAGGAGGTGGTACTGACGCCACCACTACAGTTGCTGAGCCAGAGCGCGGTACTAAGGCCGCGAGTCCAGATGCCGAGGGTGGTACTGAGGCCACCATTTCCAGTTCTACTCGTCCTGTTGTTTTTCCTTCACTACTTATATCTTGGGACATTTCTGCAAATAAAGGAAAGGGTTTGTTGTTTTCGAATCCGCATGTGTTGATTGATGATGTTTGTGTGGATTCTGTTGTTCATGAGCATACCAGACCCTCTCCTAGTCCTTCATCTGAGAAGGACCATGTGATCCCCTTTCCACGAGAACTTCATATGGCAAAGGGGAAGAAAATAGAAAATCAGAAAAGAATCACCAGATAGAGTTCAGCCAGCAGATGATAGATAGATTTCACATACAGGTGAATCTACAGGAGGCCTTGGAGCGCATACCTCTACTCTAGAGATCACTCAGAGACAGGACCACAGTTAGGAGGAAGAGGAGGAACCATCAGTCTGAGATCCATGTGCTTAATCGTGCCACTTGTTTCGCGATTCAGAACCGTCTGCAAGCCAAGAGGCCAGATGCAGGAGCCCCGTATGTCAGATGCCATATCCAGGAGCAGAGGTTCGACCGTACTCTATTAGACAGCAGTTCTTCGATCAACCTACTTCTGACAGCCCTTCTCGACCGCTTCGAATTGGTCACTCTCCGACAGAGCAGGACGGTCCTTTAGTTTGCTGATCGATCTATCAAGAGGCGGAACGGGTTGCTGAAGGATGTTGTCGTCACGATTCAGGGCCTGAAATTCCCTGTGGACTTCGTTGTGTTGGACATGGATATCCTTGAGTCTGTGACCGATTCCCCCATCATTTTAGGACACTCGTTCTTGGCCACAGCCAAGGTAGTGTCTGACCATAATAGCGGGAAGCTGTACTTTCACGTTGAGGGCGAGAGTATACAAATAGAGACGGTCGAGGAGACTAGAGCCAGAGATTCAGCTTGATCAGAGCCAACTTCCAATTAAGAGCAGATGACAGAGGTAGGGTGAGACATCCACCAGGACTGCGATTTTGTGATTTACAGATGACGAGGTAGTTTGGGCAGATCCAGTCACACAGGCCATCCTCTCACCCTCAGAGTTCGCTGATGCAGAGACGCCAGCAGAGGAGAGCTTGGAGAGCGCATTCCTGGTCCAGGATACATCTCAGGCAGCAAACTCGGTTTCTGACTGCGAGACAGATTTTTGTGAGACCAATACAGATCCCTCGGAGTCAGATGTTGACTGGGCAGAGTTTGATGATTCGATACCATGTCTGACTTCCACTGAGCCTACAGCTAGGGAGGAGGTTGATTCCGTGCAGAGCAGAGACAGTCTAGCAGAGCAGCCTTCTTCAGATCCATATTGTGAGCGAGAGTTCTCTTTCTCCCAAGCAGATTTGGCAGCATTCACTCAGACTTTTCAAAGGCCAGATCCGCCAGCACCTACTTGTCCAGAGCTGAAGCCGCTACCGTCATCGTTGAAGTATAGGTTCCTTGCGGGTGAGCATGAGATGTACCCAGTCATTATCTCTGCTGATTTGACTGGAGAGCAAGAATCCCGTTGATGAATCCCGCTTCATCACTCTTTATTCCTTTATTTTAGCTAGAGACTTGAGCAAAACATCATGTAAATAAGTGTAAATATCATGAATTGCATAAACATATGCATCATGTAAATGCATAATTAGCATGATTTTGTGCCAAAATAAAGGAATAAAGAAACACAAGAAAAAGAAGGAAATATTTATAATAAATATTGAGTGACCTAATCCCAAGGGAGGGCTCAGCATGGGCCTGACTGCAAAAGAACCCAAGTAGAGAGAGATAAGGTCATTCATACATGTACATATACCCATGTATATACATAAAATTATTTTCCTCAAAATAAAAATTTAAAAGTGTTTCTTATATTTTGTACATATTTATAAAAATAAAATCAAAATAAAAATAAATAAATAAAACCTTTCTCATCAAGTGTACATACCATGTATATAAAATTACATACAAATTTGTTTTCTCTTTGTCAATAAATAATTAAAATCCAATAAAAATATATCTATAATTCAGATTTCATGATGTAAATAAATAAAATAAAAATCAGAAAAATTAAAATAAAATAAAATCCAAATCCACCTTGTATATATACCATGTGAATATGTAAATAAAAGTATTTATTTAACCTATGTAAATACATCATAACAATAGAAAAATACCTCATTATTCCCAATTTTATGTTTTAAATAAATAAAATATAAAATTGGAATAAATGTACAAAAATAAACAACTAAAAATAAAATTCCAAAATACATATATGTATATACCTATATATAATAATAATATTTTGTAAATACGTAGTATATTTTTCAAAAAAATAAATAAAAATCACTAAAAATAATTTGAAAATAAATAAACATTTTTCATGTTTTAAGTTTTTCAAAATAAGGTAATTTATTAATTTTAATTGAATTTACAAATCTTTAATAATTGGCGGGCTGTGATTGGTCCACGGGGGATTGTTGACCCCCGGTCAACTCTCCCCCGCGGACCCAATCCGCCCGAATCGGGCGTTCGACCCGTTTTCTCCCAATTACCCCCACTCGATCCGATCACCATTTGCCTAAACCCCGGGTCCTAATCACACTCCCTGCATCCGAGACCCACGCCCGATACTTTGCCTAGGGGTCCGTGCTTCACCAAGCCGGACCCGTCACCTTCTTCTCGGACCTGCAGGAGTATATAGCTCCACCTCCGCCGCACCTTTTCACGCATCTTTGGCATTCCCCCTCGACGCCAGTGAGCTACTCGCCGCCACCTAGGTGACAACCGTGCAGAGGAGGGTTGCAGCGAGGCCCGGGCAGCCGAGAACCACCAATCCGACGACGACCATCGCCGTGCGCCGCCACGAGGTGCGCTCAGCCTCGGGAAGTGACGAACCCTTGAGGCAATGACCCCCGGAGCTCCGCCAGCTCCAGCACAGTCGACTTCCTCCGCCAGGTAGCTTCGATAACCTGTAGGTTAGCCTAGATTTCCATTTTTAGCTTTAGGTTCTTTTAGCTCCGCCGCCGTTGCCAGCCACCTCCGACCACCCATTTGACCATCCGACTCGACCTTCGCGTTCATCAGTCTCCTCTCCACTTTCTTCACCCAGCACCCCCCCCCCCGACTCGCCCCGGAGCAGGTACTTCACCCTCCTCCGCTGTCGCATCGCCGGAGGGTGCCACCACGACCAATTTAGTCACTCATTTCACCCCTAACCGGGTCGAGGCAGTTTGCCATCGACCCAGGAGCTCACTCGTGCGGTTTTGCATGTCAAAGGGACCTCATCTGAAGGTCCAAAGTTCGAGCACAGGAGCTACATCCCTCTGCCGTCGTCGGGCCGCTCTGGTGATCCCCGGCGTCATCGAAGGAACCCATCCGCTGCGGAAGAGCTTGGCGATCACGTTGCACATCCCAGCAGCTCAGGAGGCGACCTCCACCGCGTGCACGGAGCTGGCAAACCTCGCCGGCAAGCTGTTCTTGGAGCAACTTCAGTAGCCGTCGGATCAGCCCATTGCTCCAGACGTGATCACAGCCGTTCATCTAAGGAGCTTCAGCGACCGCTCGATCCATTTAGGGCTTGATCCAGAGCCGCCGATCATCCACGTGGCCTCTCCTCGTCCCTCTGATAATAAGGGGGTAAATTATACTTAGGTCCCTGCTCTTTTATTTTTGCAATCTAGTCCTGTAAATATTTTCCTCAGTTGTTTTTATTTTGGAAAAATTGCACATCGGACCTCTATGTTTCGCATTTTAGTCCTTATATATGTGGACCACATGCATCGACACATGAGGGTTTGGTATATTTGCACTTTGCGCCCTGTGGTTTCTATGTGTTATTGTTTGAATGTTTTGAAATAGGAATTACACATATACCCCTCAGTGCTTGATTCACGTGCCCCGCGCGTGACTTGCTGGATATTTTACACGTGGGGCCCTGGGTTTTATTTGTTTATCACTGTTTGGCCCCTGCAACTTTCTTTCCTTGCATTTAGGTCCATGTGCACTATGGGCCTTTGTTTTATTTCAATAAAATAGCAAATTAAATCCAAATTGAGTGAAATTTGGACACGTGGCTCCTGCCGCAGTGTAAAAATTTCCCTAAAAATTTGGTACATTTTTTAGACTTTTTGATATTTTTAATAATTCAAAAATGTTGATTTTTGTCACAGTCTGATTTAGAAAACCAAAGAAAAATATAAAATCTCTTTTAAAAATTACAAAAAAATTAGTGTAAGTTAATTTTAGTGTCTTTGAATTTTTTTTCATTTTTCATGCTTTTTGGATGTATAAAAACCCTAAAAATTGAAAAACCCTAAAAATCTTATAAAAATTATAAAAAGTTCTAGAAAATCCAAAAAAATACAAACTCTTTTTCTGAATTTTAGTTGTTGTTTATACTTTTCATAAAAATTACCTCCAGACTTTTATAGACCATTTTACATTTTTAGTAGACCTTTGAAGTCTGGCTGGACAGTAGCTTACTGTTTTTGTCTTTATTGATTTTTAGTAAATTATATAAAAATTAGAAAAATCTGAAAAATTCACCAAAAACATTAAAAAAACCTAAAAAACATAAAAACATTTTTGTTTGAATTTTTGGACCCTTTTTGAGTGATTAAATAATTTGTTGTGTGCTTGATTTTGCCTTTTTCCTATTTTCCTTCATTATTAAAAATCCAAAAAAATAAAATCAATTAAAAATCCACCAAAAATATATTTTCCTTCTCATTTTTGATCTTGACTACTTCGTAGGTCACATGGCTAATTTGTGCTCCCTGAGACCAACCCCGGTCGCTATACCAGGTTAATAAAAATAGCCAGGACCGCTATTTATGTTTTGATTGTTTTATCTCTTCATTTGGTGGTCTGATTTAAATTTTCTTGATCAAACCAATTCCGAGTGACTGAGGTCGCAACGACCTTAGTTATCTATCTACCTTAGTCGTTCGGTAATTTTTCGATTCATCAGAATGATGTCGTTGCCGGGGAGCACGGCTTTGTAGTCGTTTTCGAGTTTACGCAGCTTTTTCTTTTTCACGGCTTTTTGTAGATATTTTGTAGATATATTTTATATGATTGTTTATAATAATCTGGTCTGATCAATCACTTTGTTCTGTTTCTTGCGAGGGCTCGAGGACCGAGGCGGCTTCTTCGGAAGCCGACGCAACCGCGAGAGTCGGAGGCGGCTTCCTTCTCTACGAAGCCGCAGGAGAGCGCGAGGAACCGAGCAGGAGTGCGGGAGCCGCGGAATAGCCGCGGAGTAGCTTAGTGTAGTTTAGGTTTCTTTTCAGCACATTTTATTATTGTAATAATACAGGTACTTGGACTTGAACTTTGGACTGCGGGGTCCGTTTCTCCGAGCACCGGAGTGCTCGGGGGACCCTACCGCTGTTTTGGTTTTTCTCGCCTTTTCTTTTTCCTTGATTTCACGTGGATTTCTATGCTTGAGCCCCTAGACTTAGGTTTTTATTGCGTTGAGACAGGTAGCCTTAGGTCCAAAGCCCTAATAGAATATTTGTTCCTATAGACTACGTCTGGACTTAGGCAAATAAACCTGTGCTTCATGATAATAGAAATTTCTGCTTAGGACGGTTCTCGCACTGCATCCATATAGGTAGTTTAAATTTATGCACGGATCATAATTGCATGTAGACTGTTGGAGTCAGGTACGTCTTCTATCTCGTGCATGCATCATTGATTTTGTCGCGCATCGGCTTTTTCGCTTTCCTCCCCCTGTTTTTCTGGACTTAGGAATAAAAGGAAATCCGAAAATTCGTTAGACAGTTTTTGAAAAAGACATAAAAAGAAAAACAATAAAATCGGGACTGCTAAACACCTAAAAGACACATCATTGAAAAATCTGTCTTGGGGAGAGTAACCCCCTCCTTGTTTGGTTTGGATGAGGGAGAGAGTGACCCGCATCCTAGGTTAGAGCCATATCCGGTTTCTTGACTGACTACCGACCTTTTATTCGGGACAGTCGGTTGAGAATATTGGATTCCTATTAGCTAACGTAATCGCTCTGAAAGACTGACTTGATTACCTAAAATAAAATTGACAAGATAATTGACCGATCCCTTACGGTCTTCAGCTCAATGTGCGTAGGTGAATCGGGGGTTTGCTTCTTCATCTTGTGTGTTTTCCAGATCCCTTCTGTCTTCTCTCCATCTATCTTCTCTTCTTTCTCCCACCCACACTCCCTTCAGTCTTTTTCCTCCTTTATTGTACCCCTGGATGATGGATCCCCCTCACTTTTGGCCGACTCTTGTGGCTTCTTCTCCATCCTCTGACCATCAGTCCAGTCCACCTTCGAGGGAGGTCGGATCTCCGACCAACCTCCTGCTCCCTCCCTCCCATCCCTTTCACTACTCTGGGCATGTTGCGCTAGACATACGGCGATATCTGATAGAACATATGCAAGACCTGGACGATGCCATTGCTGAGTTGAGAGTGCACTCTGTTCGTGATCAGAGAGAGAAGATGAGATTTTTAGATAGATCCTATGCCAGATTGATGGAGGAGAAGATAGGATAGGGAGCTCAGTCAGCTTCTACACTAGGTCCATTCATTCTGGATTTGGAGCTTCTTCAGAGACTGCCGACATTTTCAGGGGAGGCGCACGAGGAGCCCTATATTCACTTGTCCGAGTTCGAGGAGTTTTGCAGGACACAACCTTATTCAAACATTACTGCAGAGGAGATGATGCTAAAGTCCTTCCCATTCACACTTCATGACAGAGCCATGAGATGGCACCGACGGTTGGGAAGGAGATTTGCTACGTGGGGAGAGCTACGCCGAGAGTTTCTACAGAGATACTTTCTTCAGCGTAGAGTAGATATGATGTGGTCCTTGATCACCGAGTTTTCAGTTGACCCCCAAGAGCCACTACAGGAGGTATGGTTGAGGTTTCTTGACCTCTTAAGGAGATTTCCCGAGCATGGACTTCCACTGACAGACATTATTGAGATCTCCATGCGGGGGATGACCGTAGAGAAGATAGCACTGGTGATTACCTCATGTGGCGGTTCACACCGCAGCTCCGACATTGATTTACTGGACACCATCTCGAGGGTACTTTCACAGAGACCATCTTCACGAGATGTCGTAGTCAGGGCAACACATGAGGAGGTTGCAGTACCAATGGGGTGTGCCGCACGACATGAGGATACAGTTTCTACACACCAGCCCGAGGACTTGGATTCTACAGCACCACAGAGTACAGAGGAGATGACTGCGACAGCAGAGATTCTGACCCAGAGTCTACTCGAGTTCCCGTTTGCTTTCCAGCTAGAGTTCGAGCTAGCCCCAGAGTTTTCAATCGACGATTCTTGGATATCAGATCTTCTGATAGTCCAGGAGACGGAGGAGCCCCCGCTATTACAGCCATTGATCCAGCCATTACAGACTCCACTCCCGGATGATTCAGCCTCTTTTCTGCAGAGACACTTCTCGGAGTCAGACAGACACCATGACTCAGCCCAGCAGCCACAGTTCGATATGGGACACCACTTTGAGAGACCAGACACATATAGTCCCATATTCGAGCCTTTTGTCCTCCACTTTGTTGAGATAGATACACTTGTTGAGGACCAAATGGCAGCCAGCATTGTCGCAGAGCGAGGATCAGCCACAGACACATTCCCAGCCTCCATGGTGTTGACCAGTACCTTCTCCTATTTCCAGATTGCCGAGAGCCACACTTCAGATGATGATGCAGCCTGGTGCACCAAGTGGGTACTTGACAGCAGCACAGATGCCATTCTAGATCATGATCCTCTATTTCTCACCTCTGATCTTGCATTTCTCCCCGAGGGTTATCTGCGGGAGAATGCCACACACGATGAGTACTCGGTTTCACCTTCTGAGAGTGCATCCGATCTGGCAGATCACGAAACTGAGTCTTCCAATCCTTCTGATTCTGAGTCTTCTCACCTCAACGACCCTCGCGAGGATGAGCCTATCCTTGAGATATTCGATGATCTGTCTGATTGCTCTTCATTATAAACATCGGATATCAGTTTCCTTAGAGAGTCTCCGGATCTTCACTTTCCATACTTCTCCGAGACACTGATTGATGTGGAGGATTCTATGACTGATCCATCCTTCTCCACGTTTGATTTCTTCGGCTCTACACTTCCACTCCAGTCTGATCTTGAGCCGTTGATTTCTTTTGTGCTACGGATCCCGATCACATCTTCCCATATCCTTGGCCGATAGCAGACACCCTCCTGATTGCCTACATGGGTGTCATTCTTTACACTATTGATTTCGTCGTTGTTCTCAAACCGAGACTGCGACGACAGTACGGCATTCGCCTTACAGATCTCGTCCTGAACCTTGACACAGCTTTGTCCTAGACTTTGCGCCCAGCTAGGGGCGTAAAACCTAGCGCTTGTTGAGAGGCACCTCAACATTGTACCTTTTGTATATACGTGTTTCGTCGTGATTTGATCTTTCTTTCTTCCGTATTTGTTTTCACCCCAAGTCTCGCTTAGGATTATCTTTGCTATACTTAGGATATACCTCATCCTAAGTATAGGGGGGTGGAAACACCGGGTTGTTCCTTTCGTTCTGTTTCATCACTTTTGTTGTTGCCTATACTTAAGGATTCTTCACCTTAAGTATAGGGGGAGTGATGCCCTCCATCTTGTATATATTTGTCTGTTTTCTTCGTGTCTTTCTACCTCTGTTTTTCTGCCTATACTTAGGGATATTTTACCATAAGTATAGGGGAGGTAGACCATGTACATTCTCACTCGGCTTTCCCTTCGTGTACAGCCTGCTATACTTAGGATTATTTGATCCTAAGTATAGGGGGAAATGCTGAGATCCTCTTGGATTTCTATTCTTTCATTCATCTTTGTATATAGCCTTCCTTTTCACTTCCCTGTACTAAGCACGAGTTATGTCTTCTTCATCGCTCATGACTCTGAGGACATCGTTCGAGCTAAGTATAGGGGGTGTGTATATATATCATATATACTTTAGCCATAACTCGTACTTTATGTGAGTGTGTTAATAAATAAAAATGGCTAAAATCCTAAAAACCCAAAAATCCGTAAAAATTAAAAAATTTTCCTTGTAAATAAACATTCTTTTATTGCACATACATAGCTAGTGTACAAATTATTTTTGTAAAAATGTTTGTAAAAACTTTTTGTGTAAATAGTGTGTAAATATTTTCATATCAAAATTATGTATATAGTACAAAATTTTTCCAAAATGTTTTGAAAATTAAAAGTTCGCAAAAACCTTGTGTAAATTTGTGTAAATATTTTGTAAAACTTCGCATTCATGCATACATCCATGTTTTCAAACATTTTTCAAAAATTTTGCACAATTGTAAATGTTTGTAAATTGCATCTTTGTAAATACTTGCACAGTTTTTCCGAAATCATAGTTGACATTTAAACTGGCCTGGAATTAAATTGACAAATGGAGCTTGGTTAAGATCTTAATCCACCTAATAATAAGATGAACCTTATAAGGCTTAGGATTGAGACTTTTCAGGTCCATTGGGACTTAATTATTTGAGTCCACTAGGCTATGAGCATATGTCATCTTGATGAGCCTAAGTAGAGCACTTAACAACACACACATGACTCTCAGAGACAATGGCTTTACTTGCACCAGCACTTTACACATAGCTCTCCACGGACGAGGTGGTGAGGAGGCAGTTTCCTTGACTTGGGGTAGTATATGAGGGTAGTACTTCTAGGCGGAACCTCTCTTCTTCTTATAGTGAAGGAAGTATGTCTCAACTTGGTCTGGTTGCCATGAGGTCTAATGAAAGGAGTTCTGGGTTGCAATAATGCTTCAAAAGAGGTATAGTCTACTTGCTCAAGAGGAAAAACTCCTTATGTACATATGTTGCACCTTGTAAATATGTTGTACAGATGCACTTGAAAGAAAATGCAAACAGAAAATAACTCCAAAAAAGTGGTGGGTCTGAGAGAAAATGATAATCCCACCGGATTATGTATATAGTGCAATAAGCAAAGCTTGAGACTCATGTTCCATCTTATGTAGCTTGCAGCAGGGAGACTTAGCTACACTGGTTGAGCTCCCAAGGATACATGGCTACACTGGCCATGGTCCATTCTCTTCTTCCCCCTCTTCTTGAGCCGGTTGCACTTGAAGTTAGAAGGAAATACCCCGCTTCTCGAGGAAAGAGTTGCTAAACCGAGGCATTAGAGTTACCAGGTTGAGGGAGGTTGTTTCTTTGTTACTTCTGAGGTGGGGAGCTACATATCACCTACACCGTACAAGGAAAGATTCATGGTCATTAGAGTTTGTGTATGTAGACTTGTTCTGATCTAGTTTGTTGAGGAGTCCTGACCATAGATTGGTGGAACTTAGAGGTTGTTAAGTTTTAAGCTTACGTCGAAATAAGGTTCCGACAAATTAATAATCCAAAGATCTGACCGAACTCCATACTTCAATTTAATAAAGGAAAGTTTAATAATCAACCTTGATTTCGCCTCTTTTTCTTTTTCTTTCTCTTTTGCAATTCTTTTTCAAATAAGTGTTTGCTAAGGGACTAGCAAAAGTAAAGTATAGGGGGGTGATGAATCCCACTTCATCACTCTCTATTCCTTTATTTTAGCTAGAAACTTGAGCAAAACATAATGTAAATAAGTGTAAATATCATGAATTGCCAAAACACATGCATCATGTAAATATGCATAATTAGCATGATTTTGTGCCAAAATAAAGGAATAAAGAAACACAAGAAAAAGAGGGAAATATTTAGAATAAATATTGAGTGACCTCATCCCAAGAGAGGGCTCAGCATGGGCCTGACCACAAAAGAACCCAAGTAGAGAGAGATAAGGTCATTCATACATGTACATATACCCATGTATATAAATAAAATTATTTTCCTCAAAATAAAAATTTAAAAGTGTTTCTTATATTTTGTACATATTTATAAAAATAAAATCAAAAAAAATAAATAAATAAACTTTCTCATCAAGTGTACATACCATGTATATAAAATTACATACATATTTATTTTCTCTTTGTAAATAAATAATTAAAATCCAATAAAAATATATCTATATTCCAGATTTCATGATGTAAATAAATAAAATAAAAATCAGAAAAATTAAAATAAAATAAAATCAAAATCCACCTTGTATATATACCATGTGAATATGTAAATAAAAGTATTTATTTAACCTATGTAAATACATCATAAAAATAAAATAAAAATAACTCATTATTCCAAATTTTATGTTGTAAATAAATAAAATATAAAATTGGAATAAATGTACAAAAATAAACAATTAGAAATAAAATTCCAAAATACTTATATGTATATAACTATATATAATAATAATATTTTGTAAATACGTAATATATTTTTCAAAAAAATAAATAAAAAACACTAAAAAATAATTTGAAAATAAATAAACATTTTTCATGTTTTAAGTTTTTCGAAATAAGGTCATTTATTAATTTTAATTGAATTTACAAATCTTTAATAATTGGCGGGCTGTGATCGGTCCACGGGGGATTGTTGACCCCCGGTCAACTCTCCCCCGCGGACCCAATCCGCCCGAATCGGGCATTCGACTCGTTTTCTCCCAATTACCCCCACTCGATCCGATCACCATTTGCCTAAACCCCGGGTCCTAATCACACTCCCTGCATCCGAGACCCACGCCCGATACTTTGCCTAGGGGCACGTTTGGTTGCAGGGTTGGGAAGGGTTGGATTGGCCCAACCCTTCCTAACCCTCCAACCAAACAGCCCAATCCTCCTTACAGTTTACTATTGAGACGGGTACCCCTGCCCAACCCAACCCTGCCCAACCCCGCAGCCAAACAGGCCCTAGGGGTCCGTGCTTCACCAAGCCGGACCTGTCACCTTCTTCTCGGACCTACAGGAGTATATAGCTCCACCTCCGCCGCACCTTTTCACGCATCTTTGGCATTCCCCCTCGACGCCAATGAGCTCCTTGCCACTGCCTGAGTGACAGTTGTGCGGAGGAGGGTTGTAGCGAGGCCCGGGTAGCCGGGAACCACTGATCTGGCGACGAGCATCGACGTGCGCCGTTGCGAGGTGTGCTCACCCTCGGGAAGCGACGAACCCTTGAGGCAATGACCCCCGGAGCTCCGCCATCTCCAGCACAGTTGACTTCCTCCGCCAGGTAGCTTTGATAGCCTGTAGGTTAGCCTAGATTTCCATTTTAGCTTTAGGTTCTTTTAGCTCCGCCGTCGTCGCCAGCCACCTCTGACCACCCATTTGACCATCCGACTCGACCTTCACGTTCACCAGTCTCCTCTCCACCTTCTTCACCCAGCCACCCCCCTGACTCGCCCCGGAGCAGGTACTTCCCCTCCTCCGTTGTCGCATCGCCGGAGGGTGCCACCGTGACCCACTTAGTCACCCATTTCACCCCTAACCGGGTCGAGGCAGTTTACCCTCCACCTAGGAGCTCGCTCGTGCGGTTTTGCAGGTCAAAGGGACCTCATCTAGAGGTCCAAAGTTCGAGCACAGGAGCTACCTCCCTCCATCATCGTCGGCCCGCTCCGGTGGTCCCCGGCGTCATCGGAGGATCCCATGCACTGCGAAAGAGCTTGGCGATCGTGTTGCACATCCCAGCAGCTCAGGAGGCGACCTCCACCGCGCGCACGGAGCCATCAAACCTCGTCGGCAAGCTGTTCTTGGAGCACCTTCAGTAGCTGTCGGATCAGCCCGTCGCTCCAAACGTGATCACAGCCGTTCATCTGAGGAGCTTCAGCGACCGCCCGATCCATTTAGGGCTTGATCCAGAGCCGTAGATAATACACGTGGCCTCTCCTTGTCCCTCTGATAATAGAGGGTAAATTATACTTAAGCCCCTGCTTATTTATTTTTGCAATCTAGTCCTGTAAATATTTTACTCAGTTGTTTTTATTTTGAAAAAATTGCACATCGGACCTCTATGTTTCTATTATTTGCATTTTAGTCCTTATATATGTGGACCACGTGCATCGACACGTGAGGGTTTGGTATATTTGCATTTTGTGCCCTGTGGTTTCCGTGTTATGGTTTGAATGTTTTGAAATAGGAATTACATATATACCCCTCCGTGCCTTATTCACGTGCCCCGCGCGTGACTTATTGGACATTTTGTATGAGGGGCCCTGGGTTTTATTTGTTTGTCATTGTTTGGCCCCTGCAACTTTCTTTCCTTGCATTTAGGTCCCTGTGCACTATGGGTCTTTGTTTTATTTAAATAAAATAGCAAATTAAATCCAAATTGCGTGAAATTTGGATATATATGGCTCCTGCCGCAGTATAAAAATTTCTCTAAAAATTTGGTACATTTTTTAAGATTTTTGATATTTTTAATAATTCAAAAATGTTGATCTTTATCACTGTCTGATTTAGAAAACCAAAGAAAAATATAAAATCTCTTTTAAAAATTACAAAAAAATTTAGTGTAAGTTAATTTTAGTGTCTTTGAATTTCTATCCATTTTTAGTGCTTTTTGGATATATAAAGTCCCTAAAAATTGAAAAACCCTAAAAATCTTATAAAATTCTAAAAAATTCTAGAAAATCCAAAAAAAATACAAACTCTTTTTCTGAATTTTATTTTTTGTTTATACTTTTCATAAAAATTAACTCCAGACTTTTATAAGTCCATTTTACATTTTTAGTGGACCTTTGAAGTCTGGCTGGACAATAGCTTACTATTTTTGTCTTTATTAATTTTTATAAAATTATATAAAAATTAGAAAAATCTGAAAAATTCACCAAAAATATTAAAAAATCTAAAAAACATAAAAAAACATTTTTGTTTGAATTTTTGGACCCTTTTTGAGTGATTAAATAATTTGTTGTGTGTGTTTGATTTTGCCTTTTTCCTATTTTCCTTCATTATTAAAAATCCAAAAAAAATATAAAATCAATTAAAAATCCACCAAAAATATATTTTCCTTCTCATTTTTGATCTTGACTACTTCGTAGGCCGCAAGACTAATTCGTGCTCCCTGAGACCGACCTTGGTCGCTAACAGGTTAATAAAAATAGCCAAGACCGCTATTTATGTTTTGATTATTTTATCTCTTTATTTGGTGGTCTGATTTACATTTTCTTGATTGAACCGATTCCGAGTGACTGAGGTCGCAACGACCTTAGTTATCTATCTACCTTAGTCGTTCGGTAATTTTTCGGTTCATCCCCCGTCTGATGGGGGTTCTTGAAAAGAACCGCAAGGCGATAGGATGGAGTGTAGCCGATCTCCAGGGGATAAGTCTGGCCCTGTGCTCCCACCATATCTATCTCGAGGAGGAGGCAAAGCCGTCGCGTGAGATCCAACGACGGTTGAACCCAAATCTTCGAGAGGTTGTCATGAAGGAGATCTCGAAATGGTGGAGCACCGATTTTATCTACCCCATCTCCGACTCCAAGTGGGTCAGTCCATTGCATGTGGTTCCCAAGAACACGTGCATCACCACAGTTGTCAGTGAGTCTAGAGAGGAGATCGCTACCCGGGTACCCACTTCTTGGCGGGTATGTGTGGACTACAGACGATTGAACCATACCACCAAGAAGGATTATTTCCCCCTGCCCTTTATTGATCAGATTATCGAGAGACTGGCAGGGAAGAGCCATTATTGTTTCTTGGATGGGTACTCCGGCTATAATCAGGTGGCCATCACGCCCGAGGACCAGGACAAGACTACCTTCACATGTCCCTTCGGGACATATGCTTTCAGACGCATGCCATTTGGATTGTGCAATGCTCCAGCAACATTCCAGAGATGCATGTTGTCCATCTTCTCAGACATGGTGGGGGAATGCTTGGAGGTCTTCATGGATGATTTCTCGGTCTACGGTGACGGATTCGATTCTTGTCTTGACTGCCTAGACTGAGTCCTTCAGCGATGCATTGAGGTTCACCTTGTGTTGTCTTGGGAGAAGAGTCACTTCATGGTGACTCAGGGGACGGTGCTTGGCCATATCATCTCCAACAGGGGCATGGAGGTTGCTCCGGCCAAGGTGGATGTCATTAGAAAACTCAATCCACCGTCCAACTTACGACAGTTATGGTCTTTTCTGGGGCACGTCGATTTCTACAAGCGCTTCATTCATGATTTTAGTAGGATTGCCCGACCGTTGATTGATTTGCTGATGAAAGACACTGAGTTCCTTGTTGATGATAAGTGTCTATCGTCATTTGAGACTCTAAAGAGTCGAGTTGTAGAGGCTCATGTTCTCCAACCACCCGATTGGTCTCTCCCATTCGAGATCATGACGGACGCCTCCGATTTTGCCGTGGGGGCCGTGCTGGGACAGAGGAGGTATGGAGTCCCATTTGCTATTCACTACGCTAGCCGTACATTGGATGCCGCACAGCAGAACTATACAGTCACTGAGAAGGAGATGCTAGCCGTAGTTTTCGCCCTAGATAAGTTTAGATCTTACATCATTGGATCTAGAGTGACCATTTATATTGATCATACCGCCATCAGGTACCTCATGGCAAATAAGGATGCCAAAGCCAGATTGACCAGATGGATCCTTCTACTCCAGAAGTTTGATATAGAGATTAAGGATAAGCCTGGAGTTAAGAATGTGGTGGCGGATCATCTCTCCCAATTGGAGTATCTTGAGGATTCTGAGCAGATTGAGCCTATTTGCGAGACCTTCCCAGATGAGGCGATCCTTGCTATCGCCTCTCTCCCATGGTTTGCCGATATTGTGAACTATCTTGTCGCCAAGAAAGTTCCACAAGATTGGCCCAGGCAGAAACTTGAGACCTTCCTCGCGAAGGCCAAGTTTTACCATTGGGAGGATCCCATCCTTTATCATGAGGGAGGGGATAGTATCTGGAGTCGGTGCATTCCTCAGGAGGAGCATCACAGCTTCCTTACTTACTGCCACAAGCTTGAGGTAGGAGGACATCACTCTGGGAGGAGAACGGCACAGAAAGTGCTCCAATCCGGCCTATGGTGGCCTACTCTCTTCAAGGACTCTGATGAGTTCGTGAAGAGGTGTACTGATTGTCAGAGGATGGACACTTGTGGACAGCGTGATATAATGCCGATGTAGTCCATACACTTCTGTGAGGTTTTTGATGCATGGGGCATCGATTTCATGGGTCCATTCCCTAAGAGTCATGGATTCGAGTACATTCTGTTGGCCGTAGATTATGTGAGTCATTGGGTTGAGGCTATCCCTGCCCGAACCGCAGATGCTAGGACTATTCGCAGATTTTTGAGGAATAATATCATTTCACGGTTCGGGGTACCTCGAGTGTTGATATCTGATGGGGGGTGCCATTTCGTCAACGACAAGGTAAAGGCCCTCGCTAGCGAGTTCAGCATAGACCATCGAGTTGCCACTCCATACCACCCTCAGACAAATGGTCTTGCTGAAGTGTCGAACAGGGAGATCAAGACTATATTGCAGAAAGTCGTCCGCCCTGACCGAAAGGATTGGTCACAGTTTTCGGACTTGGTCTTGTGGGCATATAGGGCGTCTTTCAAGACTCCTTTGGGTACATCTCCCTTTCGTCTCGTTTATGGCAAGCCCTGCCATTTACCTGTTGAGCTGAGACATAGGTTACTTTGGGCTATTACTGATATACTTTTGGATCCAGAGAGTGTAGGAGACCAGAGGCCCTTTCGTCTCGTTTATGGCAAGCCCTGCCATTTACCTGTTGAGCTGAGACATAGGTTACTTTGGGCTATTACTAATATACTTTTGGATCCAGAGAGTGTAGGAGACCAGAGGAGGGTAGAGTTAGCAGCCCTGGAGGAGCTTCATGATACTGCCTTTTCAAATAGCCTACAATATAAGGAGAGAGTGAAAGAATGGCATGATTCTCATATCAGCCGCAAGCAGTTTGAGCCAGGACAGAGAGTATGGTTGTTTGATGCTAGGCTTCGTCTATTTCCAGGGAAGCTACAGAGCAAATGGAAGGGACCCTATTTGGTTAGAAAGGTACATGACAATGGGAGTATTGATATATCTGAGTTGTCTTCTGAAGCTACCTTTCGTGTTAACAGCCAGCGGCTCAAGCCATATCTAGATCATGAGCCGCGGGTCGTTGATGTTGCCTCGATTCACTTTGCGTGAGATGTGGTCTCTTGACTCACATCTATTGCATCTCACGCCTGATTATCACTATTCTTCTGACTTGTATAGATCCAGTTGTCCATATCACTCTATTCTTCATCTCATCTTATGATTATGATATACTTAGGGTGTACTTTACCCTAAGTAAAGGGGGTGTAGGACTCCCAGGTATTCTATTGATTCTTTCTACCTCTGTGTTGCTGCCTATACTTAGGGATATTTTACTCTAAGTATAGGGGGTAGATCCTGTACATCCTTTCACTCGGATTTCCCTTCATGTACAGCTTGCTATACTTAGGATTACTTGATCCTAAGTATAGGGGGAAACATCGAGTCCTCTTCATTCTATTCTTTGATTCGTCTTTGTATATACCATTCCTTTTCACTTCCCTATACTAAGCACGAGTTATGTCTTCTTCATCGCTCTTGATCACTCTGAGGACATCGTTCGAGCTAAGTATAGGGGGTATCGTATATATTTCATATATACTTTAGCCATAACTCGTACTTTGTGTGAGTGTGTTAATAAATAAAAATGGATACAAATCCATAAAAATTTAAAAAATTTCCCTTGTACATAAAATTCTTCTTGTACATACCTATTAATTTATAAAAATTATTTTTGTACAAATGATTGTAAAAATGATTTGTGTAAATAGTGTGTAAATATTTTCATATCAAAATTATGTATATAGTACAAAATTTTTGTAGAATGTTTTGAAAAACAAAAAATTTGCAAAAACCTTGTGTAAATGTTTGTAAATATTTTGCAAAACTTCGCATTCATGCATACATCCATGTTTTCAAACATTTTTCAAAAATTTTGCACATGTGTAAATATTTGTAAAATTGCAACTTTGTAAAATACTTGCATATTTTTTCCAAATCATAGTTGACATTTGAACTGGCCTAAAATTAAATTGACAAATGGAACTTGGTTAAGACCTTAATCCACCTAATTTTAAGAGGAACCTTGTAGGGCTTAGGATTGAGACTTCAGGTCCATTGGGACTTAATTCTTTGCGTCCACTAGGCTAAGAGCATATGTCATCTTGATGAGCCTAAGTAGAACACTTAACAACACACGCATGACTCTCAGAGACAATGGCTTTACTTGCACCAGCACTTTACACATAGCTCTCCACGGATGAGGTGGTGAGGAGGCAGTTTCCTTTGGCTTGGGGTAGCATATGAGGGTAGTACTTCTAGGCAGAACCTCTCTTCTTCTTATAGTGAAGGAAGTGCGTCTCAACTTGGTCTGGTGGTTATGAAGTCTAAAGACAGAAGCTATGGGTTGCAATAAAGCTTCAAAAGAGTGATAGTCTACTGGCTCAAGAGGAAAAACTCCTTATGTATATATGTTGCACCATGTAGAAATATTGTACAGATGCACATGAAAAAATGTGCAAAAATAAAAGAACTCCAAAAAAGTGGTGGGTCGGATTGAAAATTTAATAATCCCACCGGAGTGTATATAGTCAAATAAAGCAAAGCTTATGTATACATGACCATCTCATGAAGCTTGCAGCGGGAGATTCAGCTACACTGGTTAGAGCTCCCAAGGATACATGGCTACACTGGTCATGGTCTATTCTCTTCTTCCCCCTCTTCTTGAGCCGGTTGCACTTGAACTTAGAAGGGAATACCCCGCTTCTCGAGGAAAGAGTTGCTAGACCGAGGCATTAGAGTTACCAGGTTAGGGGAGGTTGTTTCTTTATTACTTCTGAGGTGGGGAGCTACATATCACTTACACAGTACAAGAAAAGATTCATGGTCATTAGAGTTTGTGTATGGAGACTTGTTCTGATCTGGTTTATTGAGGAGTCTTGACCATAGATTGGTGGAACTTAGAGGTTGTTAAGTTTTAAGATTAAGTCCAAATAAGGTTCCGACAAATTAATAATCCAAAGGTCTGACTGAGCTCCATATTTCAATTTAATGAAGGATAGTTTAATAATCAACCTTGTTTTCCTCTCTTTTTCTTTTTCTTTCTCCTTTGTACTTCTTTTTCAAATAAGTGTTTGCTAAGGGACTAGCAAAAGTAAAGTACACGGGGGTAATGAATCCCCATTCATCACTCTTTATTCCTTTATTTTAGCTAGAAACCTTGGCAAAATGCCATGCAAATGCTTGTAAATATCATAAATTATCAAAATACATGCATCATGTGATTGTTCATAATTAGCATGTTTTTGTGTACGAATAAAGGAATAAAGAAATAAAAGAAAAAGAGGGAAATATTTAGAATAAATATTGAGTGACCTAATCCCAAGGGAAGGCTCAGCATGGGCCTGACCGCAAAAGAAACCAAGTAGAGAGAGATAAGGTCAATCATAGTCTACATAACCCTATGTATATAAATAATTTTATTTTCCTCAAAATAAAAATGAAAAGGTGTTTCCCATATTTTTTACATATTTATAAATATAAAATAAAAATCAGAAAAATCAAAATAAAAAGAAAAATAATAAAAATCATTTTCCACCTTGTATATATACCATGTACATATGTATATAGATCTATTTATTTAACTAATGTAAATAAATCATAAAAATAAAGTAAAAATACCTTTTTATTCCAAATTTTATGTTGTAAATAAATAAAATATAAAATTGGAATAATTGTACAAAAATAAACAATTAAAAATAAAAATAAAAAATACATATGTGTATATACCTATATATAATAATAATATAATGTAAATACATTATTTATTTTTCAAAAAAAATAAATAAATATCACAAAAAATACTTTGAAAATAAATAAACATTTTTTATTTTGAAAATTTTTCGAAAAAAATAAAATCATTTGCTTATTTTTAAATGAATTTCTAAATAATTAATAAGAGGAATTTTCCTATTGGTCCACGGGGGACTGTTGACCCCGATCAACTCTCCCCTGCGGACCCCTTCCAGGCGAATCGATTTTCTGACCCGATTTCTCCAATTTTTCCCCACCTAATCCGATTCCCATTTCCTAAAACCTCGGGCCCCGATTATAGTCGATCGATCCATGATCCTCGCCCAGGGATTTGCCTAGGGATCCGTGCACCACCATGCCCTGCCCGATTCCTTCTTTACCGGATCTTCACCACTATAAGGTCTCTGCTTCGCCGCACTTTCACTCCATATTTGGCCATCGTCTTCCAATCACAGGACCTCCATCCTTCTCCCCAGAGTGACAGCTACCGAGTAAGGGTGTCGCAGTGAGGAGTGAAGGGTTGCAGCCACTGATCCGGCGACCTTCGCCGTCGTGCTCCGCCACCGAGCGAGCTAAGCCTCTGGCCTCGATTATCCATCGAGGCAAAGACCCCAGGAGCTCTCTGAGTACCAGCAAAATCGACTACGTCCATCAGGTACCGCCGATAATTCCTAGGTTAGGCTAATTTCCCATTTCCCTAATTTGCGCCACCGGCCTTCGCCGGCCGATTCACCTCACTCCGTTCCCCGATTCGATCATCTGACCTTCGAATCACGTTCACGAGACTCCTCTCCATCTTCTTCGCACCTCCGATCACCTTGGTTTGCCCCGGAACCAAGGCTCGAGTCTCCTCTGTCGTCGCCTCGCCGGAGACTCCCGCTCCGCCTCATTCCGACCCCCCCCCCGTCACCCGCTAACGGGTCGAGGCTACTTGCCCTTGACCCAGAAAGCTTCCTGTGCAGGTTTGAAGCCAAAAGGGCCTCATCTGGAGGTCCTAACGTCAAGGAGCAGGAGCTTCAGGTGGTCCTCCTCGCCGGACCACTCCGGTGATTCCCGGCCTCATCGGAGATACCCACCAGCTGCGGACCAGCGTGGACGATCGTTTCCCCATCTCAGTAGCTCCAGAGGAGCCCTCCACCGCATGTATTGCCGGCGAAGTTCGCCGGCGAGCTGTTCTTGGAGGACTTTCAGCCACCGTTCGATCGAGCCTCTCGCCCAGTTTAGATCCTCGTCGTTCATTTGCGAGAGGCCCTAGCCGTTGATCCATCTGAGGATCCGATCGGGAGCGTTGATCCAGCGAAGAGGCGTGCACGCTTCTCCACCATCAGATCTCCACGTGGCGCACCTCCAGCCATCTATTGTTAATAAGAGGGATAATTTCACTTAGGCCCCTCCTCTTTCTGCATTTATAGAATAGTCCTGTAAATATTTTAGTGCGTTGTTTTTATTTTATATAATTTACACCTTGGACCCTATGTTTGTTTTATTTGCATTTTAGTCCCTGTCTACGTGGAACACGTGCTTCGTCACGTGATATTTTGGACATTTTGCATGTTTTAGGCTGGGGTTTGTCCATGTTATGAAATGAAAGAATAGTTTTGATATTTGCAGTTATACCCCTGTGCATGAATTAATTTGAGCATGTGCTGATTGTTTGGGAATTTTACACTTTATACCTTAAGTTTTTCGCACGTGTTATAATTTAGCCCTCCGAACTATGTTTTCTTACAATTAGGTCCATGTGTGCTGTAGCTCTTTTATTGATTGAATAAAATAGCAAATAAACTCCAAATCAAGTTAAATTTGGATACGTGGCTCCTGCCACTGTGTAAAAATTTCCCTAATTTTTGGGACATCTTCCTTGCTTTTTATTATTTTTAAAAAATCAAAAACACGTACTTTCGTTACTGTTTGGAAAATAAAATAAAAGAAAAATATAAAACTTTTCTAAAAAATCTAAAAAAAAAATAAAAATAGTTTGTTTTGTTGTTTTCTACCTACTATCCAATTTTGGTGTCTTTTCGATTTATAAAGCTCATAAAAATTGAAGACCCCTAAAAATCTTATAAAGATCATTAAAAACTCTATAAAATTCAAAAAAATTCAAACTCTTTTTCTGTAGCTTAGTTTTTGTATATATTTTCATAAAATTGTCTCCAGATTTGTATAGGCCAATTATATATTTTTAACTGGCCTTTCAAGTCTGGTTGCACATTAACCCATTGTTTTCCTCTTTCTCCATTTTTAGAAAATCAAATAAAAATTATAAAAATTCCCATAAAATTATCAAAAACACTTAAAAATATAAAAAACACAAAAACAATTTTATTTCAATTTTTGGAGCATTTTTAAGTGTTTAAATAATTGTTGAATTTGCTTGTTTATCTATTTTCTTATATAATAAAAAGCATAAAAAAATTAAAAATATTTAAAATCCACTAAAAACATTTTCGTCGTTATTTTATCTTTTTGACTACTTCGTAGGCCGTCTCGGCCAACCCGTGCTCCTTGAGTTTGACCCTGGTCGCTATACCACGTTAATAAACTAGCGAGGACCGCTGTTTGATTTTATTGTTTTATCTTTCGATTTGTGGTTCCTTTTTTTCTTGATCGACCGAGTCTCTCGATCCGGGTCGCAACGACCATCGATTATTTTATACCTTACCCGGATCTTGAGAGCGGTTTTTTTCGGGTCATCATCGAGCATAGGAGGGTTGATTGCAGAGTGCGATTTGGTCCGAAGAATGGCGCAACTAAGGAAGGCAGTATAGATATTTGGAGATGAATACAAAAGGGGGAGCGAGTATATCTCCTGGGAGTTCGGAGAAGGAAGGGCCTTCTTCCAAGTGTTTTCTTGAAAGGAGCGACAGGAGCTCCTTGATGCTTTGCTGGTCAGGGATGAGCAACAACATGAGAGTAGACCATCGTGGATCATGCCTTAGTGGAGGTCTTTGCCGTGGATAAAGAGGCATTGTGGCCACCCCTTTCCAAGATCTCTCTCTCCCTTGCCTTCAAGAATAAGAATATGAAATGGTGGATACCTCTTCTCTAAGCAGAGGCTGAATTTTATAAGCAGTGGAGGTAACGATTGGAAAGGGAGATTGACTAGGTGACATCAAGGCTCTTGATGGAGGAGACAGGTGTTTGAAGATGAGAGATGGCATGTGGCATTACATGTAGGAGAGGGATCCAATGAGCAGGGCGATGGGTAATAGTCGAAGGAGATTAGTTTGAGTTTTAGGGTTTCGTTGCGAAGGCTTCAGTGGAATCTACAACGAGCCGGAGGAAGTATGACAGAAGAGGACAAGTGAAGCAGGAGTTTCTGCATTGTCGGTGCGAGGCGTAGCAGAGGAGGGGGCAAAGGTCAGCTGTCAGAGGGTAACGAAATAGGTACTCTTGGATCAGCTGATCTAACAACCCAGAATTGAGGAGAGGAGGTGTTTGCCATGCACATGCGGTGAACACATGATCTGCATGTGCACTTCCTGGCGGGGTTGGATGGATCTCGACCGTTGAATTGAGATAAATCCAACAACCTGGGATGTGAGCTCTAGAAGACAAAGGATGTTGACTAGTCAACAAGCATGTGCTCACTGGTTGCGAAGTGGCGAGTGAGAGGTGGCCACGTGGCATGGTTTGTTGACCAAGGAGTTGACCTAGGTCAAAAATGAAAGGAAAATAGAATGAGATGCCAAGTCAAAAGTAATTAAATGAAAGTTATTGACTCAATGAGATCTAAAGCTTTCATGAAGGGCCAAAAAGTAAAATAAATCATCTGTACAAATATACTTTTTGGAGGTACTCTATAGAAAATAATACCATATTTTTTCAATTTGTATTTTTTGTATTTTTATTTGATTTTTAATAGTGAATTAATTTATATACTATATATGCATATTTAATATATTTTTTATAAATATGTACAAAATATACAATGTCGTATTTTTAATTTTTTTCCTTCTATATTTTGTGGATTAATGAGTTTTATTTCTTTATACTAAGTCAGTTAATCAGTAAAAGAAAATATTAGAGTAAGAATTAGGCCAAAATAATTACTTTTTGTACATGAAATGATAAGATCAAACAAGGTCAAAAATACAGGTTATTTACTTACAGATTTTAACCCTGATTTTTATCATAATTAGTGAATGTTAATAATTTGATTTTAGGAGATTTAATTAGTGACTTATTAAGGGGATTCTGCTAAAATATCCATGTACAATAGATGAATCATGGATTCATCACATCCCTATACTTAGATCTTTGATTATCACCAAGCAATTTTTAGCGAGGTAGAAGGTTGAATCATTGATAATGCAAGAGCAAATTCAAGACTTGTCTCACTAAGAATCGTTGGTTCTAGTGTCCTAAAATCCTAAGTTGAACCAAGATCTAGTCAAAAGGAATCTAACTTCTTTAATTATTAGGCTCACCTTTTATACATATAGGATAAGATGTATGAAGTTTAGTGTGTACTGCAATCATGAGAGTCGACTCAAAACGTCACCCAATGTCTTGATCCAAGAGACTCTCCTCAAGAACATTTCTCAACACTAGGGAATAAATTAGTTCTTGCATTCAGTCTACCATCTTAGTAGTTTATCATACTTGAAAATGTAGATGAAAGGCATGTTGATGGAGGTCTTAGGTTTGTGTAATTTCTTCTCTCCCTCTTATTGGAACAAGGATCCTCTCGAGTAACTTATTACTCAATGCATATATTTTTAGTTGATCGGTGTGTCCGTCAAGAGTTGTTGAGTCACCTCTACTTATTTTCCTGGGAATACATAAGTATATGTCTTCTTTAAGCATCTAATATACTTATACCTAGACTTGTATCGCTTACGATGTAGAGCCTTTTTTGATATTCTAGCCCAACTCATCTGGCCTAAATAGCTTTGGTCCAAATGGACATTTTGAAATGGTTGTAAGCATCACCTTTGATTTGAGCTCTCGGTAATTGACTTGTATTGAGAGAGTTTTTCTTTCAATATTTTTCTTTTTTTCCAGGTAGCTCCACAACTTTTACCAAGTTGGCGCACATTGATCAATAAATTAATAAGTTTTATTGTGCCCTAACACATAGTTCAATATCAAAAGATTGCATGAGAACTTGTTTGCATACTGGTTAGGGTTTGCTGACACTCATATTTCATGAAGCTTTCATCGACTTTATCCCATCCTCGAGCATCATCAAATCAGGTCTAGATTCAAATCTCAAGTCCTAGTCCCTCAAGTGAAATCTCAACTTATCTCATCATTCATGCAGTTGTGTATGTGATGTGTTGATCATATTCTTAGAAGGTAGAGATGTAATATAGAGCTCATATCTTTCAAACTTAGGGAAGTGTAGATTATCAAGTCTCAAATCCTAATGACTAAGGCTAGTTAACTCTTAATCAAAAGACCTTAAAAACCAGAGTTTCTTTCATTCTTAAAGTCTTGAGTGATAGTGAAAGTGTCATGGATAAAACCTTTAGTTAGTTTTTTATAAGGCTTTTGATCTATTTTTGATATTTTTTCAAATTTTTTTAGAGAGAGAGTGACATAATGACTGGCCTAAATTCGTATGGCTAGTTGCATCTACTTTCAACCAGTATGGGTGTAAGTATGGACTGTAGAATGGCTACTCGTATTATTTCAAGATGGTGCCTTACACGTTATCCTTTAACCACCCAATCTGCTAAGGGAGATTATAGTTCCCTCACTAAGAAGTAGCTAGTCAATTTTAAATCAATTAATCAGAATGGTCCCTAAAGAGTTTTTTTAAAGCTTGTTATACCCCTTAGTTTTTTTTGTAAAGTTTTGAAAATAGGTACTATAAAAGAAATTTTGCATAATATACGTAATATACACAACTTATACACATACCCAATTTTTGATGTGAAAGCAATTAAAGTATGAGATATGGATAACGTATATAGAATACATACACGCCCCTTATACTTAACTTGTGTTATGTATTCATGGTACAAAGTGAGATGAAGACATAGCCCGTACCAAGCTAGTTGAGCGAAAAGAAAAGGAAGTCGACTCGCCCCCTGATACTTAGGTTTTTGAGGGTCTAAGAATAACAAAGAGTGCAAGAAATGGGGCGGCCAAGGGTGAGAAGGAAAGAATAGAAATGATGTATACACAATGATATTGACCCCCCTATACTTAGTCTTAGGTTAGCCTAGATATGATCGAGTAATTATAAGTGGGGGACCGAGAAGATTTAAGATGGATGTACGAAGGTGGTCAAGGAGGTTTTCGACAAACCTTCTTGTGGGAGTATGGTGGGAGATAGTATGAAGATGTAGAGGGTGGTGAAGAGGGTGAGTATGAAGAGGTCCAACCATCTTGAGAGTCATCATCAGAAGAATAATAGTCATATGCAGAGGATCTCCAACTATTGTCAATGAAAAGATAGTGTCCATTGATAACTGTTGTACTAATTGCGTTTACATGATATACCACTTCAGGACCAGATGAGGAACTTGATGATGACTCTTCATGAATCACCTGGTTTCTAAGGTCAAAGGTGACTTTCTTAATCAATTTGTTTCTGTACAAAGCATCGGAAGGTGGAAGGTCAGAGTTTCTCTCCCTCTCATGAGAAATCGATATGGCATTCATGGGTTCCTCGTCAGATGAATCACCGTAAAAATTGACCCATTCTTTTAAGGTCATAACACATTTTGGGGGAGTTTTTTTACTTTGAGTGAGCATGTTACTGGTGGCAGCGTGAGTGATTGCTGGGGACGAAGACATCACCTTTTAATATCTGTGAGTTTTGGTGACATAGGAGTTTTCCTTAGGCAGAAGAGTCAACTTCTTGTATGGTTCGAGTATTTCATTAATTACTGCTGAATCAAAAATTGGACCACTTAAATAATCATGATGATCCTCATAAACATGGTTCAATTCCTCATAAGCTCATGTATGTTGGTTCATCATAGGAGCTGTAGCAGGATGGGAAGTGCAGTGAGAATCAAATGTCGGTCCAACAGTCGGTCTCTCGAGTGTCTCTCCTAGGGTTTATGCATGTGATTTATGAAGAGAGGTTTGTGAAATGACATTGTCTTGTCACACCTCAATGGATTATTGGATTTCCTCAGAGAAGGTCATGTTATTGAGGGTTTGTCCTTTATGGTCTGAGTTCGAGAATCTGATGTCTTGAGTCTCACAATTGATAACTGCCTTAGCAAAGGTTAAGAAAGACTTTCCTAGGATGATAGGAGATTCAAACAACTCTCTATGGTGCTCAATGTAAAGGACAATAAAGTCCACTTTGTGTTTATCATCTCAGAAGTTTACGATGACGGAAACAATTCCTCGTGGTCTTTTGGTAGATGGATTTAGCATTTGAACGATCGCCCTAGTCCTTTTGAGTTGTTTGAGCTTGAGTTGGTCAAAGACAAACATTGGGGGGATGTTTAATGTGGAGTCGTCATCTAACCAAACATGAGTGAATAAGGGATCCTCAATTTCACACATGATCCAAGTCAATCACTTGACTTTGTGACTTTTAGTTTTATGATTCATAACCAAAGAATTGGTTATAGATATGATATGAAATTCAGTCCTTCATCGCTTCTTGTCTGTATTTCTAGGATTTAACTAACTCTTTACAAATCTCTTAAGATCGATTGCATATTCTATGACCTTGATTAATGGAAGCTCTGATATCAAACTCTGCAAAATGCTTCCATTTCAGATTTGTTTATTTTTTGGTATTTCTAGTATAATGGTCAGTAGGGTGGTCAGAGGGCAACGATGGTTGTGTATGATGTATCGGTGGTTCACTTGGTGGTGTCCTCACTTCTTCTTGATTTTTCATTGATTTGATGACATCATATATTTGTTTAGTCAAAACATATGTTGTTCAGTTGATCTAAGTGATGTCATCCTCAAACATCTCATGACTTGGTGCAGAATAAGTGTACTCCACATGCTGACTCCGGCACGTAGCTCAGAGAGGAGTATTGATTATTCCAAGTCAGTATGGTTTGGTCATGAGTCATGTTTCCTTGACTTTAGATCTCTCTTGAATTGTCAATGAAAAATTGGTCATACTCAGGAAGAGAATCAACCTGGGTAGGGGAAGTTTCAAAAGGTGGGAAGTCCATAGTAACCGAATATCATGTTTATCTTCAAAATGGGTTGCTCTATTTTCCATCCTTAGACCTGCTCGCTCTTTTGTGTCCATATGATATTCAGAATTTGCAAGCGGTCTAATCCAAGAAGAAGTGTTGGCAGGGTGGAATGTATGATGTGGAGGAGAATGATGGTTGAGGATGATTGGTTTTGAAGAGAGGGTTCCTATTGATTGATAAAGAAGAAGAGTACTGGGACATGGTCATGTGTGTTGGACCCATGGAGTCTAGGTAAATAGACCAATGCGTCGACATGTTCTCAAGAGAGGGATGGGGAATATTTGCGAACTACGATATGCATGTAATTGCAACGACTTTGACGCACAAAATACTAACACGAGCCAAACGCAATTGTTTCACCAACTCAATACTTGTGCGCAAGAGTTCGGCCTTTTATCTTTTTGGTTTTAATTGAGTGATAAAACAATCTTTGAGAAGTGTGAGTACAAGGAGGTTACGTTTTGGTCTCTACCCTAAGTGTACGATTCTATCATACGTACAGTGAGTGGGTTTCTCCACCAGACATAAGGTTAATTTATGTCAATTTATTTACAGTCGTCTTTATTAGCAGTCCCAGTTTTAGTTTAAGGGTATCACTTAAGTCTTAAGTGAGAATAAAAAATATCATGCCTAACTAGAAGTCCCAATTCCTTTAAATCCTATGTTATAAAACTGAGATGTAGAGGTAATAAGTCACATATTTATCAGCATAATATGATATAATTATCTCTCTTACGTATGAAATTCACCTAATTCATTGACAATTAACACTACTTAATTATTTATGTTGTAAATAAATAGCCCTAATTGTACTATATTATATATCCTATTAGTGTGTTATTATTTTATGTATTTCTTTCTTATTATAAATCAAATATAAATTAGAATATATTGTAAATAGTTTATTTAACATAAAATATAAAATATAAATCCAAAAATAAGAAAAGAAAATAAAAGAAAATGTTTTTATTTGTTTTAATTACTTGTAAATTATTATCTAGATACATGTGACATTATTTCTCTTTGAATTCTACATGAAAGTTATAGTCTCATCGAGATACACAAATTTTGTATTTATATTTTTTCTAATTCACCTCCTAATTATTTATTTTCTATTTTACATCATTTTCTTATTTTTAGAAATTTGTGATTGGGCCATGTGGCCCAATCTAATGTAGTCACATCGTCGATCCTTTGTATTTACTCGCTTAATTTTCCTATCATTCGATCATCCTTGATAGATTTGGTCCAAGCTGCTTATTAATGCGTAGTTTCCATCCATTTGATCTTCTCTATCAAGTGCATCTTAATCATTCATTTACGCTGCTACAACAGCCATTGGATCTTGATCTAGTGGACCCTATGCTTCGTCAACCTCCCACCTTCTTCCTCCCAAGAGTCACGTCTCTTCACTTCAACGTCTCCATATTCTACCAACCACCTCCATCACCAATTGGCAATGGTTGAAAACATTGCATGGAACAACTAAGCCACCAACCTCCGCATCCAAAAAAAACCATCTCTGCCTTTGTTAACAGTTATCAGCATCTGTTAGCGGCTATACACCCCTTGCGTGACCAACCCCAAAGCTTCCACCTTCCTCTAGTTACAATGAGAGTCGAAGAGCAAGACGCGACAATGGAGTTCTGGTCTGACGAGATCCACAAGTACTACCTCATGCTGCATCCATCAATCATGTTGCTCAAGCTTCAATTCCTTGATAAGATTGCTAACGAAAGATCTATGAAGTTCTTCGACTTCATATTGGCCATGATTCATCCTTCAAATCCTTCATCGCTCCAGGTAAGATTCTTCATCTTATTTTGTGGCCATGTTTGCCATTTTATTTCATTAAGGTTCTATAATAAATTTATAATCTGAAATAACGAGGATATGCATCTCAAATCCTTTATTTACGTGTAGCCTTCTTCGTGTCTGATCCATTTCTCCATTTCTTCTTCTTCGTAAAGAAGAATCCAGGTTAGGGCTCGATCTTCCACCTCTGAGGAGACTTCCATCTTGCCTCATGTCCATCCCAATAGATTTGCTAGGTGTTTGGCTTCGATTTTAACTCGAACTTTCATTAGAGTAGACATTCATGTCATCATCTTTGACGAAGCTTCATCAAACTAGAGAAGAAAGTATACATGTATCTTCCAAGATCATTTATCATCTTCGCATGGCCATTACAAAGATTTAGTGACCTTCAGGAATCATGGGGAAGCACATAAGAAACTTCGTCAGAGCACAACTTTATCTATGCCACCTGCGGTGAAGTTTGACGCAGGAAGAAAAGAAACCACTGCCAGATCATCTCAGATTGGGTGCCATCCGACGATTGACAGTGAACCACCAAGCTAGTCCGGGCCATCTCTTTGAACCAGAGGATATGTGTATCCGAGCCAGAGTCAAAGAACCCATATGCACCATGTGTCCTGAGAAAGCTCTTTACCCGACCCTAGAGCCTCACGTGTTCTCCTTCATGTAACTTTGGAAATTTTGGCGATGTGTTCACATGATTCTTCATTATTACAGATAAGTCCCCACCAAGTGAAATTTGTTATATTTATCCTAGCAGTTATTTGTAATTACATTTTATTTGTCTTGGACTTTTTTTAATAAAAATAAATAAGTTTTCTTGCATTTATGCCCTACCTTGTATTGACAATATATTGTGATCCATAGCTTAGATTTTAATAAATTAGGTGTCTTGGAAAGCTTGTTTCATCCTCTTTAATTTAATGCATTTAAATTGCATTTTTGATCTACATATCATGAATTAAACTTTGGGGTATTCATTTTATCCATTCAGCCTTTTCAACGAATTAAAAATACATCACTCATCGGATTGAATTGGATTTGATTGACACCATGTTTTTATTAATAACATTATTAAAAAATCACAAGTATTTTATTATTTAATTATGAGCATACATCTTGTGATATTTGGTTTTTGAGTTCTTTGTCTCTGTGAGTATTCTACATTATTGACTTTCATAGTAAATAAATGCATAAATATGATTTAAAAATTGCATTGTTTGTATGTGTATTCGCATTATTCTTGACTTAGGACATATAAATAACTGAAATAATTAATTAGCGTTTAAGTTTAATGAAATAATACTTGTGTCCTTATGTTCGACCGTGGACTTACCCAGGTATAAATTTAAGCCACATTCTTCTCACAGAGATTATTGAAATGTGGTCCTGTTAATTGCAAATTAGCCCATGCTACAATGAGTGCATGTTATCTTAGCTGATTTGAGATTCATCGAGAGGATTAGAAAAAGTTGACACAAGTGTTAAATCAATTATGCATGCTAAAGAGAAGACTTACAAGGATACCTCGTGTTCTTTATGCAGGATGCAATACAAGGGAGTTAAAATCTACATTAAATGATATGCACAAAGAAAAATTCCCTAAGAAGATAGTTCTATTAGGAAGAATTTTGAATTTTTTTGGCTAAGTTTGAATGATCTACTAGCGCGCCTTTTTAATGAAATGTGTGGCCTAAAAATTACGTACACGGTAAAAAATAAATAACTTAACCTAGCGTATGTGCACCTAATTTCTATGCCACTCAAGTCAAGTCCCAACTGCACATACAGGGTTGAAGCAAACCCGACACACCACAGAAAGTTCAGTCCATATTATTAAAAGATTAGGATTCAGAGTGACCCCGAAAATAATGCAGAATTTAAATATTCTAACTCCCTCTCAAAAATAAAAATTACAGTCTTCTTCATACGTCCTTGAATTTAATCACAAAAGATGTTCCGAGGTATCTGTGAAGGGAAAAGATGGGGTTAGTAACTGTTGAGAGAGAAATGCAGAAATAAAATTTAATGAATAACAAAAATAAAAGAAAATAGACACAAAAATAACCATCACAGTTATTAATTAAAAAATAATTTGAAACTCTAAAAATACAACATTCCTCAACAATGACACCATTTGATGAATATGAAATCCATCACATTAATATTCGATAATTGTAGTATAGGAGACGGAAGGCTGAAGGGGTGGAGAAGATGGAGAGGAGTCTCGCGAGGGTGAAGGGATAATCTGAGGGGTGAATGGATGATTGGAGCATGCGGGGGTGATCTGGTGAAGGTCGGCGGTCGAAAATCGAAGAATGGAAAATCAGACAAAGCTAAAGGCTAGCTGATCTACCTGATGGGTGAATGCGTCTATGCTGGAGGTGCTGGTCCTCCTGAGATCTTCGCCTCGATGGAGCGACGTCTCCAGAGGCTAGACCTCACCGATAGCGGAGCACGACGGGGGGGGCTCGCTGGATCTAAGTCTAGAGCTCCTCGGTCCTCACTGCAACACTCCCTCGACCTAGCTGTCACTCAAGGAAAGGAAGTGGAGGTCCCTGGAGACAAAGGCGATGGCCGGAGATGAGTTAAATGGCGGCTCCAAGTGAGGCTTTATCGATGAAGGGTCCAAGAAGATGGGCGTGGAGCACGCAGATCGAGGAGCGGACCCCTAAGGAGAATGTCGGGCGAGGATAACGGATATGCCCTCGACATTTGGAGCGTGAATTGAGAGGGAGAGGTGATCGGATTAGTGGGAGAAAATTCGGCAAAGTCGGGTCAGCATGCGGATCCGGGGAAGACCGGTCCAGGGGGGCAGTTGACCGGGGGTCAATGTTCCCCCGTGGACCAATCACGAAATTCCAGGGCTGAAATCATTTAGAAAATTATTTAAAAATCGAAAATGATTTTATTTCAAAATATTTACAAAATGAAAAATGTTTATTATTTTTCAAATTATTTTTAGTAATTTTTATTTTTTTAAAAATAAATTAATGTATATACATAATATAATAATATATGCAGGTATAAAATACCTATGTATTTTATATTTATATTTTTATTATTTTATTTTCGTATAATTATCCCAATTTTATATTTTATTTATTTACAACATAAAATTTGGGATATAAAATAATTTTTATTTTATTTTTATTGTTTATTTACAAGGGTAAAATAAATAGATATAGGTACATATATACATGGTATGTACAATGTGAAGAGGGAGAAATTATTTTATTTTTGTTTTTATTTTCTTTTTATCATTTTTTTTATTTTTAGAAATATATACAAATTAATAAAAACTCATTTTTATTTTTGTTTTTATGAAAAAAGATATACACCAAGAAGGACATGTGTACAATGATGAATGGCCCTATCTCTCTCTCTACTTATTTTATTTGGCCATCAGGCCCATATTGGGCCATCTCTTGGGTTCAGGTCACTCAATATTTATTCTAAATATTTCTCTCTCTTTCTTTATTTCTTTATTCTTTTATTTTTGCACAAAAACATGCTAATTATTGCTATTTACACAAAGCATGCAATTTGGTACTTTATTATATTTACAAGTATCTACATGGTGTTTTGCAAAGATTTTTAGCTAAAATAAAAGAATAAAGAGTGATGAATGAGGATTCATCAGGGAGTCAGATAGGTGTACCCCTGGCCACTTTGCTTTTTATCTTAGTGGTTGACGCTTTATCACGGATGGTATGTAGAGCTGTGGATGGGAACTTCTGTGCCGGGTATCATCTTGATGAGTTGTCTATCCACCTACTTCAGTATGCGAATGATACGATCTTCTTTGTGGAAGGGGGCGCTCAGGTGGCAAAGGGGATTGCTACTGTGTTGGATCTATTTGGAGATGTCTCGGGCCTTAGTATTAATGGTGAAAAGTATGTCTTCGTCCCCTTTGATATGACGGAGGAGGAGGTAATGGAGTATGGGATATATCTATGTTCCCAACGTGGGGCACTGCCTCTCAACTACTTGGGCTTGCCTCTGGTGTATGGACGCCTATACCAATCTGATTGGATGCCTATGATGGAGTGGTTGGAATGAAGATTTGCTGGCTAGCGCGCCTCGTGCCTCTCTAGGGGAGGTCATCTGGTCCTTTTGAAGGCGGTTTTATCCTACATCCCTATTTTCTATATGTCATCTAGGCTTCTTCAGTGGCGATTCGTAATCGTTTAGAGAAGTTGATGCGTCTTTTTTTTTTCTGGGCTGGATTTGGAGACTCCAAAGGTGTGCCTTTGGTTGGGTGGAAGACTGTCACTCTGTTGGAAGATGGTGGTGGTCTTGGTGTTCTTGATCTTTACGTGATGAATAGGGCCCTACTAGCAAAGTGGGTTGTTCATATTTGGGGTGGTGGCTCAGACCTCACTTCCACTCTGCTTCGGAAAATATAGGGAGCTTCAGGGGCACTAAATTGGAGATCGGGCAGTGTATCTAAGCCCTCTAACTTTTGGCGCGGGGTCAGCTCCATCCTTCCTCAAATTTCACAGTTACTGCAGCCATGTCTTTGCGATGGAGATAACATCCGATTTTGGGATGATGATTGGTCGAGAGTTGGGAAGCTTCATGATCTTTTTCCGACTTTATTTGGATTGGCAGAGAATCGGAGTTTGCGTGTCTGCTAGTGGAATGGGAATGGTTGGTCACCTCCATTCCGTTCGCAACTATACACTGAGAATGTGGTCGCCTTTCAATGCTTGAGAGATACACTTTCCCAGGTGGGAATTCCATGTGAAACGCATGACCATTGGGTATGGTCGAATGGCAATTTCAAAGTGAAGTCCTATAAAGCTGTGTACACATTATTCATTTTTGATCCATGTATTGCGAAGCCATCTTTGGGTCAGATTTGGAGGTGGAGGATCCCACGTTGGGTCAAAGTATTCATGTGGCTGATGGGCAGAGAGAGGTTGTTGACTAGTGCTCAAAGGGCAAGACTGTTCCATTGTTCTAATGTTATGTACCAACGTTGTTATGAGGAGGTGGAGGATATTAATCATCTCTTCTTTACTTGTCCAATGTCAAAAAATGTGTGGAGGGATACTGCCATCACAGGGATCGAGTCAGAGAACTGTCAATCTTTTTAGCATTCCATTGAGTCGTCGATAAATGGCCATACAACTGCAAAGATCCAATCAGCCGCTAACCTCTGGGTGATTTGGCTTGCGAGGAATGGGATGTATTTTAGGACAGAGCGATACTATGTGGCAAATGTAATACAACATGCCAAGATCCTCCGTAATTATTGGACTATGTAACTATGATGTTTAATATATGAATATAAAGTTTTTTGGGTGCTTGCCTCTACGACAGTGCACCCTTTTTCCTTTCAAAAAAAACTCTTGACGCACTATGGTTGGTCCATATGGACCAGTAGAAGTTATTTAAAAAATAAATAATAATTAATAATTCATTTTATTAAAGTAAAGTAATAAAATTAAAGTTGTTTATTATTTCAATAGTATTTCAATATGATGTTTGTTTATTTTTTAGAGATTATTATTTACAAGTTAATTTTTAGGGTTTTATTTATAGGTATATTTACCTATGTTTTAAGTATTTTATTTTTATTTTGTATTTTAAATTTTATTTTTTTATTTTTTATTTTATAAAATCATAACTTTTCTAATATATGTAAATATATTTTTATTATATTTTTCAGATGTATTATTTACACTTAAATAAATATAGGTGTATATTATATAGGTATAATTATTCTATTCATCTATGTATTTAGTATACATATTTTATTTTACTTTTTTCTTTATGGTTTTATTCTAGTTTTAATATTTACATAAATTATAAAATAAATAAAATGAATATTCTATTCAGGTATATTGTACAATAGGGGTCTCAAATCTAACTTTCACATACTAACTCCAAAAAAATATGAAACTACCTTCATTAAATAGCTTATTAAAAGTTATATACAATTAAAGGTGATTTTGATATATTTTGAGTTTTTATTTCAGATATATGGGTATGTGATGTTGGGATTTTAACTTTTTATTTAGAGTATAAAAGATTCACTATATATTATTTTTACATAAAGTTAATTTTGTAATTTTTTATATATATTATTATCTACATCTTTACAAAGTTTCTTTATTTGAGGTATAAAAATTAAAAATAAAATAGATTCCAAAAATGAATAAATGATGAATAAATAAATGGGATTTTGATGAATTATTGGCATTATCTCCTCGTACTTTATTCCTTATCGACCTAATCATCAAGATGCCTAGGTATCGGGTTTAGGGTCATTAAATATCTTTGGTATTTTATTCTTTTTTTCGTTACTCTATAATTTTGGCATTAAAAATAGTATTTTATACATTATTTATACAACAAAGAATAAACCCTAATTTGTGCAAATTAGGGCTATTTACATGCATTAGGTAGAGTTTTTAAGGTTAAAATGATAGAATAAAGGTGATGAAATGGAGATTCGTCACTTTTCCAAGGTGAAAGGTGATGAGTGTAATGTCTTGTGCATGTATGTTGATGGCATTACTGTGGTTTGGATCACACGTGAGTAATATTAACGAGACTAAAGCATTCTTAAGTAGCAAGTTTGAGATGAAGGACATGGGTGCTGGTGTAATTTTGGGACTCAATTTTACAAGATCAGCTGACGAGATCGTAGTTTCTCAAACTCACTATATTGAGAATGTACTTGAAAATTTTGCATATTAAGATTGCAAAGTTGTAAGTTCTCCTTTTGATTCATCCAAAATATTTTTTTAAGAAAAAGAGTGGAGTACATGTAGATCAAGTAAGGTATTTGCAATTGATTGGAAGCCTAGTGTACCTTGCAAATTGCATAAGACCTAATATTTCATTCTCGGATACAAAGCAGAGTAGTTACACTAGCTATCCTGAACTTACTCACTGGGAGGTACTGGATCGAGTATTGAAGTACTTAAAGGGAACTATTTCCCTTAGTTTTCATTATGATAGACATCCATCTATACTAAAAGGATATAGTGATGCAAGTTGGATAGAGAAATAGAGAAATCTAGGAGTATTGATGTTACTGGGTATGTTTGTACCTTTGGAGGTCGTTTAGTCTCTTGGAGGTTTGTGAAGCAGAACATTCTAGCTCATTCTACATTTGAGGTTGAGCTGTGTGCTTTAGATACCACTAGAATTGAGGCCGAATGGCTAAGAGAACTTCTTTTTAACCCATGGCAGGTCAGCCAATTGCTATGATCTCGTAATTGTGATGACATGATCATAATTGCCAAGATCAATAATTCATAGTTTAATCAGAAAATAAGGAGACACACATACAAATCAAACTTAAGATGTTAAGGGATTCAGTATCTCAAGGAGTGCTGGTAGTGAATTTTGTTGGATCCAAAGACAACATGACATATACATTGACCAAGGGCCTTGATAGATGTTTAGTCCTAAAATTTAGGCTTGGAATAAAACCGATACCCATCGGGAATTCCTCTATAGTAGCAACCCAACATATCATAGTAGATGACTCACAAAGTATGTTTAATGTGGTAATAACAAGTTGTTTGGAGAACTGCTTGGCACTCATATTTCAATGCTTATGCACGAGTGTCTTATCCATATAAGTCTGAGTGTCCTTTAAGTTGCAATATTAGGAACAACATAGAGTCTGAATGGCTTCAAACCTTTGAGCAGGATGTTAGGAGTGCCTCCTTAGAGAACGTCACCTATGTGAGTATTAATATGAGTCGCGGGTAAAGGAAGTGGGTCTTTCCTAATTACACTCATGAAATAAGATAATGGTACATGTCCTTTAAGATCACCAACCATGAAAATCATACTAAGAATAATATTTTATTGTTTCTACCGCATACTTTAACACTAAGGTTTGAAGTTTAAGAGGTAGTTCACTTCATTCTTGTTAAGGTGAAACCAGTAAACTCATGTAGAGGTTCAAATCGAAATGTACCTTTACGAAAGTAAAGTATGATAATAAAAGATGTCTTTTGATTCTCTTTTTCAAACAGATAAATTCGTAGGAGATTGTTGTATTTAAAACTATGTAATTATGTTTTAACTTGGTAAACCTATGCAATTACATTAGATTAACTTATTGATTTCAACTGGAAAATCAAACGATGTTGGAGGGAAGTTGGAAATTCTCAAATTTGAAATAAGGAGAGTTTGGGTGGAGTTTGAGTATCATATCTAGTAGTTCAAAAATTTTGGTGGACTTATATGTGAATTCATATCCTAAGCTCTTGTGATAATAGTAGAGAGCAGGAATGGAGGATCACACATGCGTGCGCGCTCCGCTTTGCTCTGTCTCGTGAGAGTCGATCTCGGATCTCGATACTTATGTATTAGTTATATTTTGCGGCTTGAATAATTTAATCATATGGATTAATTGTGATTAGACCATTACAGGAATTCGACTTGACCCAAAGACTCGGACTTAGCTGTCATTTCAGAATTCGGAGTGGCGCCCGTTAAGTTGCATTCTCGAAAACCAAAAGTTCATGTGTTAAATCTTCTTAAAACCCATCCCCACACACCCATTTCTACACATGCAAGAAACTTTTCTCTCTCTCTCTCAAACTTTGTTCTTCTACCGCGAGGTGACGTTCTCTTCTTTTATCGGCTGTAATTCTCTTAGGTACTCTCGAGCACGATCTAGTCGGTGTGTGCGGACCACGATTGTTTGATAACATATCTTGGCAGCGGATGACGAGTACCCTTCGTACCAATATTATGTGGTCGATATCCTCTCTAAGGACAGTCCATTAAATAGATACTTCGGTGATCTCTAATCTAATTTCTTTACTGTCTTGTTTGCTGATGACCGTCCGAGTGACAGAGGTAAAGGTAAAAAAATGATCGTTGCGACCTCAATCAATCAGACTAGGTATATCAAGAAAAATCAACCACTCAGAACATGTAAAACTAATTGAGCACAAAAGAGAGCGGTCCTGCTATGAGATTAACCTGGTATAGCACCCAGGGTCGAACACAAGGAGCACAGATTGGCCTTGCGGCCTACGATGTAGTCAGAAATCCGAGAGAGTATTTTTTAGTGTTTTTAAGGGTTTTTATATTTTTTTTTAGGATTTTTGGAATATAAAGAAAACAGGAAAAGCACACAAACAATTAACTTGAACAATTTATTTAATGCATCAAAACTCAATCAAGAATTCAGACAAAAATGTTTTTATGTTTTTTAGGTTTTTTAATGTTTTTGGTGAATTTTTGAGATTTTTCTGATATTTATTCTAATTGCTAAAAATCAAACAGTGAGAAAAAGACAAGGTACTGTCCAGCCAGGCCCAAAACCCAAAGATAAAATATCTAAGGATCTCAAAGGGACCTGGAGGTAATTTTCCTGTATACTAGCGAAAACAAGGAAAATTTGAGCACCAAAATTATTGTTTTTGGTTTTTAAATTATTTATTATGATTTTTATGAGTTTTGAGGTATTTTTAGATTTTTAGGGTTTTTACTCAATGAAAAATAGCCAAAATTGGCTAGAAAATCAAGCAACACAAGACAAACAGTAACTAATTTTTATAGAATTTTTGGGGGTGTTTTTATATTTTTTTGATTTTTCAAGTGAAACAGTGTCAAAAATAGCTGTTTTTGAATTTTTAAAAATAATAAATCAACTCAGAAATGTCCTCAAAAATCTACAAAAATCCTACACCATGGCAGGAGCCTTGTGTCAAATTTTCGTTGGATTTGGAGGTGATTTGATATTTTATTCAAAAATCAAAAGGGGGCACTGTGTACAGGGACCAAAGTGCAAATACCCAAAGTTCTGAGGGTCCTGGTGCAAAATACCCAAGAAATCACGCGCGAGGCGCGTGTCTGGGGCACTCAGGGACCCAAATGTAAGAAAAATAAGTTCCGAGGGCTTATTGGTAACAAGTACCAAAAGCCCAGGGGCTTATCTGCAAATAACCCAAAAAAATATCGCACATGGGGAATTAAATCACGCACAGGGGCATAAATGCAAATAAAGAAAACTTTTTATCCAATCCGTAACATCCAGAACTACAGGGTTTATATTGCAAATAACCCAATAAAGTTCACGTGACGAAGCACGTGGTCCACGTAGACAGGGGTATAAGTGCAAATAAAGTAAGTACGAGGTCCTTAATGCAAATATCCCAGAAAATAAACAACTTAATTTAAAAATTACAGGACTAAAATGAAATAAAACAAACAGAGGGGCCTAAGATGAATTTACCCCTTTTATTATTATCGACGGCCTGATGTGCGCCACGTGGCTGATCGGACGGTGGAGAACGGGTGCGACTTTAACTCTGGAAGGGCTGGCTTGATCGAACGGTGGAAAGTATTCCACGTGGCAGATCTGACGGTGACGAAGCGTGGTGGAGATACTCTTGGTGAATCGACGGCTGAGAGGAGGACGCGTGGCGAATCTGACGGTTGAGGCTAGCTAGTGCCTCTCTCTCTGCGCGAGCGGTCAAGATCGACCCTCGGGATGATCGGACGGTGGCAGTGCTCCGCAGATGAATGGTTCAGATCAGATCTGGAGCGAGGAGGACGATCTGACGGTTCTGGAGAATCCTGGAAGAACTGGTCGCCGGCGAGATTCGCCGGGCTCGTGCGTGCGCTAGGGTCCTCTGGAGAGCCTTCTGGAGGTCGGAGAAGAATCGCGGAAGGCTCCCGCGTCTGCTGGTGGTCTCCGACGAGCACACCGAGCTCCGAGGAGCTCGAGCGAAGGCGGCGGAGCCGGGTCTCCTGGCTGGATGGCGAAGGGTCTCAGATGACCCTTGTCTTGACCTGAAAAGCAAACCAGAAGACTCACGGGTCGAGGGCAAATTGCCTCGACCCGGTTAGGCGGCGTGAAGGTGCATGGTGCGTCGGAATGGAGAGCTCCGGCGAAGGTGGTCGGCGGAGGAGCTCGATTCCTAGATCCTGTGCGATCTGGGTTGGGTGAATGGGTGAAGAAGATGCGGAGAGGTCTGGCGAAGATGATGGTCGGGTCGGAATGGCAGATGGGAGATCGGAGGTGGCTGGCGACGGCGGCGGAGCTACGCTACCAGTAAGCTAAAAATCGAAACCTACGCTAAACTACGGCCTAAGTGATCTACCTGGGTGGTCGGAGAGACTGGGGAAGAGCAGGGGGTGCTCCTGGTCGTAGCCTCAAGGGTCGTCTCGGCCCGAGGCTCGGTGCTCACGCTGGTGGCGGAGCAACGGCGACGAAGAACGCCGGATCAGTGGATTCACCTCCTCGCCTCGCTGCAACAGGGGCGATCGCTTGCTGTCACTCTCGCGGTGCCTCTGGAGTTCACTGGAAAGAAGGGGAAGGTCCAAAGATAAGGCGCAGAGGCGGCGGAGGTCGAGATATATATGGAGGCAGGGCCGATTAGGGTTGGGTGGAGACGGCTATGGAAGGCGTGGATCCTTCGGCGAAGGATCTGGCGAGGATGTCGGATGATTGGCGAAGGATCCGGGCACGGGGTTTGCGGAGGCGACAGGCTGGAGACGCGTGGAGAAATCGGCGAAGTCGGGTCGGGCGCGAGTCTCCCCAAAAGGAAAGAGTCCGCGGGGGAGTTGACCGGGGTCAACAATCCCCCGTGGACCAATCAGGAGCTGCCAATTATTGATTTCTTTGTTTATTTATTTTAAGGTAGAAAATGGCCGAATTAAGAAAAACTTAAAACATGAAATATTTTTCTTTTATTTTTTTCTATTTTTTGGTGATTTTTAATTAATTTTTGGAAATAAGAATAATGTATGTACATGATATAGGAATATATACACTATGTAGGCTTTTTATTTTTGATTTTTTTATTGTTATTTTTATACAATTTTATTCCTATTTTATATCTTATTTATTTATAGAATAAAATGAGGAATAAAAGGATATTTTTATTTTATTTTTATCACTTATATACATGGGTGGAATAAATAGTTATATATATTTATATACATAGTATATATACACTGTATTTTTTTATTTTTAATTTTTGTTCTTTTTATTTGATTTTTGTTGTGTTTCTTTTTATTTGCTTTATTTACAAAATATACCATAGAATATTCACGAAAAGTTTTGAAAATAAATACATTTATTTATAGGGTTAAATAAATAAAGGATGATGGTCTATGTACATGGTGAAAGGGCATTTTTGGAATTTTGATTTTTAAATTTTTATTTTGTTTTTAATAGTTTCTAAATATATACAAAATGTATACAAGCATATTTTTGGGTGAGGAAAATATAATTTTATTTATTTACAAAAGTATGTACACATGAGCTCCTATCTCCCTCTACTTTGGCTTTTATGCGGTCAGGCCCATGCTGAGCCCTCCCTTGGGTTAGGTTGCTCAATATTTATTCTAAATATTTCCCTCTTTTTCTTTTTACTCTTTATTCTTTTATTTTTGCACAAAAACATGCTAATTATATCTTTTTACACAATGCATGCTTTTGGTAATTATGTGTATTTACACATATTTACATGTATTTGCAAAGGTTTTTGTAGCTAAAATAGAAGAATAAAGAGTGATGAATGGGTATTCATCATTTGCTACAATTGGTTTGCTCTTTTGTCTTTGATGGATTTTGCCCTAATATGATGTATCAATTCTTTAATCGGTTCATGTTTTCGTTATTGGGCCATGAATCAGAAATGCATAATTATCTTTTTGTTAATAAGTGGTGCTTTGTTAATTATTCATATCAATCCTGAAAATTAGTGTTTAATGTTTATCTTGATGATACTGATGATACTGGTAACAACAATATCATCATACACAAAGCTAATCCAGTAGACTCAACCATTTGCTGATCAGCATCAACTCCAGCTTAATGGCACCACCCCCAAAAAAAGTGATTAATCTTAATATGTGGTCCACGTTGGCAGAAGCTTCCGAAAGGGAACTGGTAGTAGAGAGGTAAATCATGATTGGTTACATGAAAGGGACAGGGAAGGTGTTCCCACACTCGCACTAGTTGGCCTTGAGATGGACATCAGTGGGAGCATTGGGCGGCACACGAAGATCTGGCTTCGGATCCATTACAGATACCTTAAAACATATAAAAAGGATTAGGGACAATGAAAAGCCTTGGAATGCAATGCATCCATGAGAGAGAGAAGGTGCTGTCCTTTTCATTCATTCCTTCTCCTTTCTTTCACATCTTCTCCACCCCCACGCGCAATCGATAGCCATATTTCCATTCCACCACCCCCTCCCCCACCATCTCCCATGTCATTGTTGCCCACCAAACTTTATATATAGCATCAGCCACACTCCAGCTTTATGTTATAAGCTCCTCAGTTTCACAGCATAGCTCATCTCCGAGACCAACAAAAGCAAAGCCTCTCCGTTATATTGGGTATGCACTATGCAGCACTCGACATTTGGTTCTTCATTTCATATATACTGCAGGTTCCATAAAAAGGTTATGGAAGTATAACTTCACAGCGTCACTTAGATTTTAGAGCACATATTTCCTACTGGGAATGTGGTGATTTGAGGGTTGAAAGTTAAGGCATGCATGTATGAATGAAGTGCACTCAAAGCAAGCATGCAAGGGCTTGATGGCATGTGCTTGCAACTTGCGATTTTTAGGTCAAATATATCTGCTACATGCTTTACAAAAACTAGAACCATGATGGGGTCCATGTGGAAGGGGTCCATGGCGGACAAGCCATTTGTTGCACCATTATTATCCACCTCTGGATTAGGGTTATCAGTGTATGTTAGGAATTTCAAGCTTATGATTCCGTCGGGAACTTGGACCCACCATGTAGATATATTCTTTAATTACCCCGACCAATGGTTGCTGATTTACATGGAGCTTTGATGGCTTTCGGTGTTCCTCTGACCATCGATCTCAGTGTTTGTGGGCTTCCTGCAGGGTTGGAATTATTTGGCCATGGAGATCGAGTCATGCGTACCGCCAGGTTTCAGGTTCCACCCCACCGAGGAGGAGCTCGTGGGCTACTACCTGACAAGGAAAGTGACCTCCCAGAAGATTGATATAGAGGTCATAGTAGACGTGGATCTCTACAAGATCGAGCCATGGGATCTCCAAGGTTGGTTCTCGTATTTGGAAGGAATTAAAATCAAACAGCATATAAAATATGATTCTTTTTATAATATATATGTTTTCAGATAGGTGTAAGAATAACGGGCATGAAGATCAGAGTGAATGGTACTTCTTCAGCCACAAGGACAGGAAGTATCCAACGGGGTCGAGGACGAACAGAGCAACCGCTGCAGGATTCTGGAAGGCAACAGGGAGAGATAAGGCTGTGATCTCCAAGTCCAAGATCATAGGGATGAGGAAGACCTTGGTCTTCTACGAAGGGAGAGCTCCGAATGGCAGGAAGACCGATTGGATCATGCACGAGTATCGCCTTCAAAGCAGTGAGCATGCCCCTCCTCAGGTATGCGCTTGCGATCTTTTCTTGCATCTCGGAATTAGTATAGAGTGTTAGTTCAACTACAAATGCCAACATCCAGATCACTAGCATCTGCAGCATTTGATCTGCAGATGCACCTGAAATAACATTCATATCTATATCTCAAAGAATATATAAAAAAAACATAAGATCATTTTGTCCTCACATATCTAATCTAAACTGCTAGCAATCTGCAATAATACATGTGTGCGAATCAAACTGGAACAGGTTTCTGTATGCCCGAATATGTGTATTACTTGACATATGTTCATGGAAATGCTGATATTAGTTTGGAGTATTCAATAAATCATTAGAAACATAAAGTGAACAGAAGAGTGCAATTAAAAATAACGATATGGTGAATGCCCTGGGAGTCTTGAACGGGAAGAAGATTAATAATCTCAAGAGAATAGCTGCTGATAGCAGTGCTTCTCGACATGATATTTAATTGGTTAAGTTACTCGAAGTATGAATTTTCTTTCATGCTTGATCAGTATAGCAACACTTGTGAATTAAAATAAATCAAGTAATTTTCTATCGTTATTCTTTTTCTGGTTTATATTCCAGCTCACACGTTAACAAAAAAAACTGAATATTAGGTTCTTTATTTTCTAGGATTCAAGAGCTATGCTGTTGTAGATGAACTGATTTTAACAGTAATAAAAAATATGCATAAATGTACTTTACATTGTCCAGGTCATATCAAGTGTAGGTGTAATTATGTGACCCTATAGCTCGCTCAAGTGGCCATGGTGTAATGAGTTGAACATATAGATATATTTATTATTTATTTGGCTGTTCAATTACGATCCCAATAAGATTTTTTTATCTAGTGGTAAAACCAGGAGCTGAGCCAATAGATGTTTCAAGGCACACGAATAGTAAAATACACCAGAATATAATTTTCCTTCTACTGATCAGAACACATTATAACTAGCAGGTATGGTGTGCATAATGGGTTGAATACAATTTGCTTAAATCCTAAATTTAGACAAAAGTACCGACTTCCTGAACATTGATATGAGGATCGAGTATTATTATGTTTCGTTTATTATCCAATTTAAGTAGGCTGCTAGAACATGATCTCCTGCACTTATATAAGAATATGGACTTATTTCAGTTTAATTTGATCAGTGAAGTGAGTAGTAAGAAAATCGGATATTTTGCAAATAGTGTATTATTAACTGAATTGATTCTTAGAAACGCCCCTTTCTTTGTTCGTTTATTACCTTAGTTTAGGTTTCAATTTTCTTCCCCTATACAATCTTACGAGCAATCGCAAGCATTTGCATTCTAAAAAAACAGATATTAGCAATGCCAACAAATAAAATAGACACGTTACGTGTGGTCAAACTGCATAAATATGTTACTTGGACTTTCGAAATCCTTTCTTAGATGAATGGATATAAAATATGAGTCATGCTAATTGATTAAAATGATTAATTAACTCTCCTAATTTTTGAATGGAAGAGCAGGGTAGTTGGAACTGATGATCAAAGCCTCAATCCTTATCATACTGTTTCCTAAAAAATGCCATGATATTCCATACTACTAGAAACCATTCACTACAACAAAACTGTAAAACCCCAAACAATGTCCCACACCGTGGAACACAAAAATTCCGGGTGGGATAAATAGTGAGGGGCTTACTACCGAACAACCCGACTTAAGCATTTTGGGGGTGGGTAATCGGGTTCGTATGTGCCTGATCCCAAGAGGTTGTGAGGGCCAGTAATGCTCCGTTAACGGACCGGAGACCTAAGCCCGGGACGTTACAAATGGTATCAGAGTCAAATTCTCTCTGATAGTGGAAAGGGCTACCCGAGAGGTGGAGCCGCCCCTACAAAGAGGTTGGAGGAAATGGCTACCCGGAGCGTGCAACCGCCACTATCACTGGGAATAAAGTGATGGGACATGTCGCAACGAGGACGTTGCGAATAAAAGTGGGGGAGGTTGTAAAACCCCAAACAATGTCCCACACCGTGGAACACAAAAATTCCGGGTGGGATAAATAGTGAGGGGCTTACTACCGAACAACCCGGCTTAAGCATTTTGGGGGTGGTTATTCGAGTTCGTATGGGCCCGATCCCAAGAGGTTGTGAGGGCCAGTAATGCTCCGTTAACGGACCGGGGACCTAAGCCCGGGACGTTACAAAAACACTCTCATGGCAATTAAGTTATAGTGACAAAATTTTCTAGCAATGAAACACCTTCACAAGTTTGTAGCAACAGATTGTCAATTGCAGTAAAACTATGGCTATCAAGCTTTTGGCAATGGGTATTAGCGACGCCAATGTCCGAATTCATTGCCACAAGCCAAATTCTATCAATAGAGTTTGTTGCTAAAAATGTATTTTGTTGTCAAATATATAGTGGCACTTTCTTTGAAATCCATTAGTATATCATTTTTTGTTAGATATTATTCGTTTGAAATATTTTTTTATATAGTGACATTAATGATCTGTCACTACAAATAAAAGTGTCTACAGCGATTTTTTTTAAATCCATCAATTATAACGTCCGTCCACTGTTAATATGTAATGACAATTTTATTTGTTGGCGAAAATATTTTTTTACTTGAAATTAGCAACGAATGTCAGCGATAGTCCATATAGCAATACTTATTTGTTACTATTTTCATAATTTTAATTGATAATCGCTAGATTTTAATTAAAAAATTTTGAAAAACAACAATGCATAAGCATTGATATATCACTAATGATATAATAATGAATATTAAATACATTACTAATTTAAAATATAAAAAAAATATTTTCACAATGATTAATATAGTCATCATATATTTAATATGAGACTATATAGTAATGAATTTTAAAGAAAACATCACTATAGACTCATTTCGTTGTAATGTGTTGCTTTATCATAGGTAACTATTCATATAGCAACGTTTATCAATTGTTATACCTAAAGAGCTATTCATATTTAATTTTTAGTTAAAAATTTAAAGATAATTAGTTGATTTCTTTAAAAAATAACAATCATTAATTATTATATAGACCATCACTAATTATATAACAACATATATTATAGTCATCACTGATTTCAAGTATATAAATTATTTCATAACAAATATTGCATCACTGTATTTTTTATAATGAACGATACAGCGATATATTTTGGAAAAATATTGTTATGGATTTATTTCTTTATAGTGATTTGTTTGACTAACAATTTATTTTTTTAAAAGAAAAAAGATGCAAAGTTGTAAAGATGTGAATCCATTGTTTAAAGAACATAATTACAATGACGAAAAATCCCGACAGATCTTGGCTAGCAATTTATACAAATTATGCTTAAAGCGAGCATTTGTAGCTAAGACTCTACTAGTAAAGAATTTATAAATACAAATGTGATAACAAAATATAAGCATTTATCTTTACAATGTGACAAAAGAGATCAGCTTTAATTATTCAAGACATATATTAAACTTCATGATATTTTTCTCCTTTATAAATAAGAATATCTAAGTGTGGCAATTTTTAATATCCATTTCATATTAATTAAAGATGGTCTCCTTTGTCATAACCATTTCTCCTTAACTTATTTCATAACCATTAAAGTTCGAATAGGTATGATTGATCCGATAAATTATTTTAATACAATTTGTCAAGTTCAACTGAAATTTAACTACAACTCTAATTCAAATTTAGTCAAAAATAATAATGCTAGTGGAAGTTGAACCAATGACCTTTAATTATCCATTACAAATTACCAACAAACTCCTCCACCAAAAATGTATTCTATTATCAAATTTTAAATTTTTTAAACTATTAATATGTTTTTAAACTCTGTAGTTTAAATATTTTATATATCTAATGTATAATTTTTTGTGTTATTTGTGCAAGAAAATATTTCTATATATACAGTAAGATATTGTATATTCAATGTATATCTTATACATGTGTTTGATTCACTATGATTCATCAGTTGGTCATTTAACCACTTTCCTAACTAATTCAGTTTAGTCGGGTTGTAAACAAAGATGGCATTATGATTCGGTTCAACTGGTTTGATTACGTAGTTCAACTCGATCTGATCTTTTTAGTCAGATTTTCGATCTGTTCATTTTTTAAAACATTGGATAAAATACATTCAAAAAGGATAAACTTCGGAGGAAATTAAAAAGAAACTTATGGCCATCTATGTACGATATGAGAAATGACGGGCATCCAAATTTTAAAGTATAACGTGACATGGGCATCTATTTTGAAATGCCAAGCTTATTGGATATGGATTTTTTAACATTGTGACAATTAAGATTTTAACATGGCTAGATAAATATAAAATTATTAGTTAATTATCAACACATATTGACAATTTTTAACTCCAATACCTTGAATTGAGAGATTTGTTTGGAATATCAAACCCATTTAAAAAAATTTACTTTATTGGCAGAAAAACGGGAATTGATTGTACAAATGAAGCAAAAGGTTCGAAATCTCTGTTCAATGCAATTACAAAAGATTCAAAAAATGAAACCATTACAGTTATTCTTTTGCAGGTATTTTTCTTAAATGACCCCGATTTTCTACTAGGTTATTGAAGAAACATGTTTTCTGTCATCACAATAAAGTTAGTCTAATGCAACAAATAATTTCAAGATTTATTACCATACCTTTATATATAACAACAAAGAGTATTTGTTGCAAAAATACATTTTATTCTTTTAATTAGCAGCGCATGTTATATTTATAACTGACAATATATCTGTTGACTTATTCTTTAAATTTTAGATTAATTGTTGCTGTAAGTTTAACAGTGGTTGCAATAAAAAGTCAATGTAACACCAAATAACGAGATATGCGGAGGGATGAAAGTACTCAAATAATTAACTTTTTAAGCTTTAAATGACATAATATTTCTTACCATTGTCAAAAAAAGTTGTGGAAACTCTATCATATATGTTTCTAACTGCAAAATCAATGAAGTGGCAGTGACTAAAAATGTCAACAAAAGGGTTGAACCTGGAATGCAAAAGTTGAAGCTTAATTTAACTAAACAAACTACCATTGTCATTGATGCAGGAAGAAGGTTGGGTCGTGTGCCGCGCATTCAAGAAGCCGACACCCAGCCAGAATCAGAACTTCACTCACTGGAACCCGCCATTCTACATCAAGGACCGTCACCACGACCAACTCACGCTATTGCACGCACCACCGCCACCGGATTTCGACGGTTCGCCCTACCTAACAAGCGCATGCTTGGGCAGCACTACATATCAAGAACAGCATGCCTTCAATTACGAGCATGAACTGGAATCCAAGCAGCATCCTGGCCACCTCTTCAAGCTCCCCCAGCTCCACAGCCCCGCCATTCCTGCAAGCTTTGTAACGAGCGAATGCGCTGAGCCTCGGCTTCTGCCTGCTAGCAGAGGTGATAGTGTCAAAGGAAGCTACTCCGGAGGGTTCGTCGACTGGAGGGCGTTGGACAGACTGCTTGGATCTCAGCTAAACGATTCCATGTCATCGTCGAACTCAAATCCGCCCCTCATTAACTTGGAGTATGATACTGATGCACAGAACCATGGGGATCCATTCATGAACGCATTCCCTAACTTGTGAACATGATATGTTGTCTGGTAGAACTGGAATGATTGGCAATTATAATTGTGGTTTGTATAGATTCTGTCTGAGCTTATTTAATTTCCAACTTCCAAGGTGCAAGAAATTAACATCATGGAAGTGAGCTTCTTTAATTGCAGTTATTTCTCCTTTATCCATTCATAATATAACCCTAGATCATCTTGTTTTTCCTTTAGATGATCAAAGAACTTAAATGCTATGCTACTTTGTTTCTTGATGATATTATCATTTCTAGCCTTACTTATAGAGAGGGGATATAAGTAATTGCCTCCATTTCAGTGGCTTTCATATATATTTCAGTGGCTTTCGAGAGGGGGACGGCTGAAGAGGGGGGCTCTAATGGTTCTCTCTGAAGGACCGACTGAGTTGGCCAGGACGGATGGGATGTGACTGACTTGGCGCGAGACCTATGAATCTTATATCTAGTTGAGGAGATTGGATTGTCAGCTGTGCCATGGGCTGCAGCGGTTCCCACGAATTTGCATGATCCGAGCCCACAAAAAATACGAATTTGTGGGAACTGCTCGATCAAGATCGAGCGGTTCCCGGGCCTACAGCAGAGTCTGTTGCAGCCCATGGCACAGCAGACGATCCAATCTCCTAGTTGGGGCCCACATCTTGTTTCCCTAGAGATGAGCTAATCTATTGATCCCTGAAGTTCTCAAGTTTATAGATAGTTGGTAATTGCGGTTCTCGCGTCATGCTCACCTAGGAGCCAGATGGGGAGGATTTAAATAAAGAGAATATGAATTCCTATAATTGAAAGAACCTTGACTAATTACTATACATAAATTTTTTCAAAGGCTATTGATGGTCCACTAGAAATTAAACCTTTTAGGATGGTGTCATATTTAGCATTCGATGATGGAATTTCCATTACCACAAGTTGGACGATCATAGTGGCAATGAAAACTTTTGTTTTCAATGGAAGCTGAATATATATTGAATTAGCTACAAATTTTGCTATAACACTTTAATTTAGGATTGTTAACGTGAAAAAAAAGAAAATCATAATAAAATAAAACTAGAATTTATTTAAATATTTCAAAAAATTGTTGAAATGATTTCAATGTTGTGCCAACAAAAACTTTGAGTTGTGATAGTTTAAATGTCATACAAAATACGTTGCCAAATTGGGGGGGCGAAAGAACTCGCAACAATATATTCAGTTCCACTGCTTTAGCGATAGAAAATTTGTTACATATTGTCTCATGAATTTGCAGCTAAAATGTGTATCGCTTTATAGAAAAAAAAATCATTATAAAAGAAATAACCTATTGATAATTTTTTTTTGTTGACACAATTCGCCTCTGCCAAGTTTGTTGAAAGGAAATCAAAAAGATTAATTATTATCAAATCCTAGAGCTCTCTTATATAGGAGAAAAGCTCTATGGGTAAATTACAAGGGAGGGACCATATAACATAAACACGATATCTTAACACTCTCCCTCAAGCTGGAGCATATATATCTATCATGCTTAGCTTGGAACAATAGTGATGGAAAGGACCTCTAGCCAGAGCTTTTGTAAACATATCTGCAATCTGATCTCCTGATGCAAATAGGATGTTGAGATAAGCCCATTTTGGATCAAATCACGAGTATAATGACAGTCTATCTCGATGTACTTTGTCCTTTCATGAAATGCTGGATTGTTAGCTATAAATAAGGCTGCATGATTATCACATTTAAGCTGCATAGGAAGAGGTACTTCAATTGTTAAATCGGTTAGGACAGATTTGACCCACATCATCTCAGTACTACCTTGGGTCATAGCTCTACATTCTGATTCTGCACTGGATCGAGCAACAAATGTTTGTTTCTTACTCTTCCATGAGACTAATGAGCTACCAACAAAAACAATAAAGCATGAAGTAGACTTCCTGTCATTAGGACATCCCGCATAATCTGCATCTGCACACCCTGTAACAGAGAGAGACGTGTCTCTCCTAAACAGAAGACTTGTACCTGGAGATGACTTCAAGTATCTCAGAATCATGAATACAGCATCCATGTGCGTCTGCCTAGGTTGCTCCATGAACTGACTTACATTACTCACAACAAAGGATATAGCATCTCTTATCCACCTCCTCAGATCCATCATCATGAAGCTTAACATTAGGATCCATTGTGGTAGTAGCTGGTCTACATCCTGTCATTCTTGTCTCAGATAGAAGATCAGTAATATACTTCCTTTGTGTCATAACCATACCTTGTTGATTTCGTACAAATTCCAGTCCTAGGAATTAACGAAGCATACCCAAGTCCTTGGTAACAAACTGGTGTCCAAGAAAGTCCTTTGCTGCCTTAATTCCCTATGCATCACTGTCAGTGATAACAATGTCATCAACATAAACCAAGATGACTACAATACGTCGATGATCTCTCTTTACAAAGAGAGTATGATCTGTTGTAGATCTAACAAACCCCTTCTGTTCATTTAACTCTGAGAACTTCTGAAACCAAGCTCTCGGACTCTCCTTAAGGCCATATATAGCCTTATGAAGATGGCATACCATACTGGACTCCCCCTCAGCAACAAACCCTGGAGGTTGCTGCATGTATACCTCCTCCTGCAAATCACCATACAAGAAAGCATTTTTGACATCCAACTGGAAGAGAGGCCAATCTCTCACTACAACAATAGAAATGAGAATCCGTAAGGTAGAATGACGCACCATAGGGGAGAACGTGTCATGATAGTCCACCACATATGTTTGGGTGAACCCATGAGCAACCAACCTGGCCTTGTATCGGTCTATTGTACCATCAGCGCATTGCTTCACAGTAAAAACCCATTTGCTACCAACAATAAATGCACCTGGCGGAGGGTGGACAACACTCCACGTACCACGCGATTGTAATGCTGCCATCTCTTTCTCCATGGCTAAACATCACTGACTACTCTACAAGGCCTCCTGATACGACCATGGTATCTCTACAGCGGACAAGCCCACAACAAAATGTTGAAAGTCCTTGGATAGACGCTCCAAGGAAACATGAGAACCAAAGTCCACCCCATATTTTGTGTTCATCGTACGTGCACGCTTGATGAATACCCATTCATCACTCTTTATTCTTCTATTTTAGCTACAAAAACCTTTGCAAATACATGCAGATATGTGTAAATACAAATAAATACCAAAGGCATGCATTGTGTAAAAACCTATAATTAGCATGTTTTTGTGCACAAAATAAAAGAATAAAGAGCAAAAAGAAAAAGAGGGAAATATTTAGCATAAATATTGAGCAACCTAACCCAAGGGAGGGCTCAGCATGGGCCTGACCGCATAAAAGCCACAAGTAGAGGGAGATAGGAGCTCATTTGTGTATATCTGTAAATAAATAAAACTATTTATTTTCCTCACCCAAAAAGATACTTGTACATATTGTATATTCTATTAAAAACAAAATAAAAAGATAAAAAAATCAAAAAGCCAAAAATACCCTTCCTTCACCTTGTGTATAAACCACACCTTTGTAATTATTTAACCCTATAAATAAATTCATTTATTTTCCAAAATTTTTTGTAAATATTCTATGGATTATTTTGTAAATATATTAAATAAAAAGAAACAAAACAAAAATCAAATAAAAATCACAAAATTGAAAATACAAAAATACATTGTATTTATACCATGTATATAAAGGTATTCATTTATTTATTTCACCCTTGTATATATGTGATAAAAATAAACTAAAAATATTCTTTTATTCCATATTTCATGTTGTAAATAAATAAAATACAAAATGGGCATAAAAACACAAAAAAATAACAAATAAAAAAATCAAAAATAAAATTCCATATAGTGTACATATACCTATATATAGAGCTAACCTATTTTTATTTCCAAAAATTAAATAAAAATCACCAAAAAATAGAAAAAAATAAAAGAAAAATATTTCATGTTTTAAGTTTTTCCTAATTCGACCTATTTCTACCCTAAAATAAATGGTCAAAAATCCAGCACACGTGGCCGCCTCTGATTGGGCCACGGGGGAATGTTGACCCCGGTCAACTCCCCCGCGCCTCCTTCCTTTTCTGGCCGTCGCGCGCCACGCCTCTTTCCCCGATTTTTCCCACGCGACTCCAGCTGTCTCCCACTCAACCCCCGCGCCCGGACTCTTCGCCGATCATCCCTCTCCCTCGCCGGATCCTTCGCCATCAAAATCACGCCTTCCTTAGCCGTCCACCTCCAACCCTAGACACCCCTGTCACTCTATATAGCCATCACCTCCGCCGCCCTCGCGCCGCATCTTTGGCCCTTTTCTTCCTCCCCCGTGACCTCCATTGGCTCCGCCTGAGTGACAGCGAGCGCCAGCCCTTGTTGCAGTGAGGCGAGGACTTGAATCCATCGATCCGGCGAACCTCGCCGTACTTGCTCCGCCGCCGCGTCGAGCACCGAGCTTCAGGCCTTGACGCCCTTCGAAGCTACGACCAGGAGATAGCCCATCTCCAGCATAGTCTACTTCAGCCATCAGGTAACCTTAGATCCCTCTAGTTTAGTTTAATTTTAGATTACGCCCAATTCCGACCTCCGACGCATACCTCCGATTCCGGCCACTCCGATCATCCATTTTCCAATCCGACCCGATCAGCACCTTCGCCGTACCCTCACGCACCTTCTCAACCCCTTCATCCAACCCAGTTCGCACAGGAACTGGGAGTCGAGCTCCCTCGCCGTCGCTTCGCCGGAGCTCCTCCGCCACGCCGCACCTTCCACCTTCACGCCACCTAACCGGGTCGAGGCACTTTGCCCTCGACCCGCGAAGCTTCTGAACTTGTTTGCAGGTCAAGAGGAGGCCGTCTGAGGCCCCCCGACATCTTCCCAGGAGCTTCTTCTTCGTTGACCTCGCCGGAGCCTTCCAGGGCTCGGCCGAGGCACTGGAGACCACCAGCAGCTGCGGAATCGTTCAGCGGAGCTTCTCCGACCTTCAGGCGCAGCTGAGGAGGACCGGAGTGCACGCAGGAGGCCGGCGAAGTTCGCCGGTCATCAGTTCTTCCTCCACCTTCCAGAGCCGTCCGATGAAGCCCTCGCTCCAGATCTAATCCTGAGCGTTCATCTGAGGAGGAGCAGCAGCCGTCGATCAATCTGAGGTGACATCTGGACCGTTGCAGCCGAGAAGAGAGGCACTCGAGCCCCGCACCGCTCGATCAGCCACGTGCCTCTCTCTGAACCGTTGATTGAGCCGAAGAGGAGAAGAGAGAAGAGGCGCCGCCATCCAGACCGTCAGATCACACACGTGGCGCGCATCCAACCGTCGGCTAATAAAGGGGTAAATTTCATAGAGCCCCCTCTGTTTGTCTTATTTCAGTTTAGTCCTGTAATTTTAAATTCTAGTTGTTTATTTTCTGGGTCATTTGCATTCTGGACCTCGCACTTTATTTTAATTGCAATAATACCCCTGCCAGTAGAGACCCACGTGCGTCAGCACGTGTATTTTGGGATTTTTGCATTATATGCCCTGTTGTTCTGGATGTTATTCAATGAATGAAAAGTTTTGTTTAATTGCAAATACACCCCTGTGAACACTGATTTGACGCATGTGCGAATTATTTTGGGAATTTTGCAACCATACCCCTGGGCTTTTGATACGAGTTATCAAATAGCCCTCGGACTTGGTTTTTCTTACATTTAGGTCCCTGTGTGCCCCAGACACGTGCTTGGCGCGTGACTTCTTGGGTAAATTGCACCAGGACCCCAGAACTTTTGGGTATTTGCACATTGGTCCTTGTGCATAGTATCCTCTTCTTCATTTTTGAATAAATATCATACCACCTCCAAATCCAATGAAATTTTGACACATGGCTCCTGCCATGGTGTAGGAATTTCTATGATTTTTGGGGACATTTCTGATTTCATTTATTATTTTTAAAAATTCAAAAACCCTAATTTTTGCTACTGTTTGACTTTAAAAATACCAAAAAAATATAAAAACTCCACTAAAAATACCAAAAAAATTAGGTACTGTTATTTGCTTGTTGGTTGATTTTCTAGCCAAGTTTGGCTATTTTTCATCATATAAAAACCTTAAAAATTGAAAAACCCCTAAAAACTCATAAAAATTGTAGTAAATAAATTAAAAATCCAAAAACAATAATTAGGGTGCCTAAATTTTCCTTATTCTTTCTAGAATATAGGAAAAATACCTCTAGGGCTTTTTGAGATCCAAGAGTATTTTATTTTTGGATCCTAAGCCTTGCTGGACAGTACCCTATTTTTGTCGCATTGTTTGATTTTTAATAATTATTTTGTCCATTAGAAAAATTCCAAAAATTCACCAAAAACAGTAAAAAACCTAAAAAACATAAAAACCAATTTTCTGGAATTTTTGCATCATTTGTGTGTCTTGTATAAATTGTTGAAGTCCCCTTGCATTTGCATTCCTTCATTTTCTCATCTTTTAAAAATCTAAAAAAAAATTCCAAAACAAATAAAAACTAAAAAAAGACTCTTTGGGATACTTGACTACATCGTAGGCTATTTTAGCCAATCTGTGCTCCTTGTGTTCGACCCTGGGAGCTATACCAGGTTAAACCTAATAGCAGACCGCTCTTTCTTGTGCTTGCTTGATCTATTTTGTGAGTGGTTTATTTTCTTGATTGACACATTTCGAGTGACTGAGGACAACGACATTGTGATTTATTTTCCACTTCAGTTGCTCCTTGATTTTCGTGCGATCAGAATGGCGCCGTTGCCGGGGAGCACGGCTTTGTAGTCAATTATTCATTCTGCTATTTTTGTCTCTCTCTATATTATTGTTGTTTTCTGACCATTCTCTCTCTTTGATTTTTTTGTGCGAGGTACTGCTTGGAATTTGAAGCATATTTTTTTTGAGGACCCGCACGGGAAGAAGAGCAGGAAGAGAGAGAGAGGAGAAGAGATTTTATTTCAGAGAGAGAGAGAGCATTATTCTCGTTGTAATAATTTAGGACTTGAACCTTGGACATTCTTGGACACTTGTAACATTAGCGGGTCTGTTTCGCCGAGCACCGGTGTGCTCGGGGGACCCATCTGGATTTTCGCGGCTTTTATCGTGGTTTTCATAGCTAGCTGCCTTTTCCGGTGTTTACGCGGTTTTCATCGAGCCCCTAGATTTAGGAACTCTTGTTGATTGTGACGTAAGTATCTAAGGCCCAACACTTAATAGAATATCTGTTCCCATAGAACGTAATTGGACCTTAATAAAAATCACTGAAAAAGTTAGTTTAATTGAATTTGAGACCACGTGCCGTGAGGAGTCACATACAGCGCTGGCAGGACCCGTTGTGGCGGGCACCGAGTGACTCCCAAGATCGGACTCCGGACTCTATTCGATTAGCTAACTATTGTTCTTCACGATCAATAGAAATTGCTCATCTAGGATTCGGTTTTTCCCGCTGCACCATTTAGGTAGTTTTATTCTGTCTTTAAATTCTGCGCGGATCACTTGCATGTAGAGCGCTGGAGACAAGGTACGCATTTCTTTCTCTGCATGCATCATTGATTTCTTCGCGCATCGGCTTTTTCGTCTTCTCCCTCGGTTTTTGGATTAATAATCATCAGGAGAATCGGAAAAACCGTTAGGCCGCTTGTATTTATTTTTGAAAAAAATTAAAAAGAAAAACAAAAAGAAATTGGGACTGGATAACATTATTGACCCTAAAAGACACTCACATTAAAAATTTGTCTTGGGGAGAGCAACCCCCTCATTGTTTGGTTTGATTGTGCGAGAGAGTGACCCGAACACTAGGTAAAGCCCTCCGGTACTCATCTCGACTGATTACCGACTCTTCTGTGCGGGACAGTCGGTTGAGAGAGTATCGGGTATCCTAACAGGTCACACGTAATCGCTCTGATATCTTGGATGTTCACCAAATAAAATTGACCAGATAAATTGACCGATCTTTCACGGTCTTCACATTGTGTTGCGTTGGTGAACCGGGGGTTTGCTTGCAATCATAATTTCTCCAGATCCCATCCGCCCAACTCGCCAAGATCAAGATGATGGGTAGACGATCTCTTAGGCAGCCTCTGGCTGCACCGCTTTCCGGCGCGTCTTCTCCATCATCCAGGTTAGCCCGTGAGAGTCGAGACCAGCTCTCCGGGCCCGAGTTCGAATCCACCCTGTTCCCCCTCGATCCCCTTTCTTCTGTTTCTGAGAGACATGAGCCCGAAGAGAGACGAATTCATTTGACTGAACCTGAGTTGGGCTCTTGTGATTTTGCAGACATTCCTATGGCTGGAGCCGGTAGTTCAGATGATCGCCAGCCCGAACATTTTGTCTTAGACCAGGGGGCGATCAACTCCACCCTGATCGCGTCTTTAGAGACAGTTCAAAACCAGTTACGCGATCAGGGGGCTTTCATGATCGAGATGAGGAGGGAGTTGGAGAGACTCCGAAGAGAGCGAGACGAGCCGAGCGAGCCAGAGGACATCCCTGATGCTGATGCAGAGGCAGCAGCCGCAGCAGCAGCCGCCGCAGCAGCGGCAGCCGCCGCCGCAGCAAGACCGATGCGGGAGCTTCACAACCCAGGATCTACACTGATGCACCAGTGGGTAGTGATTCCTGCTATCGTGGGGGATTTCAAGTTCCCTCCGAACACCCTGCAGATGCTTCCTCACTTTCATGGACTCGCCACTGAGGAACCACACCTCCATCTCCAGGAGTTTCTGATGATCTGCAGCACTGTCCACGACCGTCGTGTGGACCAAGATACGATTCGAATGATGGCCTTCCCTTTTTCACTGGCAGATAGAGCAGCCGCCTGGCTGAAACATCTAGGGAAGTTTGTATACACATGGGATCAACTCCGCACCGAGTACTTGAACAAGTACTATCCACTCGGGCGGACGAATGCAGCAAGGGCCCTGATCAACAACTTCTCCATGCAACCTAACGAGCAATTTCATGAGGCATGGGAGAGGTTCAGAGAGCTTCTGGATAGATGCCCCCACCACGACATTTCGAAGCCGAACCTAGTTCAGAGCTTCTTCAGTGGGCTGACACCAGAGCTTCAGGGTCTGGTGAATGCTTCTTGCGGCGGGTCCTACTTTGCCAAGGACCACAACCAAGTCTGGGCCATCTTTGAGGAGATGTCCGAGAATTACATGGTGATGTCCCAGACTCGGTTGTACACACAGAGAGTTCAGCCGCCAGGACCCGTGCAGTATCAGCGGATAGCACGGGTAGATGCAGGTCCATCCAGTTCGTCCACAGTTGCAGCCGCACAGGCAGAGTCGGCCGCTGCGGACATGGGGATTATCAGTGAGAAGTTGGACCGCATGGAAATCATTGAGAAGAAGCAGTGCCAGGGCATAACTCAGATGGAGGAAATGGCACAGACTCTGAGCGACATGAAGACCCAGCTCTTGTGTCTTCAGGAGGCACAGACGGCTCCTCAGCCCCATCTTCTGTCGCGAGGCGATTCCGGTGGCAGCCGCAGCTCGTCACAGCGCTCCAGCTCCTTGCAGCAGCCTAGACAAGTTCACCTTGTACAGGCGGAGCCGTACCAGCAGCAGCAGCCCTCTTACCAGGCACCACCATCTCCAGACTTACAAATGGTGGTATATCAGCCGGATCAGCCTCTGGATGTACTCCCACCCACCCCATACGATGCAGAGCCGTTGATGGACGTCAACGGAATTTGGTATGACCGTCCTCAACCTGGAATCCGACGAGACCATCCCGGATTCAGGTGGGGGAATGGGGGTAACCAACCCCAGCAGCAGCCAGCCGGTCATGGAGGGCAGTACTCCCAGCAGAGGGATCACCAGCAGCACCCAGCATCCCAGCCATCATCGTTCGTATCTCGTCCCTATCAGCAGCAGGGACAGAGTTGGAGACGTGAGCAGCAGGCTCACCCGCAGCAGCATCATTCCTCTTACCCCTCTCAGCCCCAGCAGCACCAGGTCCACCAGCCTCATTATCAGAGAGGCAACCCGTCGGGCTCCCATGAGAGCCCCGCCATGGATGATTTAGCCCGTCTCTTCACAGAGCAGCAGGCTACCTTTAGACGGGAGATGGACGAGTTCCGCCAGGAGATGCGGGACCTGATGAGAGGGAAGGCCGCCATCCCTGCACAGATCGAGCCGAATCCGAATAATTTGAAAAGGAAATCTGAGCAGGTAGTTCACACTGGGCCTACCACTTCTAGTGACTCATTTGATGTTATCTCGTCGGATTTATTTGATGCTGATTTTGTCACACTTAGGAGCGGTAGAAGACCAGCAGGAGGCGCCTCATCTGAGCGACAACATGAGGATCCATCTAGAGCGCCAGATGAGGAAGAGGAGAGCGGTACTGAAGCCGCACATCATGATGACGGTGGTACTGAGGCCACCCGAGATGCTGATTCACCCGGCGGTACTGAGGCCGCCATTTCATCACATAGAGGAGGTGGTACTGACGCCACCAGGAGACCCGAGCCAGCCAGCGGTACTGAGGCCGCAAGACATCTGCATGTAGAGCCAGCTAGAGGTGGTACTGATGCCACCAACATTTCTTCTGATAGAACTGTTGTCTTTCCTCGAATAAATGTATCTCGGAACTCTGATTTGAATAAAGGAAAAGGTTTAGTTTACTTTGATCCCACTGTTGTGAATGATGTTTGTGAGGATCCAGACATTGAATCATCTAGGCCTATTCCTAGTCCTTCATCTGAGAAGGACCCTGTGATCCCCTTTCCTAGAGCCCTTGAGTTAGGGAAAGGGAAGAAAAAAGAAAAAGACCCAAAAAGAGAGAGCAGGAGGAGTTCAGCCAGAGCATGATAGACCGATTTCACATCCAGCTGACCCTCAATGAGGCTTTGCAGCACATTCCTCTTCTTCAGCGATCCTTGAGAGATAGGACCACAGTCAGGAGGACGAAGAGGAACAAGACCGCAGAAATTCATGTGCTAACAAAAGCCACGTGTTACGCGATCCAGAACCATCTGCCGACTAAGAGGCCAGATTTAGGGGCCCCGTATGTCAGATGTCATATCAGTGAGCAGAGGTTCGACCGTACTCTCTTAGATAGCGGATCGTCGATCAACCTTCTTCCGGCAGCCCTTCTCCACCACTTAGAGTTGGGCACTCTTGTACAGAGCAGGACATACCTTCAGTTTGCTGATCGGTCTGTCAAGAGGCCAAAGGGGTTGTTACGAGACGTTGTCGTCACGATTCAGGGTTTGCATTTCCCCGTGGACTTTGTCGTACTGGACATGGAGACCCCTGACTCGTTGACCGATTCCCCCATCATCCTCGGTCGCCCGTTCTTGGCCACAGCCAAGGCAGTGACTGACCATGACAGTGGGAAGGTGTACTTTCGCGTCCAGGGCGAGAGTATACAAATAGAGACGGTTAAGGACCACAGAGCCAGATCCAGATCCCGCTCACATGGCAGTACAGATTCAGAGCAGCTGACAGACGTAGAGCCAGACATCCACCAGGACTGTGATTTTGTGATCACAGATGATGAGGCAGCTTGGGCAGACCCTGCAGCACAGACCATCCTCTCATATTCAGATACAGCTGATGCAGAGATGATAGCAGAGGATAGTCTGGAGAGCACAGCCCTGGTCCAGGATACGATTGAGTCAGCAGAGTCGGATCTCGATCGCGACACGGTTTCCAATGATGGTGGTACTGAGGCCACCCTGCTCTATGGTGGTGCTGATGCCACCTTGTTCTCCAGTGGTACTGATGCCACTGAGTCTGATATAGATCCCTCGGATTCAGAATCTGAGTGGGCAGATTGTAATGATCAGATGCCAGATCTGGATCCACCTGAGCCTATAGATGAGGAGGAGGTAGAGGCAGAACAGATCAGAGACAATGTAGAGGACCCGCCTTCTCCAGATCCAGTTTGTGAGAGTTCATTATCATTTTCCCAGGCAAATTTGGCAGAATTGTCCGCATACACACATCTTCTTCAGAAGCCAGATTTGCCAGCACCCAGCTGTCCAGAACTAAAGCCGCTCCCTACTTCGCTGAAGTATAGGTTCCTTGCGGGAGAGTCTGAGATGTACCCAGTCATCATCTCTGCAGATCTGACTGGAGAACAAGAATCCCGTCTGATGGAGGTTCTTGAAAAGAACCGCAAGGCAATTGGATGGAGCGTAGCAGATCTCCATGGGATTAGTCCCTCATTGTGCTCCCACCATATCTATCTCGAGGAAGGGGCGAAGCCGTCACGTGAGTTCCAGCGGCGACTGAACCCCAACCTACGAGAAGTTGTCATGAAGGAAATATCAAAATGGTGGAGTGCAGATTTTATTTATCCCATTTCCGACTCCAAGTGGGTTAGCCCCTTGCATGTGGTGCCCAAGAAGACGGGCATCACGACTGTGATCAGTGAGTCGGGAGAGGAGATTGCTACACGAGTACCCACCTCTTGGCGGGTCTGTGTTGACTACAGGAGACTCAACCAGGCCACCAAGAAGGACCATTTCCCCCTGCCTTTTATTGACCAGATCATAGAGAGACTGGCAGGGAAGAGCCATTACTGCTTCCTGGATGGGTACTCAGGCTACAACCAAGTGGCCATCGCTCCTGAGGATCAGGAGAAGACCACCTTTACCTGTCCCTTCGGTACTTACGCCTTTCGACGCATGCCATTCGGGCTATGTAACGCCCCTGCGACTTTTCAGAGATGCATGCTGTCAATCTTTTCGGACATGGTAGGGGAGTGTTTGGAGGTCTTCATGGACGACTTCTCGGTTTACGGCGACGATTTCGATTCCTGTCTTGATTGCCTAGACCGAGTACTCCAGCGATGTATTGCCACCCGCTTGGTTCTGTCTTGGGAGAAGAGTCACTTCATGGTGACTCAAGGGACGGTGCTTGGCCACATCATCTCCAACAGAGGCATGGAGGTAGATCCGGCCAAGGTCGATGTCATTCGGAAACTCACACCACCGTCCAATCTGAAGCAGTTACGGTCATTTCTGGGGCACGTTGGTTTTTACAGGAGATTCATTCATGATTTTAGCAAGATTGCCCGACCGTTGACTGACCTCTTGACGAAAGACACCGAGTTCCTTGTCGATGACAAGTGTCTTTCGTCCTTTGAGACTCTCCAGCAGTGCGTTATTGAGGCTCCTGTCCTTCAGCCACCCGATTGGTCTCTCCCATTCGAGATCATGACGGACGCCTCCGATTTTGCCGTAGGGGCAGTGCTAGGACAGAGGAGGGATGGAGTACCATTTGCCATACACTATGCTAGCCGCACATTGGATTCCGCCCAGCGGAATTATACAGTCACAGAGAAGGAGATGCTAGCAGTAGTGTTTGCCCTAGATAAATTCAGATCATATATCATTGGATCCCGAGTGACCTTGTACACAGACCACACCGCCATCAGGTACCTCATGGCAAAGAAGGATGCCAAGGCCAGACTTACTAGATGGATCCTTCTACTCCAGGAGTTCGACATTGAGATCAAGGATAAGCCTGGAGTCAAGAATGTGGTGGCGGACCATTTATCCCGATTAGAGCAGCCTGAGGAAACAGAGCAGATAGACCCGATCAGAGATACCTTCCCAGATGAGGCGATCCTTGCTATCGCCTCACTTCCGTGGTATGCCGATATTGTGAACTTTCTCGTTGCTGGGAAAGTCCCACAAGATTGGCCCAAGCAGAAGATTGAGACCTTCCTTGCGAAGGCCAAGTACTACCACTGGGAGGATCCCATCCTTTACCACGAAGGAGGGGATAGCATCTGGCGTCGGTGTATTCCTCAGGAGGAGCAACATAGTGTCCTCACGTACTGCCACAAGCTTGAGGCAGGAGGACATCATTCTGGGAGGAGAACGGCACAGAAAGTGCTCCAATCCGGTTTGTGGTGGCCTACACTCTTCAAGGACTCTGATGAGTTCGTGAGGAGGTGTACTGACTGTCAGAGGATGGGCACTTGTGGACAGCGTGATATGATGCCGATGCAGCCCATTCACTTCTGTGAGGTTTTTGACGCATGGGGCATCGATTTCATGGGTCCATTCCCTAAGAGTCAGGGATTCGAGTACATTCTGTTGGCCGTAGATTACGTTAGTCGTTGGGTTGAGGCTATCCCCGCCCGAGCCGCAGATGCAAAGACAGTTTGCAAATTTTTGAAGAGACACATCATTATGCGGTTCGGGGTTCCACGAGTTCTTATTTCTGATGGGGGATCTCATTTCATCAACGACCAGGTGAAGGCACTTGCTAGAGAGTTCGGCATAGACCATCGTGTTGCTACACCATATCATCCACAGACGAATGGTCTAGCCGAAGTGTCGAATAGGGAGATCAAGAATATTTTGCAGAAAGTCGTCCGCCCTGACCGAAAGAACTGGTCACAACTTTTGGACTCGGTCTTGTGGGCATATCGGACGTCTTTCAAGACTCCACTGGGTACATCTCCCTTTCGCCTCGTGTATGGCAAGCCCTGCCATCTACCTGTTGAGTTGAGGCACAAGTCACTCTGGGCAGTTACAGACATATTGATGGATCCAAATGGTATAGGAGACCAAAGGAGGGCAGAGTTAGCCGCCCTGGAAGAGCTTAGAGATACAGCTTTCTCAAACAGCCTACATTATAAGGAGAAAGTCAAGGAGTGGCATGATTCTCATATCAGCCACAAGCATTTTGAGATTGGACAGAAAGTATGGTTGTTTGATGCGAGGCTTAGATTATTTCCAGGGAAGCTACAGAGCAAATGGAAAGGACCTTACTTGGTCAGAAAGGTACACGATAACGGTAGCATTGATATATCTGAGTTATCTTCTGAGAGTACCTTTCGAGTGAACGGCCAGCGGCTCAAACCATTTCTAGATCATGAGCCGCGGGACGTTATTATTGCTGCTATTCATTTTGCGTGAGATGTGGTCTTTCGACTCACATCTTGTACATCTCACGCCTGATTTTCACTGTTCCTCCGCCTGTATAGATCCAGTTGTCCATATCATTCTATTCTTTAGTCCCACATCCCATCTCTCATCTTGTGATTATGCTATACTTAGGGTGTACTTTACCCTAAGTATAGGGGGGATGTAGGACCTGCGAGTATTCTTTTCATTCTTTCTGCTCTTGTTTTTGCTGCCTATACTTAGGGCTATTTTACCCTAAGTATAGGGGGGGCAGATTCTGTATATTCTTCACTCGGATTTCCCTTCATGTACAGCTTTCTATACTTAGGATTAGTTAATCCTAAGTATAGGGGGAAACCACCGAGTTCCTCTCATTCTATTCATTTATTCGTTCTTGTACTTGGCCATTCCTTTTCACTTCCCTTTTACTAAGCACGAGTTATGTCTTCTTCATCGCTCTTGATCACTCTGAGGACATCGTTCGAGCTAAGTATAGGGGGGGTGTGTATATATTTCATATATACTTTAGCCATAACTCGTACTTTGTGTGAGTGTGTTAATAAATAAAATGGCTAAAAATCACAAAAATTAAAAATTTTTCATGTACATAAACCTCTTTTATTCTTGCACATACATAGCTAGTGTACAAAGTATTTTTGTAAAAATGATTTCAAAAATCTTTTGTGTAAAGCTTGTGTAAATATTTTTGTATCAAAATTATGTATATTGTACAAAATTTTTTTTTTTTTTTTCAAAATGTTTTGAAAATCAAAAGTTTGCAAAAATCTTGTGTAAATGGTTGTAAATATCTTTTTGCAAAACCTGCACTTCATGCATCATTCATTCATGATTTCAAAACATTTGTCAAAAATTTTTGCATGATTGTAAAATATTTGTAAATAGCATCTTGTGTACATATATGTATATAGTTTTTCCTGGATAAGAGTTGACAATTGAACTAAGCCTGGAATTAAATTGAGAAATGGAGCTTGAAAAGATCTTAATCCACCTAACTTTAAGAGGAACCTTGTAGGACTTAGGGTTAAAGCTTTTCAGGTCCATAAGGACTTAATTCTTTGAGTCCACTAGGCTATGAGCATATGTCATCTTGATGAGCCTAAGTAGAGCACTTAACAACACACACATGACTCTCAGAGACAATGGCTTAACTTGCACCTGCACTTTACACATGGCTCTCCATGGATGAGGTGGTGAGGAGGCAGTTTCCTTTGGCTTGGGGTAGCATATGAGGGTAGTACTTCTAGGCGGAACCTCTCTTCTTCTTATAGTGAAGGAAGTGCACCTCAACTTGGTCTAGTGGTGTTGAAAGCTAAAGACAGAAGCTGTGGGTTGCAATAAAGCTTCAAAAGAGGGATAGTCTACTGGCTCAAGGGAAAATTTCTTATATATGCTGCACCATGTAGATATGTTGTACAGAAGTTGTTGAAAAAAAAAAAATAATAAAAAATAAAAAAAGAAAAAAAAATTGCAAAAATGCAAAAAGAACTCCAAAAAAAGTGGTGGGTCGGATTGAAAATTTAATAACCCCACCGGAGTAAAAGATCTCATGAAGCTTGCAGCGGGAGACTTAGCTACACTGGCTAAGCTTCCAAAACTCTATACTTCTACCCCCTCTTCTTGAGCCGGTTGCACTTGAACTTAGAAGGGAATACCCCGCTTCTCGAGGAAAGAGTTGCTAGACTGAGGCATTAGAGTTACCAGGTTGAGGAAGGTTGTGTCTTTGGCACTTCTGAGGTGGGGAGCCACATATCACTTACACAGCAAGAAAAGATTCATGGTCATTAGAGTTTGTGTATGTAGACTTATTCTGATCTGGTTTATTGAGGAGTCGTGCCCATAGATTGGTGGAACTTGGAGGCTGTTGAGTTTTAGGCTTAAGTCCAAATAAGGTTCCGACACATTAATAATCCAAAGATCTGATCGAACTCCATATTTCAAGTTAATGAAGGCAAAAATTTAATAAGTCAACCTTGATCCATGTACATCCTCTTTTTCTTTTTCTTTTTCTTTCTTTTTCACTTCTTTTTCAAATAAGTGTTTGCTAAGGGACTAGCAAAGTTAAGCATAGGGGGGTGATGAATACCCATTCATCACTCTTTATTCTTCTATTTTAGCTACAAAAACCTTTGCAAATACATGCAGATATGTGTAAATACAAATAAATACCAAAGGCATGCATTGTGTAAAAACCTATAATTAGCATGTTTTTGTGCACAAAATAAAAGAATAAAGAGCAAAAAGAAAAAGAGGGAAATATTTAGCATAAATATTGAGCAACCTAACCCAAGGGAGGGCTCAGCATGGGCCTGACCGCATAAAAGCCACAAGTAGAGGGAGATAGGAGCTCATTTGTGTATATCTGTAAATAAATAAAACTATTTATTTTCCTCACCCAAAAAGATACTTGTACATATTGTATATTCTATTAAAAACAAAATAAAAAGATAAAAAAATCAAAAAGCCAAAAATACCCTTCCTTCACCTTGTGTATAAACCACACCTTTGTAATTATTTAACCCTATAAATAAATTCATTTATTTTCCAAAATTTTTTGTAAATATTCTATGGATTATTTTGTAAATATATTAAATAAAAAGAAACAAAACAAAAATCAAATAAAAATCACAAAATTGAAAATACAAAAATACATTGTATTTATACCATGTATATAAAGGTATTCATTTATTTATTTCACCCTTGTATATATGTGATAAAAATAAACTAAAAATATTCTTTTATTCCATATTTCATGTTGTAAATAAATAAAATACAAAATGGGCATAAAAACACAAAAAAATAACAAATAAAAAAATCAAAAATAAAATTCCATATAGTGTACATATACCTATATATAGAGCTAACCTATTTTTATTTCCAAAAATTAAATAAAAATCACCAAAAAATAGAAAAAAATAAAAGAAAAATATTTCATGTTTTAAGTTTTTCCTAATTCGACCTATTTCTACCCTAAAATAAATGGTCAAAAATCCAGCACACGTGGCCGCCTCTGATTGGGCCACGGGGGAATGTTGACCCCGGTCAACTCCCCCGCGCCTCCTTCCTTTTCTGGCCGTCGCGCGCCACGCCTCTTTCCCCGATTTTTCCCACGCGACTCCAGCTGTCTCCCACTCAACCCCCGCGCCCGGACTCTTCGCCGATCATCCCTCTCCCTCGCCGGATCCTTCGCCATCAAAATCACGCCTTCCTTAGCCGTCCACCTCCAACCCTAGACACCCCTGTCACTCTATATAGCCATCACCTCCGCCGCCCTCGCGCCGCATCTTTGGCCCTTTTCTTCCTCCCCCGTGACCTCCATTGGCTCCGCCTGAGTGACAGCGAGCGCCAGCCCTTGTTGCAGTGAGGCGAGGACTTGAATCCATCGATCCGGCGAACCTCGCCGTACTTGCTCCGCCGCCGCGTCGAGCACCGAGCTTCAGGCCTTGACGCCCTTCGAAGCTACGACCAGGAGATAGCCCATCTCCAGCATAGTCTACTTCAGCCATCAGGTAACCTTAGATCCCTCTAGTTTAGTTTAATTTTAGATTACGCCCAATTCCGACCTCCGACGCATACCTCCGATTCCGGCCACTCCGATCATCCATTTTCCAATCCGACCCGATCAGCACCTTCGCCGTACCCTCACGCACCTTCTCAACCCCTTCATCCAACCCAGTTCGCACAGGAACTGGGAGTCGAGCTCCCTCGCCGTCGCTTCGCCGGAGCTCCTCCGCCACGCCGCACCTTCCACCTTCACGCCACCTAACCGGGTCGAGGCACTTTGCCCTCGACCCGCGAAGCTTCTGAACTTGTTTGCAGGTCAAGAGGAGGCCGTCTGAGGCCCCCCGACATCTTCCCAGGAGCTTCTTCTTCGTTGACCTCGCCGGAGCCTTCCAGGGCTCGGCCGAGGCACTGGAGACCACCAGCAGCTGCGGAATCGTTCAGCGGAGCTTCTCCGACCTTCAGGCGCAGCTGAGGAGGACCGGAGTGCACGCAGGAGGCCGGCGAAGTTCGCCGGTCATCAGTTCTTCCTCCACCTTCCAGAGCCGTCCGATGAAGCCCTCGCTCCAGATCTAATCCTGAGCGTTCATCTGAGGAGGAGCAGCAGCCGTCGATCAATCTGAGGTGACATCTGGACCGTTGCAGCCGAGAAGAGAGGCACTCGAGCCCCGCACCGCTCGATCAGCCACGTGCCTCTCTCTGAACCGTTGATTGAGCCGAAGAGGAGAAGAGAGAAGAGGCGCCGCCATCCAGACCGTCAGATCACACACGTGGCGCGCATCCAACCGTCGGCTAATAAAGGGGTAAATTTCATAGAGCCCCCTCTGTTTGTCTTATTTCAGTTTAGTCCTGTAATTTTAAATTCTAGTTGTTTATTTTCTGGGTCATTTGCATTCTGGACCTCGCACTTTATTTTAATTGCAATAATACCCCTGCCAGTAGAGACCCACGTGCGTCAGCACGTGTATTTTGGGATTTTTGCATTATATGCCCTGTTGTTCTGGATGTTATTCAATGAATGAAAAGTTTTGTTTAATTGCAAATACACCCCTGTGAACACTGATTTGACGCATGTGCGAATTATTTTGGGAATTTTGCAACCATACCCCTGGGCTTTTGATACGAGTTATCAAATAGCCCTCGGACTTGGTTTTTCTTACATTTAGGTCCCTGTGTGCCCCAGACACGTGCTTGGCGCGTGACTTCTTGGGTAAATTGCACCAGGACCCCAGAACTTTTGGGTATTTGCACATTGGTCCTTGTGCATAGTATCCTCTTCTTCATTTTTGAATAAATATCATACCACCTCCAAATCCAATGAAATTTTGACACATGGCTCCTGCCATGGTGTAGGAATTTCTATGATTTTTGGGGACATTTCTGATTTCATTTATTATTTTTAAAAATTCAAAAACCCTAATTTTTGCTACTGTTTGACTTTAAAAATACCAAAAAAATATAAAAACTCCACTAAAAATACCAAAAAAATTAGGTACTGTTATTTGCTTGTTGGTTGATTTTCTAGCCAAGTTTGGCTATTTTTCATCATATAAAAACCTTAAAAATTGAAAAACCCCTAAAAACTCATAAAAATTGTAGTAAATAAATTAAAAATCCAAAAACAATAATTAGGGTGCCTAAATTTTCCTTATTCTTTCTAGAATATAGGAAAAATACCTCTAGGGCTTTTTGAGATCCAAGAGTATTTTATTTTTGGATCCTAAGCCTTGCTGGACAGTACCCTATTTTTGTCGCATTGTTTGATTTTTAATAATTATTTTGTCCATTAGAAAAATTCCAAAAATTCACCAAAAACAGTAAAAAACCTAAAAAACATAAAAACCAATTTTCTGGAATTTTTGCATCATTTGTGTGTCTTGTATAAATTGTTGAAGTCCCCTTGCATTTGCATTCCTTCATTTTCTCATCTTTTAAAAATCTAAAAAAAAAATTCCAAAACAAATAAAAACTAAAAAAAGACTCTTTGGGATACTTGACTACATCGTAGGCTATTTTAGCCAATCTGTGCTCCTTGTGTTCGACCCTGGGAGCTATACCAGGTTAAACCTAATAGCAGACCGCTCTTTCTTGTGCTTGCTTGATCTATTTTGTGAGTGGTTTATTTTCTTGATTGACACATTTCGAGTGACTGAGGACAACGACATTGTGATTTATTTTCCACTTCAGTTGCTCCTTGATTTTCGTGCGATCAACGCTTCTGCCTCCAGAGTGCAATAGGAATATCCAAATCATCAATATCAGCAGGAGAAGTATCATCTGCACCCTGAAACTCATTTTGTGCAAGCAAATCACCCGTTCCATCAGAAGAACTCAAATGATCAAGACATACCTCGGGCGTGCTAGGTGATGGAGGAGGCGCCTGAGCTGGAGGCCTTCGCTGGTAGACCTGTGGAAAGAAAGTACGAGACTGCGGAGGTGGTGGTGGTGGTGGTGGTGATGGCAGTGATGGTGGTGATGGTGAAGGTGATGGAGGAGGACCTAGCACTGATGGAGGAGGAGGCATATAAATATCTTCGACATCCTCTGAAGGAGCAAGCCTGTCACCTGTAGGAGAAAAATACATAATAGACTCAAAGAAGGTAATATCAGAACTGACATAATACCTTCGTCAAATAGGGTCAAAACAACAGTAGCCCTTTTGGGTTTTGGAATACCCAACAAAAACATATTTAACTGATCTGGGAGAAAGCTTGTCAAGACCAGGAGAGAACTGATGAACGAACGCAACCGATCCAAAGACACGAGGCGTAAGCGAGACAAGATCCTTCTCGAGAAACGCAATCAAGAACGGTACCTTTTCCCCTAATATTGAAGAAGGCATACGATTCACTAGGTAACAAGCAGTTAGAACCGCGTCCCCCCAATAGGAATGAGGAGCACGACTCTGAATCAAGAGAGTCCTGGTAACATCCAGTAGGTGGCGGTTTTTCCTTTCAGCCACCCCATTCAGTTGAGAGGTATAAGGACACGACGTCTGATGCACAATACCATGAGATTTAAGAAATTGAGAGAGTTGAGTACTGTAAAATTCTAGAGCATTGTCTGAACGTATGTACTTGATTCTGGCAGAAAAAATGTTCTTTACTTTATTAAGAAGGGATAATTACACCCATAACCCTGAGTAATTCCTCAATCTCAATCATAACCCTGCATAATCGCGAATTACATTCAGGACCCTGAATAATTGTACCGTCTTACACCTATAACCTTCCGTTACTTTACAATGTTAACTTAACCAGATGATTGAGTTAATCTAACCAACAATCGATCTAACGGTTAAAATCTAATCTAAAAAAAATTAAAATCCCACATCTTTCTCCTAGCCTACGGAACGTGATTGAGGCTCGGCAACGGTGGAGTGTCGCCATCCTCCTCTGCTCCCTCCTCATCCTCGTGGCCACCTTCCCTTAGGATGCGGCGTACGGGGGCTCGACGACGCCGACGGCCTGCAGCCTGCACATGCCCCCCCACCTCCCCACGACGACCAGCAAAGCCCCCATGCGCCATGCGACAGAGCCCCCCTCCCGGCCCGCACGCAGCCGACCCACCAGCGAGAACCTCGACCCGAATCTACCCACCAGTATCTTCTCCCCATTCCCCTCAGAATCAACCCCCGTCGTCCTCCTGCAAGCCCAAGAAGCCCCTCCTCTGCAGCCCAAACCCCCCGCCCCTTCCCCCGGAGAGGAAATTCATCGTTGTCAAGAAGAACCTCCCCAAGAAGAAGGCTAAGGTGACAAACGAAGATCGACAGCGTGCCGCCTATGAATCCCTTAGAGCCTCACAAGATGGGTTCTTCAAGAATCAGAACACGGTCTCCGTGACCGCGTCCCCGTCGAGGATCAGTAATGTCGAAGATGGGGAGCTCCTCTCTGGCGAGGCAGAGAAGAGGTGGGGCGGAAGTGGTTAAACCATGGAGAAGGTGAGATGGCGAGCGGAGTGGTGCGTGAAGGAGGTAGATGCGAGGCGTAGCTAATGCTTAAAATATCTAAATTAACTAGGAGAAAATGGTGAGCCGGCAAAGCTGCTACAGTCCGGTGCGGGGCGGGGGGATCCTGCAGGCCAGCGATTGGGGCGCGGGGCAGTCGGGTGCGGGAGGACGACGCGAGGGGCTTTGCTCGCGATGGGGCAGGGTGGGGGGAGGCATCTGCAGGAGGGCTCTGGCACGGGGCGCGAGAAGCTTTGCCGGCTCGTCTCGGGCGAGGGCGGTGTCACCGCGACGGGGAGGGCCTTTGAGCCCCAACGGCGGCCGAGCAGGGAAGGGAACAGAACTGCTCGAGGGGGGGAGGGATCCTCAGGGGCGACCGAGCAGGGGGAACAGAACCGTGGAGGGGGAAGGGGGGCTTTTAGCTCGAGCGGCGGTCGAGAAAGGTAGGAGCAAACGGTGGCGGCAGGGGGGTCAGATTGGCACGAGAGGAGAGGAGAGCTCGTCGGCAGTGAGGAGCTTCGAGCAGGGGGGTTCCAGGAGGAGCTTCGAGCAGGGGGGTGCGGGGGAAGGCTTCATCCGGATGGGAGGAGAGCTTCGTCTGCCCGGTCGTCCCTCCCGTCGGGGGGGCTTGGCAGAGGTGGTCGTGGGGCAGTAGGGGTGGAGTTGGGGAGGCTTGCAGTGGTGGTCACGATCGGTGGCGGGGGAGGGAGGGCGCAGAGGTGGTCGGCTGAATTGGGGGAGGGAGTAAGATTGTTTATGGCATGTTATGCAAATAATAATAAATATCAGGGTATTTTTGTCTTTTTTTAACGGAAACCGTCCAATGTAACGGATATTCCAAACGGAACATAACCTAGGGTTATGTCATGTAAGAGTTAAGCATTACTCGATGTTTCTCATGTAATTCGCGATTATGCAGGGTTATGATTGAGATTGAGGAATTACTCAGGGTTATGGGTGTAATTATCCCTATTAAGAAAAGACTCAATAAAAGGACCAGCATCAAACTTATTCTTGAGAAGAAAAACCCAACATAACCTAGAAAAGTCATCAACAACAACAAGATAAAATCTGTGCCCCTGATGATCCAGGACATGACTAGGACCCCAAATGTCAAAATGGAACAACTCAAATAGACTATAACTACTCGGACCCTAATGACTCTGAAAAGAGAACCGGTGATGCTTCCCAAGCTGGCAGGCCTCGTACTGGAAAGTGAAGAGAGGAGAAATCCGAGGGAGAACATGAACAGCTTTTGTAGAGGAAGATGACCAAATCGCAGATGTCACATATACGAGGAAATAGACCCAGTGCGTAAAGAGGATGAGACACCAGCATAGGGAGACTGCACAAGTCTGTAAAGGCCCCTTGCTCACGACCAGTTCCAATCACTCTGCTCGTAAGTATATCCTGAAACACAAGAGCAGATGGATCAAATATGGCACGACAATGTAAATCTTTGGTGATTTGACTAATTGATAATAAATTCATGGAAAATTCAGGTGCATAGAGCATTAGAAAGTCTCAAGGTAGGAGTCAACTGCACCTCTCCCAGACCAGTGATGGGGGAATGTGTACCATCTGCTATCACAACCGATCGTCCAGATCTGACAGGATGAAAAACACTAAACTGACCGCTGTCACCACAGAGATGATGTGATGCACCTGAATCCATGATCCATTCTGACATATTTGCCCTGTAACACATAGTAAAGGAAAATAGTGTCCATGTCGTGGATGCTGATGCTGAGGCTGATGTAGCTACTTCTGATGATCCTGAAGGAGAACTAGTGGATCCATATGTGCCAGGCATAATCTCTCTCAGTCGTGCTACGAGCTCATCAACCCTCTGATTAGGTAAACTCCTAGTATGTTGTGCCTGCTTTGCAACTCTGGCTGACGCTGGAAACCATACTTAGAATAGCAGGTTTCCTCATAATGACTTGTCCTGTGGCAGAATGTGCATGATTGACCACGACCACTGCCTCTCTACCACGGTTGGAACTTCCTCGACCACGATATACTGTATGGTTGCCTCTACCACATGAATCCGCCATTGCTGAAGATGTCTGCTGCTGTAAGGTACTCCCAGAGGATATGGATAGTCTACTCAATCTTCAATACGCCTCCTCCATCGGAGGTATAGTAGTATCAGTGAGGATCTGGGCACGAGTTGCATCATACTCCGGATCCAAGGCTGCTAGAGATACCCCAGTCATCATGGAGTCTCTATATGCATTGAGATGCTCTGGTGTAGCAGCCAAATGTATGTAACCATGCAGCCTCTCGAACATACCCCTCAGAGAAGTATAGAGGGTGTGAAGCGGACAACCATTCTGCTTCGATGTGGAAATATCATGCTGGAGCTGGAGGATCTTAGACTCATACTTTGCCGGAGAGTAGGTCGCTGCAAGAATGTCCCACATAGCCTTTGCAGTATGATGACTCGGTATATCATTGGCTATCTCCGTGGAAACGGTCCCACATAGCCAACGCGAGCATACGCATCATCCGCCTCCCATGAGGCATTTATCCCAGTCTTGTCACTTGGCTCCTCTGTAGTAAGGGCGTGCTTCTTTCCATTACACTGCATCAAACTCATGAACTGCATGGCCCACAGTTCATAGTTGGTTCCATCCATCTTGACAATGGGTGTTGAACCTTTGAAGGCACCCGAGGACGGAACATCTACCTTGTTGTCGGACATGATGAAAACAATCTCTATAGAGTGGGACTACACAAAGCTTAGACGAGAACGTCTACTTGTACATAAATGAAGGTGGTTGTGGGCGTAGACTCATTCCACAACCGCTTCCATGTCTTGGAGTTCTTCTCTTCTTTGGAAGGACTAGATTGTGATGCTCACAAGCATGCAGAGAACAAGTGCACAGGTGCACGAGGCCCGCGTGAAAAGTCTAGGGCACAGGAGAACAGGTGCATAGGGCATAGGACTACAACGCAATCAAGCGCGGTCAGGTGCACAGGGAGTGGGGGGATACAGAATGCGTACCTAAAAGGGAGCGCACAGGAGGCGTGGCGCGTGAGGCGTTCTAGCCGCACAAGGCACGAGTAAAAGGGCGCGTGCGCAGGTCGCGCAGGAGGCGACGGCGTGTGAGGTGCTCGAGCGAGCAGAGGTAGCACCGGGGCGTGAGGCTATCGGTGGGGACAAGGAACTAGAGCACAAGCTCCGATCTAGGACCGTCGCTCTGATACCATGTTGAAAGGAAATCGAAAAGATTAATTATTATGAAACCCTAGAGCTCTCTTATATAGGAGAAAAGCTCTATGGGTAAATTACAAAGGAGGGACCATATAAAATAAACACGATATCTTAACAAAGTTAATATGTGTAATTTAGTGGTTGAACTTATTAATAAATTTTTTATATTATATCAACTAGTTGGCCTCAACAGGCTTGAAGTAGATATGTATTTGTCCTTTGGCTACTTTATCGCGCCATGAAGTAAAATCTACCTTGTTGCTTCTTTTGTAAAATCTACCTTGTTGCTTCTTTTTGGCATGAAAGGCATGATTAAGTCTGAGATGCATATGGTGCCAATGTTGTTTCACTATCGACGAACCCAAATTTCATGCACCTTATCTTTGCATACTAAGCTAAAAACTCTAGTAAAATACATTGAAATACATGCTAATGAAAATTTTGTATAAATATATTTTAAGAAAAAAGAGTGGCTTAGTAACCTTTAAAAATACATAAAACTGAGCAAAGAAAAGAAACAAAAAAAAGATTAAAGGAAGGACACACACATAGATATGTACTAACTAGAAGAGACATAATAAGTAGGATTATAAATACCATTTATGATAATATTCTAGATATCAATGCTCTAGGCCTTGGTCAACTCAATAAGAAGTAGGCGAAATATGAAAAACCACAAAAAAAGATCAACATAGTGTACATATAAATCTCATTATACGCGGATATAGCTTACATATATAGACAAATAGTATTAACTAAAATAGAAAGCCTTTCCCACTTTTAAGTAGGGGTCGACTACATGAATTTTTGCTTTACTTAATGTAACCCTACAAAAATGGATTTGAACCATGCTCTTTTGAATGGTAGGCACACTGCATTACTATCAAACCATTAAAGTGGGTACAATAAATAGTAATAATTATTTATTATTAATTAATTATACTTTAATTCTTATCTAATATGAAACTCAAAACAAACACAAAATTAAAAAATATCAAAAATAATACCCTCAATCAGGAAGAAAATACAAATCCTAATCTACTAATTTGGTGACTTTCATGCTTGTATCTAATTTTATATAATTCCAAAGTTACAAACTCATCGTTGAATTCATCTTATAATAAATACTTAATTTTAAAAATAATCCATATTAAGCGACTACGTTTTGGCTTTTTGACCACGTCTATAGCTCCAATAGATCGATCAAATCCTAACTTTTCCATACTTTTACTTTAACTCCCATAAACATATTTTTTTATATTGCTACCATAAATATGTATCTAAAATTATAGAAGTAAATTGAAAATATCAACTTGCTGAGATGCTGATAAAACCTAAACCTTAATTTCTAAATATGATTGAGTTCACAGAGATATGCCTCATGCAATATGAACTCCATTTTGACTCAATTCACATTCAAAGATAATAAATATTAGAAATATGAAAAAAAATACTTTGGAGTTAAGTAGTATTCATTTGTAGAAAATAGGTTTCAGGACAAATTATATATAGATACAACTATATTTTTAACTTTAACAATTTGAATAGGATATATATTAACTCCTTTTCACTTGGTTTTTATTTTGTTTATTACTTTGAAATTTCATTTTCATTTAAATATATAAAACAGCAAAGATGTTATAAAATTAAAAAAGATACAATAATATGCAACTTGTATGTAATACAAATATACTTGTATAAGGTGCTTCCTATTTTCGACCCTAATATATATATATATAGGAAAAAGGAATCCTGCACCTAGGGGTGTATGTAGCGGCCTACATTTGGATCTTTTTTCAATATTTTTCTATTTTTTTTGAAATGAAACATTTGGAGAATTAGATCACTATATATGTATATATATCACAATGTGGTCATTCCAACTTCAACGTAATTCAATACCTCTATCATCTCCATCAAGACTACCAAGTTTTAACAGTCTTAAAATTGCTGAAATTGACCCCTTCTAGATGAACATGTTAGGAATATTTATTTTGTATGAAACTTGACACATATATTCCCCTCAATATATTAAGCAAACCCCTACGATTTCCTTCAAAAAATCTAAAAATAATGAAAAATAAAGCTGGGTGTATGTAGTTACCTACACCCTCGGTTGTAGGCTCCCATATACAAATATATATATATATATACATATATGACAAAACTAAAAATCAACAAATATATTCACATGTGGCTAATCTAGTGTACTAATGAACACTGTAATCTTATTGTTAATTTCTATGAATTAATGATGTAGTTGTGTTTAATTATAGCACAAACAGATAAAAGCGGTCAGTGAAAAATACCACGAAATATTTTAAATATGAATGTAGTGTTTATTTTTTTACTTGGTGAAGTTCAAGGTTGAACATAAGGAAGCAGTGTATCTTTCATTTATAACTTCAGTCAGTTTGATGTGATTCGGAATCAATGCGCAAATGTCAATGTAATGTGCCCACATAATGCCATGTTATTTTTTTGAAATTTTATTTTTATAAGTATGAAAATGATTTTTTTTAAAACTAAAAATATCTTACACAAATTATGATGAAATTAAGCTGATGTAAATTTTTAGAATAAGATGAATAAACTAAAAATGAAATATGCAGAATATCCTAATTTGATGTATTTCAATTTTTAAAAGAATAAATCAATTCAATAATTCTATAAAAAAATCATATATGATAGAAAAAGGAATGAGGAATTATGGTAATTATAAATTTTAAAACCTTATGTAATATTTGTCCTATAAAAATCAAACAAGAAATATCAGGATTAATTTTTTCAGAAAAAAATATCCAATGAAATTTAATAAAATAGATGTAAAAAGTTTTCTCTTTTAATCCTCTTTCCAATGCCTATTTTTGTGTAATATTATGAGATAAGAAAATTTTTATATTGAATAATAAGCTCAAACCATGGGTTCACTTCAAAAACAATAATTAATTCAAGTATTGTCCTATGATATCTCACAATGTATGAAAATGAAGACAATTAAAAGATCTCTCGAATGATCCAAAGAATCACAATTTTTTGATCAAATATTCACAAGGTGTTCAATAGTATATCCAGGGATCAAAATTAAAATAAAATAATCAAGAAAACTTAGCTTCAGGGAATGTTTTGCGAATCAGGAAAATGCGACTGGACGATTCTACAAATAGCCCAAAAGGCAGTATCCACTTGCGAATTGAATTGAAGGAGTTGCAAGGCTGACTAGAGCCTAAGTATAGGGGGCAAGTCAACTTATATACTTTTTGTTCTTTTCACTCTCTTACTCTTAGCACGAGCTATGTCTTTTCCTCGCTTCTTGTGCTCTGAGGACATAGCTGTAAAGCCTTGAACTTGACCGTCTCTCGAATCATATATCATAAGATCCAGCTCGTCAAGAGGAAACCAACAAAATTTCTTTCGTATGAATCGGACTTCGTTTGAAATTGTTATGATTTTCGGAAGAAAGAGAAATAAGGAGGTTTAAGACGTCATTAACCTATAATGACCGTCAGTAAGATTAATTAAACACAAATAAAGAAACTAATGATGGATTGGGGATCATTAATGACCATTAGTAAATACTAATCAATGGTTAGCAAAAGTTAAGCGTAAGCCACGAAGGTTAAATCATGATTAGTAAAAGTTAATCACGATTAGCATTAATTAAACGTCATTAGTAAATCTAGAAAATTCTGGATTGTTCTAACTTAAGCCCTAAGTTTTGGATAAGTTTTGGCCAAAATCATGGGTCACTAATCGTGATTAAGGTCTAAAACATGGTTTACTAACCATGGTTAGCGGTTTTCTGGAGCCTATAAATAGCCCCCTACCCATTCATTCTCTACGATTTCCACTACCACCACCACCCTCCCAAGGGCTAGGGTAGACAGGTTGGGAGGAGGAGTGGGAGGCGGGGAAGGAGTGCTAGCGAAGCGTTGTCAGATGAACGAGGAAGAGAAAGGTACGATCCTCTCTTAGCATGCTTCGTAAGCTAGGTTTTCGATTCATCTTCTTCTTCCAGCTTTGTTTTTTATTCATCTTTCTTTCCGATTCATTTTCTAAGGTACGGGTGGCTATGCACGTTAGTGAACCCTGTGATTCGTCATACATTCACTCACCTAAGACGCGTGGTGTCCACCGATTCTTCATCTCTTGATGTTTGATTTTATTCTTTTAGTTTCGTCATTGCTTTCCTCTCGATGATTTTATAGAGGAAACTCTTTTCATTTTTCTTTTGAAAAATGTTTTGATATGAGGGGAAACTCTACCGAAATTTTATATGTCCCGATATGAGGGGAAACTCTATCGAAATTTTTATACAAATATGTCCCAATATAAGGGGAAACTCTGCTGAAATTTTCCTAGAAATATCACCCTATATAAGGGGAAGTTCTATCGAAATTTTAAGACAAAATTATGTTCTTCGTGTGTTCTTCACGTTCTTCATTCCTCTTCATGTTCTTGTCACGTTCTTAATGTTTTTTATACGAAAATGAAATTTGATCGTTTCAGGAGCTGTAAATCATCCTTTTTTAAAAACGAATCATGATAAAGCACTGCATATGCGGGAGAGCTCGATTAGGTAATGAAATCCTTCCTTTTGCTGTTAGATTTTCATATGAGATCGCTGAGATTCCTGACTTTATGTTCTTTATTATGAAGAACCCCAATTTGGCTATTTTTGAGAAAGTATGAAAAGTTGCTTTGTGATTTCAACTAAAACAAGGTCTAAGCATCGAATGGATGCAGTGGCTCGAAAAATTAGCGTTTGGAAGTTAAAATGAGCATAAATACGAGTTTATAAATATATAAATTAATATATGTGTTAGTCTATACTCAGTATTATGTTTATGCAAAACTAAGGCTTAACAGAGGAATTACATCATGGGAATTGATATGTTTTGAGTTGGATCCTGAAAAAGGACTGTGTCTTATGTTAAGAAAGACTGGGAGTAGAACTACAGGTCGGACATGCAACCTGTAGGTTTGTCGGAAGGAACCCGTATTGGTTTTGCCCTACCTAGGTGGTATATAGTTGCTATGTTATGATAAGTGCGCATAAAATGAATGATTTACAACACGTGATACAGGGAGCTAATATATTCGAGTTGAACGACGGAAGATGTGATCGTGCCACGTGGAGGCATGGGTGGTTCAATAGTGGCTGGGTCACGATAACATGTATTTAAAGCTGCAAGGTTATATGATTAACGGTTAGCCTGAGGTTTTAAGCAACCGGGTCCTCGAGGATGGTGCTCCTTTGTTTTCCAGGCTAAGGGTTTGAGACCCAGATTAATAAAAAAGGAAAATTTTCAGGATAGCATTAGAGGATTGGTTGAGGTGACGAGCGGAAGCATAAGCTCACCAGATCAGCACAATCTCCAATTCCGAAGTATCCACAGCTTCGAAGTCCAAGAATGGTGGGGTTCCCCTGGACTAACCCCTGATGTGGAATAGAAGGAATATGACTTAAGCTAATGAGAATAAATGAAACTTTTTGTGCTAACAACTTTTTGAAAAATTACACAATTGTTTACTTTTCTCTTTTCTGTTACTTAGCACTCGCTAATTGTTATCCTATGATTTATGGAAAATCCAATAGGTATCGGTGAGCCATTGTAAGGACTTTAATAATCTAGCCAGCTAAAATAGTCATCCAACCAGCCATAGTAGTTTTTTTCTGCAAGGTAGTTAGTAATCTTTTTGTGTATTTTCCTTTCAAGCTGATGAACATGTAATGGTTATAGTGGGACAATGTATCATGTGAACTTTATTTTGTAAATGGAAAAGTGTGGAAATACTTTCTTCTGAGTATTTTTATTTGCATTCTGTTTCTGAATGTTAGTTGTGATTGCTGAATAAATTATTGTTGAGTAGCCAAATTCAGATATGGGAGGATCCGACAGTCCGGAATCGGGGTCGTGACAATAACACATGCTAAGTATATGAGGTGTGTGTATATTACATATGTACTTTACCCATAGCTTGTACTTTTAGTATTTTTTGTATATATTTTTCGCATATTTTTTGTATATATTATTCAATAATTATGGGATAGGTAAAATTGGTTTTTAAAAAAACTTTTTGTAAAATACATGTATACTTATATAATGTGTATATTGTATATAAGTTGAAAATGTGTATAGTAAAACTTGTAGAATCCTTATAAAACAATACTTTTGTAAAAATTTTTGTAAATAGGGGTATACTAGAAAATAAAAACAAAAAAACAATACACACACAAAAAAAAAGTGCAATAAGTACATAAGGAGTCTTTCTTCTTGAGCCAGTAGACTGTCTCTCTTTTGAAGCTTTATTGCAACCCACGACATCCCATCGTTAGACATCGATGCCACTAAACTAGGTTCAGATGAGATGCACTACCTTCCCTAGAGGAGGACGGATGTTTCCACTCATGTGCTACTCCAAGCCAAAGGATTCTGCCTCCTCACTACCTCATCTAGGAAGAGCTATGTGCATGGTGCTTGTCCAAGCTAAGTCACTGTCTAAAAGAATTGTGTATGTGTGTGTGTTTTTGTGTGTGTGAAATATTCTACTTAGATCAATCAATATTCCACGTGAACATAGTCTTGTGGACTCAAAGAATTAAGTCACTCGACCTGAAAAAAATATTAACTTCAATTCCTATAAGATTCCTCTGAATTTAAATAAATTAAGGTTAAATCAAATCCATCCTCGACTTCTTATTCATAACTCGATTCAGAACCCACTAGCTTTCCACTTTGCATATGCCAGATATGCAAATGAAATGCAGATGACATGCAATGTATATGAATGAAGTACAAGACATTTTTATGGATGCAAGGATGATACACCGAATAAATAAGAAGCCTCTTTTTTTCTTTATTTTTTTAATTTTTACACAAATAGTTGAAGATTTTCTGATATAAAATAGCAGACTCAAGCATTAATAGATGGAATTCCACGTAGCGCTAACATCCAGCCTCAATCCTTTCATTATTTGAATCCATCCTTGTTGAGCAATGTCTACACAATCTTGAAATCTTCTGGTGGAGTACTTAATAAATTTAACGAGATTGCAGATTTTTGTAGTTATTTCCTTGATCTCAGAATGTCCATCTTGAATAGCAAGATTCACGATGTGTGCCCAACATCTTATATGAAAAAAATTCATCCAAGAGTAATGAATCCTTCTCAAAAAAGTGATAAACAAGATTCCGTATAAGGACATTTGTTAATGCATTGTCAACTGTAATAGTACATAAATTTGACGTGTTTCATTCACTCAAATGGTTCACAATCATGTCTACAATAATCTCCCATGTAAGACGTGAGTAGATGAAACAGAAAAGCAATCTTCTTATGTAGCTTCCATTTGTTGTCTATAAAATGTGCTATAATAGACATGTACCTGAGATTTTGAATCAATCCATATGTCTGTCATTATGCAAATTCCACCAACTGATTTCAATATTTCTAGCAATCTCAATTTTCCACTCTCATATAATTTTATGCAATTTCTTTTGAAGTAAATTTTGAAAGAATATTGTACTTGTGTTGCAGATTTGTTATAAAAGTTTGAAATTTTGGATTATCAATAATCTTAATGGATAATTAATTAGAGCAATCCATCTTGTGAAAACATCCCTGCTTCTCTCTTGTTCAAATTTCCGTATAGTGATGTCGCTTCATTGTTCGGAGTTAATGAATTTCAAAAGGCATCGGGACATTGATTGTTTATTATAGTATGGACAAACAAGGTTCAAATATCGATCAAGATGACTTGTCCCATATTTAGTGCCGCAAGATAATGCACATCTCTCTTCCATCTACTATCCGGATTCTTATGATATATTTCCAAACCCATGACTTTAATTGTCTTCAACGTTTCTTTGTAGCATATGTACCAAATTCCCAAGGTTCTTTACTTGTTATCGTTACTACCATATTCCCTTCCAATAAAGGATGTGCGAGTAGGTCTTGTTTAGTGCCTGACATCAAATTTTATAAATTATGTTAGATAAGTAACAAGAAACTTATAATCGTCTCGATCACACGATATTCAAACCATATTTAGTAATTAGTGTTCAACTGAATGCAATCCTATGTGGAAACATCTTGTTAATGCTTCACTCAAACATTTTAAATTTACAACAAGCAAAAATTGTAAAATTTGTTTGCATACACACACATAGATATGCATGGAACTATGTTATACCAAACAAAAAATAATCCAGGAAAGAAAATGTTGCAATAACATGTTCACGAAGGTCAGGAAGAGAAGAGAGAGAAGGCATCATTGGGATTACTTTCCTTCTACTTCGTGGCTCATGGAGAGGGGATGCACCATTGCAGAGATCAAATGTGGATTGTGGCAACTCAGGGTTGTGCAACAACGCTCGTACTGCTGCTTGGAAATGACGGACAATCGAGAAGAGAAGTTGAGAAGGCAGAGAGGGTTGGTCGCTGGCAAAGATGGTGAAGAGGGTTGATCGCTAACAAAGATGGTGGACGATTGAGAGGGGCGGTAGAGAAGGCAGGTAAGGCTGGTTGCTAGTGGGGATCGTGGATAGGGGGAACACTTGGCATGTGGGCATAGTGAGCAATGGAAGGTTAGAGACCTAGGGGCATGTTTGGTTGCAGGGTTGGGCAGGGTTGGGTTGGGCAGGGGTACCCCTGTGAATAGTAAACTGTGAGGAGGATTGGGCTGTTTGGTTGGAGGGTTGGGAAGGGTTGAGCAGTAGAGGGTTAGAGACCTAGGGATTTAGAGGAAGGCAGTGCACTGTGTGCACAAGGGGGAACTGGGAAGCAATCGAAGGATCTATTTGCCATCCCTAAGGTGGAGGGGTGGGTTTCGCTTGGATTTTCCCTGTGTAAGGCTCATGGTGGGGGGCTTCGGTCCATGTTTGGACTGTACTCAGGTTGGGTTGCAGGCCATATAATGAGCCTTCCATCGGGCCACATTCTCAGGCTAGGCGGACTAGGTCGAGCCAAGCCCGAATCCAGCCTAAGAAAAAGTAAGGCCTATAAAGTTATCCCAATTCTGATCCAATGTTCATTTGAGCTTGGGATGGACTGGCTCAGTCCATTGATCATCCTTTAAGTTTGTAGGAGTGTAAAAAATTAAGAATATTTAAAAGTTCGCCTCATGAGATTGAGTCACAATGACTCATACTTCTTCCACCCTTGGTTGGTGTTTTATAGTCGATTTTTTGAGGGAATTCCTATGGGAAAAAAATAAATAGTGTGCATGACTTTAAATATGGATGGGAGGTACCCTTAAACACGCTTTTACCATGCTCCTTCCAAATTAACCATCGAGCCGATGTCCTCTTGAATTTCACATGCCAATATGAGTTGCATTTTGCAGTAGCATCCAAAATATTAAAAAAATCTAATATATTTACTTGATTTCAAAGGTCCAACAAAACTTATAATTTGTAGAGCATATAGACACATTGATAGTATGTGATGTTGTATTTAAAGTTATATTTAGACTTTAATTGGAAAGTCTATGTAATTACAATTGGCATTCAATTTGGTTTCAATTGGGAAACCAAATGGTTTGGAGGGTAAGTTGGGAATTCCCAAATTTGAAATATGGGAGTTTGGGTGGAAGTTTAGTCCCACACCGGGGAGAACTAAACTTTTTGGTGGACTTAAATATGAGTCCACACCCCAATCTTTTGTAGCAATAGTAGAGAGGAGGAATGGAGGACCACACACGCGAGCGAGCGCGCGTGCGCTCCGCTCCGTCTCCGTCTCCGTCTCCGTCTCGGGCTCGGGCTCGGGCTCGGGCTCGGGCTCGGGAGAGTCAATTCGGATCTCGATACTTTTGCTGTAGATTTCATTTGGTAAGTCGATTAAATTAATCGTGTACGATTAATTTGGTAAGTCGACTTAAATGGGAATTCAACTCGCCATTACGGGCGCTCTTCGGGACGCATCTTTTGGAAACCAAAGATCGCATTCTTTGGAAACCAAAGGTCGCGTCTTTAAGACGCGAGACCCTCTATTTATATCCCTCACCCGACTCAGTTTTTCTACACTCGCTAGAAAAACCTCTCTCTCACGTCGTCTCTCTTGTTCTTCCTCTCGCGGACGAACGTCTTTCTCTTCATCTCTCTCGGCTGCAGTTCACTGAGGTACAATCGAGGACGATCCCGTTGGTGTGCGCCGATGACGATCGTGAACCGTCGTATCCTGGGAGCGGATCGCCAGTACCCTACGCACCGGTATTGTGGGGGCGATATCTTCTCTAAGGACAGTCCATTTTCATGGACGCTTCGGTGACTTCTAAACTAATCTCTATTTTATTTTGCTTGTCGCAATACGTTTATTGCTTTACCCTTTCTGGATCCTGCCCGTATTTGTGTTTCTGTTCTTTTAATCGGTTCCTATTTACATTGAATAATCGGATAATGATTGGGAAACATATGATTAATATGATTTTAATCTGCATCGTTTCTCTGTTAATTCATTTGGATCCGATTTTATACTGTTTAATGTATGAACTGATAATCTTATTTACAACAATCTTAGAGAAGATACCCCGAACCGATTCTAGAATGTCGGAAACAATGTTTAAATCGAGGGTAGATATGACGGGTATGCCTGAAAAATTCGGTGGACAGAATTTTAAGCGTTGGCAACAACGCATGAAGATCTGGTTAACCACCATAGGGTTAATCTCGATGCTTGAAACCGACTGTCCTACGGTGGAGGCGGAAAACCCCTCACCCGATAGCCATAAGGCGCAATCTGCGTGGAAGGAACGCGACCGTATATGTCATGGTTGCATCTTGTTGGCTCTGTCCAACACGTTGTTTGACGTATATTGTTCATCCACGCAGACTGCGAAGGGGCTATGGGAAGATTTGGATCGGAAGTATAACACCGAAGATCTCGGTATTGAGAAATACTCCGTAGCCAAATTCTTGAAGTTTTCCATGGCCGAGGGGAAGTCTGTTTCTGAACAAGCACACGAGTTTTTACTCTTGCTCCATGGTCTAGAGGATGCCGAAATGAAACTTTCAGAGAAGTTTCAGGTCATGTGCATCATAGAGAAATTTCCCAAGTCGTGGGAAGACTTCGGTATGACCCTGAAACACAGAAAGGGGAAAATCTCTATGGATGACTTGATGGTGGCAATTGCCATAGAGGAGGAACACAGGAAACAAAAACCTGTGCTTCCTGTTGATATTCAGGCTAAGGTCAATTTCATGACCTCGAAGGGCAAAGATAAAAAGGGAAAGGGTCCCAATAACAATAAAATGAAACCAAAGGGCAAGATCCAGAAAAAGGCAAAGAATAAACCCTGCTGGCACTGTAATCAGGTTGGCCATTGGAAGAAGGACTGTCCGTCCTTGAAGGCTCAACCTAAGGCTACAGACGGGAGTCCACAAGTGAACATGATCACTATGGGACTCGGGGCTAGCGAGGGGTATGTCTTTGTAAAACCTGAACTATACCATATCCATGATCCAAATGAGTGGCTCGTGGATACGGGAGCCAATGTGAACATATGTTCTGACAGAACATTGTTTTCTTCTTATCAGACCTGCAGCGGTGGGACTGTGAAGATGGGGAACGATTCTGCAGCCAGGGTGCTAGGGTCGGGACAAGTCAACTTGAGGTTCTCCTCTGGACGAGTCTGGACGTTGCACAGGGTGCTGCATGTTCCTGACATTAAGAAGAATGTGTTATCTGGCTCTATCTTAGTTAGAAATGGTTTTGAATTAAACTTTAAATGTAATAAAGTTGTTATTCTGAGACATGGTGTCTTTTATGGTAAAGGCTATTTGGCTGACTTTGATTTGTTATTTAGAATTAGATGTGATTCAGTAAACATTAATGAATTGAATGTTTTGAGTACTGAATGTTCTAGTTCTGTGTCTCAAGTTGTGAATACTCTTGAATCTTGTGATCTGTGGCATGGTAGATTGGGTCATGTAAATCTAAATTCGATTAAAAGGATGATGAATTTAGAATTGATCCCTAAACACACAATTGATAAAACTCAAAAATGTGAGATATGTGTGCAAGCAAAGACACCTAGGAAGTCTTTTCAGTCTGTCTCTAGAGATAGTGAGATCTTGGATCTAGTGCACACGGATATCTGTGAGTTTAATGGTGTGTTGACCCGAGACAATAAGAAATACTTTATCACCTTTATAGATGATGGCAGTAGATACTGCTATGTATATCTAATGAAAACCAAGGATGAAGCCTTAGAGAAATTTCTTATCTTTAAGAATGAGGCTGAGACACAAACAGGAAAAGTGCTTAAACGCCTTAGGTCAGATAGAGGAGGTGAATATACCTCTAACTTATTTGATGAACAATGCAAATCTTTTGGCATAGTTCATGAAGTTACGGCCCCATATTCACCGCAATCAAATGGGATAGCAGAACGGAAAAATAGAACCTTAACTGACATGATCAATGCTCTCCTACAGAGTTCTGGACTTCCAACCTATATGTGGGGAGAAGCCTTGAATACGGCTTGCCATATTCTGAATAGGGTGCCTCCAAGACATATGGAAAAATATCCCTTTGAACTTTGGAGAAATAGGAAACCGAGTTTAAGATATCTCAAAGTGTGGGGCTGTCTCGCTAAGGTTTTAGTCCCAGAACACAAGAGAAAGAAACTTGGTCCTAAAACTGTTGATGCGGTCTTCTTAGGTTACTTGGAAAATAGCTATGCATATAGGTTCTTGGTAATTCGGTCCGAGATATCGGGCATAGATGTCAATACTATTGTTGAACTCCGTGATGCTACCTTCTTTGAGGATGTCTTTCCATTAAAGACTGGGATTCCTCAGAATCTGACCATTGAGGGCGCCTCCACATCAGGATCTATTCCAGACCAAGTGGAAAGGATATCGAATGTGGGGGTTGAGACTCAACCTGAACCCAATGATCTCTCTGAAGAGATTGAGCCAAGGAGGAGTAAAAGACCTCGGATAGCCAAGGATCTGGGTAGCGACTTCGTTGTCTACCAGATCGAGGGTGATCCACCTAGTTATAAGGAAGCCATGGCTTCATCTGAAGCAAAACAATGGAAGGAAGCCATCAAATCCGAGATGGATTCCATTATGGCTAATGGAACTTGGGAGTTGGTTGATTTACCCAAAGGGTGCTCTACTATTGGGTGCAAGTGGGTGTTTAAGAGAAAGCTTAGACCTGACGGATCAATTGAAAAGTACAAAGCCAGATTAGTTGCCAAGGACTTTAGGCAAAAGGAAGGTATCGATTATTTTGATACCTATTCCCCTGTGACTAGGATGACCACAATCCGGATGCTCATAGCATTGGCATCTGTATATGATCTCTCTATCCACCAGATGGATGTGAAGACCGCCTTCTTGAATGGCGATCTTGAGGAAGAGATCTATATGGATCAACCTGATGGGCTTGTGACTCCTGGGAATGAGGGAAAGGTTTGCAAGCTTGTCAAATCCCTTTACGGATTGAAACAAGCACCAAAGCAGTGGCATGAAAAATTTGACAAAACTATTTTGTCATGTGGCTTTAAGGTTCATGAATCCGATAAATGTGTTTATTCCAAGGTGAAAGGTGATGAGTGTATTGTCTTGTGCCTATATGTTGATGACATATTGTTGTTTGGATCACATATGAGGATTATTAATGAGACTAAGGCATTCTTGAGTAGCAAGTTTGAGATGAAAGACATGGGTGTTGTTGATGTGATCTTGGGTCTCAAACTGATAAGGTCAGTTGATGGGATTGTAGTTTCTCAATCTCACTATGTTGAGAAGGTACTTGAGAAATTTGGATATCAAGATTGCAAAGCTGTAAGCACTCCTTTTGATTCGTCCAAAACGCTATTTAAGAATAAAAGTGGAGTACCTGTAGCCCAGCTAAGGTATTCACAAGTGATAGGAAGTCTAATGTATCTTGCAAATTGCACGAGACCTGATATTTCATTCTCGGTTGCAAAGCTGAGTAGATACACTAGCTGTCCTGACCGTACTCACTGGGAGGCTCTGGATCGAGTACTGAAGTACTTGAAGGGAACTATTTCTCTTAGTTTGCATTATGGTAGACATCCATCTGTACTAGAAGGATACAGTGATGCAAGCTGGATAGGGAAAATAGAGGAGTCCGGGAGTAATGGTGTTACAGGGTATGTATTTACCCTTGGAGGCGGTGCAGTCTCCTGGAGGTCTGTGAAGCAGACCATTTTGGCTCGATCCACTTTTGAGGCCGAGCTGTGTGCTTTGGACACCACCGGAATTGAGGCTGAATGGCTAAGAGAACTTCTGTCTGAAATTCCCATGGTAGGTCAGCCTGTTCCTGCGATCTCGGTATATTGTGATAATATGACCACAATTGCCAAGATCAAGAGTTCAAAGTTCAACCAGAAAACAAGGAGACACATACAAAACAGACTTAAGACGTTAAGGGATTTGGTGTCTCGAGGAGTGTTGGCTGTGGATTTTGTTGGATCAAAAGACAACACGGCAGATCCATTGACTAAGGGACTTGATAGATCTTTAGTCCTAAAGTCTAGGCTTGGGATGGGACTGAGACCCATTGGGAGTTCCTCTACAGTAGCAACCCAACCTAACTGAGTGGAGATCCCACAAAGTAGGTTCAATGTGGTAATAACAAGCTGTTTGGAGAACTGGTTGGCACTCTAACTTTAATGCGTAAGCATGAGTGTCTTATCCCTGGAAGCCTGAGTGCCATTTAAGCTGCAAGTTTAGGAAGAGCATAGGCTCTGAATGGGTTCAAGCCTTAGGGCATGATGTTAGCAGTGCATCCTTGGAGAACGCCACCTATGTGAGTGTTACTGTGGGCCGCAGTTAAAGGAAGAGGGTCTTTCCTGAACACACTCATGAAACAGGATAAGGGTGCATGGTCTTTAAGAGCACCAACCCTGAAGATTGTACCAAGAACAACGCTTTGTTGTTTCTACCGTATACTTTAACACCAAGGTCTGAAGTTCAAGACGTAGTTCACTTCGTTCCTGTTAAAGTGAAAGTAGTAAACTCAGGTAGAGGTTCAAACCGGAAGGTACCTTTACTGAAAGCAAAGTGTGGGCAGCCGAAAGAAGTCTCTTGAATCCTTTTGAATCTCTTTTTCAAATTGGTGAATTCGTGGGGGATTGTTGTATTTAAAGTTATATTTAGACTTTAATTGGAAAGTCTATGTAATTACAATTGGCATTCAATTTGGTTTCAATTGGGAAACCAAATGGTTTGGAGGGTAAGTTGAGAATTCCCAAATTTGAAATATGGGAGTTTGGGTGGAAGTTTAGTCCCACACCGGGGAGAACTAAACTTTTTGGTGGACTTAAATATGAGTCCACACCCCAAGCTCTTGTAGCAATAGTAGAGAGGAGGAATGGAGGACCACACACGCGCGCGCGCGCGCGCTTTGCTCCGCTCCGTCTCCGGCTCCGGCTCGAGCTCGGGCTCGGGAGAGTCAATTCGGATCTCGGATCTCGATACTTTTGCTGTAGATTTCATTTGGTAAGTCGATTAAATTAATCGTGTACGATTAATTTGGTAAGTCGACTTAAATGGGAATTCAACTCGCCATTACGGGCGCGTTTTTTGGGATCCGAAAGGATGCGTCTTCGGGACGCATCTTTTGGAAACCAAAGGACGCATCTTTTGGAAACCAAAGATCGCATTCTTTGGAAACCAAAGGTCGCGTCTTTAAGACGCGAGACCCTCTATTTATATCCCTCACCCGACTCAGTTTTTCTACACTCGCTAGAAAAACCTCTCTCTCACGCCGTCTCTCTTGTTCTTCCTCTCGCGGACGAATGTCTTTCTCTTCATCTCTCTCGGCTGCAGTTCACTGAGGTACAATCGAGGACGATCCCGTTGGTGTGCGCCGACGACGATCGTGAACCGTCGTATCCTGGGAGCGGATCGCCAGTACCCTACGCACCGGTATTGTGGGGGCGATATCTTCTCTAAGGACAGTCCATTTTCATGGACGCTTCGGTGACTTCTAAACTAATCTCTATTTTATTTTGCTTGCCGCAATACGTTTATTGCTTTACCCTTTCTGGATCCTGCCCGTATTTGTGTTTCTGTTCTTTTAATCGGTTCCTATTTACATTGAATAATCGGATAATGATTGGGAAACATATGATTAATATGATTTTAATCTGCATCGTTTCTCTGTTAATTCATTTGGATCCGATTTTATACTGTTTAATGTATGAACTGGTAATCTTATTTACAACATGTGATACCCATGCCAACAATTGACAGTGTATCTTGCACGATTAGTTTATTGTATAAGACTAGTTTAGAGGAAAAAATGATACCTTTGGGCGGAACATGTTTTACTAGAATGCTTTGTGAAGTTTTGAAATAATTCCACAATACATCAAGGTCGAATAGAGTTGGTTATAAAGAGAAGTTTCCATTACTTTACGTGGAAAGGTCACCTAGAGGATGGGGATATTTTCTTTTAGACCTCCTACAGTATGTAGTTTGTGTGATCTAGCCAGAGAAAAGATTATTTCTTTTAAAATTATTTTAACTGCTCATCAAAGGTTTGAGTCAAATATTTTTATTATGATTTTATAAAGGAATTATCCCTTGCATTCTTGAATTTTTATCATAGAATTTGTTAACATGATGTTCTTAAAGTTTACATATTAACAGCGTCTCGCCCATTGTTTACCATGGGACAATAAATAATCTCCCTCCTTGCCAAGTGGCAATGGTTTTTTCTACTTCCGAGCGATAGGAAATCTCTACCAACCTTGTCTATCTTCTTGACTACTATAGATGGGAGTTTAATGGAACCAAGGACATGTGTTATCAAAGATGTAATACTAAAAAATGAGTTCAATAGAGCCACCCAAGATGATAGCGACAGAATTTTGACTTTTCCGGCCCCGTGATTTCATCTAACTAGAATCGAGACTCATGCTTGCATCATGATATAACAAAAGATGATGTTTTATTTTTATTCATTGTAAGAAGGAGGTTAAATTAGCTGTGAAAGAATTTAGCACATTAAATAAATCATTTACACAATTTGAAGACACATTTTAATAATAATGATTGCAAATTTATTTACCAAAAATACATTTTATATTAGCCCACTGATGTAAAATTTGTTATAGGTAAAAATGGAGGAACACATGTGTAAAATATGAAATGAACATATGACAATGGTAAAAAGTAAACAAAGATCCAAAATAAGTTAAAGCCAATAACAAAATATGTGTGGATTGAATAAAGGCTTTGATTTTTCTCTTATTCACAATTCATATTGCATATATACCTAAAAGTTTGCAGGACAATTCTTTAAAAGACATTCTAAGTTTCCTTCAAAATTTAAGGCTTGAAGTATCATCTTCATTAAACATGATCGTAATAAGAGTGAACAATAATGACTTCACCATGCCATTATTATTAGTATATCAAATAAAAAATACATTAACTCCTAACTGAATTTATTATCATAATAAAAAATATGAAATTGTTTCGAAAACAAAATGCAAGATATAACATCAAAGTATATAATTGCAAAAGATACGTAGAAAATACCATTATTTTTAATTTTTTTAATAGATTACACCTTAACTGATATACATTAATAATTACAATGCAAAATGTATGGAGTATCAAATTAAGAAAAAAATTAAAGAAATCAACAAAACTTTATCAATGTCAAATAATACCAACAAAATGAATTGGGCGCACATTGTCTGGATGCATGGCACCCCGCCGAGATTCTCATGTGTGCTTTACCGTTCTACTATTGGCCGATTACTAACCACTGATCGTTTGGCAAGATTCAGTTCGTGTGAGCACCAACTTTTCTACTTCTGCGGGGACACGACTGAATCTCACGAACACCTCTTCTTTGGCTGCTCGTTCTCCTCCACCATCTGGCTCCGGGCGTGCATGGTCTTACGGATGTTGCGCCCGCCCCCAACCTTCCACTACCTCTCAATATTCATTGGGTGGCTGAAATTCCGGACAAAAATATTTGCAGAGCGGCATCCATCCTCATTGCTATGGTGGTGAAGTCCTTATGGATGGAGCGCAACCGTAGGTGGACCTCGTCGTGCTATAACTCAGAGGACGTTGTTCTAAACAACGCTATCTATGATTACGAACTAATCACAAAGTAACTTACAGGATCCTAAGTTTTTGTCTCTCTTAGGAATCTTAACAATTGTCAGCTAGGATGGAGCCGAACCTTTTTGTACACATCTTCTTCTTTGAAATTTACATTTACTTACTTATAAAAAATGAAGTATTTATAAATCAACAAATAAGTTAAAATGGAATTGCTTAATTTACTTGCTCTACAAATAATCGTAAAAAACTGAGTATTTACAAAAATTAAGCACGTTACAAAATAACTATCGTAGGATGAAGAATAGTTCTTTAAATTTATGTGTAACGTTTAAAGTAAATGATACTACTTCTATATACAATTAAAAATATGTAATCCAAAATTTGATTAACTAATTCAAATGCATAGCATTGATGTAAACAAAATATCAAATTTTATAAAGAAAGGAGTAGAGAGGTGAGAGAGAATGTGTGTTACAGCTACTAAGAGGATGGTGTAAAGCACGTGATAACTGTGCTTTAGTATGGACGGAAGAGAGAGGGAAATGACTTTCATATGGAGAGAGAACGAAGCACGTGACTCTCGCATGAGCGAGGGATGGAGCGTGACATGTGTCGCCAGCAGGGAAGGAGTTGAGAAGAATCATACTTTAGTATATAGTATAGATACTAATTTGTAGATGGCTGCCAACCGTCAAATTTTAAGGGTATGCCAAAATAGACTAACAAAGATGTGCCTAAATCCCATCCTACAGTGACCCAGCGGGGTTGGTTATTGTTTTATCCGAGGTGCTGAGATTGAAATAATGTTTGGTTTTTTATCACTTGTGCCTTTCTTACCTTCTGTAATAGCAGTACCCCTCCCTTTTTTGTAATATCAGTTGTGTCCCTGACGTCATATGAAATTCACATTTATACCATTTTTGTAATACCAGTTATGTTCCTATTGTACTTTAACGGAAAGCAAAACTGCGAATTTTGCAAAAAAGTCAGGAGCACAATTAATATTATAAAAAAGAGAGGGATATAATTGATATTACATAAATTAAGAAGGCTTGATATAAACGCAACAATGTATTGTGATGATTTATCCTTATTTATTTGTAGTCCAGGACCAGGTATAAGGGATTATTTTAAGAGCAGCATCAATATTTCGAACCACTTCCTCCTCCTAATCAAGGAAATAAGAAGACCATAAGCAAAGGGTATGCCATCATATTTGCCTACGTCTACAAAGCATCCCATAAAAAGAAGTTGAGCAAACATGACCTTGATGATACTTCCTTGTAATATCCATTTTCCTATCTGCACAAAGAAATGCACAAAAGGCAAAAAGAGAATAAAGTGAAAATAAATTGGCTTTGGCTTCAGCGGATCCTCGTGGGTGGCACGCCATTGCCATTTGCCAGCACCGCCCCTCCCACCCTCGCGTGAATTTCGCACCCACCTCTGCCCTCACCAACTTTTCCCCGTTATTCCCTTCCACACTCCTCCACCCCCTCCCTCTTGAATCTCATCCCCAACGTCCTTCTCCTCCACCCAAATGGGGGCAGAGATTTGAGGCAGCGGACGCTCGTCATCCCTCACCCACTGTATATCTAACAGATATAGATAGATAGATCGATCGTCCAAACATGTCGACGATCCCCATCCCTGTATACCCATGCCATTAATTTAATCTTATTTAATCCCTATTTATTATTAACTATTCCGTGTCTGTACATCTCAACCGCCCACCACCGCCGTGACGTCCGATTAACGATCCTCCCACCCCCCGATCCGAGCCCGCTTCTCCGTCGCCAAGACCTAATCCGATCTCCTGCTCTCCCCGAGGTGCGCAGATCTGTTTCTCCTTTCCCGTTATTATCTGAATTTGCCGTTCTTTTTTTTAGGTTTCATAGATCTTACATTGTTTGTGGGATTTTGCGACTGCTTTGCTGCTGATGGATGTTAATTCCAACGTCGGCTAAAATTCCTGATGCTGATATGCCTAAATAAACAGCAAATATGCTTTTAAAAGAAATTAACAATAGTCGTAGCAGCTAAAGACGCATTTTTTTAATTTTGCTGGCGTTGATCTTTCGGAAAGAAAACGCCGCCAGAAACTGATAGCTGTTGTTAAGCAACGAATATTACTTGCTTCTTTAGATGAAAAAGGGAGTTTGGGCAGCTTGCTAACTATGAGATCTCTCATGCGAATTGAGTTGTTAGCAGGAAGAAATTTATAGCAGTGTAGTTAATTGATTTTGTGCCACTATGGATTTATTTTCTAAAAAAAACTCTAGATATCCTGTTCTTAAGTGATGCATATAAGATTGTTTTGGATTGTAAGATACTGCAGCTTACTCGTTGCATTTATATGGTGACCTTGCTGATTTTATCACTATTCAGGTTTCTTCTTATCTAGGTTCTTTTTGCCATAGTTGAACTAATATTGAAGGAGCACATCGCACGCATTCCCTACAATGTGTATAATACATTACCATTGAAAATTGTTAATAGCATCTCAGGTTTTAACATTATTGATATTTCTTTGGGATCCTAAAGCAACCCTGCAATTCAGCCAAGGATCAAACCACCATCTTTCCCTTGTTTTGTTACAAATCAGAAGTACCTTTCCATATCTTAATTCCTTTTTCTTACAACTATGGACATATCTATATGATCCTCCATTATTAAGAGAATGTTCTCTTCATATCAAAGATGTCGATGTGGAAGCAAGCTTTTAATGTCTCTGACCCTCCACCTCTGATTTGATCAACCCACTTTTGGATGCATCACTGTACGGTTTCCCCTTCCTTTAACTCATTGCATCCTGCTACTGTTCGATGAATTCTTTTCTCGAGACTGTACAAAAGGTGGTATAGATACCAATCCCATAGTGATGCAAATAGATTTCGGCGACGGCGGAAAATAATATTTTGATCGGTGGAATTTTCAGTGGAGAAGAAAATGGAGGGGTTGAGAAGAGAAAGCGCACCGGTTGCGCGAGATTCAAGGAGGAAGAATCACGAAGATCGCGTAGGGAAGGAGAGAGACGAGAGAGGGAGATAGAGATAAAAATCTCAAATTTTCATATATTCTGACCTGTCTAAAACAATAGCCTGTCATCCTTTTATATAGGAGGGATGAGATTCGAAAAATAGAAATTCAATTTCAATTTCAAACTACTTATCCTAATTTGACTCTAACGGACTAACTAATTGATTTGAAATAAATTCAAATCTTTAATTGACTCTAATCACACGTGATCTCTTAATTAGAAAAACGCGATGACTCAAAATAAAATAAGACTCTAATTATCAAACGAAATTAAAGAAATAAGACCCTATTTATTCATTGCGGGCTGCATCAGTTCTCCTCTGCTTGAAAAATTCGTCTCTCGACGAATTGCTTGATCTTTGATGTGCCGTTGGAGAATTCGATCTTGAAATTGCTGCTTCAGATTCCCTCATTTAGATCCTTTTCAACGTTACGTTTGTAATTTTTCCCAATTGGAGGGCATCTCTGCAATTTACGTACCTCTTCATCCCTTCTTAAGTTACCACCAAGTTGTCCCTTGAAATTGATTAATTTTGGAGGGGCTCTTTTGAAATTGCGCCACTTATGTCTAATAGTCTTAGACGGGAGGGAGTCAAATTTCTTTGCACATTGAACCCACATTAGGGTTCTTCTGTTCTCCACAATGTGACGGCAACGAGGGCAAAAGGAGAGTAGGCGACGACGACGGTTGCACGAAAGTTGATGTAGCTGGCGACTGCGCGTGGCGCGCACGAGATGGTGGCGGTGGGTGATCACACGAGGCAGGCGACGACCTGTCAGGTTGGGTAGATGACGTAGGGTCTCCCAATGGTGACGATGGTTCGTGGAAGGCGGGCAGGGCTGGTGAGGGTGGATGGTGTGGCGAGTGCAGAGCCTTCGGGTAGGGAGGGGGAGCTTGGCGCGAACAGTGGTGAGGGGGTTTGGAAGAGGTTCTGGAAGTGGTGCGGGGTCGGCATGGAGGGGGCGATAGCGAGCAGAGGGGGTGGGAGGGGGGGTTGGCAGTGGTGCAAGAAGAGCAAGGGTGGCAGCTGGGGGGACGAGGGTTGCAACGGGAGGGGGTGGCAAGGGTGTGGGGGTTGTGGCGGAAGAAGGCGCTGGGGGTGCGGGTGCAGGTGACTGTGTCGACGCTGGGGCTGAGGTGAGTATTGCGGGAGGTGCGTGAGGAGGTTCTGGGGGTGCGAGGACGGTTGTGGGAAGGGGTAGCGGCAGTGGGCTTGGGGCTGGAGGTGCGGGGTTGACAACGGGGGTGGTAGGAGGAAGATCTGGGGCTGGGGGGTGCGCTGCAAGGGATGCGGGGGAGGCGGGATGGGCCGGAGGCACACAGGCGTTGTCGGGAACCTGTGGGAGGGTCGTAGATGGCGTTCTGGTCCATTTCTCCTCCGTTTGCAGATCTGAATATACCTGGACAGCAAGCAGATTGTCGTCTTTTCCTTCTGGAATGACCTGGACAACGAGCAAATCCTCATCGACGGCGAGGTTTTCTTCGCCAACATTATGGACAACAGCTTTGGTAGTGGAAGACTTTGATAGGGCGGCGCACATAGTCTCGAAATTAGCCATCATATCTCGACATTTGGACTGGAAATCTTGATATTTGGACTGGAAATCTTGACATTTGTACTGGAAATCACGCAGTGCGTCCACCTCCTTGTTGTAAGCTTCTTCGGCTCGTCGTTTCCGCTCCGACGAATGATGGTGTGTCGTCGCATGTCGGCGTGAATGTCTGGACGGATCGTCAGATCGTAAGGACGATCTGTAGGCCATGCTCTGATACCAATTGATGCAAATAGATTTCGGCGACGACGGAAAATAATATTTTGATCGGTGGAATTTTCGGTGGAGAAGAAAATGGAGGGGTTGAGAAGAGAAAGCGCGCCGGTTGCGCGAGATTTGAGGGGGAAGAATCGCGAAGATCGCGTGGGGAAGGAGAGAGACGAGAGAGGGAGATAGAGATAAAAATATTAAATTTTCATATATTCTGACCTTTCTAAAACAATAGCATGCCATCCCTTTATATAGGAGGGATGAGATTCCAAAAATAGAAATTCAAATTCAATTTCAAACTACTTATCCTAATTTGACTCTAACCGACTAACTAATTGATTTGAAATAAATTCAAATCTCTAATTGACTCTAACTAACTAAATTGAGATCACACTTGATCTCTTAATTAAAAAAATGCGACGACTCAATTAAATAAAATAAGACTCTAATTATCAGACGAAATTAAAGAAATAAGACCCTATTTATTCATTGCGCGCTGCATCACATAGTTACCAAACCTCAAAGATGCAGTTGGTGGAGGCAGAGGCGATGATTGTCGCAAGATGTGATGAGATGGGTATCTTGATTTGTGTTGTTCATCTTTTTTCTTCAAAGGAAAAAGGGTGTACATCCTGATTTAATTTACACCCAAACTCTTATCCACTAAAATAATCAAAGGTACAAGGGTCGTGAATCAAAGAGCATCTGAACACGCGAAACCATGTTGTACATAGAACCACTCATCGGAAAGCATCAACCATGAAAGGCTTAACCTGATAATGAATAGATTTAAATCCGACACTTAACTCCAAAAGCTCCCCAAGTAAAAGTTGTCCACTCAATCAATTTCCGTGATTCTCCCTACCTCCTTGGTAAACTCTTACAAGAACACTTTTTCTACATCTTCATTATCCTCTTGGAACAGTTGACATGTAGTTGTATGCTAAATCCTCACCCTGTGAACTTTCAGCATTATTTTTGACTTGTGCTATAATGACAAAAATAATTTTACCCCATCAGAGCCTTAATCATTTGCCAATTGCTTGCAATGCGTTTCAAGATTTTTCTTTGGTTGCTGAGGCATGGGAAAATCTTAACCAAAGAGAGGTGGTCTAGTTATTTTCTGGGTACTGATCATAGCCGCTCTCTCGATTGACAGCCTCCTTCCATTGCAACAAAGATAAGGAAATTTGGGAGGATTTGAGAGTTGACTTGTTAGACTCTAGAAATTCCACGATTTTTTGCAACTCTCTCTTTAGCACTTAGTTATGCTTAAAATGGTGCTTCTACTTCCAGTTGCGGCAATGGGCAATGTGGTTGTCGTGTAATGTTGTTCTTTTATGTTCAGAATGTTTCTATGTAAAAAATGTGATCCATTCAGCTAAGCCTCTCCTCGAGTAAGGGCTCTTGTAATCCAGTTTGCTCTTTTTTAATTAATCCACTTGGGGTGGTTACCTTCGCATGTTTCCACCCCTTTTTATATAAACCCCTTTTAAAAAGGCTCATGTGGACCTTGGGAGAAGCATTTGTCAGAAGAGCCCTATAAACTTTTTGAACCAAAAAGTCCACATCTCTAACCCTACAAGCTAGTGGACTCCATGATTCTTCACAAACACTTGACATCTTAAAGAGAGATTCACAAACTAATCCCCCTTATAGATATTTTTTTAGACCAAAAAAGGGGGGAAACACATTATGGTGTCCACTCCAGCTATATTCTATTCAGAAGAGAGGTTACAGAATAAATACATCCCAACAATCTTCTACCATTACATCTAGGACAAGGAAATCCTTGGGTATCCATCACATAAGCCCCTTGCGAACCAATCATCCCTTTTAAAGGAAAAAGAAGAATCGGGCACACAGATGAGTGTTGCAATAGTCGGCCGACTATCCCGAATAGTCGGTCCGACTATGCGGTGCGGGGGGGTCCCCGACTGAATAGACTCCTAGTCGGCCAATAGTCGGCCGACTATTCAGCCGACTGGCCCGACTATTAAACCGACTGGAGTTTGACTTTTGATATTTTTATTTTTTTATTTTCAATTTTCAAATTTTATGAGTTACATTTTACCACAAATGTCAAATTCTATATATCTATTATATTGATTGGTACTTTTATCTTGGATTCATGTTAAATAATGACCATATATGTATAAAAATATAAGAATATATGTATTATAAATAATTTTTATATTAAAAAATACAAAATCGAATAATTCCGAATAGTCGCTCGAATACCGATTATTCTCTATTCAGTGACCCCTCCGACTGAATACCGAATACCGTCTTCTGCAACACTGCACAGATCCTTTTGCCTTCAAAAAAGGAAAAAGAAGAGATATCGCCAAAATCGGGTACACATATAACGAAGTGAGGAGCACCATTGACCATACATCCCTATGGATAGTAGATGATTATATGTTGCCCCCATCTAGAAATCCATGGAAACAGAATGCCCACATATGCTAATGAGAAATCGACACAACTAGTCCTTACCCTCCCTTAAAGATACCATGAGAAACTTTAGCTAAAGCAGCTTATTCATTTCCTCAAGCCTCAAATCATTCAACTCTCATCCATTATGGACAACAAAATCAAGCTTCAGCCCACGAGGGCCTTATTTCTACTTCCAACTAAAAGTTTGACTAGAAAAATGCCTCGTCATGGTATTCATCTGCCGATGCACCCAAAGAGCAACTTATATGCAGATGAAAGCTCAAAGCACTAATTTTGGAAGTATAAAACTCCCACTACATGAGAGGCATCTTACCTTTCAATTGATCATCCTCTAATCCATCTTGTCCACACCAATTTGAAACCTAACCTCACCACCTAATAATGATAATAAAAAATAGAAAGCAGGTTAGAGAAGCGCATAGTACCACCATATGGCCACCATCTATCACCTCAACATCCATTATGATGAGTGGTATTAGTCCAAACTTGTCTCTATTAATCCTCAGGCTGAAAAGCTCGTCCCTCATTAGTAGCAAGTGTTGGACTTGTAAGTCTTTGGCAACCCATTGATGCAATAAAAGCTATTGTGTTTCATCTTTTCATTTGAATTGAATGCTTGTGTTTACACTTAATTAAAGGCCCCTTGGTAAAATTAGGGTTATGCATCATGACCATCTTGATATCATGAAGTTGATGATCTAAAGAGTTAGATTGAGGATACAACTGACTTATTTAAGTGATATTCAAGTTTGATCTTCACTCTGAAAAAGAGATGTCAATCTTTCTTTAAAGACGGATTTTCGACTTACCTCTTGATGTGGGTCCTTTGCATAGGAATAGAGATTCATGTGTATCGGAATACTCAAGTCAAAGTGTTGACTTGACGAGGTCGATATAAATTAGGACCCAAATCGTAATTACCACGATTAGGCATACATCCTTTGACCAAAGACATGTATACATGTATATGTCCATGTGCATTAGATATACCATTAAGTTAAAGACTTAACCAAGTTCCATATACCGACGTGTGATGTGCATATAAGGACATATGAGATGTATGTTATCTCAAAAGGATCTTACATGTTCATACTTGATGAACCGAGAGACAGAGCTGGTCGGATATAATTTCGTGCATGGTTGTCTTATTTATGAAATAAAACATGAATTCATAAATGTTAATATATACTTTTGAAAAGAATATGATTAGTATTGTTACGTAAATTATCGATTGAGAAATTTACTGATATACTCTGTAAGGAGATAAACATGGGTTTAAACTTTAGGTTTATCAAAGTCTTTTAGCATGTAGGATGATGGACTATTGCGAGTAATATGGGTTGATGCGTTTATAATAGATCATATACAACGACACTTTCATTTCAAGGGTGTGATGAAACCAGATGGATTTTAGTGACTCCATTTTATGGCAATATGATTAAGAATTAATTTGATTAAATCGCACATCATAAAGTCCATTTCTAATACACATTTCTAAAGTATTAGAAATAGAAATGGATCCAATTCCATAACCCATTTATGAGCTCTAAATGGTTTGGACAAATGATTAGAAATGGAAATGGAAGTGGAGCACATATCTACGATTCATTTCCGTGCTCAAAATGTGGGTAAAGAGATTGAAAATGGAAATAAAAATAGAACCAATGGAAATGGATCCAAATGGTCATGCCATAAATAGTTTAAACCCTGGAATTCGATGGATATCCAAATTTCAAGTCATTATACATGAATAATATGATTTCATCGATAATCTCCAAATATTTGCAACAACTGCTCGCAAGTCATGATTTGATTAGGATTTGTACATTGAGATATCCATTTCATGATGATAATTGTTATTATCATGAATACAATGGACAAATGTGAATACGATTCACATTATTGGTCATTAATTATTATGTATATTGATTCATAATAATGAAATCTATATATGCTTCATACATACTCAAGACACATGCGAATTTGATTCACAAAACTCATACAAATGTAAATTGGATTTACATTTCGTTTTGGACTAATGGATGTGATTCATTTATTGGAAGATGTTTTTATAAATCTCTCAATATTGATATTTGTAATTTAATTTATCAAGAGATGATAAATTGAATATCAAGTCATAATTGGAATTGAAATTAGAGATCCTCTTGGTGGGTCCATCATGAACGTCCACCATGATCGTTAGAAACCAAGTTTGTTGACCTCTTCAACTTGAATGAGGACTCTCTTAATTGGCTATTATCTTGGTGATAATATTAGCTAATTGGTTAGCCAACTACTTGAACAACTACTTGAAGGATTAGGAATCCATCATAGCCATCCAAGAGGAATTCAATGACAATGATTTGGAAGCATTCATGGATTGATGGTCTCTCTATGGACTTCCCCTTCTAGTATTTAAAGAGGGGCATAGCCTCGCTTTCAATCATTAGAAATTCAATTCCAAGAGAGCCCCACAAAATTGCCTTGAAAAGTGAAGAGAAAAGAGAGGTGAAGACTCTCTTGTGGGCACCCCCTCTATCTTTTCATATACCCTAGCCATCGCCCTTCCTTGCCTCCTCTTCTTATTCGTTGGCTTGGCCGATCGTGAGAGAAAACACCTTCTTCGTGCTTCGTACGACGAAATCATGAGGTACATATCATCTTGATCTCTATTTTATGTGGACAATTTGGTGGAGAAGAAATCTCGAGTTCGCAGGAAGCAACACGAGTCATCGTCGTGCCTGCAAGAGAAGCTTAGTCAGATCGGACGCGATTTATGAGGTCTCTTGTTCTAGAGACACACAATTCAAAGGTAATCCCTAATACTCTTGTGGACATGCGAACTGGGTTTGGAAATCATTTCCTAAACCATGCGGTTTCGTATTAAAATTTTTGTTCTATATTGTACTGGTGTTTATAAGATGAACATTTATTGTATGTGAATTTGATTTGGATTTGGATTTTCTTCGTTTCTGTGTTGTGTAAGTTATGAACTTCTTCAGTATGAAGATGAGGGTTCTATTTATCTTGTTAAACACATAATTCCCCATGGCTTCAAAAAAAAAACACATAATTCCCCATTTTGAAAAACTTCATAACATTTTCCATGCACAACCTCCTAGTATTCCTTTAAGAATATAGGGAACTCATCCAATTTAGGGGGCTCGTTCTCATTCAGGTTATGTTCAATTCATACCTCTTTCTCACCACATCAACCATATATTTGGCATCTTGGTTGGTAGGCATATGAATTGTGCCATGCTTGGACTAACACTATAAAACACCACTTGATCTCCTATTGAAATGCTTGAAGTAATTCACAACTCTATCAATGTGCCTATTCAAGCTAACCTGCTCGTGTTCCACCTCTATTGAGTAGATGAAATTCTTTCTTTGTCTTCCGCAAGATTTAGAGTGGAAAAAGCTCTGTTAATGTCTTCCTCTTACAACCTTGTTCACCTAGACCTCAACTTCCTCTCCTTCAGCTTCCTATCCTCTACTTCCTCCTACTGGTCAAGGCTCAAGCTGCTCAACACACTCCTCAAATAGGAGGACCTTCTTGTCCTCCTCCATGTATAAACTTCAAGGACCGATTGTATCTTATCTTTCCTTTGTTCCCTTTGGAGCCGAACACGCTTCGTATACTTTGAGCTCCTTTCTCAAATAGTTTGGCTTGGAGGCGGCCCTAGCCATATCTGATCGACTCCTCAAAGTCAAACTGCATGATGCTTAGAGTGTGGCCAAATAATCCTTGAACCCCTCCTAAAACTGCGAAGACCTTTCAAACTTGAAGTGCAAGGACTGGTGAATGTCCTCTTTGGGCTCAATTTCTAGCAATGTGTGGTCAGAAATTGCCCTGAATCCTTTGACGAGGAAAGTTGGAACTAGAGCATCATCTTCACTGAAAGCGGGATTCCATCAAGGTGCAATCTATATGAAGCACTCCCGTATGTATATCTACCATTAGTGGCATCAAGCTCCTTCCGTTGGAGCACTCCCATAAGTATCCAAAACTCCGCCAAACCTTATATTGTAGCCATGATTCCTTCCATACCAATCCTCTGATAAAAGAGTCATGTTGAATTCACTTCCTACAAGCTAAGGGAAGTTGAGAAGTGCGTCCTAGCTTCCCCAAGCTCTACCAACAACACCTTCCTAGTAGAAGCCTTCCTTGGGTCATAAACTACAATAAAACTAAAACCCCAAACTTGTCGGACTGCTTATTGAAAACTATGATCATTGAACTGATCCCCCATTGCTTGTCCTAAAATTGCAAGAGGTCATCATACAACTAATCATGATACTTTCACATCTTCCAACCAAGCCAACCAATCGAAAATTCATAAATCTGACCAAAAACATGTGAATCAAATGTCAAATATCACACTGCTCAAGCTTCGTCTCCTGAAGCACCATATCAACTGACCACTGCCTCAAATATCTCCCCTGCACTAGTCTTTTTCTTCACATAGTATAGACCCTCACTTTCCATGTGACAAGTTTCATCAGACAGATTGGCAGAACCCCCACCAATAAAAATCTATACCAGTAGCAACCTCCCTCTGAAGTGCCCATACCACACCCTTGATGTCAACCACCTCTGCTGCTGGCTGCCCGTGGGGTGCGCCGACTAGCACAACCTCATCGTGGACCTAGTTGCTGGCTCCATAACTAGCTCAGATGGACGCCCTCCTACAAATGCCACACCTACTTGTTTTGTGTGCCTCCTTTTTTCTGAGTGAACACCAAACATGTCCTAGTCTACTTCTCATGGTTCGTATCACTGGAACCTCCTCCCACACTTTTTTGCATGTTGAGGCATATGAGTAGAAGGATTACACTTTGCATCTCAATATGCCATGACGACCAATCTTGCATCCCACATGGCTTGTGCTCCCCGCCACCCCCACCAAGCTCATGATCGTCACCACATTCTGGAGATGGCGTTACTCGCGGAAGCTCTAGTATCGTATCCATAAATGCCCCATCAGACCCACCAATATGACCAAGAGCATCTCCGGCCTACCTTGAGAACACCTTGCCAACTTTCCTAAGTCCTAAAAATCAGTTCAATGAAAAAAAACCCTTCTAAGACACACAATAAAAAAATCAAGCATCCATGATCCATGAAGCCCCCTGTCAGAGAACTTGACATAGGCTGCAACTTAGATCCACTAGCCTAAATGAAGCTGGCTATCAACCATTTGATTGCGCATGAATAATCAGAGCTTAAGAAGGATCAATAAGAACCATACATCGGTTGTGCATCAACCACATGGGGAGATGACCCCTATATAGCGGATGAGTTATCAACACTCCTTTTAATATCGCCTCCCCTAAAAGGTAGGGAGCCTTCAAAATGGTGAAGAAACTTTATCAAATCACTGAATCAACTCTTCATCTCTAAAGATTTCTGCCATCGATGTGAACGAATTGACTTCATCACCTTGGACACTGGTGTCAACATATTGTTCTCTCCTCGTCAAGGAACACTGATTACGACCTCGATGAAGCACTTCCTCACACCCAACTCACCGTCCCTTGGATACTGGTGTCAACATAGTTCTCTCATTGACAAGGAACTCTGATTATGACCTCGATGAAGTACTTCCTCACTTGCAACTCACCGTCAGCATCAACACTGCCAGCTATTAACGGGAGTCGAAGCTGCCTACAAGAAAAATGTTGTCATGACGGATGCCTAAATTGAGAAGCTCCCAATCCTCACAATTTTATTGAGCAAGCGCCTGGGTGAGGATCTGTCTACAACTATCCTTCACCATCCCGACATTAAAAGAGCTGATGTCACTGTTTCTAGGTCCCTGCAATACAATTAACATCTTAGCAAGTTAAGACAAACCTGCCTCAAAGACAATCTCTAGTCTTGTTGGGTTCAGAAGTTCTCATATGCCTCGCCCAGTAGGCCTATCCTACAGTCCAAGCATCACTAGTGCCATTTAAACATAATTGAATTGTTGCACCAGAGTTTGAGGCCTCCTCCAAACGATCAACCCTAGACCATAAGCATGACAGAGGGAGAGATCTACCTCCTCTGCCATCCCCATGAGGCATGAGACGAAATCTGTAAAAAGAGAGGGCATTGCAGTTGAGGCAGAGCCTGAGAGTTGACCATGGAAAGCAGATGAAGTCAACATGGGAGGAATCATATTGACCACACACCTTAGAGCCCGATGCCCATAGAAAGGGAGGCCGGGTCTGTAACATTTGAGATGTTAGTAAATCTGAATATATGTTTACTCAAGCCTGATCAAGTCTAAGTGGGTCCAACCCACATGCTTGAGTCAAGTTTAGTGGCATATAGAACCATCTAAGCCAATAACCTAAGTAATTAAAGAAATAATTGGATTCAAAGAATTAGAAATGTCACGAGTAATTAAAAATTAAAGACCTAAGTGAGCTTATGATGCGTCTTGAAGACCACTGTGGAATATATAAGTTAAAGAGGATGACATAACAAGGGAATGTGATTATCCAGCCCACATGCTCGAGTCGAGTTGAGTGGCATATACGCCCAATTCGAACCATCTAAGCCGATAGCCTAAGTAATTAAAGAAGTAATTGAATTCAAAGAATTAGAAATGCCATGAGTAATAAAGGATTGAAGATCTAAGTGAGCTTATGATGACATCTTGAAGACCACTATGGATTATATAGGTTAAAGAGGGTGACATAATAAGAGAATGTGATTGTCCTTATGCAAGTTGCCCAAGTGGGGGCGAAAAATAGACATCCAACCCACTATTTCTCCATTAGTTTTGTCTATAAAACATCCCCCTCCCTCCCCTCACGGAGGGCCTAAAAAATCAGCATATTCTTAGATTCACAAGCCTAACCACTGCAGAGGCGACACTCCGCCCCATTGAGGCATTTGATCTCTCGGAGAATGTGTATGATGGTTATAGGAACCCATTGAAGACTTGTTCCATGGCTCAAGGCAGAAAGTAGCTCCGGTTTGTTGATTAGCTTAAGATTTTGTTTGTTAACATTTATATAATTCTAATTTTCAGATTGTGTGGGTTGATTTGTTCTTTAAGCAATCTCTTAAGGAGAGAAGTTTAAGAACACAAGGCATCAATCTTTAAGGGAGGTAGATTGTACTTAATTCCTCTTGAACCTTAACTTATGAGGGTTTTTTTATCTTAATGTGCTAGGGATTTGTTCAAATCCCTTCTCCATGGTATAGATTTGAGTTTGTATTCTATAAATCTTTAAGGTAGGCAGAGTGTACTTGATCCCTCTTGAGCCTTGATTTCTTAGGTTCCTTGTTGTCTTAGTGTGCTAGGGGTGTGTTCAAACCCGATCTCCATGGTTCAGATTCGAGTTTGTACTCTAATTGTCAGATTTATGATTTAAACCGAAATTTATAACAAAATTGTGAACTGAATGTTCTTTATTTAAAAACATTTTTTTTTGAAAATTGTATCTTCTTTTTCTTGTGAGTTTTTGGAAGATCAAACCATACGGATGTTTAATTTATATTTTTTTCTAGTGATGTGAAAGCATGATGTTTGGTGGTTTGCATATCTAACTTAACATTTGAAATCGATTCGTTATTCTTGCATTTGTGTTGTTTTCTGTCCAAGAAGCACATTAGTCATCTGATCTTTACTATCAGTCAATTGATCCTCTTTTCAACTGATTCAACCCCCCCTTTACTAGACTAATCTAGTGCAAGTAACCACAGTTTGGCATGGCAATCGACTGACATTGAACCAAACGACTGATTAGTCACCTGGAGTATTGTTTTGGATTTTTTTCCACGTGTATTTATGTATGTTATGGGGGGGGGGGCTTGATCCCTATGTTTTCTTGATGCTTTTGATCATGTTTAGCCCTTGTTTAATGTACACGATTTGGATACGATTACCATTGATGTTTTGTGCCTATTTATTTCTTAAGCATGCGTATTATTGATAATAGATGTGGTTGCTTGTTGAATACATGGAGTGGACTTGTTGTCTAAGGATTTCTTATGTGTATCTTATCGGTTTCAACATTGTGATGTTCTTAGATTACTCCACTGAAGTACTAGCATGCAACTAGCTATATGATTGTGTTGGTATGCATTGTTCTAGTTAAATGCATGAAGTGAGCTTATGAATGTTTGCATGTAGCTTGAGTTTTATTTAAATGATTTGCGACTGTTTAGATGATTTAACATATTAAATTGCATATTATCCTTAGATGTGAATGTTATAGATATCTTTCCATGCTAAGTGGTTCCTTGAAGAATATCATTTTATATGATGATTTGCATTGAGACTATTGTGTATTTTGATTTCAATGTTAATTGATTTGCATCAAGGATAGACGGTAAATCCCAATCATATTATCTTTGTCGTATGGAGTTAACATTCTAATTTACATACTCTAACCAGCATGAATCACTATAGTGCATACTTCTAGTGGATAAATTTTTTTTGTTGGATGAGATGGGAGATCGAGTCAGTAAGTAACGTAAGCTTTGGATGCACTCTACAAATTGTCATTGACTTGATCGAGTGAAGAAGGCACTGTATGGAATTCAAGTTTACTGCAATACATCGATGGCAAAAAGAATGTTTTTAAACATCCAGGGTTATATTTTTATGAGAAATAGAACTAGGGCAGGTTGGTTTAAGCGAAAAAGAGCTTTGGATGCTTTTTGTGATGACACTTTTTATGATGGAAGACAGCTACATTGAGGATTACCGGTTACCATGTTAATAGATGAGTGTTGAACCATGAATTTAAATTGAATAAAGGATAATTAGTAAGTTTGAACCTGGTCCTTTGGGTGGGAAGCGCTCTACTCATTCACTAGACCAATTAAGCTGAGTTCTATTTTGGACTATACTTGTAGCCATGTGTAAAGGATGACTGCTATAACAAAGATGATAAGACAGATGTATAGTTATGCAGTGCCTTATTTGGCTATCAAATTAAATATAGCTGCTACACTAACACCATAAAAACAACCAAGCCTTTTCTCACTGGACTTGACAACATGGAGACATTGCCTTGGACAGATTAATTTATGTCACATACCTAGGCTTGATATAAAATAACATATTCATGTTAAATAGCTTCATTACAATGTTCCTTCAGGCTTTTTGCCTTAACTCCCAACATCTTTGTACTTCTGAACAATAGATGTTCATCTTTGCATATCTCTAAACTACCGTAAATGAGTTCCCTCATTTTCATCTTCTGTTGGTGTAACACAAACTTTTTGTTAGATACTATCGTGCTCTCATGTTGCATATTATCCTTTTTTCTGTGTGATTGGGAATGATGCCTCAACTGTTGAAACTTCAAGTAATTCCATCAAAAACCCTGTCCGGGTCTGCTTGTGCTTTGATAAGGATAGAGTTTTTTCTAAACGAGGTAGACATGGAAGACACCAAAGTGCTTGCAAGATTGATAGGTAGTGTTGAAATTTGAGAAAGAGCTCCAACCTCACATCCTCAGCATTTTCATGTAAGCTGCCAAGCTACAGACCTTCTCTTTATATATGTATAGTTAATGGCCCAACACGTGTTGCCCTTTAACATTGCAGGTCTAATTGCAATTAACTAATATTTATTTTTTACCTTTAAACATATTTTCTTATAATAGAGAACCCTTAAAAGTGTTTTCTACTTCAACCACTTGCATTATTTATATAAGTGAGTTCTCCATTGGTTCCTTTGTCCTTTAGAAAGAATGAACCTTGAGTGCTTACCTATATCATAGAACCTCGGGTGCATATCCATATCATACAAAATGACTAATAATATACGTCTATATGGTTTGGGTGTCTGTTGAGGACAGTTTGTGTCCAAAATTGGACTGTGAGAGAGGTGGAGGTACAACTATTGATTTAAATCTAGGCTTGTGAAACCTTTTTAAAAAATATGTCTATATCCAAACAAGACCTAAGCTTATGAACTGAATGAGGGAACTACATTTTCAATTATTTTTTATACAGACAAGCTATTTAAGCATTGGTAATATGGAATAAGGAATTTGCACAAAAGTATATATTGGAATTGACATAAGTTTTCAGACTGCTTGACTGACTTTTGCACATATCCTAATCATGATTTGTGGAACTTTATTACAATATCTAGATCCAAACAGGACCTAAGCTTTGGAACTGCAAGAGGGAATTGCATTTTCTATTCCTTTCCATACAAATAATAATTATTTAATCATAATATGGAATAAAGAATTTGTACAAAATTACATATAGGATTTGACAATATAATAGTAAGTTTTCGGACAGCAATATGGGCATTCTGGATATATGTCACTGGTGATGCCTGTTAAACACAGATGTGTTTATTGAACTATGTCACCTACAATTTGTAAATGCATGGCATAAATCCTTATTTCTGCAATTTGAGGAGAGACATGAATTTTAGTTGAAGTAGTATGTATAAAATAAAGTCCAATCTGCATAAAGGTAAAAAAACAGTTAATAATTTTTTAGATGATCGCTATACATGTGATCATCCCTCTTCCTTGAAAAACGGTTAAGTAATTAATGGTCAGTATAGCCTCACAGTCATCATTACGTAATAATGATAACATAACATCTTGCTGAGATAGCATTTGATCCTAGCTGGTATTTGAAAGTGGGTCAGTACTCAGCAGGTGATGTTACTGGAAGTCACAATAAGTCCAATTTGCACTTCTTACCAAAAAAGAAGTCTCATTTTCATTACATGTTGAGTTATTTGAGTCTAGCTGTAATTAAATCTGGTATCCTAGTAGTGGACGATATTTCTTGTTTTTATATGTGTCTCTAGGGGGTCCTTTAAGATTTAATTAATATCATTAATTGGTGATGGTTAATTTCTGGGTGAAGGCCCTGTGCTTGGTATCTACCCCCCTTTTAAATTTCCTTTTTATCTCCATTCTCCTTCTCAATCCTCATATCTATTGGCCTATGCAACTGTGTTGCAAGTCCTGTCATATGCATCTCTATAGCTTTCTTAACCGAATGTTTATGTAGCTTGGCATTATTTAACTTCATTATTCTTACCAACTCTGCAATTTATCAAATGAACTCGGAGTGAAGCATCCAGGCAAGAAGAAAGAGAAAAAGTGGAGAATGAGAGATACCAAGACTAACTGCTTTGTCCAACAATTTCATTCGTTCATTACTTAAGTTCTTACTATCTCACATCTTGACCTTGATAGGTTTATATGGTTCACTATAAAGTTGTAGAACACCTCGTAAGATGATAATTGGATATCTTTAGAGCTTTGAAGTAACTGCATGTGATTGTATTTTTTTTGAAGGCTGCATTTATTTGAAGAAGGCTTAAGAATCTATTCCACAGACTACTATGGTGGCCTTTTAGTTGGATATGACATAAGATGTGACCCATAACAAACTTCAGCGCTGGTGGAGGCCCTGGAATGTGAGAATTTCTGACCTGGATTAGCAAAGGTGGATTTTATGAAATGGCGGTCTGGTGACAGAGGAGACTTGGGAGGAGGTTGGTGACTTATAACATTTTGAGCCAAGGTGTTCTTTTAAATATTTTAGTCGTTGTGTTAAGAAAATGGATGAAATAATTTAAAGTGTATACAAAATCTATGCAGGCTCTTTGAAAGGGGGAAAGGAAATCCAGGTTTTTTATTGATAACAAATTATTTTCTGGGAACATCTTGCTTTCTCTTCCACACAGTTGGCAGATTAACATGCAAGTTCATGTATGTTGAAAATATGAAAATCTCAATTGTGGGTTCGTAAGTGAATTGAATAATAGATTCAGGGTTCCCATGACCACAATTGAGAAATTCTTAGAAGGGGATTATTGTGGTAAAGGGGCAACGGAGCACAACTTATTCTCTGTGTTGTGGTTGGAATACATTAACTTGGTGCCACTATACTATGGTTATTCGTATGATAACGAGGGATTGATGGATTTCTGTGGCATGGGAGGGGCTTTTAAGGAGAAAAAACAGAACAAGGTATACTACCACAATGTTGCAGGGTTTGTGCAGAACTGAGGCCACATGCTTTTGAAAGAGATTGTAGAGATTGTGTTTTTCTGGAATTGAGAAGACTGAATAGAATAGTGCACGGTTTTTATTCAGGCAACCTAATGGTACCAAATGTAGGACAGTGCATGAAAAATGCAGGACGGTGCATGATTTTGGAACCATCTTCTCTCTTTATTTTAACGTCACAGCATCTCTCTCTCTCTCTCTTTCTTTTAAAATGCTGTGGCCCTTTTCTTTGGTGTGCAAAACAGCCCCGTGTTGGGCATTAGCAGGTCTCTGTTGTGCCTTCTTTTATGCTCTTTCTTTTCTCTCTGTCTCACTATTTCGATTTCCTTTTTTTTAATGCTGGGCGATGTTTGGTCCATACAGAAAATAAAAATAAAACTATACAATAACATGGGCCCAACAGATCTATCCTACTCGTCTCTCCTGTGCAGCCATTAGGGGTTCAAATGGGAACCTAACGCACCGCTCTGGCTACTTCTTTGACAACATCCGCCTCGACCTTCAGATCACAGGCTGCTCGAATGCCACCATGCACTCCTATCGTGCTCCGACCAAATGATTGTGGCTGCTTCAAGCTTCGTTGATCAGTACCGCTGCCACCGCTTTAATTCTCTCCAGAGACGGGCACATCCTGTCTACTGGTCCTTGTACTGCAAATTTCCAGCTCTCAAGTACCTTCGATCTTCAAAACCTTGCAAGCATTGATTACTCGGGGGAGGGGATTGGAATAAAATCGAACCCATTTGAACTCCATGAAGGTATGCGCTGATACCATGTGAAAACATAAAATGAAGAATGCAGGATCGAAATAATAGAAATGTTTTTCAAGGACTACATTGGGTGTTAGGCTTTATACATACTCCCATCAACACACCAATGTCCCACCGGTATAAAATATGGGATTAAAGAAGAGTCGTAATTGGATCTCAAGAACCAATTGCCCATTTTAAATCATACTCTAACAGAAGGTATCAGACTATAGGTTAACGGGGCTCGGATAAGAGATGCATGAGAGAAATTCGGATAAGAGATGCATGGTCTATCATTTGCTTTTTCGATTGTGTAAGAATTTAGAAGAAGAGCATTATAATAGAGGTAGGAGAAGACCAGAGAAATGCTGGAAGAAGAGTATTAAGAAGGATGTAGCTCTTTCCATTCTAAGTCAGGGTAAAGACCAAATAAGTTTTTTTTTGGAAGGAAAGGGTCTATATGGATGATCCCAGTCAAAGTGTGAAAATGCATAGATGTGTTTGTTAAATAAGGGGTTTGAGCATTTCTGTTGGCTAATGAGGATAAGAGTGCTATTTGGTTAACTTGTACAAATAAGATCTGGACTGTAATTCCAATTTAGTAATTTATTTACTCATGCTAGAGGTTTTTAAATAATTGAGAGCACTTTGCTATTTGTGGTTGAATCTCTCCAAATATGAGTTGAAGTTTGACTGCTTTTAAAATGGCAGTTTAATTTTATTATTAGAGCTGGTAGCAAATATCAAGACCTCCTCTTAAGATGCTGCACCCTACCTTCCCTTGTGATTACACAACCTCGGGATTTGAGGTGCCATCTTCTGTGGTAGAGTTCTTGCATGTTCTCCATCCTATTTGCCTCTTCAAATTCCGAACTCCATTGCACTAGTGGTATTACAAGTAAAATTTTAACTGTTGCAGTATATGTTTTAAAACTACTATAGAAGTGTTCCTATTCAACTTTCGTCTCATGTATTAATGATTCAAGATTTGCATGAAATTGTTCCTTATCCTTGACCTTCATAGAAAGAGGCAGTGTATCAGAAAATGACTTGACTAGGAAACTCAACATTTCATTTTTGTGTCCTGCTATACAGGCACCAACACTTTAAGATGAAGTTTGGATGCATTGATCTCAACCAGAATTTGTTGAGTGAATTATGAAGCAACGTTGGTGTTAATTATGGTCATTTGGTAGTTATTTTTAGTATTACCTGGTTTGTGTGAGATTTTTCAGCAAGTCCACCCACTCACTGGATCCATAACTGGTCAACATCGGATACTTTTAAAGGTTATGGAGATTTTGACCAGGAAAATTACTCAGCTACTAAACTGAACATTTTCATTTTTGTGTTCTGTATGGTAATTGACATTTTAAGATGAAGTTCGGACACACTGATCTCAAACAGAATTTGTTGTGTGAATTATGACGTGGTTCTAGACTTCTAGTGTTAATTTTGGACGTATATTAGTTATTTTTAATATTATCTGGTTTTTAGTGAGTTCCTTTGGCAAATCTGCTCGCTCACTTGATCTATAACTGGTCAACATTGGATACTTTTCGTGGTTATTGAGATGTTTTTGAACAGGATAAACTAAAAGGGGCTCAATTTTTTAGTGGTGGAAGTAAAACTCTAAATGTGGGAGAAGGCTTTGTTGTTATTGTTGGAATTAAAACTCTGAATCAGTTTATCTATCATCATCTTGGGAAGGGCCTTTTAGTAACGCTATTTCACGTAGTGGCCCTATGAATTTGTTTATTATTTTTCACTTATTGTATCCCAGGTTTTGATAGGAAATGGCAAGAGGCATGAGAGGTCGTCGCAGACTTTCGTCTCAGCTTAGGTCAAGTCCATATCCCCTGCCTTCTCGTCGCTGGTTTCGGGGGAAGGAAGACAAATCAAAAAAGCCAACCAAGGCAATTAAAAATGATTGGGAAGATGCGACCTGCTCAGTGTGCATGGACTTTCCACACAATGCTGTTCTCCTCCTTTGCTCTTCTCATGACAAAGGATGCCGTCCTTATATGTGTGGAACCAGCTATCGCTATTCCAACTGTCTCGATCAGTTCAAAAGGGCATATATGAAGATGGAGAATATGGAGATTGGGTTAGGTACTTCTAATCCATCTTTGGGTGACAAGCTTGCAGTAGCAGAGCTCACATGCCCCTTATGCAGAGGGCAGGTCAAGGGATGGACGGTTGTGGAGCCCGCCAGAGAATATCTCAACATGAAGAAGAGAAGCTGCATGCAGGATGGTTGTGCTTTCACAGGAACCTACAAAGAGCTTCGCAAGCATGTCAGGTCCGATCACCCTTCCGCTAAGCCTCGCCAGGTGGACCCTGTGCTTGAAGAGAAGTGGAGAACCCTAGAGCATGAGAGGGAACGGGAAGACGTCATAAGCACCATAAGATCATCAATGCCTGGTGCGCTTGTGCTGGGCGACTATGTGATAGAGAACGGTGGCTTTGATTCGGAGGAAGAGTGGTCGACTGAGGGCGAAGGTGTTAATGGAGGGAGGGGCACACTGAACAATCGAAACTGGTTTCAGTTCTTCATGCTTTTGCAGGCGATGGGTAACAACGGAAGTGCTAGTTTTGCATCAAGGTTGAGGAGATCACAGAGGGGTTATAGAACGGTTTTGGACAGTGGTGATGCTGATGGAGCACGTGCATCCCAGCTGCCGTCATCAGTTTCTGATCTGCCGCTTCTTGATATTTCAGACGATGAAATCGATGTGCATATAGATGATGATGGTGAGGAGGAGGAGCTTACTGTTAGATTAGGGAGAGAAGGTGACCATATTGGAAGGCCTGTGAGGCACCGCAGGCGGCGTAGGACCAGGAGCAGCAGACATGGAATTGGGTTGACCTGAACGAGCGACCGCAATCTCAAGCATATGCAGGTTTATTTGTAGCCTAGACGAGAAATATCTCCCTAGGGAACCGGGTTGACATTCGTTATCTTGAAACCTTGTTTATTGTTGACACATTTGGGAGGTGGATTACATCTTTTTTAATTCAGCATATCAAAAAAATCAGTGCAGCTGGAGAAGTAGACTTCTCTCCTCTGTCCTCATAATGTATTTATTATACTTGAAATGCAGATGCTGTAACTATTCCATGGACATCATGGAATTCTTCTGTCAAATTCAGTTGGTTGTTAGGCTCCTGGTTCTCTTCTGTAAACGAGGAAGTTTCTCTACTTGTGTTCCTTTGCAATCCATGTAATATTATCTAAGCATGCTCCATGTGTGCAAGGACAGTTATGCTTGTGTATATACGTGTAATAGGGACTCGCGAGCGTGCGACTGCATGCTGGCATGCAAATCTGAATGGCCATGTTTAGATTGATGGGTCATTCAATTTGAAAATCGTCATGATTTTCTCCCTTAGTTTTCAAAATCCAGATTAATGCTCACATCTATTGGTCTCCTTCCATGGTTCCAAATATAAGACCTATCTTCCTATGTGTGTATGTCTCTCTAGTAAATCTCTTTCCATGTCACTCTTGTGCCTGGGATTTTTTTAACTAAAAGCTGACTTCTGATATTGTCTTGCTTACAGATCTGCCTTTGATCCACTGCAGTGTTCATTATTATATAGGGTTGAGTATTTGCATCTATATCCATTTGAGCATCGTAAGGATATGGATATCTTCTTTTACTTTTGCAATTACTTCGTATTCTGTCTTAATATGAAAGCACTAGAGTTTCAAAGGGAAGGCTCATTTGGATGAAGACTTTACTTTTCCATCGTTTGATGGATGAAGGGCCAGATACAGATGTGCAATGTGTGATGTGAATCGAATAGGGATAAAGGGCTTGAGTTCAGCTCGTAACCTCATTTTGCATCATGATTAGGGATGGGAACAAACCAGATACATATCCATATTGGTTTCATCTATATCAAATACATATACTTATGAATCGGATATAAATTTAGGGAACCATATCCTAACATAATCGCATATGAGTCCGGATCGAATATTCATCGAATATGAATCCGGATCGAATAAAGAGCGAATATGAATCGCATAAATATCAAGTATGAAGTGATTTTAAAAAGATGCCATTACAACACACATTTATAATAAAAGTATTTTTTCCAATCAATAAAAGTTATAGTTGCATAAGGGTGGCTCTACGGATGTGAGGGGCTGAAGCCTACTTGAGGCTTCTCTTATTATGATTCCTATGAAGTTATCGAGGCAAAGAGACGTAATTGTTGTCGGAGATTGCGGGAATGCATGGACTTGTCACTACAAGGAAAATCAGTTGTGGCCACGGATCGTGGCTATGAAAACTTGTGACCACAATAATTCAGTGGCCACTAGTTTCTCGTAGCTGCAATCCGTAGCAAAAGTCTTCATACAAGAGTTGTGGCCACGACAAGTTTTGTGGCCACTTGTAGTGGCCACGACATATTTGTGGTTAGGGAACTCTCGCGATGAGACTTGTAGCTACGACTACTGGCCACGATGTGTTGTGGTCAAAGCTCAATTCCGTGACCACAGACCTTACATCTGTAGATATAGTTCTGCAGCCACAACTTATTTTCCTTGTAGTGTGTGTTCTGCTTAGTTGTTTACTAAATACACTATTATATAGGCATGCATGTATATATGTATGTTTATATATTATTTTGTATTCAGATATTCATATCCGAATCTTTTTGTTGTTTCCATATCCATATTCGAAATATTTTTTTAGAACTGATATCCATATTCGATCCATTTTCAATTGATATTCAATAGGGATATCCATATCCGACATTTTTTAAATATGGTAAACGGAAATTGAGATATATCCATATCTATTTTCATCCGTAATCATGATCGTCAAGGTTTGTAAATCCATGACACAAAATATGGGTAAACTTTTGAACTGATGACGGCCTAAAAGAATTACAGAACTTGCTCAACCAGTCTGTTCCTAAACCAACGCTCCCACCTTTGATGCTCACAATGATCTATGCTTTGAGGAAAAACCTAAGTGGCTTGATGCAAGCTTCCATTTCGAATTTACCAATGATGTCATCTGTACAATTATTGTAATCTTGAAGAAAACGAAGAAGAAGATAGCTGTGGATCACAATTTGTACATTTGAGTATTGCACATTTGTAGTCACCCAATCTTTTGTTCTAAGCAACAACCCACATGTCTTCAACTCATTTGACCAATACGCGGTCAATGACCTTATGAAAGACTACCTTTTCAACACTCCATCTTTTACCCCACCACCACCCAACAATGATCTCATACATATAACTTCTCGCGACTATATCCTAATCAGAGATCTCGACATCTACTATCATTCATATCCTTCTATCCATTCCACTACTAGGATTTTCATACCAAATTATCGCTTTCACTGAGGCTTTCTGAACACAGCTTTTGCACTGACACGTAATACAAATTATTTCGGAGAGCCTGATATTGGGTTAGGATGTTAAGCCAAAAAAATGATCTGCAATCATAAGTATCTTTCTTTTCCTTGCATTCTTTTATTTCCTTGCATTCCATAAGTATGGGGGTATCCCTTTATAATAGCATAAAACACAAAAAAAACAACAGCATTAATAAAATGCAAAAAATACATGCATTCAAAAATCACAAAAACAAGACATGTTTCTCTATATCATTACGCTTCCCTAACTCCTTGATCATCTTCTTTGGTTTATGCAACGTTTTCACCATGAGGACATAGTTTCTGCTAAGCATTGGAAGGATGTTTGCATTTTTTTGCACATATATCAAAAAATTACATATTTTCATAATTGTATGTTTATTTTTAAAAAATCCTCAAAAAATTAAAAAACAATTGCATAACCCAATAACATTTAAAATATGCATTCTCCAAAAAAATGTTCAAAAATGAGCTAAATTTTGAAAATCTAAAATATCTATTTATTTTCTATTTTTTTGGTAAACAGATTTTATTTGTACGAGTCATGGACTAAGGGTGACTCAATTCTCTCAAAATTTCATTAGGCATGGATTGTTTTTGTTCTTCAGGTCTATCATTGACTTTATTCCTTGAGTTCTGTTGACCTACTTGAACTTAGATATCTAACTAGATTACCTAAGTAACTTAGAACACTCTTAAACTCGTCTGATATTGAACAACCTGTGCATTCCATGTAGCTTAATTGGCTTGCTTGATTTTGTAAGATATTGTCATAATCTAATTGAGATGAGGATTGATCCTCATAGTCATACCAATGCATGAACCTTATTTATGGTTAATGAAGGAATTTCATTGAGGATACAACATACTTTCTCTGTCCAAGGTCTATCAACAAATATGCCTTGTACCGTGTACCCGAAGCCAATATTATACTGTTACCGCCTTGATCGCCCAAAAAAGCAAAAGTCCACCAAAAAAGACATTAGGATACAAAGGATGCTTATGCTACCAAATATGCAGATATGCAAAAACAAAGCAAAGAAAATCTAAAAAATATAATTTCCACCAAATATTCCATATATGAAAAGAGATGAGAAGTGTGCACGGGTTAATGCTCCTTGGGAAAGAGAAATGAACTGTCATGGTCTGCAGATTGAAAAGAATGTCTCTATAAATATTGCTCGATATATTTTATATTGACCGGCTTAGGGAGAAATGACAACATGCTCGGATTTAAGCGATGATTGAGCCTATAGACTTAGGGAATCTTTGAGTACCTCGATTTATGGTTGTTTCACTTCCCAAACTTGGAATGGGTATATCTTCGCTCATACTATTCATATTTAATCAAGATCAAAGAGAATACTTGTTAATTAGGTTGAGTTGACTTTACCAACTTTCAGAACCGTCTAAATTTTGTTGGAATATAAGGGATGTTGAATCAAAAACTCGAGCCTAATTTGATGATCTGGTTTAAACTGTGAGTCGATTCTACCAATGACAATACCCTTTGTAAATTTGACCTAGGATTCATGGTTTATGGGATTGTCCATTGTAAACCCTACTCATCTAACTATTTTCTTTCTTCTTCCTCTATTTTTCATCTTTGTCTTGCTCGAGATTAATAAGATATAGGCATAGAGGTGTAATGAATCACACTTTATAGTGTCAACTTCCTCAATTTGTGCTACAACTACCCTTCATTTGCATACATATTCTAGGTTTTTGTAAATACTTTGCATTACTTCACACATTGCACATGAAAATCTATAAAAAGCACCAAAATTACTTGCAAAATCTTAAAACCCTAAAAATACAATAACTAAGCATTCATGCAGATATCCGCCTAAAAAGAGGTATGTATTTCTCGATGTAAGAAAGTAAGATTGTGCACACTAAAGCATACATAACTAGTTTGACGACATTATATACAATTTAGTAAGAAGAGAATATAAATGATTATTTATCTAAATAGCATTCATATATAAACCTTTTTTGTAGATACTAGTGATATTTATCTGCACATGTATAGCATCCATATATGAATACTCCAACTTTATATTAGTACAGAATTTACAAAAAGCCTATATATATAGGGAAAAATGGGGTTGTCCCCTAGGGATACCCAACATGGTTGCACTCACCCTATTTTTTGCAAAAGTTTTTATTTTTTTGAAAAAATATCACCATTTATATTCATCTATATCCCTCCTATATGTCATTCGAATTTCGTCAGAAACAAAGACTCCTACAGCCTCCATCCAAATGTCATTTTTTTAACGGTCGCAGGATTTTTTAAATCGACCCTGTCTGGATGGAGGCCGTAGGAGTCTCTGTTTCTGACGAAATTCGAATGGCATATAGGAGGGATATAGGGATGAATATACATAACGATATTTTTCAAAAAAAATTAAAAAAATTTGCCCAAAAATGGAGCGGGGCAGCCATGTTGGGGGCAGCCCCATCAACCCCATATATATATATATATATATATATATATATATATATATATATATATATATATATGGATTTAATGGGGCTGCCCCTGGGGGCAGCCAACATGGCTTCCCCGCCCCCTATTTCGGCCCGTTTTTTTTATTTTTTTTTTTGAAAAATAAAACCATGTATATTCATCCCTATATCCCTCCTATATACCATTCGAATTTCGTCAGAAACAGAGACTCCTATGGCCTCCATCGAGATGGTGTCGATTTAAAAAATCATGTTACCGTTAAAAAATGGCCGTCTAGATGGAGGCCGTAGGAGTCTCTGTTTCTGACGAAATTCGAATGGCATATAGGAGGGATATAGGGATGAATATACATGGTGATATTTTTTGAAAAATAAAAATAAAAAAAACGCCGTAAATGGCGCGGGGGCAGCCATGTTGGCTACCCCAAGGGGGCAGCCCCATTAACCTCTATATATGTATGTATATATATATATATATATGAAAGCTTAGTATATATAAATTTCCTAATTTACATAACCTATGAATCTTAATACATATAATAATCTATTTACTTTGCTATGCACTTAAAACATTCAAATTTATACGAACACATAACTTATATATAAGTACATACTCACAGCACACATATAATTATGTAAATAAAATACGTATACGATCATATCTCGTATATTTATAAACAACCTATTATAGTCCTTACAATATATGCTCGGCTAAAATCCCATGTAAAACACCTTTGTATACAATTTTTTTGGGCCCAAGATTTCTCGGCATAATAGCTCTTCCCATTTGAACATCCAATATATTTCTTTATCTCCATCCGTATACATCCCAACGGCCTTACATCATTATCCCTAAAAGGACTATAGACCTTACATTTCCTTTTCCCGTGCATAATAAGACATGACAACCCTTATATTTCATATCCACGTGCACAACCCTTTCCATTTAATGCATCACGTTGGCAAGTATAAAACGAGCACATAGTGGCGTCCTGACATTCTGACATTTTGTGGGCCCTAGGTAAAGGTAAAAAATGGATCCTTATATAAAAATTAGATAAACAATGTGCCCTTATATAATTACATTAAATTTTGAACTTTAGCATTGAGTTGTTTACTGAAAATTCGATTATATAAGAGCTCATTTTTTGATGAGTTGTTTCATGGAAAAAATCGATTGCATAAGGGCTCCTTTTTCAACGAGTTGTTTCATCGGAAAATTCAATTCCACAAGGGCTCATTTTTCGGTGAGTTGTTTTACTAAAAATTTGATTCTACAAGGTCTCATTAGGCCATATACTAATTTTTCTAAACTAGAGGTTGAATACATGTAAAAATGGACCCCTAAAGTTGATGGGCTCTGGACCGTTGCACAAGAAAACTACCCTCAGGGGCGGTCCTGCGAGCACATCTACTAAGGATCGTTCACTCTAAGAGTCTATTTGACAATTGGGTTGGGTTGGAGAACTTGGTGTGAATAGTAGATGTTTGGATGATTAAGAGGGTTGGAAAGGGTTGGAATGAGGAATGTGATATGATGTCGCATTGACTTGTGATGGAATTCCAACCCATGAATGCAGAGGGGTAAACCAGATTACCTCGAGGTAACTTGGTAACCAAACAAGCCTTGAGTTTAGAATGCATATTGCTGCTTCATCCTGGGTGGTAGAAGATCGTGTTAGGGGGACTGTAGAGACTGGTGCATCCCCAACCTTGTTTAGCAGCGTAGACGTCTAAAGAGGGATGTTGTAGGGTTGTTTTGTATGATGAACAGTCAGCTGACACAAGAATTACAAAGAAAAAAAATAAAGAAAGGAACTTCAAACATGGGCGGACACAAAAAAATTCTTTATCCATTGGAGACTTGGAGTAAATGGCGAATGTAGTGCAACGTCAAAGCCAAGACCAATCCAATCAAGGACCACAATGGTCTTGTTTGAAACTTGCATCAAGATGAGACTTAGCTATACCGGTCGCACTCCAAGACGATATGTTGTTGCACGAGTCACTTCCGAAATTGCAATACTTCTAGTTCTTGGTGATAGTTGTACTTGAGCTCAAAGCCCCCTCCTCGAGGAAAGAATAGCTAGACGAGAGAATACAAGGGTGCGTTGCTAGAATGGTTGGCTTTATCGTCTTTTTAAGTGGAAGGAGCTAACACCTTTCACACAAAATACTAAATGACTTCAAGGTGGTCATAGAATGCGAGATGAATGAGTAGATTTGAGATGGATCTTAAGGTGAACATGGATAAAGACTTGTGGAACTTAGGGGTTGCTGAGTATCAAAATCGAAACCTAGTGAAGTTTCGCCAAAGTAATAATCCAAAGGCCTAACGGGGCTTTGTACTTTGACTAAATGAAGTTCGGTTTAAAGAAGCGCAGATTTTCAAGTTCTTACATTTCCTTTTTTTCTCTTCGCTTCTCTTGCACTTATTCTTATAATAAGTGTATGTCAAGGGACTAGGAAATTTTAAGTATATTGGGTGATGAATTTTAGATTCATCTCTTTTATTCTTTTATTTTGGCTAGAATCTAAGGTAAAACACATGTAAATGCATATTAATTCTAATTTCTCAACAAAAGACATCTCACTAATAAAAATATTTTTTAACACATAATTTCATTAAAAATAAAAGAATAATGAAAATAAGAAAATAAAAGAAGATTGTAAATATGTAAATATGTACAGAGTGACCTTAACCCTAGAGACCAAGTCAATATTGACTCAATCAACAAAAGTAGTGAGAGATATGACAAAAATCAAGAAAAATATTTATAAAAAAGATTGAATTATTGTGCATAAACGAACACTATTTATACAACACAAGCTTCCATAACTTCTAGAAAATATACAACCTCAAATCAACTCATTTCCTTCTTAAATCTTGTTTATAAAAATTCGAAGAAAAATATGAAAATATGTCTTAAGCTCCACAATAAATAGATTCCTTTAGAACACAAAAAAGTTGTAAAGTCAAAATTTCAAGATGAATATCTACTCCATACAAACTCCAAATTCACCTAACTCACCTTTAAAATTCAAGTTAAACAAATACCTTTCAAATGAACGAAGTTTCTTTAAGATATGAGTTAATATGCCAAAAATCGATTTTGGGGCCCCGTAGGGTCGTGGACAACTTTGTTATTTATATCTTATTTATTACTACTTTTATCATTATTAATATTTTCTTATTGAATATTTAGTTTATATTTTGAAATAAAACAAGCACAAAAACTAGAATCTATTAAAATTAATTTAAACAAATACAAAACTTTTAAACAGAGGTATGTTTAACTTTTATATATTCTATTATTTATTTAACCATGTAAGTACCTTTTTAAAAATAAAAAATATATATTTAAAATTTTTATAATTTATCTTAAATTAATAAAATATTGAAATATATTAAGTTTTATGTAAAAATAGTAAATTAGATATCAGAAAATATTTATGTATACACATTAAACTAATTATATTTAATTATTTTGAAAAGACTAAAAATATACTATTTAATTAAATCTAATTCAAGTTTTAATAATTTTTAATTTGAATCCTTCCTCTATTTAATAACTATTTGTTAATATATTTTCATCCGTTATTTTTCCTCCATGTGACACGTGTCCATGTCTCTTATAAGACATTGGGACGGTCAACTATGAAAGCCCTTGGCCACGTGGGCATATTGACCATTGGGCGTTGTACTTTGCGGTCTTTTTCTTCTTCCCTTCACTTGTAGAGAAAGCTCACCCAACAACCCAAGATTTCAATGATTGTTAACACAACCCTCGGAGTCCATCGTCATCATTATCATCTTCATTGTCATCATCAACTTTTGGTCGGGTACATCCCCAACCATCATCTTAACATGGAGGTGATCTTCAGTACAAGAATGCAAGTCATTCCCATAATGCTCACATCAGAGCCACATGTCCACATCTATTGATGGTTTGGATTGAAGCATCAAAGTTGTTTGTTCATAAATGGCGGAGATTCTTTCTGTGGGTGTTTTTACATCCGTACCCCGACAATTTTCAAATTCACACCAAGGCCCCATTCTCATAGCAATCTCATGAAGTCTAAACCAGAATAGCACATGAACTCGTTGGAGAAATTACACGAACAAATCAAGACATTCAGCTTTTACAGCAAAATCAAACTATTCTGGTCAATTACACTTTTGGTCCGTATATGGATTATTTTTGTAGAATGCTTGGCTATTTTTCTTGTGTGCATACCCTTGTGGACATTAGATTTTTTTGACACCCTAGAGATTATCATTCGTGTCAATTTCTCTAGAATATCTCCCTGACTGTCTAGCATCGTTTTAAGATGCTTTTTACGTGATTTTGCTTTTGTTTTGATTTGTCGTGATTTTTCGAAAATCATGTTTTATTGAGTGTCATGTTTTTATTGAGTTGTCCCTGACTATCTAGCATCGTTTTAAGATGCTTTTTACGTGATTTTGCTTTTGTTTTGATTTGTCGTGATTTTTCGAAAATCATGTTTTATTGAGTTGTCTTGTGAGTGCTTTCTTCGCCAATAAAGTTCACATATCTCACATTACACTTCATATCACTTCAAATCTTCACACACACTCGACTCTACTATATAGTATCACCATTACATATACCACACATACTATATAGTAAAGCATTTTCAAAACGTATCTTCTTTTCTTTGATTTCAAAATTAAAACGAAAAAATCAAATCAAATAAATAAATAATATTGGAGTATATATTGCATTATTTTACTATATAGCATCACTTCTTCCTCATTCCAAAATCACATTAACAATACAAAACTCAAATCAAATAAAAATATCAAAAACATAAAAGCGTCAAAAAGGCCAAAAACCGATCACACATCATAATCCGAATCCTCCAACTTGTAGGAAGTTACATCACAGTCTAGTGCCTCCCAGTTCGAAAACGTTGGACTTCACATTATACATATGAATCAAATATTATAAATAACTCTGATAGTGGAAAGGGCTACCCGAAAGGTGAAGCCACCCCTACAGAGAGATAAGATGAAATGGCTCCCCGGAACGTGCAGCCGCCACTGTCATTAGGAATAAGTGATGGACTATGTCGCAACGAGGATGTAGCGACTATACGTAGGAGAGGTTGTAACACCAATACTCCCAAAAATAGTCCCACATATAAAACTCACAAAGTGTGAGAGTGGGTTAGAAGTGGTGGGGACTACTACTTGACAACTTGGGCGTAAGCATTTTGGGTGGTTGTCAACGGATCTAATTGGGCTTGAGCGTAACAAGTTGTCAGGGCCAGTTTTCCTCGATAACAGATCATATCTATCTTGTTTGAAGCACCACTTTTGCGAGTTACGGTAATAATTGACAAAATCGACAAACTACAACTTGCAAAAAGTGCATTTTTAGCAGCCTGTTAGGTATTATAATTGCATCTGAACATGTGCATCATCATATTGCATTCTCTAATAAACTCACCAGGTAGATGTTATTTATTTTCATGGGCAAATGGAACCCTTTTATTTATTTATAGTCCAAGGGAAAATGGCATTTATGACATAGTAAATTGACATGCAAAATTTTTAGGCTTGTATACAAATTATTTTATCATAAATTTTTCATCATCAAAATAATTATATCAATATATAAACCCTTTTTCCTCATTGATTGATTCACATACTCAGGATGATCGATCGGTGGGTATCACATATCATTGATTAATAACTCAAAGTGATTAATCAAATTTCTCAAACTGATGAATCAGATCTGCTCTTTGACCTCTTCTTTATTCATTTTTCTTATATTTAAGAAATTCCATCGTCTTCCCTTATCCACATACAATCCCATCTTTTTTCTTGCTTAAAAAGATATTTTTTCCTTCTATTCATTTCGGTCCAAGTTCCAACATGCCCATAAATTGATAGGTTTTTTTAAAATTGATCAATCAACTTATGTTTGATTAATCAATTTGAACTAATCAATTTATGGAGATCATTGCCAATTTCAGGATCCTTGACTAAATATTCAACCAATCTAGATTGATTGATCAGTCCAAAATAAAAAGTCATAGATTTCACTTGTCATGAGAGATATTTGTTCCTCTTGTCGTTCTCATTGCAAGATATACTTACCAATATGCAAGGAAGACTCCCAGAATCAAGAAAAATATCAAATACAAATTTATTTGAAAAACTTAACATGCAACCGAGGCTCTAGGTGTTTGCATACATGAAATTGAAAAATCATGTGAAACAAATAATAAGAGAAGATTTTAATCGGTTACATCCAAGATTATTCCCTCGTGATCTCTGGAAGGGAAGCGGTAGGCCTCGTACATCACAGAAACGTGGGGATCGGATCACATATTCAATCAAAACAGACTCGTCGTACAAGTTGGGATAGCAGTAGAATTATACATTTTTTTAGATAAAACCACATGGATTGGCAACCATTCTCAATCTGTTGCATCAAGTTCACATGATGTTAGAACATATTTCGATGGGTGAATGTGATCCTTGAGTCTCTAAGCAAAGAGGGCTCTTATCTCAAGATTGATTTAATGGAAACATCACTTGTGGGTGCAGGGATGATCACATGCTTCCCGTAATCTAATGAGATGATCATGAATCTCTTTGATCCTGATTTCATCAAACAAAATTGTCTTCCTTCATCAATATCAAGAAGCATTGAAGAGAAGATCCTCTACATGAGATTGGTCAAACCGATTGGGCATTAGAACGGTAGGGACGACCATTAAGAGGGGCCAACCTGGCTATGCAAGAAGACAGTCCCAGGACAGAGGGATGGCCACATGGAGGTAGGGGGACAACCTAGGAGAAAGGTCGAGAAGAGAGAGACTTGTTGATTATCGTAATCAACGAGGAAGACTAAGGCTTGCCTATCCTTTGATATTCTTTTGGACCATTAGGCTTACAATTCTAATTATCAAATGGATGCTAGGATTAATTGTAATCATCAACAAATTGAGGATAAATTTGAGAAAACAAAATAGATTAATATATGAAAAAGGGGGCGTCACCATGATGGGATCCATGATCCACACCACTTTTTAATTGCGCTTTTCTTTTTTCTCTTTTAATTAGTTGTAATTTCTCAATAAATTTTATCTCTAATTTTTTGAACAAGTTTGGAAGTTAACTATCACCAAATAATTATAAATTATTTGTGATAATTACAAATAAATCATCTAAAATTCTGAATATGTTTATAAATCCAAAACTACAATGTGAATCCAATTCAAATCAATATTAATTTAATGAATCCAATTCATAATAAAGTTTTAAAAAATAATGTGGATCTTATCTACACTATCTCATATTATTGTGGATAACAATATCCACATTAATCTTATCTATTCCAATTTAATTATCTTAGATTTCTCTCTACACATACCCCAACGTGAATCTTATCCACATCATTCTCAGAGTATTGTGGATAACACTATTAGGATAATGTTATCTAAGATCATTAAATCCAATTTAATAGTCGTATATTTCTTCTCTTTGCTCAATACTGAGATATGTATCTTTAGAAAAATTCCTCAAACTCCTTTGCGGATAGTGTGCCTTCTTTGCAAATACTTGGATATAAGGTCATGGCAATTATATATGTCATGTATAGTGACTTTCGCTAATGAGATCCAATCTCATATCCAGATCTAGTGGAACTCTCAAAGCTGACTGATCATATCAATTAGTGTACCCAATCTTGTCATTGTGTCTGAATCCAATTCAAATCAATGTCCAACCTTCGGATTATGATCGGATATCTAGACTACTGAGCGGAGTCACTAAAATACAAACATGTTTGATCATCCCCTAAGAATGGAAGTGTCATGGTATACCATCATTTAAGATCATATCACCCTCAAGTATTTCCAATACACGTACATCAAAAGACTATGATTAAACTCGAAATTTGGATCTCATATGAACTGTCTCCTTTAGGGTTTTATCATTAAGTTTCTCATTCGATCATCGCGAGTTGGTATCGATCATATGCTTTCTAAAGGCATATATCATACCTTCAAATCATGTCATGTTTCTAAAACAAGACATTGATGGAATTTTGTTTATCTAAATATCTCATGAACAAGATCATGTCTTCCGGCTCAATAATGAACATGTATGATCACTTTTAAGAGATCGTATTACTCATATGCTCTTATAGTATACAAGCATGGGTATATAGACCTTGACTAGGTCATTAACCTAATGGTCTGTCAAATGTACATACTCAGACATACAATATATCTTCGGTCAAAGTTTGTATATCGGTATCGTGATGATATAGGACATAAGTTTTATTTATCTTGTTCTCTCTATGTAAACTCTTTGGCTCAACTCACCTGACAGTATATCTATCCCCGTGTGAAGCACCTACATCAAGAAGATGTATTGGATGTTAGTCATTGGCGTAAGGATTGCCACCTCCCTCTCTTGTTGGAGATCCTTCTTGACAATCATTTAACGGTGTCAGTTGTATCTTCAACTAACTCTTTAGACATCGACCTAGCATTGGATCAACAATTGTATGATTTCAAGATGGACAAGGTATATAACCCTATTTGTACTAAGGAACTCATCAATAAGTGCATAGGTATAAATATATTGTCATCTCAGAAAGGGAGTGAAAATCAATAACTTTTATTGATACTTGATTACAATAACATTTATTGCAGAATGGTTTGCTAAAGGTTCATATGGTTAGCAATCTTCTACTAGCTCTCATAACCATTCATGTACAATTTTAAACCCATAATATTAGATGCTGGTAAAAAACTTTTGGGATAAAGGTTTGGTAAGTGGATCAACAATGCTGTCAGCAAAGACAACCTTGGTGGTTATGATATCACCATATTTCTGTAACTCCCGGATAATGTGGTATTTCCTCTTCATGTGCTTGCTCTTTTGATTCCATATGGTTTCCTTCACACGAGCTATGACTCTCGTGTTACCGCATAGCAATGAGGTGAGGCCATTTAAGGAAACTAAGCCCAACTCCAAGATGAACTTGCGCAAGTACATCGCCTCTTTAACATCATTTGATGCAACAATGTACTCAACTTCCTTCTATTGTTGAATCAGTCGTGGTGTCTTACTTCTTGTATGAATCATGAAGTTGACTTTATATTTACCGTCGATCTCTTAGTAATGATCATCATATCATTTTGTTAAATGCAATTTATTTTATATCTTCAAAGATAGTAGGTTCAAGTTCGATCATCGTCATGATTATATAAGCTTAAACCATAGTTGTTATTAAATACAACAGAGTGTTGAATGCTCGTTATAATGACGGTTCTCTTTCCATGCTTACAATGGATTTTTCTAGTGCATTCAATATGGTTGACAGGTCTGCTTTACTATGGCAGGTGAGAGCAAGATGTCCATCTATCTCTTTGTGGGTGGAGTTCTTATATGAACAGAAAGTAAGGTTATATCTTGGAGACAGACATATCTGGTCATCTGCTGGAGTGCAACAAGGTGATTGAAGACATATCCGATCATGAGAGGCTTAAGGACTTGTCAACTGTACCAGCTTACGAGAAGCTATTGAAGACATTGTTATTTGTGGAGGCCTTTTTTTGGAGACTTCCAATGGAGGATGGCTTCATTGCCTATTCGACTTGTCAGTTTGGAGCTACTTTCAGCAATTGAGGCTTCTTCGTATACCTTTGTGGCCTCCAGGGCGCAGTCTTGGGAGCTTCAGGATTATATCTTGTAGTATGGTGAGATTTACAATGTGGATTCCGTCTTTGATTCTGCTCTTCATCGACTTCATAGAATAATTTCCTCATTCGGCCTCAGTTGCTTTTCTAGAAAGGATACCGTTGTCCCTCCAAAGATCCAAAATGTTTTTGGCGAGTGTTTTTTTAAGCAAAATAATTGAGGACATGGAGGTGAAATTGGACATGACTATCAGACAAAAGGTCATTTTCCGGTGTCTTCAAGCTGACCATGCCCAAGATTTTCTCCATGCTATTCCTATTGATAGACTTGGTCTGCACATGTCACCATTAGAGTAGCGCAGTATCCTCAGATATCGTCTCATGATTCCTTTATTCCCAGATGATGAGTTATGGCTAGTTTGTCGTAAGGCATGCTTAGACACTTTTGGGGATCATGCGATTCATTGCAAGGAGCTTCCACGATTTAAGTACAGACACGATCTTGTTAGAGATATTTTATTTGATGTACTTAGGCGTGCGAGTGTTACTGCTAAGAAAGAGGCGCCTGTGCATTTTTTAACTATTCCACAGGAGGGAAGATCCACTCTTAGACCTGCTGATATTCTGATTTTGGATGGGTTGGAGGAAAACATGCCTGTATAGATTTGACATGAATTTCTCCGTTTGTGGCATTAAGGAGTGGGACGTTTACAACGGGGCACGCTGCCCTCAAAGCTGCTTCAGTAAAAGCGGTGAAGCACGAAAAAAGCGTGCTCAGAGAATCAACATGTCTTCATCCCTTTGGTTTTGATACTTTTGGATTTTTTACGCCAGAAGCTGTTGAACTTTTGAAGAGGGTCCAAAAAGCTACGAGTAGTAATGTTATGGTTCCCAAGTTTATGGATGTAGTGTTTAGAATGATTGGTTTTGCAATCCAAAAAGCGATGCAACTTGTTGCCCGTTTGTCTCTTATCACAATGTTCTGAAATAGTTGGATTTGAGAATTTTACCAAAGAATATAATCTATTGCTTTTGAGGGGATTTTTTATTTATGTATGATATTTTCACCATTTTGTTATGTAATGAATATTTTGGAATTATATATCCCTCTGCGCAAGATGTTTCTATGAAATACGTGCACATGCCCATTAAATAAATATTTGACATGCTACTCGGCAAATGCACGAATTTAAGTTTGATATATTTATTGTATAACTAACAAGATAACAACTGTATCTGACACTACAATTTGTAGGTTTTCCTTATCACGGTTGGTAAATAAAATATCAGTGGTAATTTACAAACTATCCTAGTTAAACCACGACTGAAAATTGATTTAACTTAAAAGTCGGATGTAGTTCGAGTTTAACAAAGAACACGTAACTTGGCACGAGTTCTTAGATCCTATGGGTTCGTTTCATATCCGGTGTGTACACCGACATACCCTTCCTTCCAACTCTCTCAATCTGGGTTGGGATTACTTGTATTGATCTTATAATTTTTTTGGTATAATATTTTTTAATTATGTTTAAAAAATTTATTAATATAAAAAATATATTATAATTACTAAAAATTTAATAAACACATAATCAATGTCACATCACATCACAATTATCAATCCAACTTTTTCAACCCTCCAAACAACTACTATTCTCAGGGTAGGGTGGAGCATTGGGCTCGACCCGATCCAACCCGGGAAAGTCCCACCCGAGGCCATCAATTTTCAGTGGGCTTGGGCCGGGTCTAGGCCTGCTTTTTCAGCAAACTGAGGACCCGAGCCCGGCCCAAGGCCCGCGGAATCGGGCTCGGGTTCGGGTCGGGTTCGGACTGGGCTCAACCCACACTTATTTTGATTTCGTGAAGTTGCACTTTGATTCCAATTGTTGTTATGGATATAATTCATCCATAAAAACATAAATATTGGATGTATTTACGATATAATATTACTATTGATGGATGAAGGAAATATTGGATGTCTTGTGACTATGAATCCGTGTCCTCTAATTTAGTTCTAATATGATATTTTGAATAATGAGGACCCGGGTCCGACCCATTTGTATTTCGGGTTCGGACCTGACCCGGTCCGAGCATAATATTTTTGAAAAATGAGGTTCCGGACCCGATCCATTTGTACATCGAATTTGGGTCGAACCCGGACTTTTGCGGGTCGGATCAGGGTCGGGTTCGGGCCGATTCGGCCCAATGCTCCACCCTATCTCAGGGTTTGTTTGGTCACTGAGATGGGGTGGATCGATGTAACTTGATGTGAATAGGAACTATTTGAGATGGTTACGAAGGTTGGAGAGGACTGGAATAAAAAATGATGTGATTTTACAATGATTTGTGATGGAATTCTAAGCTAAGAACAGAGAAAGGTAAATCGGATTACCCAAAGTAACCTTATTATCAAATCAATACCAACCCCCAACTCCGTCACCACGAACCCTATCCGAACAGACATGCCCCCACAGGGCCACACCCCCTCCGTTTCAATACCCGGTCCAACATTTTAGGCCTCGAGTCCATACGACCAACCGTACCGATAAAGCGCCATCCAACTTGCTGGTCAGACGCGGAAGGTAGTACGCGTCCATATCCTGGGAAGCAGGCATGACGGACGGCGCCGCTGCAGAAGGCGATCAGCAACTCCCCGGGCGCGGGGCTACGGCGACCGCGGCGCGCAGGAAGGGAACATCCATCCGGCAATGGCTGGTGGTCTCCGGCAGCGGCGAGTCCCATCTGGAGGAGGTGGGGAAGCACTCCATCATGCGGAGGACGGGCCTCCCCGCCCGCGACCTGAGGGTCCTCGACCCCCTCCTCTCCTACCCGTCCACGATCCTCGGCAGGGAGCGGGCCATCGTCACCAACCTCGAACACATCAAGGCCGTCATCACCTCCACGGAGGTTCTGGTCCCCAATTCCAAGGATCCACTTGTCGTTCCCTTCATTCACGATTTGCAGACTCGCATTGTTGTTTCCCAACCGGTATTCTTTTCTGTTCCCCCCCTTTCCTTCTTCCTCTTTTAGTCTTAGTTTAATGATGCCAATTTGTGAATTAAATAATAGGTGAGGACTGCAAACTTGTCAGCTTAGGATTTCCCCCCATTCCACTGTCACCTTATTGTAGTTAAATTTGTATTATATTTTATACGTGGAAACCAGGTCATGCATAAATTATTGTCTAATCCAGTCCTATCGTGAGTTGTACCTCTCTTGTGACAACGGTATACTGCTTTATCGTGTACTTCGACCAGAGGCTGGTTTTCACGTCGCAAACCGTTTGTACAAAATTTCAAATATATGTTTATATATCGTGGTGATGCCGGTACTGGAACCAATGTATTGTGGTTGTGGAAATGAAAATCCAACCTTGTGGATATGTGCATAATATGGTCGTTTCCATTTGGAAATGGGCGTGGTTGTGGATAGGTATGCACCCTGAATTTGTCCTGGCATTCATGATCGCATTATCATGACTATACAATATCTGACTATCTTACGATGTTTCACCCACAATTGATTTAAATTTGATTTGTAAAAATTGATTAATTGAATAATGTGGGTTAAGCTCTGATTTTACATGTTAAATCATGAAGAAATTTGAATTAACATGACATGTCCTTTTTCTCTACAGTTGGCACTTACAAATTAACACCATGACAGAAAAAACCATGCTGCTTTTAAACATAGGAAAAATAATGCATGTTCGGTGCAGGAAACCGGACCGACAGAGGCTGCATGGCCATTGCCTTCTCTGACCTCTCAAGGGAATCAGCCCATGCCTGGCAAGACTTGTGCCACAACCGATAACAGCCTCCACAATCTTAACGTGCCACAAGACAAGGCCCCCAAAGTTTTGCCTTTTGAATTCAGGGTACTTGAAGTTTGCCTTGAATCTGCTTGCAGGTGCTTGGAATCCGAGGTATGCATTTTCCCTTCACAGCTGGACTTTTTCTTCACGAACTTTAGTGTTATATCATATTCTTTATTAAGCCATGGACTATGTATAAGAGCACAATAGCTGTAATCACGAGAACTTTTTACTGTCTATCTTAAGATTGTCCCAAAACAGGAGTATGCAGAAAGTTTGAAGCATCAGTAATATAAATCGTAAAACTTAATGTTTTTGTTGGGTCGACGTAAATTCATAAAAACTTCTATTTAACCTTGAATCTACCTGATTTTAAGAATGTCATTTCTGTTGTTCTTTAAATATATTTAACATATAAAGTTTTCATTTTTTCTAATCAGACAGTGACACTGGAACAAGAGGCGTATCCTGCATTGGATGAATTGACATCTAAAATAAGTACACTCAATCTTGAGCGCGTGAGGCAGATAAAAAGCCGCTTGGTTGCCATATCAGGCCGTGTGCAAAAGGTACAGAATATTGTAAATTCTATTACTCAGGTGCAAATAAACTTAGCAAAACACTTTTAAAAGTCGCAATTTATCCATACAATATCACAAATTCTTGTCATATTTCTTTCTTTCATCGTCGTCACCATTTTTCTTTATCATACTAATTTGTTTTGATCCATGTAACCGACCCTACTTAATGTGGGAAAAGGCTTTGTTGTTGTGTATGCTAATTTGTTTTGATATTTGGTTGCAAATGATAATGAATAAGTAGCTTAAAGTTTTGGGATAAGTGATGTTTCCCCAGATAGGATGGATATGGTCGACTTGTTGGCTTGAGTTTGAGCAGTAAGAGGACATGTACACCCTTTATTTTGCGGGGAGCACTTGCACTTAAGAAACTGTTGGACACTAGAATAGATGTTCTTCTGCCTAAAAAACTTCTAAAGTATTATTCAATGTAATTGTTTATTATTTTTACAGTTAAGAGAGATTAGCAGTCTGTAAAAGTTTATTAAGAAGAAATATATTTATGAGATCTTGCTGAGTAAGCTCACTCAACACAGCCCCTTTAGTCTACAATGACCATAACCCATCTGTATCATGGATAACATACTCTGGATAAGCAATGAATATGATATTGTTTCTCACCCCTCGAAGAATCTAGCAGACACTAGAGTCTGATTCTATCAGATCACCCTTCATAAATCACATTGTTCAAAGACGACTACTTCAACCTGAAGCTCCTTTAAAAGACATAAAAAAAACAAGAAGTCAATCCATGTTAGGACAAGGTAAAACTAAAGCAAAGATGTTTTATATCTTCCTAACTAGACACTCGATAAGGAGACACAATGTTCAAATCTGGAACTCACATGACACACTTTAATCTGTGAAAAATAACAGGAGATAATGAAAACTGATTTTATTACAGTGCTGTAGGTCCTCTTTCTATAGAGAGGACTACTGGAAAATGTAGAAAGAGAGAAGACATAGGATAAAGAAACTAAAGAGAGGCCCTTATTTCTTTCCGAGAGAGAGACCCTTGTATGTTACATTGTTACATAATATATTAATATCTGCTTTCCCTCTTGTTTTCCCGCTGCAATCCGCTTTCATTCCGAGGAGGCAGATCTCGGATTGCCTCACTCTTGCATCCGAGATCATTGCGGACTGACGGAGGAGGGACAAGCGCGGTGTTCTATGGAAGGTAGACTTTGCGAAGGCTTATGATAGCCTTGATTGGAGATTCCTTTGGTCGGTGCTTCAGAGAAGGGGGTTCCCGGAGAAGTGGATCACTTGGATGAGGCGGTGCGTTACCACGTCCTCTTTTACAATAATGGTGAATGATCGCCCGGAGGGGGGCTTCGTTCAACCTCAGAGGGGGGGTGCGCCAGGGTTGCCCTCTTGCTCCTATGTTGTTTGTCCTCGCAGCGGACGTCCTGGCTAATATCGCGCTTCGTGTTGTCAACTGCGGGCTCTCAAATGGTTACTCGAGGGAGGGCTTGCAGGTTCCGCTCCTGCAATACGCTGATGATACCCTCTTCTTCATTGAAGGGGGGCTGGCGGAGGCCAATGGCATGGCCGTCGCTCTGGAAATCTACGGCGAACTGTCCGAGATGCTCAAGAATGCTGATAAATCGCAGATCGTCCCTATCGGTCTCTCTGTGCAGGAGGCCGATGCTTGTGCGCAGGCGCTGGACTCGGATTCCGATTCTTTGCCGATGGACTATCTGGGGATGCCCTTGGCTACGAGCAGAACGAGGACGAGAGATTGGCTCAGAGTCGTGGAGAAGGTGGAGGCGAGGTTAGCAGGATGGAAGTCCGCTGTTCTGTCGAGGGGGGGTGATCTCCTCAAGGCGGTCCTTTCATCCATTCCGATTTATTTCCTTTCGAATCGGCGTATTCCAAAAGGAATTAGAGACCGGATGGAGAAGCGGATGCGTGGTTTCTTATGGGGAAAGCAGAGGGGTGGGTCGAGGGGCATTCACCTTGTTGGGTGGGAGGATATTACGCTCAAGAAGAATCAGGAAAGGCTGGGGTTGAAGTCTCTCGAACAAATGAACGAGGCTTTGCTGCTTAAGTGGGAAAGCAGAATTTGGGGTCCTGGGGAGGAACTTTGCTGTGCCGTGTTGCGCAAGATTTATGGTGTTGGGGGTGCGCCGCCGACGCCGGATGCTCGTTTGGACTCTCCCACTCCCTTCTGGAGGGGGGTCGTAGAGGTTTTCTTGAAGTATATAACTCTGTTTAGGCCGATCCTTGGTGGGGGTGAATCCTTCACCTTTTGGTCGGACGATTGGACGGAAATTGGTGAAGATAATTTGATATCGGTTGCAGCTTGCTGGTCGGATGGAAATTGGTGCCCGACCTTCTCCGCTAATTTCTCCGACCAGAGATTGGAGGATTTCTTGGCCTTGCTGGATGCTATCAGGGAGGTGAGGTGCCCTTCGGAGGGGAGAGACCACTGGTGTTGGCGTGAGGGTCCGTTCACGGTTAAGAAGGCTTTTAGGGCTATCGGCAGGCCGCCGCCTTCCCAATCGGAGATTTTGATTCGCGATTGTGCGTTCTTTTGGGCTCTCAAGCTTCCTGAGAGAATTGGTTTCTTCTTATGGCTGTTCCGGAGACAGAGGTTGATGACGAGGGACCGATGTGCCAGGCTTTTGGGAGCCACCTCTGACAGATGCCTTCTCTGCGATGAGACGATTGAATCCGTTGAGCATATGTTCTTCAAGTGCCCCATGGTGATTCAGATATGGTAGGGGACCGGTTTGGCCTGGTGCTGTGTTGAGGATCTCCATTCGTTCTGCAGCGCGCTACTGACCAATAAAAATAGACCTAGGAGGGAGATGCTTTATCCTCTGGCCGTACTGTGGGCTGTTTGGTTGGGTAGGAATGATTTGCTTTTCTCGGGGCAGCACTTCTATAAGGAAAACGTGAGGATTCATGCCAAGAGTTTGGTGGAGGAGTGGGTTTTGTAATTGCTCTCTCTTTCGGTCTTAGTTTTTGTATTTTCCTCCTTACTTCTGTTTTTGCTTTTGGAATAAAAGATGGGGCGAACACCAACGAGTGTATCCCCCTCATTTCAGGATTTCAAAAAAAAAATTAATATCTCGACATCCCCTCTCAAGCTGGAGAGCAGATGCTAATCATGTTTAGCTTGGACATATAAGTTTGGAATGGTCCATCAGAAAGTGGTGAAGATTTCAATAATGTGATCTGATGAGGAAATGTAAGAAGTAGAGATTCATAATTTTTGGATTATATTTTGAGTGCAATAGCAATCTACATTACTACGCTTGGTTCTCTCAGGAAAAGTTGGATTATTCACTATAAATGATGCAGTCGATCGTCACACCATAGCTGCATTGGGAGAGACACATCCATAGATAAGCCAATCATCAAAAACCTAATCCACATCATCTTGGTATTGGCCTGAGTCATACCTTTGTACCTTGATTCAATACTGTATTTGTCGACTAGACTCTGCTTCTTGCTTTTCCACGCGACAAGCGTATATCCAATATATACAACAAATTTAATGGTAGATTTTCCATTCTTAAGGTTAGGGCACCCCGCATATTTTATATATGTGTATCGAGAGAGAACGACTTTCCCTTCTTGAATGCAAGTTCTTCGGATATCTCAGAACCACTGCAATGAGATAACAATCTAGTGACTTTTACATCCAAGAGCTTGCTGACTAGATTTCTACATTTCCTGTCATCGAACTCTTTTCTATTATCATCATAGAGCTTCCTATTCTGATCTAACTTTTACATTCAAGAGCTTGCTGACTAAGATGTCCATTCCCAGTCGTGAACCTCTTTTCTATTATCATCATAGAGCTTCCTGTTCTGATCCATGGAGATTGTATTCTGCAGCTAGCTAGCAGCCTGTCTCAAGAAAATCTGTTAGAATTTCCTCTTACTCACAATTAGCCTTATATGATTCCTTACAAACCAAGGAGGTAATGAAGCTCCCGAAAATCCTTAGGTTGTGTTCTGTTCAAGAATAAGCAGGCACTGTTTTAAAAAACATGAGGTGTATCGAGATGTAAGCCTCACTCCAGAAAGAAAAAATTTCACAAAACACGATAATTAATCGTAATTACATTTTACAAGTTCTAGAAATTAAGTAACTCTGATAGAAAACATAACTCCATGAGATTTCAAGGCTAATTTGATGTTTCAAACACCCAAGTTCGCGCTGCGTGGGAGCTAAACTGTCTCAGATCCCCAACAACGATGAAATTTCAAAACATAAATAATTTGACCATTAAAATACATGAAAGGTTAATGAAGAAAATTCACACATAAACTCATTATCATTGCATCTCTAAACATCGATGCCATATCTTTAAAGAAACATGATAATATTAAAGTTAAGCATAAGCTGTTGTAAGTTGTTAAAAAACTCTCTTCTTTTGGTCTCTCAAATTATAAGTAGTCAAGTAAATATGGATTTGCAAACACAACAATGTGTTATTCTAGGTAATAATAAAATTTTGAATGATATTTAATTAAAGGGTCTAGATGTCCACTTTTTTTTTTAAATTGGTTGAGGCATGTGTGCCAATCAATTGAGAAAGACAAGAGAGTAAGCATTGATCACTTTTTACTTTACCATAAGGATTGGGTAATAAAAATACTTGAATAGTACATGTTAGTGCATGCTTTGATGTGTATTATTTTGGCCTTGATTGAACTGATAGAAGCAAAGATTAGACTTGTTTAGAAAACACATCCTTCTAAATTTAGGTCCAAATATTAGGCTTGCATCCCAACATTTCAATAAAGAAAGTATTTATGCTTGATTCGTACTAAAGAGTAAGGGCATTAGATTCAAGTAATCAAGACTCAATTTTTTGTTCATGTTGATTTATAAAGAACATACACAACAAACTAAAAATATGCTTAATATGTTAATAAAGTGCAAAATAAGTGTAGTAATTTTTTTTACGTTGATTTAAAAAAATTGAGTAAAAATGATCTTAACATGTTGATATACTGCAAAATAAGTGCATTAAATACATCAGTTTGCTTGTATTGGGGTGTTACTTAAATGCCTTTTAGTGAATCATGAGCTTAAGGACTTGAAACTACTTGTCTACGAAAGACGAAAGGCTCACAATCAAAGAGAAGAATATATAGCAGAAAACAAATAAAAAATCAGATGAAGTCTCCTCATATGCCTCGAGGTACACACCTCAATGAGGTTGCTCGAAGCTATAATGCCTCAATGCCTCGAGGTACATTTTTAAAACAATGTAAGCATGTATAAGGGTGAAGAATAAGCCGAAATAATGCACTATTCATGTTCATCTAGAAGGTTGGGATACAATGGAATAAGGTGAAATAATGATAGGTAAGGTGGAATAAAGATAATGTTGGGAGAAAATAATAACTTGCATATTCACGAGACCTTAGGGTTCTCTTATATAGAGGAGAGACCCGTTGAACAAATTACATAAAGAGGTCGAGAAGAATAGAGAATACATAAAAGAAATCAAAAGATGCATAATATCTTAACACTCCCCCTCAAGCTGGAGCGTAGATATCATTCGTGCTCAATTTGGAATAACATCTCTGGAAAGGCCCTCTGGTTAAGGCTTTGGTGAGCACGTCTGTTGTATGATCTCTTGAACTAACATGAATGGTTGAGATGAAGCCCTTCTGTATCATGTCCCGAGTGTAGTGGTAGTCTACCTTGATATGCTTGTTTCTCTCATGGAAGGTTGGGTTTTTTGCAATGAAGAGAGCAACCTGATTGTTGCATTGAAGGTTCACGGAAAGTGGTATCTCAACTGTTAGGTAAGTAAGAATAGACCTGACCCACATCATCTGTGTACTAGCCTGTACCATAGCCTTGTACTTTGACTCTATAGTAGATCTGTCAACCACTATCTTCTTCTTGCTCTTCTATGACACCAAGGAACTCCCTACGAACACTGCAAAGTCAGAGGTTGACTTCCTGTCCTTGGGACATCTTGCATAATCTGCATCTACATAGCTGTAATGACAAGGGTTGTACATCTGCTAAACAGAAGACCAATGCCAGGTGAGGTCTTCAAATACCTCAAAATCACATGGACTACATCCATATGTGCTTATCTAGACTGCTCCATGAACTGACTCACTTTGCTTATTGCAAAGGATATATCTGGCATGGTGATGGTTACATATAATAGGTTTCCAACAAGCTCCATATACCTCCTCTTGTCTATCTCCTCAGTGTCATCATCACGCATCTTCATGCTCGGGTCCATGGGAGCAGCGACATGCCTGCAGTTTACCATTCTTGTCTCAGAGAGAAGATTGTAATGTACTTCCTCTGGGCCCTCACAAGACCTCGCTGGTTCTTGACAATTTCCAATCCAAGTTAGTAGAGTAGACTACCAAGGTCTTTGGTCACAAACTACTGACCTCAGAAATCCTCTACGGCTTGGATTCCATGCTCACCGTCCTCGGTAACAATGATATCATCAACATAAACAAGTATAACAACAATACCTTTATGAGTCCTCTGAACAAATAGTGAATGATCAGCATTCGATCTCAAAAACCCTTGTTGCTCTATCAACTGAGAGCTTTTAGAATCATGCTCTTGGACTCTGCTTAAGGTCATAGATCGCTATATGAAGCATGCAAACCTTCTGACACTCCCCTCAGCAGCGAATCCAGGTAGCTGCTGCATGTAGACCTCCTTATGTAGGACACCATCGAGAGATGCATTCTTCCCATCTAGCTGATATAGGGGTCAATCCCATGTAACTGCAGCAGAAAGAAGAATACGCAGTGTAGAATGCCTTGCCATTAGAGAGAAGATATCCTGATAGTCCACCCCATATGTTTGGGTGAACCCTCGTGCCATAAGTCTCGCCTTGTAGTGTTTTACGTTGCTATTTGCTCGATGCTTCACCGTAAACACCCACTTGCATCCAACAACAGCCTATAGGAGTTGTAATAATGCTCTAAGTGCCACGCGACTGTAGCACGGCCATCTCCTCTTCCATGGCAAGACGCCGTTGACTGTCCTGTATGTTCTTGACAAGGTTCAGAAAGTCGGTATGCGGTATTCGTTCGATCGAGCGGTTTGAAGCGAGTAAGCGGATATGCGAAAGTATATGCGAATTATGCGGTTTGTATTTTTTTAATAAAAAAATAAAATAAAAATAATAAATTCAATTATTAGATATTATGTTCAAAAAAATAACAATAGATGAAATATAATGCATGGACATTTTAGTATGACATGATTTCAAGTAAAGCATTTCAAAAATATAAGAACAAAGAACTATTATGAGATATAACAATAATAAATCAAATTTTGTTAGAAACATATTTTATATTGCTATAAGAATTAACTAAATGAAATTAGATTTGAAGCATTATATATCAATCAAATTAATAATTGAATTCCCTTTTATCAAGTGTTAATGAGATGACAAGTAGCTAGGAAATTTAACACAAGTTGTTGCAGAATATATGAACAAATGAGAAAAGTATTGAATTAATAAAGCAAATGACCCATAGATATATTTTTCATGAAAGAAGATATATCAGATTCTAAAACTAAAGTATATTGAAATCAAATAAAATAAATAAGGAGAACATGCAGCATCAGTGTTTGAACCCGTTGAATAAAAATAAAATTTTATTTTTTCAAAAGAAGCATAAAAATATTTTTTATAAACAGTAGCAATTAAATAAATAACATTTATTTTTTACAACAAGTATTAGTATTAGCAGTAGTTGAATTCTGAATGGCAACAACAACAACAACAACAACTGAAAATAAAGCGTGAAGGGATGGGGTCTATCCAAAAGGCGGTCGAATATGCGGCCGCATATGCGGTTTAGTCGGCTACATATGCTCCAAAACCGCATAGACTGAATATTGTATATGCGGTTCGGTTCGATCACCGACTACGCATATGCGGCCGCCTGGCCTGCTTTTCTGAACACTGGTTCTTGATATGTCCATGGTATCTCCATGACAGATAGCGCCACATCAAATCTCTTGAATTCCTTTGAGAGTCTGCTCAAGGAGACAACTATAAGAAGATATGTAGCACAAGTACATCTTTGCTTCCTCAGAGCAATAGGCACATTTAGATCATCTTCCACTTCTTGAACCTGTAAACCACCCTCCCAAGAGGGTACCTGCTCATCCTATAAAGAATCCTGCTGCATAGATAACGCAATAATGCCAACAGTAGAAACAATGTGCTCATTCATACCCGGGATGTGCTGGATGATGGGGAAGGTCCATGGGCACGGGAAACAGTGTAAGACCCACGAGTAAACACAATAAAAATTAAGTCAAAAATTGAGTGGCGGTACATGGAAGATGTACTTGTATTCATGAGGTCCTAGGGTTCTCTTATATAGAGGAGAAACTCGTTGGGAAACTTACGTAAGGAGGACATAAAGAATATAGAATACATAAAAGAAACCAAAAGATACATAATATCTCAACATATAGGAAAAATGGTGTAATAATGTGGAATAAAGGGGGGGGGATAACCGTATGATGAAGGAGAGGGGAAGGGATGAGAATAGTGCCTTTATTCTTAAGGCTATTCCCCAAATGATCACACTCTTAGTGTAAATTTGATGTCCAAGGAAGATCTTTATATTTGATATACCTTATGCATTATCTTAAATAGCTACCCATTATTAACATATACTAAATCGACCACGTTAAATAATCCTAATAACAAATAAAGAATGGTAAGCCCATTATGGGCAAGTTGTAATGTGGACGATGGGGTTAGGGTTGGTGTGCTCATGGAGGCGACGTGAGAAAGAGGCTTGGCGGTGACGAGGAGCTTCCTGGTCGGAGTTGTGTGCTTGCGCGTGGGTTCCTGAGCTCGAGGGAGGAAGGTTCCTTCTCCTCTAGGGGGACTCGACCTCTCATGCGTAGGGATTCCAGGTCGGGACCAAATAACAAGCTGAGGGTCACTTAAAGAGAGGGAGGTGGAGGAGTTGGGGTGGAAGGTTGTCTTACATTTGCACTCTTGGGAGAAGTAACTCGAGAGATACTTCAGGTGCGGCTTCTTGGGTCATCGAGTGGCAATCTACGTGGACATCATCTGATGCTTCTGCTACAGGGGTGGTAACCACCGCAGTGACATCTGCCCTAGGCAGCGACATCTCATGCTTGAGGGAGATAACTACTGGAAAGAGGAAAGCTACGCATGTGGAGGAGCTTCCTCGATCTATAGGTCCTCTGGCCAATGCTCGTGTGAATATGGGGGAGGGGTCATACTTATGCGAAGATGGTACATAGATTTCCCTTCGATTTAACGATGGTGCCAGCATTTTCGGAAGGGGTGTTGTTGGTTGTGTTATGCTCCAACCATTCCAACCTTGAAGCTGCGATGAAGATGACTCAACAATTGCTGCGCAATGATTTTGCTAGGGACCTTGTGTTCGTTCAGACAAGGACATTTGCATCAGGGTACTCTCGTCGCCCGACCATGCAAAGCTCTTCGCCTAGAGAGGGCTAGACTGCTCCAACCTCTTTCTGTAGAGAACACCCCTGGTCTTGGATGGAGAACTGCTTGCTACACATCTTTTTTCACGTGTGTCAATGGGGTTCCTCTGCTATCTTGAAACTTGTCTTCACTAAAACATGGGCTCTTTAACATTGGGGATGTGCGCCACATCTTTTCTGATGGATGTGTGTTGGGGGTGGGGGGGGGGGCGTAGACGTCATCGCCGTGGTCTTGGAACTTGCTGTACCTCTCCCTTCTTTGATGAAATTCACACATGCTATGACTGTAGGGTGCCTAACATTCCACATACAGGTCGAGGTGTTGGTCTCACCATCGCTCCCATCGAAATCAGACCCTTAGCTAAACGTTGTGGTTGAGGGTTCAGAGCTGATCCCGGTTGACGGACTTCTTGATTTAAAGTTGACTAAGACAGAGGTTCTGGAGAACCCTAAACGAGAGGTGGATATGACCTCTCTTCTCCCCGGCTACCATGAGCACTATTGAGTCAGATGGAGACTGACATTGTACCTAGAGTACTCCAATTTGAATTAAACTCCCCTCATCGATGTTTTTGGATTCTTTCTTTGCATGCGAAGCCATTCCAATTGAGTTCGGGGTTGAGTCCATTGCATCCTTCTCTTGTCTATGGTCGCAGTCAGTTCGTTGGTTATGTACAGGAGTTTTTATGACCTCCACCCTTGGAGCTTGGTTCTCTCCAACTGGCCACGTTGGGGAGGCATGATTGTAACCATTTCTCTTGGTTGGAGCTCATCGGTCTGGACCAAGGCTTGAAATATTGATTTCATTTCGGTTCCCTCGAAAATGAAAAATTCAGTGAAATTTCAGGAAATTTTGACGATTTTGGTGGAAATCTAAAAATTGACTCAAAAAGTAATTTCTACTCATTTTTTGCAAATTAAGATCATCCATATTATTAGAACAATAAATAACTTACAAATACCCACCTATATCACACATATAGCTCATATACACCCTTTAAATCGCACATATCGGTCATATCGTTGTTAATGTTGAATGCTGACTAGTAGATATTGATAATGGAGTTTATCCAAGTTCTTATAAATAACTTACAAATATACACTTGTATCACACACATCGATTTAATGTTTAAAATATTATACCATGGCGATGTTGATTGCTTATATCACAAAGAGACACTTATATATACTAATATCACATAGATATTGAAAATGGAGTTCTAACACTTAATATGCATAAAGTCATGCATATTTAGTGTTTAAAGTAGTATATAAATTTTTATGTTTTGATTTGTAAGTAAAAATACCTTAGGTCTAGAGGTTGAGGTGAACAATTTCAAGAAAAACCACGTAATAGACACAAAATATGAAAACCATACATAGATCTAAGGTTTACTTCTCAGAATTAATCAATTATTAAGTTTTAATTAACAAACGATTCTCAAATTCTTATTTTCTAAGTGTTAAATATGAGATTCGAGTTTCTCATTTGAAAAGTCATCTTGATTCCCCAATGAAATACAAAAACCGCAAATTTATCTTCTATATATCTCACAAAACTACTACAAAAAACCTCCACAATATGCAATACCACCACGAGAGAAACAAAAACCAAATTCCCCTCATATACTAACAAATTTGGCAAGATTTGGAGTGACATACCTCAAGCTCATTTTGGGGTGACACAAGTCGGTCGTAATTACGTTTGGGATGAAGGATATGGAGCGCGTCAGGTTTGCGATGATATATGAGGGGAATTTGTTTTTTTCCATTTGATGGCTTCTGGGAGAAGGAGAAACTATTTACATGACATTGAGATTGAGGGTGTACGAATATCGGGGGAAGCACAGATTGGCCGTGCGCTGCGGGGACACTTTGTAGAGGCGTCGCGAAGGAGAATGGGGGACGAATGGGGGTGGTTGGGAAGAGGGGTAAAAACATTGTCCGGTGAGCAGGTGAACGGGTTGGTGGCTCCTTTTACTGAGGAGGAGGTGAAGAGGGCGGTCTGGGGTTTGAACGCAGATGGTGCTCCGGGCTCAGACGACTTCCCGATCCTATTCTACCGTGAGTTCTGGGATTTAGTGAAGGCGGAGGTCTTGGAAATTCTGCTTGAGTTCGGGGAAGGGAACATAGGGTATTAGAAGGTAAACCGGGCCCTGTTGTTCTTCCTTCCCAAGGAGTCTACAGGGAGGGTGGAGGAATTTAGGCCTATCACGCTCTCCAACGCACTTTACCTTATTATGGCGAAGATTCTGGCGAACATGCTCAAGGTGGTGATGGACTCCATAGTGTTGCAGGGGCAGTCGTCGTTCATTCTGGGGCGTCGAATGGCGGATGGTCTGGTGATGGCATCGGAGATTTGCCTTGAATGGAAGCGGTCGAAGAAGAAGGGAACACTTTGAAAGATTGACTAACTCAAGTCTTATGATTGCGTTGACTGGAGATTTTTGTGAGCCTCCCTTCGGGGGAAAGGGTTCCCGGAGGTTTGGGTTGAGTGGATGAAGAGATGTGTCACTATCTTCTCCTACTCGATCTTGGTGAATGACAGGCCGGAGGGGGGCTTTTTCTAGCCTCAAAGGGGTGTCCGTCAGGGGTGCCCGCTGGCTCCTATGCTCTTTGTTTTTGTAGCGGATGCCCCGACGGTTCTTCTCAAGCGTCGGTGGATGCGGGGTGGTGTGAGGGCTTTCGGTTGGGGGATATCTCGATCCTATTAATTTAATATGCAGATGATACAATCTTGTTTCTTGGGGGAACGAAGGAGCGAAGTTCCAATGAGGCCCACATGGTGGATATTTTTTGTAGCCTCTCTGGTCCGAGATCAACAAGCACAAGTCGGTCGTAATCACATTTGGGATGGAGGACATGGAACGCGTTAGGTTTGCGATGGTAGCTGAGTGCCCATTAGGTGAACTTCCTATCTACTACCTGGGGCTACTGTTGATGGCTGGGAGGATGAAGAAATCAGAGTGGGATAACGTTGTGCAAAGAATGGAACAAAGATTGGCTGGGTCGAAGGTGATCACTCTATCTGGGGGGGGGGGGGAGCTGATTCTTCTGAAGCATGGGCTCTCGTCCATCCGCACCTTCTTCTACTCCACCCGACTGATGCCCGTTGGGGTTAAGAAGAAGATTGAGTCGATGATGAGGAGGTTCTTCTGGTCCGATGGTAAGCAGCAATGGTCTGGCTTGCATCTAGTGAGCTGGGACGAGGTGACGAAGGGGCATGATGAGGGTGGTCTGGGGATTCTCGATATTGAATGCATGAACAAGGCACTGATTGCTAAGTGGGTTATCCAGATTTGGGGTTCCTCGACCTCGCTGGCAGCCAAGCTTGTGCATGCTATTTATGGGGTCAAAGGTGAGGTAGTGGCTGGGAGAATGAGGTTTGAGTCGTCCTTGTGGACTTGTATGCGCGTGGTTTTACCTTCGTTGGTGTCGAGACTCAGGTCGAAGGTGGGGGACAATCAACTATTGAGATTCTGACAGGATGACTGGACGGGGAGGGTGCTCTTTGTGGTAGATTCCTAGGCTTTTTTCTTTTGGCAACATCGAAGGACGCCCTTCTCTTGCAGGTGGCGGACTCGGGATTGTGGTCGCCATTATTCATGTCGGATCTCTCAGAGCAACGATTGGAGGAATATATTAGATTGTAGGCGGAGATCCCTTCGTCGAAGGCCCTCGCGCAGGAAGTTGATCATTTTGATTGGGAGGGTGGAAAATTCTCAGTTAAGAGGGCATATGAGGAGATGAGGAGAACGACACAGTCTCAGGATGTAGAACTCTTTCAGGACATGAAGATGATTTGTTCTACCAAGATTCTGTGCAGAGTTAAGATCTTCCTGTGCTGTCTGAGAAGGGACCGTTTATGCGATAATGCAAGAAGGGAGAGGATGCTTGACTTGGCGAACACATGGTGCGACATGCGCGATGGGTTAGTTGAAGATTCGAATCACCTCTTTTTCGAATGCGCGTCCTCGGTCCATGTGTGGAGGGAGGTCGAGTTCCCTTGATGGAGGTCGGCGGGGCTGCAAAGTTCTGGAGATCGGTCCGGGCTGTGGACGTCAACTCCACGGATGACTGTTCCTAGCCATTTGCCGTCCTTTGGGCCATTTGGATTGAACGAAATGACCTGATCTTTAATAATCATGCTTTTTACTTGATGGATGTCGTGTCCCATTGTAATGCGCTTTTTAACTTTTTGGCAACCAGGTAATGTACTCTAATCATTTCTAATGAAGTAGATTCTGCGATGACTCCCACCTTGGGAGCTTACTCTCGTTTCATTAGAAAAGGGTTTTTATCATTTGTGCCCCTCTGAGATATTGCAATTTTAGTTATGCCCCTCCCTTTTTGGGAATATCAGTTGTGCCCCCCCGACTTCTTGTTGTTTTATCACTTGTGCCCTAACGTAACTTTAGTCATCATTGGGTTGAACTTAACCATGGTTTTTCAAACCATGGTACGGTTTAGAGGGGCATAACCGTCCAAATAACCCCCACCCATCTTCCCCACACCGCCTCTTCATCCTCTTCCTCCCCCTCCATTCTCCTCCTCATTGACAAGACATCATAAAATCATCTGCGACCTTAAACTGTGAATGGTGTTGCGGATGATACGCATGATCATATCCAACTGTCTGCCCAGCAGCTACGCCGGTAACTGGGAGCCCCTTTACAGCCTCATCTAACTACTTCTCGCCATCAAGATTCACCTGCAGCATGTCCTTACCACAATCCTGCTCCTCCGTGCCGTGATACTGATGATGCTGCCCGTTGTCATTCGCAATGATAACAAGATCATCCTCCCCATCTTCATCCTCCTCGCTCATACCCTTCCTCCCATCATGCTATCATCATTCAGAGCAATTCTCAGATCATCATCCCTATCGTTGTCCCAACCTTCACTCCCAAGTCCTCTCACATCCCCACGTAGAAACATGCTACTATCGACTGCATCAGCGCCTATGCTAGGGATGTCTATCTCAATGTCGAATTCCCCAATTCCTTGCTCGCTATCAACCTTCCCCACGTCGGGAGCCCTTACAGCAGCGTGGTCTCCGTCACATGGTAGATCGAGGGCAGCGGGAGAGTCGTCTTCATCGTCATTCCAATCGAGGGGGGAATCCTCAAGGATAGGGACGGACCGAGAATCCAATCCTCATCATGATCTGGTGCGGAGGGGTGGAGGTTTTGGATTTAGGAGGGGATGGAAGGGAGGGTGGTGTGGGAGGAGCGGGGGTGGAGGGGGAGGCGCGGGAGCAGAGGGGGGAGATCAAGGCGGAGGGAGGAACATAGGAGGAACCGGGGAAGGAGTAAGGGTGGAGGGGAAGGAGGGGGGGAGGCGCAGGGACTGAGGGAGGTGCAGGGGGATGAGCTTGTGGTGGGGAAGGACAAAGGAGGAGCAATCGAGCAGGGGTAGAGGGGGAGGCGTAGGGATAGGGGAGGAGCTGGGGGTGGAGGGAGGAGGTGGTGGAGGAGGAACAAGAGGCTGGGGAGGAGGAAGAGAAGGGGAGGAAGAGGAAGAAAATGAGGGAGGAGGAAGAGGACGAGGCTAACCTCTTTTTAAAATTTAATTCCCCTTGTATCCTCAAAGTTAACGTCTGTTTGCATTGGTATGGACGACTACTAACTCGAGAGGCATGAGTGTTAAAATGACAAGAAGTCAGGGACATAACTGATATTCCGAAAAGGGAGGGATATAACTGAAATTGCAATATCTCAGAGGGACACAATTGATAAACACCCTTAAAAAACATACCTCAGGCTCATGAAGGAAGAACCCCAAAGGAAGAAACAAAGCAGAGAATATTTTGATCATTTCGTATTTTGATCATTTCGTTGATATTTAGATCATTTCACCGATATTTTGTCGAAATCCGGGAAGCACGAGATATAGGGTAGCTTCGATACCTCGATACCCTCGAAATTGATAATTTCTGCACAAAATAAGGCAAAAATCCAAGCCAAATTTGACCTGTAAATAGCCTAACTTCCCCGATTTTTAACTCCTTCATGCTCACTCCAAATGATCCAAAACCACCTCCACTGTGTACATATCACTCACAAGAATAAATAAAAAAATACAAAAAAATAATTAACCCAAATAAGTGGACTGAAAAACCCCATATCTTCCCCAATTTCGTGAAATTTAAAACCATGATTTAGGCTAAGGAAGGCCATATCGATATCATATCGCTCCGCCTGGAAAAGGATATATCGGGATGTATCTTCGATATATCGACATCGGTGGAAATGTCAGATGGCTTAAAAAAGACATATTTTACCTTTTTTTCTGAAATTAAAATAATCAAAGATATTAAAACAACAAATAACCTACAAATACACACTTATATCACACATATCGATCATTTATTCCCTATATATCGCACATACCGGTCATTTCGAACATATCGTTGGTACTATTAATTATTGACCTATAGATATTGGAAACGGAGTTCGTCCAAGTTCTTAGAACACTAAATAACTTACAAATGTACACTTAGATATGCTTACAAATATACACTAAATAACTTACAAATATACACTTACAAATAACATACCGGTCATTTTATCGCTTGTGTGATAAAGCAATGAGGGGGAGGTTATTTGGGTTGGCAAACACAGTGCGAGAGGTGCAAGGGGATGGAGGAGGACATTGAGCACTTGTTCTTCTAGTGCATGGCATCTGAACAAGTCTAGAGGAGGTTGGGATACCTTGGGTCACGAGCGATGGGGCAACAAAGGTCTAGAGATCAATTCGGGCGACATGTACCAACTCAACTAACGATTGTTCAAAGCCTTTTGTTATTCTATGGGCCATTTGGGCTGGTTGAAACGATTTGATCTTCAAAAACCAGAGTTTTTACTACGAAAATGTAGCATCTCACTGTAATGCGCTTTATCATTTCTGGGTCTCACGGTAATGCACTCTAAACTCTTTTTAATGAAAATTCCTTTGCGGTGACTCCCACAATGGGGGATCACCCTCTTTACAATCAAAAAAATATACACTTAGATAACACATAAAGATCATTTATGATCCTTATATCTCACATATCAGTCATATCGAACATATAATTGGTATTGTTAATTGTTGACCTATAGATATTGGAAATGAGAGTTCATCCAAGTTCTTAGAATACTAAATAACTTACAAATATACTCTTAGATCACACATATTGATCATCTATGACCCTTATATCGCATATATCGGATATATCGAGCATATTTGTTAGCACTGTTAATTTCTAACTTATGGATATTGGAAATGTAGTCCATCCAAGTTCCTTATAACTCTAAATAACTTACAAATATACACTTACATCACACATATCGATCATTTATGACTCTTATATTGCACATATTTGTCATATTGGTCATATCATTATTAATATTGATTGTTGACTTATATATATTTGAAATGGAGTTCATCCAAGACTTATATTGCATCACATATTATGCATAAACAGAATGTTTGAGCTATATTTGGAAACCAAACAAATAAAGAGTATAATAACATTTTTTTTAAAGAGACATAATTCATAATAATATTCTCGAAGGAGGGGGGGAGATGAATTATAAACGATTGGACACCCCCAAGTTGAAGAACCATTGTATGCACCCTCATGTCGCACCATACTCTATCCGAACGGGGTTCTCGCCGAAATATCAACGAAATATCGGCGATATCAGTAAATATCTTGGATTTTTTGTATTGAATCCAATCGTTTTTTATCGATATGGGTCGATGTGGTGATATATCATCGATATATCGGTCATATATCGTCAATATTATGGTAAATAGATATGTACCCTAATATCGATATCTCCTTCCTCTCGATATCGATATATTGAAGATATATCGCCGATATATCGCGATATGGATGCCCCTGATCCATACTTAGCTCTGACGGACCCTTGTGTTGCAGGAGGTGCTTAAAGAAACCGAAGAAGAAGGGAGGACATCCCCTGCACACATGACCTTCGTTGTAGTTGGAGGGAAAGGACACGCTTAATATTTATGTTCGCAAACGTTTCAGGGAACCTCCCACATTGTCCCCCACAATAGATCTGCCTTCCTTGAATCTGTCAATTTATGCATCTGACGGAGGTGCTCTCTTTCGCGAGAGAATTGCAAGTGATGTGGAGTGGGTGGTTCGCAACACGAAAAAAGACATGTTGATCAATAAAAGTCATCTTGTGGAATGTAAGGGGTTTGGGTGGCCCGACGAAGAGAGGGGTGGTGAAGAGCCTTCTTTCGAAGTGGCGTGTGGATATCATCTTGTTCGAAGAAATGAAGATTCAATCATAAACGAGCCATTTGTGGTCCTCGGTAGGGGGGCTTATCTCTCCGAGTACATAGCTATACCGACAATTGGCAGTGCATGTGGGTTACTTGCGGCTTGGAGTGATGACCTCTTTACTTGTGACTTGTGAGTCTGAGCTTTTGGGAAGCCATGTGATCTCGGTGTTGTTGAAGAGCAATAGAATGAGTTCTACCATAGCTGTTATATGTACTTATGGTTCAACTGACCATCAGTTGCGTCGACAACTCTTGGCTGACATGAGGGCCGCCAGGAACTTCTTTTTGTCGGAAGGCTGGTTGGTTGGTGGTGAATTCAATGTCACTGTTTTATCCTCCGATCGCCTGGAGTCGTATGGGGGCAAAGATATGTGGTTAGTCAATTTTTTAGATGTTGTGAATGATCTCCACCTTAATGTCTTGGATGCTCTGGATCGTGGCTTCACGTGGTGTAGCTCTCGCTTTAGGTCCAAATTAGACCCACTCCTTTATTCCGTGGACTCATTTCGTCTTTTTTTGTTGGTCAGGGTCTTCACACCGCCGTTCAGATCCGATCATGCACCAATCCTATAATCATTTGGGGATGAAACTCTCCCATGATCTTTTTCAGATTTTATAAGTTTTGGCTCATGTAGGATTGCTTCCAGGAGATGGTAGGGAACTTTGGGTCCTTTTTCTAGGGGGAGACTTTGTCTACGCATTGACTTTTCTCTAAACTGGAGGCATTGCATAAGAGACTTTGTGCCTTCAAGAAGGCAACTTGTGAGAGTCGCTTTGTCCGTCATGGTGGTGCATAATGTAATTGTTGATTTGGATAAAGTAGAGGACACATACATGAATCGTCTCACACGGAGATGCTCGAGAGAGATGCAAACCAGTAGATCATACTTGAGGAAGACAAGAAACATGAGGTGGAATGGTGCCAGGGATCAAGACAGACCTGGATCAAGGAAAGAGATACGAATACAGGGTTCTTTCATGTAGTGGTAAATGGGAAGCATTGTTGCAATTTCATCCACAATATCTCCGTAGCGGGAGACCTCATTGAGGGAGATTGTGAGGTTGATAGGGCGGTTGTTCAATACTTTCATCGTATAACCTGTAGGACGTTCGCCAGGGGCTGGAGATGGCTTGGTCAAGAGGCGTCTTGCCTCTCACCCAATCAAAAAGCCATGCTTGTTAGAGATTTTACTGTGAATGATATCCGTTCAACAGATTGGGAACTGAATGCGGAGGGGGCGCTGTGCTTGACAGTTTCCTGGTGTTGTTCTTTAAGGAGTTTTGGGACATTGTCCAGGATGACTTGGTGATGGTGATGGGTGAATTTGCAATGGCCAACCACAGTTTTGACATGATAAATAAAGCGTTGCTCTTTCTCTTACCTAAGAAGGAAGGAGTGGAGAGAATAGAGGACTTCGGGCCCATTACCTTGTCCAATGCGGTACATTTGATTATTGCTAAGGTTCCATCGAATCACTTAAGTCTTGTTCTGGAGGATCTGATTGCTTTGGTGCGGTCGGCTTTCATCCATGTGCATTTGATGATGGATACTACTGTGATGGTGTTTGAGATGGTCAGCGATTGGAAAAGGAGGATGAAGCACTTGTTGTGGAAGTTCGATTTTTTAAAAACGCATGATTGCGTTAAGGGACAGTTCCTTTGGTTGATGTTAGTGAAGCGTGGGTTCCTACAACTTTGAATCTCTTGGATGGAGAGATATGTCTCTACTTCATCCTTCTCGGTCTTGATCAATGGCCACACAGAGGGAGGTTTCTTCCAACTGTAGAGAGGGTCTGCCAGGGATGCCCTTTAGCATCACTGCTCTTTGTACTTGTTGCTGATGTGCTTGCCATTATGACTACGCAATTGATTTAGAGGGGTAGTGCCTTGGGTTTTACGAGAGGAGATATCTCTGTCCCTTTTTTGCAGTATGCAGATAATGCTGTTTTTTATCGCGGGAAATGTGTGGAGGTCGAAGATATGAGCACCTTGTTGGATGTCTTTGGGGAGCTCTCTAGCTTGACGGTGAATAGAGTAAAGTCTACCTTTCTTCCCTTCGATTTCTTCGATGTGAACGTTGAGGAGTGCGTTGGGGTCATAGACACCTCACGGGAGTCCTTGCCCCATGCGTATGTTGGGTTTCCCCACACTTGTGAAAGATTGATACAGCCAGACTGTACTCTAGTGATTGAGAGGTTTGAGCACAAGCTAGCAAAATGGAAGTCCTTGTTTATTTCTCGTAGGCGAAGACTTATTTTATTGAAGGTTGTCCTAGCAGTCATCCCCATCTTTTTCGTCTCCACTAGGATCCTGCTTATGGGCATACGTAATCGTATAGAGGCCTACATGTGACACTTTTTCTGGAGTTCGAATAACAAGCAGTTGAGAGGAATACAAATGGTGAATTAGGAGTTAGTTACCTCATCGATGGATCGTGAATGGCTTGGGGTTCTCATACTAGAGGAGATGAGCAAGGCACTTTTGTTTAGGTGGGTTGTGCTGTTGGGGGTTAAGGGAGAGGACCTCCCTTGACTACAAACTAGAGATATTTATAATATTTGGGCATGGCCACTGGTGGCAGACTCCTCCATACACCTCACTTTGGCTTTATGGAAGGGGATTTGCATGGTTGCTCGTGACATTCCCCCATATATGCGTCTGGTATTAGCTAGTGGGGAATCTTTTCTATTGTAGAAAGATAACTGTTTGTAGACAGGTCACTTCATGATCAATTCCCATGCCTCTTCTTGCTGACTGAAGAACGTGACTTTCCTATTAGGGAGGCTCGAGTAGACGATCAGTAGATGCCATTTTTCTCCTCTCATTTTTCTAAGCAATGTTTAGACAATTTCTTGCGATTGTTTGAGGCAATTGTCAACTGGTCGAAAAGATGTTGATCAGATAACAACATTCCATTGGGATGGCGACTCAGAGGACGACTCCAAGGGCGATTCCAAGGGCGACGGGGAAGGCGATCGTGCACTACGCTCCTACCGAGAGGGGCAAGGGGAAGGGCTGCGCTTCATCCTCACAGGAAGTCAGCCCCCAGTTCGTGGCGGCCGAAGGGGAGGAGAAGCTTCTAAAGGATCCAGCTTGGGTGACGGTCTCTCGCAAGAAGCTTGGTCGCACATGCTGGCGATGTGGGGTAAAGGGTCATTTGGCTTCGGTCTGTGCGGCAAGGCCTCGCTGCTTTTCTTGCGGTGGCCTCGGCCACAAACAAGCGGGGTGTGGGGCTATTCATCGGGGGCCTGTCGGTTTCTCTCTCGATGGTCATCCACCTCGAGGGAATACCGCTGGCTCGAGGAGGCTGCATGCAGATCGTTTTGCCTCGACCTCTGCCTCAAGGTCCTTCGCGCAGGTGGTGGCGGGGAGAGGACCACGCTCTTCGACGGAGGGTGATGGGTCTTCAGGGAAACATGGCTTTCAAACACTTCCTGCTCCCACGTCAAGGGTGCAGTTCGAAGCTGGGAGGGTGATGGGTGCTTCTGGGAGCACCTCAATGGAGGGGGCGGGGGGAGCGGGGGGTGCAGCTCATTCGGAAGGGGGGGCTGGTATGGCGCGCCAAGGTCGGGTGCTGGTAGGGGTCTTCCTCGACCGGTGCCTCTCCTTGGAGGAGGTGGGCAACACTCTTCTTGAGCTTCTGGGGACGAGCTTCTCGGGAGACCTGTTCCTGATGGGTTCGAAAAGATGCGGCGTTAGAGGTCTTCTTGGGGACCAGCGCTCCCGTTTGATCCGAGCGGGACCGCATGGAGGGATCGTTTGGAGAGAGCTGCGCTTCGCAGACGGTGCCTGCTCCAACCTGGAGGTTTGCGTGGCTGAGGTCAAGGGGGTCCCCTTCTTATCAAGATCCGTTCATTGCCTTCGGCGTCCGCTAAGAAGGTGGGGTGAGGTGCTGGCCGTTACCAGCGATGGCCTAGCACCTGGAGAGGATCCGGTGACAACGAAGATCCTTATGGAGTGCAACAAGGAATTCCTTGACAGGGCGATAGGGCAGGTTTTCTTTGAAGTGTTAAATTTGGGAAGATTCTACTGTAGAGTTGAGTTCTCTGTGGTGCAACCTCCGCCGCCTCCATCACGGCCGGAGCGGCGGGCTCCGGTGGGGGAGTCCGACAACAGCCTTGTTTCGTTTTCCGAGGAGTCGCAGCCGCGGTGGAGGGTCGCTTCGTTTTTCTCGCCGCAGCTGGGGGCGCCTCTCGAGGGGGCGCCTTGCTTTGATGTTTACGTAAGGCCCTCTCCCCCTGCTGTACGTGAAGGCCATCCCACCGCATGGCATCGTTGCATGGTAGCCGCCCTCGGGAGTACGCGGGGGGACGTGGCGGGCGGTTGGGATGATGTGGAGGGTAGGTGCACGACTTTTGATGCGGATTTGACATTATCGGTGGGGTCGGCAGCCTCTGCCTTTCGGATCTTCTCTCCTGGCGCTTCCATCCTTGGACGTGCCGCTTCATCATCATTCGGAGTCGTACGTCAATCTGTTCCTCGGGTTGCTGACGCAGGCCTGCTCCATTTCTCCAGCGAGGATGCTTCCTTAGCCCCGGGTCGGGCGAGTGCTCCTTCAGATCCGGTCCACCCTCTACTCCCTCCTCCGCAGCCGGATCCTTCCTCTGACCCGGGTCGGGCGGGTGCTTCTTCGGATTCGGACCTCCCTCTGGTCTTTCTCCCGCAGTCGGGCCAGGGCGCCCTGCCCATTTCATCAAGCTTGTTCCTTACACAGCACTCAGACTCCTCCTCCTTCGAACACCATCCGGGGTCTTCTGCGCTCCAGGCTGGGTCGGCGTCTTCTGCGCCTCAGACTGGGGCTTCGCCTGTGGTGGGGGGCTCTCATGGGCCTTCGGATACGGTGGGGGACCTGGAGTCCCTCGCTGTCATGGCTTCAGCCTTCGAATCCTCGAAGAGATCTTGCAAACGTTACAGAAGAAGACGGACCGCGCGCTCGCGGTCTAGGGAGCACCACACTTGCCTGTCCTTCGAAGAGGCGGTGGCGGAAGCGGCGGGAGTGGTACCTTCAGGGGATCTCAACGAGGTTGCCAAATGAAGGTCCTCTCATGGAACGTTCGGGGGTTGGGGGATGCGGCTAAGAGAAATACACTGGGCTCCAGATTCAAGGAATGGGGGTGCGACGCTGTCCTCCTTCAAGAAACCAAGCTGGCCTCTCTGGACGATGATGTTTGGCGTTCCCTCAGGGGGGGGGGGATCTTGATCAATTCTCTGCTCTCCCTTCGGCGGGAAGTGCGGGAGGGGTGCTTATCGCATGGAAGTCTTCTCGTTTCTCCCTTGTCTCTACTGTGAAGGGAAATCACTCCATCTCGGTCCTGCTCTCCAGGAAGGACGACTCTCTCTCCTTCCTTCTCTCCTGCGCCTACGGCCCTTGCGACGCGGCGAGAAGGAAGGAGCTCTGGGAGGAGCTTTGCAACGCCTCCGTGACCTTCACGGGCTTGCCTTGGCTTATCGGAGGGGATTTTAATGTCACGCTCCGTTCCACGGATAGACCCCGGTTCAGGGGGGGTTCGGACCCGGGATCGGCAGAGTTCAAGGCTTTCGTCAATGACTTGGCTCTTCAGGACTTAACGGCGACAGACGTCAGGTTCACTTGGAGGAACTCTTCTTCGAAATCATGCATTGATAGGTTCTTCGCGTCCACGACCTTCATGGATCTTTTCCCTCTGGCGGTGGTCCTCTCGCGTCCTCGCGCGTTTTCCGACCATTCTCCGATCGTCTGGGAGTCACAGGTGCCTTCCCCACGGGCAGGCCTCTTCAGATACGAAAAATGTTGGCTGCTTGAGGAGGACTTCCGCGCGCTGGTGGCTTCCTCTTGGGCGGAACCTTGTGAAGGTCGATCGGCGGTGACCAGGTTCCGCAAGAAGCTGGAGCGGCTGAGGGGCGTCCTGTCCCATTTCAAGAAAAGATCGCGGGAGGCTAGGCTTGCGGCGAGGAAGGAGGCGGAGGCTATCGTCAACGAGCTGGACTCCTTGGAGGGGTTGAGGGAGCTCCGTGACGACGAGTTGGCTTCCAGATCGGCGGCGATGGCTGCGGTTGAGAAGGAGGAGAGAAAGAGGGTCACGGAGTGGCGTCAGCGTGCGAAGTTGAGGTGGATCAAAGAAGGCGACACGAACTCCTCCTTTTTTCACAGAACGACTTCAAACAGGAAGCGGTCAAACCTGGTTCGCTCCATGTCAGTTGGGGGGCGCGAGGTGGTGGGTGAGGACGCGATTGGGAATGCGGTGGCGGATTACTTCAGGGACTTCTCTTCGGTTCGTTTGCCTAGACGCTGGCGCTGGTTGGGGGAGGATGTTCCTACCCTTTCCTCCGCGCATTGTGCGGAGCTGATCCGCGGCTTCTCCATCGACGAATTAAAGGCTGCTGTATGGGATCTCAATGTCGATGCCTCGCCAGGCCCCGATGGCTTCCCTATAGCCTTCTACAAGGATTTTTGGGATGTGGTGGGCCAGGATGTTTGGGAGGTTGTCGTGGAATTCTCTTCGGGAAATCTTGGCTTCGATGGGATTAATAGGGCTCTTATTGTTCTAATTCCGAAATCCCAGTCTCCAACGGCTATTGATGACTATCGCCCTATTGCAATCTCGAATGCTCTGTACTTGATTGTTGCGAAAGTGCTTGCGAGGAGATTGGCGGTACTTTTAGATTTTCTGATTCATCCTTCACAGGTGGCTTTCATCCCCGGTCGCTCGATCTCCGATGTGTCGGCCCTTGCATCTGAGATGGTTGAAAGCTGGGTCAGACAAGAGAAACACGGCTTTCTCTGGAAGGTCGACTTCGCAAAGGCTTATGACTCATTGTACTGGAGCTTCCTTTGGTCTGTGTTGCGTGCCCGCGGATTCCCAAATATTTGGATCTCCTGGATGCGTCGATGTGTCTCTACGGCATCCTTTTCGATCATGTTGAATGGGCGTTTCGTTGGTAGCCGGTTTCAACCAAGGAGGGGTGTACGACAGGGGTGCCCCCTGGCACCCATGCTCTTCGTCATTGCCGCTGACGTTCTCCCGAGAATGGCGGATCGGGTGATCGCGAGGGGCTTCTCATCTGGCTTCTCGTGTAACTTCAGCAACTGTCCTACACTTCAATATGCGGACGACACAATCGCCTTCATTGAGGGGGGTCTGGAGGAGGTTAAAGGAATGACGGTCACCTTCGACATCTTTAGCGACCTATCGGGGTTACGAATCAACCACTCAAAGTCGAAGGTGATCCCTTTCGCTTGGGATGATCGTTATGTGGCGGCTTGTGGCATGACTCTGGGCTGCTCCCCCTCTACTCTTCCAATCGATTACCTGGGCCTGCCACTTGGCGCGAGAAGGACGAGATTGTCCCATTGGAACAAGATCATTGATAAGGCGGAGAGAAGACTTACTGGTTGGGGTGCGGCGATGCTTTCCAGGGGTGGGCGTCTCGTGCTCATCAGGTCGGTTCTGGCGGCCATTCCTATCTACTTTCTGGCGAATTGGTCCATTCCGGTGGGGATCAGGAGGAGGCTCGAGGGCCTTATGCGGACATTTCTTTGGGGAAGAAGGGGCTCCGCATCGCGGGGCATCCATCTGGTGGCCTGGAAGGATGTGGCAAAAAGGAAGTGCGACGGTGGGCTCGGGATTCGGAGCCTGGATCTGGTAAACGATGCTCTCATGCTTAAATGGGTCAACAAACTTTGGGGTACCGCCTCTGGCTTCTTCCCCTCTATGCTACGTGATATTCTCTCCATCGGGGTGGACATGTTGCGAGATGCTGACGCCGCGCGTTCTGGGACGCCTTTTTGGAGGGGAATCGCCTCGGCGGCTAGGCGGTTCTCTCATCTGTTCAAGCGGGTGCTGGGTGATGGAAACTCCTTCCTCTTTTGGCACGACGCGTGGGCGGGGGACGCCACTCTCGGTAGCTCCTTCCCTCGTCTCTGTGCCTTGGCGGCGAACTCGGGTGCTTCGGTAGCTTCCGCTTGGGATGGGGGCAGCTGGTTCCCATGCTTTGCGGCAAACCTCTCCGACGATCGCTTCGATGACCTCTTGCGTCTCCTGCACCAGCTTAGGGATGCGCCATCACCTTCCAATGGAAGGGATCACTGGATCTGGCGTGGCGGCGCTTTCTCCGCGAGGCGGGCTTTCAAGATCATCTCCCATCAACCAAACTCCGATCGTACCTCACTTTGCAATGATCTGGGATGGCTGTGGACCTTAAATTTGCTGGAAAAGGTGGCTTTCTTCTTGTGGCTACTGCGCCGCGGTAGGGTATTGACCCGGGATAGGTGTGCTATGTTCTTATCGGGGGATGGCTCCACGGATTGCGTACTGTGTTCCGGCGAGTTGGAGACCTTGCAACATCTGTTCTTCTGTTGTCCGTGCTCTACCTCCATTTGGGAGGGCCTCAATGTATCTTGGGTGGACGTTTCTTCGGCCGAATCGTTCTGGATCACCTTGCGCTCTCGTGCGGATCGTTTAAGACGGGAGCTGCTCCGCCCCCTTGCTTGCATCTGGGCCTTATGGCTCGCTAGAAACGCCAAGATCTTCAGGGGCCAAAGATTTTACAGGGAAAACGTTTTCGCGCATGTGGAATTACTTTTGAATGAGTGGTTGCGGCGGTGACGCTATTGTCGGGTGTGGTGACTGGGATTGTGGACTGTGATTTAGACAGGGATCCTCTTGATCCCGGGTGCTTGGTATCACATTGTTCCTCTCTCCCCATCTCCCTCTTCTCGCTTTTTAATAAAATTGGGGCGAACACCACCACGTGTCTCCCCCGAACCTTTCTGTGTTCAAAAAAAAAAATTGTCAACTGGTCATGCCCATTTGAGGGCCATGACCATTGGGTATGGTGAGATGGGTGTTTCTCCGTGAAGAACGCCTACCGTGCGCTTTCTTCTAGTCTGATATTTGATTCAAACATCTTGGAGCATGACTGCAGTCTAATCTAGACTCTTAAGGTCTTACTTGTTGGAGTATTTGTTATATGCGCCATTTATATGGGGAGATACCCTATCCAGTTGTTTAGTCCCACATCTACTAGTTGTGAGATGTGGAGACTCGGTGAGGGCTCTATAAGAAGCCCTTCACCCCCTGTATCAAGCGAGAAAGTGCAATGCATGCATCAACCCTATGAGACGTTCTCCCATGGTTTCATCCCGCTCCTTAGTGAATAGGGTTCCACGTTAAAATCACGTGTTCCATATTTCTTATTCTTTATTATTCCGATATGCTTCCGCATTTCGTATTTCCTAACATGGTATCGGATCAGGTTCGATTCTCGTAGAATTATTGTTGAAGATTTATGTTCGCGTTCTTTTCGTCTTTTCGAGATTCGATTATTATTCTTTCTTGAAGATAATATTCGGATTGGTTCCAATTCAAGTTCTTGTTCTAGGGTTTCCTTTGAAACCCTAGTTCCAGGCAGCGGTCGCAGATTCCAGGGATCGATTGCATAGGCGACGCATGTGAATCCTTGAGGGGTACTCGTTTACATCAAATTCGCAATATAATATTCATTAAAGATCACATTTAGCCAACATGAATTTAAGGGGAAATTTTTTTCTTTTTGGAAATAACATTCATATTTAAACTAACAACCACGAAACCAACAACAAGATGTGTCACCAAACTTTCATTTCATTAATTTTCCATATATATATATAACATGTACAAAAAGAGGCTGACAGTACAACATGTATCCCAAAATATGACTAAAGAGAAAGAAAGTAGTTTACTGAATAAAAAATTGCAACAATAATAATTGTACTATCTAGTGTAGTAACGAATGTCAGGAATCATCAACCAGCTACTGACTCGGAGGCTGCTTGCCTGCCAAAACATGAAAGGAACAAGAGATGTCAGCGAGCGCTGGTACATCCGTAAAACTTATTAAAACTAGCGGGTATTTAAAGTGATTACAAAAGAAGCAAGTAGTAAATCATAAATAACTTAAAAATTCACAACTACTTGCTACTTTGAAGGGATGCACCAAGTTTTACCCATTATCTTTATATGTCATATTTTTATATAGTAGTTAATGACTCATATATAGTTATATTAATATCTTTTTATTTAAAGATCATAATTATAGATTTTGACAATGGAGAAGATGAGGTTTTAAGCTGATTCTTGATTTTATCTAAATTTTCAAGTTTAGTGGATGGTCTGTGATCTTGGTTTGTGTGCGACCTCACACTATGACTGTAAGGCGTGAAAAGCGCCTTAGGGTTGAGGTGCCTCCCTAGGCATGCGATAGGGTATAGTATATCCTAACTAAGTTCGCAACACGTCTGCTAACTTAATATATATTCATGGTAATCCAAAGATCCGATGATTTGCTGACGATTGATGGTTGATAATGATTAATGATTCTATGCTAGGTTTGATTGCAATCAACCCTAATCAATACCACTTTAGCTGATATCAACTCTTAGTTGTATTCTACTATAACTCATTTCAATCTCAATTTGTAACTCCTTCAAATTTTCAACTGTAATTGATTTAATGTAACCCTAGATGATTCAGATATAGCATCACCAAGCTTGTTGGCGGAAAGCAACCAAAACTCAAGCAGTGAGGAAGTCTCCTAAGAGACTCTTCCGTCTCGCCCTTTAATTGGAAGTGAGGTCGAATAGAGGGATAGATCTTCTCCAAAACTACGCCACTAAGACTAGTGAAAGAGACTCTCTGGAGAAGTAACTCTAGACAGACCCGACCAGTATGGGTAGACGAGCTCGTGCGAAAAACTAAAACCGATGATCTTTTGAACTGATTCTAAATTCTCAAGTTTAGCAATTCTTGCAACTGCACATTCAATTCTCTCAACTCAGCTGGTGTCATGCGATAAGGAGCCATCGAGATCGGTTATGTATATGGTAGTAATGTGATCTCGAATTCGATCTCTCTCTCTCTCTCAGGAGGTAATCCTGGTAAGTCCTCAAGAAAAACATCTGGGTAATCTGATACTACTCTGATGTCCTGTACCATTGGCTCATGATCGGATGTCTCTCTGACAAATGCTCGTGTGAATCACATCCATGACCACAAGTCTCTGAGCTCGCAAAACTGAAATGTACTCCATTTTGGAGTCATGTAATGTACCCTCAAATGTGAACTCGAGCAAATACGGAATCCTGAAGACAACATTCTTCCTAAAACAATCAACAATTACATGATGTACTGATAATCAATCTATGCCTAGAATCAATTCAAACTCATCAAGCTGTAATAGCAGACAATCTGCAATCATGTTGTGACCGTCAATTAGTACTGACGAGTGCCTGACTATCAATGAAATGATAAATAACTGGCCACTTGGCACTCGGATGTGGTAAAAAGGATATGGACCCTCAGAAACTCTACTTAGTAAAGCTAGTGGCCTCGAAGCAATAAAAGAATGTGTCGCTCCATAATCAAACAAAACATGGAAAGGTTAGCCCAAGATTGAGACCATACCTTTCACCACAGTAGCTGCTGAACGAGCCTGCTCCTCGGTCACTGCGTCTAGCTGACCCTGCTTGGCTGTACGGTACTGGAACCTATCGCACTTTGTATCTATCTCTGCGCTCTCATGAAGTTGGAGTTCCTACTACAGAAACTCCCTATACGCTGTGGTTGTGGCTACGGTTGTGGCTGTGGTCGACGCTCTCCTGAAGCCTGTGGGCACTGAGCTCGATAATGACCCCACTCATGACATAAGTAACATCGGACTGACTGGGTATGTGGAGTAGTCGTGTCTGTGCTCCGAGTCGGTGACCCTAAAGGCCTGTTTGGTTGCAGGGTTGGGCAGAGTTGGCCCAACCCTGGTTACTATTCACAAGGGTACTTTTTCCTCACAGATTACTATTCACCCAGTCCAACCCAGCCCAACCCAACCCTGTCCAACCCTGCAACCAAACAGACCCTAATGGTCGAGCGGAATCTGTGCCACATCCGGCAAGTGCTCCTCCTATGGTAATCGATGGAGATGAGCGAGCATCGCCTGAAAATGTCGAACCTGTAGGTTGAAACCGTCTGCCTAACCTCTGTTGCTGAAACTGTCGTAGTATCGGCCCAAACGATCGTTGTGACCTAGGTGTCTCTACGGGTGTTCATGGGGCGGGTACCCGACCCCTTAGATTGTGACCCGTCCCGACCCGTTGTTATTGGGACACAGGTCGACCCGTCGCATTCCAATGAGTACCCGATTGTAACGGGTACCCGATCAACATCAAAGGTAATGGGTTTTGCAGGTACCCATGGAAATGCCGTTTCTATTTTATATTCTTGTTGCATCGAGACTACATCTTGCCCGATTAAATCATGTAAGTCCCTTGTTTTCTATGAATATGGAAACGTACACATACACATTCACATAAAAAACATGCTTAATTAACATTCTAATCGACACGTTATTTGAAATTATACAACGTAATCATATAGTAATAACATTTGTTAAAAATTGTAAGGTCACGTTATTATTATAATGTAATTAATACGAGTTGTCACCGATTTGGTGGCTCAAAAAATAAATGAATTTGACCAAAGTGGCTGAGTGGAATGGTTGATTACGAAGTTACTTGGCAAGGCCAGCTAGGTCCCATGCTGATGAGGTCGCCCAAACGACATGGTTCGATAAGGTTAGGGGTCGCCAGCCGATGAGAAGGTCGAACAAGGAGATGAAGTAGTCGTCAAACGCGAGGCACTGCATGGAATCACCCATAGTTCTGAAGATCGAGTTAAGGGAGTTAGATGGGATCTTCCTCGTTAACATGCTAGTTTGGTCATCAACGGCGACATTTGTTACAATAATACAAGGAAAGATAGATTTGCACGATCATTTCATAAATAATATAAACATACAACTAAAAGTAGTTAAGCATGTATTAATTTTGTTCGATTTGCATTAAATTAAAGAACTAAAAAATAACTGATGGAAGTCGAGGACGTCGAAGCAATACCTGATGCAGCGTGGGACCCAAATATAGGGCCAAATATTTAGTTATTTTTAATTGTCAATTTTGTTTATGTTTTTAAGTTGTCGTAAATGTCTAATTAAATAATTGAGATCGCATGTGATCTCAACGTTTATTCGTAGATTTAATTTGGTCAATTAATTAATTAGAGTCCAATTAGGGTAATTAGAGGTCAATTTGAATTTTAAATTTTATCAGAGTCAAATTAGGATAAGTTGGTTGTCAATTTTTAATTAGTTTACTATTTTTGTAACCCCATCTCTCCTATATAAAGAGATGGTAGTCCAATGTATTAGACAGTCAAGTATGAATTAAATTGAGGTTTTATCTCCCTCTCTGTTTTCTCTTCTCTCTCCACGCGATCTCCGCGATTCTTCTCCCTCAACATTTCGTATTCCCGACGAGTTCTTCTTCTCAACCCCTCCAATTTCTTCTTCTCAACCCTTCTATTTCTTCTACAAAAAATCCACCCAAAAAAATATTATTATTTCGACGCGCCGAATTTCGATTTGCATCATTTGGTATCAGAGCATGGATATCGAATCGTTCTTACGATTCAACGATCCCGTGGCATATTGGCGTTTGAAGCTTGATCTCAACCGCATATCTCATGGGCCGCATGCGCGTTCGCGTCAACGGAAGTTCCAGAAACGTCTCTTGTCAAGTCTCAAGGTGCAAGGATTGTTGGACGCGCTAATCGGCGACGATTCAACCGCCAACGATCAAAATCAGATCTGTGCAACCGCTGTTCAACCCGATTTCGAGGCAAAAAACGAAGGTATTTTCATTCAAAATGAAGATTTTAATGATACAATGTCAATACTAGAAGAACAAGAAGACTCAGGGCCCATCTTTGACGAAGATTCTGTAGATGGCAAAGGCGAAAATCTCAATATATTCGCGGACAAACTTGCTGTCCAGGAAGAAAAGGAGGCCGTCTATGATGATAAATCCGAACATATGGATCTGGTCACTTCTAAAGAAGTCGTTCTAGAGGTTCCTGCTGCAACCATTACCTTGTCATCTATGGTTGTCACGTCTCCAGCATCAATATCTTCACTTTTTGCGCAAAGACGAGCCCCGACAACGACCAATCGGAGCCCCAGCAACCACCCGTATCATCTCGAATGCAAACCTCGACGTTGCTGTAGCCACACCTTGTCACGAAGACCCCAAGGCCATCGATGGAAGGCCCATCGTCGTCTCCTGCACCATCGATCCAGGTGCCGCTGCCGCTTGTGGCTCTCCGATGCATGCCGCAACAGCAGTTACCGGCCACCCGAACCATCCCGACGCCCCCACCATCCGCAACCCCAACCCCTGTACCGCTGTCGCTCGCGTATGACCTCTTGCGACCAAGGTGATTGGAACCCCAAACCTAGGGCGCGACACCGTCAGGGGCAGCACTACCGCCTTCCATGGACGAGGTCACGCTGTCACCTGCTCGCAAGCCGCTGCCACAGTTGCTGCTGCCGTGGGACAAGTAGAAGACCTAAGGCTCGGCGCCGCCAAAGACGAGGGGCGGAGGGAGCCCCACGCGAATCTCATCTTTTCTCCCCTATGTGCAAGCAATCCCGTGGAAACAGATGGGGATCTGATTTGGACTTTTTGCAATGAGGTCCTTCCTCACAAACAATTCTGTCTAATGAACAAATGGGAGGAGAACTTACGTTACTATTTGGTTGAAGAGGCATGCAATTTGCTATTCAAACCCTCTCCTCCTAGAAATTACAAAAAAAATATCGAGGGGGGAAAATGGGGCAACAAATTAGTGGGAAAGGATCAAAGGATCAAGCAACAATTAATTTTATTTTGCAATTGACCATCCAACAATTCATCGGGAGACGATTTTTTTTAAAGCGGCGGAGAGTTGATGCAGCGTGGGACCCATATATGGGGCCAAATATTTTGTTATTTTTAATTGTCAATTTTGTTTACGTTTTTAAGTTGTCGTAAATGTCTAATTAAATAATTGAGATCGCATGTGATCTCAACGTTTATTCGTAGATTTAATTTGGTCAATTAATTAATTAGAGTCCAATTAGGGTAATTAGAGGTCCATTTGAATTTTAAATTTTATCAGAGTCAAATTAGGTTAAGTTGGTTGTCAATTTTTAATTAGTTTACTATTTTTGTAACCCCATCTCTCCTATATAAAGAGATGGTAGTCCAATGTATTAGACAGTCAAGTATGAATTAAAATTGAGATTTTATCTCCCTCTCTGTTTTCTCTTCTCTCTCCACGTGATCTCCGCGGTTCTTCTCCCTCAACCTTTCGTATTCCCGACGAGTTCTTCTTCTCAACCCCTCCAATTTCTTCTTCTCAACCCTTCTATTTCTTCTACCAAAAATCCACCCAAAAAAATATTATTATTTCGACGCGCCGAATTTCGATTTGCATCAATACCGGATCCTCTTCCCCTTGTCTCACTGGATGCCGACAAAAATGTTCGAGAAGGGAAGGCCCGAAGGACATGATGATGAGTTCTATCTTGTAAGGGCCGAGCGAGAGGAATTTCCTCTCATCGTCCTTATCTTTGCAATACTATTAACAAAATCGCAATTGACGTTGAATCTTTTCCCTAAGCACCTCACGACCCTCTTGATTGAAAGCACTTCAAGCGAGAGGAGTCTTCTTTATATTTTAAAAGAGTAAGATCATTGTTTATATATTGGTATTTGTAGCTAACTATTTGCATTTTTGTAATTCAATTGTGTAGTGGAAGCTTCTAACTAGGTACCCGTAGGTGTCCAATAATCCAAATGGGTTTTTTGAATGAGTCGTGGGTCGTGATAAGCGGGTACCCTACCCATCATTTTGAAATGGGTACCCCTAAGTTTAGGGTCAAAATGGATGGGTCAAGCCGGGTACCTGTTAACCTGATTATATTTGAACACCCCTAGGTGTTGCTTCAGATGAGCCCCCGAAACGTCTCTCACGGATATATTCAAACTTCTCTGATGCATCAGTAGCCTTAGCGATGGAAGTGACGTGTAATTTGGCCAGCTTCTCCCGTACCTCTCGCCTACCTCTGATGAACTTTTCCACATTCTCACTTGTAAATGCGGCGGTTGCTGGAGTATGTCGAGATAGCTTGATGTATAGTACGAAGTAATCTCTGATTGTCAGTTGTCTCTAATTAAGCTTTGCAAACAAGCAGTGCTATGACTCCTTCCGCTTCGCAGAAAAGAAGTGGGATCTGAATATCTTGTTTTGAAGTTATCCCATGTGGGCTCGCATCCCAACTCAGAAACTACTGCCTCCCCCATCTCTCTACAAAAACTGTCAATGAATACTCCATGAAAGAAAAGTACGTATCTCTTGGCGCGCAAATCATCCTCAATACCTTCATGACCCTCTTGAACCATTGCTCTGCCACATCTAATGTTCCCGTGCCCTGAAACATGGGCACATTGGCCCACTGGTAGGAAGTAAAAACTGACTGGTGCCTGTGAATAGCAGAGTACTCGGCTGTGTCCTCATCTGCAAAGTATATAGGGTCCTGCTCCCTATTGAAATCTCCATCATCGGCTCCATGCCCTAGTATCTCCTCATATGGATCATCAAAATGAGGCTGTTGTACCTCAAGAGACTTATGTTGATCCTGTTGTGTTCCATCCTGAGATGGATGATATGTGTAATCTGACAGCTCCTCGAATCGCATCTCCATATCTGTTTGCCTGTCAACAATCTCTGTCTACTGAGCTAGGATCTGGTCATACTGACCTCTCATAACAGTCTGCTGCTATTGGAGGTTAGTGAGAGCAGTCATGATGCACTCCAATCGCTCAGCCATGTCCTGGTCTAGTCTGGTCGTCATGGTTCTACATGAGAACCAAAATCATTAATTATAACAATTAATGTTTGCGGACATTTATTTTTGTGCTTTTCTCTTCTTGGGACATTATATGGAAATTAGTGACAATTGGTGACATCTGTGGTTATGAATGTCAAATTTCCCTCTCGGACTCGCGACAAGTCAGAGGACCGTTGCTATCTAAGAACTTGATGCGATCGGAATTGTAATACTGCGAATGCGTGTAGCAGAGTACCACGACTCTGATACCAATCTGTGATACCGAGGGGTCCGGGTATCCGTTTACAAGACATTCACGGTATTTTGTTCATTAAAGATCGTACAAGTTACATGAAAATACGAGGAAATTTTTCGTTTTCTGCAAATGACATTCACATTTAAACTAACAACCACATAACCAAAAACATGATGTACCACCAAACTTTCATTTCATTAATTGCCATATATATATATACACAACATGTAAAAAAAGAGGTTGACAGTACAAACATGTATCCCAAAATATGACTGAAGAGAAAGAAAGTAGTTTACATTATAAGCGAAACAAAACTATAACAACAGTAACTAAACCGTCTGGTATAGTAACGAATGTCAAGAATCATCAACCAGCTACTGAGTCGTAGTCTCTCGTAGGTTGCTTGCTTGCCAAAATATAAAAGTAACAAGAGATGTCAAGAGCGCTGATACATCCCAAAAACTTATTAAAACTAGTAGACATTTAAAGTGATTGCAAAAGAAGCAAGTAATAAGGCATAAATAACTTAAAAATTTACAACTACCTGCTACTTTGAAGGGATGATCCAAGTTTTACCCATTATCATTTATGTGTCGTATTTTTATATAGCAGTTAATGACTCATATGTAGTTATATTAATCTTTTGTTGTTTACAGATCATAATTATGGATTTTGATAATGAGGAAGATGAGGTTTTGAACTGATTATTGATTTTATCTAAAATTTCAGTTTAGTGGATAGTCTGTGGTCTTGGTCTATGTGTGACCTCTCACTATAAATCTAAGGCATCAAGAATGCCTTAGGGTTGACGTGTTTCCGTAGACATGCGATATGGTTTAGTGCATCCTAACTATGTTCCCAACATGTCCATTCAATATATATCCATGGTAGTAATTCAAAGATCTGATGATTTGCTAACGATTGATGGTTGATAATGATTAATGATTTTATGCTATGTCTAATTGCAGTCAACTCTAATCAATACCACCTTGGCTGATATCAACTCTTAGTCGTATTCTACTGTAACTCATTTCACTCTCAATTTGTATCTCCTTCAAATTTTCAACTGTAATTGATTTAATATAACCTTTGGTGATTCGGATGTAGTCATAGATGATTCAGATGTAGCATTGTCAAGCCTGTTGACGGAAAGTAATCAAAACTCAAGTGGTGAGGAAGTCTCCTAAGAGACTCTTCCATCTCGCACTCTAATTGGAAGTACAATCTAATAGAGGGATATGTCTACTCTAAAACTACACTACTAAGATAGGTGAAAGAGACTGTCCGGAAAAGTCACTCTAGATGGACCCGATCGGTACGGGTAGACAAGATCGTGCGAAAAATGAAAATTGAGGATCCCAATTTAGGTCATTTAACCTTGATTAATAACTTTATTGAATTATACGGACCTTAATCGGGTCGGGTTCAGCTTTAATTGGATCCAAATGTTACAATATTTGCTTGACTTGGGATTCGTGATGTCAAGCACTTCACCTTGGGGTGCTCCGGTTCTATTTGTCAGGAAGAAGGATGGATACATGAGATTATGCATTAATTATCGGCAGCTGAACAAGAGGACAGTGAAGAACCATTATCCTTTGCCGTGCATCAATGATTTATTTGATCAAATTCAGGGATCTTTAGTATTCTCAAAGATCGATCTTCGTTCTGGTTATTATCAGATGAGGATTCGAGAATCGGATATTCCGAAGACAGCTTTCAGAACTCGATACATACACTGAGTTTGTGGTGATGCCATTTGGGCTCACCTATGCACTTACATCATTCATGGATACGATGAACCAGATTTTCCGTTCGTACTTGGATTAGTTTCTGGTGGTATTTATTGATGATGTGCTGATATATTCACATAATGAATGAGATCATGTGAATGGTCTTAAGATTGTCTTAGATACATTGAGGGAGCACAAGCTGAATGCCAAGTTAAGCAAGTGCGAGTTATGGTTAATATTAAAAAATTTAAGCAAATAGAGAATTTTTTATCTAAAAGTCCATAGACTATAATCTATCAACAACCATTAGAAATATAATTATAGTAGTTACTATGTAATTACAAGAAAAATAATTACGCAGTGATTGTCACAGATGCATCTGCAATTGTTATTAGTAATATGAAGAAGCTATTATACATAACTGCACAATTAACTATTATACAAATATGATTATCTTACATTATAGCAAAAATTCCCTCCACACCTACTTATGATAGTTGTGATATAACAGTTTAGGATCAAATTTGTGTAGAAATTCATGCATGGCAGCAAAAGAAAACATAGGTTTGTATCTAAAAAATCTTCAATTTGGAGGTGGAAATTGTATGCAACAGTAGCTTCTCCTGGTAGGAGCTACATTAGTCAATGGCTGCACTTGCAGCAGATTTTTTCCAGCCGTTCTTGGACAAGCAACAGGGGGATCCAACAGCTCTTGTTTGGTTGAAATTGGAGCAGCAATGGCTGCCCAAATGAGAGCAATGTCAATATGATTTGCTGCACTCTCTCCAGCAGAAAATAGAGAAGGAAGAGGCCCTTCGGTGGAGCTTGAGAGAGGAAGTGGAGAATAATGAAGGGGGTTGGGGAGATAAAAATAAGGAAGTGGCGTCTTATGTTGACAAGTGGTGGGAAAAATGGGACCAAGTGTTGTGCAATTAAGGACCCAAATGGCTGTTCTGTACAGCAATGTACACATTATTTTTCAATAAGCTAATAACACTATACTTTGCATATAATTTATCTCCTCACAAATAGAAATTTTTATTAGTTAAAAAGTCAGTCCATAGGTTGTGCAATATTGATACACTTCTATATTGAGAAGAATGAACAAATTATCATCATGTGGAGATTCAATTAAATCATAAAGGTATCCAAAGTGATTTACACTGTGCAAATTTTAAAATTTCACCCAAAAGTCTACATTTAGATAGATTGATCTTTCTGAAAGATAACTAGTAGTTTTAATATATTAAGTTAATTATTTTTTTTGAATGAATCTGTGGAATAATGGAAACTCTTCTATCGTTTTTTTAACTTTTCAACAAGAAAAACATGTGCATTTCCTTATATATAGTAGTATGATAAGATTATGTGTAGTGCAAATGCTTCTTTATTGGGTTCTACGTAGAAGTACATAAATAAAATATATTAATAATGAACAAAATGGTCATAATCACAGTGTTGCAGTGAACATGTGTCTTATATTGTGTACTGTAAGTGTGGAAAAAGATAAATATTAGCAGGAGCTCCTTACATAATGCGTGAGCTCCTTACATAATGCGTTGCATGTCTGTTTGTGAATGAATCAAGTAAATATTATTAACAAGAAGATTTTAATTAAGATCGGTTATTTCTGGATTACAAGAGTTCTTTCACAGGTTATGGTGGTTATAAGTTATAACGCCTATGTTGTATATGGGTTTGATTATTAGCTCGCGCATGGATACATTTAATTACAAGGGAGGTTTGACTAAGCAACTATTGAGAAGCTTCCATACAATTATATGATAAATAGTAAAATTTTGGGATTTTTACACCCATAACCCTGAGTAACTTTGCAATTACATTCATAACTCCGCATAATCGTGAATTACACCCAAGACCCCGAATAACCATCCGTTTCACACCCATAACCCTCCGTTACTTTAGTTCGTTAACTTAACTAGATGAATGAGTTAATCTAACCAAGTCTAGATCTAACGGCAGGGGTCAATCAAAAGTAAAAAAAAAAGAAAATATCACGTCCAGGAGAGGCTTCGACAGTAGGGAGGGCGCCTCGCGGGGTAGGGGGGAGCTTCCGCCTCATGCTTTCGACAACAACAGCTTGCGGGGGATGGGGGAAGCTTGCAGGACTTCGTCGCAAGGGGATTCCTCGCGGGGGGAGCGGCTCGTCGGGGGTGCTTTCGACAGGCGGGGGAAGTGGCTCGTCTGGGGTTCCTTCCACAGCAGCAGGGACGGGGTCCTCTGCACAGGGGAACAGGAGTGAGGGGAGGGGACAGAGGTCCTCTACGCGTGGGGGGGGGGGCTTTGCATGGGGAACCAGGAGCAGGGGGAGAGGGCTTCGCCGCAGGGGGCTTCCGCGCAGGGGGAGTAGTAGCTCGTCGGGGGTGCTTCCGATCGACAACAGCAGCGATGGGGGCATCTTCGTGAGGGAGCGGGAGCGAGGGAAGGGGACGGGTGCCTCTATGCAGACATGCGAGGGTGGGGGGGAGGTCTCTGCGCGGGGAAACGGGAGCGGGGGGAGAGGACTTCACTGCAGGGGACTTCTGCGCGGGGGGGCTCCGCGCCAGGGAAGAGGACTTCGTCGTACTTCGCTGCAGGGGGTTTCTGCGTGGGGGGGCTCCGTGCGAGGGGAGAGGACTTCGCTGCTCGTCGTGGATTCCTTCGACAACACCAGGGACGAGGGCCTCTGTGTGTGGGGGGGGGGGAACAGGAGCGAGCGGAGAGAGGGCAGGGGAAGGGGGCCTCTACGCGGGGGGGGGGGGGGGGGGCTCCGGCGAGGGGAATGGGAGCGGGGGAGAGGGGGAAGGAGACGAGGGCCTCTGCACAGGGGGCGACGGCGGGAATTGGAGGCCTGCAGGATGGGGTGGGGGCTGGGGCAGGAGGGGGGGAGGGGGGCGTGGGCTCGCGGGCAGGGGACGGGGACCTCGATGAGGGCTTGCACGGGGAAACTGGAGCGGTGGATGGGGCTCTTCGATGAGGGGAGGAAGGGGATGGGGAGGTAGTCCTTGGAGGATGAAGAAGAGGAGGTCGGAGGAAGAGAGGAGGAGGTGCTGGAGGATGAATGTGAGGAGGAGGTCGGCATGTGGGAAGCATCTGGCTTGAGGAAGGAGAGAATGGCACTACTTGTAAATAACTGTAATAAGAAGGGTAAAAAATAAAAAAACTTGACGGATACTGTCATCATTAACGGAAAATTACATGGAAGTTAACACGGGGTTATAGGTGTAAGAGTTAAGTACTATTCAGGGTTCTATGTGTAATTCACGATTATGCAGGGTTATGAATGTAATTGCGAAGTTATTCAGGGTTATGGGTGTAAAAATCCTTAAAATTTTCGATCTGGATATGAGAAGCTACCCAGGAAAGAACAATCTCAATCCCATTTACTGGAACCAATAATATACAATTATGATTAAACCATACCAATATCTAGTTAAATTATGATGACCTTATAGAAGAGTTTTGGAAAAATATTAGAATTTTAAGCCATCAAATGATTATTGAGTCCGTTATGTCAAATAAGCCCCATCAAGTAAATTCATTATTTTGGTCTACCAATTATATATAATTATTATAACAAGACCTAGATTTGTCCAGTCAACCATAAAGTGATATCAATAAGATCCTTGACCAAGAAATCTAGATTTACACGATTAACCAAAGAAAGAGTTGAGAAAGAGATGAGTAGTCAAGCAAGAGAAAATGATCGTGAAGTGGTAATGACTCATAATTTATTGTGCCGGTCACGGTGACCTTTACACATGACCGTGCGAGGGCGCGGTGACCTTCAACTGGACGGATGAAAGGAAGCTCAGTCAAGGCAGTTACCGTTAAATGCGCGGGTCTAGGAATCCAGTCCTTTTTACGATTTTTATGCGAGATCGCTATATTTTTACGCGAGATCGCAGTATTTTTATGCCTCGTTGGGATTCCGACTTTTCACCTCTTCTGTTGGCCTTCTGTTTTAGGATACCCATACGGGGGGTCTTCGATTTTAGTTTTTCGCACGAGCTCGTCTACCCGTATCGGTCGGGTCCGTCTAAAGTGACTTTTCCGGAGAGTCTCTCACCCGTTTTAGTGGCGTAGTTTTGGAGTAGACCTATCATTCTATTGGACCGTACTTCCAATTCGAGGGCAAGACGGAAGAGTCTCTTAGGAGACTTCCTCACCACTTGAGTTTTGGTTACTTTCTATCAACAAATTTGGCGATGCTACATCTGAATCATCTATGACTACATCTGAATCAACTAGGGTACATTAAATCAATTACAGTTGAAAATTTGGAGGACTTACAAATTTAGATTGAAATGAGATACAATAGAATACAACTAAGAGTTGAGATCAACTAAAGTGGTATTGATTAGAGTTGACTGCAATCAAACCTAGCATAGAATCATTAATCATGATCAACCATCAATCGTCATCAAATCATTAGATATTTGGATTACTACCATGGATATGTACTAAGTGGATGTGTTGGGAACTTAATTAGGATGCACTATACCTTATCACATGACTAAGGAGACACATCAACCCTAAGACGCTCTTCATGTGAACCTCCTAGGATCCGGGTACCCGTTTACGCTACTTTCACGGCACTTCATTCACACAGAATCGCATAATTTACAGAAAAGCAGGGAAATTTTTCGCACGGATAATTTTCCACATAACATTCATATCTACAATCATAACCACAAATTAGTAGAGACGAATGACACCAAAATCTCATTTCATTAATTTCCATATAATTTTACAACATGTACAGTGACTGACAGTACATAGAGTAGTCCCAAAATTTTTAAGTAGAAGAGAAGGAAACATACTACATTATCAACCGAACAAAACTGAGACAAAATAAACCATACCGTCTAGTATATACCCTGTCTCCTGAAGTCATCAACCCAATATTGAGCTAAAGGCTCCTTGCCTGCCATGCGTGCAAGGAAGAAAAGGCATCAGCGGACGCTGGTATTTCCCATAAGCTTATATATATTAATTAACAGGCATTTAAATGTTCAAAAGTAACAAGTAGAAAGGTGGAACAAGTACAATTTACATCTACTTGCGTAAGCAAAAAGGTGTTCAAGTTGTTTGTAAGCATCTATCATGATTGCCCATTTACCCAACGTTTTCCATATATAACATATTTATACTGTAGTTGGATATTCATGAATATATGAGTGTAAATATATATATCATCATTTTCTTCAGAAATCATAATTGTGAGTGATGATGGAAAAGTTTGAGATTGGAATAGTTTCTTGATTTATTTAGATTCTTAAGTCTAGTGGATAGTCTGTGGTCTTGGTTAGTGTGTAACCTCACACTATGACTCTAAGACTTGGGGAATGTCTTCGGGTTGGGGTGCCTCCGTATGAATGCGGTGTAGTATAATGCATCCTAACTAAGTTCCCAACACGTCCACTAGCTTAATGAGATTTCGAATCAGATTATAGATACTTTCATTTACTCAACTTTGATTGTAATCCCTTCAAACCTCAAGTGCAACTGTCTCAGATGTAACCCTAGATGATGTAGATATGGATATGGATGATCTGGATGTAGAATCGCCAAGTTTGTTGGCGAAAGTAAAACTCAAGCGGTGAAGAAGCCAACAAAAAGGCTCTTCCGTCCCGCCCTCAAATTGGAAGCGCGGTCCACTGGAGGGATAGGTCTACTCCAAAACTACGCCACTGAGACGGGTGAGAGAGACTTCCCGGAAAAGTCGCTCTAGTAAACGGCCCGACCGGTAACGGGCAACCGAGCTCGTACGAAAAACTGAAAACCAAGGATCCCCCGCCTGGGTATCCTAAAACAGAGGGTCAACGGAATGGTCTAAAGTCGGGATCCCAACGAGGCGTAAAAACACTGCGAGCTCGCGTAAAAACCGAAAAGGGACTAGGATCCTAGACCCACGCACTTGGCGGCCGCTGCTCGGACTGGGCTTCTTATCTTCCGCCCAGTTGAGAGTCACCGCGCTCTCACACGGTTAGGTGTAAAAGTCACCACAACCGGCATCCAAATTTATAATTTTGATACTGATTCACGATTGTTATCACTGCTTGTCAACTCCTCTCTTTCCCACTTCTTCTTGTGGTTAATCAAACAGATCTAGATCTCTTGGTTTGTGATAGTGATTCATAGATAGTAGAGTATATTTAAAAGATGATTTTCTAAAGATGATCCTAACTTTAGGGTTAGAGGTTACCATTGATGATGCAATCATATAGTTAAACTTAACTCAGTCTTAAAGGGTAGTCATTCCGAAAGTAATGTCGCATCCAGCTATCTGAATCAACAGTATAAATTATAATTCAAAGGCGTTTATTTCAGTTATATGTATTAATCAAAGGTACCAATATCCTCTTCTCAAGGTCTTTCTAATCCCAATAGTCTAGTCCAAATTAAGAGTAATCATACCGAGATTATATTTGACTAGAAGTAGATGTGATTAAGCTTTTAATCATAGGAGTAACCCAAGTATCTCCTAGTGGATAATCAACCTATATTACTTCTCCAGGGAAGTCGATCAATACTGCCAGTAACAAGGAATTCAATATAGGGTTGTTCATTATTACACAAAACCAGTAAATAAACTTAGATGGTGCAAAGTATCTCACATTTTAAATAATGACAATATGGTAAAGTTCAATTCTGAGATGTTTCCATTCTGCATGAAATTTAGTTATCATTAACTCTACAATCTGGTGGTTAGTGTGTTTTTCAACACCAAGGACCAGTGTTTAATTCCACATATTACAATTTTGTCAATAAAATTTATGCCTATCTTGTAGTATATATATAATGCTATTAGTTTTCTATAGGAATTACTATTAATTACAGAATTTTGGTTAACATGCATCTTGTAAAAGACCTCAACTTATAAAGCCAAGTAGGATCCGTGGTTATCATTTACAGGGACTGAATCCTATAAAAATGCCAAGTAAAAAAAATGGTATCACTTCATACTCGTTTGCCCCAAATTTTACTGCTAAAAACTTTGATTTATATTCTTGTTTTGACTTTTGAAACAATCGACACTACTATACATTTTTTTGCCTCGTATGATTTGGCGATTCTTGTTACTCTTAATTTCATTTCCACATAACATTGAAATGTAAAGAAATCATTGCTTTCCTGTTTAGAATCAAAGCAGAATCAGTTTTTCAGAGACTCATTAGCAGCAGAAACACAAAAACTATCATCATAAATGAATTGTGAACATGTACTTATTTTAATACACCCATATGCTATATCTATATGTATGGAATTTATACATAACCTATGTAATATTCACAAATCCTTTTTTTTTATACCAGATTATAGAAACATATAATTTTGTTCAAACTCCCCCGTTAAAACATATACAGAAACAAATTTTAATTAATAGTAACCATAAAGGACTTCAATCTTTTCCTATATCTCTCAGTATAAGTGAATTCAACCCTCTCATCTTTTTCTTTTTTTACAACAGCTACATATAGTTAGAAATTTTATTGAAGAGAAGAGCATAGGGAAGCATAGAAGATGAAATTGAGATGAGTAAAACATCCATGCATGGCAGCAAAAAGATTAGATATAGGATTGTACATATAATCTAAGTGAAATGAGCATGCATGGCAGCAAGGGGGAGGGGAGGGATGTACCTCTAATTACTTCAATTTGGAGCTTGTGTTACTACTGAACAGCAGCAAATTTGGATTTTAACAAGACTCTAGACCCTCAGCTACAACCTGCTACAGCTCCTTCCTGAAGAGATGTCAAGTAGCAGCAACTTGTTGTGGATGAGAAACGACAATATGTGCAGATCTGGTTTCTCCAGGTCTTCCAGATTTGCTTGGAGTTCAATCTCCAGCCACGACAAATGCAGAAAAAGTAGAGGCTACGTTGGGTTTGAGAAAAAAAAATAGAGATCTATAAAAAGAAAGGGAAAGGAAAGTGGGGAAATGAAATTAATTTGAAGAAAAAGGGGCTGGATTTTGTCTCGAAATTGGAGCTTCTTGATCTGCCTGGAGTTAGTCTCCAGACGTTGCAAGTGCAGAAAATAGGGAAAGGCCTCAACGTTGGGGGAAATTCAGAAAATTAAAGAAAGGTAAGGTCGGAATTTATAAGAGGATGGAGAGTTTTGTATCTGCCATCTGGAGGCTCATAAATGCCACCTGTTGTAGACAGTCAGGGCCGGAATTACGTTAAATCAAAAATTTATTATTTTATTATTATTTTTAACTGACAGAATTGCAGTAGCTGACTGCTACAAAAATTTAAATTTTTATTTTTTTCTATTATTATTATTTTTTCTTATTTATTTCACACACTTAGAATGAGCCGTACGCATACATCGGGTCTCGGAATTTGACGCGAAGTATCTTGTTTTGACCGTCTTTCAACAACGATCAAAATGAGTATAATGTTGATATACTTTCGATCGGGTTTGGATGCCCGAAATTTTCGAGATACAATTTCGATTTAGTTTTAAATTTTACGAATTGAAAATATCAAACGACCTTCGATTGACGAACGGTCAATTCCGTTGGTCTTGTCTCGTCGAATTGGATTAATGATGGTCTCGGTTTGTTTTGCGGTTTTCGAATTTGCGTCACGGCTTTTTCGCGACGCGTATTACGATGCGACTGATTTTTGGTCGATTTCACCCGAACGACTTTTGATTCACGATCACTTGGTCGATTTAGGTTATCTAATGTTGTCAGATAACTTTATTGGGTTAATCGGACCTTAATCGGGCCGGGTTCGGATTTGATTGGAAATCGGATGTTACACTTCACATCTTAGAGTTATAGTGTGAGGTCACACACAGACCAAGACTACAAACTATCCACTAAACTTGAAAATTTAGATAAAATCAATAATCAATTCAAAACCTCAGCTTTCCCATTATCAAAATTCATAATTATGATCTCTTAATAAAAAGAGATTAATATAACTACATATGCGTCATTAACTACTATATAAAAAATATGACATATAAAGGTAATGGGTAAAACTTGGGACATTCCTTCAGAGTAGCAAGTAGTTGTAAATTTTTAAGTTATTTATGCCTTACTACTTGCTTCTTTTGCAAGCACTTCAAATACCTGCTAGTTTTAATAAGTTTTCGGGATGTACCAATGCTCGCTGACATCTCTTGTTCCTTTCATATTTTGGCAGGCAAGCAACCTGCAACTCAGTAACTGGTTGATGATTTATGACATTCGTTACTACACTAGGCGGTATAGTTACTGTTGTTACCGTTTTTGTTTTGCTTATAGTATAAACTGCTTTCTTTCTCTTCAATCATATTTTGGGATACATGTTTGTACTGTCAGCTTCTTTTTGTACATGTATATATATGTAAACTATTGAAATGAAACTTTGGTGGCACATCATGTTGTTGGTTATGTGGTTGTTAGTTTAAATGTGAATGTCATTTGCAGAAAGCGAAAATTTTCTCGGATTTTCATGTAACTTGTGCGATCTTTGATGAATAAAATACCGCAAATGTATTATAAATGAGTACCCGGATCCGAGGGGGTTCAGAACGCGAGATCCCGCATAGCACCAGGTGACCGCACCTCTCCTCCTGGCGGCCTCCTCTTCCAGCGACATCCCAGCCGTACGACACCAGGCAATCGCATTGATCGCCCTCAACCAGGCAACACTCTTATGGATATGGTGGCAGGCGACCGCATGTTCTCAGGCGGCAAGCTCCGTGGGCGCATCTTCTCTGATGACCACATCTCTCTCTACGCAGCCTAGACGGAGCTAACACTCCAGGCAACGATCCCATTTGGCAAACCCAGTGCGAGCCCCCTCACGCCTCTCCATGTCCAAGCGCTTCAGCAACTAAAGCAACTCCCATCGGGAGGCAGTGGTCTTCTTCAAGATCCATCGTCGGTGGCATCGACCTGCAACATCTACGGCGGAGCCATACCTAATCAGCAGCCACCTTCTCCCTTCGCTGCTCCAGACGACGTGAAGCAACTCACGATCGCGCGAGCAACGAGGCACCTCCCTAGGCAGCATGACTGCGAACCCTAATGGAAACACACCATGAGACTGCATCTCATGTTCTTCCAAATTATTATTTGACTATGATACACTTATGTATTCCTATTTTCTAACATAGTATTAGTGCGGTTGATTCTTGAGGAATTTAAGTTCTTTATTTTTATTCAAGATTCGATTTTTGGAGTTCATGTTCTTGAAGATTTATTTGAAGACTCAATTATTCAAATATGTTTCTGAAGATCCGAAGGCATCTAGGGTTTTTGAACTCTAGTTTCTCATGGGCAAAGACCTTGGCGATGGCCGTTCCATTGAGGCACCTTAGAAGGCCCGCCGTGTCAGCCTGGTGCGCCTTTATGTCGAAGAAAAGGAATGCGTCTGCTCTTGTTTCTCTAGGCTGCACCACCTTGTTCTCGTGCAGGCGGCACGAGGATCTCATCGACCCCAGCGCAAGATCGGGGTTCCTTTCTAGGAACCCTACTCCCAGCCCTCGCAACACACCTCGAACTCCAACTTTGGGTCGCAGCATCCAGCCCCAGGCATGAACATCGCCAGGCACCTCTGTGGCTCGCAACGACGTGTGGCATCTCTTGCGCATCAGGACCCCTCCTTTCCTAGCGGAGCCATCTTTCGTGCGAGGGCCCTCTAGGCGGAAACCCAATTCTAGGTGGCGGTGGTAGCCTCCACTCCTCCACCCCCATCGCGTGGCTCCTAGCAGCGGAGCCCTACCACATGGCTCCAAGTGGTCGCCCACGTATCCCTCGATGGCACAATCTCCTCTCCAGGCAGAGCCTCTAGGCTCGCAAGCGATGACTCCCTCCAGTAGAGCTCCAGGCAGAGCTCAACATCTCAGGCGACGAGCCTAAAGGCTCCATGTGACAACTTCGGCGGGCGACACCATCCTCCCGATGCTGCTATTCCCAAGCGGCGACTTCGGTGAGCAGCTCCATCGGCGAGCTCCTACGCAGGAGCCTCCTCGCCCTTGTGCTCCATACGATGCGTCAACATAGGACCCCCATCTGGGTGACAAGTATTTGAGAAGAAGGTTCCCACTGGGAACCCTAAATAAAAGAAAAAAAGGAGGCCCGCCATAATTTAAAAAATGCTTCGTTCCTTTTCTTTGGGTCGTGGGAAAAGAAGGGATGCTGCTCTTAAAGGCCCAAGAGGGTCTTCGGCTTAAAAAAGGGGGTGAAAAAAATGGGAGAAAGGCCATCCGAAAAAAATGTTTGCATGTTTTGTAAAAATATTGTGACGATTATAAAAATGAAATAATTGAGAAAAAAATAATCTAAAAGATCGTCCAAAAAAAGGAAAATCCGTAGGAGAAAAAATGACGATTTAACAAAAAAGCCTTAAAAAATGTGGCAGCTTGTTGATGTTTTGTCTTCCCATCTTCATTTCTTCTCCCAACTTAGTCGATGTCATATATTCCGACTAGTATGGGAGAAAGGGGGAGTATATGTAGAGTTAGAGGTCAGATTGTCAGATTCAGATCTCTAGTTCAGATGCATGGCCAGATATTCAGACTCTGCAGATGTTTAGACCCGACGATCAGATTCTGAGTCTTCAGTTTCAGAAATGCACATGTATGCGGTCTTCTTTTCAGATGTACACATGTTTGCCATCATTGTTTATGGTCCCCATCTTTTGTTTTTCGTCCAGGGTTTTCATGTGATCTTTAGGACTCCAAAGTAGAGATCTCATTCCCTATGCCATGCGGGCTAGAGTTTTCATGATGTTTCATAGGGACTCCAGAGTAGAGATCCGCTTCTCTGTGCCAGTATGGGAGAGACCCAGTTCTCTGACGAGGAGACTTTCAGACTCCATTCTCCAGTGTTCGTAAACTTCAGTATGAGATCCTTCCGAGGTTCCTATGTGAGAGAACCCACTTTGAGGTCCCTATGAGAGAGACCCATCTTCAGAGATCTGCGTATGGATAATTAGCAACGCTCTTTATTCGACCATTTCAGAGATGGAGCAGTTGTCCACATGTTGTGGCGGGCTAGAGTACTCCGATGAGGGACTCATTTTCGGTTGCAGTGACTCTGACAAGCGCAGTACATAGTACATGCTCTTCGACGAGGATATTCAGTTTGACTCACATTGCAGCTTGTTCGTCCTCCTCACCTGCACGGCATGAGAAGCAACGTCCTCAACAACAATTGACAATTGTGCGTGTTTAGTTGATATTGTCTGTAATGTCTTGTATTGTGAGTTGAGATTTCTTTCTGTCTGTCCAAGCTGAGCATTTCATGCTCCAGCTTGAGGGGAGTTTGGAGTAGTTGTTATACACGCACTTATATGGTAGATGGGTAAATGGATCCCTCCAAGATCCATTTACCCCATCCAGTTGTTTAGTCTCACATCTACCAGTTGTAGGATGTGGATACTCAGTGAGGGCTATATAAGAAGCCCCTCACCCCTTGTATCTAGTGAGAAAGTACAATGCATACATCAACCATTTGATGCGTTCTCTTGTGGTTTCATCCCGCTCCTTAGGGAGTAGGGTTCCGCGGTAAAATCTTGTGTTCCATATTTCTTATTCTTTGTTATTCTGATACGCTTTCGCTTTTCATATTTTTTAATGTCACTCAAGTTGAATTTTTCCGTGGTTGCACAAGTGGGAGCGGATACTTACCAAGGTCAGGAGATTCACTTTTGTGCAAGATGACGACACCATATGCACAATGATAACATGGAGCGATTCTCTTTCCAGAAATTGAAAGGTAACGATACAACAGATATTTGCAAAGACGGATCAAGTGTTATTCCATAAATCGAGCGCAAAGTCCAGTAAAGAAGATCGAACTCTCCTTCCCATATTCGGGTCACCCGCTTCGTCAGCAAGGCACTATTCATCGCCTCCAGGCTCCAAATTCCCAGCATACTATCCATCCTTCTTCTGCATCATTGTTTTTCACCCTACCAAAGGCATCCTCCTGTGCAATCCCATGAAGAAGGCAAGAAGAATTGCTTCATGAGCGCCTTCAATCTCCCCTTAACCCCAGCAGGAAGTATGTGTGTAGATAGGAAGAAAAATGAAATTGCCGAAAGAACCTCTTTCTATAGTACCGGTCGGCCACTAAGAATATTCTAGAAAAATCATAGAATTAGAAGAGCTATTATTGTTGGATGAAATAACAGAGTTCCTACGGTCCCTAAGCTTGAGTAAAGCAAGAGCCATCCCCGCCAAACTTCAACAATCTTTCATGGGCTGGGGGTTCATTCATAGTTTGTTCCTATCTCTTTCAGCAATTATATGGGTCAGAGAACCTTGAGCATAAGCCCTAGCTTTGGGAAAGTTAGTTTACCTTAACAAGAAAAAAAACCAGAAAAGCAGGCACGGTATTAGAGAAGGCTTATGATGTTGCATCCTTGACTAGGTGAGGGGCTAAGGACTTATATAGGCCCTTCTGGAGTGAGCGAGTTTAGTTTTGCCTCAAATTGGAGGTGAGTGGGAATTAGTAAGCTTTGCCTGATTATTTTATTACGAATCGGCCTTCTTACTAGATCCATCTGTTTGATAGATGGAAGATGTACTAGGAAGAGTTATTCTGCAGCATCCTCTTAGATGGTTGGATAAGTTATATGCATCGCAAAGACATTTTTTTAAAAGGAAAAGGATGACTTCCCAATTTAATAGTTATTAAATACATCACAAACAAGTCAAAAACAGTCTGTAATTAGTTTTGTCGAGCTTCCCACATGTACATCCTCGGTATATTTTCATGCTGAAAAGATTCCACTAATACATTGAAGGCGGTGTTTTCTATGATATAACAGGCTGATATTATCTCGTGGATTGAATGATGTGTTCCATTTGTTAGTCCTCATTGTATTATCTTTATATAAATGTATGTCATACTACTGTTTAAGGGAGATTGTTTCATTCCATAGAGTTGTTGGAGTATTTATGAAGTAAATAGTTATATTGATGCTAGTTTTGTAGCCATACCCCCTGATTGTTTCTTTTTACCAATTTAAATCTTCTTTTTATATGATTGACTAAATAAGATAGCAATCTTCAAGTTATTTTTATGTATTTGTAGGTGAGAGATGAACTTGAGCATTTACTGGATGATGATATGGACATGGCTGAGATGTATTTAACAGAGAAACTTGCTCGTCAACGCACTGACGCGCCTTCAAGAGCTGATCCAACGAATGAAAATTTTGAAGTTGTGGAAGAAAGGTTTAAACATTTTGTTTCTGAAAACACAGTAATACACGAGTTTTATTCACATTTTCTTCATGCCTGCATGTCCACCGGCAGCATATAGACTCACAGGCACAAACACACCACACATGTACATACAAATCCACGCATCTTGCATTCAATTGCAAGCGCACACAAATTGAGCTCAATTTTCTTCAGTTAATTAGTTGAAACATATCTACCTTTCAGAAATGATGATTCCGGGGATGAAACTGAAAGCAGCATTGGGAGTATGGGTAATTTTAAGCCCAATATCGAGGAGCTTGAGATGCTTTTAGAGGCATATTTTGTGCAAATAGATGGCACTTTAAATAAACTTTCTGCTGTAAGTTCTTCTTCTTGTGACATTATTCCTATATCATTTATGTTCTATTGAGCTAGACAATTGTGTCAAAAAATACTTATAACAAATCTAACAAATTCTTTTAGCAATTTTGATGTAACAGCTATCAATGGTTGCATGACAAAAAGGGGATGGAGTGGGGCAGGAGACAATCAGTTTTAGTGTTTTTTGATTAGGGTTCTCCAGTATAAAAAAATAATTTAGAATTGTCTACTCCCCAACTTTCGTAGGATAAGGAGTTCATATTTGACATCATCTTTTTATGCTGCAAAGAAAATAATATATAGCTCACGTTGAACTTTTTAAGTGTATCTCTTATTTCTGTTTTTTAGGTAAAAGAGTGCACACTCATAATGGTGCACATAAACAATTATTCTAATAAAATAATTACAATATATATTTATATGGGGTAAACTATAGATTCGATAAGAACAGAATTAAATATGGCTTTATTGGCATGGGGCGTTCTTTTTTTATGCCCAGGGATCACCTTTTATATATTGCTTGTATGGATGTCATTACTTCTATGGTCATGCTCGTGCCAATAATTTGCCACTTATTCTTGGAAGTAGTCCAGATTCAAAATTTTCCTTTTTATTTCCTATTTCCTAAATAGAAGGACGTAGTTCTTATCTGGTAGGTTGGAAAGATCAGGCAACATCCTCGGACATTATTGGTCAAAAGTTGCTTTAGTATATTAAAAGGAGCTTGATAAACATCAGGATTTCTTGGACATGCTTGTGGGTCTTGTGATGAGGGAAGTAGTTCGGTCAATGCCATCACTGCGAGTATGAGGTGGGTATGGCATCTCATCACTTGCGCTACCTCCGCGGCTGCAGCATCCTCACGTTCTTCCTTCTACCTTTCACTTGAGCCTCGATATATGGTATACGAGAACCTATCTATGAGATGGCTGGTCTCTCTTGGAATCCCTGACAGCGATTGCTGCTTTTGTACCTATTGCATGCCTGGGTAGCCTATCAAGCAAAATTGGGGAGAAATCAAAATCAACCTCTTTCATCGTAGATTTAGAGAGAGATTTTAGATACATTTTTGAATTGTCCTTTTTTGTCTCCACCAATGTAAAGATATTTGTAATGGAAGTGGTGCCATGGGGGCCCTGTCTTTTTGCATGTGGCAGGAACGCTTTTCTTACATGAAGGTGTCCCGCTGACCAAGGATGATGCCAAAAGCATTTTGCTTGACCATAGGTGGTTAAATTATGTTTGATATTTCCACCCTTTTAGCTTTCACCAATGCTACTTCTACAAGGAAATCTTCCGTTGAAGCTAAATCTTTGTATTCATAAGTTTGTCCATCTCTTGTGTGTACTTTTGTCGTAGAATTCTAAATCTGAATTCTGCACATGTGGCCACGATATGAGTATGTTTTTTCAACTTTGAAATGACCATGACATATCTCCTACTTGTTTGATTGCTCTGCATCTGGTTGGGCACGCTTTTCCAGGAGGAAACTTGTAATCTGTTGATCAGTAGGAGAATACACAATCAAAGACGGAGATCAGCTTTTGCTATCGTGTATTGGATCCAACAACTTGCAATTTGTTCCTGTCGCAGCGATGCTAGAAAGATATATAAAAACTTTCTGCAAGTGTTCATATGTCCAGTGTCTAAATAACGGCGAAAATCCATTCCACTTCTAAGAGGAAAAGAAAGCATACATGCAATCCCTTGTATCATTGCCATATATTCCTCATTTAAAAGATGAAAGACCTCCCCAGTAGCTGCACCATATCCCAAAAGCACCTTTTATAACAAAACCAAGTTCCTATCACAGAAATGCATTATATCCTCGAAAGCACCTTTTATAACTAACCAACTACCTATCATAGAAATTTCACTATTTTTTCAATGCTCCAGGGATTTACTTAGCCATATTAGCTTCAGTCATCACTCCAAGACATCGAATCCCAAACTGCCATCATGATAGACTTCCTCCTAGTTCACCAAAGAAATGCCACGACACTCGGGAATCTATGACTTTTGGAAGTGATTAACTTTAAGGGATGTAATGTGTTTCGATTCTCTTTCAAAATAGGTGATCCCATACATAAAAGCATCGACATGGGTGTTGAAACACCTACTTTTTGTAAATAAACAAATCATTATTTTGATTAAAGATAAATGTTTATCTTGTTGAATTGACATCTATTGTAGCCATTATCTTGATAAGTCGATAATATCATTTAGCTCATCTGCTTTACTACTAGACAACAACATGCTGCATCAAAAAGTTTGTCAATTTGTATATTATGAAGTGACTCCAGGAAGTTGTCTTGTTATTTTTTCTATCAAGTCAATTTGGACTAAATGCATATGAAGCCTTTCATGCATAACCCACTCATATGCACATTTTGAGTTTGTTGAACTGGTCTGTGATCCTTTGTGCCAGTACACCATCAATAGCTCACTGTCCGCCATTTTTTAAGCACTGTTGCACATGTACATGACTATACTGTGCAGCGATTCACTCGTTCATCGTACACTATTGATTGTGTTCAAACCAACTTGATTCTTGTTGTTGCACCAGTAGACACCTGTGCAACATTTTTGACTTGTTATTTTTGAAGTGATATTTCAATGTTTTATTTTATAACTATTGAAAGTGCACCAATACACCTTGATTATTGGCTTATTTAGATAGTGTGTTTAGCCTCTAATGCACGGGTAAAATTTTTTTTGCACCTTTACTCCAGCAGCGGAAAGCTTTGTTTAACCATTTTGAGTTTAGATATTTTAATTCCTTGTATCATTAAGCCTTCCCTAAGCCTGTAAAAGAATCTCCTATGTACTCATTCCAACACACACCAAGAACACAAAGTCTTCTATTCACTCACACTACATTCCACTCTTTAATGAGTATTTATGCGCCAAGAAAAGCTCTGCAAAGCCATTCTCTGGTTTCCGCATTTTTATGTTCTCTCACGTCTTTTTTCAAAAGCCTCTTGCTCCTATTTATTCGTTTGCATTTCATATTTCATTTATGTTCAATATGTTTTTAACTATTTCATAGTTCAGCTTATATAATGTGAAGAACAAACACAGATTATCCAGTTTCATTATCGACAGAGTTCACAATGATAACTCGGTTCAGCAAATTCTTCTCAGCAAATAGAGTATCGTCATCATTAGCAATATCATCAGTGGCATTCAGGAATAGTGTTAGAAGTATTTTACTTTATCCTTGGCTAAGAGGGGTTCTGTGCGAAGTCATTTCTTCTCAAAAGGAAGATAAACCCTTGGTGATGTTTCGTACCTCTAGGTGTTCTCTGTGGAAATCTTATTTCTTGTACAGAAGATGAAGATAAATATGGTAAGCTGTGTATTTTGTAAATGGGCCGAACTACACCGGAAGTAGCTTGATTAGTGAGAGTTGGTAAGGGGTTGGTCAGGATACACGATTAACGATTGTGTATAGTGAACATGTATACTTCTTATATTCCTTGATTGCTTATATGTGTGATTTTCTCCTCGTAGTTGAGTTATATTTGTTTGAATTGACCATGTTTCCACTTAAACACTATTTAACCGCCTAGGGCTTCGAGGTTCGGTGATTTCGATGTCATTCTTGTGCTTCTACAGTTTTGAGCTCAAGTGATGTCAACAACTGTATTGAAGGATAGTGAACCAACCAACCTCCTTACTTTAACAACAATGAATATACACATTAGAAAAAAATGGTGATCTATTGAAGTCAACAACAACAACAACAACAAAGCCTTTTCCCACAATTAAGTAGTGTCAGCTACATGAATTCTTCGCCTCCATTCAGATCTATCGTAGATCAATCCTGGACTTATATCCACAAAACTAAGATCCGTTCGTATAGTCTCTTTCCAACACTTCTTGGGCCATCCTCGCCCTCTGGCTCAACATCCCAACACTCAGATCTCATAACTGGTGCATCAGTTCATCTTCTTTGCAAATGACCAAACCATCTTAAGCAGTTTTCTCACATCTTATTCTCGATCGGAGCTAAACCAACTTTCTTTCTGATTGCATCATTTCGAATCCGATCTTTACGTGTGTGTCCACACATCCACCTTAGCATTTTCATTTTTGCTACAACCATTCTCTGTACATGTTTATGGTTCACAAGCCAACATTCATATCCATAGAGCATATCAGATCTCACGGCTGCTTTGTAAAACTTTCCTTTAATTTTTAAAGGAATTTTCTCATCACAGAGGACTGCAGGGGCTCCTCTTCATTTTAGCCAGCCTGCATTTATTCTATTAGTAACATCTCCATCAATTTCCCCATCATGTTGCAAAATAGATCCCAGATATCTAAAAGAATATCTTTTCTGAATGTTATCGTCACCTACAAGGTTGCAGAAAGCGGTAGTCGGTACTCGGTCGGCGGGGTCACCTACTAAGAATTAGTCGGCAGTCGGGCGACTAGTCGGAATTAGTCAGTCATTAGTCAGTTTTGAATTTTTAATTATTTTAAAAATATAAATCAGTTTTTATACATATATTCGTATGTATATACATATATTTGTACATTTTATATGACATCATGGTGAAACAAAAGAAGTAATTGACTTTAAATATAACATTAAGCATAGTAGAATATGTTTGCTTTAAAAAAAGTGAAAAACAAAAAAAATAAAAAAGATTGTTGTAAAAGTCGACCGATTAGTCGGCCGACTAGGCCGACTAGTCAGCCCGACTAGTCGGGTGGACCAAGTAAGGGCCGACTAGGCCTAGTCGAGTCGGCTACCCCCCGACTCGACTAGTCGACCCAACTAGTCGGCCTAGTCGGCCGACTTTTGCAAGCTTGGTCACCAATCTTCGCCTCGATTCCGTCACCATTGCTTCCATCAAATGTGCACGTCCATATATTCCGTCTTAGCCCTACTTATACGAAATCCTTTAGTCTCCAACTCATGTCTCCAGATCTCAAGCTTCTCATTTACTCCATCTCTAGTCTCGTCAATCAACACAATATCATCAGCAAATAACATACACCAAGGTAACTCATCCTGAATGTGACTTGTCAACCCGTCCATAATCAAAGTAAAAAGAAATGGACTCAAAGTTGAACCTTGATGTAAACCAATGTTGATGTCAAAATAGCCAATCTTCTTGGACGGGGTCCTTACACAAGATAAAGCTCCATCATAAATGTCCTTATGAGGTTAATGTCCTTCTTTTGATCACACGTTCCTAAATTTTCATAGTGTGACTCATCATCTTGATACCTCTATAATTTGAACAATTTTGAATGTCTCCTTTATTCTTATAAAGAGGCACCACAATACTCTTCCAATCTTCAGGCATTTTCTTGCTTCACCAAATAACATTGAATAGATTCGTAAGCCAAGTCAAACCGCGCTCACCTAGAACTCTCCGTACTTCTACAGGGATGTCATCCGGTCCTACACCTTTCCCAGGTTTCATAACCTTCAACGCCTCCTCTACTTCCTTTCTTTGTATTCGTCTATAGCTTGCACGATTCAAGTTACTTTCGCTACTAGCTAGATCACCCAAAGTGATCTCTCTGTTCATTTCCATTGAAAAGTTTATGGAAGTACTGCTCTCATCTAGTCTCTATATCCTTCTGAGTAACAAGCACGTGAGCTTCCTCATCCTTAATGCATCTCACTTGAGAAAGGTCTTTGGTCTTTCTTTCTTTTTCTTTGGCCAACCTGAATATATCCTTCTGGCCCTCCTTAGAGTCGAGATTTTTATACAAAACTTCATAAGCTTTTGACTTAGCTTCGCATACAACCTTTTTTGCTTCCTTCTTCGCTATTTTGTAGTTTGTGACAATTTCCTCTGTTCTATCCTTCGACATAGCTTTAAAGCAAGCTGTTTTAAGTTTTAGCTTCTCCTGCTCGCCTTCACTCCACCACCAAGCCTCCTTTTGACTTGGAGCTCCTCCCTTCGACTCGCCTAGCATCTCTTTGGCTACCTTTCAGATACAAGATGCCACTGCCTCCCACATCTCGTCTGCACTTCCGCTACAATCCTAAGATAAGTCTTCTAAAACCTTCTCCCTGAAGCTCGATTGCTTCAGTGGAAGATTCCACCATCTAGTTCTAATGATCTTAGGAACCCTCCTTTTCTTGACCAACCCTTTTATTTGTACATCCAAGACTAACAAGCGATGTTGGATTGCCCCTGTAGCAGAGGCGGTGGGCGCCAGCGTGCTCCTTGCACTTATTGTCGTCATCCAGGACACTCAGAGGACACATGCTATTTGATGTATGGATACCCACATGCTCCTGTAGCAGAGCAGATCGAGCCTTCAGAGACTCCTGCTTCCCAATTAGATCCACACCTGGATGACATTGTCTCTCATATACGAGAGATCATAACTCCAGGGGCCGACACCACCACTACAGGATCCACATATACTGCAGCAACGCCTTTTTAAGCTCCTCATGTATTGCTTACGCTTTTATCAGTAGTAGCGGTGGAGATATGATAGAGTGGATCATGGACTCTGATGCATCCCCCCATTTGTGTGGAGACAGTGCTCAGTTCAGGTCCTATAGGACTATCTATATCTCCTGGAAGATGAGTTGTTACTGATAATGGGGTCCACTTACCCATTACAGGACATGAGGAGGTGTATCTGACTCCATCTATGCACCTTCAGAATGTTTTATATACCCCTGATTTTCAGATGAACTTACTTTCTATTAGTTAGATTACTTAGGATCTGCATTGTCGTGCCATTTTGACCCTTTGTCTCTCGTGTAGCTGGACACACTCAAAGATAGTGTGATTGGATGTGGCTGCAAGCAACGGGAGCTCTATAGACTGGTCCAACCTCCTCATGTTGCTGGACTAATCTCACCGTAACTGCGATACTTTCATTTTGGCTACATTCCTCTACAAAAGTTGTGTCATGTCCTCACACAGATCTCCATACGATCTTCCTTTCAGACTTTCAGTGCGAGGCTTGCCAGCTTGGGAAGCACTACCATTCCTCCTTTCTATCTCTTCAGAGTTGGAGCAGCTCTTAATTGTTTGAACTCCTTCATTTAAATATCCGGGGTTCGAGTTGTGTTCCTGATCACCAGGGACATCGTTTTTATTTGATCATTGTAGATGATTTTTCTAGACTTTCTTGGGTTTTCCTTTTGAAAAATAAGTTTGAGCCTGGGTCTATTATCAAGTCATTCATTAATGAGATAAAGAATATTTTTTCTGCCAATATCAAATATCTGTGTTCTGCTAATGGCTTAGAGTTTTGTACCCTACAACTTTCTGAATTTCTCAGGTCTCTCAGCATTGTACACTGGACCTCGTGTGCCCATACATCTCAGCAGAACGATGTTGTTGATTGCAAACACCGTCACATGCTTGATGTGACCAGAACCTTGTTGATTCAGAGTTGTGCTCCTCTTGCTTACTGGGGTGATCGGTTCTCACTGCTTGCTATTTAGTGAACCGTATGCCTTCCTCTGTTTTGGGAGAACATATCCCTTTCTCAATTGCGTTTCCCGAGAAGGATCTATTCTCCCTCACACCTCGTGTGTTTGGATCTATAGCTTTGTTCATGATTTTTCTCCTGATTGGGACAAGCTCTCCCCCAAAGCTATCAAGTATTTTTTGTTGGCTACTCTCGTACCCAAAAGGGGTACCATTTCTTGACCTGCTTCGGGGGAAATGCTTTGTTAGTTCTGATGTTATATTTTTTGAATCATCATGTATTTCTCTTTTACAGGTGATAGACTGGCCTCATCAGACTGTAATGATGAGATCTACATGCCTCCACCTCCTACAGTCCTACCACAACCTACATCTACTCATGCTCAGCCATCTCCCAGTCCATCACCACCAATTGCCACTACCACCATCTCATGTACCTACTCTTGCTCCACCTGCTCCTATGGTTGCCCTTAGACCACCACCTACATTGACTCAGTTTTTGTCACGTGTGTTTATTCACAGGTCTCGCTCTATTCCCCCTGCTCATATGCCTTCCCGATCATCACACGTCTCGGGTATGTAATGAGCACATTATTTCTAATGATGGCATTACTGAGTTGTCTGTGCAGCAGGAATCACTACAAGATGAGAAGATACCCTCTCAAGAGGGAAACTTACAGCTTCATGACATGACAGATGGTCTTGATGTGTTGATTGCTCTGCGGAAGTAGAGACGTACGTGTTAATGGTTCAAAAAAACTAGCCTTGAGACGGTCGAGGCATACGCCTCAAGGCGAGGCGGTCCAATTTAGCCTCGAGGCGTGCGCCTCAGTCCATCCCAGTGAGGCGTTCTGCCTCGAGGCGGTTGAGGCATATTCTGAGGCATTTTGGTTTTTTGAAGCATTTTTTAATGATTTTAATGATTTTCTTGATAGTTTGAGAATCTTATAAATGTGTCATTGTTTAGGATAATGATTATACAAGATAAATGACTAAATCTAATGTTTCTTTCGTGTCCATAACTTCATATTTACTATCAATTGTGCTCCTCTTTCTTGTCCAACTATTTCGACACTCTCTTACTATTTCACTCTTAATACATGAATTCATAAATATCAAATCCAATAATACTCGTAAAATCAACAAGCATTGAAATATATCAAGCAAAACGAAATGGATAGGCTTCACAATTTCTCATACTGTCATATATTACATACTAGATACATAACATAAATTTCTTCGACTATTTAATTAGAACAATATTTCAAAGATTTGCTTTAAATGGATGTGATTCAAAGTTTCTCATGTGGCTATATATTATATGTTAGACACATACCATAAATTTCTTCAGCGTATTTAATCGTATTTTTAATTACAACAATATTTCAAAGATTTGCTTGAAATGGATATGATTCACGGTTTCTCATGTGGCTATATATTATATGTTAGACATAACATAATTTTTTTCAATGTATATTTAATCGTACTTTTAATTACAACAATATTTCAAAGATAAATATGTATTTTTAATTATTTCACAACATTATTGACAATGAATTCCTTTTTGATTGGATGAAAATGTGAAGAAAGAGATATGGTGTTGTTCTATCTTATATTTTAGGGTTCTAATCTCTATTATTTCATCATATATTATAGTCTTAAGTATTATATGCTGGCAGAGAACATACAATTACATAGACATATATATATATAATTATAGTTTTTTGCATATTTTTCTCCATAAACTGAGGCTTATGCCTCGACCGCCTCGAGGCTACGCCTCGCCTCGATTCCAATGAAAACGCCTCGTTCCGCTTTTTGTTTTTTCAAACATTGGTACGTGTGCTACATATCCTCTTACAGCACATGTTTTCTTGAACAGTCTTTCAGAGGATTTCGGAAAATTTACCTTGGCACTATCAACTGTGGAGATATCACAGACATATCAGAAGGATATTCAGGACAGTCAGTGGCATCTAGCCATGAAGGAGATGACCGCGCTACAGTCACGTGGCATTTGGAGTCCTTTTTCATCTCCAATTAGCGCATCCGTTGTTGGGTGTAAGCGGGTGTTCACTATAAAGCACTGTGCAAATGGCAATGTGGATCTCTACAAGACGAGACTTGTGGCATGTGGGTTCACCCAGACATATGGGGTGGACTATCGTGATACTTTTTCTCCAGTTGTCATACATTCTACTCTTTGTATCCTTTTGTTTGTTGTTGTGACATGAGATTGTCCCTTCTATCAGTTCTATGTGAAGAATGCTTTTCTATATGGCGATCTACAAGAGGAGGTCTACATGCAGCAACTACATGGGTTCGCTCCTAAAGGGGAGTGTTAGAAGGTTTGCAGGCTACACATGGTGATTTATTTTTTTTGGAAAAGGGACGGGCGGCATCCCGAAACTGGGACCCACCACAAAAAGTATATAATAATATGATTAAAAATTACAACGCATTACATTCTCCAAGATATACACATTGCCCTACATTGTTCAATTACATTCTCAGTATAAAAAATATGCCCCCACAAAAAATGACCTCATTCCTGGAGCACCATATCGCCCACACAAGCACAAAAGGATAAGTATTGTCCTCGTGATCATAGCCACACACCGTTCTAATCTCTCCAAAAATCGGGAAAATCTTGCCCAGCAAGCCACGAAAAATCGATCTTACTCCACACCTGAGTCGAAGAAGGACAGGAGAAAAACATGTGATCCACATCTTTCGCTGTTGATCCACATCTATCACAAGCATCGTCTTCCGTCCCCAACAACAGCCTCCGACGCCTTTTCGTAAGAATCTTATCAAGCCTGAATAACCAAAGAAAAACATTGATATGGCTTGGCACTCTGCTCCTCCAAATCAACCTCATATCAACGCAACCTCTTCCTCCATCTTCTCTCCATCCTCCACGAAAAATTGGTACGTTTTCTTCACTGAGAACTTCCCATCTCCCCAAACATAATGATCCCTTCCCACCGTCGGTCCCTCAACCTCAGCCAAATCCGCGTGCATAGCCAGGAAATCCTTCACCCTCTGATCTAATAATTCTGAGGAGAAAATTAGAGATCATGACCTCTGTACCCACACCTGCCTCACCATCTCCTCCATGTCACTAGCCAACTGCAATAGGCATGGGTAGCACTCACCCACCGTTTCGCCCCCTCCCCCCACCTGACCAATCATCCTTCCAAAAGTGAAATCCAATGCCATCTCCAAGCATTGGTGACAACTTGACTGCCAGCTCCAATGTTACCTCGGTGATCCCTTTCCATAAAGATGACGGCATCCGATCTGGGACAACCTCCAGCGACAAGGAGATCCCATATATCTTTCTCATCAACATGCATACCAAGTCCTCATACTTCCCCATATGCGTACCATCTACTTTGCCAAGAAAGCTTTGTTCATCTCGCCCACATGCAGAACTCCCATCTTACCCTTCTTTTTCGTCGTTGTCACCTTACCCCAATCTACCAAATGGAAGCCCCTCCTAGCATGTTTACCACCCGAGCAGAAAAACCTTCTCATCAAGGCTTCGATCCACTGACAACCACCTCGTAGAACATATAAAGATAGGGATGGCCGCAAGAACATGCTTCAAAAGTATCACTTTCCCGCCCCTCGAAAGCATTGTCGCCTTCCACCCCACCAACCTTCTCTCCAATCTCTCCAGAAGAGCCCTTCAATCCCCATATTTCGGCATCCCCGTCACCAATGACAACCTCAAATACGTGATGGGCAACGTGGTCATTGGGCACCCCAACACTGCATATGCGCTATGCACCTCCTGCTCTGTGAGCCCGAAAGGAACCATTATTGATTTCTCTCTATTGATCATAAGCCTCGATATGTCCCCACAAGTGTCCATAATATGCGATGCCTGACGTATCTTCTCTTCCTCAACCCCCATGAATAACAAATCATCCACGTACTGCAAAATCTTATGGATATCTCCTATTTTTATAACCAAAACACCATCCCCTGCTCGAAGTCATCCTCATCATTACAACCAAAGCATCCGCCATAATCACCAAAAGAAGTAACGCCAAAGGGCATCCCTACCTAATGCCCCTTTGGGACTGATAGAATCCCCCTCCGGTCTGCCATTAACCAAAATCGCATGTGATGCTTTCATCACCTACCACTTGATCCATACAATCCACTCTTCGGGAAAACCCCTCTAATCTAATGAAGACCACATGAACCTCCAATCCACGTAGTCGTATACTTTGGAAAAGTCTACCTTTCAAAGCACCCCTTTGACCCTGTCCCTTTTCCAATATGTCACCATCTTCGAAGCCATCACTAACCCCTCAATCATGGCTCTCCTAGGCACCAATGTCGTCTGCTCATGCGAGATGATCCGATCTAGCACCTCCTTTAAACGATTAGCGAGGACCTTGGCAATAATAAGGCATATAGCATTACATAGTGCAATAGGTCAGTAGTCATCCACCCTGATCGGTGTGTCCTTCTTAGGAAGCAGAAAAATAAGAGCCTTTTTCAATCTCACAAGCTTCGATTGCCTTCCGAAAACTCCTCCGTCACCTCCATGATATCCTACTCGACCACCTCCGAGAACTTCCGATAGAAGATAACTGAGAACCCATCCGGACCTGATGCCCCATCATCATTCAGCTGGAACAACTCTCATTTCGCCCCAGCCTTCGTGAACTCCTTCATCAATGATCCTTCCTTTGATTCGGATAACATAGATACACCTTTCTCCTATTATCCCCATCCTGCCTGCTCGCACCGTGTATTGAATGCCTGGAAGTTTGACCGCAGGGTCGCCCCCACAACGTTATCCCCCTTTACACCTCACCACCCACCTATCATATTCCTGCACCTCCTCCCACTGGCCATGGCATGAAAAAACCTTGTATTTGCATCTCCTTCCCTCAACCATCATTGCCTCGTTCTCTGCCTCCAAGCGACCTCCTCCTCTTTGTCTTCCCAAGGAATCACGTCCAAGTAACTACCTCTCGCAACAACCTCTTCTGCTCTCACTGCTCTTTCATACTCCAATCTCTCCAGCCTGACCAGCTCCTCTTGCACCATCAATCTCCTTGCCCTGCACTGCACCTAGTTTACCTTGTTAAAGTCAATGATCATAAACCTCTTCAGTGTCACCATCTTGCTCGCGATCCTACATGTTGCCATCTCGCTCAGCCTGCATCCATCCCAAAACTCCACAACCGTCTAATGGAATCCCTCCTCCAGCAGCCAATACCTCTCAAAACAGGAAAAAGTATGAGGGTTATCCTCCTCCCCCAAGTACCAAAGCAGAGGCGTGTGATCTGACTGTGCTCGTGGAAGGGCCCGGGCCCAACCAAAGGGAATGCGTCCAATGCCTCAACGTACACCATAAATCTATCAAGCCACGATATGGATCTCACGTTATGCCATGTGTATAGACATTCCACAGCATTGACCACCTGAAGATCGAGCTCATCCACCATCCCAGCCAGCTCCGCAAACCCCCAATCCCTCCCACCACGACCTCCAGGTCAGTTCCCCGGTCGCAACGTCACATTGAAGTCACGGGTGATGACCCAAGCTATTATGACCTTAAGCAGAGTCCAAGAGCATGGTTCCAGAAGCTCTTGGACTTGATATAGCAACATGGGTTTGTGTGATCGACTATCGACCAATCTCTGTTTGTGCACCGGACTCGGAGAGGTACAATTGGCGTTCTTGTCTATGTTGATGATATTGTTGTTACATGGGATGATGAGTAGGGCATTCAGATTGCCAAAGATTTCCTAGTTTAGCAGTCTGTAACTAAGGACCTTGGTAGTTTACGCTACTTCCTTGGACTGGAGTTTGCCAAGAACTAGCCATGTCTTGTGGTGACCTAGAGGAAGTATGTTACAAATCTTCTTTCTGGGACAAGCATAACAGATTGCAAACATGCTACTACTCGTATGAACCCGAGCATGAAGCTCTACAATGACACTGAGGAAGTCGACAAGATAAGGTACATGGAGCTTGTTGGCAAGCTCTTATATGTGACCATTATCAGGCCAGATATATCCTTTGTCGTGAGCAAATTGAGTCAGTTTATGGAGCAGCCCATAGAGATACACAAGGGTGTCGTTCATATGATTCTGAGGTGTTTGAAGGCATCACCCGGAACTGGACTTCTATTCAGCAGAGGTACATCCCTTTCAGTTATAGCATGTGCAGATGCAGATTATGATGGGTGTTCCAAGGATAGGAAGTCTACTTCAGGCCATGGCCTCAAATTTCAACGAAATTCGGTCGAATTTCTGTCGAATATCGATATCCAGTCGAAATCGAAATTCGACCGAAATGATCGAAATGACCGAAATATGGGGGTCCTAGTTTAGAAAATGACCGATATGACCGAAATTCTGATCGAAATTCCACCGAAATTCCATCAAAATTCTGTTTTGATCGATACTGAAATGGTGACCGAAACCGTAGGGCCTTGCTTCAGGCTTCGCGGTGTTCATAGGGAGTTCCCTAGTGTCTTGGAAGAGCAAGAAGCATACCATGGTTGCCAGATCTAGTGTCGACATCAGAATACATGGCTATGTCGCAGGCTATCACAGAGATGATGTGGGTCAAATCTGTTCTTACCGACCTGACTATCAAGGTGTCTCTTCCCATGCACCTCCAATGCGACAACCAGACTGCTCTTTTCATTGCGAACAACCCTACCTTCTATGAGAGGACCATGTACATAGAGGTGGATTGTCACTACACTCGTGACATGATACAGAGGGCTCTCATCGCGACTACTCATGTTAGCTGTGGAAACTAGACAACATATATATTTACAAAGGCCTTAGCCATAGGGCCTCACCGGAGATGGTGCTCCAAGCTAAGACTGATTGATATTGTTGAGATATTAGTATCTCTTTATATCTATTTCTTATTTTTAAATCTTTCGTGTACCTCTTATGTTATTTACCCAAGGCTTTTCTCCTATATAAAAGAGCCCTACGATCTCTATGATATGTAAGCTATTATATTCTTTCTAAATGGTATCTGAGTGATGACCCTAGGGTATCTGTTCTCATCATATGTGTGGAGATCGAGCACAGTTTATTTCTTACATATCTATCCCTCCTGGTAGATCAGTGATAATTGCAAATGAGTTTTATTTTCCCATTGTTGGTTGGGGAGATTGTCCTCAAACCCTCGATGCACTTGCAAAATATCTTACATGCTCCAGCATTTCAGATGAATCTTTTGTCTATTAGTCATATTACAAAAGATTTACATTGTCATGCCATATTTGACTCATCTTCTCTTGTGTTTCAGGACATACTCACGGGTAGGGTAATGGATGTGGCCGTGAGCAGAGATGGCTTTACATACTAGCAAGGTTGTAGAAAGCAATAGTTGGTACTCGATTGGCGAGGTCATTGAGTAAAGATTAATCGGCAGTCGAGCAACTAATGGGAATTAATCGGCCATTAGTCGATTTTGATTTTTTAATTATTTTAAATATATAAATCATTTTTATACATATATTCTTATATATTAACATAGATTTGTACATTTTCTATACTATCATAATGAAACAAGATAAGTATTTGACTTAAGATATAATATTAACCATATTAGTATTTGCTTACTTTAAAAAAGGCACCAATATAAAAAATAAAAAGCTTATTGTAAAAGTCGGTCGATTAGTCGGGTTGACCGACTAATTACTAACTAGGCCTTGTCGAGTCGGCTACTCCCTCCCCCCCGGCTCGACTGGTCGGTCAGCTTTTACAAGCTTGTAGACTGGTCCAGCCTCCTTTTGCTGGTACTGCAACTATTCCTACTGGGTCAGTCTCTCCGTTCATGTAGCACCTTCGCTTTGGACATCTTCCTCTGCAGAAGCTATACCTTGTCCTTCCTTAGATATCTACTCGTCCTTCCCTAGAGTGTGAGGCATGCCAGCTTGGGAAACATCATCGTTCCTCCTCCTTGGATTTCAAAAAAGATCATCGTTCCTCCTTTTCGAGTGACTAGAGTCGTCACAGTAGTCAGTCGTTCGAGTTATTTCATTTTGATATTTGGGGTCGTAGTCATATTTCCGACCATCAAGGGCATCGGTTCTATCTATAGTCATTGTAGATGATTTTTTCCATACTTTCTTGGTTTTTCTTGTTGAAGAATAAGTCTGAAGTCGGTTCTATCATTAAATCATTTTTTACTAAAATAAAGAATGTTTTTTCTGCTCATGTGAAGTTTATTCGCACTGACAATGCCTTAGAATTCTCCACCATTATACCTATCTGTCTTCCTTAGACCTCTTGGTATCGTTCATCAGACTTCTTATGCGTATACATCACAGCAGAATGGTGTCGTTGAACGCAAACACTCTCATCTCCTTAATGCCACGAGGACTCTTTTGCTTCAGAGTAAAGCTCCTTATTTTTTTCGTGGTGATGCGGTCATCACTGCGTGCTACTTAGTGAACCACATGCCTTCCACGGTCCTTGGAGAAAATGTTCCTTTCTCGACTGTGTTTCCCGAGAAGAACCTCTTCTCTCTTACTCCCGGGGTCTTTGGGTCTGCAGCCTTTGTCCACAATTTTACTCCTTATCATGATAAACTCTCTCCAAGAGTTGTCAAATGTGTGTTCGTTGGCTATTCTCGTACCCAAAAAGGGTATAGATGTATTGATCCTACAAGGAGAAAGTATTATGTGAGTGTTGATGTCACATTTTTTGAGTCTATTATGTATTTCTCTCCTACAAGTGGCAAGTTGTCTAACTCTGACTCTGGTGAAGATGTTTTTGTTCCACCACCTCTTTTACTTCCATCACCACCTCCTCAGGTTGAGCCACGATCACCTCCTTCACCACCACCTCCACTGTCGACCCCTCAGGATCCGGGTACCCGTTTACGCGCAATTCGCAAGATATCATTCACAATTATATCGCACAAGTTGTAAAAATACAGGGAAAATTTTTTTCGCGACTATGACATTCATTCTCAATACATTACCACAAGGAAAAGAGACAATATGGCACCAAAACTCTTTTCATTAATATTCATATCCATTTACAACATGTACAAGCATATTCCATATTACAACATATATCCCAAAATGTGTTACAAAAGAGATAACATTTACATCATTATCTGGACAAAAACTGAGACAAAGTAATTCATACCGACGGGTATAAACTCGGTCTCCAGGAAGCATGTGTAGCTACTGAGCTGCAGGCTGTTTGCCTGCCACACATATTAGGAAAGAAAAGGCGTCAGCGGTTGCTGGTACCTCCCAAAAACTTATATAAAATAACAGGCATTTATTATTTACAAAAGAAACAAGCAGAAAGGCGAGAGCAACTCAAATTAAGATTTAATTCTACTTGCAAATGAAAACGGTTTTTCAGGTTACTTGTAAGCATCTCAAATGTTGTCCCATAACCTGGCATTTCCCACATGTGACATATGTATAACTAGTTGCGTATTCGTGAGTGTATGAGTGTAAGCACATATATCATTTTCTTCAGAAATCCCGTTGGTAAGTGAAATGGAAAAGTTAAGATTAGAAAGATCTATTAATTTAATTAAATTCTTGGGTAGAGAGAGAATAGTCTTTTGATCGTAACTTCTCCAATTCTTAACTTCAAGGATTCAGATATAACTCCAGGTAATTTAGATATAGATATGAATGATCTAGATATATAATCGCCAAGTCTGTTGGCGAAGTAACTCAAGCGGTGAAGAAGCCTGCAAATGGCTCTTCCGTCTCGCCCTCTAATTGGAAGTGCGGTCCAATAGAGGGATAGGTCTATTCTCCAACTACGCCACTGAGACGGGTGAGAGAGACTCCCTAGAAAAGTCGCTCTAGAGAAAACACAGCCCGACTAGTACGGGCAACCGAGCTCGTACGTAAAGCTGAAAAACCAGGATCCCCCGCCTGGGCATCCTAAAACAGGGTCAGCGGAACTGGTCTAAAGTCTGGATCCCAACGAGGGCGTAAAAACACTGCGAGCTCGCGTAAAACCGAAAAGGGACTGGGATCCTAGACCCGCGCACTTGGCGGCCGCTGCCCAAACTGGGCTTCCTTTCTTCCGCCCAGTTGAGGGTCACCGCGCCCTCGCACGGTCAGGTGTAAAGGTCACCATGACCGGCATTCTGAACGTAATAATTCATTCATCATCCTCTCTCCTTTCTTGATATTATTATTATTATTTTCTTTTCTATGGTTGATTCTACATATCCAGTTCTTTTGGTCAACATACTTTATTATGCTCCTCATTGTATTCTCTTACTCGATTACTCAATCTTTCTTACCTATTTTGATCAACTTAACAGATCAAAGTATCATATCATATTAATGAAGTACAATCGGTAGATTGTATTAATGAACTAATTTATGAAGAGTATAAATCATAATGATCTCTGAAAATCATTCAATGGGTCTAAAGAGGAGGTATTAATTCTTACAATTATTTTCAGAACACCTTCTTAAATGAGTGAGATTAATGGCTTGATTTTTTTTTTAAACTAGATCAAGGTAAGATCAAATTCATCCCAAAACCCCAACAGTTAAAAGTATAATGCTATGGTTAAATAACCAAGTAGAAACCGATCTTTACAGATGCTAAAAACAATATTCATGACCAATTTCATAGATCAAATATTTTATTTTATTTTTACAGTAATAACATCTCAAAAAAATTAAAACAGTAAGGAACTCAATTTCTTCTGTAACAGAAGTTTAATAAATGAATCGGTACTCATCAATTTAAGTTTTATATTTAGGAATAATACAAAATTTCATGTTTCTTATGTTTGTTATCTTTTCATTCTCTTTTTTTTTTTCAACTACAAAAATTTTCCAACTTTCCTTGAAAAGATACGGGTGACTCAATGAAAATGATATCTAAACTTGGAGTAACTACCTTAAGATAGCTAACAATTTATCCAACAATACGTTTCAGAAACATATCAATAATCAATTTAATAAACGAGATATGTTGTGCAATAGGGTTTGCATAGGGATATACATATATTCTGTGATATATATTCTAAATTAGCATATGAATTCATATATGCAGAGACGAATCTATGTAAGCTGCTAAAAAGGAAATGAGCATTTATAATAAGACAGAAGATGTAGGAGGAGAAGCAAGAAAATCGAGGGTGATGTTTCCCACTTTGTTCTGGAAAAGAGGTTTCAAGATGTATCTCATGGGGTGAAAGGATGGAACTTTATTGTGAGGCCATTTAGTTTCAGATGGAAATTGAGAAACTCTTGAATCATTACTTAACATGCTATCAGTAAAATTTAGAAGTCTTGGAAAAATAGGTTTCCATTGAATTTGAATTACAGTGAACTCGTCAGTATAAACTGAAATAATGTTACAGAACTTGAAGGGAATGGAGTAGTGAAGGATCTCAATATGCAGTGAAATGGAGTTTGTGCATTTGCTTAATGTGTATAAATATATTTTAAATGGATCTGAGTCCTTGATAGACAAGCAAACACTATTACATGCAAAGAGGGCAGCAAGAATATGGCTTTGATTGCACATACATGGCAGCAAAGAGATGAGGGAGGAAGGTACCTAATAGATCTTCAAATAAGGATCCACATGCATGACGTAGCTAATGATTTGGAGCATCACCACGGTCTTCAGCTGCCTGGACAAGGGGCTTCTATTAGGTTTGAAGAAGCAGCAGTAAGGGGCTGTAATTGAGGTTCTCCAGGGAAATTTTCCAGCAAAATGAAGGCTGGAATTTATTGGTTGAGAAGAAACAGAAGCTGGGCAAATAAGAGGGTAAACAGGAAAGGGGGGAGAGCTCCCTCGGCTGAGAAGGACTTGGGATTGTTGGGAGAAAGACGAGAGGAAAAGAGACCTCTTGGTGTTTATATAGTAATAAGAGGGTTTCGTTGGATGCCAAGTGGATAGGCAAAGAATGCCAACTGCCAACAGCTCTTTGTTGAGCTGGAAATTGAGTAAAATTTTTCTATTATATATATTATAATTGTAATATATTACTTACTTTGAGACAATTTAAATTTTATTTATATATATCATATCAGACGTCTGTACGTATAGTATAGTACTGTTACAACAGAATAAATTAATATTTATTTATTATATTTTGTTTTTGAATGTTAATATTGTCCGTTTACGCACCTCGAGCCTCCGTTTTCGACGCGAAACATCTTGTTTTGATCGTCTCGGAACGACGATCGTTTTGAGTACAACATTGGTATACTTCCGATCGGGTTTTGAATACCCGAAATTTTCGGATATGATTTTGGTTTAAGGTTAAATTTTTGCGACTTAAAATTATCAAACGACCTCCGATTGACGAACGGACGATTTCGTTGGTCTCGTGTCGTCGAATCAGATCTAATGACGGTCTCGGTTTATTCCGCGGTTTCCGAATTTGCGTCGCGGCTTTTCACGGCGCGCATTACGAAGGGACCGATTTTTGGTCGATTTCGTTCGAACGACTTTTGATTCACTACTAATTGATCGTTTTAGGTTGTTTAGTATTGATCGATAACGTTTTTGGGTTCATTAGACCCAAAATCGGACGACTTCGGGTTTGATTGGAAACCGGATGCTACAAATATAAAAACCTCAAAGGGAGTCTCGTCCTCGAGACTCGAGTTAAGGCTATTAGGTGACTTGTTTGAATTTCATATGTCCATAAAAACCTCAAAGGGTTTTGAACCCATAAAAACCTCAAAGGGAAAACAAGCCATATATTTATAATGTGTCTAATTACAAAAGCTTGTTTTGACGATTACATCAAAATAGCTGCGGGTATCGTGCCCGCATATCGGCTTCAGTCTCCCATGTCGCTTCCTTGACGCCGTGTCGGTGCCACAAAACCTTGACCAATGAAATCTCTTTGCTGCGAAGCTTCTTCACAGCACGGTCAAGTATCTGTACTGGCTTCTCCTCATAAGTCAGATCCGGTTCTATATCGAGATTCTCGTAACTGATAATGTGTCGAGGGTCGTGGACATATTTCTTCAGATTGGATATGTGGAAAACATCATGAATAGCTGAAAGATGTGGAGGAAGGGCTACTCGGTATGCCACTTTCCCCACTCTAGCCAGAATCTCAAAAGGTCCAATATATCGTGGCGCCAACTTGCCACGAACACCGAATCTCTGTACTCCCTTCATGGGAGATACTCGTAAAAATACCCAATCTCCAACCTATAATCGATAGGAGTGTCATTAATATGAGATTAATTTGAACATATATATGTCATAGATGAAGAAGAAATAATTAGGTTACCTGGAACTCTAAGTCTCTCCTCCGACGATCCGCATAGCTCTTCTGGCGGCTCTGTGCCGTCAGAAGCCTCCGCCTCACAAGATCAACAGCTCTCGCAGTCTCCTCCAAGAGATCCACGGAATATAAAGCATGATCACCTACCTCACGCCAACTGAGAGGTGTGAGGCATCTCCGCCCGTATAGGGCCTCGAATGGTGCCATGCCAATACTGGAGTGATAGCTGTTGTTGTACGTGAATTCCACCAAAGGCAAATGGTCCTTCCAGGACCCTTTCCACTCCAAAGTGCATGCGCGAAGTAAATCCTCAAGCGTCTGAATGGTGCGCTCACTTTGCCCGTCTGTCTGCGGATGATAAGCAGAACTCATCTTCAACTCTGTCTGTAGTGCTGACATGAACTGATGCCAATAGTGAGATGTAAATCTCGAATCCCTGTCAGACACCACCTCTCGTGGTATACCATGTAGCCTGATAATGTTCTGCACATAGAGCTTGGCCAACCTAGAAGGAGTATAAGTCGTGTTGACAGGTATGAAATGGGCTGACTTGGTCAACCTATCAACAACGACCCATATGGAGTCATGGCCACCTGGTGTCTTCGGCAGACCTGTGACAAAATCCATAGAAATGCTCTCCCACTTCCACTCGGGAATGGGGAGAGACTGCAGTAATCCTGGCGGTCTCCTGTGCTCAGCCTTGACCATCTGACAGGTCATGCATCTGCTAACATGTAGCGCCACATCACGCTTCATCCCATCCCACCAGAAATGTCGACGCAGATCACGGTACATCTTCGTACTGCCTGGATGGATAGATAACCGTGAACTGTGTGCCTCGTCCAAAATGTCTCTGCGAAGCTGCTCATCATTGGGTACAACGACCCGTCCTGCCTTCCATAAAATAGACTCTATCACAACAAAGTCGTCAAATTCGTCCTTGACGGCGCGCATGTATCTATCATGAATCCAAGGATCAGTCTTCTGGCCTTCTACAATACGATCCCACAGACTGCTGTATCGTGGAGGCACGGCGGTAGAAATGGATGTGCTCTCCTGAGGATGCCAATCGGTCAAAGCTGCAAGTGTATCCCACGTGTATAGCCAGTTCGCCGTACCATCAGCATGTGCTCTCCTGCTAAGTGCATCAGCCACCACGTTTCCCTTACCGGGATGGTAAGAGATCGTGCAATCATAGTCCTTCAGCAATTCGAGCCATCTACGCTGCCTCATGTTCAGCTCCTTCTGATCAAAGATGTACTTCAGACTCTTGTGGTCTGTGAAAATCTCGAAGTTCACCCCATATAGATAGTGGCGCCAGATCTTCAAGGCGAAGACAACTGCCGCCAACTCCAAGTCATGTGTGGGGTAGTTCCGCTCGTGCGGTCTCAACTGTCGTGATGCGTAAGCAATCACCTGTCCTCTCTGCATCAACACTGCTCCGAGACCTTCTCCAGATGCATCCGTGTAGACTGCATAGTCCTGAGTGCCTGAAGGAAGAGCAAGAATAGGTGCTGTGGTCAACCTCTCCTTCAGTGTCTGGAAGGCCTGCTCACATGAATCGTCCCAAATGAATGGAACTCCCTTCTGCGTCAATCGTGTCAATGGACGGACGATGCGTGAAAATCCGCTGACAAAGCGTCTGTAATAGCCCGCTAATCCGAGGAAGCTCCGAATCTGAGTGACTGTCTTGGGCTGCTCCCAAGACATAACTGCATCTATCTTCGCGGGATCAACCGCAATGCCTGCTCCAGAAATGATATGCCCGAGAAATGAGACCTGGGATAACCAGAACTCACACTTGCTCAACTTGGCATATAGCTTGTGCTCTCGTAATGTGTCTAAGACGATCCGCAGATTATTAGCATGATCCTCTTCATTCCGTGAATAGATGAGCACATCATCGATGAACACCACTACAAACTTGTCCAAGTATGGACGGAAGATACGGTTCATCATATCCATGAAAGCCGCAGGTGCATTGGTGAGCCCAAACGGCATCACCACAAACTCGTAGTGTCCATAGCGAGTCCTGAAGGTTGTTTTTGGAATGTCCGACTCGCGAATCCTCAGCTGATGGTAGCCTGAGCGAAGATCGATCTTCGAGAAAACCGAAGATCCCTGGAGTTGGTCGAACAAATCATCAATGCGCGGCAAGGGATAACGGTTTTTCACCGTTCTCTTGTTCAGCTGCCTGTAATCGATGCATAGTCTCATGGATCCATCCTTCTTCTTGACAAATAGAACCGGAGCACCCCAAGGTGACGTGCTCGGCCTTACGAATCCCATGTCAAGCAACTCCTGCAACTGCACCTTCAGTTCCCTCAACTCGGCTGGTGCCATGCGATATGGTGCCATCGAGATCGGCTGTGTATCTGGCAATAATGTGATCTCGAACTCAATCTCCCTCTCAGGAGGTAGCCCTGGTAGCTCATCAGGAAATACGTCAGGGTATTCTGAGACTACTCGGATGTCCTATATCATGGGCTCCTGATCAGACACCTCTCGAACAAAAGCAAGGTAAGAATCGCAACCCTGATCAACAAGTCGCTGGGCTCGCAATACTGAAATGTACTCCATGGTGGAGTCATGTGTAGTACCCTCAAACGTGAACTCGGGTAGATCTGGAATCCTGAAGACAACCGTCTTCCTAAAGCAATCAACAAGTGCATGATGAGTGGATAGCCAATCCATGCCTAAAATCAAGTCGAACTCATCTAGCTGTAGGAGTAGACAGTCTGCGATCATCTCGTAACCGCCAATCAGTACGGGCAAGTGCCTGACTATCAGAGATATGACAAATAACTGGCCACCTGGCCCTCGGATGTGATATGGAGACGATAGCGTCTCTGCAACTCTATCTAAAGAAACAAGCAACCTCGAAGCAAGGAAAGAGTGTGTCGCGCCGGAATCAAATAAAACATGGAAAGGTCGGCCCAAGACTGAGACCATACCTTTCACTACAGTAGCGGCTGAACGTGCCTGCTCCTCAGTGACTGCGTGTAACTGCCCCTGCCTGGCTGATGCAGCACTAGATCCTGCCACACTCTGCGTCTGTCTCTGCTGCTGTGGTCGCCTGAAGTTGGAGTTCCTGCCACGGAAACTCCCTGAACGCTGTGTCTGAGGCTGTGGCTGAGAAGGCTGTGGCTGAGGCTCGCCAGAAGCCTGTGGGCACTGTGCACGGTAATGTCCCCACTCGTGACATCGGTAGCACCGGACTGGTCGAGTAGAGGGAGTAGCTGTGTCCGTGCTCCGAGCTGGTCCTGCAGGTGGTCTATCTGCTCGCTGCGACCCAGATGGTCGAGCGGACTCTGTACCTCGTCCGGCAAGTGCTCCTCCTAGAGTAGTCGATGGAGAAGAGCGAGCACTGCCAGAGAATGTCGAACCTGTAGGTCGGAACCGTCTGGCTGACCTCTGCTGCTGAAATGGTCGACGTATCGGCCCAAAATATCGTCGCGGTCTAGGCGGTGCTCCAGACGAGCTCCCGTAACGTCTCCCTCTGATGTCCTCGAACTTCTCCGCAGCATCGGTAGCCTCGGAGATAGAAGTGATATGCAGTCCAGCCAGCTTCTCCTGCACCTCCTCTCGCATGCCGCCAATGAACTTCTCCAGATTCTCCTCTGGAAATGCGCCAGCTGCTCGTGTGTGTCGTGACAGCTCTGTGTATCGGATGAAATAATCTCTGGCGGTCATCTGTCCCTGACGAAGCTCTGCAAACAGTCGGCGCTGGGACTCCCTCCACTTCGCAGAAAAGAAGTGGGCTCTGAACCTCGTCACAAAATCGTTCCAAGTAGGCTCTCGGCCTAACTCGGACACTACGGCCTCCCACCATCGCTCGGCGAAGTCTATCAGTGAATACTCTATGAAAGATAGCCACGTGTTTCGTGGCGCATTAATCGCCCTGAGCACTTTCATTACTCTCATCAGCCACTGCTCAGCGTCATCTGGTGGACCTGTGCCCTCGAACAAGGGTATGTTGGCCCGCTGATAAGAAGTGAAGACTGACTGGTGCCTGTGAATGGCTGCAAACTCGTGTGCATCCTCGTCGGCAAGGTCAACAGGGTCCTGTTCCCTGTCTAAGTCTGCATCCTCCTCAGCTCCATGCTCTGGAATGTCCTCTAGTGGATCATCAGGATGAGGCTGCTCCACCTCAACGGACTGGTGCTGGTCCTGTCGTATCCCATCCTGAGATGGATGGTACGTGAAATCTGACAGATCCTCAAATCTCATCTCTATGTCCGTCTGCCTGTCAGCAATCTCGGTCTGCTGGGCCAATATCTGCTCCTGCTGGCCTCTCATAGCAGCCTGCTGCTTCTGTAAGTCTGTGAGTGCGCTCAGTATGCGTGCCAGCTGATCAGAAGTGTCCTGACCTGGTCGAGATGCCATGGCTCTGCATGAGAACCATAATTAGTCATAAGGATGCCCTAGACAGATATGTATCATAAATGCTTTTCTCTTCTTGGGATATAAGATGAAAATTAATGAAATTGGTGACCTCTGTGGTTATTGAATATGAATGTCATAATTCCCTTCTCGAACTCACGATAAGTCAGAAGACTGTCGCTATTCGAGATCTTAATGCGATCGGAATTTTAATACCGCGAATGTGCGTATCGGGGTACCACTGCTCTGATACCAAACTGTCGACCCCTCAGGATCCGGGTACCCGTTTACGCGCAATTCGCAAGATATCATTCACAATTATATCGCACAAGTTGTAAAAATACAGGGAAAATTTTTTTCGCGACTATGACATTCATTCTCAATACATTACCACAAGGAAAAGAGACAATATGGCACCAAAACTCTTTTCATTAATATTCATATCCATTTACAACATGTACAAGCATATTCCATATTACAACATATATCCCAAAATGTGTTACAAAAGAGATAACATTTACATCATTATCTGGACAAAAACTGAGACAAAGTAATTCATACCGACGGGTATAAACTCGGTCTCCAGGAAGCATGTGTAGCTACTGAGCTGCAGGCTGTTTGCCTGCCACACATATTAGGAAAGAAAAGGCGTCAGCGGTTGCTGGTACCTCCCAAAAACTTATATAAAATAACAGGCATTTATTATTTACAAAAGAAACAAGCAGAAAGGCGAGAGCAACTCAAATTAAGATTTAATTCTACTTGCAAATGAAAACGGTTTTTCAGGTTACTTGTAAGCATCTCAAATGTTGTCCCATAACCTGGCATTTCCCACATGTGACATATGTATAACTAGTTGCGTATTCGTGAGTGTATGAGTGTAAGCACATATATCATTTTCTTCAGAAATCCCGTTGGTAAGTGAAATGGAAAAGTTAAGATTAGAAAGATCTATTAATTTAATTAAATTCTTGGGTAGAGAGAGAATAGTCTTTTGATCGTAACTTCTCCAATTCTTAACTTCAAGGATTCAGATATAACTCCAGGTAATTTAGATATAGATATGAATGATCTAGATATATAATCGCCAAGTCTGTTGGCGAAGTAACTCAAGCGGTGAAGAAGCCTGCAAATGGCTCTTCCGTCTCGCCCTCTAATTGGAAGTGCGGTCCAATAGAGGGATAGGTCTATTCTCCAACTACGCCACTGAGACGGGTGAGAGAGACTCCCTAGAAAAGTCGCTCTAGAGAAAACACAGCCCGACTAGTACGGGCAACCGAGCTCGTACGTAAAGCTGAAAAACCAGGATCCCCCGCCTGGGCATCCTAAAACAGGGTCAGCGGAACTGGTCTAAAGTCTGGATCCCAACGAGGGCGTAAAAACACTGCGAGCTCGCGTAAAACCGAAAAGGGACTGGGATCCTAGACCCGCGCACTTGGCGGCCGCTGCCCAAACTGGGCTTCCTTTCTTCCGCCCAGTTGAGGGTCACCGCGCCCTCGCACGGTCAGGTGTAAAGGTCACCATGACCGGCATTCTGAACGTAATAATTCATTCATCATCCTCTCTCCTTTCTTGATATTATTATTATTATTTTCTTTTCTATGGTTGATTCTACATATCCAGTTCTTTTGGTCAACATACTTTATTATGCTCCTCATTGTATTCTCTTACTCGATTACTCAATCTTTCTTACCTATTTTGATCAACTTAACAGATCAAAGTATCATATCATATTAATGAAGTACAATCGGTAGATTGTATTAATGAACTAATTTATGAAGAGTATAAATCATAATGATCTCTGAAAATCATTCAATGGGTCTAAAGAGGAGGTATTAATTCTTACAATTATTTTCAGAACACCTTCTTAAATGAGTGAGATTAATGGCTTGATTTTTTTTTTAAACTAGATCAAGGTAAGATCAAATTCATCCCAAAACCCCAACAGTTAAAAGTATAATGCTATGGTTAAATAACCAAGTAGAAACCGATCTTTACAGATGCTAAAAACAATATTCATGACCAATTTCATAGATCAAATATTTTATTTTATTTTTACAGTAATAACATCTCAAAAAAATTAAAACAGTAAGGAACTCAATTTCTTCTGTAACAGAAGTTTAATAAATGAATCGGTACTCATCAATTTAAGTTTTATATTTAGGAATAATACAAAATTTCATGTTTCTTATGTTTGTTATCTTTTCATTCTCTTTTTTTTTTCAACTACAAAAATTTTCCAACTTTCCTTGAAAAGATACGGGTGACTCAATGAAAATGATATCTAAACTTGGAGTAACTACCTTAAGATAGCTAACAATTTATCCAACAATACGTTTCAGAAACATATCAATAATCAATTTAATAAACGAGATATGTTGTGCAATAGGGTTTGCATAGGGATATACATATATTCTGTGATATATATTCTAAATTAGCATATGAATTCATATATGCAGAGACGAATCTATGTAAGCTGCTAAAAAGGAAATGAGCATTTATAATAAGACAGAAGATGTAGGAGGAGAAGCAAGAAAATCGAGGGTGATGTTTCCCACTTTGTTCTGGAAAAGAGGTTTCAAGATGTATCTCATGGGGTGAAAGGATGGAACTTTATTGTGAGGCCATTTAGTTTCAGATGGAAATTGAGAAACTCTTGAATCATTACTTAACATGCTATCAGTAAAATTTAGAAGTCTTGGAAAAATAGGTTTCCATTGAATTTGAATTACAGTGAACTCGTCAGTATAAACTGAAATAATGTTACAGAACTTGAAGGGAATGGAGTAGTGAAGGATCTCAATATGCAGTGAAATGGAGTTTGTGCATTTGCTTAATGTGTATAAATATATTTTAAATGGATCTGAGTCCTTGATAGACAAGCAAACACTATTACATGCAAAGAGGGCAGCAAGAATATGGCTTTGATTGCACATGCATGGCAGCAAAGAGATGAGGGAGGAAGGTACCTAATAGATCTTCAAATAAGGATCCACATGCATGACGTAGCTAATGATTTGGAGCATCACCACGGTCTTCAGCTGCCTGGACAAGGGGCTTCTATTAGGTTTGAAGAAGCAGCAGTAAGGGGCTGTAATTGAGGTTCTCCAGGGAAATTTTCCAGCAAAATGAAGGCTGGAATTTATTGGTTGAGGAGAAACAGAAGCTGGGCAAATAAGAGGGTAAACAGGAAAGGGGGGAGAGCTCCCTCGGCTGAGAAGGACTTGGGATTGTTGGGAGAAAGACGAGAGGAAAAGAGACCTCTTGGTGTTTATATAGTAATAAGAGGGTTTCGTTGGATGCCAAGTGGATAGGCAGAGAATGCCAACTGCCAACAGCTCTTTGTTGAGCTGGAAATTGAGTAAAATTTTTCTATTATATATATTATAATTGTAATATATTACTTACTTTGAGACAATTTAAATTTTATTTATATATATCATATCAGACGTCTGTACGTATAGTATAGTACTGTTACAACAGAATAAATTAATATTTATTTATTATATTTTGTTTTTGAATGTTAATATTGTCCGTTTACGCACCTCGAGCCTCCGTTTTCGACGCGAAACATCTTGTTTTGATCGTCTCGGAACGACGATCGTTTTGAGTACAACATTGGTATACTTCCGATCGGGTTTTGAATACCCGAAATTTTCGGATATGATTTTGGTTTAAGGTTAAATTTTTGCGACTTAAAATTATCAAACGACCTCCGATTGACGAACGGTCGATTTCGTTGGTCTCGTGTCGTCGAATTGGATCTAATGACGGTCTCGGTTTATTCCGCGGTTTCCGAATTTGCGTCGCGGCTTTTCACGGCGCGCATTACGAAGGGACCGATTTTTGGTCGATTTCGTTCGAACGACTTTTGATTCACTACTAATTGATCGTTTTAGGTTGTTTAGTATTGATCGATAACGTTTTTGGGTTCATTAGACCCAAAATCGGACGACTTCGGGTTTGATTGGAAACCGGATGCTACATCCACCACCACCTCCACCACTATCTACCCTGACACTATTTGTACCACGGTTTTACATTCGCAGGCCCTCTACTCGTTCCTCTGCTCATGCACCTTCCCCATAATCCAGCATGCCTCAGGTATGTACTGAACACATTGTTTCTACTGATGGCACTAGTGACATGCAAGTTTGCAAAAATCGGCCGACTAGTCGAGTCGGGGGGAGGGGGGAGGCGGGGTAGCCGACTCGACTAGGCCTAGTCGGCCATTAGTCGGTCAGCCCGACTAGTCGGGCCGACTACTCGACCGACTTTTACAGCAAGCTTTTATACTTTTTTTTCTTTTTTTAAAGCAAACTTATTCTAGATATACTTAATGTTATATTTCAAGTCATTTACTTCTTTTATTTCTTTATCTAAGTATAGAAAATATACAAATCTAATTCACTAAAGCACTTGTTGGAGAGCCATTTCAGAGGTGTTGTTCCAAGCTGAGCCTTATAGACATTTATGCTCCAGGTTGAGGGAGATTGTTGAGATATTTGTAGCTCTTTATATATGTTTCTTATTTTTATATCTTTCATGTACCTCTTATGTAATTCACCCAGGGCTTTTCTCCTATATAAGGGAGCCCTAGGGTCTCTATGATATGTAAACCATTCTATTCTTTCTACAATACCTACATTCTAGCTTTGGGGGCATGTTGAGATATTAGTTACCTTTTATAGTATTTATGTAATTTATACTTTCTTTGTCTTCTTCATGTAATTTGCAACATGTTTCTGTCCTATGTAAGAGAATCCTATCTTTCGTTTCTACATAAAGAAAATTGATCATGCATCCTTTACCAAGGCTAAGGAAGAGGGGTCCCTAGGCGACATAACTTTTGGGATATAAACACTAATCATCAAGTACCCAAGAAGGTATCGGTATTTAAAAAAAGATTACAATGTTTTACATGATACCCACAAGAGTACCAATTAGATCATATTATTCATATATAATGGATGTTTGCATCACTTGATAGGGAACTCTAAGCTCTTTATCCAATTAGAGGATATAAAAGGTAGGCATGCTACCTTCATAATCAACCAAAAATACATAATTATAAACAAATGTACTATCGGTAATTCTCAAAAGCATATGTACACAATGTACCAATGGTAAGTGGCCTAAAGCACAACCTTCTGAGAGCCAATCAAATCTGTGACGTTGCATGGATGAATATGAAATAAGCATGATGGATTAAAGCCTCTAGGACTATAAATCCGTCAGTTGTAGAATGGGGTTTTCATTATTCAACAAAACTATACTCAAGACCTGTTTAAGAAATTCGGTCTGAACATGACTATAGGAAAAATACTCTTGAGTGTTACAACTGTCCCTAGTGAGCTAAGCCTCACGTTCGGTAGAATATGACAAGATGGTGGAGAAACTAGAGGCCATGCACAAATGGTAGAGAACGAGGTTGTTATCTAGTGGGGATGACTGGTTTGGTTGGGTGTAATGTTGACAACTATTCCTCTGTTCTAGTAGTCCGTATTCATGTTGCCGACAAAGATAGAAAATCGGATCAATGGGATATGAAGGAAGTTGTGTAGAAGGGAGTAAATGTAGGGATCGAAACCCTGATTATTGCAAAGCAACTGCATGGAAATCTTCTGTTCAAGTTCTAGGGTTTATATCGAAACCCTGATTCCAACCATCAAGATTTCAAGCCACAAATCAATTCTCAGAGGAAGAAATTTGTCATCAACAATGTTCTGCGGTTTCTTTTTGAACCCCTATTCTAAAGATCATCATCAAGTTCTCCAGATTGTCAAGTGAATTTTTAGGGTTTCTGAAACTCAGGTGCCACTTGTCACGTGCACCTTGACACAATGCTTTCACGGAATCTTTCCAGTTTTTCAGAATGATTTCGTTCAGAAAATTCTTCGCGTGCTAGATTTCAACATGGTATCAGAGCGGTTGATTCTAGGGTTTATTGTGAAGATATTTATGTTCATATCAGGATGTGGGACTCAATTTCGAGGTTTTTTAGGGTTTATGTATGTTGATCATTTATCATTGTAGATTTGTTCTTTTCGTGATATTATTTTAAGAGGGAGCATCTAGGGTTCCATCAGGAACCCTAATTTTGCAGGGCTTGGTGATAGAGCATCTCCAGTAGCACCGCCGCCTCCAGGAAACATCACCACACCCTCCAGGTGCCAACTTCAATGCTTTTCTCCACACGCATGAGGACTCCTTGGCGGCGGCATCAGGCATGCCACAACTCATGCAATGATTCACCTCCAAGCGAAGGTTTCATGCGAGAGCACCTCCAGGTGGAGCATATCCCCTAGGCGGCTCCTTCTTAAGCTGCATGCGACATCTCCATACATCCACAACGTCGCCCTCATCCTCCTTCCTAGGCGGCAACGCCTTCTCCAAGGTGGTGGTGTGATTAGATTTCTCTTGTAGAAAACTTAAGGGAGCAGGCTCTTAAATTTAAGAAAGGGTGCGTTAGGTGGCTAGTTCTTATTTCCAGACCTTGTATTGGAAAAAAAGGAAGGTCATCGTAAAAAGAGGAGGAGGTTGATTTTTTAAAAAAGGGAGAGATGAAAAAAATGGTGAAGCCTCCTCCCACTATACGTAGGGGCGGATACATGGATTCTTGCTCAAATCTATGTTGAAAGATTCAACAATTTTTTATGTTGGTTGTTGACTACATAAAAAAACACTGTACGTGAAAAAAAGGAATGTTTTGTGCAAAAAAAGGAGAAGCACAAAAAATACATGTTTCTTTATTCTCCCAACTTGATTCACACTCTTATTCTATCAAGTATGGAAGAAAGGGGGAGTCCGAGATGAACATATTCTTTAGGACTTATGCATGTCAATAACTGTCAAACCATTGCTCTAGACTGCTACTGTTATCATCTAACTCTTCATTGAGCATCGACAACTTCATCAGGTGTCTATCCTTGACTACTACTCTACGTTAGACTTCTTCTATTGCGATTCTTCTCCAGGAACGATAGAGATACATTCTGGTGATGTGCATACACGATAGAGATATGTTCCGATGGCATGATATCACATCAACTCCACATGCATGGCAGGGAATACGTTCTGGTGACCTGAAAGTCGTAGACATGTCATTAAGCTAGGTCTTCTATCGGCATTGGACATATGTTCTTTTTTATGTATCGTATGAAGATGTGATGTATACTTTTTCTTTTTGTTGCAAGCTGCAACTTACTCTGCTCCCAACCCACTCATGTTTAGTTCATATATACTATTTGTGGGACTTTGGTCTGTCCGTGGGGCTACATAAGGAGCCTCACACCCCATGTACTCATTGAGAAAGTTAAATAGAACATACAACCCTTCGAGGCATTCTCCTATGGTTTCATCCCGCTCCTTATGGCGTAGTGTTTCATTCTATCTTTTCTTTATTTTATTGCTCTATTCATCGATTCGCTTCCGCATTCTAGATTCCAACACCGCGTATAGATTGAATCGTGGATGAACACCATAGTTGATAAGCAGATCATGCGTGATATATCAACTACAATTACAGATAAAAAATTCCAACCACAGAAATCAAGCACTATAATCAAAATAATGTCCTGTGAGGTGCTTACATAAAACCGACCCTCTATGTGTTGCTATAACTAATCAAACAATGGAGAATAGTAGAGAGGAGAAATATCACCAAACTGATAAATATGCCGCTAAACTGTAGGGGAGATGATTGGAGAAGTATCACTCCAAAGATTGCTCCCTCCAAATTTCATTGCAGCCACAAACTTTCTTCTTCCTCTTTCTTATTTTATTCTTGTACTATGAAAAAAGTGTGTTGGAATGTGTTATTGTGCACCGCATGCCCTCTATTTATACTCCATGAAGTTGAGAAAATAAGGAAGTATGAAGTCCTACTTCCTAAAGGAATAGGACAAGAAGACTCATATTCCTAAATGATAATTGATTTCCTTCTCTATTAGGACTTGATTTTTCTTTTCTAATTAGAACTACTAATATCATATATGGGGTAGGTTCCTACAAGTATGGGAACCCACCTAACAATTATCCCCCTCACCAATGTTGCATGGACTACCCCAAACCTGCAACAAAACTACATCGGTTGAACTTCCCAAGCGGTAAAGTCTATCATCACAACACTATTGAGAGTTTATATGTTATGTTACTCTTTTACATTTTTTTGTCTCTCAGTCCTTATTATGTAATTTACCCATTAGAGTTTCTCTCTTCTATATAAGAGAATCATTGGGCTCTATGAATAAACAACGAAATATTTTCCTCAACACAAGGTTTTAAATATCGATTTCAATTTCATTTTTAGATGACCAAAAATGAAACAATTTCGAAATATTTTCAAAATTTCGCCAATTTCGGCCAAAATCAGCATATATTTGTGAAGGGTCCCTATCAAGATTTCAATTTTGGTTTCGGTGGAGTGTCGAAACCGAAATTTTGGTGAAATTTCACGATATTTGAAACACTACCTCAGCATGGTATTAGAGCAATGATCCTAGCAATAAGGTTCAACAATGGATAGATTCATGGTACAACATTGATATCTTTATGGTACAAGTCGACGACGAACAAAATTCCGCCGTCGACGATGATCTGTGCGTTGTCCAGGTCGTCTTAGATGCGAAAAACGGTGACAGCGACAACCCGCTCACTACCCGAACCGTTTCAGGAGGAAACAACGTCATCAACGACAACATACTTGCTATCTCAACATCATCCAAGCCATCACAGGTACCCCCTCCCTCCGCTAACCCCCGCACCCCCTGCGGCACAGCCCCCGGCCCCAGCACTCCCTCCCATCGCCACCCTCACACCCCAACCTCCGCCACATTATCGCCACCACCCCCATCTGCAACCTATGCACCCCTGGCGAACCCCCCGGCCCCATCGACCTTTCTCCTTCCTTCCACTGGCGCCTACCCCGAAACCTGCACCACCGCCACCCATCTCGCACCCCCTCCACCTGCAAACCCAACTACCCCACCAGCCCCATTATCGCTATTGCCTTCTCCCGCCACCCCTATACGCTCTACGGGTCCCCCTGGCCTCACCACCCCTGCCATCTCCCCACCCGTCTCGCCATCGCCACCACTGCTTCCTCCCCTTACCTCCATCAGCCCCCTTGATACTAGCTGCCACACGCGCTTCTGGTGCGACCGTCGCCTTCAACACCAAACACGGTGCCGTCGAAGCTCTGGAGGAGATGTAATCCTAGAAAGGGTTGGGATCCCCTCACGATGGGAAGAAATCAATCCACATGGGGATTGGAAATAAATTTGAAGAAATTACATAGATATCCAACTCCCTAAAACTTTTTATATAAAGGTTAAAAATGATAGGTATTTAAAAGGAGATAACTTGAGTGAAGGGGTACGGAAATTGCGTTCCACCACCTGGAGCAGGAATATTTAAAAGGGAGTACTGAAAGAAAGAAATTTGGGTGGCTTCCTTACCCAATTAGGATTAGGATCATGAGTTTCACCTATTTAAAGGCCCCATGGCTTAATTCATTACCCACATCTCCTTATTAGGGATGTAAAAGAGTCGAACCTGAGCGAACCAACCCATGCTCGATTCGGCTCGTTTAGCATACTTTCATACTCGGGCTCGGTTCGGCTCGATAAAATGAAAATTCTAATCGGGTTCCGTTCGGCTCGGGTAAGGTTCGTAAAGGTTCGGTTCGGTTCGGCTTGTTAAAGGTTCGTTTAAGAATAAATGTTGTGCATGTGTCTCTGTTCAAAGGGAAGCTCGGGATTGGCCCAAGATAGATCTGAATGGAGACGAAGAATCCATGTAGCCGACCCTACTTAATTGTGGGAAAAGGCTTTGTTGTTGTTGTTGTTGTGGCCTGATGCACTTCTTCCCTTGACCCACAAGGGAAGTACCCTTAGTAAGCTTCCACTGTCCACCATCAAATGTGTTGCAATAACCTTCACCATCGAACTTTCCCATAGATATCATGTTCAAATGCATATCAAGAGCATGCACATCTTGTAGCTTTAAAGGAACTCCAATAACATTCTGCAACATAACTTCTCCCTTGCCAATAACTTTAGACAAGGAACTCTTACAAATTCTAAGAATGCCAAAATCACCAGAAGTGTATGCTGCAAAAAATTCCTTGTTGGATGTTAAATGAAGAGTTGAACCACTGTTGACGAGCCAACATGTATCCTCTCTAATGGCATTTACCATATCCATGTCAAAGATCATAGGCAAATCATGCTCAACAACGACGACATCAACATTTTCATCCTTGTCATTCTTCTCTTGTTCTCGCTCTCCTTTTCTCTCTTTTAAGTTGGTATCAATATTTTTTGATGTGTCATTTCTCCTCACAGTGGTCACATTCCAAATCTTTATATTTTGATCTGGAATTGCATCTGCTTTGTTTTTCCCCTTAAGCATTCCTGAATTTAGTTCTCTCCTTATTTCTATCCCTATTTTTGTGACAAAATCTTTGATTGTGATGAAGAGCATTGAGTTTTTTTCTCATCTCTTTGTTCAAAACACCAGCCTTAACGGTCTCTAAGGAAACAACTCCATTTTGTGTCGAGTTTGTGAGAGAAGTTCGAAAATTTCTCAACTACCTGGAAGATGAGCAAGTGGTAGGAGGCCTAGAACTTCGTCTTCAAATTTTATTCTCATGTTAGAAAGTTGGTTGATATTTTCTTGAAATTCATTTAAATGGTCATGAATAAAAGTTCCATCTTTGAATTTCAACTGCATCAATGACCTGAGTAGAAACAATTTATTGTTCCTTGTCTTCGTAGCGTACAAGTTCTCCAACTTCGACCAAAGTGTGTGAGCATGTGTCTCGTTCGGAAAATTATTATGCACATTCTTGTCCAAAAACGGTTGGACAAATCCACATACATGCTCATGCTCGAACTCGCTTTCCTCATCGTTCCTTAATTCGGGCTTCTGAGTAGCAAAAACGAGATGGTGCGTTGCCTTCATAAAAAGTAAGCCTTTGATCTTGTTTTCTATAAATTGTAGTTGGTCCTATTCAGGTCGATCATCTTGGTAGTGCTATACTCCATCCTATGAATTATATTGTCTCTGATACCAGTTGTTGGGAACAGATACCCCAAATAAATCAAATCTCGAAAAAAAATCCAAAGTTTATGAGTGGATTATGCTCAATATATCAACTATAACAACAACAACAAAGCCTTTTCCCATATTAAGTAGGGTTGGCTACATGGATTCTTTTGCTTCCATTTAGATCTATCTTGGGTCATTCTTAAGTTTAGATACAAAAAACTAAGATCTCTTTGTATAGTCTCATTCCAACAATTCTTGGGTCTTCCTCACCCTCTCTCAGTCGGCTCAACATCCCAAAACTTGCATCTCCTAACCGGTACATCAGTTGATCACCTTTGCAAATGGTCAAACCACCTTAAGTGGTTTTCTCACATTTGATCCTCGATCGAACCTACACAAACTTTCATTCTGATCGCATCATTCTGAATCCGATCTTTACATGTGTGTGTGTCACATCCACCTTAGCATTTTCATTTCTACTATTGCCTTTCTCTGCACATGTCTATGGTTCACAGGCCAATGTTCAGATCCATAGAACATAGCAAGTCTCACGGCTGCTTTGTAGAATTTTCATTTGATTTTCAAAGGAATTTTTTATCACAGAGAACAATAGAATTTTCTCTCCACTTTAGTCAACATGGATTTATTCTATTAGTAATGTCTCTATCAATTTCCTCATCATATTACAAAATAGATCTCAGATATCTAAAAGAATCCCTCCTCTGAATGGTATCGTCATCAATCTTCACCTTGATTCCTTCATCCTTGCTTACATCAAAAGTACACTCCATATATTCAGTCTTAGCCCTACTTATATGAAATCCTTTAGTCTCCAATGCATGTCTCCAGACCTCATGCTTCTCATTTACTTCATTTCTAGTCTCATCAGTCAACACAATATCATCAGCAAATAACATACACCAAGGTGTCTCATCCTGAATGTGACTTGTCAACTCGTCCATAATCAAAGTAAAAAGAAGTGGACTCAAAGTTGAACCTTGATGTAAACCAATGTTGATGTCAAAATAGTTAGTCTTCCCAGACTGGATCCTTACACAAGATAAAGCCCTATCATACATATCCTTTATGAGGTTAATGTATAGGACATGTACTTATCTCTTCTCCAAAACTCCCCACAATATCTCGTGTGGGACAGAATCATAAGCCTTCTCCAAATCAATAAAAATCATATGGAGGTTTTTCCATTTAGCTCTATAAATCTCTATTGTTCTCCTTAGCAAATGGATGGCTTCAATGGTTGAACGACCTGTCATAAATCCAAATTGATTTTTTTACTTTGGAAACTTGCCTCGACCTTCTTTCGATCACACGTTCCCAAATTTTCATAGCGTGACACATCAACTTGATACCTCTGTAATTTGAGCAATTTTGAATCTCCCCTTTGTTCTTATAAAGAGGCACCACGATACTTATCCACCCTTTAGGCATTTTCTTGCTTCGTCAAACAACATCGAATAAATTTGTAAACCAAGTCAAACTACGCTCACCTAAAATTCTTCATACTTCTATAGGAATGTCATATGGTCCTACACCTTTCCCATGTCTCTCATATGCTTCAAAACCTCCTCGACTTCCTTTCTTTGTATTCGTGTATAGCTTGCACGATTCAAGTAGCCTTTACTACTAGCTATCATCCAAAGTGATCTCTCTATTTCTTCTCCAATGAAAAGCTTATGGAAATACTACTTCCATCTAGTCTCTATATCCTTCTGAGTAACAAGCATGTTACATTCTTCATCCTTAATGCATCTCACTTGAGAAAGGTCTTTGGTCTATATTTCTCTTTCTTTGACCAACCTGAATATATCCTTCAGGCCAACATGATATATCAACTATAAATATATATAAAAATTCCAACCACAGAAAAATTAACTATAGATGCACGAAGAATTTTTAACGTGGATAACCATCAATATGAGGGGAAAATCACGAGGTTGATTGTAATACAAAATTAAGGACTATAATCAAAATAATCTCCTATATAAGGCTTACACAAAGTCAACCCTCTATATGGTGCTATAAATCATCAAACAATGGAGGGTAGTAGAGAGGATAAATATCACTAAGCCAATTAATCTGTCGCTCAATTGTATGAGAGATGACCGGAGAAGAATTACTCCTAAGAGCCCTCCTTCCAAATTTCATGCAGTCACAGACCTTCTTTCTTCTTCCTCTCTCTCTCTTATTTCTTTCTTGTACTATGAGAACTTGTGTTGGGATGTGTTGGTGTGCACCCCGTGCTCTTTATTTATACTCCATGGAGATAGGAAAATAAGGAATCATGAAGTCCTACTTCCCACAATAATAGGAAAAGAGGACTCCTAATTCTAAAATGTAGGGTTTTTGTTACTTGTGCCCCTCTTAGATGTTGCAATATCAGTCATGCTCCTTCCTTTTTTGGAATATCAGTTGTGCTCCTGACTTATTGTAGTTTTATCACTTATACCTATTGGGTTGGTTATCATCCATCCATCTCCTAAACATACATTAACTTTTGGACGTAAGGGTAAGGGTAATTAAGAAAGAAAACTTAGGATGTAAATGTATTCTTTTAATCCTTCCCCTTGTGTCATTTATTTCTTGTCCTAACATAGTCACACGATTCTACTTCTAAAGGATGACCACTATCAAAATATCCACTGTTCATCTTCTACCTTGGGCAGGAGGCCCAAGGATGGTAGCCTCTTCGTGCAACATGGGTTCCAATATGATCTTGACACCTTTTTCAGGGCATTTCCATTGCTTGCCCACTTTGTGATACACAAATCGAGACTATGGATCACTTATTCTTTCAGTGTGCTAAGGTCATACCAATGGTCTGTTTTTGACTCATCTTGGCTCAATCTGCAGGACCTTGACACCTTTTGGGAATCCTTGTTTCTCGACAGACAACGTGATAGGGTAGAAATCAAGTTTGTAAAAGTTGGTAGTCGGTACTCGGTCGATCAGGTCACTGACTAAGGATTAATCGCCAGTCAAGTGATCAATCGGATTTAGTCGGGCTTTAATCGGCTTTGAATTTTTAAATATATAAATCAGTTTTATACATATATTCTTACATATTTACATAGATTTGCATATTTTTTATACTATCATAATGAAGTTAAAGAAGGAATCGGATTTAAATAAAACATTAAGCGTGTTGGAATAAGTTTTCTTTTGAAAAAGCAAAAAAATATGGTATCTCCAAGAAAAATTAGTCGACTAATGGGCCTAGTCGGAATTAGTCAGTACTCGGCCGGCCACTCCGCTGACTATGCTAGTCGGATCTACTAGTCGGGTCAGTTGGGCAACTTTTACAACATTGGTAGAAATCCTTTGACCGCTAGCATCAATATGGGTTGTTTGGTTGGGTAGAAATGGTAAACTCTTTTTATCTCAACGCTTTTAGTGTGAAAATGCAATCTTCCATTCTAGGTCTCTTCTCGAGTCTCAGATATTGTAAGTATATCTGTAATCTCTTATCTTTTAAATATTTTTGGGACGGGCATCTTCGCGTGTATCCCCCCTCTTTGGCATAAAAAAATGATCTCACCACCATCTCGTCTGCCCAAGTAGCTGATATCTCTAGCTATAAATGAACTCATGATCCATTATCAGGGATCGAATCTTGAAAGGAGACTATACACCATAGGAACCTCCATCAAGAAGGGAACCTGGGAAGAACTTAGGCCTCCGATTCATGAGACCATCTATTATCTTGGTTGTCGTTCTCCAGACCACACCATACTCGCCCTCTTGCGCGACTACCCACTCGCACGCTCATAGAGCCACCTCGAGCGAAGCATCTACCCGTACAACATTGACCCATCACTTGTAAAACCCAAAATTATAAAGCATTGACCTATGACGTGTAAAGACACCCATCATTTGCACATCACTCATCACTCCTGTGGTGAAGTCGTACAGCATCGACCCACCACCAGCCTCGAGCGGCACGTGCCGGATCCGTCGACGTGTGCATACCACCTTGTGTGCACACTCCGGCTCATCGCCTTTCCATCCCTGCCGCCCTTTCTAATCTCAGCTTCCTGTCCCCATGGCATGTTCTGATCTTGTACGTCACTCTCGAGTGCTACGTCACTCGCTGGCCTCTCTTTGCCTTTCTGCCTACTCTATCCTTACGGGCATCACATGTTTTGCTTGGAGAAGAAGCGAATAACTCACCCTTATTTTCGAGGTGGAGCCTCCTTTGCCTTTCTGCCTACTCTAGCCTTACGAGCATCACATGTTTTGCTTGGAGAAGAAGTGAATAACTCACCCTTATTTTTGAGGTGGAGGGGGGTCGATGGTGGAGGGAGGGGATTGCTTTGACATGCATGCCCCTCTTAAGCAAACCTTAGTTTGAAATAAACCATGGTTTATTTTACTTATTCATGGTCAAACTAAGAGAAGGGCACAACTGAAACAATGCAAGAAGTCAGGGGCACTATTGATGTTCCCAAAAAGTGAGGGGTATTACTGATGTTGCACAAGTTAAGAAGGACACAAGTGATGAAAATCCTAAAATATAATTGATTTCCTTCCAATTAGGACTTGATTTTTCCTTTTCCAACTAGGACTACCAATGTCCTATATATGGGTTAGGTTCCACAAGGAGGGGAACCCACCCAACAATTCCCCAGTGTGATCAGCAATGCTTATATACAGGTAAAATGATCCAGCTAAGTTTCAATTGCAGTTTGCTAGCATAACTCTTCTAACATTATGTGAATGCCATACACCATTGTTCTTTCAATCTTATCAGTTTTCGTCTGATCTCTTTTCCCCCTGAGCATATGATTTTATTATTCTCTCTTCCTCTGAGCTTGCTAGTCAAGAGCCATATTCTGCCTATTAGCCTGCAATGTTCTGTTGGATTTGGCTTCATTACTTCCCATCCATTCGACCATCCATTGAGATGGGCCCACACCTTATTTTGGTTGCATCGGGATGTTGATGCTTCGTAACTGGTTTCTGATCCTCAATGAGTTCCTCATGCAAGAACTTTTCAAGACTTTGCAGTGCATTTGGGCAGTGGGGTACCCTATAAAATCTCTATTACACTGGGGCAGGAGATGTGCCTACAGTTACAGACTCTAGGCCAGAATTCACGGTACTAACCTAAATCAAGTCCTAATTAAATTAAGTTTGATTGGTTTCCCCTAATTACTAATGTAAAATGCATTCATTATCTGATCTTGGGATCTGCTATTGGCCATGGAAATAAAATACTTGGCCAGGTTGCTACAACAGTATCAAGATGTAAATTAAATTTTGCTAATGGTCATTCTTTTTGATGTTTTTTTCACATTCGTTCATCTCCCTCAAAATGTTAAATTTGTATTTTGAATTATACCTTTCTCCCCAATAAATTCTTCATGTACAGATTTATTTCACTACTATGAAATGCAGAAAAACGAGAGATACATTTATATTGTGATACTAGAGGAAGAAAGTTTGAGTTGATAATATTAATATACAACGTTCTTAAAGAAAATTGCTTTATGCTTCAGGTCCTTATCTAGCTTTTGTTGGCAAGTTCTTCAAATTAAATTTAGTTACCGGAAAGTATATTCCAAATTTTGATCTGCATTTGATTGAGGAATAATCTGGTTCCTTTCCATGTCTAGTAAACTTGTTCAAGATTTGGTTTTTTATCAAATCTCCATTTCACATACAACACAGTTAAATTCCAAAAATTTGACATGGTGCTTTTTCTTCTGAAAGCTGAGGGAGTATGTGGACGACACTGAAGATTATATCAACATAATGCTTGATGAAAAGCAGAACCAGCTGCTAGAAATGGGGGTTATGCTCAGCACAGCAACATTGGTGTGCAGCGCAGGGATCGTGGTGGTGAGCGTATTTGGCATGAACATCACCATCAGCCTCTACAATGTAACTGGATCCTCACAGTTCTGGGAGACAACGTTAGGCACTGTATTTGGATGCATTATCTTATATTTTATAGCGATTGGTTGGGGAAAGAAAAGTGGACTTCTGCACTGAATGAATGCTAAAGAAGCCTTTAACTTTCCACCTTCCATCTTTTAGTCATTGTTACATCTAACCAATTGTAGAGGCAAAACCTTTTATTTAAATCATTGAAATGAGGTGCTTTCTGGGGTGCAATGTAAGCCTTAAAGGGGTTGCTTGTACCTAATGACGCTTATTTAAGAAATAAAGTCCTTTTTTGTGAAGAAACTTAGATTTTTTTTTTCAAATGCCGGTTATAGATTATTTTTATTTTTTAAGTTGGGAGTTTTTTTCTGTTATTTGTGTCGTGACGGAAGGTACGAATGAATCGCATATTCATGAGGCCTATGGTTCTCTTATATAAGAGGAGAAACTTGTTTGGTCATATTACATAATAGAGATTGAAAGAAAAGAAAATACATAGAAATATGGAAAGATAAATAATATTTTAACACTCCTCACGGAGTATAGATATGCCCAAAGAGACATGGGCGGGTTGCAAGAGGATAGGTAGCTTACGTATATCTCTGCTTTCGTAGAGTAATAAGCACATTAAAATCATGCCTCCTCAACCTGTAGACTAGCCTCCTAAGAGGGTACTTGCTCATCATGTAAAGTAGCATGTTGTATGGATAAATCACTAGTGCCATTAGTAGAACCAATGTGCTCAGAACATACCTAGAACATGTTGGATGATGGGGGAAGAACCAATGAGCAGGGGGGAATTGTGGGAGGCTCGTGAATATAGAAATGCGACAACAAGTGAGCCATGGTACTAGGTGGTGGTGGTGGAGCCACATGAGCATGTGGTGCTGATGGAGGTGGTGGAGGTGCTGGTGGGACTGGAGGTGGTGGTGCATAGGATGAGGAGGCGCATATACCCCTCTACAGAGTCAAACATAGTCAACTTGTTACATGCAAGAGAGAAATACATGATAGAGTAAAAAAAGTGGCGCCAACACAGATGTAGTACCTCCGTCTAATAAGATCAAAGCAACATTACCCCTTTTAGGTATGTGAATAGCCTTCAAAAAACACACTTGATAGCTCCAAGAGAGAGCTTGTCACAAACAGGAGTCGAATGGTGTACAAAAGCTACAAAGCCAAACACACAAGGTGTAAGGGAGATCATGTACTTCTCGGGAAACACAATAGAGAAAGGAACATTCTCTCTTGAAATAGATGACGACATATGGTTTACTAAGTAACATGAGGTCTGATGTATAATGCCACGAATCCTAAAGAGTTATCATACAGTTTGCCATGTAACATAAGGTCTGATTTATGATGCCCAGAAAGCTATGATATGTTGAACTCTAAAGCATTGTCAGAGTGAGCAAACTTAACAATAGCAGAGAAAATATTCTTTATTTCAATAATGAAATATTCAATGACGGACCCAGCTTCAGACTTTTTTTTCAAAAAAAAACTCAAGATAGTCTAGAAAAGTCATCTACAACTACATGATAAAACATGTGTCTCCGGTTATCAGGAACACGACTGGGACCCCATATGTCAAAATGGACAAGCTCAAATAAATGATTGCTACTACGACTTTGACGACCAGGAAAATAAGAATGATGATACTTCCCAACGTGGCAAGCCGCATACTAGAAGGTAGAACACGTGGATATCTGTGGGAGAACATGACACAACTTCTATAGAGGAAGGTGACCAAATCGAATATGCCACATATATGGTGAAACTGATCCAATATGAATGAAAGAGTTTCTGCTATGGAGTTAGCATGTTGTTGATTAAACCAATCGTCAATGAGCGAAATTCAATTTATGTTATGCGCAATCCAATGCCATCTCAATAATATGGGGAACAACATTGGGGTTATTACACATACGGTCCATCTCTTTCAAGAAATGAAGAACATGATTACTTGGCCATTTGTATAATGGAGTCATGACTATGTATGAGTGTCTTTGAAATACAACCCACGGTGATGATGTTCTTCGCAATGATGGAAGACCGTGGATGTCATCAGATGACTTAGTCCATATCATATTTAAAATAATAATTAATCACTTTTGATCATATTCTCATGATTAATCTAAGAGATAATGATGGGACATATGCTTATTATATTAGTTTTAATCCAATTAAAACAATGACATTTAAGTGATCCCAGCTAGGGTTTTGATCCTTTTATGCACTTGATGTTATCATATAATATTGCATCCTCACTTAGTACAATTTAATGTTCCGGTTTTAATTGTTAAAATATGCCATGAGTCTTCATGCTACCCTTCCTTGAAACGAATCCAGCCAGGACGGACAAATAATGCGAATAGGAGTACTTCCACTGCAAGTGTGGCGCAGGGTGCCAATTAAGTAACCCATAGCATATCCACAGCCTAGGTATCATCACCGATTCAATTTGAGAAAACACAATCAATGTGTATTGTACTAAGGAGATTTTATCAATCTTTTGATCGTGCATGTTACTATATAGTAACTCTTAGAAGTTTTAGGAATTTAAAACCTTTTTTTAAAATTTTTCAAAATGTATAGTGCAACAATCTATACACTTCTTGAATTTAGAAACTTCCTTTTATTTTCAAAAGAACTTGTGCAACACTCTAGACAATTTTATGAATCAAAACAATTTTAATTTCGAAAAATATCTAGTGCAACAATCTAGACAATCGTGAAATCATTTTCACAAATTTTAATTTCTATGTAAACATTTAAGTGCATAATTAACTAGGAAAAATATGAAATAAAAAAGATTTTCTAATTTATTGCATATTTCCAAAATAAACAAATAATGATTTCAGATTCGAATTTGCAAGTTGCGACAATCGCACCTCAAACTAGAAGACATCATATAACTTGGACTTAAAATTCATTGCGATCTTAAATATTTTCAAAATATTAGGTCTATCTCCTGGTGTAAATATATCAAATATATTTCCATCAAATTTGAGTCCAATTTCTCGATGTCATGTGGTCGGAAATGCGTGAAACTTTTTCGCACTGATTGGGGACTTGATGTATGACTTATTAATCATTATTTTATCACGCTATATGATCCGAAAAATAGTAGCTAAAAATCCAGTATTTTATGCTACAACCTTTTGGAAAAATCGGAGTTTGCGATCGCTTTTAACATTTGAATCTTTTCTCAAATGTCACTAACTATTAGTGTGTGTTTTGGGCATGAGTCCAGACCTTATAGATCTCATTAGTATCTGAAAAAATAAATTCAAAATAGGGGAGAATATCGGCTACTTCGAAAGTCGTTGAATCATTCAAATCATTAACGTTGTCGCAAGACAATATTTACGGTAATTGAGATTCTCTAGCCAATCGTTCATTGGAGTTGGATGCAATCCAAATCGTTTAAACCTGACTTTGATACCAATTGAAGTAATTGAAGATTCAAGAATTTTGCAGCACAGAAACGCGGAAAATCAGCAAACAATTTGCTTAAGATAATGTATGTTCATCGTATGAACACGAAATTTCAGCACAATATTTTGTGCTTAGAGAAACCATTAATTTAGGAAAATTATTTACCTAACATGATTTTTAATATTCTAATGAATATTGAGATGAGATCAGGGTTACCTCTTGAAACGTGAGTCTTTAAAGCAAGAAGCCTCATGAATCAAGTCTGATATGCGCTTGTCTCTCTCATGGGCATGATGATGAGTCATGTAGCTTCCCACGAACTTCAATGTCTTCTTCTTCATGAAGTTGTCCACCCAAGGATGATATCAAAAGGATCTCAAACTTCTGATTTTGTCTCACAAAATCAAGTCCTCTTGCGCATAAACTTCTCTCTCAATGATCAAGTTAACTTTGAATACAAGAAGGAACAAGCATATTATGGAAGAGAGGCATTGCCTTCTCTTTAATAGTCATGGGGGACGTCTATGAGGAGTCTTTTCCTCATAGTAGATGTCCTCCATGGTCTCCCTTAGATCATGGATCAAGGGATATGGTTTAGTCCTTATTCAACAAAAAAAGAACTAGAATTATCTTCTTTTAATAATCAATTAATTAGTTAATTAATTAAGCAACAAAATTGAGAGCTTAATCCAATTAAGTCTCTCATGGAGGGTGCCATGTATCATCATGATACATGCCTCACACTTTCCAAATATAGATTGGCATTGTTGCTTTATTTATTACGATAATTCAATTATCATAATTGGTGATTTTATGAGAATATCCTCATAGCTTATGAATCATATTCATAAATCTAAATAAAAATGTAAGTCCAATTTTCATTAATTATTCTAATGTGAATCACATTCACACATGTACCTTAAAATAATTCTGTGGATCATATTCTCATAAATTTCGATTAAATGAATCATATTCATATAAATATTAATTATTATGAATCATCATTCACATTAATTAATGAATTATATTAATGAATAATATTCATAAATATGCTCTTATGAATAAAATGTAATAATAACAATTATTATTACAATATTGACATCAATGAGTATGAGTCCTAATTCAATTAGGATTCATGAGATAAGCAAATACTCAGAGATAATGTCGGGGAGATCATACTAACCATTATAGTGACTTGAAATTTCGATATCAATCCAATTTCAGGTTTTATACCATTTTATCTTGAAATCAATACACTCTTATCAATTGTGCTTGAGTGGAACACTTCACACTCTAAGTGAGCTCAATTAAAGGCAAGCCACTCTATGTGAGCTCGAGAAAGTATCAATGAGTTGAACTCAGCTTCCTCGACCATTTCTAATCATAGTTCAAACCATTTGGAGCTTAGAAATGAGCTTAAGGAGCTTGTATATTTCCAATTCCGTGACAATTTCTGTTTCCAGCCTTTAGTCGTTGACATTGGAATTGGAATGGAAAATTGGATTCAAATAAATTGTGATTTTTTCTAATTAGATATCAAATCATCTAGTTAAATGGAGCCACTAAAATCCATCATGTTTCATCACTCCCTCGGAATAGAAGTATCACAGTAGATGATCCACTACGATAGATTTAACCATGAATATTCCCAATACTCATCCATCCTTCATACTAGAAAACTTTCATAAATCCAAACATCAAACTCCGCTTTGACTGTCTTCTTCAGAATAAATCAATAGATTTCTCATTTGATATTTGAGTGACAATATTAATCATATGCATTTCAAAAGTATATATTAATATCTCGAATCCTTGTCTTATTTCACAAACAAGACAATAATGCATATAATTCATTATGACCCCAAATCATCTCATGAGTGAGCTCTGTCTCTCGGTTCATCAACTATGAACATGTATGATTCCTTTGTGAGATCATACATCTCATATATCTTCATATGCACACCAACGTCCGGTATATGGACCTTGGCGAGTTCAGCAATTTATTGGTATGTCAAATGTGCATACTTAGGCATATTAGTGCATATGTCTCAGGTTAAAGGATGTGTGCTTGATTGTGACATTTACGATTCAAGTCTTAGTTTATCTCATCCTCATCAAGTCAATTCTTTGACTTAATTCACTTTTAAATCTCCATTTCTACGCAAATGACCTACATCAAGAAGTCGGTTGGAAAATAGTCTTCAGAGAAAGTTTTACAATTCTTTGTAAGGTTGGAGATCTTTATTGAATATCACATATTTGAAGTTAGTTGTGTCCTTCCAGCTGCATGGTATTCAATATGTCCATGGTACATAACTAATTGTACAAAGATACCTTAATAGTAAAGTATATTCGCATTCATTCATTTCATTTCAGATGGACATGATAAATCAATATCTTGTATTGCATTAATGAGTCATCACGGGCTTACAAGCCTAAGAATTGTCACCCAATGATTGATTTAGAAACTTACTGATAAATATTCAATAAAAAATCAAATAAAGATTTGAACTACATGTTTAATCATTGTCTTCCAATATGTAGGATGCACGAGTATTGGGAATATTTGAGGATGATACGATCTTAGAATGTTGCATACATTGATGCTTCCGATTCAATAAAATGATGAAACAAGAATGGATTTTAGTGACTTCATTTGGATATCTAAATTTTATAATCATAATCTTAGTCCAGGAAGTTGGACAATTGATTTAATTGGATCAAAAGTCTATAAAAGATTGAGATTCAGTTATCTATCTGACCTAATCAGATAACTCTAAGTGTTATGGGATCCCGATAAGAGATATAATCTCAATATAAAGACAATATACATGGTGTATACAATCTCTCTGATCTTATCTTCAAGTATCTATGGATGTTGTACATAAATCATAGTTGGACTACGGTTCAAACGCTAGGAGATCAATAATATTAATGTTGATTGTTGTTGATCAATAATGTTTAAATATGCTTTACACATGTGAAGACATAATATGAACGTTGATCCATAATAATCAATTACATGAATTTGATTCACATTAAATGGGAAAGAATTGCATATGAATATGATTCACTCAATCATTACTAATATGAATAATATTCACATTAAACAACAATTAATGTACATTATATTTTCATTTAATGTGTGAACATTATTCATATATACATGGTTAATATGAATGTTGATTCGCACTATTGGTCTAAAAATGTGCATTTGATCCATATTTAATATAGGGCTTATGTGTGAATTATATTCACACAATCAATGCTAATATGAATTGGATTCACATTAAACATTGATAAATGTAAATTGAATATACATTTAATTGTAGGTAAATGAATTTGATTCAATTACTTGGAGGGTTGTTTATAAATTGTCACGAAATAATTATGAATTATTTTTTTGATAAATATTTGACAACAAATTATATTTCAATTTGGATTAAGATTAAAAAAAGAGGAAATGGAATGAAATTGTTTCCAACAAATTCTACGAGGACATGGAAATAGGATTCCTATGGTAAATGTCCACCATGTCCCCTCTCTCTGTATTTTGGTGATAATGTTACATTATTATATTTCTAATTCTGATTGAAATAGGACTGAATCCTAGCCATTCAATTCAAGGAACATGGTTGTCATCTTGATTGTCCATTAACCTATAAGAGAAGAGGTATGAATACTCTTGTAATTAATTTTAGAAGTCCTGAGAATTGAGAGTTCCTTTTGGAGAAAACCATACAATAAATCCTATGGTCATCTATCCTTTTTCCTTATACTATACGGTCGCCTACCATGGCCCCTTCTCCTCCCAACTATGTCTCTCGATGTTGTGACGAGGATCGCCTACTTTGGTACCTCGAGTTTACGAAGAAGAAAGGGGGATTTCAGGATACTATATCCAAAGCGTTTGTCCTCTCTAGGGATCATCTTGGACATGAACATCAAGAAGAGAAAACCATCTCTTAAGTTTGTGGGATGCACATGGGTCATCTCCGCAAACTCAAGACAAGAGGTCTCCTAATTTGGAGTCCAAGGATCATATTCATGCTTTAGAGGTACTTTCCTTCATATCATGTGGACGGTGAAATGATTCTAAAATTATTTTCGGTATCATGTGGTTTCTCCTTATAAAATTTTTTATATGATATCTATGTGACTCATGCAATGAGTCTATTTATCAGAATTGGATCTAAATTTCACCCACTTTAGTGGTGGATGAGGTTAATCACCTCCCTTCAGACTTAGGGCGAGTGTCATCCTAAATAGATGGTGGAGACATGGATATGGTAAAAATCGTGATGACAATATGAAGAGTATTTCTAGTATTACTCATATGTGATCAGTATCCATTTTACATTCGTATACATTTTTAAGTATATAGTAACACCGGTTTAATATTGTCAATATATGTATCTGCATCCGTATTTATATTTAAAAATGGATAAGGATATGGTAACACCTATATCCGTATTTGTATCCATCCATTTGCATCCCTACCACACGGTAACCAACTAGATGATTTGAAGATCGAGTACTTCGGGTAATCCAACACGATAGTGGGAAGTCCCTACTCTAGTTAGGGCGATATGCACTTCTTGATATGTTGATAATCGTTGTTTCTCATTTGTTAAATTATCGATGTTATAGTTTGGAAATCAATGATTAATCTAAGCCATACAAAGATCTCTGTGAAGAGGTGTAGTTTACATATGTTTTACCTGGGCATGCCCTAGGGTCGACTCAAGGATGTGGACCTACCTAGTTTATCAATTCTAGGGCCAATAAGCCGATGAAGTCGATGTTATCACTCAAATAATTGATTCGTGAATACAAGAATTTTTTAGCAATTTTTATGCATGGAATAGATGCAACAAAATGGATGACATGAAATGCACGACAATGATACACAAAGCTCCTAAAATGATTGTCTATCTCAAGCCATGGTCCATGCAAGTTTAATCTCTCCATTAATAGACTAACGGTGGCACCCATTTCAGTTTTAACGTCAAGTTCATGCAAGTACTAAAGTTCCTAAAGTGTTCAATTCACCTAAAGCTTTGAAATGGGGAACAAAAATCCTCAGGACATTAACTATATAATAATATTCTAGATGATTCAAGCTTCAATTGACATATTTATTTCATTAATTGGACAAGTGTACAATTTTTAATAAATTGCACAAGATTAGAAAATTAGGGAATCTATATGATCAATAATTGATTTTGAAAGCATCATATAAGAGCATACAACGTCATTAGAAAGACAACTAAAAATAAGAACAATTGCATCAAATTTGGAGTCCAGATGCTCAAATTATATACAAAACATCCTACGAGCATAAATGCAATGAAATTAAAACTAATTTAAAAACATAAAAGAAGGTCTTATTTCCAATAAAAATAACTCAAATGGTGTTATATGAAATTATCTTAGGTGTGTGAGGTTAAATTTTCAATATCTAAAATTCTGAGGGCTTGGATGCAAATATCCCCATCATGTGCCTCATCTACATGAGACGATGAATTCTCGAGCGTAGGAGGTCGGGATGGCATGGTGGTTGCTGGCCTGTTTGGTTGCTGGGTTGGGCAGGGTTGGGTTGGGCTGGGTTGGGATGGGTGAATAGTAATCTGTGAGGAGGAAGTACCCTTGTGAATAGTAACCAGGGTTGGGCCAACCCTGCCCAACCCTGCAACCAAACAGGTGCAGATGTGGCTTGGTGGGCCAAAGCTTGGAGGCACTGGTTGTCGGCTTGGATAAGACCACACCTCGTTGGATGTGTGCCAATCCAACGGCCTTGATCAAGATGTTGGAAAAGGTTGATATGGAGCACATGGATCAAACCTGACGGTGGGGACGCACTCACCTGCGGACATTGGCGATGCAAGTGGGAGCTGGAACGGATGGTTGGCGTGGTGACCTCCTGGGGGTCGTTAAATCTAGGAGACCGACGGTTCACTGGTCTAGAGGGATGAGCAGCAAGGATTGCACCTGAAGGGGCGATGGACAATTGGCATGGAGTCATGGACTCTCCAAGTGTCGTTTCATCAGACTGGGGGTCTGATCCACTGGCAGTTGTAGGTCATGCTCCTCCTTGCACAAGTAAGTCAGGGTCAGAGCTCCGGTGACCCTCTCTGAGCTTCTCCGTAATCTTGCACTAGTGTTGAATGGTCGTGGAGCTTGGGGATGTGCTGGAAAATATATCGGTGCCATATTGGAGGCATGATGTGGTTCAGCATGATGTGATGGAGCATAATTATCGAAGGTAGAACAGACGATCAGATATGCGTTGTAGCTTCCAATCAATGAGGGGGATGCAGTTTTGCAGGTGTTAGAGAGGCAAAGCAAGGTGGATGGGGGTGAACGGAGGTCCTGCGAAGGCATAGAGATTGGGGACCTAGTGGGTCTTACCTTTTGTTCGTGAAGGAAGACGGCCGAAGGCAGAGTAGAGTCTAAAGAATGGAATGGAGTCCGTCGAGGGGTACACTAGAGTGCTGAAAGGGTAGTGAAGGCGTGTGAGTTCTCCGGCTAATAAAAATGGAGGAGAATAATAAAAAGGGAGAAATTAAAAGGAGGTAAGATCGGAGATACCTAGAGAGCAACAGAGGAAATCCTGGGCTCAAGAGCTGGCTGGGAGCTGCTCCTTGGGTCGGTGCTCGATGCCGAGCTCGAGCAGCTGCCAATGAGGTGCTATGACGGTGGTGAAGCACTGGCAGATCTTGCCAAATGTACAGGTGGTCTTCGCTCAACCACGGACCTCTCAACTATCACCTAGAGGTGGAAATGGGATTGGCCTAACCTTGTGAAATGACGGATGGAGAGGATGGTCGTAGGTATGGTTTTGTTGTTTGGGTGAATGAGTGGGGTGTAGGTTTGGATTGAGTGGTGGAAGTTGTGTATGCATGGAGGATCGAGGTGAAGAAGTTGAAGAGGGAGTGGGTTGATCGGCCTTTTGCTCGGGACCAAACCAACGGATGGAGGACACATGGAGATTCGGGTAGAAATTAGAGAAGTTTCCCCGATGAAAGGGGCAACATGGGCTCAAGGGTGCGGCTGGTGGTTGACGATGACCTCCAGCCATTGGTTCAAGCGATCCAATTTCCTAGATGGGGTGGTTAAACTTAAAGGTGGGTCAAACATCAAGGGGAGTCAGATCGTGAGATTCAATGGTATGGGTCTGAAAGTGTGATGCGATCAAGGATGTTTTATCTAAAGATCCAACAATCTTAGGAGAGGCGGGAATGGGAGGCATAGTGCCCGTTGGATCAAATAGTCCAACGGCTGCGAATGGAGGCATCTAGAGCTGAAGGGTCGGGCCACGTAGAGCATCCAAGGGTGACAACACGAGGAGCATCCAAGGACGATAATATGGTTGAATAAAATAATTCAAAAATAAATAATTAAAGAAAAATCAAAATAAAATAACAAATGGATTCAAAATAAAAAAAATCTCTTTTTGAAAGTTGTTCACTTCAATGAGATCTACATTTTTTATTAATGACCCAAATGAAAAAGACATCAAATGTACATATTAATATTTTGTGGTTATTTAAAGCCAATTAAACACCGATTTTTTAAGTTTTGAATTTTTTATTTATAATTGAAACATATTTACAAAGCAACTTATATACAATTAAACTAATTTTTATGTTTTTTTTATGATTTAAAAACAAAGAGAAAAAGGTATATTATATACAATATATGCAATAAAGAATATGATCTTTATTACTATACAATAATTAACCCTAGTTGTGTGATGAACCATTGAGTGGTCGTGTCAATTTGGTCTCATTTTATTACAGCCACTCAGCAATCTATCAGAAACCGAGCCAAGATATCTCTGCGAGGAGGTGGCTCGATCGGATTCAATTATTTTTAACCTGAGAAGTCTATGGTCGAACTCAGGGACACGAGCTACTTTAATGATAAATCAGATCCTAATATTTAAGTAAGCAACTATTAATCTACCTAGGTCAACAATGCATAAACAAATGTGATGCAATACATAATGCATGGACATAATGTATTTTAGTTGATTTTCATGCAAGTTGATTAAAAATATGATATGAAATAGAATGCAATATCGTGTAAGCAAAATTGTGTACAATAATAAGCGCCTAAGAAATTAATAAAATGGGCAATACATGTATCATTAATTTCGTGAACAGTAGACGCATAAAATCTAATCAAATGGCAATCAAATCAGTGAGGAGAAGCCGCGTCATATCTCAATTTTAACTTGTTGTTCTAAGTGTCAAATCAAAAAATAAATCATACCATTATATAGATATTTAAACAAGCATCACAATGCTATTGAAATCATCAAAATCGAAGTCTAGGTGCTCAAGATATTAAGCATAGAGTCTAGGAGCATAAATAAGAATAAAACATAAAAATAAATAATAGAAACATCACAAATATGTCCATGGAGGGGCATTTTTACAAATATGTAAAGTCGGAGTGTCTTCCCTTAAATAACCTAAGAGAGAAGGTACGATTTTGCAATTTCACGAAATCAGTAGGGTCCCATGCAAAATACCTAGGCGAGAAGTCTAAGGGCATAGCTACAAATGACGCACACCCCACGTGCAAGGCACGCATGCGTTGGGTCGGATCTAGGTGAGGATCGGGGTAGGTAGCTCGGGCCACATGGGTGACTCGTGTTGCTTCGGCGGAGGCTTGGATCCACTGAGCCAGCTGGTTATGAGGTGAGGCCCGGAATACATGCAAGATGTTCGATCGAGATGATCGGATAATAGATGTAGCTCAAAGGGGGTTCCTCCTCCTCCATCACACGATGACGACAATGGGACTCTGACAAGGAAACGCTTCCCCCTCTCTTGTCATTCATGTTAGATGAGAGTCCTCAGACCGTCTATGACCTCTAGCAAAGGTCATGAAGATGCGAGGGGCCTCCGGAGCCGCTAGGGGCATCGAAACAGGGTGCCATCGTTGGAGCACATGCTCTAGATAGTACCTCCCTCCGAAGCTTCGTCTAAAGAAGGACATGTAGAAGGGGTTAAGGATAGTCGAAGCATAATTGTGAGAGTGGTGTGAGGTGAAATAGAGGGCCATCGGTGTAAGGAGGTGGACTCCTATGTTTATAAGGAGGAAGGTGACTGGAGTGGAGGAGGTCCTGGAGAAAGGAATAAGGGAATTGGTTTGGCTCGCGTGGATGGCAGAGGATCGGTTTAGATGTAGGTGTGATCAATAGGAGGTGAAGTGGAGTGTATGTGTCTAATAACAAGGAAGAAAACATGATGAAAAAGCAAGGAAGCTTACTTGAATATCTAAGGGACTATGTCGGTAAAATGGAGGCTTCGGATGAGCAGCTGAGGGTGCACCGATCTTCATCGAACTCCTATCGCCATGGGGATCGGCTCAGACGATCGTGGAGAGAACCGTAGCATGTCTGTAGGCCATGGATCGACACTAGAAGGGCTCTGTCATGACCGGACCTCGATTCATCCTCCCCCTATTGATGAATCTACATTTCATCATCTTTATTCAACTATTTTAGCTTAAAAATCCCTTATAAAACACATGTATATATTAATAAATCCATATTCTTACTAACCTACATTTGTATGTAAATATTGTACATATATTATTATTTTAATCTAAAAAATAAAGAAATAAAAAAGGAAATAAAGAAAATAAAAAGATTGCACATATGCAATTAGGGATGAGCACGGGTCAGGTTGGGTCAGGATTTTAAGGGCCCATGTCCAAGCCCGTTTAAAAATTCTGGCCTTGGGCCGGGCTTAGGCCCGTAATTTTTTTTGTTCGACCCAAGCCCAGGCCCGGTCCAATTTCTTTGGGTTTGGCTTGGGTCGGGTCGGGCCGGTCGATCTCCACCAATTAAAGATTATTAACTTTGAGTATTTCATTTTTAGTTAATCTCAACTCAAGTTACACAAGCCAAAATTATTTAAACATGTACCATAATACTTGTGAAACAAATAAAATTCAATTCTATCAAATCCAAAGATTTCTTTTACACATATGCACTCAATGCTAGATACCATGATTGTCTCTCATGTATAGAAATTGAAAGAGTGAAATAAATTTACCCAATTACCAACAACACGTGCATGATGAATCTTCATTTCATCATCTTTATTCTATCATTTTGGCCTTAAAAACCCTAGTAAATGCGTGTAAATAGCGTTAATTTAGGCATTTTATCATTCATGCATCATTGTGTAAGTATTGTATAAAATAAAGTTTTTAAAGTCAAAATTATAGAATAAAGAAAAAAAGAAAAAGAATAAAATATTGAAAATATTTTATGACCTGAAACCCCTAGACCTAGGCATCTCGACAACTAGGTCGATAAGGAATAAAGTAGGGGGAGATAAGGGCCAAAATACGATAAAAACCCCTTTTATTTAATTCATTCTTTATTTATTTTGGGACCTATTTTTGGTTTCACTTTTTATACATCGAATGAAGAAACTCTGAACATAAAAGATGTAGATAACTAAGTAGAGAAAAATACAAAATTGATTTCACTTAAAAATAATATACAGATAAAAAGTTTTGATCTGAATAAGTTTCCAAAATCCCAACTTCCCAGACCTGTATCTCTCAAATAAAAACTCAAAATGTACAATATATAATTTTTAATAAGTTATTTAATGAAGGTGGCTTCATATTTTTCGGAGTTACGGTTTGAAAGTTGAGTTTTGGACCCCTCTTATATACTTATACTCATTAAAATATTCATTTTATTTATTATTCAGTATTTTTTATAATTTTATATTTTTATAAATTTGTAAATATTATATATAATATATGTGCATATTAAAATAACAATAAAACACTAAATAAAACACAAAAATAAAATGCTTGTATAAAATACATAGGTATAATACTTATAAATATACCTATACAATCTATAAATATATTTATTTAAGTGTACAAAATACATCAGAAAAATAAAATTAAAATATATTTAAGTTTCTAAAAAGGATTTATAAATTTATAAAATAATAAACCAAAATAAATAAATTAAATATGCAAAATAAAAATAAAATATTAAAACACATAGATGAATATACCTGTATATAAGCTGTAAAAGGAAACTTGTAATTTCTAATCTCTAAAAAATAAATAAAAGTCATAATAAAATAATTTATAAAATATTAAATATTTTTTATTTAATAACAAAAAATTAATAAATTAATTTGCAATTTTAAAATGATTCTACAAAACATTTTTTCTAGTTTTTTCCTGGTTGGTCCACGTGGACCAACCAGGAGGGCTGGAGAGTTGGCTCGTGGTCAACTCTCTGACCCAGCGCTTGCCCTTTGTCAGAAATCTCGTTTTTTGGCCATATTCGTGATTTTTTCGAGGTAATCTCTTTCACTATCTCGTATCGATGTCTTCTTGACTTTTGTTCGTCGTAGATCGAGGATACACGCCCATGGAGTGCTTCAATCTTTGGATCGTTGCATTGGCTGATACACCTCGATCTTGGAGCTGCCTCAACCACCCGTTCAAAAACCACCCCATGCTTCCATTTGAAGTTTGAACCCCATTTTTGATCGTCCCTCTTCCCCTTGCTTGTGTTCTGGACCGGTGGTGGTGACAGCACCACCTCTAGCCAATCTGGGAGGAGCTTGACGCTTTGTTTGGGCGTCTCCACCCCATCTCTGGCCAATGGCCGTCGAGGTACCTGATCACGGTTTTTAGCCGTTCGAGCTTGTTTTTCATGCTTTTTTTCATTGTGTTTACCTAGCCGCATCCCTAGATGCATTCCCAGCACTTCATTTGTGTTGTCGCATCCGTTCCACCTTCGACCACCCCCTCGCCGGAGCTTGCTCCGGCGAGTTCCATTCTTGTCGATCTCCACTATTTCACACTGCTGCGGGGTCGAGGCAATTTACCCTCAACCCCATAACCATTTCTCTGCAGGTATCTGGAGTGAAAGACGCACCTGGGGCCATTTTGAGCCTCGTCGGAGGTTCCTAGAGCCTTTAGGCTTCCTCAACCTCGTCGCCGAGCTCCGGTTGTCGTCGGAGAATTTTGGGGCTACCAACCATCAGAGGAGACCTGTAGGAGCGACCTGAGCCATTTGTAGCTTCATAGCGCGTCGGGAGAGGCGCGGATCGCTGGGAGAAATTTGTTGTGGGGGGCTTCGTCTGTGTTCCTACTTCGCTGCTCCCCGCCATTGATTTGGCCCATGTTCTTGGTGAGCTTCAGTTGTCGTTTGATTTTCCATCCAGATCTAATCATAGCCGTCCCTCGTCGAATCAGTATCAAGCACCGGGTCGCGACACGTGGCACTAGTGACTCTCCATCAGTCGTCCGATCCGTTAGCCTGGTATTTTGCATTTATTACCACTAGCCTATTTTGTATTTATTAATTAGTATATTAAATTTTTCATCTGTGTTTATAATTTCTATAATATTTACAAAAGACCCCTCAAACTTTGTATATCTGCTAGCAGGTCATTGGCCACGTCACCTCACGTGACACGCGCACGTGAGGTGGGTGGCCATTTTATGGAGGACCCCTTGCGAGTCTGGTTATTTTTATTAAGTCCCAAAACTTTAAGATTGAGTATTAACTTTTTGGTTAAATTGCATCCCCCCCCATATTTTGGAAAATCGTGTTTAGGTCCCTACTAGGCATGTGGCTATCACGTACAGGCTTGGTCATTTTATAGGATTGGCCCTGGAGTTTTGGTTATTTGTAACTGTTCCAGAAATATTTTTATTGCCGTATATTTTTCTGGGAAATTTACATCTTGACCCCTGGACTTTTGCTTATTTACAAATGCCCCTACCAGTATGTCGTTTCTCTTTGTTGTTTGCATTATTTCATGCATCAACAAAAGTCAAAAAATCACCAAAAATAGGCATAAGTTCCTGTTGTATTGTGCTTCTACGTATATTTTCATTTTACATTTTTGTAGCATTTTATTATTTATAAAAATTCAAAACATGCATTTTCTTTACTGTTTGCATTAGAAAATACATAAAAAATATATAACATCTTTGAAAAATTCTAAAAAAATCATATTTTGTGTGTTTTTGCATATTTTAACTTCAGACCAAAAATAACCAAAAAATATAAAAGACAATGAAATCCGTCGATGGAGATCCATGAGCAATCGAAGCGACAACACAACGACGTAGACACAATTGCTTGATCCCTCAAAACACAAGGTGGACAGCCACCTTAGAGAGAGAGAGATGTCGAGAATGAGAGAGAGAGAGAGAAGTAGGCATGTACAATAAAATTGTATCTCAAAGGGCTAGGGTTGCCCTCTTTACATATTAGTTTGGGAGTCCATGGATCACAATCCGTGGCATACACAAAATCAATGGTTAGATTGATATGTGTATTAAATCAATGGCCATGATCATTGTTGTTCAAAAACAAGAACATATTAATTTATATTAAGTTAAACATATGTTGCATTATCATCAACATAATTTAATTCAATAAAAAACAATAATGATAAGATAATGGGATGATAATTAAAAAGATAATTATCCACCCAAAATACAAGCCACCTCATGTATTGGTAGATTATCTTCTTTTTAATTTATATCATTATCTCTTATCTACTTGCAACATTATCCACTAAATTAATTCCAAATTAATTAGTGTATATTTATTATAAAATTATACACTAAATTAATTCCCAATTAATTAGGAATATTTATTGTAAGATTATCCACTAAATTAATTCCAAATTAATTAGTGAATATTTCAATCGTGCCATTGAAAATATGTGAATCATATTCACATCCCAAACTAAATTGTAAATTACATTTCCAATTAATTGCTTAATATGAATCCAATTCACATTAACAATTAACAAATGCTATTTACAAAGGTGCTCTCTCTCTAATATATTATAATTCATATTTATAATATATACATAGATATTATGGATATCACTATCCACAATATGTATTTCCTTAATAATTAAATCCCATTTAATTATCTTAGATCATCATTCTCACAATATGAATCCTATTCGTATTATTCTTGATAATTAAATCTCATTTAATTATCAACATCTTATTGCTTGGATACAGAATTCATCAAAGGAATTATTCTTGAACTCCTTCAAGAATAATGTGCTTTCTCCGCGGATGCTTGTAGATAAGGACAGGGCGATTGTATTGTTCCACGTATAGTGACTTGGATGTTGAGGTCTCATCTCAAATCCAGATCTCACGAACCTCCCACAGATGCTTGATTAAATCAAGACCGCAAATCTAATATTCTCATTGCTTCTGAATCTCATTCAATTCAATGTCCAACACTTGGACCAAGATCAGATTGCTTCTCTACTGAGAGGAGACACTAAAATCCAAACCTATTTCATTACTCCCTCGGAATGGAAGCGTCATGGTTATACAATCATTTATGATCACATCACCCTCAGGTATTCCCAATACCTGTACATCCTGCATACTGGAAGACCTATGATCAACTTGAAGATTACGATCAATTTTACACTGTCTTCTTCAGGGTTTGATCACCAAGTTTCTCAATCTTGGTCATTGGGAATCGGTATCGATCATATGCTTTCCCAAAGCATATATCATACCTTCAAATTCTTGTCATGCTTCCAAAGCAAGACGACCATGCATGGAATTTGATCGGTCCCAATACCTCATGAGTGAGCTCATGTTTTCCGTTTCATAAGTGAACATGTATGATCCCTTTGAGAGATTGTATTACTCATATGTCCTTTCATGCACACCAGCGCGTCGGTGTATAGACCTTGGTTAGGTCATCAACCTATTGGTATGCCAAATGTACACATTCAGACATATAGTAACACATCTGTCTCCGGTCAGAGGATGTGTGCCTATGTTGTGACAGTATTCAACATAGGACTTAGGTTATCTCGATCTCATTAAGTCAACCCTTTGACCTAACTAATCTGAAACCTCCGAATCACTATTCCCATGCAGAGGACCTACATCAAGAGGTCGGTCAGATATCAGCCTATGTGAGAAAGGATTTCCATCTCCTACTCAGGCTGGAGAATCTCTTAATAATCATTTGACGGTGTTTGATGAGTCCTCTATCTAACTCTTTAGTTATTCATCCAAACACCAACCTCTATGATTTAGTTAATGAATCAACAGCTATATAATCATCAAGATGGCCATGGTACATAACCCTAATTGTACAGAGGGACCTATTATGCAAATTATTTATTCTTCATTTCAGATCAGGGAATGATATGTGCTATAACATTTATTGCATAATGGCTCGTCGTGGGCTCGCATGTCCAACAATCTCCCACTAGCCCAAAGAGCCATTAATGGGCTAATCATTTAAACCCACACTCATGTGACAATCATATGCTATTTAGAAAATAGCTAGGTAGCTGATCAGTTACTCTGTTCCCAAAAGACTATGCCAAGTCCTTTTACGACACTTGCATATCTCCTAGTAACAGTGCTCGCATCAAATGCGAATGTTGTATCTTATGCAACCAATACTAAATCTTGATAAAGCAGTTATAGTGTCCTTGACACTATTGCTCAATAATTATTATAACCAATATTTCCATAATCTTTGTCAGAATACCTTCATTCCTGGAGATCTCCATCTCCTAAGGTATCTATATGTAAGACCTTTTAGATCACTATCTATATAGTCTTAATTTCTTGAAGATAAGACTTAGAGATTACTATCTCAAAAGTCTTGCAATATTTGAAGATTTTGTTATTACTGCAATCAAGTGTTTTATCTCCATAGTAGGATTAGTAACAGTTTACCACTCCCGCTACATGGCAGATGTCTGGCTTTTGTACACATCTAGCATACACTCAGCTTCTCGTAACTGATGCACAAGTGAAAGCAGTTCTAGCATTCACATCCTCAACTCTTTGAGGTGCTATCCTTTTAGATAGGTCAGTACCAAATCTTAAGGTAAGAAAGCCTTTCTTGAAATTTCCAGAAATTGGAACATGTCCAAGGTGTACCACAAATGTGACGGTCCCAATACCCTCTTCTCTTTGCTTTTGAAAAACATCAGAACTAAGATCCAAGAGGCATCTTTGAGATCATATCTCGAGGTATGGAATAGCCAGATCATAAAACACTTATTATCATCCATATATCATTCCAAATGATTAGGATATTATCTACATTTAGCATGATGAACCCAATGGCACTCCCACTAAGCTTCACATGGTACTTCAAGATTCTATCTGAAATCATAACATTTATAATTTCATCAAATCTTATGTTCCAACAACAAGAAGCTTATTTGAGTCTATAGATGAATTTGTTTAGCTTTCACACCTTACTTTCCCCAAACATGAAGCCCTGGGGCTACTTCATGTGAATATCCTCAGAGAGGTATTCTTAGAGGAATGCAATCTTGACTTATATCTTGAAGATGCAATAGCTAAGTTGTGTAGCTAAGGTTAGCAATATTCTGATGATTTTAAGCATGGTTACCGAAGAGCAAGTCTCATCGCAAGCAATGTCTTCTCTTCCTGTGTGTAGCTCATGGCTATGAACCGTGCTTTGAAGGTCTCTACTCATCAGGTTCCCTCTTCTCTTGAAGATCCGTTTACACCTTAACGGGTCTTACCCTTATAGGTGGATCCTTGAGGGTCCATATACAACATTTGTATATGAAGTCTACTTTAGACTTTATTGCTAATATCCATCTTTCCATGTCATGATCCTCAGGAGCTTCATCACATGAAGTTCGATCATTCTCAGACTTAACTGACACATGGAATACATCCTCAAACTCATTTGAAGAGGTATTAGTGTTTCATCTTTAATTGTCCCTTTTAGTTCCCGGTTTCAGGAGCCTCATTATCTTCTCAAGATCAAACAAGTTCCTACACTTCATTTTCATGTTTATTCTTAAGATAGTCATCCTCTAAGAATCACATTCTCAGAGATGAGATCTTTTAAGAATTTCAAGGTTATAAAGTAGGTATCCAATACCATCCTTTATTTTCCTAATGAAGTAGCACTCTCAAGTGCTAGATTCCAGCTTACATGCATGGAACCTTATTAAGTGTGTGTATATATATATATATATATATATTGTAGTCTCTACTACACATATATACCTGGAAACTAAGGGATAATTATGCTAAAATTCATCATTGATCAAATCATGTCACACATGATCCAATTGTATCTCCCTTTAGGTGTGTTAGGAGGATTGAGATAGAAATGATATTCATATCTTCATAATGTATTCTTTAAATTCATCTAATAGGTACTTGCTACCTTGGTTAGATCAAATTCATTTGATCTTCTTTCAAACTTTGGTTCTAAACCAAAATTGTGAAAGCTTTGAACATTTCAAAGGTTTCTCAGGTGAAGAGAAGAAATCTCGTATCATAGATGATCATCAATAGATATTGCATATCCATAATGTTCACTATGATACAGATGATCCACATACATCAATATGTATGAGATCCTGAATACCTTGACATCTTACACCTTTCCTAAGAGAAGGTGTATTGGACATTCTTCGAATACAGTATTCACAAGTATGTAAGTTTTGAAATTTTGGACATTCTAAAGTTTCATATCTTACTAGTCTATTGATCTCATCAGTAGACATATGTCCAAGACTTGATGCCAAATCATTTGTCAAATGATCTTCATCCTCCTATTGATCTTATAAAGGTTTTAATTTTCAATATTAAAAATCTTAATGAACCATTCATTAATTTTCTAATTTTGTGGAGTCCACTAGATGTTAGATTACTATCTGAAATATATCCATCATAACTCTTTATGATAGTTCTATCTCAGAATTCATTTTATTTACAACATTTAGAAACAAACAATGAGTGTATTCTAATATCTAGGTCATAGAGACATTCTCTAAGACTAAGGGCTCTCCCACTGAGAATATGAAGTCTATCTATCCAACAGAGATTGCTGCAACAATTACATCAATATCCATGTAGATGACTTTTAAACCTTAAGATCAAATTTCTAATCTTCTAATATATATATATATATATATATATATGCAACCAATTGCAAATGTCATTAGAAGATTGGGATACAATTATCAGACTTTATCTTATGAAATAAGTAAGTCAAAGTCAATGATTACATGTAGATTATTCTGATGCTCTATCTGACTCCTTCACTACGGATTTTAGATAGACTTGATAGTCATACTATCAACACATCAACTTATTGCAGTATAGGCATTCATCCAACTCTTTGGATGACATATGGAAGTCACAGAAGTACAATCAACTCTTTGACTTTCCTTCTCACACGGGTCTGACCCACGCTTTCATTGTTATCTCTTCATCTATAAACAACCATTGTTCAAGACAAAGAATCTCTTATGTTGAATTCAAAAAATTTCAATACAAGAGCACTTCAACATTTATACATGATTCATTAAATTCATACAAAATGATTATTATTAAGCTTTATGAATGACTTGAGTATAGATAGTAGAATGATGACACTCATCATATCTACATACATCTTAACTCTTAGAGACTTAGGTTCAGGTAGGTATTCAAACATTTTGAATACATCATCTGTTTCGAGCCACCATTCTGCATAATGCAGAGAACCATGTTATTCATGATTAAATGTCTAGAGCACATATGTATACCACAACATCTTCTTAGATTTTATAAGGATTATTTTGACAATTGCGATCATCATCGACATGTCACTTCCAAAGTACACTCGATGAAAGATCAAGACTATAGAGACATAGAAACACTAAGGTGATGTCTTATTGTCTTATTTAATTGTCATTCCTCATTATGTCGAGGAAACTTGCGCATTGCAACCACATACATTATGTGTCCAATTGCAAGTACAATATATGGATCATGAGTCCAATCCATGATATTTTACTGGTTATTATTGAGTATAACATTGAGTGGGTTTAATGAAGGACTATCTGAAATAAGAAATTTGCATAAGGGTATATATTATATATACATGTTTTACTTTGATTTAGGAATTTTTATATCAAAGTTGTCTTGCCTTGCAACAATGAAAGTTCATTCCCTTAAACACTTTCCATGTAAGAGATATTCTTACCATTATATCTCTAGCAAGATCTGGGATCTCCTCTCTATCCTTATCACATCCCAATAATATGAGAACCTGCGACTCGAATAAAGAGAAGTAGGAACACATTCCTCCTTGCAAGTCCAACTTCCATTTTCTAATTCGGTCTTTAACACCAGGGCCCACCACCCCTAAGATGATGTTGACCCGTTGTTAATTGAACCAACCGTCAACATGCTTAATACTCGCTATACGCAATCCAATACCGCCCCAATAATATGAGGACCCGATATTGGGGTCACTACGTATACGACCTTACTCTTTCGAGAAGCAAAGAACCCGATCCAAATAAATCATATACAGGATCTGTCACTTCGGACAGACGTCTCCTATATACAATATCTGGCGATGGAATCCTTTGCCTTGATAGGAGACCATGGATGTCACTTATGTGATCCTCCATGTCATATTCAAATTATAATAATTAATTATCGTGAATCATATTCACATAATTAATTCTTCCGAGGGAAATACACATCTATTCATAATAGAGTGCTTTTAATTGGATATAATAAATTTAATCACATTAAATTAATTATCAATTAACAAACTTGATTATTACTTGAATAGTATGTATAATCTCAAAGTACGTATTATTGTAATTTAATAATTAAAAATACACTTGATTTCTCCGGCATTATCGAGTCCCTACCTGCTGTCATGGCCAGTACCGATCGGAGTGGGATGGACCACATCCGGTGCAACCCGCTACCCCAACGCTCCCCGACTAGACACCATATCCACCTCAAGAAAGGATAATGCCAGATAGATCATTGTGTACTTTGAGATGCTCATCGGTTTTTCAACCTAAATTATATCATATAATATTCATCAAAATCATTTTGATAATATTATAAGGAGATTTCCTAAACAAATCCCCAATCCTATTCAAGCAAGAGGCTTTTGCATGTAAAAGTTGTCCCACAACTATTGTAGGATAAACTAGGGTTTTGCATAAAAACAATGTTTGTTGATGATTTCATATCAACTAATTAATGATCAAGATCAACTATCTTATCATCTTGGTTAGAGGAATGCCATTTAATGAAATAATTATCTCTTTAAATATTTCACAAATATTCATCACTAGTTATTTCAGAAAATTAACAATTAATTTTCATCAACTTATTTGAATGACTATCACATGGTTCATGATCAAATTTGTCAATTTTCAGCAGTGGCCCCTACTCACTAAAATCAACATATCTTGATCAATTTAAATTCAAATTACGCAAAATCAGTTTTCTAAGATTGATAATTTGATTTATGACAGAACCCAAGTGATATTTCATGTATTTATAGGTGCATCAAAATAGTAATTAACTCATTAATCATGTTTAGATTCGCAGTTCCCGCAACAGTGAATACTTGTTTATTCAAAGGGCATATCTTGAGCAAATGAAATCCAAATTACATAAACTCAGATACTATGGTTTCCTTATTTAATGGGAAACAAAATCCAATTGAAGTTTTCATGTTTAAATAATTTAAACAGTGCTGAAAAAATAAATTAAATAGAGGTGCGAAAATTGAAATGCAGTAAAATGTTCGCAACCCTTTCAAACCCATGTCGGCCTAGGTTTACGGATCGTATCCAAAATCTTTTCTGACCTAAGGCTCTGATACCACTTGAAGGGATACGAGGAATCCTCAAGCATATCACGGAAGCCTGACAATCGCATCTTATGCGATCGGGACGGCTTGTCGCACTAGTCGCTAGGTGCAGCGGAATTTAAAAAAATTAAATCATGAGATGAAACCACATGATCACAAGAATATTTCTTGGATCATTTCATCAAACCACAAAGTATTAGAAATACCTCTCGAAGCGTGGTTGCGATCACTAGATCTCTAAAGCAAGAGATCCTCCTGACTCAAATCCGATCTACGAAGATGGCACTTGCGGACGCGATGATGAGACGCGTGCTTCACGCAATCCTCGATGAAGATCCAAGCCTTTAATCTCATGATTTCGTCCAACGAAATCCATCGATGGAGATCCATGATCAATCGAAGCGACATCACAATGACGTAGAGACGATTGGTTGATCCTTCAAAACTAGGGGTGTCAGGAAATTCTCAGGTTCGATATTCGCTCAGGTTCGGCTCGCTAAAAGTTCGATTCAGATTCGATTCGGAAATAAACGAACCGAACCTGAACACAAGTTTGGATTCGATTACATAAACGAACCGAACCTAAAAATCATAGGTTCGCTCAGGTTCGATTCGTTAAAAGCTCGATAAACATATACATATACATATACATATACATATTTACAAAATCATTATCCGTAGACGTGAACCTTATTTTGAGATAAGTGGATTTTTTCTAAGTATAAGTGACATTTGTCTATAGATAACTGAATATTTACGTGACAAATATGTTTTATCTCAGTAAAAACTATCCAAAAATAAATATTCACATCGTGGTTACAACATCCATCATCTATGTGTCTAGTACTTTTCCCTTCTTTATCTTCGAATCAACAAAACAAGTATAAACATTACTTGTCGGATATCTCCACATTATTCTTATTCCTTATCCCCATCTGAACATATATAAAAATATATTATAATTATATTTTTCAGAGAGACGAATCCTTATTAATCTATTTTTTAAAAATATGAGTTAGATAAAGAAAAAAAACTAAATAAATATTTATTCTAATTGCAGACACACATATATTTTCATTTCTCTTCTCTTCACTCCCTCTTATTAGAGAATTCTTAAGTTCGATATTCGCTTAGGTTTGATTCGTTTAAAAAGAGGTTCGATTCGGATTCGGATTCGGTTCGAAGATAAACGAACCGAACCTAAACACAAGTTTAGGCTTGCTTAAATAAACGAACCGAACCTAAAAAATATAGGTTCGCTCAAGTTCAGTCCGTTTACACCCCTATTCAAAACACAAGATGGACGGCCACCTTAGAGAGAGAAATGTCGAGAATGAGAGAGAGAGAGAGAGAAGTAGGTGTGTACAATAAAATTGTATCTCAAAGGGATAGGGTTGCCCTCTTTATATATTAGTTTGGGAGTCCATGGATCACAATCCATGGCATACACAAAATCAATGGTTAGATTGATATGTGTATTAAATCAATGGCCATGATCATTATTGTTCAAAAACAACAACATATTAATTTATATTAAATTAAACATATGTTGCATTATCATCAACATAATTTAATTCAATAAAAAAATCAATAATGATAAGATAATGGAATGATAATTAAAAAGATAATTATCCACCCACGATACAAGCCACCTCATGTATTTGGTGGATTATCTTCTTTTTAATTTATATCATTATCTCTTATCTACTTGCAACATTATCCACTAAATTTCCACTAAATTAATTCCAAATTAATTAGTGTATATTTATTGCAAAATTATCCACTAAATTAATTCTCAATTAATTAGTGAATATTTATTGCAAGATTATCCACTAAATTAATTCCAAATTAATTAGTGAATATTTCGATTATGCCATTGAAAATATGTGAATCATATTCATAGCCCAAACTAAATTGTAAATTACATTTCCAATTAATTACTTAATGTGAATCCAATTCACATTAATAATTAACAAATGATATTTAAAAAGGTGCTCTCTCTCTAATATATTATAAATCATATTTATAATATATACACAGATATTATGGATAGCACTATCCACAATCTGTATTTCCTTGATAATTAAATCCTATTTAATTATATTGGATAATCATTCCCACAATATGAATCCTATTCATATTATTCTTGATAATTAAATCTCATTTAATTATCAACATCTTATTGCTTGGGTACAGAATTCATCAAAGGAATTATTCTTGAACTCCTTCAAGAATAATGTGCTTTCTCCGTATATACTTGGAGATAAGGGCAGGGCGATTGTATTGTTCCACGTGTAGTAACTTGGATGATGAGATCTCACCTCAAATCTAAATCTCACGGACCTCCCAAAGATGCTTGATTAAATCAAGACCGCAAATCTAATCTTCTCATTGCATCTGAATCTCATTCAGACCAATGTCCAACACTTGGACCAAGCTCAGATTATTTCTCTACTGAGAGGAGCCACTAAAATCCAAACATGTTTCATCACTCCCTCGGAATGGAAGCGTCATGGTTATACAATTGTTTATGATCACATCACCTTCAGGTATTCTCAATACATGTACATCCGGCATACTGGAAGACCTATGATCAACCTGAAGATTAAGATCAATTTTACACTGTCTTCTTCAGGGTTTGATCACCAAGTTTCTCAATCTTGGTCATTGAGAATCGGTATCGATCATATGCTTTCCCAAAGCATATATCATACCTTCAAATTCTTGTCATGCTTCCAAAGCACAACGACCATGCGTGGAATTTGATCGGTCCCAATACCTCATGAGTGAGCTCATGTCTTCCGGTTCATAAGTGAACCTGTATGATCCCTTTAAGAGATCGTATTACTCATATGCCCTTACATGCACACCAGTGCGTCGGTGTATAGACCTTGGTTAGGTCATCAACCTATTGGTCTGCCAAATGTACACACTCAGACATAGATCTGTCTCCGGTCAGAGGATGTGTGCCTATGCTGTGACAGTATTCAACATAGGACTTAGGTTATCTCGATCTCGTTAAGTCAACCCTTTGACCTAACTAATCTGACACCTCCGAATAACTATTCCCATGTAGAGGACCTATATCAAGAGGTCGGTCAGATATCAGCCTATGTGAGAAAGGATTGCCATCTCCTACTCAGGCCGGAGATCATCTCTTAATAATTATTTGACGGTGTTTGATGAGTCTTGTATCTAACTCTATAGATATTCATCCAAACTCCAGCCTCTATGATTCAGTTAATGAATCAACAGCTATATGATTATCACGATGACCATGGTACATAACCCTAATTGTACAGAGGGACCTATTATGCAAATTATTTATTCTTTATTTCAGATTAGGGAATGATATGTCCAATAACATTTATTGCATAATGGCTCGTCGTGGGCTCGCATGTCCAACAATTTGCTCTTTTATTTTTGGTATATCTTGTTGGATTGTCTAACCACTCTCCTTGTTTGGATTTTATGCGAGGTACGTTGATCGAGGGAGGAGCTTCTCTTTAGAGCACCTGTGCACCCACGTGAGGTGGCTTTGACTTCGCGCCAAGGCGGACTAGGAGGGAATTTTGAAGATAATTCCTGAGCTTTTATTTTATTGCATATATTTGTGTAATTTTAAGTGAGAGAGAGACTCTAATTTATAATAATTCAGGTACCTAGGACTTTGGACTTTCGGGCCCAATTTCCAAGTGTTTGTTCACTTGGGGCTCACCGTGGTTTTCACGGTTCTTCATCATTTTTTTATTTTGTTTCTCGGATTTGTTTTCCTTACTTTGTGTGATTGAGCCCTTAGTTTTAGGATTGCTTGCGATAGATTAAGGCCTGACACCTAACTATATTTGCCTGTGCCTGTAAATTGTTTGGACTTAGTCAAATTTTAAACTTCTTCTCACTTAGTCTCGAAACCACCGTGCCGAGAGAGTTCTCCATACAACGCTTGCAGGACCCATTGTGGTGGGCACCGAGGAGACTCCAAGACCAAACTCTTAGGTTCTATTCTAAGTCATTAGCATCGGTTATTCACTCTAATAGCAATTTCTGAAACTTAGGGTGATTTCATCAGCTTGCATTTGCATATAGATAGGTTTCATCGGCTTAGGGTGATCTTTGCATGTAGAGTGATGGAGTCAAGGTAAGCATTTACGCTTTAGCATACATCATCATTTTGTTGCTTGCATTGCATTTCCGCCTCTCTACCTCTGATTTTGCCAACCTAGGTGCTAAGTGAAATTGACTCCTCATTAGGCTCGTGCATTTCTCACTAAAAAATCCAAAAAAACTGATGACCAATAAAATTGGGACTACTAATATTACTCGACCCTAAAATCAACCAAAAAGAAAAAATCTTGTATTGGGGCGAGTAATCCCCTCATTGTCTTCGCTTTTACTTGCTCGCATTCACACTAAGGATTAGTGCCCAAATCCCATTTCAGCCCCCTAAGTGTTTATGCAACTTTTGGACTTCTCACCTAACTCTAAAACATACAAGATAAAAAGATCGACTTTTTGGTCTCTACCGAGTTGAGTAGGTGAATTGAGGGATTGTTTTGTGTGAGTTGCTAGTGATTGCTTGTGTGCATTCGTAGATCATCTCTGCGCATTTGCGCCTTGTTCTTCACTCTCTTGATTTGACCGCCGTGCTCTCCCAATCATTTCATTTCCTTTTGTTTTCGAGATGGACCCCTGGAGCGTATTTTATCCGGACTTTACGGATCCCTCGTTCACTCCAGTCGGTTCACCTCCTTTTTTCCAAGAGGACTTTGCTCCTGAATTTATACATACCCTCCTCAGTCATGGTATCGGGACTCGGACTTCTACCCACATCCTCCACCTCCTCCACATTTTCCACCCTCACATTCACCCGAGACTGATCTGCTGGAGTCACCTTTCATGGAGTCCACCTTTGAGAACTTGACCGGGATGATGGATCATATGAGACAGAGGATTGACCACCTCACTAGTACAAATAAGAGCGGCCATGATATTCCACCATTTGATGATATGGGTTCATTCGAGGATTTCCATGAGATCTTGCAATCGCCCAAAATACAAAAATGAGAAAATTTTAAAAATACAAAAAGAGTTCTAGAGACACTTGGTTGATTTAGATTGTGAGGAGAGGACCCACCTACCGAATCCCTTGACCACACAACCTCTCACACATTGTCCCACCTTTGACCCTGAGGATGTCGCTGTACAGACTGCTCTTAACATTCCTCATGTATATCCTGATTCCGACTTCCTCCCTTGTATAGAGGAGGTCCAAAAATTCAAAAAAATGTTGACTGAACCCGAAGTGGTGGCCATTATTCATGAGATTATCCGTGCCCCACTTCAACAAGCCATGACCGATTTATCTGCTCCTCTTCCCAAGAAGAGAAAGAGGAGGAGGAGATCTGAGCATCATATATTGACCATGACCATTGCCCACGCCATCACACACTGTCCTATTCCTAAGAAGAGGAACACCGCCACACCTTTCATTAGTTGCACCATATCTGATCATACTTGTGATCACACTCTCCTAGACAGTGGTGCTTTGATTAGCATTCTACCCTTCTCGTTGGTACAATCTCTTCACTTAGGTCCTCTCAAGAAGACCAGAATGATCGTTTAATTTGCTGATGGATCTATCAAGAGGCCGAAGGGTATACTAGAAAATGTCGTCATTTCGATTCAGGGCATGAGCAACAATGTTGATTTTGTCGTATTGCCCATGGAGACCTCCACAGGGGAGCCCTCTCCAATCATCCTGGGACGACCATTCCTCGCCTCTGCGAGGGTCGTTATTGACTATTGATCAGGAGAGATTCGCTTCCGTCCTGTTGACGAGAGCAAGATGACCATCACCGCATCCACTATCGAGAAGAGACCTTCACCTGATGAGCCTTCATCGATTCTAGCTGACTCTGAGGCCTATGACTTATCTGGCGATATTAGAGAAGTTTGCTTTATGATCGCTGATGAGACCCAAGAAATCCTCCGAAGGGCGGAAGACTCGGAAAGCATAGACCTTGAAGTTCCTCCTTCTGGTATGCGGCGATGTGTTGATGAAATCCGCGGGATTTACGTGATTGATACCATAGAGCGGAGGACAAACACCAAGACTAGACAGGATGGACCTGGTTGGACTACTTCCACTGATAAGTCTGTTCCTGGTCACTCAAACGTGATGGAGATTGAGGCTGATTTTGATCTTATCGCTTTTATTCAGGAATTCGGGCCTTTTGATGAAAAATATGATCCGGTTGAGATTCTTGAGGACGAACTGAGTTCGACTACTTCCATTGATGACTTCGTTCCTTTTGGTTTTGACCTGGACGAGACCTCGCAGGATGACTCTGACTTTACTTCTTTCACTGATGATGAGTTTGTTCCTTTTCACTTTGACATTCGCGAGACCCCCAAGGGCGAACCTAGCCATACTACTTCCATTGACCAGTTCGTGCTTTTTCGATTTGACACCACTGAGGACCCCGATGTTTTTCTGCACCATAACAAATTCATCCCTCAGCGGTCCCGCAAGAAGGTTTGCTTTCGACCTTCTTGATCCTGTGTACATCCATATATGTTGTACATCCGCTTCTGTTCATCTCTGTCCATCTTCCGTATTGCTCATCCACCCATTCTCGTGTGTGCCTTACTTAGGACATACTTTGTCCTAAGTATAGGGGGTGGACGAGCCGAGTGTTCTCTCATCGTTCTGTTTCATTACTCCTGTTGTTGCCTATACTTAGGGCATCTTTTACCCTAAGTATGGGGGGGTGATGTGTACATCCTTCTCTATCTTCTTCCATCTTATGATCTCTTTTCTTCTTTTCTTCTTTTCCTTTTCTATCTTCTTTATCTACCAAAAAAGTGTCATCCCTTTTTGCCAGTCTTCTATACTTAGGACGTACTTTGTTCTAAGTATAGGGGGTGCGCACCCTGAGTACTTCTATTCTTTGGTCCTCTCCACTGTCTCTTCTTCTTCTCTATACTTAGGGATATCTTACCATAAGTATAGGGGGAGACAGTCTGAGTACGATCTGTCATTCCCACCCTTGACCCTCCCTGCTTTGTGTACAGTCTGCTATACTTAGGATTATTTGATCCTAAGTATAGGGGGGACGGACAACTTCTCATTTGTTCATTCATCCGTTATTCTTTAGATTTTCCTATACTCACTACGAGTTATGTCTTCTCTCTCTGATCTATGAGGACATAGCTCAAAGTATAGGGGGGTCGTATATACTCCGTATATACTTTAGCCATAACTCGTACTTTCGTATTTTTACTAATAATTATGACTAATAATACTTATACAATTCATTAAAAACCTTAATAAAAAGATGTGATTATTCCTCAAATTCTTTTTTTATTTATTAATTAATAAATCAGGTGAAAATATTTTTTGCAAAATGTTTGAAAAATAGTTTGAAAATCCTTTTTAAAATCTTTTGAAAACTATTTTGAAAATATTTTATTACAAGAAATCAACCTTTATAAAACATTTTATTTTGTAAAATTTCTTTTCTTTGTGTAAAATAAAGATGTTTGAAAAACGATTTGCAAATGTTTGGAAAATGGTTACAAAAATATTTGAAAATAATCTATATATATTATTTGGAAAACCTTTGCGAAATGATTTTCAAATGTGTATACAAGTTGTAAAAGTGATTGTAAAGATTATTTTGGAATATAGTTTTCAAAATTTGTTTGAAAAAAACTTTGTCAAATAAGTTTGAGGAATACATACATCTCACCTAAAATTCTTTATTATATATATACCTATAAAATTGACCACTTACCCTTGTAAATTCTTAAAATATACTTCTTGTAAATATAAGATGCACCCCTGTATAAATATATCTACCTAGTTTTTAGCCAAAATCTGTTGATTTTCAAAAATCCCAAAACATTTGCAGAATTAAAACACCAAAAACATTTGAAAAATCTTTTTGAAAAAATAAAAAAATGCATGCGCTTCATCCTTTTTCAAAAATCCATAAAAAGTTTAAAACCTTTGAAAATTGCATCACAAAAATATTTTCTACATTCTGCATAGCATTTGCATTTTTCGGATTGAGTTTGATAATTGAACAAGTATAAGTAAAATCCAAAGATTGGAGATTGGTTGGACCATAAATCTACCTAATTAGCAGGAACCTTATAGGAGCTGGAATTGAGGTAATTCAGGTCTAGTTGACTTAATTCTTTAAGGATCACGAGACTTGGTTCAATGGATTCTTGACTGCCTAAGTAGAGTATTTCGGAGCACATGCATGACTCTTGTTGATAATGACCTAACTTGGACACCTGCACCTTACACTTGGCTCAACTCAGTTGGAGTGGTGAGGGGGTTGGATTTGCCGGTATGAGACGCACACCGGTGGAAACACGTGTCCTCCTCCAGGGAAGGAAGTGCACCCCAACCCGTCCGGTGATGATGAGTTTTGAGGACAGGAGGGTGTGGGTTGCAATAAAGCTTCAAAAGAGGGATAGTCTACTGGCTCAAGAGGAAAAACTCCTTATGTAAATGCTGATGTATATAGTATTTCAAAAAAAGGGGAAAAGCAAAATCTCCAAAAAATGGACAGACTTGCACAAAAATAAAAATGTCTGTCGGAGTGTATATATTTGTATAGCCAATAAGAAAGCTTGATATTCGAAGTAAAATCATTTGAGCATGCAGCTGGATGACTTGACTACACTGGTCTTGCATCGTAGGATAGTTAGCTACACTGGCTATCGTTCATTCTTCTCTTCACCCGCTCCTCTTGAGCTGGTTGCCCCTTGAACTTAGAAGGGTATACCCTGCTCCTCGAGGAATGAGTTATTGAATTGGGGGTTGTCATACTGGAGAAGTCAGTCTCTTTGTCATTTCAGCTGGGGAGAGCCACCATCACTTACATTGTATGAGTCAGATTCATAGTCATAAGGGTTTGCATATGAATTGGAGTATTCTGACCTGGCTATTGAGGAGACTTTAGCAGAGTTCTGGGATTCTCGAAGGCTGTTGGATTTCAAATTCGGTTCTCATTAAGGTTCCGACCGCACTAAAATTTCAAAGGTTTGACTTGAGCTCCAAATTTTGATTTTGTCAAGACAAGTTTGATAATTAAATTTAATCCAATTTTCTTCTTTTTCTTTTCTTTGTTTTTCTTTTCTACACTTATTGCATTAGTGTTTGCTAGGGACAAGCAATGGCAAGTATAGGGGGATGATGAATCTTCATTTCATCATCTTTATTCTATCATTTTGGCCATAAAAACCCTAGTAAATGCGTGTAAATAGCGTTAATTTATGCATTTTATCATTCATGCATCATTTTGTAAATATTGTATAAAATACGGTTTTTAAAGCTAAAATTATAGAATAAAGAAAAGAAAAGAAAAAGAATAAAATATTGCAAATATTTTATGACATGAAACCCGAGACCTAGGCATCTCGATGACTAGGTTGACAGGGAATAAAGTAGGAGGAGATAAGGGCCAAAATACGATAAAACCCCTTTTATTTAATCCATTTTTTATTCATTTTGGGACTAATTTTCGGTTTCACTTTTTATACTTCAAATGAAGAAACTCTGAACATGAAAGATGTAGATAATTAAGTAAAGAAAAATACAAAATTAATTTCACTTAAAAATAATGTACAGATAAAAAGTTTTGATCTGAATAAGTTTCCAAAATCCCAACTTCCAAACATGTATCTCTCAAATAGAAACTAGAAATGTACAAAATCACTTTAATTGTATATAATTTTTAATAAGCTATTTAATGAAGGTGGTTTCGTATTTTTCGGAGTTACATTTTGAAAGTTGAGTTTTGGACCCCTCTTGTATACTTATACCGATTAAAATATTCATTTTATTTATTATTCAATAATTTTTATAATTTTATATTTTTTATAAATGTGTAAATATTATTTATAATATATGTGCATATTAAAAACAGAATAAAACACTAAATAAAAAACAAAAATAAAATGCTTATATAAAATACATAGGTATAATACCTATAAATATACATATACAATCTAAACATCTATTTATTTAAGTGTACAAAATAGATCAAAAAAATAAAATAAAAATATATTTAAGTTTCTAAAAATGAATTATAAATTTATAAAATAATAAACCAAAATAAATAAATTAAATATACAAAATAAAAATAAAATATTAAAATACATAGATGAATATACCTGTATATAAGCTATAAAAGGAAACTTGTAATTTCCAATCTCTAAAAAATAAATAAAAATCATAATAAAATAATTTATAAAATATTAACTTTTATAACTTGCAGACCACATCTCATGCAAAGTGAATAGGGGCAACATCAACGACCCGCGGCTCATGATCTAGATAAGGCTTGAGCCGCTGGCCGTTCACTCGAAAGGTACTCTCAGAAGACAACTCAGATATGTCAATACTCCCATTGTCGTGTACCTTTCTCACCAAATACGGTCCCTTCCATTTGCTCTATAGCTTCCCTGGAAATAGACGAAGCCTAGCATCAAACAGCCATACTCTCTGTCCTGGCTCAAACTGCTTGTGGCTGATATGATGATTCACCACTCCTTCACTCTCTCCTTATAATGTAGGCTGTTTGAAAAGGTGGTATCACGAAGCTCCTCCAGGGTTGCTAACTCTGCCCTCCTCTGATCTCCTACACTATCTAGATCCAAAAGTATATCAGCGACTGCCCAAAGTGACCTATGTCTCAGCTCAACAAGTAAATGACACGGCTTGCCATAAACGAGGTGAAAGGGAGATGTACCCAACGGAGTCTTGAAAGATGTCTGATATGCCCACAAGACCGAGTCCAAAAGCTATGACCAATCCTTTCGGTCAGAGCGGACGACTTTCTGCAATATAGTCTTGATCTCCCTGTTCGACACTTCGGCAAGACCATTCCTCTGAGGGTTGTATGAAGTGGCAACTCGTTGGTCTATGCCGAACTCGCTAGCAAGGGCCTTTACCTTATCATTGACGAAATGAGACCCCCTGTCAGATATCAACACTCGAGGTACCCTGAACCGTGAAATGATATTCTTCCTCAAAAATCTGCAAACAGTCCTCGCATCTGCAGTTCGGGCAGGGATGGCCTCAACCCAACGACTCACATAATCCACGGACAATAGAATGTACTCAAATCCCTGAATCTTAGGGGATGGACCCATGAAATCGATGCCCTATGCGTCAAAAACCTCACAGAAGTGTATGGGTTGCATCGGCATCATATCACGCTGTCCGCAAGTGCCCATCCTCTGACAGTCAGTACATCTCTTCACGAACTCATCAGAGTCCTTGAAGAGAGTAGGCCACCATAGGCCGGACTTGGGCACTTTCTGTGTCGTTCTCCTCCCTGAGTGATGTCCTCCTGCCTCAAGCTTGTGGCAGTAAGTAAGGACGCTATGGTGCTCCTCCTGAGGAATGCACCGACGTCAGATACTATCCCCTCCCTCATGGTAAAGGACGAGATCCTCCCAATGGTAAAACTTGGCCTTCGCGAGAAAGGTCTCAAGTTTCTTCCTGGGCCAATCTTGTGGAACTTTCTTGGCGACAAGATAGTTCACAATATCGGCATACCATGGGAGCGAGGCGATAGCAAGTATCGCCTTATCTGGGAAGGTCTCACAAATAGGGTCAATCTGCTGAGAATCCTCAAGATACTCCAATCGGGAGAGATGATCCGCCACCACATTCTTGACTCCAGGCTTATCCTTAATCTCTATGTCAAACTCCTGGATTAGAAGGATCCATCTGGTCAATCTGGCTTTGGCATCCTTCTTTGCCATGAGGTACCTGATGGCAGTATGATTAGTGTATATGGTCACTCTAGATCCGATAATGTAAGATCTGAACTTATCTAGGGCAAAAACTACGGCTAGCATCTCCTTCTTAGTGACAGTGTAGTTCCGCTGTGCGGCATCTAATGTACGGCTAGCATATTGAATAGCAAATGGGACTCCATCCCTCCTCTGTCCCAGCACGTCCCTTACGGAAAAATCGGAGGCGTCCGTCATGATCTCGAATGGGAGAGACCAATCAGGTGGCTGGAGAACAGGAGCCTCTACAACACATCTCTTGAGAGTCTCGAACGACGAAAAACACTTGTAATCGACAAGGAACTCGGTGTCTTTCGTCAGCAGATCAGTCAACGGGCATGCAATCCGGTAGAAACCGACGTGCCCCAGAAAAGACCGTAGATGCCGCAAGTTGGACGGTGGATTGAGTTTGCTAATGACATCCACCTTGGCCGGATCAACCTCCATGCCCCTATTGGAGATGATATGGCCAAGCATCGTCCCTTGAGTCACCATGAAGTGACTCTTCTCCCAAGATAATACCAAGAGAACCTCTATGCATCGCTGAAGGACTCGGTCTAGGCAGTCAAGACAAGAATCAAATCCATCGCCGTAGACCAAGAAATCATCCATGAAGACCTCCAAGCACTCCCCCACCATGTCCGAAAAGATAGACAGCATGCATCTCTGAAATGTCGCAGGGGCATTGCATAGCCCAAAATGGCATGCGTCTAAAGGCATATGTCCCAAAGGGACAGGTGAAGGTAGTCTTGTCCTGATCCTCTGGCACAATGGCCACCTGATTGTAGCCGGAGTACCCATCCAGAAAGCAGCCATGGCTCTTCCCTGCCAGTCTCTCAATGATCTGATCAATAAAGGGCAGGGGGAAATGATCCTTCTTGGTGGCCCGGTTGAGTCGTCTGTAATCCACGCAGACCCTCCAAGAAGTGGGTACCCGGGTGGCGATCTCCTCTCCGGACTCCGTGACAATAGTGGTGATGCCCGTCTTCTTGGGCACCACATGCAACGGACTGACCCACTTGGAGTCGGAGATGGGGTAGATAAAATCGGTGCTCCACCACTTCAAGATCTCCTTCATGACAACCTCTCTAAGATTCGGGTTCAGCCGCCGCTGGAACTCACGCGACGGCTTTGCCTCATCCTCGAGATAGATGTGGTGAGAGCACAGAGCTGGACTGATCCCCTGGACATCCTATCGCCTTGATGTTCTTTTCAAGAACCCCTATCAGACGGGATTCTTGCTCTCCAGTCAAATCAGCGGAGATAATGACTGGGTACATCTCATGCTCACCCGCAAGAAACCTATACTTCAACGACGCTGGTAGTGGCTTAAGCTCTGGACAAGTCGGTATTGGCAAATCTGTCTTCTGAAGGATCCGCGTGTATGCTGCCAAATCTGCTCGGGAAAATGAGAACTCTCTCTCGCAAATTGGATCTGGAGAAGGCTGCTCAACTGGACTGTCTCTACTCTGCATGGCGTCAACCTCCTCCCTAGTTGTAGGCTCAGTAGAAGTCAGATCTGGTATAAGCTCATCAAACTCTGCCCAATCAAAATCTGACTCCAAGGGATATGTATCATCATCACAAAACAACTCCGTCTCGCGGTCGAGAACCGAATCTACCAACTAAAAAGCATCATGGACCAGGATTGCGCTCTCCAAGCTATCCTTTGCTGGCGTCTCGGCATCAGTGAACTCTGAAGGTGAGAGGATGGCCTGTGCGACTGAATCTGCCCAAATTGCCTCGTCATCTGTGATCACAAAATCGCAGTCCTGGTGGATGTCTGGCCCTGCATCTGTCGTATGCTCTGAATATGTGCTCGGCTCTGAGCAAGCTGAATCTCTGGCTCAGATGTCCTCAACCGTCCCTATTTGTACACTCTCGCCCTCGACGCGAAAGTATACCTTCCCGCTATCATGGTCGGTCACTGTCTTGGTTGTGGCCAAGAACGGGCAACCTAGAATGATGGGGGTATCGGTCACAGACTCAGGGATCTCCATCTCCAACACAATGAAGTCCACGGGGAATTGCAGACCCTGAATCGTGACGACAACATCCCTCAGCAACCCCTTCGGCCTCTTGACAGATCGATCAGCAAACTGAAGGACTGTCCTGCTCTGTCATAGAGTGCCCAACTCGAAGCGGTCAAGAAGGGCTGCTGGAAGTAGGTTGATCTACGAACCGTTGTCTAATAGAGTGCGGTCGAACCTCTACTCTCTGATATGGCATCTGACATATGGGGCTCCTGAATCTGGCCTCTTGGCCGGCAGACGGTTCTGAATCGCGAAACACGTGGCTCTGGTCAGCACATAGATCTCTGACTGGTGGTTCCTCCTCTTCCTCCTAACTGTGGTCCTGTCTCTAAGTGATCTCTGGAGTAGAGGGATGTGCTCCAAGGCCTCCTGAAGAGTCAGCTGAATGTGAAATCTGTCGATCATCTGCTGGCTGAACTCTTCCTGCTGCTTCTTTTTGGGATTTTCTATTTTCTTCCCCTATCCCATGTGAACTGCTCGTGGAAAGGGGATCACAGGGTCCTTCTCAGATGAAGGACTAGGAGAGGGTCTAGGCTGCTCAAACATGGCAGAATCCACACATACATTATGCACCACAGGTGGATCAGAAGAAAATAAACCCTTTCCTTTATTGCCAGATAAGTCCTGAGATACATGAACAGATGGAAAGACTACAGGACTAGCAGAAGTAGAAACGGTGGCATCAGCACCACCCTCGGCAGGTCGACTCGCGGCATCAGCACCGCGCTCTGGCTTGGCAACTATTGTGGCGTCAGTACCACCTCCTCTGTCTGGTGAAGTGACGGTCTCAGTACCGTCGTGTGGATCAACATCCATGGTGGCGTCAGCACCACCGTCATCATCTCTCGCGGCATCAGTATCGCGCTCCTCCTTGCCTGACGCTCTGGAAGTAGCCTGGGGGTGTCACTTAGACGAGGCGCCGCCTACTGACATCCTACCGCTCCTAAGTGTGACAAAGTCAGTATCAAACAGATATGCAGACATATCACCAAAAGCATCACTAGGAGTGGCGTACTCTGTGAAATCTACCTGCTCAGATTTCCTCTTCAGGTTGTTTGGGTTCGGCTCGATCTTGGCAGGTCTGGCAGCCTTCCCTCTCGCTATCTCCCGCATCTCCTGGCAGAACTCATCTATCTCCCGTCTGAATGTAGCATGTTGGTCAGTCAGGAGGCGGGCTATGTCATCTAAGGCGGGGTTCTCATAGGATGGCCCATGAGAACCTGACGGGTGGCCTCCTGGTAGTGAGGTTGTTGTTGTGGCTAGTGTTGCGGGTGAGAGGGGTACTGTTGTGGATGAAACTGCTACTGAGGCTGATCACGCCTCCCAGAATGTCCATGTTGATAGGGACGAGGACCATACTGTGAAGACTGCTGCTGCTGCTGGTATACTGGGGGTTGTTGTTGGTGATCTCGCTGATGGTCGTAGTGGCCACCCTGACCTTAAGGCTGCTGCTGGGAGTTGGCACCTCCGGCTGACCAACGGAATCCGGATGGTCTCGTCGGATACCGGGCTGAGGTCGGTCGTACCAAATCCCGTTGACATCCATCAATGGCTCGGGCTCATAGGAGGGTGGCGGGAGTACTGCCAGAGGCTGATCCGGATGGTAGACCACCATCTGAGTGTCTGGGGATGGTGGTGACTGGTAGTAAGGCTGCGGCTGCTGGTACGGCTCCACCTGTACAAGGTGGACCTATCTAGGCTGGCTGGTGCTGGAGCGCTGGGACAAGCTGCCACTGCCATCAGATCTCCTCGTGACTGAAGACAGGGCTGAGAAGCCGTATGTGCCTCCTGGAGATACATGATCTGTGTCTTCAGGTCACTCAGCGTCTATGCCATCTGATCCATCTGCGATATGCTCTGGCACTGCTTCTTCTCTATAATCTCCATCCGGTCCAGCTTCTCACTGATGATGCCCATGTCAGCAGCTGTGGACTCAGCCTGTGTGGCTGCCGCTGACGAAGTGGAAGGACCGACGTCGACCCGTGCTATCCTCTGGTACAGCACGGTCTGTGGCTGGGGGCGTCCCTGAGTGTAGAGTCTGGTCTGGGACATCACTGTATAGTTCTCGGCCATCTCCTCGAAGATGGCCCAGACCTGATCATAATTCTTGACGAAGTAGGACCCGCCACAAGAAGCGTTCACCAGACCCTGCAGCTATGGTGTCAACCCGCAAAAGAAGCTCTGAACAAGGTTCGGCTTCGAGATGTCATGGTTCGGGCATCTGTTGGTAAGCTCTCTAAACCTCTCCCATGCCTCGTGAAACTGCTCGTTGGGGAGCATGGAGAAGTTGCTGATCAGGGCTCTCGCTGCGTTCGTCCGCCCGAGTGGATAGTACTTGTTCAAGTACTCGGTGCGGAGCTGCTCCCAGGTGTACACAAACCTCCCTAAGTGCTTCAGCCAGTTGGCTGCTCTGTCTGCCAGGGAGAAAGGAAAAGCAATAATCTTGATGGTATCCTCGTCCACCTGACGGTCGTGGACGGTGCTGCAGATCATCTCGAACTCCTGGAGATGAAGATGGGGCTCCTCAGTGGCGAGCCCATGGAACCGGGGTAGAAGCTGAAGAGTGTTCGGGGGGAACTTGAAGTCCCCTACGATGGCTGGCTGGTAGTACGACCCAACAATGCGTCAAAGTCGATCCGGGGTTGTGCAATCCCACATCGGTCTCGAAGGCTCTGCTGCTATTGCGGCTGCTGCTGCGGCTGTTGCGGCATCACCGGGTATCCTCGATCCGTCTCCTGGGCCGCGCTGCTCACGGTCGGCTCTCATCTGCTCCATCTCTCTCCTCATCTCAATCATAAAGGCACCCTGATCCCTCAACTGCTGCTGAACTGTCTCAAGGAATGCGATCAGGGTGTTGTTGATCGCACCCTGGTCCAGGATAAATGTCTGCTCTCCTCGGGGGCCACCGGTGTGGTCCTCATTGCTGTCGGCCATGGTCTCTGCAAAGGCAAAAGACCCAAACTCAGGTGCCGATAAATCATCTGTCTGTTGTCTCTCATCTGGCACTCGTGTCTCAGGAGTGGTAGAACGATGGTCAAGGGGGAACAGGGTGGAGTCGAACTCGGGTTCGGAGATCGGGTCTCGGCTCTCGCGAACTGACCTAGATGAATGGGCGGGAGTGCAATCAAGCGGTGCAACCAGAGGCTGCCTAAGGGACCTCCTGCCCATCATCGTGATCTGGCGCGTCGGGCGGATGGGATCTGGTAACAACTATGATAAGCAAGCAAAACCCCGGATTCACCTACTCAACGCGAGCTGAAGACCGTAAGAGTTCGGTCAATTATCTTATCAGTTTTTATTAGGTGATCAAGTCAAGATAGCATAGCGGTTACGTGACCTGTTGGGAATCCAAACCGCCGAAAAGATTGTCCCGTATAAAAGGCCGATAGTCTGATCGAGGCTCGGATATGGCTCTATCCTAGTGTGCGGGTCACTCTCTCGCGCATGCAAACCAGACAATGAGGGGGTTGCTCTCCCAAAGACAAATTTTTAAGTGGAGTGTCTTTTAGGGTCAAGTTGAATTAGCAGTCCCAATTTTATAGTTTTGATTTTTTAAGTCTTTTTCAATATCAAACAACGCCTAACGAATTTTTGGTTCTCCTGATTATTTTAAGTTCAAAACAGGGGGGAGAAGACGGAAAAGCCGATGTGCGAGAATCGATGATGCATGCAGAGTAAGAGATACGCACCTGACTCCAGCAGTCGTGATCCGTGTATAAAATAAAAGACAGAATATAAACTACCTATATGATGCACATGGAAAACCGTCCCTAGCAGAGCAATTTCTACACGAAAGAACGGTAGCTGGGTACTCGAGCCTAGGTCTGGAGTCCTATCATGGGAGCCACTTGGTGTCCGCCACAACGGATCCTGCACGCGTTGTATGTGACTCCTCAAGGCACGTGGACCAGAGCTCTAATAAGCGGCTTTTTCTTGTGAATTAATTAATTAGGTCCAATTATTCGAACTATGGGTACAGGCAGATATTAAGGTATTTGGATCCTAATTAATTACGTCACGGTCAAGTAAAATCCTAAGCTAAGGCTGAAAACCACGTAAATCAGACAAGTAGTAAATAAACAGTAGAAAAACCGTGAAAAACCGGTGGGGTCCCCAAAGCACACTGGTGCTCGGCGAAACAAACCCCGAGAGTCTAAGTGTCCAAGTCCTTTCCCTGTATTATTACAATAGTTCAAATAAGTACTGAAAACAAAACTAAGCTAATCTAACTACTCTCGCGGCTATTCCGCGGCTCCCGCACTCCTGCTTGGTTCCTCACGTCCTCCTGCGGCTCTATGCAGAATTGAGCCGCCTCCGACTCCCGCGATTGCTTCGGCTTCCGAAGAAGCCGCCTCGGTCCTCGGGACTCGCAAGAAAACAATCAGAGTGTCAAACCAGATATAAACAAGTCAGATAAAATATATACAAAAATATCTACAGAAAGCTGCGAAAAATAAAACCACGGAAAAATCAAAAGTGACTACTAAGCCGTCCTCCCCGGCAACGATGCCATTCTGATGGATCGAAATATCACCAAGACTCGGGTGAATATAATAGATCAAGGGTCGTTGCAACCCGTATCTCGAAAATAGCTCAGTCAATCAAGAAAAATAAGGATCAGACCACCAAATAAGAGATAAAATCAATCAACACAAAAATAGTGGCCCTGGCTATGAGATTAGCCAGGTGTAGCACCTAGGGCCGGACTCAGGGAGCACGAATTGGCCTTGCGGCCTACGAAGTAGTCAAAAATGAAACAAGGAAAAACAAGTATTTTTGGTGGTTTTTAATTATTTTTATATTTTTTTGGATATTTAATAATAAGGGATAGTAGTAAAAGGACAAAAACAATCACAATCAACAAATTATTTAAACACTCCAAAAGGCTCCAAAAATTCAGATAAAAATATTTTATGTTTTTTAGGTTTTTTACTGTTTTTGGTGAATTTTTTAGATTTTTCTGATTTTTATAGAATTTCTAAAAATCAAAGAAGACAAAAATGCAAGTAAACTGTCCAGTCAGGCTTGAAAGATCAATTTAAAATATCAAATTGATCTATAAAAAGCCTGAAGGTAATTTTTATAAAAGTACAAACAATAAAGAAAATTCAGGAAAAGAGTTTATTATTTTAGGAGTTTTCTATGATTTTTAGAATTTTTATGAGTTTTCAAGGGTTTTTTTATTTTTAAGGTTTTTCAATATCCAAAATAGCCAAAATTGCATAGAAAATCGAGCACAATAAAATTAACACATCCTACTTTTTTAGAATTTTTAGAAGAATTTTATATTTTTTTTATGGTTTTCAAATCTAGACGGTCACAAAAACAACGATTTTTGAATTTTTAAAAATAATAAAAAGCCTCAAAAATGTACCCAAAAATTAGGGAAAATTTTACACAGTGGCAGGAGCCATGTGTCCAATTTTCACGCAAGTTAGGTTAAATTTAATATTTTATTTAAATCCAAAATAGGCTCACAGTGCACGGGGACCAAAATGTCATAAAAACATTCTTTGGGGACCAAACAGTATCATGGCAGAAAAGCCCAGGGCCCAAAGTGCAAAAATCCCAGAAAATCACGCGTGGTGCACGTGTTCGAGGCACGGAAGGACCTACATGTAATTCCTATTTATAAAAATACAAACATTAACACGTAAGGAATACAGGGTGAATTGTGCAAAATACCAAGTCCTCACGTGTCGAAGCACGTGGCCACACTCACAGGGACTAATATGCAAATACTATAAACATCCAGGTCCTCTACGCAATTTAACCAAAATAAAATCAACTACTGAAAATATTTACAGGACTAAAAAGTAAACGCAAAACAGGAGGGGGCCTAAGTATAAATTACCCACTTATTATCCGAGGGCTGGAGGCGCGTCATGTGTAGATCGGACGACTGAGGGGCGCTGCGCCTCTGCGAAGAACTCTGGCTCAGATCTGACGGCTGAGGGCCTGCCACGTAGAGGATCTGACGGTGCTTGATCTCGGGCAACCCTCGTCTGGATGGATGGCGCTGAGGAGGCCACGTGTCGATCGGACGGTGGTGGATATCGGCCTCCTCTTCGCCTGATCGAGCGGTCCGGATTAAATCTGGAACGTCAGGAAAGAACGGACGGCTCCTGAAGGTCCTGGAAGAAGTCGAATCCGACGAAGTTTGCCGGAGCACCACGAGCGCGCTGGACCTCTGCTGCTGCTGCTGAGATGTGGAAAAGATTCGCCTCGATGGTCCGCAGCGACTGACTACCTCCGATGACACCGGGAAGCTCCGAGGAGCTCCAGCGACGAAGGAGGACTGGAGCTGTTGTGGATGAACGTTCGGGCCCTCAGATGGGCCTCCTTCGACCTGCAAGGTGCATAGAACAGCTCCTTGGTCGAGGGCAAATTTCCTCGACCAAGTTAGGGATGAAATGGGCGAGTATGTGCGTCGGGGCGACACCCTTCAGCGAGGCGACGACGGAGGAGGGTGGAGGACCTGCTCCGGGGCGAGATAGGGGGTGTGAGTGGGTGCAGAATGTGAGGATAGGTCTCGTGGTCATGATGGTCGAGTCCGATGATCGATAGGGTGACGGAGATGGTGGGAATCGACCGGCGATGGCGAACGGGCTAATTGGGCGTAATCAAAAATTCAAGGAAACTAAGAAGCATTGGTCTACCTGATGATCGAGGTCGACTGGGGATGAGCTCTGGAAGCTCTGGGTCTTCGCCTCGAGGGTCGTTAGGGTCCGAGGCTCGAGCGCGGCTCACGGCGGCGCACGGCGACAAGGGGGACACCGGATCAGTGGTGCAGGCTCTCTCTCCTCGCTTCAACACCTTCCTCGCGCAGCTATCACTCTGGGGAGTAAGGTGGAGCTCCTGGGACGAAAGGGTAGCGCCAAAGATGGCATGAAAAGTGCGGCGGAGGTCAGACTTTATACGGCTAGGGGTCCGGCTAGAGGAGGATCGAGCGAGAGAATCGGAGCACGGATCCCTATTTAGATCCCTGGGCGAGAGTCTCGGATCAGCCAGGGATCAAATGGAGCCCGGGGTTTCGATGTTTGGAGGTCAGATCACGTCAGGAAAAATCAGGGAATATTGGGTCAGACGCGGGATCACGTCAGGATCAAATGTTTATTTATTTTTCAACTATTTTTTAGTGATTTTTATTTATTTTTTTGAAAAATAATTTATGTATTTACAAAATATTATTATTATATGCAGGTATATACATATGTATTTTTTATTTTTGATTTTTAATTGTTTATTTTTATACATTTATTCCAATTTTATATTTTATTTATTTATTAGATAAAATTTGGAATAAAGGGGTATTTTTATTTTATTTTTATTATTTATCTTCAAGGGTTATTTATATACATACATGGTATATATACAATGTGGATTTAATTTTTATTTTGTTTCTTTTTATTTTATTTTTATTCTTATGATTTTTATTTTATTTATTTACACCATGGACTGTGGAATGTGTACATATTTTTATTTGATTTTAATTATTTATTTACAAGGGAAAATAAATAGATGTGGTTCTATGTACATCGTATATATACAATGATGAAGGAATTTTATTTCTTTTTATTATTCTTTTATTTTTCCCATTTTTGTTTTAATTTTATGTTTACAAATATATACAAATAGATACACACCCATTTTTTACTTTTATTAAGAGGAAAATAATTTTTATTTATATACATAGGTATATGTACACATATGAGCTTCCTTATCTCTCTCTACTTGGAATCTTTTGCGGTCAGGCCCATGTTGAGCCCTCCCTTGGGATTAGGTCGCTCAATATTTATTCTAAATATCTCCCTCTTTTTCTTTTCTTTCTTTATTCTTATTTATGCACAAAAACATGCTAATTATGCATATTTACACAATGCATGCAAGATGATAATTATTGATATTTACATGAATATACATGTGTTTTGCATAGGTTTTGTAGCTAAAATAAAAGAATAAAGAGTGATGAATGGGTTTCCATCAGTGGCTCAGGCCACATGGGCGACTCGAGTTGCTTCAGCAAAGACTCGGACCCACCGAGCCAGCTGGTTATGAGTTGAGGCATGGAATACATGCAAGTTGTTTGATCGAGATAATCATATGGTACCTGTAGCTTAAAGGGGGTTCCTCCTCCTCCATCACACGATGACGATAATGGGACTCCAGTGAAGCATCACGTCCTCCTACGATGTCCTCCACATTAGTCGAGGGTCCTCAGACCTTCCATGACCCCAGACGAAGGTCACAGAGATGCGAGGGACCTTCGGAGCTGCTTGGAGCATCGGAATAGGGTGCCATTGTCGGAGCACATGCTCTAGATTGTACCTCCCTTCGAAGCTCCTACCAATGAATAAGGACATGTGAAAGGGGTTAAGGATGGTCGAATCGTGATAGTGCAAGTGATGTGAGGTGAAATGGAGGGAAATCCAGCATAAGGAGGTGAAGCCCTAATGGGTTCCTCCTCCGTTTAGGAAGAGTAAGGTGACTGGAGTGGAGGAGGTTCTCGATAAAGGAAAAAGGGAATCAGAGTGGCTTGCGTGGATGATGGAGGTCCGATGATGATGGAGGTGTAATCAATTTGAGGTAAAGTGGAGTGTATATGTCTAATAAAAAGGATGAAAACATAAAGAAAAAGCAAGGAAGCTTACCTAGAGATCCAAGAGACTACGCCAGATGGAATGGAGGCTTGGGTTGAGTACCTAAGGACGCTCCGATCTTCATTGGACTCCCCGGTCATGGGGAGCAACTCATACGGCTGTGGATGTGACCGTAGCATGGACGTAGGTCATGGGTCGACACCAGAAGGGCTCCACCATGGTCGGACCTCGATTCGTCCTCCTCGTGTTATGGGGAGGAGAAGAGTCCTTGGGGGAACCTCCATACAAGGGTGGACGCCTGTAAATGGAGCGTGTGGAGGAGGATTTGAAGGTAAACTAGGTTATAGGGAAGTTATTTAGGTTTTTGTAATCGTTGTTTACCCGAACTATGTGTGATGGATTGGATGGGTAACACTTGGGCGTGGGAGAGGATGATTAGGGCTACGTCGTGGAGTGGTTAGTGAGGGAAGAGTATGTGGAAGTCATCCGGAGAAATTAGGAGAAGGAAGACATGCGATGGGATGCAACGTGGGTATCGACCATTACGATGGTAGATGAAGGGAGGAAATCGTTAGATCATGCGATCCAACGACTGTTGAAGAGGCACGAAGGGACATGCATGATGAGATCAGAGGATCACATCAAGTGGTTGAGAAAGGAGCAGGGAATAATAGCCCGGATGAGATCATCAGAGCCAGATCGAATAGTGGAGAAAATAAATGGGAGTGAATGAAGAGTCGTGCCACGTGGCTCGGATAGAAGGAGCCACATTGCCAAATGGGAAGTTTATAAAAGAAGAAAATTAAAAGGAGAATAAAATAAAATAAAATAGTTAGAGGTTGGATTAGAAAAAGTGCTCAACATGAAAGTTGTAGATCTCGATCAGATCTATAAGTTTCATGTTAAACAAAAAGTCAAAAGAGTTCATATGTACATAGTTATATTTTGTAAGTATTTTTAAGGATTTAAAAATACTTGTTTTAATTTCTATTATGATTTTTTTGTATTTTGAAATTGTATTAAATTTTAAAACAAATATTTACAATATTACTCTATCTTTTTATGGGATTTTTAATATTTAAGAAACATAGAAAATAAAAACGCATTAATAGAATTAATTATATACAATAATTAAGGTTAATTATATCCATAGGTTTAGATGTTAATGTTAGCAAACTAATTGCATGTTTTATTGAAATGATTAAGTTAGAGGTATAATAAATAAATAATATGATGATAAATCATAAATTTATCATGATGTACACATCATGTACTGCTTATTTTAATGTTTTAAAGGGTTTATTAATTGAATTGCCCTTGAGAATTGAGCTAAGATCAAATAATAAGATACATGGATAATGGATTTGTCACCCCCTATACTTAACCTTTCGTCGCTGAGCAATTAATATCACTAACTATGTAAGTGGGAGTGTAAGACTTATAGATCATGCCATGAGTTCTCGATGACTCGTAAACTCTAAGTCACGACCATTTCCCACTCAAACGGAGCTCAAAATCTCTAATTTTCATACTCTCAACAAATTACATATGGTATAATAAGTGACCTTAAATGTAGTTTACAATGACATGTGTTCAGTATTTGTTTGGCTCATGATCCTAGTGTAAGAGGCTAGTATAAAAACATGATTATCGGCTTTAGTTTCAAAGTAAGGTTTCACCTCAATTCACTGTCTCTTTAATTGTCAGACTCAAAGTTGTGAATATGGAAGGTCAGTTATGGAATGAATAGGATTGTGACTTATTATTTCTCCTCTCATTGGACAAGGGTATCACTCAGGTGACAAAACACACACATGTACTTTTTTTGGTGTCGATTAATATGTATGTTAAGAGGTTCGGACCATCTGCACTTTGTTTTCATGGGATGCATCGGAAAGCGCCTCTTGCGAGTATCTAACATACACTTTTACACCTAGGATTGTAGTATTTACAAGGCATGGCCCTTTATATATGCATTTACACTTTTTATTTGTGGCCTAATAATAGTGGGAAGAGGTGATATTATGGCCTGCTTCAAATTTTGGTAGAGCTCGCTAGTTATTCTTAAGCTTTTTTGGTGAATTTCTAGAGTTTTGGACTTTTTATTGATTTTTTGGATAACATAATTGTATGTATGGTTATCTCCTTAGGTCTTACCAAATCGGCATATATTGATCTACATTTTTTAGGGTTTAAACACACCAGTATCTATGTCAAATCAAGAAAGTATCAAGATCCTTCTACCCATACCGATTATGTACTGACACATTGGTTTCATGAGGTGATCCCGACTCCTTCCCATCCCCGAGTTTCATAAGATCAAGTCTCGGCTTAAGTTCTCAAAGGTGCCTCAAGAAAAATAGTGACTCATCATAAGGAGTATGCAATCACACGTGTATAGTGCAAGTCATAATTTTTTTAAGTCTATAGATTCTACATGCCATATAGAGTGTATATCTTCAAATCAGGGAGTTTGAGTAATTAAGTCCTAAGACCATAATAAACAAGAAAGATGGAACTCGGAGTCAAGAGTCACCCCAAATCAAGTAGCCTAAAATACACAAGTCGTGTGAAGTGCACATGTCTAGGATAAAATAATTTATTAGTTCATGTCATTTCATTTTTTATTTTGTTATACCCCCAATTTTATCAAATACGAAACAAGTATTATATACAAGTTTGCAAAAAGTTTTGCAAATATATATAATAACATTTACCCATGTACGTAACTATTTAATTTACAAAAGACTTGAAAGTATAATATATGGGTAAAGTGTGTGTGTGTGTATAATACACACACACCCATAGTTAGCTTGTGTTTATGACCTCGTTGATGAAAATCGGTTTCATTACATTAATTTACAGTTATTAACCCCCTAGCTTAGACTAAGTATCAATAAAAACCAGATAAAACCTTTTTTATATCCGAGTCATGAAATACATTAAAAATATAAAAAATAGCAAAACTAAAATCGTAGTGTTTTTATACCCTTAAAAACGCTCACAAAAATATTTCTCCTTTAATTTGACCTTGTTTTCGTTTCTAATCAATATGAAACATGTAGATCTCATCGAAATCTACAACTTTCATGTTTTGAGTTTTTCCAAATTCGATCATTTTCTCCCACCTTTTCCACTTTCTTTATCGAAATAACCTGATTGGGCCACGTGGCGCTTTCTGGTTGCGCCACGTGGCCTGCTCCTTCACGCGCCACGCGCCATCCTCTCGCCATCGTCTGATCACCCTCTTCTCTTTCAGATTGCCATCGTTCATCCTGCGGTTTTTCGCAACCCTCCGATCAAAGTCTCACCCGCATCACAACTGTTAGTTCCCACCTTCACCTCCTCTCACCACGTGTCCTAATCCATAGCCGCTCGATCTGCCTCTGGATGTCACCATCTCAATCACTCATTCCCGCTCCATTTTCAACCCTTGATCACTACTCCAGACATCATCCAGACCATCTGCTTCAGCCTGCGTAACGTCTCGCCACGTATCCAGCTCCATCACCGTCTGATCGTTTCCATCAAACTCGATCTTGGCTGCTGGTCTGCACCCCATTCTCAACCCTTTGATCAAGTCCAAGATTGCATCATCACTATTAGCTCTCGCCCTCCTCTCATCATGACACATGGCACCCCCTGTGCCCCTTGATCGTCCTTCCATCGATCTTATCCGAGCCATCCAAGAGCGCCCATCTCTTGGCCATTGGATCGCGAGATCCAACGGCCAAGACCTCATCTTCCTCCAGCCCTTCTCTCTCCCACGTTCACCCATCTCGTGCCCCATCTTCCCCCTTCCTATTTTCGCCACCTCTTCCGCCAATCTCGCTACTCTCCGACTACCCCACGATGAAGGCCCTTCATCCCTCGTTCTCGCGGTTGTTAACTCGACCCACTAACCCCGCTCCTTTGCTCCATATCCTCCATGCAATCCATACCTCCCTTCATCGGAACCACCACTTCCACCTTCAAATACTCCGTTGTCGCCCCACTTCCTCCTCGTCCACCTTTACGGGGGGCTAGGCCCAAACCCACTCCACCTCCCCGTGACATGGGGAGGTTAGAAAGAGGGCGCAGCGACTATCTTTGCCTCCGGTGTAGACCCGCAACTTGTACGACTGTGTCGTGGTGGCTCCACCCTACTCGAGCTTCTCCTCAAGGCCAGTTGAGTCCAGCGACGACCAGGGCCATTCACTCCGTCGTCGCCCAGGTAAGCTTCTCTGATCTCCTCTTGCATTTTCTTTAAACTTCTCTGATTTAATTCGTCTTCTACACACCCATTCACCTGATGTTTTCCATCGCCTGAGCTTCACGTCGCTTCCCCTTCCTTCACGCACCCAACTTCCACGATGATATCCATCCATTCATGAGTTGGTGGAGATCTTCACCGAGCTCAATCGGAGGTGGCGGAGCATATGCGGCATCGTCAGAGACCTGTTCTTGCCACCAGCCCTGCAATAGAGGAATAATATCCAGGGTGTACAGATGTTGTTGGATGGCACCCCCGATGGCCATCCAACGGCAGACGATCGGTCGCGTCACTCCCCCATGAATGTACAGTCATCGTCTGGTCTTCGAAGATCAGACGATCCAAAGAGGAACCACATGTCAACTGTGAGTGATGTCACCACACCTCCAGGCTCGGAAATCTGGAGCCACGGTCAAGCCTACTCTGAGCCAGAGTCGATGTCGAGCCTCCTCCGTGCCACGACTGAGCCTCCAGCATCTAGCGAACCCCGCCCCTCACGTACACGATCACGTGCGGGCAGGGCATTTTGCATGGAGGCCCACACAATTTCTTTAATTTGCAACCAGGTCCGGAAAGCATGTGTGATCCACATGCACCTGGGGTAATTTGCATCTGACCCCTGTGGGTTTTAATAATTACAAATATACCCCCGCGTGTGTGGTTAATTTATAGGGTAGGCCTCGCAAATTTTGTTATTTGCATTTTAGTCCTTACTAAGGACCTATTTACTATTTTATTTTCATGTTTTCTTGCATTTATGCCCTTGGATTCTTTCTTGAATATCTTGAGCATCCGAGCTCCATTTCAGTTGATTTCAGTGGTGTTTCGAAGCATGTTTCATTGTCTTCTTAATGGAATGTTAGATCTTTATTTTGACACTGTGAATCTTGATGCATTATTTTAATAGCAAGTGTCCCTCATGTTCAACTTTTCATGCCTTGCCTCATTTCATTAATGGAGCTTACTTCTTAATTTGAACCTGAAATTGACCATTGATTAAATGGCTCAAATACTCTGACTAATTAGGGAATATTCGCATCATTGTAACATCTCAAGTCCTTGCATAAAAATTTGCATTAAAAATCAAATAAAAAAATGTCTGAATTGTTTGCATTCTATTCATCATGTTTGCATATTTGTGCATATTGACCTATGAGTTTTTAATCTGACACTTAATCTAAATAATAAGAATCTAGATAATACTTAAGAGCTCGTGTCCCTGAGTTCAACCTTGGGCTTGCCCAAGTAAAAAAAGATCGATTGTTTTATTTTATCGATAGATTAATTAAATGGTTTTGACACACCCGATTCATCCAACTACAACGTACTAAAATGGCTTATTTAGAGGCTGAATTTTGGACTTGTCAAATGACGTCGTTGCTGGGGACAAGGCTCATCTTTTGTTTATTTATATTTTTTATTTAATTAGGTGTTAATCTCTAATTCGTAGGTCATGTTGTTGTCTTGCATTATTAAAATTTCTTTGATTGATATCTAATGCTTGTTTTTATGGTAGGGCCCTTGGTGTTCAAGGAGGCGAGGAGTAGGAGTTCCCACTGTGAGGCTGTAGAAGCAACCTTGGAGGAAAATCGAAGAGAAACAAAATCTGTCTTGCATTTCTATTTTTTCCATGTAATAATCGTCTTTACAGCGGTATTCGTTCGAAGACTCGTGTGTGTAAATGAATGAAGTTCTCCGTGGTTGTGTAGGGATCAACCCACTTGAATGTAGATCTAGGATCAGGTACGCAACTCTCCGAGCTTCCTTCACATTTTTTATCTTATGTGTTTGATCGTAGGTAGGACACACAATTAATTCTAGATGTACATAAACATCGCTTTACTTGGCCAAAATAAAATCTATTCTTTTCCGCTAATAGAAGCATGTTAGGTGCTTTTCATCGACTTGCATACATTTGGTTTTGGTTTTAATTTAGTCTGAGTTTTCACGAATTTTACTCAAGGCTCTGCGAGTTTTATCTTAGCACAGGTCATGAATTTATCGATTGCATGGCTTTTTCTCGACCACCCTTCTTGCCTTGATCACCTAGGTTAATGGAAATTGAGAATGAGCGGTAGACGATTATTGTTTGATTTATGTTCACATATATTCAGTGATGACCTTAACCTTAAAACTGGAACTAATAATTGCAAGTTGACCTAAAATGGAGAAAAATACTGTTTTGGGAGAGCAACACCCTTGTTACGTAGGATGAAGTTTTCTTTTACATGTTTTTAATCCTTGTGTAAATCAGAGTGTTTTAATCACCAATAAAAATGACAAGATAATCAACTAACACTTATTGGTTTCATTTATGAGTTTGTGAATTCAAATGATATTGCATGTCTGTTTGAGCCTTGATTGCTCTGATACCCTCCCCTAGACCTTAGGTACTCCATTCATTTCCGAAGATTCATCCGCTCATCTGTACATCCATCCTACTTCTTCGTTGACCTCAGGTCTCCCTAACATCAATTATTTATCTCTGTACTTAGGCTACTCTCAGCCTAAGTATAGGGAGGATCTGAGTCCTCGTGATTCTTTTTACTCATCTTTCCTTGCCTTGATACTTAGGTTATTTCTAACCTAAGTATAGAGGGTGTCCACCTCAGATCGTATATTTTTCTGTACTTAAATGGATATATGGCTTTGTATCATCTAGTGTTATGAGGATATAGCAAAGCTTAAGTATAGGAGGTATACCGTATATACAGTATATGTACTTTAGCTCTATTTTGAAAAAAAATAAATTTTTTAAACTTTTTGGGCTAAAGTATATTCTTTTGAACTAAGTGGACAAAATATTTTCAAAATTTTTTTCTATACTATGTTACACTATTTTCAAAAAAATTGAAAATGATTTGAAAAATTTGTTTTCACTTATTTTTGGAAAAAATGTTTGAAAAATCTATATATGTGACATGATTTGGAAAATATTTTCTTGATTTCAAGGAAAATGAGTCTAACTTGTGTTCTAACTTTAATAAAAATCATAAAAAGGAGAAAAAAACCTTTAAAAGTCAAATTGACTACTAAACCTAAATAAGTAGCCGCGTTCAGTGAGGGTTTCCCTTAGCAGAGTAGGTGGTTTAGAGGACATCGCGTAAGGCTCCATCCTCAAGCAACGGGTTCCGTTCTACGGCCTGTACTTACACCTACACTAGCTGAATGTAGATGCAACTAGTCATTGAGTTTAGGCAGTTATTATGTATTTTAAAGTCTTCATAAAAATTTCAAAAGAACATATGGATGAAGGAGTTGGATTGAATCCCCTGCATTTTTCACTTCCACACAGAGTCAGTGATCTTCAAGAACACCTGGTTTATGAGTTCCTGAGATCTTAGTTAACCAGGCTTAGCCATTAGGGTCTTATACTTAATTATCCACATTTCCCTAGTTTGCTAGATTTACGTGCTATATTGCATGCTTAGTCTCCTACCTTAAGAATATGATCAGCACTTCACTTGCATGATTATGGTCATTATGAGATGAGTTGAAATTTCACTTGAGGGACTGGAATAAGGGATTCAAGTCTGGACTTGATCTAATGATGCTCAAGGATGGGATAAAATCATTGAAGGCTTCATGCAACCTGAGTGTCAGCATTTTTAGAGTGTCTGAGAACTTGGTTCTTATGCTAGTATCTTGATATTGACCTAAGGTCCATGGTGTGAAAAAAATAAAAAAATATTGATCAGTGTGCGTCAACTCTTGGTAAAAGCAGTGGAGCTAGCCAAAATAATACAAATCAAAGAAATATAAATGTTGAAAGAAAAGCTCTCATTCACAAAGTCAAATATCAACAGAGTTTCCACCAAAGGGAGCGCTCCCAACCTTTTCAATGTGTCCACTTGTACCACCGCTATTAGGACCAGGAGTTGGGCTTGCACCAAAAAAGGGCTCTGCATCGTAAATGCTACAAGTCTGGGTGTAGAAGGTACGATATGTACTCAAAAAAGGCACACCCGGTGTATTCCCAAGAAAACAATGCAGACGAGTCCAACTTCTTTTGACGGACGCATTGATTAACACCAAAAATTTGCGTTGAGTAATAAGGCACTCGAGCGGATCCTTGTTCCAATGAGAGGGAGAAAAGAAATGACACAATCCTAAATCCTCCATTATCTGGCCTACCACCTACACTTCTAAGTCTGACAACTAAAGAGACGGTGGATTGGACGCAATATTTGACTTATTCCCTAGTGTTGAGGATTGCGTCCTTAGGAGAATTTCTTGGATCGGGACCTTGGGTGAAGTTGTGACTCTACTCTCGTGATCGCGGTCAACACTTAAATTCATATCCTTAGTTTATATGTATCAAAGAGAGAGTATGGAAAATTAGAGGAATTGGATACCTCTTGATTAAGGCTGGGTTGAGCTCTAAGATTTTGGATCTTTAAAATTAAGAGTTTTTGAAAGGATCAAATCCTGTACGCACATGCACAAGGGGGTTAATCCAGCTCATTCATTTTTGAGATGCTCGGGGACGAGCATAGTTTAAGTATAGGGGTGATGAAAATCGATTTCATTACATTAATTCGTAGTTATTAACCTCCTAGCTTAGACTTAGTATCAATAAAAACCAGATAAATCCTTGTTTTTATCCGAGTCATGGAATAAATAAAAAATACAAAAAATAGCAAAACTAAAATCGTAGTGTTTTTATACCCTTAAAATGCTCACAAAAATATTTCTCCTTTCATTTGACCTCATTTCTGTCTCTAGTCAACATGAAACTTGTAGATCTCATTGAGATCTACAACTTTCATGTTTTGAGTTTTTCCAAATTCGATCATTTTCTCCTCCTGTTTCACTTTCTTTGTTGGAATAACTTGATTGGGCCACGTGGTGCTTTCTGGTTGCACCACGTGGCCCACTCCTTCACGAGCCACGATCCATCCTCTCACCACCGTCCATTCAACCTCTTCTCTTTCAAATCGTCACCGTTCATCCCATGAATGTTCACAACCCTCCGAATAAAGTCTCACCCGCATCACAACCGTTAGTTCCCGCCTTCACCTCCTCTTTCCACGTGTCCTGATCCATATCTGGATGTCGTCATCTCAACCACTCATTACCGCTCCATTTTCAGCTCTTGATTGCTACCCCAGACATCATCCAGATCGTCTGCTTCAGCCCGACGTCTCGCCACGTGTCCAGCTCCATCACCGCCTGATCGTTTCCATCAAACTCAATCTTGATCCTTGGTCAGCACCCCATTCTCAACCCTTCGATCAAGTTTGAGATTGCATCATCATCGTCAGCTCCCGCCCTCCTCTCATTATGACACATGGCACCCCCTGCACCCCTTGATCGTTCCTCCATTGATCTAATCCGAGCCATCCAAGAGCGCCCATCTCTTAGCCGTTGGATCGCGAGATCCAACGGCTAAGACCTCATCTTCCTCCCAGTCCTTCTCTCTCCCTCGTTCACCCATCTCGTGTGTCTTCCCCCTTCCTATTTTCGCCACCTCTTATGCTAACCTCGCCACTCTCCGACTACCCCACGATGAAGGCCCTTCATCCCTCGTTCTCGCGGTTACCAACTTGATCCACTAACCCCTCTCGTTCGCTCCATATCCTCCACGCAATCTATCCCTCCCTTCACCGGAACCACCACTTCCACCTTCAAATACTCTGCCATCACCCCCACTTCCTCCTCGTCCACCTTTATGAGGGGCTAGGTCCAACCCCACTCCACCTCCTCATGACAGGGGGAGGTTAGATAGAGGGCGCGACGACTACCTTTTCCTCCGGTGGAGACCCATAGCTTGTATGGTTGTGTCGCGGTGGTTCTACTCCACTCGAGTTGCTCCTCAAGGCCGGTTGAGTCCAGCGACGACCAGGGCTCCTTGTAGGAGCTCGAGGACATGCCATTCACTATGTCCTCGCCCAAGTAAGCGTCTTTGACCTCCTCTTGTGTTTTCTTTAAACTTCTCTGATTTAATTCATCTTCTACACACCCATTCACCTGATGTTTTCCATCGACTGAGCTTCACTTCGCTTCCACCTCCTTCGCGCACCCACTAACTATCCACCTTCCCGTCTCCAAAATATGATTGCCTCTGCCCCACCTCTCCTCTACCTTGTCGGAGGGGAGATCTAGTCTCTCATCTCACCGCCCGTACGAGATGTCACTCCATTCCCAACCACCTCGCTATCACGTGCTTCGGTTAAAGGTTTAAAATTGCAGGACTTCTTCTTCACTGGCCGGATTTGATGCCAGAGCACCTTCAAGCAGCTTCGTCTCTGGCGTACAAGTAGCAGCGATGACCTCCAGATAGCCCACTACTCCGTCGAACTTCCACGATGATATCCATGTTGGACATGTGAGCCCACGACGAGCCATTATGCAATAAAAGTTATTGCGAATATCATTCCCTGATCTGAAATGAAGAATAAATAATTTGCATAATAGGTCCCTCTGTACAATTAGGGTTATGTACCATGGCTATCTTAATGATCATACAGCTGTTGATTCAATTATTGAATCATAGAGACTGGTGCTTGGATGAATATCTAAAGAGTTAGATTGAGGACTCATCAAGCATCGTCAAATGATTGTTAAGATGTGATCTCCAGCCTGAGTAGGAGATGGCAATCCTTTCTCACATAGGCTGATATCTGACCGACCTCTTGATGCAGGTCCTCTGCATAGGAATAGAGATTCGAAGGTGTTAGATTAGTTAGGTCAATGGGTTGACTTAACGAGATCGAGATAACCTAAGTCCTATGTTGAATGCTGTCACAGCATAGGCACGCATCCTCTGACCGGAGACAGATGTATTGCTATATGTCTGAGTATGTACATTTGACAGACCAATAGGTTGATGACCTAACCAAGTTCTATATACTGACACGTTGGTGTGCATATAAGGGTATATGAGTAATACGATATCTCAAAGGGATCATACAGGTTCACTACTGAACCGGAAGACATGAGCTCACTCATGAGATATTGGGAAGAATCAAATTCCGTGCACGGTCGTCTTGCTTTGGAAGCTTGACTGAATTTGTAGGTTTGATATATACATTTGGAAAGTATATGATCAAGACCTAGGTATGATATATGCTTTTGGAAAGTATATGATCGATACCAAATCCCAATGATCAAATGAGAAACTTAGTGATCAAACCCTGAAGAAGACAGTGTAAAATTGATCTTGATCTTCGGGTTGACCATGGGTCTTCCAGTATGCAGGATGTACAGGTATTGGGAATACCTGAGGGTGATGTGATCATAAACGATTGTATATCCATGACGCTTCCATTCCGAGGGAGTGATGAAACAGGTCTGGATTTTAGTGACTCCTTTCAGTAGAGAAGCAATCTGATCTTAGTCCAAGTGTTGGACATTGGTCTGAATGAGATTCAGATGCAATGAGAAGATTAGATTTACGGTCTTGATTTAATCAAGCATCTATGAGAGGTTCGTAAGATCTGGATTTGAGATAAGATCTCAATATCCAAGTCACTATACGTGGAACAATACAATCGCCATGTCCTTATCTCCAAGTATCTGCGGAGAAAGCACATTATTCTTGAAGGAGTTCAAGAATAATTCATTTGATGAATTCCATATCCAAGCAAGAAGAACTTGATGATTAAATGAGATTTAATTATCAAGCTTAATATGAATATGATTCATATTGTGAGAATTATTATCCAAGATAATTAAATGAGATTTAATTATCAAGGATTAGAGAATGTGGATAATACTATCCATGATATATGTGTATTATAAATATGATTTATAATACATATATTGAAGAGAGAGAATCTATGTAAATAGCATTTGTTAATTAATAGTGTGGATTGGATTCACATTAATTAATTAATTGGAAATGTATTCTACAAATTAGTTTGGGTTGTGAATATGATTCATAATGTTCAATGGCATGATTGAAATATTCATAAATTAATTTGGAATTAATTTGGTGAATAATTTTGTGATAATTGTTATTGCAAAATAAATTAAGAAATAATAAGATAAAATAAAAAGGAGACAAATTAACCACCTAAATAAGAGGTGGCGCCACCTATGACTCATTCATAGGTGACGCCCCCTATGATTTAGGGAGGTTAGTTGACTCCCTTTTGTTGTCACATTATCTCTTAATTAGTTAAATTAAATTATGTTGATAATGTTGCAACATATTTTTAATTTAAATTAATGTTGTTGGTTTTAACCAACAACAATCATAGCCATTGATTTTACATGGACCAGGCCTGGCCATTGGATCCATGTGTCCCATGGATTGAGATCCATTGGATCCTAAACTAATATAAAAGGAGGGCTAGGGTAGCATTCCAAGGTACAACAACGTAATCAAGAGTTGTAAATGGTTGCAACTCTCTCTCTCTCTCATATTCTTGCCCTCTCTCTTTCTCTCCTCCAAAAGATGGTCGTCCATCTTGTGTTGAGAAAGGAGAGACTCTCGGTTTCTTCTTCGACGACTCAAGGATCTCCTTCTTCTCTGGAGTTTCTTACTCTAAAGGAAGATGACGGATTTCGTTTGACGAAATCCATGCTTGGATCTTCATCGAGGATTGCGGGGAGGAACGCGACTAATCATCGTGCCCGCAAGTGCGTTCTTCATGGATCGGACTTAAGACAGGAGGATCTCTACTTTGGGATCTCGCAATCACAACCATGCTTCAAGAGGTATTCTTTATACTTGGTGGTTTGATGAAACGATCCGAGAAGTGTTCTCGTGATCATGTGGTTTCATCTTTACTTTTAAAAAAATTTAATTTCCGCCGCATCTAGCGACTAGTGCGACTAGTTGCTCCGATTGCATACGATGCGATTAACATGCTTCCGTGATGTACTTAAGGATTCTCAATATCCTTCAACTGGTATCAGAGCCATAGGTTGAATAAGATTTTGGATATGATTCATAGACCTTAGACGATTTGGTTCTTGAAAGGGTTGCGAAATTTTTACTGCATTTCAATTTTCGCACCTCTGTCTAATTTAATTTTTCTGTACTGTTTAAAATGTTTAAACAGGAATTTTTCATTTGTTCCCCATTAAACAAGGAAACCATAGGACTTGAGTTTACTAAATTTGGACTTCATTTGCTCAAGATATGGCTTTTTAAATATGACTATATTCACTGTTGCGGGAACTGCGGATTTGAACGTGATTAATGAGATAATTACGGTTTTAATCCGCCTTGAAATGCATGAATTATCACTTGAGTTCTTTAATAAATCAAATAGTCAATCTTTGTAAACTGAGTTTGCATTTTTTGGATTTAAATTGTTCAAGATAAGTTAATTTTAGTGATTGGGGGTCACTGCTGGAAATTAACAGTTTTGATCTTGAACCTAGTGATATGTCATTCGATTATCATGATGAAAATTAATTATTAATTTTCTGGAATAATTAGTGATAAATATTTGTGAAATATTTAAAGAAATAATTATTTCATTGAATGACATTTGCCTAAACCACAATGATAAGATATTAGATCTTGATCATTGGTTCATCAACAAACATTGCTTTCATGAAAACCATAGTTTATCCTACAATTGTTGTAGGACAACTTTTACATGAAAAAAAAACCCTTTTGCTTGAATAGGATTGGGGATTTGTCTAGCAAATCTCCTTATAATCAAAAATGTTTTGATGTATATTATATGGTATAATTTCGGTTGAAAACCCGATGAACATCTCAAAGTACATGATGGTCTATCTGGTATTATCCTTTCCCGAGGCGGATGTGGTGCCTAGTCGGAGAGCATTGGGGTAACGGGTTGCAACGTATGTGGTTCGTCCCACTCTCATCGGTACTGGCCATGACAGCGGGTAGGGACTGTATAATGCCGGAGACAGACAATGTGTATTTTTCTAATTATTAAAATTCGAATAATACGTATTTTGAGATAATACCTACTATTCAAGTAAAAGACATGTTTGTTGATTGATGATTGGATTAATGATTAATTTAATATGATTAAATTAATTATATCCAATAAACACTCTATCATGAATAGATGTGTATTTCCCTTGGAAGAATTAATTGTGTGAATATAATTCACGATAATTAATTACAATTTGAATATGAGGTGGAGGATCACATAAATGACATCCATGGTCTCCCGTCAAGGCAAAGGATTCCGTCGCCAGTTTTTGTATATAGGAGACGCATGTCCGAAGTGACAGATCCTATATATGATTTAATTGGATCGGGTTCTTTGCTTCTCGAAAGAGTAAGGCCGTATACGTAGTGACCCCAATATCGAGTCCTCATATTATTGGGGCGATATTGGATTGCGTATAGCGAGTATTAAGCCTGTTGACGGTTGGTTCAATTAATGACGGGTCAACATTGCCTTAGGGGTGGTGGGCCCGGGTGTTAAAGACCGAATTGGGAATGCAAGTTGGACTTGCAAGGCGGAATGAGTTCCCGCTTCTTTTTATTGGAGTCGTAAGTTCTCATATTATTGGGATGCGACAAAGATAGGAAAGGAGATCCCAGATCTTGCTATAGATATAATGGTAAGAATATCTCTTACATTGAAAGTGATTAAGGGAATGAACTTTCAGTATTGACAAGGCAAGACAACTTTGATATAAAAAGTCCTAAATCAAAGTAAAATATGTATATATATTATATATACACTTATGCCAATTTCTTATTTCAGATAATCCTTCATCAAACCCACTTAATGTTATACTCAATAATAACCAATAAAATATCTTGGATTGGACTCATGATCCAGATATTGTACTTGCAATTGAACACATAATGTATGTGATTGCAGTGTGCAAGTCCCCTCAACATAATGAGGAAGGACAATTAAATAAGACATTAAGACATCGCCTTAGGGTATGTATGTCTCTATAGTCTTGATCTTTCATCGAGTGTACTTTGGAAGTGACATGTCGATGGTGATCATAATTGTCGAATAATCCTTATAAAATCTAAGAAGATATTTTGGCATACATATGTGCTCTAGACATTTAATCATGAATGACATGGTTCTCTACATTATGCAGAATGGTGGCTCGAAAGAGATGATGTATTCAAAATGTTTGAATACCTACCAGAACCTAAGTCTCCAAGAGTTAAGATGTATGTAGATATGATGAGTGTCATCATTCTACTATCTATACTCAAGTCATTCATGAAATTTTGAATGAATTTAATGAAGCATGTATAAATGTTGAAGTGCTCTTGTATTGAAATCTTTTGAATTCAATATAAGAGATTCTTTGTCTTGAACAATGGTTGTTTATAGATGAAGAGAGCACAGTGGAAGCATGGGTTGGACCCATGCGAGAAGGAAAGTCAAAGAGTTGACTTACTTCTGTGACTTCCGTATGACATCCAAAGAGTTGGATGAATGTCAATACTGCAATAAGTTGATGTGTTGATAGTATGACTATCAAGTCTATCTAAAATCCCTAGTGAAGGACTCGGATAGAGCATCAGAATAATCTACATATAATCATTGACTCTGACTTTCTTATTTCATAAGATAAAGGCTTACAATTGTATCCCAATCTTCTAATGACATTTGCAATTGGTTGCATATGTATATTAGAGGATTAGAAATTTTATCTTAAGGTTTAGTAGTCATCTACATGGATATTGTTGTAATTGTTGCAGCAATCTCTGTTGGATAGATAGACTTAATATTCTCAATGGGAGAGCCCTTTGTCTTAGAGAATGTCTCTTTGACCTAGATATTAGAATACCCTCATTATTTGTTTCTAAATGTTGGAAATAAACATGAATTCTGAGATAGAACTATCATAAAGAGTTATGATGGAAATATTTCAGATAGTAATCTAACATCTAGTGGACTCCACAAAATTAGAAAAATTAATGAATAGTTCATTAAGATTTCTAATATTGAAAATCAAACCTTATAAGATCAATAGGAGGATGAAGATCATTTGACAATGATCTGGCATCAAGTCTTGGACATATGTCTGCTGATGAGATCATTAGACTAGTAAGATATGAAACTTTAGAATGTCTAAAATTTCAAATCTTACATACTTATGAATATTGTATTCAAAGTAAAATGTCCAATACACCCTTCTCTGGGAATGGTATTAGATGTCGAGGTATTCAAGATCTCGTACATACTGATGTATGTAGATCATCTATATCATAGTAAACATTATGGATATGTGATATCTATTGATGATTATGTATGATATGAGATTTCTTCTTTTCACCTGAGAAACCTTTGAAACGTTCAAAGATCTCACAATTTTGGTTTAGAATCAAAATTTGAAGAAAGATGGAATGGATTTGATCTAACCTAGGTAGCTTGTACCTATTAGATAAAATTCAAAGAATACCTTATGGAGATATGAATATCATTTTTATCTCACTCCTCCTGATACACCTAAACTCAATGGAGTTATAGGGAGATACAATTGGATCATGAGTGACATGATTTGGTCAATGATGAATTTTAGCATAATTACCCCTTAGTTTCCAGGTATATATGTGTAGTAGAGACTACAATATATATCCTTAATAAGGTTCCATGCTTGTAAGCTGGAATCTAGCACTTGTGAGTGCTACTTCATTAGGAAAATAAAGAATGGTATTGGATACCTACTTTATGACCTTGAGATTCTTAGAAGATCTCATCTCTGAGAATGTGATTCTTGGAGGATGACTCTCTTGAGAATCAAGAATGAAGTGTAGGAACTCATTTGATCTTGAGAAGATAATGAGGCTCCTGAAATCGGGAACTAAAAGGACAATTAAAGATGAAACATTAATACCTCTTCAAATGAGTTTGAGGATGTATTCCATGTGTCAGTTAAATCTGACAATGATCGGACTTCGTGAGATGAAGCTCCTGAAGATCATGACATGAAAAGATGGATATTAGCAATAAAGTCTAAAGTAGAATTCATATACAAGTGTTGTATATGGACCCTCGAGGATCCACCTATAAGGGTTAGACCCGTTAAGGTTTAAATGGATCTTCAAGAAAAGAGAGAACCTGATGAGAAGGTAGAGACCTTCAAAGCTCGGTTCGTAGTCATAAGCTACACACCGTAAGAAAAGACATTGCTTGCAATGGGACTTGCTCTTCGGTAATCGTGCTTAAACTCATCAGAATATTGCTAACCCTAGCTACACAACTTGACTGTTGCATCTTCAAGATGTAAGTCAAGATTGCATTCCTCTAAGAATACCTCTCTGAGGATATTCACATGAAGTAGCTCCAGGGCTTCATGATTTGGGAAAGTAAGGTGTAAAAGCTAAAGAAATACATCTATGGACTCAAATAAGCTTCTTGTTGTTAAAACATAAGATTTGATGAAATTATAAATGTCATGATTTCAAATAGAATCTTGATGTACCATGTGAAGCTTAGTGGGAGTGCCACTGTGTTCATCGTGCTAAATGTAGATAATATCCTAATTATTTGGAATGATATAAGGATGATAATAAGTGTTTTATATTATGGCTATTCCATACCTTGAGATATGATCTCAAAGATGCCTTTTGGATCTTAGTTCTGAAGGTGTTCAGAAGCAAAGAAAAGAGGGTGTTGGGACTGTCACATTTGTAGTACACCTTGGACATGTTCCATTCTTGGAAATTCCAAGAAAGGCTTCCTTCCCTTAAGATTTGGTACTTACCTATCTGAAGGGATAGCACCTCAAAGAATTGAGGAAGTGAATGCTAGAACTGCCTGCACTTGTGCATCAGTTACGAGAAGCTACGTGTATGTTAGATGTGTACAAAAGCCAGATATCTACCATGCAGTGGGAGTAGCAAAGTGTTACTAATCCTACTATGGAGATAAAACACTTGATTGCGGTAATAACAATATCTTCAAAGATGACAAGGCTTTAGAGATGGTGATCTCTAAGTCTTATCTTCAAGAGCTTAAGACTTTATAGATAGAGATCTAAAAGGTCCTAACTGTGGATACCTTCAGAGATAGCGATCTCCCGAAATAAGGGTATTCTGATAAGGATTATGGAAATACTGGTTATTATAGTCATTGAGCAATAGTGTCGAGGACACTGTAACTGCTTTGACTAGATTGAGTATTGGTTGCATTAGATGCAACATTCGCATTGGATGCGAGCACTGTTAGCTAAGGATATGCAAGTGCCGTAAAAGGACTTGGCATAGTCTTTTGGGAACAGAGTGACTGATCAACTTACCTAGCTATTTTCTAAATAGCCTATGATTGTCACATGAGTGTGGGTTTAAATGATTAGCCCATTAATGGCTCTTTGGGATAGTGGGAGATTGTTGGACATGTGAGCCCACGACGAGCCATTATGCAATAAAAGCTATTGCGAATATCATTCCCTGATCTGAAATGAAGAATAAATAATTTGCATAATAGGTCCCTCTGTACAATTAGGGTTATGTACCATGGCTATCTTAATGATCATACAGCTGTTGATTCAATTATTGAATCATAGAGGCTGGTGCTTGGATGAATATCTAAAGAGTTAGATTGAGGACTCATCCAGCATCGTCAAATGATTGTTAAGATGTGATCTCCAGCCTGAGTAGGAGATGGCAATCCTTTCTCACATAGGCTGATATCTGACCGACCTCTTGATGCAGGTCCTCTGCATAGGAATAGAGATTCGGAGGTGTTAGATTAGTTAGGTCAATGGGTTGACTTAACGAGATCGAGATAACCTAAGTCCTATGTTGAATGCTGTCACAGCATAGGCACGCATCCTCTGACCGGAGATAGATGTATTGCTATATGTCTGAGTATGTACATTTGACAGACCAATAGGTTGATGACCTAACCAAGGTCTATACACCGACGCGTTGGTGTGCATATAAGGGTATATGAGTAATAATACGATCTCTCAAAGGGATCATACAGGTTCACTACTGAACTGGAAGACATGAGCTCACTCATGAGATATTGGGAAGAATCAAATTCCGTGCACGGTCGTCTTGCTTTGGAAGCTTGACTGAATTTGTAGGTTTGATATATACTTTTGGAAAGTATATGATCAAGACCTAGGTATGATATATGCTTTTGGAAAGTATATGATCGATACCAAATCCCAATGATCAAATGAGAAACTTAGTGATCAAACCCTGAAGAAGATAGTGTAAAATTGATCTTGATCTTCGGGTTGACCATGGGTCTTCCAGTATGCGGGATGTACAGGTATTGGGAATACCTGAGGGTGATGTGATCATAAACGATTGTATATCCATGACGCTTCCATTCCGAGGGAGTGATGAAACAGGTCTGGATTTTAGTGACTCCTTTCAGTAGAGAAGCAATCTGATCTTAGTCCAAGTGTTGGACATTGGTCTGAATGAGATTCAGATGCAATGAGAAGATTAGATTTGTGGTCTTGATTTAATCAAGTATCTATGAGAGGTTCGTAAGATCTGGATATGAGATAAGATCTCAATATCCAAGTCACTATACGTGGAACAATACAATCGCCCTGTCCTTATCTCCAAGTATCTGCGGAGAAAGCACATTATTCTTGAAGGAGTTCAAGAATAATTCATTTAATGAATTCCATATCCAAGCAAGAAGAACTTGATGATTAAATGAGATTTAATTATCAAGCTTAATATGAATATGATTCATGTTGTGAGAATTATTATCCAAGATAATTAAATGAGATTTAATTATCAAGGATTAGAGAATGTGGATAATACTATCCATGATATATGTGTATTATAAATATGATTTATAATACATATATTGAAGAGAGAGAATCTATGTAAATAGCATTTGTTAATTAATAGTGTGGTTTGGATTCACATTAATTAATTAATTGGAAATGTAATTTAGAAATTAGTTTGGGTTGTGAATATGATTCACATAATGTTCAATGGCATGATTGAAATATTCACAAATTAATTTGGAATTAATTTGGTGAATAATTTTGTGATAATTATTATTGCAAAATTAATTAAGAAATAATAAGATAAAATAAAAAGGAGACAAATTAACCACCTAAATAAGTGGTGGCGCCACCTATGACTCATTCATAGGTGACGCCCCCTATGATTTAGGGAGGTTAGTTGACTCCCTTTTGTTGTCACATTATCTCTTAATTAGTTAAATTAAATTATGTTGATAATGTTGCTACATATTTTAATTTAAATTAATGTTGTTGGTTTTAACCAACAACAATCATAGCCATTGATTTTACATGGACCAAGCCTGGCCATTGGATCCATGTGTCCCATGGATTGAGATCCATTGGATCCTAAACTAATATAAAAGGAGGGCTAGGGTAGCCTTCCAAGGTACAACAACATAATCAAGAGTTGTAAATGGTTGCAACTCTCTCTCTCTCTCATATTCTCGCCCTCTCTCTTTCTCTTCTCCAAAAGATGGCCGTCCATCTTGTGTTGAGAAAAAGAGACTCTCGGTTTCTTCTTCGACGACTCAAGGATCTCCTTCTTCTCTGGAGTTTCTTACTGTAAAGGAAGACGACGGATTTCGTTTGACGAAATCGGGGGAGCCATGCTTGGATCTTCATCGAGGATTGCGGGGAGGAACGCGACTCATTATCGTGCCCGCAAGTGCGTTCTTCGTGGATCGGACTTAAGACAGGAGGATCTCTACTTTGGGATCTCGCGATCACAACCACGCCTCAAGAGGTATTCTTTATACTTGGTGGTTTGATGAAACGATCCGAGAAGTATTCTCGTGATCATGTGGTTTCATCTTTAGTTTTAAAAAAATTTTAATTTCCGCTGCATCTAGCGACTATTGCGACTAGTTGCTCCGATTGCATATGATGCGATCAACACGCTTCTGTGATGCGCTTAAGGATTCTCAATATCCTTCAATCCATCCATTCGGGAGCTGCTGGAGATCTTCATCAAGCTCAATCGGATGTGTCAGAGCATAGGAGGCGTTTCCAGAGACCTGTTCTCGCCACCAGCCCCATGGCGGAGGGATAATATCCAGGGTGTACAAGTGCCATTGGATGGCACCACTCGGTGGCCATCCAACGACGGACAATCGATCGCATCACTCCCCCATGAATGTGCAGTCATGGTCTGATCTTCGAAGATCGGACGATCCAAAGAGGAGCCACGTGTCAACTCTGAGTGATGGCACCACACCTCTAAGCTCGGAAATCCGGAGCCACGGCCGAGCCTACTCCGAGCCAGAGTCGATGTCGAGCCTCCTCCGAGCCACGACCGAGCCTACTCCGAGCCCGAGTCGACGTCGAGCCTCCTCCGAGCCATGGCCGAGCCTCTCGCATCTACCAAGCCTCGCCCCTCAAGTGCCCGGTCACGTTCATGCAGGGTATTTTGCATGGAGGCCCACGTGATTTCTTCAATTTGCAACCAGGTCCAAAATGCACGTGTGATCCACATGCACCTAGGGTAATTTGCATCTGACCCCCTGCAGGTTTTAATAATTGCAAATATACGCCCACGTGTTTGGTTATATTACAAGGCCTCACAACATTTGTTATTTGTATTTTAGTCCTTTCCAGGGACCTGTTTGCTATTTTTTTCATGTTTTCTTGCATTTATGCCCTTGGATTCTTTCATGAATATCTTGAGCATCCGAGCTCCATTTCAGTTGATTTCAGTGGTGTTTCAAAGCTTGTTTCATTGTCTTCTTGATGGCATGTTGGATCTTTGTTTTGATACTGTGAATCTTGATGCATTATTTTAATAGCCAAGTGTCCCTCATGTTCAACTTTTCATGCCTTGCCTCATTTCATTAATGGAGCTTGCTTCTTAATTTGAACCTAAAATTGACCATTGATTAAATGGCTCAAATGCTCTAACTAATTAGGGCATATTCACATCATTGTAACATCGCTTGTCCTTGCATAAAAAACTACATAAAAAATCAAATAAAAAATGTTTGAATTGTTTGCTATGCATCGTGTCTGCATATGTATGCAAATTAACCTATGAGTTTTTAATCGACACTTAATATAAGTAACAAGAATCTAGATAATACTTAAGAGGCCCGTGTCCCTGAGTTTGACCTTGAACTTGCCCAAGTAAATAAAAATCGATCGTTTGATTTTATCGATAGATTAATTCAGTGGTTTTTGACATATCCGATTCGACCAACTACAATGCACTAAAATGACTTATTAAGAGGTTGAATTTTGGACTCGTCACTCGTAGCACTAGGTGAAAAGAAGACATATCTCGTATTGAGTTATAGGTGACTGAAAAGAATAGAAGTCGACCTCCTCCCCCTATACTTAGGCTTTTGATGAGCTAAGTATAGAAGAAGTTGAAAATGAGGTTGTTTAGGGCAAGTCAAAAATAAAAAGTAGAAGTGGGACTATACACATCAGGTGTCGGCTCCCCATACATGGTGGAAAATTTTGTGACTGGGTAGTTACATGACTAGGTCATTGATGAATCCATGATTCATTAACATTCTTTCTGCATTTTGTCTTAAAACCCTTAACAAATACATGTAAATATGCATTAAATTTCATATTTTATCAAAACCATACTCATGAATATAAATGCCATTTTAGACATTAAAACTTGTGATTAAATAAAAGAATAAAAATAAAGAAAATAAAAGAAAGGCAGATTGTAAATATGTATATATGTACAATATGACTTATAAAATATAAATATAGCTGAAAGATATATTTATATAACCTAACTCCTAAAACCAAGTCAGCATGGATTTGTTGACAAATAAATAAGTAGGGGAAGATAATGAAGAAAACTACAAAAAGAATTAATTATTCACTCTACACATTATTCACTATATCTAATAATTATCAAAATATCATTGACTTTTAATTAATTGATTTGCACATATTTTTCACCAAAACTCTTCTCCTATTTATTTTTGAAAATATATAGACAATTATAAAAATAAGTTAAAAATATTATCTTGTATATATGCCAAGAAATCCATCTTTTAAATTATCAATATCAACTACTGAACATCATAACTTTCTCACATGAATTTCAATTTCACTCTACTCACCTTTAAAGTTCATAAAATAATATTATCTAATTAATGAAGGTGATTTCACTAAAATAGGAGTCCGTTCGTAAAAGGTCAATTTTGGGACCTAACGACAATTGGGTTTATGGGCTATTTATATTTAGGACAAATTATTTATAGTTTTATTAATGGGATTTTTACCCGACAGGCCCTAAAAACTTTTCCAATTACCTCTACGACCTTTGAAACATCCTAATTCCTCCTCCGACCTTGTAAACTTGCTCCGTCTTACCCAACAAACCCTACCGTCAATTTTAAATATATTTGAGTCAATTACTTGGGTTAGTCTTGAGTTAACATAACCAATTTACCATCCAACGGTTAGGATTAGCTAAAATAAAAAAATAGAAAAAAGCAGGGAACTTGGTAGGATGGGCAACTGGGAAGCAGGGAACTTGTTAGGATTAGTTAAAATAAAAATGTCATGTTGTTTATTAAAATAATAAATTAAAAATCAAAATCTTATTTATCAAGTATACTATATACATATTTATTAATATATTAGTTATATTTCATTAAATATTAATTAATTATCAAAATAAATTATCCTATAATTTAGGTAATTAAATTATCTACATTTTTTATTTTAATTCCTATTTAAAATAACATCATTTACTATTTATATAGAATTTATAAATCTATTCGATATCTGGCTAACCAGATGTTGACATGTGTCAGCACCTGGTTCATCTTCGCCTAGAATGGTTTGTTGGAGCTTGTTTCAAGGACCCTTCTTCTCATATTTCTTCCACCGTATTTAATCACCCACACTTAATCCTAACCCTCCATCTTCAAGCCCTAACAATCCTAACACATGCCTACCTTAGATCAATAACCTAATCCCTCTATCTTTCCTATAAAAATCCCTAAAGATCCATCGTTTCAAAATAACTTCTCCAGCACCAGAATCATCTGGTTGATCCTTCATCTTTCTAGACTTGCAACTTCGTCCTTAGTGGTGACAACATTGAGGTCGAGACTCCCCGTGGAAGAGAGATCATCGAGGAGACGTTCCAAGTCCCTCGTTGACCTTGCAGCGCCACTGTTGCTTAAGTAGAGATCGAGAAGCCGCCTTGTCGAGAAGTGACCGGAGGGTCATACACCTTCTAGTTCACATGTACCCATTTCATCCCCTTTTTGATTTCATCGAATTTTGTGTATGATTAGCTAGATAATCCACATAATTAGGCCGACTAAACACCCAATCTGTGAAACCCCTGGTTTTAACCCCGCAACTTGGTCAAGTTGATGATAATCAAATAGTTGTGGTCCAATAAGAAATTAAAGAAAATTTTAATTTTGATCTGATTATATAATAAGATAGCTTATTAGATGCGTATCGTCGTTAGGAATCCAACGCATCTGAAATTTTGGAAATCGGATATCGGATGGTTGAGATATGATCCTTTTAGTTAAGAGGGGCCAACTCGTAATTGGTTATACGGGATTGAGCATGATCCATCTAAGAGATCCGCCCAACTATGATTTTTGAGATATAAAGATCCCATGAGTTTCTCTCTCCTCTCACTTGCAAACCCTAGCCACCACTCACCATCTCCCACCTCTCAAGATCGCTGGAGCTCCGACGGAGCGTTTGCGGAGTTGGCTATCCTCTACTATGTTCGTGGGGAAGTTTTCCCTCGACATCCTCTACGCAAATCTCACATTAGAAATGTAAAATCATCTCTCCATCTCCCTCTATTTGGTGACTTTATTTATGGATTAGATCTAAGAAAATGTGCTTTTGATTAATTAGAGGTTTCCCTGATTGGGATAATATGTGGGAGACGGCTTGGAGCGAAGACATGGTATTACATGCGAGATCACTCGTATAGGTACGGTCCCCTCCCCTTTGTTTATGGTTTTTTTACTATACTTTATCCCATGGACCTTCGTGTCCCTCTTGCTGGAATGGGTTTCCCCCTTGGCGTAAAGATTGATGGTTGTTCATGTTCCTAAAGATTTAATAAAAATAAAGGATGTAATAGATGCGGTGGTTTATTTTGTAGACTATATCTATATTATAATCATAAAAAGTAATGATACTTGCATGAGAATATACATATGTGATGATGTCTATTTCTGCCTTGTCGTTGGTTTCAAATGAAGTATCGAATGTATGTGCTTGAACTCATAGTACCCTACGACTTCTCTTGGAATGATTTTTATATGATTACTAACATGTGGTGGATCCCTGTTTTAAGTATGATATTAGGCTACCTGAGTAGATCCATCATAAGTAAACTCGAATAATTTATGAAATGATGGGAAAAAAATTCAAAGGTCGTAGCACATGAAGTTCTTAATGCCCGTAACATAAGATATACAAAAAGAATATTCTCAATAATATTGCATAAAATACTTGTTGTATCAGAAACCGGTCAGGATGAAAAGGATTATCAATCAATTAGATTTATTATTCCTTTACCTTCCAATTTTACATAGTGATCCTTCGTATCCATGTTGGAGAAAAAAACTCTTAACATTATTACTATTACAATTGGAGATGCACAAATGTAACATACGTAATTAGGATGGATATAATGATGACATAAGTATAATACTTGAGGGCATATGTGTAGGGACCATATATTAGCGTTTGAGATTTGGATCATTTGTGTTAAGTGACATATTATATTAATGGCATCATGCATTCATGCTTATTAACATTTACTTATCAATTTCTATGTTAATTGAGCTGACTTCCTTCTCAAAAAAATAAATGTATCGTTTAACGAGCATTAGTGTTCTCATTAACTGCTCATAATTATATCAACATTTATGTAAGTAGCCATGAATTATTGGCAACCATTAATATTATGCAAATAGCCATAAATTATTGGCTACATTATTTTATTTACACAATATTATCCATTAATTCTATTATATTGTGTGGAAATCAATGTTTCTTATGGAAGTTGAATGGTCCACATCTGAAAATATTTGCTCACAATTCCTTCTGCTCATTAATCATTATTGTACAATTATGTATGTTAATTTCATTGTTTATAATGATAAATGCATTAATTATAGGCCCGTTACCACAACATGTCATTGTTGGCATATACTTAAAACATGGAAGTCAAAGGAGTGCCTTTTCATCATCATGTGTAATACGTTTCATCTATTAAATCCATTTACATGCATTAATTCTAGGGTTTTATCTTTTTATTAAGAATCATAACTACATCATGAAATGAGGACCTTCCATTTAACGTGGGGTATGTTTGAATCATATTTATAATGTTATATTCTACTAAGATACAAAAATCAAATGATGTTAGAGATCAAGTGGACATTATCAATAAGTGTTCCTCTCTTTATTTTCGTATGTGCTAAATTACATAGGATTCTTAAAATGGAGAAGATAACTTGCTATCTTATGTGATATTGGATTTGATGTAATGTTGTTGACTCACGTTATGCTATCAGATTTTAGATGTCCAATCTCGTAATAGATTGCCTCTCAGGTTTAGAATCATTTACAGATAACTAATATTCACTCCTTGTAACAGTCGTCAAACCAATATACAAGTTGTTGTATTATGTCCAATAATGATATTTGTAATAATAATAATAATAATCAGGAAGTGTGAGTAGGCGAACATGTAAACCAAATGACTTTAATAACCGATAGGGTATTGATATATCACAAACGTTGTGAGCTTAATTATTATCTCTTTCATAGGTGGGATTTAAATGTGGCCGGGTAGGTAGAGTTAGACGATGTATGATATTAGGAATGTACCCTTGGACGAGTAGATGCCATTAAGGGATATTAGGAATGTACCCTTGGACGAGTAGATGCCATTAAGGTCATGACCCAACAAATGAGATGGTTGATGCAATACACCCAGTGGTCCGGTGGTATTCAGTGTTTCTCAACGTATTGACATGTACTTATTTATGATAAATAATATATTATGAAATACGATTATTTGAAATTAAACATATCGATTACTTTAAACCACTGGTGGAAATCTTATGATCAGTGTGTTAGTGTTCTCAAATGAATATTAAGTTATTAAACAAAATTAAATTGAAAACTACCTTATTAATGATTGTTGCATTTGTTATGTCTAGAGGAGTTAGTATACCCGAGAGTGGCGCGCAACTCTCGTGGTTCCGGTGAGTCCAAGATGGAGTGTTAGCTCTAGTTCTTCGAGTCTGTCGGTGTATTCCGCGACTCTGTCGGTTGAGCGTAGTGCTAAGGGTACAGTCGGTGAGTCCGCGTCCCTAGTACGGCACTCGTCGAAGACTCGTACTTCATCACAAGGGTGTATCTGATGTGGTCCCGTTTGGCCGTGGTGTACTCGTTCCTGGGTATTCCCCTTGTGGTGGGTAAGCTGGAGGAAATGGGTTGAAGTTGGAGTTGGGGTTGGTTGCTTGAGTTTGTTGGCTTGAGTTAGTTGCTCCAGTGCACATGTTGTGACTGTTGAGTTTGGTTATTAATGTTTGAACTCAATAACTAAATGAGGGCAAGATCTCTTGAATAGTATACCTATGTGTATAGACGTATATGATTATCCCAAACAATGTATGTAGATAAGTGAAATAGTGAGCTCATAATATGAATAAAAATAATGGCACTTGTAGAGTACGGATAACAAATTGCATGCAACTTATTATAACAATCTTATTGGTGGTTTGGAATAATGAGCAACAACTACAAGAATAATAATGGAACATGAACATCCCTCTCTTTACTCTTTTACACTTTCTGCTTAGTGTAGTGTTAGCATGTTTTAGCTGTACTGGGCATTTTAGCTCATAGTACTTCTTTGGAAACCCATATAGGTTTACAGGTTGTTGAGCAGCAGTAGTAACTTGATCTTCCGCACTTTGTACACGACTTAGGGTACAGTTTCACTTGCAGAGTTGTAATAGTTGTTATTATACTTTTGTATCTTATGTGTGTTTAAGTTGTTAGCCATGTAAAAATATATTGTGGACTCTATTGCAAGCTTGTAATGTTTTGGGAATCATGAATAGATAAATGTCAATGGAACATTTTATTTATCATTTTTCCTGTTTTACATTCCGAATGTTAATCATGATGTATGAATGTGACTATTGCTGAGTATCTGGATCCTAGGGAGATAGGTCCGACGCCTTCCCCGCGGGGCGGGGCGTCACAGATGGTATCAGAGCAAAGATACTCCATTAGTCAACATTTATACTTATGATTATTAACGGTATTCGTAATGTATGGAATACATCAGGGTCCTCTGACGATGATGTTTAGTCCAACAGGAATGGTTCCCATATAAGAGTCCTAATATATGAAGACTTAGATATCTAGAGACTTATGAGTGTAATTGATTCATGCAGAATCATGTCGTTTTCATATGCTGAGATTGCTAGACAGTTGGCTATGATGATGGACATGCTCCAAAATATAGACAAGAGACTAAAGACAGTAGAGCAAAGACTTGATGGATTTGAAGAATCCATTCGTACCCTTCAGCGTGAGGGTAGTACTAGAGTACCATTTCCCCCTCCGTCTATCGAGGATATCTTTCAGAAACACCAGAAAATATTTGCTAGCTATTGCAAGGGTCAAGTACCAGAGTTTGTGGGAGATACTACTCCTGAGGCTGATGATGTTTGGTTAGAAAAGATTGAGAAAGTTCTCAAGATTATCCAAGCACCCAAAGACTGTTGGGTGCCATTTGTTGAATACTCCTTGAGCGGTCATGCAAAGCATTGGTGGAGCGCTTTATCCTGACATTTACCACATCCTTTGACTTGGGATAATTTTGTAAAATCATTCAGAGAACAATTTCTCCCCGATTTCTGGGTTAGGAGAAAAAGAAAAGAATTGGATGAGTTGAAACAAGGATCGATGTCGGTTAGAGAATATCAGATCAAATTTTATGACTTAGCACATCATTCACCCATGTTTGAATTATGTGAGGATGAACGAATTCTAAAGTTTTGGTGTAGACTTCGCCTCGATATTCAACATAGACTTTCTTCTTGTCGACCATCCACTATCCGCGAGATGGTAGAAGTCATATCTCGCATGGAAGACTTACATCACGATATGAAATTGGGCGGGAAAAATTTACGTGAAAATGACAAGGATGAGCAACAGATTGTGATGCCTTATTCAATAACTTATAATGGTTCCATACCTTTGGAAGCAATGCACGAGACTACAACAAGTTCTACTACAAATGGACCAAGAGGAAGTAGCAGGCCTCGAAGATGTTATACTTGTGGTCAGAGGAGCCATAGTCAAGCTGAATGTCCGCAGTGAGCCCATAATGTTATTGTTAGAGCACGACATGTAAGAATCAACATGTTGATGAGAAGGGACAAAAATATACTCAAGGCATGTGACTGATGTAACAAATCTGATGATTATCAAATGTTCTTGTATAGACAATATGTTTATGAGTATGATCATGAAACATGTTCCTTGTGTATTGCTTGATAGTGCAGGGTATGCCGATACAAATAGTACTGATGCATGGATTATATCCTTCTTGATGTTATAATTATGATGATGCTTAAATGTCTTAGTACCTTCTCAAAGAATGATGATCGAAATGAGTTCAAAGATTGATAAGTGCCAAATCGTAGTGACGTAATATAGAGATTCGCATTAAGTAGTCTACATTAATTTGTAAAACAAGCTCAAGGACTGAGAGAGATGCCTTTATTCTTTTTAAGATTGTTATCGCTGGCTGCGATAACACCATTTCTTTTGTTTGTAATCATTGAGGCTGATATAATTTTTTTTTGATATTCTTATCACTGAGTGATGAAGATAATCCTCTTAAAGTTTTTATCACCGATCACGATGGAAAAGGTCATATCAAGATGGTTATCACTCTCGTGATAATCATAAACTAGATATGGATCCATCTTCCTGCATAATAAGGATAATACTTTAAGAGTGTTATCACTGAAGATGATAACTGTAATCCTTAAAGATTGTTACCGTTGACCATGATAACAAAGGTCCTATTAAGATTGTTATCACTCTCGTGATAAGTGGAATACAGATGCATGTACATCTTTTGAAGAAATATGAAGAACTCTTTTAAGATATTGAAGGTGTCAACTGTAATTTCTTAAAATTATTTGTCGTTGACAGTGATAATAAAAGTTCTATTAAGATTGTTATCACTCTTGTGATAAATGGAGCGTGGATGCCGGTGCATCTCTTGAAGAAATAGGAAACATTCTTTTACAATTATTATCACTTCCTAGTTAAGAAATTACTTTTAAAAAATTCAATATCATTAAGCGGTAACCATAGGATTGTAGATTGCCAAGTACAGATCATAATAGACCTATGTCCTACACAAATAATATCTCTACATATTGTAATGGATAATTATACGATATCACTGACGGATACAACATATGATATGAATAGACAAAGAATGCTACACATACCAATACCTAAAGTCTCAGGGACGAGACTTGTTTTAAGATTGTTATGATGTGAAACCCCTGGTTTTAACCCCGCAACTTGGTCAAGTTGATGATAATCAAATAGTTGTGGTCCAATAAGAAATTAATGAAAAATTTAATTTTTATCTGATTATATAATAAGATAGCTTATTAGATGCGTATCGTCGTTAGGAATCCAACGCATCTGAAATTTTGGAAATCGGATATCGGATGGTTGAGATATGATCCTTTTAGTGAAGAGGGACCAACTTTTAATTGGTTATACGGGATTGAGCAAGATCCATCTAAGAGATCCGCCCAACTATGATTTTTGAGATATAAATATCCCATGGGCTGCTCTCTCCTCTCACTTGCAAACCCTGCCACCACTCATCATCTCCCACCTCTCAAGATCGTTGGAGCTCCGACGGAGCGTTTGCGGAGTTGGCTATCCTCTACTATGTTCGTGGGGAAGTTTTCCCTCGACATCCTCTACGCAAATCTCACATTAGAAATGTAAGATCATCTCTCCATCTCCCTCTATTTGATGACTTTATTTATGGATTAGATCTAAGAAAATGTGCTTTTGATTAATTAGAGGTTTCCCTGATTGGGATAATATGTGGGAGACGGCTTGGAGCGAAGACATGGTATTACATGTGAGATAACTCGTATAGGTACAGTCCCCTCCCCTTTGTTTATGGTTTTTTTTATTATACTTTATCCCATGGACCTTCGTGTCCCTCTTGCTGGAATGGGTTTCCCCCCTTGGTGTAAAGATTGATGGTTGTTCATGTTCCTAAAGATTTAATAAAAATAAAGGATGTAATAGATGCGGTGGTTTATTTTGTAGACTATATCTATATTATAATCATAAAAAGTAATGATACTTGCATGAGAATATACATATGTGATGATGTCTATTTCCGCCTTGTCGTTGGTTTCAAATGAAGTATCGAATGTATGTGCTTGAACTCATAGTACCCTACGACTTCTTTTGGAATGATTTTTATATGATTACTAACCTGTGGTGGATCCCTGTTTTAAGTATGATATTAGACTACCTGAGTAGATCCATCATAAGTAAACTCGAATAATTTATGAAATGATGGGAAAAAAATTCAAAGGTCGTAGCACATGAAGTTCTTAATGCACGTAACATAAGATATACAAAAAGAATATTCTCAATAATATTGCATAAAATACTTGTTGTATCAGAAACCGGTCAGGATGAAAAGGATTATCGATCAATTAGATTTATTATTCCTTTACCTTCCAATTTTACATAGTGATCCTTCGTATCCATGTTGGAGAAAAAAACTCTTAGCATTATTACTATTACAATTGGAGATGCACAAATGTAACATACGTAATTAGGATGGATATAATGATGACATAAGTATAATACTTGAGGGCATATGTGTAGGGACCATATATTAGCGTTTGAGATTTGGATCATTTGTGTTAAGTGACATATTATATTAATGGCATCATGCATTCATGCTTATTAACATTTACTTATCAATTTCTATGTTAATTGAGCTGACTTCCTTCTCAAAAAAATAAATGTATCGTTTAACGAGCATTAGTGTTCTCATTAACTGCTCATAATTATATCAACATTTATGTAAGTAGCCATGAATTATTGGCAACCATTAATATTATGCAAATAGCCATGAATTATTGGCTACATTATTTTATTTACACTGTATTATCCATTAATTCTATTATATTGTGTGGAAATCAATGTTTCTTATGGAAGTTGAATGGTCCACATCTGAAAATATTTGCTCACAATTCCTTCTGCTCATTAATCATTATTGTACAATTATGTACGTTAATTTCATTGTTTATAATGATAAATACATTAATTATAGGCCCGTTACCACAACATATCATTGTTGGCATATACTTAAAACATGGAAGTCAAAGGAGTGCCTTTTCATCATCATGTGTAATACGTTTCATCTCTTAAATCCATTTACATGCATTAATTCTAGGGTTTTATCTTTTTATTAAGAATCATAACTACATCATGAAATGAGGACCTTGCATTTAACGTGGGGTATGTCTGAATCATATTTATAATGTTATATTCTACTAAGATACAAAAATCAAATGATGTTAGAGATCAAGTGGACATTATCAATAATTGTTCCTCTCTTTATTTTCGTATGTGCTAAATTACATAGGATTCTTAAAATGGAGAAGATAACTTGCTATCTTATGTGATATTGGATTTGATGTAATGTTGTTGACTCACGTTATGCTATCAGATTTTAGATGTCCAATCTCGTAATAGATTGCCTCTCAGGTTTAGAGTCATTTACAGATAAATAATATTCACTCCTTGTAACAGTCGTCAAACCAATATACAAGTTGTTGTATTATGTCCAATAATGATATTTGTAATAATAATAATAATAATCAGGAAGTGTGAGTAGGCGAACATGTAAACCAAATGACTTTAATAACCGATAGGGTATTGATATATCACAAACGTTGTGAGCTTAATTATTATATTTTTCATAGGTGGGATTTAAATGTGGCCGGGTAGGTAGAGTTAGACGATGTATGATATTAGGAATGTACCCTTGGACGAGTAGATGCCATTAAGGGATATTAGGAATGTACCCTTGGACGAGTAGATGCCATTAAGGTCATGACCCAACAAATGAGATGGTTGATGCAATACACCCAGTGGTCCGGTGGTATTCAGAGTTTCTCAACGTATTGACATATACTTATTTATGATAAATAATATATTATGAAATACGATTATTTGAAATTAAACATATCGATTACTTTAAACCACTGGTGGAAATCTTATGATCACTGTGTTAGTGTTCTCAAATGAGTATTAAGTTATTAAACAAAATTAAATTGAAAACTACCTTATTAATGACTGTTGCATTTGTTATGTCTAGAGGAGTTAGTATACCCAAGAGTGAGGTGCAACTCTCGTGGTTCCGGTGAGTCCAAGATGGAGTGTTAGCTCTAGTTCCACGAGTCTGTCGGTGTGTTCCGCGACTCTGTCGGTTGAGCGTAGTGCTAAGGGTACAGTCGGTGAGTCCGCGTCCCTAGTACGGCACTCTTCGAAGACTCGTACTTCATCACAAGGGTGTATCTGGTGCGGTCTCGTTTGGTTGCGGTGTACTCATTCCCGGGTATTCCCCTTGTGGAGGGTAAGCTGGAGGAAATGGGTTGAAGTTGGAGTTGGGGTTGGTTGCTTGAGTTTGTTGGCTTGAGTTAGTTGCTCTGGTTCACATGTTGTGACTGTTGAGTTTGGTTATTAATGTTTGAACTCAATAACTAAATGAGGGAAAGATCTCTTGAATAGTATACTTATGTGCATAGACGTATATGATTATCCCAAACAATGTATGTAGATAAGTGAATAATCAGTGAGCTCAAGATATGAATAAAAATAATTGCACTTGTAGAGTACGGATAACAAATTGCGTGCAACTTATAATAACAATCTTATTAGTGGTTTGGAATAATGAGCAACTACAAGAATAATAATGGAACATGAACATCCCTCTCTTTACTCTTTTACACTTTCTGCTTAGTATAGTGTTAGCCTGTTTTAGCTGTACTGGGCATTTTAGCTCATACGTACTTCTTTGGAAACCCATCCAGGTTTACAGGTTGTTGAGCAGCAGTAGTAACTTGATCTTCCGCACTTTGTACAAGACTTAGGGTACAGTTTCACTTGCAGAGATGTAATAGTTGTTATTATACTTTTGTAGCTTATGTTGTTTAAGTTGTTAGCCATGTAAAAATATATTGTGGACTCGATTGCAAGCTTGTAATGTTTTGCGAACCATGAATAGATAAATGTCAATGGAACATTTTATTTATCATTTTTCCTGCTTTACATTCCGAATGTTAATCATGATGTATGAATGTTACTATTGCTGAGTATCTGGATCCTAGGGAGATAGGTCTGACGCCTTCCCTACGGGGCGGGGTGTCACACAGCCTTTGATTACAGTAAATATCCACTCCCAAGTTCATCCAAATTTGACTAAATTTGATCTGAAATATTCCCTTTCTCAAACCCCATTTTCATATGCAAAACCTATAACTTCTCGGTTGATTTCTTCGTGAATTGAGCATCAAATCTTTATTTGCAGGTTCTCATTGTCTTCGGGAGCACATCTAGTTTCAAATCCACCAGTTGGAGTTGCATATTCTTCGTCAATTCATCAAGTAGCACAACCTCCATTTAGGGGGTTTCATAACCCTAACAACAGTGTACCACTGACCGTCGTTTCATCTTCCTCGACTTCGCCCCGCCGCAGGACAGCTCAAAGAATATAAGTGATCTCCTTCTGGCCCTGCAAGAGTGTCCACATCCACACTGTAGCAGTCGCTTCATTGGAGAAGAAGCCATCGCCGTCGCCCTTCCCCAAAATTGGGGAAGAATAGTTCTAAGAACTCAAGTCGCAGTTTTGTGATGCATGGCATGAATGAACGATTACGATCGCATGCTTCCATCTGATCTTGACTATACATTGACAAATGGATGGAAGAGTTTCATAAGAAGCCCTGACAGACTCTAAAATTCTAGAGCACCTCCAGAGGTTTTTATATTTTCAATTAGGTCCCTACATAGGGACCTAATTATAAAGATTCTAGTTTTTCTTACAATTAGGTCCCTGACTAGGGACTCAATCACAAGAAGTTGTATATTCTTTCTTGTTGAAATTTTTTACACGTTATTTTTGGACTACTGCTGACTCGTGGATGCTAGTATATCAACGTATTATTTTTTACATTTTATTTTTGCTCTAGTTTTTGATGATTCATTCATGAAATTTATTTTGGATTTCTTTATCGATTCTTGATCCGCTTTGACTTGTTTTCTTCTATTTCTTGAGCACGCTGCTCGAGTCGATTTCTCTATTATATAATATCATCTATATTCCATATTGTTTCACATATTATATTATAGATAAATCTTTTGTAAAATATCACTTTCAATATCAAATAAAAATTGGAAAAATAAATTTCAAATAAAAAGATTAAAAATTAAAATCTCAAAAGAGTTTTCTCACGCTAAAGAAGAAAATAAAAGAAGGACCAAAAAAATATCACAATTTCTTCACTTCTTGAAAATCCCGAGCATGGTTTTATGCCTCCTTGTGTTCGACCTAGGCACGCTTACCTAGATAAATAAGTAATGAAATTTCGATCATTTTTAATCATATTGATTTTTTTGATTAACTGTCTCTCTCTTTAGCGATTTCTATTTCGACAATTATTTACCACTTGGTCAGATACAATTATCAGTCATGTAGCAAGGGTGATAGGAAAATCATCAAATCTCATACAAAGAGGAGGTGCATCATCGCCTCAATGATTAGATTCCTCAATGTCACCAAGAAGCACTGAAGCTTGGTGCTCTATCTATTACAAATGGATGATAGGGGTCAATGGCAGTTGGAGCGAAGGTTTTAAGTGATGGACGGCAGGGTTAATCCAAAAGGGGAAAGCAAAGTGGATGGCTGACAGTTGAGCTCAGAGTGCATTCGCAATGGTTGGAGGAGAGATTGGTGAATATGGGTGTTTGCTGGACTGGAGATAGGTTGTTGCCTAATAATGAGAGGGACATAGTCGTGGTTGTGCATGGGGAGGAAGTAGTGGGTGAAGGAGGAAGAGGGAGTTTACCAATAAAGCAACTCCTGCTACTAGCATGGCAGTGCATGGGGAGACCGATCTTCGGAGCTGACCAAGGGGTCAACGTAGGCTGAGGTGGCAGTAGTGGGTGAATAGAAGTGTCACCTCACATTTGACAGTAAGTGTGGAGTAACATGTGGTTGCATAAGAAAAAGAAAGAAAGCCCTTTTTAAAAAAAATAGTAAATATTCTCAAATGAAAAAGTGGTTAAAATAAAAGTTGTAGATCTCAATAAAATCTACAACATTCATGAAAACTGTAAAACCAACATGCAAGTAGAAGAATTTTAAGGTATTTTATTAGTATAGAATACTTTTTTCACCAATAACGAGATTTGAACCCCGGTCCTTTAAAGTGGGAGCCACTGCTTCTACCACCATACTATTAGAGGGGTGCAAAGTATAGAATACTTGATTGTTAGGGTTTTAATTTCTTCCTTTGATTTATCTTAATAGTATACCCATAACATATTTTTATAAAATGCTACTATATTATATAATATTATTTTTTTTCTATTTGTAATAAAAGTGGAAATATAATATAGAAGGGTTATATATACATGCATTCAAGTGAATATATAAACTCTTTTTATTATTTTTAATTGCTTTTATAACTTTTCTGGATCTTTATTTTTTGCCATTAGCTTAAATGTAAACTAAAGAAATACATTAAAAGGTATTAATATGTAAATGAAATATGTAAAGGTTTGTACACTTGTACAACATGCAATGTGGTCCAACCCTGGTTTCATATATGAACTCCAAAACACTTAAATTTGATCATGTTTTTACGATTGTGGTGTTTTCTATAAAGAGAACTCCTATCTTCACTCTTGAATGGAATTTGTGGTGTTCAGAAGGAAGTTGGATGAATTCCATCTAGTTGCGACATCCCAGTACAATTCTCGTAATGAACATCCCAAGAAGGCAAGAGGGTAAGACCTAGGGTTAGATAGCTACTTGTGTTGTCGAGCAGTTGCAGTTATGAGATTGCAAATGCCCAAAATTTAAATTCCACAAGTGTAGGGGTGTGTGTCTATGCATGGGCATTTGTTGATGTGTGCATTTATAGGTGTGTGTGTGTATGTTGGGTTGGGCATTGGGTCGGGCCGGCCCGCCCCAAACTCAAATCCAAAATTTAGTGGGTGCGATGTAGGCTCCAAAATGAGCCCACACTGATTATCGGATCGGGTTCGGGCCTGAGAAGGCCCCAGCCCATAAGCCCAATAGGCTGACCTATACGATATAGTTATATCAAGTATATTCATGTTCGTTCCAAATATCATCTTCTAACTTTCATATCCTTATTTCAGGTGTAGAATAAATGCTTAGACCCATTAATGATCATGTACATTAATATGGATTGAGGACATTATTACATTAATATGCAAGATTATTACATTAATATGCAAGAATGGAATCTTTGTCCTCAAGTATTAGAGCATATACAACCATAAGTAATGAATCTGTATTGTGTTATAGTGCATGCATCTACAATATAATACGTAATGGTGAATTGAATGGTGGCTTAAGTCACCATATTTTTTTACCACATTTCCGTTTCCAACATACAACTAATGCCTGAATCATGAATTAGTTAGCATACTTAAAGTCTTAAACATGCACACATGTATACGAAACAATCAGACAGATGCAAGAAGAATGGAACATATGATATTGGTGTACATAGGTGTTATTTGGAGCGGCCCGACCCAAACCTTAACCATTTTGTTTGAGTCAGGTTTGAGCTTGGAATTTGAAAATAGAACAGGCCTAGACCCAACCCATTAGCCTATTTAAATGGGCATGGGCCAGGCCACCTCAAAGCCGACCTGACCTTGCCCGATACCCAACCCTATGCGTATGGTGTACACAGGTATGTGTGTACGTGCATGTGTATGTGTATGGTGGGGAAGGGGGAGCGTGTGCACATGTGTACGCATGTGCTTCTACGCATGTGTGCAAATCTGTGTACGCGCAAGCATGTGTAATTGTATGTGTGTGCACACGCATGTGAGTGCATGTTTATGCATGAGCATGTGTTTTGTGTGTGTGTTTTCTTACATGCTCGTATATATTTATGTGCAAGGATTTAGATTTTCTAGGGTTACATCTATAATGTAGCCAATATAATAGGAATTTTTGTATAAGTATCATATATGCTTATGTATCTAAAAAGTGAAATTTAAATGTTCATGCTAATGATTTCTTTAGTTTACGAAGACATACTTAACTTGCATTCGATTTATTTAAATGTAAGTAGACAATACTAGATTAACAAGCATGTGAAACACACCGCAATTTTACAATGAGTAACAAACTTACACTAATCAAATATGAATACCAACACAGTAAGGATAAACTTAAACATGCGTGAATTAAATTTACTCCTGAAATATTAGAAACAAAAACTAAATAATAGTAAAAATGGGAAGGGGATCACTATTGGGGGATGGGTCCCACGCGCTGTCATCTTTGTCTTTCAAAGTTTTTCTCCATGTCATCAAATCCATATTCTATATATTTTGTGGCATGCATTGCGTATGCCTCCACTTTTGGATGGTCTAAGGTCGATGAGAAGAGAGAGAGAGGAAGTACTACTGAAGCAAGATTAGAGAGAGAGAGAGAGTGTGTGTCTTGTCACTTTGATGAATTTCCCCTTAAGTAATAATAGCACTTGCATGACTGGGTATTAAGCTATTCAAAGGGCAACCAGCCTCCTTTCCAAGAATTTTCCTAACTAGTTCCTAGACGAATATTTTGACGATGATGTCAAAGAATCCGGTGTACATCTCCCCGATGGATTCTCAGGATCCCATCTTGAACAACTCATACATTTGTTGGTGAAGACTAACTTGTGTCTCCTTAAACTTGTTGGTTCCTTTTATACATGACACCGGGCTTATTCCATATTTCATATGTTGTCTTGCATGCTGAAACACAATTGAACTCTTCTTTTGTGATCGCACGGGAGATAGCGTTCATAAACTTAGAGTTGTATGTATCTCTCTTCTTATCAGCATTTGACATGGGTATACCTTCGGTTGGATTGGGCCTAGTATACTTAGACTTTATGATGTTCCAAAAAGCTATGGCTATATTCAAGAAAAATTTGCATTCTAACATTCCAGTCGTTGTAGTTAGTCCCATCAAATGGAGGAGGCTTGACAATTGACTAATTTTCATAGAGTTGTTGTATGTACTGTCGCATGTTTGTTTTGTAGCATGAAACTCACTATTATGCTACTTATAAGAACTTGAGGATCAACGTACCCCTGGAGGGAGGATGAATAGTGTATCGATGGTAGTATAAAATCTTCCATGAAATAATCTTGAGCACAACACAACCAATTAATCAATCAGGTACACTGCACAAAATGTCAAAGTGGGAACCCAACCGGATGAAAATCACGGCCTAAGTCACCTGACTTGTAATTTCTGCTTAACTGGACCGACCAAATAGTTCACTATAACGTACGAGATGTTTACGGATATTTAAACTATTTACAAACCCTCAAGCTTCACATCATTGAATTAAATACCAAAGTCCATAGTATAGATTGAACACTGCAGTAAAGTGTGGACAAACTTCGACTACTGTTGACTTCCTTGGAGAGAGGACGTACTCTACACATCCAAGAACTACCTGCAAACATAAGGATCAAACACCAAAAGTTCATGCAAAGAAAGGTATGAATAGAAACAATATTCAGAAATTTTTGCAAATACTTTCCCTTCAACAATATCATAGATAATTCTTAATTACAAGTACAATGATATCTTGGATAAACAACAACAAGAATAAATATAAATATATTCACAATATAAGCACATATGAATAATACGTATATCAACGAATAATATCACCATACATGTAGCATGTCAAAAGTAGCCTAAATGCTATCATAGGAACTAAAAAAACCTGAGGCGATCAAACATTGCTTGCTTGATAGCTTTCTTGGATAGATCTATCTTCAGAATGTATTTTCCTTATAATATCGAGAACTCGAAGAATAAGACGCGGGGCATAGTATAATATCACTTAAAGACGATTCTTTTCTTCACTGTAGAGAGTGATTGATTTGGTGTATGTCCCAACGTGGGTATCCCTCATACAAGGTTACAAAAATATGATCGTTGGAAATAAGTCGATAAGAAATTGTGAAGATTTCGTAGTTCTGATTGGTCAGGCAAATCTGACTGATCAAATCAAGTTGATCAATCAATCAAATGGGTTGGTCGGTCAACTGATGACCATCGGGGATCATGTATTCAAACATAATTGATCAGTGAAAAAGGATTGGCTGATCAAGGCTGGTCGAACAATGGAAAAATGTTAGTTGATCAGTGCAATAGAATGATTGATCAATATTGAGTTCTTAACATGCCTTGATTTAAAAAAGTTCTGAAGTTATAGCCAAGGTTACAACTTCCTCAAATACAATGTAAAAATATGACAACGACATTTGAAACAACAACAAGAACTTTAAGTTTTTGCAACTTATCAACTAAATTTCACTTCGGGAAGCTTCTTTCGCTGAAATATCATGCAGTCATGTAGACAAATACGCGAGAGCGCAACTGAGATATATGTGCATAATCTTTAAAATCAAATTGGAGATAAACAAAAAACTAACAAAGTTTAAACATACATTAATTAAATTTACTCACATAATATTAGAAAATGAAAGACTAAGTAATAGTAAAAATGGGAAGGGGATCACCATTGGTGGATGCTTCTGGATTATAACCTATAGCTTCGACTTGTCACCTATGGCAATCTTGGAATTCTCTTCTTGCCTTCTTCATTGACTAACAACCCCCATCCCCCAACACCCCCACACCTCCTCCACACAACCATGCCTCCCTTGACGATGTTGTCCCTCTGATACTTTTGCTCCCCTCTGCTTCTATATCCATCGCTTCACCATCATCACTTCCTATCTGTATCTTTCGACTATTAGAGGTCTTATACGATGCCTCTGGTGGTCTAGGTTCTTTCCATCTCCCCCCTCTGGATGCAACACCCTCCCATTTAGGGATGCAGTTGAATCACAATGAAGTGCTTCTTCCTTCGCTATATCCTTGAAGCAACATTGGATTATGTGCTTTTGTTTCGAAGTCATTCTCCTTGTCTACCTTCATACATAGATGCTTTATTCATAATTGTGCAGACCTAACACAAGATTTCGCAATAGGTCTCTCCACAAATGAAGTTTCTTGTTATGGATGTATGTGGTTCTTTTTCCTTTCTTTTTCCCCTGTGTGCCATCTTTGTCTTTCGAAGTTAGTGATCAAAAGATCTTGCATCATTTGACCAATACATTTATTCATATTCTGCATTTTGTGTCATGCATTGCGTATGTCATCGCTTTTGGATGGACTAAAGTCGATGAGAGGGGAGCAAATCATCCATAGTAGGTGTAACTACAACATGGCATGTCATATCCATTATTATTATTCTTTACGTTTTTTTCAAATCCAACAGTATACCATCCTATATATCCACCAAGTTCTGTTTTGATATGATATTTTTAGCTAATTTATATCAGAGGTCATAGAAAAAATCAAATTTGAATTTTTTTTTGTTTCTGAATCATATTGAATTTTAAGATAAAACAGGCAAGCATATCTGATTAATACCATGGTTTTTGAAACCGAACCGGATACCGAACCAGAAACTTTATCGAATGGTCTGTAACGTCCCGGGTTTAGGTCCCCAGTCCGTTATCGAGGAAAAATGACCCTGACAACTTGTTGGATTCGGACCCAGATGGACCCATTGACAACCACCCAAAATGATTAAGCCCAAGTTGTCAAGTAGTAATCCTCACCACTTATAAATCACACCCACACTTTGTGAGTTTTCCATATGGTACTATGTTTGGGTTGGGGTGTTACATGGTCGGATCGGGTTGAACCATGTAATCAAACCGGTTCAACCGGATGATGATGCCATTATTATTTAAAATTGGATTAAACCGGACCGGTTAAAAAAATAGTTGAACCGACTAATCAAACTGAAATGAAATAATATATATATATAATATACTTAAATATACTTGAAATATATAAATACATAGATAATGTATATATTTTACATCATACATAAAGTATTTTTCTTATACATCATCAAATATCATACATATCATATACACACATATATATTATTTTGACTAGACGCTCTATAATATGATAATAGTTTAGTTATATTTAAAACCCAATACATGCAAAGTTGTGTTGGTATAGTTACACTACAACACAAAGCATCTAAGGTGACGATTAAATACCGACAATTAACAATAATCGTTGGTAAACTTTTATACTATGACGATTATCAGTAACCGTCGTTATTTTTTTTAAGATAACGAGGATTATTGTGAATTGTCGCGAAATTTATATTAAACGTCACTAAAATAAACAAGATAGAAACACATGTCGTCGCATCCTTTCGTTGCTATTATGCCACCACTCAAACCAGTGTTTTGAAAACCGGACCGGACCGGCCGGTTCGACCGGTCCGACCGGTGAATCGGGCCTGGACCGGTCCGGTTAACCGGTTTATAGCGGTTCGGTTCAAACATTCAAATTCTGGTTAATCCGTCCGGTTCAATCTATTTTTTTAACCCGGTTTAACCAGGTTCAACCGAAGTTGAACCGCATTTAATTTTTTTAAAAATAAACCTAATGGTGGGAGTTGAACCCATGACCTTTGATTGCCTATTTCAAACTCTTAACCAACTACACTAACACAACTTTTTGCATATATTGTGTTTTAAATATAATTATACTACTATTATGTTATAGAGTAACTAGTCCAAATAATATATATATATATATATATATATATGATGTGTATGGTATTTGATGGTGTATATGAACAATATTTTATGTACAGTGTGAAATATATACATTATCTATATATTTTATTTATATTTAAGTATATATTATATATATTTTTATTTCATTTCGGTTTGATTAACCGGTTCAACCACTTTTTTCTCACCGGTCCGGTTTAATCCGATTTTAAATAATGATGATGTCATCATCCGGTTGAACCGGTTTGATTACATGGTTCAACCCGATCCGACCATTTTGACAAGGTTTTCGGTTCGGTGTCCGGTTCGGTTTTAAAAACATCGACTCAAACTAACTCCCCTGTTTCTATGTTGCCCTCCCCGCTCTCCAAGTTGCCTAAAGTCCTAACCCACTTTCCATGTTGCCCCTCCCCTCTTCAATCTCCCCAACAATTCTCGATGGCGGTTTCTATCCCCTCTGCTCCATCTCCACCAGCGATTCATCTCCACCAGGGATCCTCTGCAGCATCGGCACATCGGTGAGGTATATAGAACTCCCTTTCTCGCACATTCGGCATTTCAAACATTCCCCATCACTTCTAAAGGGGACATCTTCCTCCTCTGCCGCTTTGCATTGCCAAAGGCGATTTAGGATTTGAAAGGTCATTGGGCAGAGAACGGGATATCTCCTTATCGGCTTCATTTCTGGAATCGGTCATTTTCCAACTTCTACTATCCACAGGTGCGAGTTTCGTTCTCGTTTGCGATCCAAAATTCTCATGGTTCTCATGTTTGTCATGGTGTTTCAGGATCTAAAGTTCTTATTTTCCAATCAAATTTATATTTCTCATGTTGTTTGTGTATAGAAAATCCCTAAACATGTTGTTTGTATATAGGAAATCCCCAAACGTGTTGTTTTTGCAATAGTTAGAAACTACCTAATAGCAAAAAAATTCTCTTTTTAGGAGTGCAAACAACAATGCTGATAGAAATGTTAATATAAATACTCTAATTAAGTTTCTATTTTCATATAAAATCTATAATAGTAGCAAAAAGGATAATATTTTGTTCGTCAATTTCCTAGTAAATATGTCGTTGCTTGTGAATTGTACGTGTAACAACGACATTTTAATTTTAGAAGACTCCCTATATTATTGTCCTTTTTTTCAAGGATCCATGACCTAAATTGAAAAATCTTCACGGTGGTCGAAGTACAATATCTTTTTTTCAGCATATATATATATATATTATTCAGAAGGATGATGGTGGTGTTTATCCTGGCAAGCATCTAACATCTATCCTGCAAGCTTTTTGATACATCCATCGTCCTTTCCATGTTCCAAATCTAATTCGCGAGATCTCGGTGCAATGAATCAACACCATGTATATTTATGTCAAAACCTTGTGATATGTATCAAGGAGCATCTTTATGAGATCCAAGCTAAGAATCGAAGAACCTACATATCTAGTTTAACTCAAATTACAGACACGTCTTACCATTACTACATGCTCATGCTAAAATTGTTGCTACCGGCAACACTACTGCATTTTTTCCATTGGTTTTCCTAATGGAACTCCTTGTGCCGTGTAAGCTTCCTTTCCCTCAATATTCTATATTATCATGAAAACTATAGGATGACAAATAAAGCATCATTTGCATATAAGCTCCCCCACACAAATCAAATTTCATTGTAATTGGTATTAGTTAACTGTAGACTACAAATGTAAGAAATTGGTTGTTATCAATACGAGACTTCTGTTGTGACTTCAGAAGATAGGTTGCTATTAAATTGATTGTGTACATTCATTAAACCTAGGAGAAACCCAACAATCAAAAATATCAAAATATATAGTACTGTTAGACAAAAGTTGAATGCATATGGTGAGATTTGACTTTTTCCTCTGGTTTTGGACATTGGGTGTTATGAATATCTCTTATATCAATCATTAATATGGAAGTTTGACTGAAGTGAAGCTTGTTGTTAAGCTTACTACTGTGACACTAAAGCAAAGTAGTGTAATAAAAGAAACTCGTATTCTTATTTAGTGTGACAAAAAAGGTTATTGCTGCAGTGAAACTTCCATGTGATCTGATTATCATATCAGCTACAATTTTCATTATGGAAATTGAAATGACCGGTATATATAAAAAGCGGTTTCATATTTGATGCAAATCTTAACTCTAAATAAAGTATGATGATCCAATAGAAATCAAACAATGGGGTCAACTTTCTTTTTGGATGGAAAAGCACGAAAAATAGAATCTCTCCAAGTACCTAGTGTAATAACCACCATAATATCATACTTGCTAGGGAGAATCTCACCATTCTCTTGTTTGCATGTAATGTTGACATTCTCTATAGAGAGTGCATGCTTCATATTGTTGTGTGCACAATATCCATTTTCACTTATGGTTTATTTCTTTAAAAAATTTATGAAGGTTTTGATTGGTTGTGCAAACACTAATTGGAAATATGAAGTTTGTGCTAATTTATAACTGTGGCTCATATATAAAGTGATTCCTTGGAATGTTTTGTATGTGTGCACACAACTGTTTGATGTATGATGCATGCACAAAAGTAGTCGCGAATCCTTGCAAGGGTTTTTACTTTTGGACTTCTATTATTGTTTCTTATTGTTGGAGGTATACCATTTTGGAATGAGTCTGGAGCTGATTGCTGATGGGCCTGCTACGAAACTTGCTTCATTTAAACAGGCTTATATCATTTGCTAAACTATGGATCCACTGAAGCTACAGTTTAGAAAGCACTTCAATTATAGTTTGCTAGATATCAAAGATACAGATGCACATGATGTATATATTTCAAAGTGGACTCACTGGAAACATTTGGAGGTATGAACATTCATCAATTTATTATAATTTGTTTAAATGATTATATTAAAATATTATTTGAAGATTGGAATTCTGTTTATGTTTTTTTGCTAACTATAGGAATACAAAGATCTAATTGTGATATGTGATTGCATTTAGTTTCGCATCGTTTAAACTTGTTGTATCTCTATTCATATGTGCATGTCGTGCTTGTTTTAATTAGAAGAACTAACATTATATGATTGTTTATTATAATATCATGAATGTTTCTCCATCAGTAAGAACTCGGCAAACTTGTGTTGATTTGTTTATTATTATTCTTTACTTAGTTCAGAATTTTGTATCTTTTAGATGCTTTGATGTACTCTACCTCATTTCACATAATCGTTCATAGCATCAATATTTTTAACGAGTCAAAAGGTAATGTAACTCACTGTATCCATTAATTCACAGGTTCTTTCCAGAATAAGAAAGCTAATGGCAGAGGACAACAGCACAACCATTAGTGATGCATTTGGTGATTTTATTTTGAGATATTTTCATTGAATATGATTTTTGGATTGTTATATTTATGTTAGGGTATAAGATTTTCAAACTTTCTATGATCAAATAGAAATTACACTCATCAAGTTGGTTTTCAAGTAAATATATTTTATTACTTTTTCACAATGTCATCTTGAATTCTCGTCACATCTTGGAAGTTAGGTCATTATACACTTCTCTTTATTGGCATGTGATTTTTTATCTTATATGTTGATTGAATTGGATCAATGCTTTAGAAAGTGGAAAAGAAGCTACAAGATTGGAAGGCCAAGCTACTATGTAGGTAGTTTGGTTTATGCTCCTAATTTTGGTCCCCTCTTCTGTTTGATGCTGCTAAATCTGCTCCTATCTTCTATACCATTATTACTTTTGTACATAATACTTGGGATTATGGTGTTTGAAGGATGTTAATGAAGTGCTTATGGTTAGACAAGTATTGAAGATTATGAGAAGGGGTTATTACTTGCATACTAAAGGCTTGTTATGACATGTTTTTGCATGTTGGTAATGATGGGAAAGAACTCCTTATCTCTATAACCATGCCTTCAATTGAGGTAATGCTTCTATTGTCATTATTTTTTTCATATATAGATGTTAGAGAACTCGGTGAAAGATGGTTTGCATACCTGGTTTGCAATTATCAGGTGTACTTGAATAACCCACAGTGTCTACATCAATTATCTACAGTTATAATTGAGGTAAAATGGTTGATGACAATGTATAGATGTAAAAGAACTATCTGTCACAATCATAATTGGTTCGTGATTTTGAATGTTACGATCCAAACATGCTAGTTAAGACCCATGGATTCAGAAAGGGATGTTAATTATGATGATTGCAATGTTTACTTTATAATTCACTAATCATGATTTCTCATTGGACAAAATATGGATATCCCAGTTCTATAATCTATTACTTTCAGGTGGGGACAGTTGGTGGAGGTATTCAGTATTGATCACAATATGCCCTTCTGAATCTACTTGGCATCAACAATGCCAACTGGGAACATCCATGTGAATGCGAGGCAGCTTGCATCTGTGGTTGTCGGTGCAGTTCTCGCTGGTGAGTTGCTCCTCATGTTCGCCATTGCAGCAGAGATACCTCGTCAAGAGCCATGGAAGAGAAAAGGCAAATATATGCACATGTGCTAAATATTCTTTTGAAATCTATTTTGCAAGATGGTCGGATCGACTATAGTTTGTTTTTATGAAATGTAGGACATGGAAGAAAAACCTATGATATTTCTAACAGTGTTGATGAGTGTCATTTTTCCATGACCATGTTTATTTAACATTTGATTAGCTCTTATCTTTAAATTATTTCTTAATTAGTGGTATTTATTTGGAGATTTGTGAATAATATTAGAATGAAACAATCATTGGTATTGTGATACATGTATATTAGTAAATATAAGTAATTATAATCAACAAATAAATGGTAATATTATTTTATATAATGATATTCATTGGTATTGCTGCAAATAGTGACGGAAAAAAGTGTTGTTATATGTAAAAAGAGTCAACTAATAAACTCTATATAGTGACACAAAAATTCGTTGACATATCAATATGGCAACGGTTTTTATTCGTTGTTAAACATACTTTCATGACAATTCTTATTCGTTGTGGTTTAAAATTTCTCAACGATTAGTAATCGTTGTTAAAATTTTAACAATGGCTTATATAGCAACGATTCTTACAACGAATCATGAATTCGTCACGAGATGGTTTAGTGACATTTTATTCGTTGAGATTTTAACAAAAAAACGTCATTATAGATCTTAATTGCTGTAGTGTTAGTTAGAAGTTTGAAATATGTAATCAAAGGTCATGGGTTTAACTCCCACTATCAATCAAATTTTTAAATAATTTAAAAATTAAATGCGGTTCAACTTCGATTGAACCTGGTTAAACCGAGTCAAAAAATAAGTTGAATCAAGCGGATTAATTAAAATTTGAATAAATCGAACTGAACCGGCATAAATCGGTTAATCGAACCGGATCGGCTGATTCGACCGGTGAATCAAGCATGAACCGATCTGATTTTCAAAACCCTGATCAATAAGAAACTTGAAGAGTACGAAGAATAAGCATGTATTACATCCATAGGGATATATTTTTGAAATGATTCTAGCAAAAAGAGAAATAAGAAACACCTACAGCAGAGAGGGTGTGCTCAGCGATGAGAGAGAGAAAGAGTGAAGGTACTATTTATTAAAAATATGGTGTGTGAGAGAGAAAGTATCCCTGTCCGCTGTGACGAAGTTGCCCTTAAATAATAACAATTGCATGACTGGGCATAAAGTTACTCAAAGGACAGCGAGCGCCACTTCCAATAATTTCCCAAACACGTAGATTGACGTTCCCCCTTCCGCGACTGCTCCGCCCCCTCCCCTCGGCGCCACATCCATCCCCCGCCACTGCACCCACTCACGCACGTAATTCCTCCCTTCTCCCTCCATCCCGGTCACAACGCCTACCTCCTCCCCGCTCCCTCATGGCTGCTCTGCTGAGAGCAGAGCCAGACGCGCCGTCCCTTCTCCGCGCCATCTCCTCCCTCTCTCACATCTCCCTTGTCGTCGCCACTTCCATCACATGGGCGCACCGCAAACCAAGGACCTCCAGTGTGAACTTCGACTTCCGCAGAGCGACCACCTTGTCTACCTTTTCCTTGGGCATCTTCTACCTCTTGTTCTGCGCCTACGAAAGCCTTTGGGTCATGCATGGGTGGTGGTCCCACGACGTGGTTGCCCTCTCCATGCAGCTGGACCTGATTGCAAGAGCTTTTGCGTGGTTCCTGATTGGTGGGTACCTGAGGATGCGTTTCTTCCCTTCTGACGAGAAAGTGTTCCCGACGTTTCTCAAGGTCTGGTGGTGTTTCTACTTGTTCATGGACACTTGTTTCCTTGCTATGGATATAACGTTCTACGCCAAGTATGGTATCGTAGAGATCCATTTGTTGGTTTTGGATTCTGGGTCGTTTCTGGTCGGTGTTTTTCTTGTTTATGTTGGATTCACGGGGAAGAGAACTCAGGCATTTGAGGTCGGAGAAGATGGTGATTCTAGTGTTTTGCAGCCTCTGCTAAACAGTGATTGTAATAATGATGATCCAAGTTCCTCATTTGCAGCTGCTGGGATTCTCAGTACACTCACCTTCTCCTGGTTAAATCCGCTATTCTTGTTGGGTTACAGAAAGACCGTAGATCTTGAAGATGTCCCCCACCTTGCACAAAGTGACAGCATCAGACGTGTGTATCCGTCGTTCAAATGTAAGCTGGAATCCTGTGTGCCTGAAGGCAGTCATAGTAACAGTAATGGTGGCATGAACACTGGAAGTCTGGTTAGAGCATTGATCTACATAGCGAGGTGGCATGTAGTATTTACAGGATTCTGTGCTCTGTTTCATACTTTAGCATTGTACGTGGGTCCTTATCTCATCAACAATCTTGTTCAGTATTTGAATGGCACTCAACATTTTAAGGAGGAGGGATATGTGTTGATCTTCGCATTTGTTGCCGCAAAGGTTGTGGAGTGCTTGACGCAGAGGCATTGGTTCTTCAGGTTGCAACAGATCGGCATTAGAGTGCAGGCAGCACTTGTTGTGTTGATCTACGAGAAGGCTCTTACAGTATCGAGCAGTTCTAGGAGAGGAAAGACTAATGGGGAGATGATCAATCTGATGACTGTTGATGCTGAGCGTGTTGGTGGTTTCCTTTGGTACATACATGATCTGTGGATGATACCCCTGCAAGTTTTGCTAGCGTTACTAATCTTATATGTCAATTTAGGATTAGCATCAGTTGCAGCTTTGCTTACAACGTTCCTGGTTATGTTGGCTAATTATCCCATTGGGAAGTTGGAAGAAAAATATCAAGAGAAGATGATGGAAGCAAAAGATGCAAGAATGAAAGCTACATCTGAAATTTTAAGAAATATGAGGATTCTCAAGCTTCAAGCATGGGAAATAAAATTCTTATCCAAAATCATGGATTTGAGGGATAAAGAGACAAGCTGGTTAAAAAAATATGTTTACACATCTGCAGTTGCTAGCTTTGCCTTTTGGGGAGCACCAACATTTGTGTCTGTAGTCAGTTTTGGAGCATGTATGCTTCTTGGGATACCTCTAGAATCTGGAAAGGTTCTTTCTGCTCTTGCAACATTTAGAGTATTACAGATGCCAATCTATGGCCTTCCCGATACGATTTCAGTGGTTATCCAAACAAAGGTTTCACTTGATAGGATTTGTGCCTTCCTTCGCTTGGAAGATTTGTGCCCTGACTCGGTGGAAAGGCTCCCTAGCGGGTCCTTGGATGTAGCTATTGATGTGACCAATGCGTCATTCTCTTGGCATCCTTGTTTTGAAGATGCCACCCTCAAGAATTTGAACTTTCAAGTTTTACATGGAAAGAAGGTTGCTGTTTGTGGAACTGTTGGGTCTGGAAAATCGAGTTTATTGTCTTGCATTTTAGGGGAACTTGTGAAGTTATCAGGGAATGTCAGATTATGCGGGAGAGTAGCTTATGTCCCTCAATCGTCTTGGATACAGAGTGGAAAGGTAGTGGAAAATATTCTATTTGGAAAGGAGATGGATAAGGAGAAGTATGGCAAAATCTTGGAGGCATGCTCTTTAAAGAAAGATATAGAGGTTTTGCCCTTTGGTGACCAGACAGTTGTTGGCGAGAGAGGCATCAACCTAAGTGGGGGACAGAAGCAACGAATTCAGATGGCACGTGCTCTATATGAAGATGCGGATGTATATCTTCTTGACGATCCGTTTAGTGCTCTTGATGCTCACACAAGAACACATATATTCAAAGTAAGCTTTTGATTGTCGTATTCTCTTTTTTGCCAGAGTTTTCTCTGCATAACTTGTATGTATTGTTTTGGCCAGGATTTTTAAACCAAGACCTGTTTTTTTAGATTTAGTGCCTAGAGGTGAGACACTATATGTCAGTGGAATGGAGTTGTAGATAGATATGATTGAAACATTGGCCTCAATCCCTTGCCAAACATACATTACATGTTGACTAGAATCACAACAACAACAACAAAGCCTTTTCCCACAATTAAGTAGGGTCGGCTAAAAATGTACTAAGCCTTCTCCCACTATAAGTAGGGTCGGCTACATGGATTCTTGCTCAAATCCATGTTGAAAGATTCGACTATTTTTACGCTGGCCGTCGACTACCTAACACAACCACTGCAAGAGTAGGATTTGAACCCTGGTCTTTTGTGCGGTAGACACACTGGACTACCACTAGACCATTACATGTTGACTAGAATCATGGAAAAAAATTTAAATAATAATTTAGCATATGCATAATCATGGACATGCATCTTCGAACGCATCCTGGAAGGAGGTTCTTTTACTTGTGTATCAATTCCGCGAGAAATACTTAGGGTTCAACTGCTATGGTTGATTAATGGGACACAATATTGACATGTTTCCTTCTATAAGCAATCTGTCTGCCTCTAGTTATGCATTTAGTTAAACTATTCTTCCATACAAATTTAATAAATGGCCTACTCATATTTTCCAAATAATAGAAGATCACTTACTTCACAAGGCACGAGGTTCAAGGTATGTAGAAAAAATGGCAGAGATTGATTTGTGCAGGCTTTTCTTAATCCGGGATAACCTCTTTTTTTGTTATTGTTTTTTCTTTGTTATTGTTAGTAATGCAGTTTCTCTTGGTAAGATAAATTGTGATTCATAGTCCACACATTTTCTAATGCATGGAACTACTTTCACATGGATGGAAAGTTTGTTGTGCAAACAAACTATGATTTATGTAGTCAAAATGTGGTGTCAAAGAAAACACAACTCTTTGTCGAGATGACTTGAATTTTAACTTGTTTTTTCGAACTAGATACATCCCAAAGCATGTTGTGTACACCTCCCCCATTGCTGGTCGGCAAAGTCCACGGTTTTAAAACAAGGATCTCGCTGCCCGTTCAACAGGCGTTGGGGCTGGGTGGGTACGGGGGTTTAGGTGCGCCCCACTATAAGGCCCAATGGCAATGCCTCCGGAACAACATTCATTTTACAGGGCTTATTTTTATTGTGTTTTATGGATCTGCCAAATTAGGGGGATGCTCCTCTATGGGTATTACATATATATATATATACATATACATACATACATATATATATATATATATATATATCTCCTTAAGGTTAGGTCTATTCTTTGTCATTTGTACTGACATTTAACCATCATATTAAAGGTAGACCAGTCACCGCTGTTGAGGATGTAACCCAGTTAATGGCGAATCTGGTAAATCTTGTATCTTTGTTGTTTCGTGCTTGCTTATTGGATGTTTTATCTGCCTTCTACTTCCATTATGCACAACACTCTTATCTTCAACTCATCTTCCTTCATGAGGCCTTAAAGACCGATGTTTATATGTAGTACTACTCATCTTCTGATGATATTTATGAATCTCTGTTTTTTGTGTGCGGTAGGAATGCGTACTTGGGTTCTTAGCCTCAAAAACTGTGGTGTATGTCACACATCAAGTTGAATTTTTGCCGCCATCTGACCTTATTTTGGTGAGGATTGACACCATCATCCTATTTTCTTCACAGAAATAAGCTTGACAATATGCTTACACCTAACCATATTTTAAATGATAGATGATGCAGCAAGGAAGGATTTCTCAAATAGGAAGCTATGATGATATGATAAGATCTGGATCAGATTTTTTGAAACTAGTGGATGCACAGCAGAAGGCTTTGTCTTGTTTTAGAAATATAGAGTCCAAAGGTTGTGATTTTGCTGAAACATCAAACGATGATAATGCAGCTTCTGACATCAAAGTTGAACAAGAGAAAACAATGAATGGTGAGAAAAGCAATCAAAGCGAACCAGTTAGTTACCAAAAGCAACTGGTTGAAGAAGAAGAGAGGGAAAAAGGAAGTGTTGGATTCTCTCTATACTGGCAATACATTACAGCATCTCAACATGGTGTTCTTGCAGTGCCCATTGTCCTTGCCCAAATCCTTTTTCAGGTCCTGCAGATTGGTAGCAATTATTGGATGGCTTGGGCAGTTCCGGCCTCAACAGAATTTACACCCCCTGTTAGCTCATCAACTCTTATTTGTGTCTACGTTGCTTTATCTTTTGGCAGTTCTATCTGTGTGCTTATTAGAGCAGTACTTATTGTGACAGTTGGATATAACATCGCCGTTACACTTTTTAAAAATATGCATATATGCATTTTTCGTGCACCGATGTCATTTTTTGATTCTACACCTACTGGTCGTATCATAAACAGAGTATGTTAATCCCTTTTTTGTTTGAAAGTTTATTTTCTTGAACTAAAATCAATTTTGACTGAGAATCTTCTATTCCAGGCTTCCACTGATCAAGATGAATTAGACACCTCTTTTTTTTATCAAATGGCATCCTGTCTTGTATCAATTATTCAATTATTGGGGATTGTGGCAGTTATGTCTCAGGTTGCATGGGAGGTCTTCATCATTTTCATTCCAGTATTTGGGGCTTGCATTTGGTATCAGGTGATTCTTGATTTTTTTATACTTGAGGAATTCATGAATAACTAGAGAAGTTTCCAAGCCAATCATTTGTTATTTTTTGTTTCTTCTAGGAAATGCATACAGTTTTTATGGGATTCTAAGTGAAAAGAAAAATTTATCTCTTATATAAAGACACCAGGGAAAGTAATGAAAAGGCTCTCATTACCAAGGACTGTGGAAAACTAGAACGTGGAAGCGTAATATCAGAGAAATATAATAAAACATGAAGAACACGAGGATTTTACTTGGAACCTTACTCTGTGAGGAGCAGGATGAAACCATGGGAGAACGCCTCAAAGGGCTGATGTTTTCATTAACTTTTCTCTCATCTGATACAATGGGTGTGTGGCTTATTATATAGTCCCCACCAAGACTCCAAGTCTCACAAATAGGAGATGTGAGACTAAACCATTAGATGTGATAATTGAACCCTGGAGGGATCCAATTACCCATTTACACATGACACATATACTCCAACAAGGACGAATGATGGGTTTTTAACATTTTCATACAAGCTTTAGCTAATAGATCATGCAAATTTGGTTTAGAGGACAATCTTCCTAGTTTTGGGACAATATCTTATAAACTGGTACCTTTGTTGAAAACATTTTACTTAGCTAAAGTGATTGGGTGTGGATCATTTAAGTTGTGTATGTACACAATCTCCTTTGTTCTGTAATAGAGATAAAATCTTACAAACTTGAGAGTGACCGTTCTGTTGCCGTTCTCATGGTTTACTCCCTTTTTTATATAAAGGTTTTTCACAAAAATCCGTTGTCTCCCTTGCTTGTTACTTATGCTTGTTGCTATCCATGTGGTATCCGAAATTTAGGGTTGGTTTTCTTGTGGAGGCTGTTCATTTATTGAGTATACGTTGAGGGTTCACGGAAGTGTTGTGTGTGTTGAAGTACGTAATAGAGGGGTAATTGGATCTCTCCTAGATCCAATTATCCCACTCATGTTTATCCCCACATCTTCAATTTTTGGGATTGTGATCTATTTACGAGGCTATAGAAGAAGCCCACACCCCTTGTAGTTGTTGAGAAGATTCAATATAATATCTGGTCCTTAGAGACCTCTCGTGGTTTCATCGCACTCCTTTGGGAGCAGGGTTCCATGTAAAATCCCAAGATGTTTATGTTTTGATTTTTGTTTCTTATATTTCAACATGGTATCGGTGCAAGTTAATTTTGGGAGAATCAATTTTTCGAGTGAATTCACTTTTAGTGGTTGAAGAATTTGATTTGATTCTTGTTATTTTGTTCATGTTCATCTATTGTTCAAGATCTGTTCGATTTAGAATTCTGGAAGTTTCGATTATGCGTGGTGGAGGTTTCCTAGACTGAAACCATAGTTCGAAACAACATGCTCACGACGATCTCCAATTCTTACGACCGGAAGGGGTGGCAGTGCCCTGACATAACCCGAACTCCGAGCAACCATGGTGCGACCAAGCGGCAATACTTAGCCAACTCTAAGCCCTAAAATCTCGTATGCATATCCACAACTTGCTTCTCCATCCCAGATGCACTCCGTCTTCAGATCCCCGCAGAAGCCTCCAGACATCCCTAGAATCCCTCTTCTCTAACTCCAGCCATCACTGCCCATAAACCTCCAAGCCTCGCAAAGCAAGAAGACTCCCCTCTGTTGTTGTCTTCTCCAAGGGGAGGTCCTTCCTAGCGGTGCCAATCCATCCCAAGAGCCTCCAAGCCCCATAGTCCAGTTTTGCTAGTCCTTCATTGGCTCCATGAAGAATTGTCTATAGGCTCCAGATCAGCACCACAATCCTTCCTCGACCCCAAGCGAAGCCCTCTCTAGGCTCCAGACCACTTCACGATTCTTCCTTGACTTCAGGCAAGGATTAACATATCAATATCGATATCTATACCAGTTTCATGTCAATACGATATTTCGGCTATATAGGTGATATATCGTCGAAATATCACCTATATCGACGTCCATTTGTGAAGGAAGGATAAAAAAGATGACCTCTTCGCAATAATCGGTATTGATATCGGTCCTTTAACGATACCAATATATCGGTGATATATCATCGATATATTGCGATATCCGAAACCCTGTTCAGGTGGAACCACCCAAATCACGCCCCCTCCTCTACTTTGTAACCCTCTAGTAACGTTCCATCTTGGTTACCATAGGCATCATGCCTTCAATCTCAGGATACATGTGGCTTCCCCCAATCTCGCAAGCCACAACCACCTTCGGTGGTTTCAGGCGGCACTACCTCCAAGAGATAAAAGCAGCGACAGGGAGATGGGTTTATCCCATCGAGGGGGAACCATAATATCTGATACAACAAGGGGGGGTACACATCTTTTCTAAAGAAAAAGGGGGGAGGTATTCCCTATTTCTACATAGGCCCTACCAGCTCACCGCAACAAGAAAGGGGAGCTCAAAAAGACAGAGGTGGTTGCACATTAAAATAGAGGCAAGCTAGTAAAAAAAGCCACAAAGAAGCGCATTTTTTTAAAAAGAAAGGTGATTTTTGAGACAAAAAGGGAGAGGTTTTTAAGAAAAAAGGCGATTGTACAAAAAGAAGCCGTATGAAAAAAATTGAAAAAAAGAAGGAAGAAAAAATGCATGTTTCATTTTGTTTCTCCCAACTTGAAATCTATATTCAAGTGTGGGAAAAAGGAGGAGTGAGCGAGGGCATATATTCTTCCTCTTGAGATGTATCTAAATGATTTCTATCTGTGTCCATCATCATCTACTCGTGGCACATTAACAAAAGCGTCGGGTGCCTCTCCTCGATCGCTCTGCATCGGGTATCTATCCCCTACATCGGATGACGACTACTGCATCAGATGCCTATCCCCGATCGTCGGGTGTCTATCGTCGACATCAACATGGACTTCCCAACTTGGAATCATTTCAAACTTCAACTTCACATCTACATCTACATCAAGACATAATGACACTCCGGACTATTACTGCTATCAACCTTCTTCACTAGTATTCACAAATGCGACCCGTGCGGTCGCATATGCAGCCGCATATGCGTGTGCGGTGCCCTCAGCGCACCGCTTTCATGAAGCCCACCATTATGCGCCCTGTGCGCTTATGCGGGCTGCATATGCGGTATGTACGGCTGCATACATTATTTATTATTTATTTTTTAATTTGTGCCACTTTTTTATTATGTTATTTGTGTCACGTTTTCCCTTGATTTTGCATGTATGCCAACCAAGCATTCTATGACCATTTAAATCCATCGTCGAAGTAGTTGTACTGCAAGATTGGAGTAAACACACAAGGAAGAAAAAGAATAATATACTAAAAAATTTCGCAAACAAATTTACTCAACTAATAATTAGTATGAATGCAATATATTATATGTAAAGCTTGGTACTTTTGATGGAGAATCAGTTATAAATATAACCATAGAGATAAATGACATTATGTTCAATAATAGAGGCATTTTATGGATTGTTGTCAATTATTTTGTGTGCTAACCGTTCTATTGAAGTATTGATATTTGATTGATAGAGATTGTTTTGAACTCTATATGAAGTTATTTGTCTTAGATCTTCTGTTGGACCACAATTATACATAAATTTAGTTCTGTTGTAGTCATTTTTGTATATATTTATTTATTTTTAAATAAAAAATTAAGAAACCGCGTAGAACCGCATATACTCCGCATATGCCCCCGCGTACCGCTTAAGCGCTATTCAGTGACCTGTCCGAACGCATGCGCATACCGCTTTCCTGAACCTTGTTCTTCACTAAGCATTGACTATTTCTGCACATTCTACGACTGCTACTCCACATTGGACTTCCTTCCTTTACAACAACTCTACTCCAGTCATGACCTCGTTGTCGCAACATCTCTACTACATGCACGATTTGAGCATTGCAGACCCGTCCTCGTGCGAGGTCTTCTACCTGCAATGACTTCTTCACGCGGGTCTCCTCACGTCTCTCTCAGATGTATCGCATGAAGATGAGTTGTATATATTTTCTTTTGTTGCAAGCTGCATGACTCTGATCTTTCTGTGGGGTTATATAAGAAGCCCCACACCCTTGTACTCATTGAGAAGATTCAATAGAATATGCGACCATTAGAGGCCTTTCTCATGGTTTCATCCCGCTTATTCAGGAGTATTTGATTCTTGTTTCTGATTCTGCTTCCGCATTTTTTATATTTTAACAATGTGATAATGATTTTCATGCTTGTGTGGAGATCTCCCTACCTAGTTGGTTCTTAGATTCGTGAATACTCTTGCAAAAACTGTTTTGTGATAATCGACGAGGTCTGCATTGTCATAGAGACCCCCAGGTTTTAATACCACCAATATCTGATTGACTAGTCAGAAATGATCAATTAATTAATGTTTCAAAGGAAGCCACACTATTCAACCTTCAAAGAGTGATCAGTCACAAATGCCTTCTATTTTTCCAAGCAGATAATTGGATTAATTCTTCAAGCAACGTGATTAAACATACACAGATACTATCTTTATTGTGATTAATCATTAGACTAGCATGATTAATCAGTCATACACCTGTCCTGGGGGCGACATCTATTAAGTCAACATGATCCATCACATCATGCTATTGTCACTAGAGTAATTAACTATTTAGATCAATTTGATAGATTGTACCTTGTCTATTTTTTGATTGACCACTCAAATTTCGTGATTGATAATCATGTTTGAGAAGGTTTATACTGAAGTGATAAAGTTACAACCTCTTCTATGTAGTCTGACAATATGAGTATTCAAATAACATTCACAAAGCTCAAAAGCATTCCAACTTAATGTGATCGCACCAAGCATGTTGTGGTGGATCCATACAATCTGGAATAAGAGGAGTGCTTAGCAGCTTTGTTTGTCATTTATTAAATCAAAAGATCAGTTGATCGTTGTATTCAGGAAGGACCTCTTGCGAGATCAATGATGACACGGGGACACTGATCCAAATGGCTAGGAAAATCCGAGTAATAAAAAAAAATTAGGTAGGCGGTGATCTGCGTGGTAGTGAAGATCTGTGCTACCTTCTTTATTTTTTTGGGGGGGGGGAGATTATGGCAACTTTGATATCCGGTGGCTGTGGGATGGAATAAAAGGTGACCTGATAGTCTGATTCCACTAGTTGAGGGAACCAGGTGGATGTCAGCTTGGCGACGGTGGATCAGACGGCTAGCGGCCTGGCAATGATATAAAACCATGTTACTCCTAGTGAATAACATGTCTTGGCTGAGTAGGAGTTTAGTTCCATGGGCCCCTTGCATGATCAATGGTTAGGTTGGAACACTTAATGGTTTATTTAGGTGGGAGGTACAAGACCACCGATTTAGGACCGTTGCCATGTATAGGATTTTGGAGAAGATTATATAAGTATCTCTATTGAAAGTTCTGGGGTTGAGATGGAGAGTGCTCGTAGGAGGCATGAGCACATCTGATAGGAGGTTCCAAGAGGGATACAGTCATGGGAGAGAGCTACCATTCATGAGGTAAGAGAGTCTGCAAGGGCCACCATTCTTGATTCAGAGAGGAAGGAAGGGAGCTGGTCGCCTGTCTCCCATCGAAAACGTGGTAAACGATGCTACCGCTGTAGGGTTTATGGTCACCAAGCATTCAATTGCACTCTACGACCTCACTGTTTTATGTGCGGTGAGGTTGGTCACCGTCGTTCTTCTTGCAACGAGTTTTGGACGGTTCCTATCTCTCTAGGTAAATCCGTAGGGGTCTCTCCTAGGAGGGCTATAATGACACTGAGAGTTCTAGGACGATCTTATGTGTCGGTAGTTCGGGAAGGAACGACCACGGAGAAGGATTTCACGTGTGCTGCGGTGCAGAAAGAGACTATCCTCATTAGCTCCCGCATTCAAAGTCTGGGAGAGTATTTTTGGCTTGTGAACATGTTCCGCAATGTATGGGAGCTTCTTTTCCCGGCGACGTCATTGCTTTTGATGGCCATTGTTGCTGCATTAGAGGTCTATCAATTGTCGAGGCGAAGTTGCTGTTGAAGGGCTCAAGTAACTTTGATTTTGCTTGGCGTCACCTGCGTTTCGCGGATGGTGATGGGAGGAGCGATTCCGTTATGGTGGCTCGGGTCCTCAGTGTTCCTTTCCTCTCTAGTTCAACGGCTCTTCTGAGACCAGCTCTGAGTAAGCAAGGTTGGGTTTCTAAGGTCTTATCCGATGGATGTCTACCGGATTCTGACCCCTTCGCTATTTTCGTGATCCTTGAAGGTACGACTTCTTTCAATCTGGACACAAGTTGCTCGATGCAAGTGGGTCGCACCTCATTCAAGCTCGAGGTTGACGTCATTGCACTGCCTTCTCCTCCTCCTCTCGTTGGAAGCACCGCCTCATCATTGTCTTCAATGTCCTATCCAGTATAATCAATGCACCTAGTCAGAGAAGATACTCAACAACCCCTTCTGGAAAGTTTCAAAAAAAGGAGCGTTTCATAATTCTGAAAACACAATTGAAATCCCCATTGAAATCCATAATTCTTGCAGTAATGTGACCGGTCGCCTTCCTCTTCTGGGCACTCTGCTTTCCCTACGTGGTTGTGATTCCGGGGATCTACACAGACTGACTTTCAGGACTCCCGACTTCATTGTCGCTAGCGCTTCCTTGAGATTTTTGGAGCCTCAGATCTTCATAGTTGTTTCGGGTGCTTTGGGTGAGGTTCTTATGTCCGAACCCGGTTGTGCGGACCCGGATTCGTAATCTTTCGTTTCTATGGACCCAATCCCTAACTGGGTACCTGAGTTCGCTGTGCCATTTCCAATCATCCTTTCACCCTTGGATTCGACTCAGGGCCCTCCTCCTGGTACGATCTTGGAGGGTAGATTAGCGCGTGGTTTCAGATTTCGTGAAAAGTCGGCGAAATTTAGCCGAAATTTCAGTTTCGACATGTAACCAAAATTTTGAGAGAAATGGCCATATAAGGGCACTTTTCAATCATTTCTTCACAAATGGTGGTCGATATGGGCGAAATCGCGTCGAAATTTTATCGAAATTTCGATAAATATCGTATCGACTTGGTATCGATACGATATCCAAAATTGATATTTAAACCCTTGTATTAGCGGAGGCCTCTCCCTTCCGCATTTGACGATTCTCTAGCAGTATGAATCTGATCGTGCTCCTTTGCTATCTTCCTTGGTCACCCCCGCTCTGCATATAGTTCCTCTTTTGCTAATTGAAGTTCGCTTTCCCTTGTTGGTTGAACTGCCACAGAGGTTGCATGCCAAGTTCTTGAACCCCCGATGGCTGATCCAACAATACTGGTTCAGAGGCTGAATCTGAAAAGCGAGGATCTGGCTGGGTTATCTAAAGTTAGTTGAACATGGAGAGATTATCCATTGGAGCTTGAACCTCACTTAAGCTGTTGCATCTTTGGAGATTGTGGTTGACAACCGCAATAGACATCATTTGCCATCCTCACAAGGAGAGATACTTGCATCCTCTGTCTTTTGCTCACTGTCGTCTGAGCCAGAAACTGACAGAGGACACAAATATTACAGACCACACATGCAACATGCGAAAGGAAGAGGGGAAGATCAATTGTACTCAGAAAGTAAGGCCAAAGTGGCACATGCAGCTGGAGTGGTGCGAACCTCGGGCAAGCAACAAGTGACAAAATGAAGGTTCTAACTTAGAATGTAAGGGGTTTGGGTGACCCGGAGAAGTGACAACTGTTGGGAGCCCACTTTACTGAATGGTGCTATGATATTGTTGTTTTACAAGAATCAAAGCTCCCTACCTGCTTGATTCCTTTGTGGAATTCCATGGGGGCTATTAGTTCAATCTCCACTTTTAAGGCATTGGATGCTATTGGCACTTTGGAGGGCGTCATCGTTGTTTGGAAGAAGTGCTATTCTCGGCTCGCCCGGAACTCAGGGGCAGACACACTCTCACTGTCCTGTTGGAGAATAGCTCGTCGGGCGCCCTGTTAGCGGTTTCGTGTATCTATGGGCCTTGCTCCCACTCCTTAAGGGATGAGCTTTGGGCTGACATCTGGGAGGCCCGTGATGCCTATCCAGGTGTGGCATGGCTTTTGGGTGGCGACTTCAATGTCTCCCTTCTTTCTTCTAACCGACCTCGTTTCCGTGGGGGTCATGGCGTGGTTCTGCGATCTTTGCTGAGTTGATTGATGACCTTGGATTTAGATGTGATTGATGCAACTGTCATGTGATTTACTTTGATGAACTCTGGATCCCGTTCTTGAATTGATCGGTTCTTGGCTTCCTAGGAGCTTCTGAACGATTTTCTACTGTCCTTTAGCACCTCCAGGTCTTGTACGTGGTCAGACCACACCCCCCTTATCTGGGATTCTGGGGCTGAGTTGCATCACCGAGGTTTCTTTAGATTTGAGCGAGCATGGCTTCAGGATGACGGTTTCAAGGCGCTGGTTTACATCGTTTGGTCTTACGCTGTGGTTTCGAGGTCAACAACATTCGGTTTGGCCCAAAAGCTTACAATACTTTGTAGGCACCTTTGCTCCTTCAAGAAGGTGGTTAAAGAGGCTAGGGAGGCCACTCGTTTGGTGGCGGAGGCTGAAGTTCGTAGATTAGATTAGCTAGAGGATGGTAGAGATCTTGTGATTGCTGAGCTTATGAGTTGAGGCATATAAAAGCATATCGACAGAGGACAAGAAGCATATCACTGAATGGAAACAACGATCGAGGCAATGTTGGCTCTTGGGCGGCGATGCGAACACCACTTACTTCCACCGCTTGGCGAGCTGCCGACGTCGTTACAATCTTTTCCGGTTAGTGATAGTTAATTGGACTCGTTTTGAAGGCGACCGAGAGATGTGTAGAGCTATTGCAGATCATTTTCATGATTTCTCTAGAGAGGTGAACACATACAATGGAGGTGGACTGGTCTGGGGGCGACCCATGTTTCTGAAACTCATGCTACCAACTTGGTTCATAGCTTCACGATGGAGGAAGTCAAATCTGCGGTTTGAAACTTGAATGCAGACGATGCATGGGGCCTAGATGGATTCCATGTCTTCTTTTTCAGAGAGTTCTGGCCAGTTGTGGGTAATGATGTCTTTGAGGTTGTTGATGAATTTGCTCATGGTAACTCATGCTTCAACGTGCTTAACAAATCTCTTAATTTTTTGTTACCAAAGAGAAAGACTCCTAAGAGAGTGGATGATTACATACCGATTGCACTTTCTAATGTGATGTATCTCATTGTTGCAAAGGTGCATGCCATCATATTGAACGAGGTTATGGATTATATCATCTCACCGCTGTAGTCAGCCTTCTAACCGAACAGATAAATTGCCGATAGTCTTGCCATGGCTACGGAGATCGTCGTGGACTGAAAGCGCCGACATGTAAAGGGTGTTTTGTGGAAAGTGGACTTCACCAAGGCCTATGTTACGGTGGACTGGTGTTTCCTTTGGGCAGCTCTGTCCAAACGAGGATTTCTAGATCTCTAGTTATCTTGGATGAAACATTGTGTCACAAGACTCACAACTGCCTCTTTTTCAGTACTTGTCAACGATCATTCGAAAGGGTTTTTTTCCCAACCACAACGAGAGTTAGATATGGATGCCCACTGGCTCCTTTGTTGTTTGTCGTTGCGGTAGACGTTCTCTCTTGCACGGTCAAGCAGGTTGTTAGTAATGGCCTCACCTCGGGTTTCTCCAACGACAATATCTATATTCCTCTCTTACAATATGTAGACTACACCATCTTCTTTATCGAGGATGGCAAGGAGGAGGCTCGCGATATGGCTACAACTGGAGATTTTTAGCGAGATGTCGAGTCTAGTTCTTAATCGCATGAAGTCAACGTCCGTTCCTTTTGGTCTTCATGATGATATTAGTAGGGAGTGTGCGGCGGAGTTGAATACCCTTGAAGTTCTCAATAGGAAGCTCGAGGTAAAGCCTCAAGCGGTGCTGCAACTATCTCAGTTGCAGTGGTGGCTTTGGTGTTTTGATCCAAAGTTGTGACTTTGATGCTTGATCCAAAGTTGTAAGCTTCAGTGCATGAAATCGGTTGAAATATCCATCTAAATATCTCAAGATATAGTGGAATAACTGGTTAGTTCAGCTAACTGGAAATCCTAAGTCAAGAAGTCTTGGGTTGTAGTTTTCACCTATTTGGATTTCCACGTTAACATACTATGTATTGTGATTGTTGGCTTGCTATTTCTGACTAAGTTTTGCTGCTTGTTATTGTTTCGACGAAAAAAGTTTTATTCTACCATACTCCATTTACTCCCCCCTCTGGAGTATATTCGATCCGCAATTATCTATCAGCTTATAGCACACTTAGCCGTCTTGTGGTGGCTCACCACATCACTACTCTGGATGTTCATGGATAAACCACAGCTTTTACTATTCCTTCAGGATGAGGAAGACGTGAACACATATAATAAACATGGTCGTAGTCGTACCATGCCGGATAGAGGATGCAGTGCAAGCTAGTATACTTTATGTGGGAAATTTGGATACCTCAAAATTGTCTACTATAATAAAAATGGGTATCGACTTGCTGCTCGAGCAACCCCACTGACAATGACAACCAATTTGTGTTCTGATAGTCCCTAAAGTGGATTTGAGGACTTGATGCATTGCTTAAACATGCTCAGCAGTAGAGACTTTTATCAGTTTCCAGTAAGGTGCTCCTTCGAGACAACAAACATCTCCCATTGAGGTATCTTTATTGGTTCACTTATTTTTTTCTAATACCAATTGTTTAGTTCATAACAGGGCTACCACTGATCATTATGGAGAGAAGATCCTACTTTGCCAGATGCGACAAGGTAGTCCAGGGTGAACTGTCCAAGTAGCTGATGGAAGATTATCCCCAGTAAATGGAATATGGGAGCTTCACCTCACCCCAAACTTATGGCTAAATAATGTTCTATTTGCTGCCACATATATTAATAATTGACCTCAACATGCTTGGTGCACCAATATATGTTAGAATGACGTTTTATCAACACACAATATTGCCATATTCTCTGAGAGGAAATGTGGGACTTTACATAAATCTTATCTACGACAGGTGGAGTTGCTCGATTATCTTATGTCCACACTAGACGTGGGATTGCACTAGTAATTACTTCTCAAGCAACGAGGTTTCCGTTGCAATCTCTAGAAACTACTCTGCTAGGCTTCTGTCAGTTGTACATGCACAAATTCTGCACTAACGAATGCAACCATCAGTTTCTCTCATTAGGGACCTTTATTTGGGAAATGACAGGTATCTATGAATCATGATCATCAAATCATCATGGTCCTTTTAGCCAAGTCATGGTGTCTAATAATGGGTAATGCGGGGAAATTATCTGGTTAGAACATACACAAGCCTCTTTACAGGTGTATTAAAGTCTTGGCATTTACATTCTCTGCTTCCATCATGAATATGACATACGATTTCTATATTATAGGTCAAGTTGTTTTTTATAGCCAAAGGAAATGTGACTTTCTAATTAGATAGATTCAAACTTTTATTTTACATTTTCATCTTGACTATTTACAGAATCATTATATATCAACTGCACGAGAATTGTCACGATTAATCGGTGTTCACAAAGCTCCAATCATACAACATTTCGCTGAAACATTAGCTGGATCTTCAACTATCAGGGGCTTTAACCAGGAACACAGGTTTCTGAATACTAATTTCCGATTGAATGATGTGTACTCTCGTCCCAAATTTTATAATGCTGCTGCAGTGGAGTGGCTTGGACTTCGTCTGGACATGCTGTCATCCATGACGTTTGCTTTTTCTTTGATCTTCTTGATATCTTTGCCAGAGGGGGCTATAAGTCCAGGTATAGACAGTAACCATTATTGCTACAGTTTTATATCTAGCTTTAATTTATAGTGCTTGTTGAGAGAATTGTGTATGTGCCAGATTCTGTACAATTGTTTAATTCCACATGGATGAGTGGTGAGACTTGGTTGAGTTGGTGGGACTATATAAAGAACCTCACACCCACTGCATTCATTGAGAAAATGTAATAGAAACCCAGCTCTTAGGACTTTCTCCCATGGTTTCATCGTGTTCCTAAAGGAGTAGGGTTCAATGTAAATCCAAATGTTCTTGTTTATTGGTTTGATTATTTGTTATTTGCTTTTGCATTCCATATATTCGCAGTTTGGATTACATTTCATTAGTTCTAAATATTTTAACTATTTCTTTTAAATCTCAGGTTTTGCTGGTCTTGTTATAAGTTATGGGCTCAACTTAAATATGCTGCAAGCATGGTTTGTATGGGTTATCTGTAACCTTGAGAACGACGCAATTTCTGTCGAAAGGATACTTCAATATACCCGTATTCCCTGTGAGCCACCGCTTACTATCGAGTCACACAAGCCGGATTTGCATTGGCCACTGCAAGGACAAGTCGACATCTGTAATTTGCGGGTATTTATTTTTGCAAAATTTTATTTTACTAAAGGAAATTACAAGTCTGATTGTCATATTGAAAAAGATATTACTCAAGTGCATATTTGTTTTTCATGTCAGGCATGTGCTAACCTCACAGTATCTAAATAAAACTAAAGATTTCCTTGTTTAATATTCCCTGTTGTGGACATGTTGCATTTGTTTGGAAAAAAATATCATTATCAGGAGAGGTCTATAAAGTTTAATTGACGATACTTCATGGTTTATATTCATAGGTCAGATATGCCCCACATATGCCCTTTGTCTTGAGAGGAGTTACTTGCACTTTCCCTGGTGGGATGAAGACTGGAATCGTGGGTAGAACGGGCAGTGGCAAATCTACTCTTATCCAAGCTCTCTTCCGCATAGTTGATCCTACAGAAGGACAGATTCTCATTGATGGATTAAACATCACCAGCATTGGATTGCACGATTTAAGATCCAGGTTGAGCATCATTCCTCAAGACCCTACCATGTTTGAAGGCACAGTGAGGACCAATCTGGATCCACTTGAAGAGTATGATGATGCACATATATGGGAGGTACTGATATTTTTGACACCTTAGCAAACCTTGTAACATATATAGCCTTTCATAATTATTATTTTTCTTATTCTTTGATGAGTTATCGTATCTAGGCTCTTGACAAGTGTCAACTTGGAGATGAAGTAAGGAGGAAAGAAGGGAAACTTGATTCTACAGGTAACGTTTTTGCAGTGCATATACATTTCTATGAGAAAGTAGCGATATGGTAGTATGTTCATCAAAGAAGTGACAATATGATAATGCAAATAAGGCTAGGGTAATTCGCATAGGTCAAGCTCAATTACAGCCCAAGAGACACGCATATATTACATTAAGTTACATCTAAGAGACTACAGAAACGTGCATGGGCATGTGAATTCTCTTTCCTCCAGCATCCATAAAATGACCTCAAATAGATGAAAAAACTCGACTTGTCAGTTGGCAATTAAAAAAACAGACTAGTGTTTTTACTTGTGTTTTCTTGGGTTCAAGCCAGTGAGCTTTCCAGAGAGGTGCACAAAATGCTTTACAGAGCTAATTCATTGATAAACCAACTGTTGTAAATGTAGTTGTTAGCAGAAGTGATAACAATTTCCATAGAAGTGATAGCGATTGCAAAATAATTCGATAATATCCCTTCCAGCCGAATTAAAGAACTCAAAAAGAAAAAAAGGGCCTAAGATTTTCTTTCCTATATCAAAGGCGAGCTGCAAATGGCCAAGCTAGTTCTTTTAAGAACAACAATTTCCCCTCATAATTACGAGGGGAGTTATTTCAAACGCACTCCCAAGTCTTCACTCGGTTTTGTTCAGCTAAGCTTGTCTCCTAATCTGTGTAGTTAAAAGCTAGTCTTCTTCATCGCTCCCACAAAGTTGGCATTTAGATTCTAATGGCCTATGATGAAGATATAACTTTGTTTCTTAGAAAGTTGTACAGCAGAAAAAACTTTAAATAGTTTTAAAAAACTCCATACTCAAGGCAGAGTATACATTGGAATATGACTGCCTTGACAATAAAATGCTGAAAGTATGCATCTCCAAGGTACCTTTGTGCACAACATCAAATGTCATCGATATGTCAGTCTCGCTAAGTTGACGATATCGGTGTTATATCTTTTTCTACGGTGTTGACAGCATGTCAATGATATGTCAAGATATTAGATATGATGAAACAAAGGAAACTTCTCTAGTTTTTTAATATAATTTTACCTGATATGGGTGATATTAGTCACATGTTTCCTTTCTCAGAGTAAGGATTTGCTAAGGCCATTAATATGGACGATACCGATATTAGTCACTCGATGAGCACTTGATATTTGAGGACATGAATATCGTCGATGTTTGAGGCCAATTATCCTTGGATCAGCCTCTTCATAATTAAACTTCTAATTGCATGTCTTATATAGTACGTAATAGCAATATATGTGGTCATCGTGATATTGATACTATGCAAAACTTGTACCTAGATTTATATAATAGAAAATAAGTGTGTAATTCTATGCTTTTTATTGATTGTATAACATTGGAGACCTTAATTAAAAAAATCAAATTTATAGCAACTTCGTGATTTTTTGCGATTGTAGCGATTGGCGATATGTCAGTTTTCGAGGTTGGCAAAACAACACCAAAATCGACATATAAGGCCATGCCTTTGTTAACTTGTCAATAATGTTCTTAACATTCGTTGAAATTTTGAATAACATGAAATTAAAACAAAAGAAATTTGCATTTCTTCTAATACTTTGAAGAACACATATACCTCACATATAGATGTTCACAATAGCTAAATAAGAAACAAAAAAGAATAGGGAAAGTCAATAACTGTTTTAGCCATTGCTTGCTATAATTATATTACATAAAAGGAAATACTTATAATGGTAATGAGCTAATATTACTAATATCCTCCGTCAATGTCAAGGTGGAGAAGCCAACTTAAGTTTGTAAAATGGAATGCTACTACTTTGTCTAGGAGACATGACACAAAATTGCTATTTCAAAGGAGCTGCAATTTATTGGAGAGGGACATGCGGCCTAGCAGATGCAATATGGAATGAGAGATACATTTTGGAAACTACCATCTTGGAGACAAAGATGGGGTTTTGAGGTTGTTGGGAAAATAAGAGACTTGTTTATTCGTTGAGCCTTAGGCTCTCTTATATAGATGAGAGACCTATGGACAAATTACATAAAACAAACAAAAGGAAAAGAAATAGTTGAAAGAGTACATAAATGTAGAAATATATCTCTACACTCCCCTCAAGATGGAACATAGATATCTATCATGCTCAGCTTGGATGAACCCTTATGAAATTATCCTCTAAGTAAGGCCTTGGCGAAAATAAAATGTTTGCCATATGGTCCTCTGAGCTGATATGGGTTGTAGAAATAAAGCCCTTCTGAATCATATCACGTATATAATGGCAATCGACCTCAATATGCTTTGTCCTTTTGTGGAATGCCAGATTATTAACAATGAATAAGGCAACATGATTATTGCATTTCATCGACATGGGAAGACGAACACCTATATGAAGACCAATAAGGACTACTCAAACTCACAACGTTTCTGTGCATCTGCATACTTGTGCCATAGCCCTATACTCAGACTCCACACTAGATCTAGCAACTACAATGTGCTTCTTACTTTTTCACTAGACAAGTGAAACTCCAACAAGTATATCAAATCCTATTGTGGACTTCCTGTCCTTGGGGCACCTTGCATAATTTGCATTTGTGCATGCTGAGATAGTGATGATGCCACATCTTTTAAATAGTAGTCCTGTACCTGGAGATGATTTAAGATACCTTAGTATCATCCGTATAGCATCCATATGTACCTGACAAAGTTGTTCCATGAACTGACTCACTCGACTGACATTAAGTGAAATATTGGGTCTGGTAATGGTAACATAAAGGAGCTTTCCCGCCAATTCTATGTATCTTCTCTTGTCAACCTCATCAATATCATCATCATACAACTTCATGCTTGGATCCATGGGTGTGGTAGCAGGTCGACATCCAAGCATACATGTGTCTCTTAGCAAATCATGACATATTTACTCTGATCATTACAAGTTCTGGTTGATTCTGGCAAACTCCAGTCCCAGAAAGTATTTTAGAGCTCCAAGGTCCTTGGTAACAAATTCGTGACCCAGAAATTCTCACGCCCTCTTTATTCCTTATATGTCATATCATGTAATGAGTATATCATCAACATACACCATAATAGCAATCATACCTCTGGAGGTTCTCTGTATGTAAAGAGAATGATCTGCATTCGATTGTTTGAACCCCTGCTTCTCAAACAAATCCAAGAGCTTCTGGAACCAAGCTCTCGGGCTCTGCTTAAGGCCATAGATTGCCTTTTGGAGTCTACACACCTGTAAACATTCCCCCTCAGCAGCAAACCCCAGAGGTTGATGCATGTAGACTTTCTTTTGAAGATCACCATACAAAAAGGTATTTTTGACATCAAGTTGAAATAGAGGCCAATCTCGAACTACAACAACCGATAAAAGAATCTGTAGGGTAGAATAACGAGCATTTGGAGAGAAGATGTCAAGATAATCCACCCCATATGTATGAGTAAAACCGCGTGCAACTAGTCAAGCCTTGTACCGTTCAATGGTACCATACACATTCCGCTTCACTGTAAATACCCATTTGCAACTTACTATAGATACCCAATGGGGGTCAGGACTAGACTCCAAGTACCTCTTGACTGAAGGGTTGCTATCTCCTCCTCCATAGCTAAACACCACATGCTATCCTTCAATGCCTCCCGGTAAGTCAGTTGTATGACCATGGTGGACAAAGTAACAACAAACCTCCTGAAGTCACCCGCCAGACACTTGAAAGTGACATGAGAAGCTATCGGATATGAGCCACATGGGCGCTTCTGCTTCCTAGTTGCAATAGGTAAATCAAGATCCTCATTATCCCTACCATTGACCTGAACATCAACCTCCTGATATATCCCTTGTTGAGAAACACTATCAGTCCCATCATTAGAAGTAATGTTGTCTTTACGAACCTGCGGCTTGCTGGATGAAGGACCATGAGCAAGAGCAAGAGCAGGCTGTCGGTTGTAGTGATGTAGTAATGATGGAATCAGAATAGTGGGAGGAGGTGGGGCTGATGGAGATGATGGAGGATATGGTAGTGGAGATGGCGATGAGGGTGGTTGGCGCATGGGTGGCACTGGAATATAGACCTCATTTTCTGTATATGAAGGTGTCAACCTATCACATGTAGGAGAAAAATACATGACCGACTCAAAAAATGTGACATCGGCGCTGACATAATATCTTATGCGTAACGGATCATAACAACGATAACCCTTTTGAGTTCTGGAGTACCCGATAAAGATACATTGGATAGCCCTAGGAGAGAGCTTGTCAATCCTGTAGACAACTGATGAACAAATGCAACAAATCCAAAAACACGAGGAGTAAGAGAGAACAACTTCTTGTCAGGGAAAATAAGGGAAAAATGTATCTTCTCCCCAGCACCGAGGAGGGCACGTGGTTAATAAGATAATAAGCCGTGAGAACCACATCACCCCAGAATGCATGAGGTGCGTAGCTCTGGATCAGGAAGGTACGAGTAACATCAAGAAGATGACGATGCTTTCTTTCAGCAACACCATTCAGTTGAGACGTATACATGCATGATTTTGATGAAGAATACCATGAGATGGGAAGAATTGAGAGAGCACATGAATACAGAATTCCAACGCATTATTAGTCCTTACAATTTTAACAGAGGTAGAAAAATATTCTGCACTTCTTTAATGAAATTTATAATTGCATTTTCGGCTTCCGATTTAATTTTCAACAAGAAAACCCAAGACAGACGACTAAAATCATCTACAACAACTAAATCAAATCCGTGTCCTCGATGATCAGGAACACGACTTGGACCCCAAATGTCTACATGGAAAAACTCAAAAGGGGAGCTACTGTTCTGACTCTGATGACTAGGGAAGACAAACTGATAATGCTTCCCTAACTGACATGCATCACAGGTGAACGACGAACATAGTGAAATCTGGGGAAGGACTTGGCGCATTTTCTGAAGTGGAAGATGGCTGAAGCACAGATGCCATAGAAAGGGAGAGACCGGTCTAGTGGAATGGGAGGATAACCCCGCATACAGTGTTTGGACTAGTCGATAGAATCCACCCTGCTCATGCTCACAGTCAATGACCCTGCCTATAAGAATGGTTTGAAACATGAGAGATGATGGATCAAATATTGCTCGACAATGTAAATCCTTAGTAATATGACTAATAGACAGTAAATGCATTGAGAAATCAGGAGCATATAGCACATTATGCAATTGTATAGTGGGCGTCAAGGTAAGCTCCAACTGTCTTGTGATTGGGGAATGAGTCCCATCTTCTATGACCACAGTCCTTCTTGGAGAAACTATCATGTAGACTATGAGCTAATCTCTATCTCCACACAAATGATGTGTTGTGAACCATGATAAGAAGTAGAGACGCGAATACTACCTGAGGTACTAGCTTCTGCAATAGCAGCAACGTCCAAGATGTTCTCTAAAGCAGATGAATGGGTACTAGCTGGGGCACGGTGTCTCTCAGTCAAGACACAAGCTCATCATATCACTGATCTGATATGGATGAAGCGACATAAGGCTGAACCTGCTCTGCTACGCAGGCGGACGTTGGGAACCCATGCTTGGAGTAGCATGCATCCTCTGTATGACCAGATCTGTGACAATAGGTACAAGGTGGTCCACGACCACGCCCACCTCTACCACGTGATCCTCGCCCACGGAACTGAGATGGACCACCTCTTCCACGAGAGGCTATCATGGCAGAGGAATTCGACACTGGAACAAGAGTTGAAATATTGATTTGGCTCAATGTACGGAAGGCCTCCTCCATAGGAGGAATGGTAGCATCATCCAATATCTTGGAGGAAGTGGCCTCACACCCTGAGTCAAGAGAGGCTAGGAAGACATCAACCATTGTAGCTTTCCGGTATATCTTTAACTGCTCTGGAGTAGTCATGAGAGGCATGAAGCTATGAAGCTTCTCAAACATCCCACGCAAGGCAGTATAGTGAGCATGTAGAGGTCGATCATTCTGATTTAAAGTGAAGATGTCATGCTGAAGCTGTAGAATTTTTGTCTCATACTTGGCTAGTGAATACGTGGTAGCAAGAATGTCCTACATGGCCGTAACTGTTGGTTGGTGCAGATCTCTGGTATCAAGGTACCGGACAACCATACCTGAGCATATACATCATCAACCTCCCATGAAGCATACAACTCTGTCTTCTTCGTCGGTTCTTCCTCGGTAAGAATATGCTTCTTACCCATCGACTTCATTAGGCTCATGTACTGCATGGCCCGCAACTCGTAACTTGACCCATCCACCTTGACTACGGGCGATGGACCTCTGAAGGCTCCATAGTGGGGATGTCCAAGACCTTAAATGTTGGATTTTGATTTCATTTTGGTAAGCCCGGTAAAGGAATTTCTGTGGAATTTTAATGGAATTTCAGTGAAATGGTTGAAATTGGGGAAATGACTTGAAAACTTTATTTTTTCAAAATTAATATTTCTAATGTTGTTTAATCAATAAAAGAGATAGAAATACAAGTTTTTTTACTTATACTAAGATGTTATAATGATCAGTACCTTAAATAACAGTTTAGGTTTCCCTATCGATGGCCGTCCCGAAGGAAATTTCAGTACATAAACTTAAATTTTGGCATTTAATTTTTCTGTCAGTTCTCAAAAGAACAATAATACTTTTATTACAGAGAATGCGTAGATATTTTTAAAATTGGAATAGTAAATGTCATAATACAAGTTTACAAGATCACATGATACATCAATCACATAATATGTCTGCACTTACTAATACTAACCACTAAGTTACTAGTATTACATTCCTATTTGGGATGGGAATAAGATTCAACCGAATCACAAATTCCTTGGTGAATCCATGTACTCTTTTTGATTCCTTCTTTGGTGGAAAGGATGGAGCTTGACCTTAGTTGAATGGATCCATTCTAGCTAAATGCATTGGACTGTTGGATATTTAGTAATAATTTGTGTCTAGATTATGATCTCGGGTTAAATGATAAAGCATTCCATGCTAATATGAATTTCTATGCTGATTAGATAACCTCCAGGTTCGTAGTAGGCAAAATAATTCTTTCCGAGTAAATGGCCACTATAATACTCTCAATGCCTATTCGGCCTTTTTATTCAACATGTGCATGACATTTGGACCAATGCTCACGAGACAATTAGAATGACATTGGTTCGTTAGCATGTTAGTCATGAGATGCATAACAAACTAACATTTTTTAATGCAAAGATAAGAGAATGGTTATACGAAGTCAGCAATTAAATGGTAAAAATCATATTTGGCTCTCCAAGATGATCTAGGCAAAGATAACAAGATGGTTATATAAAGTTCTGAACTTTAAAGATTCTGAAGTTAGCATTCAAAGATGAAAAAAGACATTTGGCATCTTCAAGTATGCTAAAAAAAGATGTGTTATGAAAAAAGAGATGACAAAAACTTACCTTGCTTGGAATTTAGAAACTTCGCTCTCCAAGGCAAGTTTGGTTGTGAACTTGTGACTTGTGAGATGGAATGAGAACGTATACATTATATTTCTAGGATTTAAAGAGGAGCCCTAAGGGCCTTATTTTATTACAATGATGGTTGGAATAGTGGCATATATTGCAATGGTGGTTGAAATAGTGACCTATAAATTTCATTTAGTGGCCAAATAGTGTCTTATGTATATTAATTAGTGGCATGACATATAGTGACCTAGAACAATTTCAGTCGAAATGGACCGAAATGAACCAAAATTCGGTCATTTCCACCGAAATCGAAGAAATCTATGAATAAATTTGGTCTAAATTGATCGAAAGGAATCGAAATGATCGAAATTCAGTCGAAATTTCAGCTGAAATCCTGGAAAGCGATATTTATATGGTTTCGATATCGGTACCGCCACGAAACCGAATTTTCGATGAATTTCGATCGAAATTCATGGAAAAATAAGACTTGTTTATTCCTTGAGCCTTAGGCTCTCTTATATAGAGGAGAGACCTATGTGCAAATTACATAAAATCGACAAAAGGAAAAGAAATAGACAAAAAAGTACAGAAATGTAGACATATATCTCTACAGAGGTCATTGCTCTTGAGATAGGAATGCAACTTAAAAAATGCTATAGTGTAGGAGGTATGGCTTGAAGATTGCCAAGTCAACCTACCAAGAAAACCACTACTTCAATGGAGTTGCAGCTCAGAGGCCATCATTATAGAGATGGAAATATGGCTTGGATTCTGCTACTTGGGGCTAGTGATGCAACTTAATAACCACTAAAGATATAGTTTAGAGGACACTACATTGGTGGAATTAAAGCTGGGGACAATTATGAGAGGCGGTGGAGCATGGGTAGCTGTAATTCATAAAGGGAACCTTTTGGTGCGTATTACCTTAAGATCTTTAAGGTAACCTCCCATGGCGTCTTGAGAAGTCCACTAAACCGTATCATCTAGAAGGAGACGTTGTAACAAGGTTTCCATAGGTGAACCTGTGGACGGATCATTGTTGTTCCCCCATGATGCGAACACATTGCGAACATCAAGGTTGCAAAAAGCGGTATGCGGTATTCAGTCGGTAGGGTCGCTGATTACTGATTAAACGATATGCGGGAGTTTAAACGGAAATTAAACAAGTTATGCGGTTTTGCATTTTTAATTAGTAAAAAAATATTACAAATATATAATTAGTAAAAAAAGTATAAATAAGTAAGAAATATAATCATAGATTCACAATATAGATCAAATATTATCAAATTCAAGGAACGCTTCATCTAAATTTCAAAATAGATAACATAAACAACAGGAGTTCATAGTCAAATATCGAAATAGACAACATGAAAGTCATGGATAATGATGATCCTTTGAAGAAAATAAAAGGCCGTTATGGGCCGTTTTTCTTAAAACGATGCGACCGGGCACCACATGCGTTTAAACGATCGTTTAAACGGTTTTTTGCATCCTTGGCGAACATCACAACACGCCGCCATGGGTTTTCAACATCACCTCCTTGGTTGTTGTCTTCTCCATGCCTAACCGGAACCATGCCATCTAGCTAGACCCAATGAGTGTAATTAGGCTTGAAATATCATATATTCAGTCGAATCTAACGAATGAAGAAAGACCACTGCACATCTTCGATTGTAGGAAGTACCAGTTGCAACATCGCATATTTCCCATGATCGAAGTTCTCCAACAGTACCATCAGATAGAAGAAACGACATGAGAGTTAGGTGATGAAATGCAACGACATTGTCCACATCTCTTTGGTAAACTCTCCTATTAAGAGAAATTTTGAGGACGAGATTCCTTCAAAAGGGGTAGAATGTAACAAACTGACTCTTGATAAGGTTAATAAAATATAATAAAATAAACCTCATCAACTAGTATGTTAGATAATTATAATGCTATAAACATGATTACCCATTGCCTTGCGATGGGGTGACGGAAACTCATAGAGGTTGAATACTATGCAGGGCGACGAGCCTCTGAGGCCTCCGGGGAGGGGAAGTTGGAGGAAGCGGCTGGCACTGGGAACGCATGGTTCGCAGTGGTGACCTCCATGGCGTTTGTTCCGAGCCCAACAAGGTAAGCAATGGATGGATAGAGGTTCGATCCACGCGCCAGCGAGCTGGTGTTACGAAAAGAAATGCAGATGACCGGAATGGAGGAAGAAAGGTCAATCCGTTTGGCCGAGGTTCTTCCGATGTGGTGCGTTGGACCATTGGGCGAGTCAGTTTCGTGAGCCTATTCGTTGTTTCAGTTGCCGTGGCGAGGCATGAGGCCATTATGAGTTCGTCGGAAAGCAGATCCCTAGTTCTAGTTGGGGAGGGGGGCAGATCGGGAGCCCTCTTCAAGGGGTCGTCAGATGTGGGGCCATCTACTAGGGCTCATTTTCTCAGAGATATAAAGCTGGTAGCCCTATGGAAGGTCCTGGTGCATGGCTTGAGCATAAAAGAGTCAGAGGCGATCATAGCTCTGTCTCTCTCTGGAAGATCGCTTCTCCAATGGCGACCTCTGCGTCCTTCGGACAGTCTGTTATCCTTTGAGGTTTTGAGCTAGGTTAGGATCCGAGGGATCCCCTTAGCTTGGCGAAGGCTGAGCCAGATTCAGAGGGTGCTCGTGGGGATCATAGAAGTTCTGTGCATAGAAAGCAAGGGGATCTCCCCGGGAGATGATTCAGATCTTGTTATTCGTGTGAGGGATTTTTGGCCTAAACACCTGGGGTACTGGGAGGTATGGGAGAAAGGGATGGCCCTCCAGCTAGAGCTTATGACGGTCGCTGAAAGATGCGAAGACCTCGGGTGAAGCTTCGAGCATCAGGTCTTTCGGGGAGCCAGTATTGCTATGGCAGAACGAGAAACAACGAAGTAGGCCGAGGCGGAGCAGGTTGCTGCGGAGCTGGAACGGTCGAATAAGGATGTGGCGGAGCACGTTGCAATGGAGCAGGTGGCGGTGGCGAGGTGAAAGTTGGGAGAGGAAGCGCAATCGATGTGTGGGGAAGATGAAACGTCTCCTGAAATTTCTCAGGAAATCAGATTCGAGGCCTCTACGAGGGGGACTCCTTCCTGAAGGGATCGGTTACTTTCCCAAGTGTGTCGAAGTTTTGGGAGGACACGACTCAGAAGGATCCGGTTTGGTTTGATCTGATGGTGCGACCGACCCGATTGCGAGCTGGGTGGGTTGGTTTAACATTTCCGCATGCCATAGCCCATCTGCTTGGGGGGGGGGGACCTGGCTGGAGGAAAAGCCACGCTGGACCCCCATGAGTGTTTTGCAGAGCTCGATAGAAAGAAGGGGGACACGACTTCTCTATTAGCAACCTTACAGGAAGATGGTCTTCCGGGTCTATGCTGCGTATCTTTAGTGCTTGGGGGAAGTGTAGTTTTAGAAGAGGAGGCGGGGCGATGCCCGACAATGGAACCTGGGGGCTTGGCGGAGGGTCTCCCATCCGGGAAAGAGGAGCTGGCGGTGGGACTGGCAGAAGGTTGGAGCCAGTTGGGAGAGCAGAGGCGACATGGCAGCGTGAGGTCAAGCCAGGTGATCGTAGTGGCCGACGGGCTCCAGAAGGGCGGGGAACGGCCTCCCGAGATTGTTGCTAACCTTCTGCCCTCTTCTCGTGGGCACATGCCAGAAGATGAAGAAGGCATCGGGGAAAAGGAGAGATTTGGGTCAATATACGAAAGAAAGGGGGTAGATCGAAAGAAAAAGAGGAGACGTGCGAGTGTTGCGTATGCAGGAGCAACGACCTCCACAATAGGGCAACTTTCTCCTATGGAAGAAAAGGAGGCAGAGGAGGGGGAAGGGAGCGCCTCCCCACCCCTAGGACGCCTGAGTTACTTCAGTGTGCTGGATAGGGAGTTCACAGTTAGCTTGGGGATTGTGCAACCCCTCAGGAAGACATTGTTGTCGTCCTCATGAAGGTAATCTCCTGGAACGTAAGGGGGCAGAGCCGCCCAGAAAAAAGGCCCGGAGTCAGGAATGTGCTCACGAGGCTCATGCGGATATTTCGTTATTGCAGGAGACGAAGATTGCGAGGGAGGAGGGAAGAGTATGAAGGGAAGTTGGGGGTGGTGACTCCTTCGATTTCGTGGAGGTTGAGGCTGTTGGGGCGACGAGTGGCGTTTTTTCGAGTTGGAAGAGGGGTGTGTTTGAGAAGCTCGGGTTTTGGATGTCGGCGTTGTCTCTTTTAGTCCTCAAGCGGCGCGCGGACAAGGTTTGCTTCACGGTTACAAAAGTTTACGGTCCCATAGGGGTTGGGAGGGGAGATCTGGCGGATGATCTGCGTCAGAATGTGGAAGGCATGGACATGGGGGCATGACTGCTGGGTGGTGACCTCAACCTTACCTTGCTCCCGGACGACCGGCCTGGGGGAGTTGGTGGAAAGGATGTGGATTCGGAGGAGTTCTGGAGCCTTATCCACGCTTTTAGGCTGATGATAATTGACGCTGCTGGGTACGCTTACATCTGGCGCAACGTGAGGTTGCGTTCGAGATTGGATCGCTTCCTTTTCTCTCTGGATGGCCTGGAGTTGTTCCCCTCGTCCAGAGCGTGGGCCTTGCCGTGTGCCCACTCAGATCACACATCGATCGTTTGATCTTCAAGGGAGAAGTCGAGACCTAGATACTTCTTCAGGTTCGAGCGGGCTTGGCTCTTGGAGGATGATTTTAGGGAGGAGGTCGCGACTCGGTGGAGGGGTTTGAATCCTCATGGCTCGGCGGTAGCATGGCTTGCGGCAAAGATGGAATCTCTGACGAGGTTCCTTGTTGGGTTCGGCAGGTCCGAGAAGTGTTAAGATAAATATCTTGTTATGTCTCTCTTATGTAATTTCAGTTTCTCTAAGTACTTATCTTGTAATTAACCTAAGGGCTATTCTCGTATATAAGAGAGCCCTCAGGTACGTCTAATGCATCGATTCATTCTCTCCTGTCATGGTATTGAAGCAACTGTCCTAGACCGAGGTCTCGGTATCCCACTCAAAACCCTAACCCTACGGCCCCCGCGACACCCTAGCCACTCCCCAGCGGCACTTGTGCCGCCTCAGCACCCAGCGGCTTCGCGCCACCCCCACCGGCGGTTCTCGCCGCACCCAGCGGCTCTGCGCTGCCCGCACCGGCGGTTCTCGCCGCACCAGCGACTCCGTGCCGCACCAACGGCCTCTCGCCCCCCAGCAGCTCCTAGCCACCCTCCAGTCCGACTCTAGCCTCCCCCGCGCGGCACCAGCCACCCTTGGTGCTGCCTTTGCCGCTTCCGGACTAGGGTCGGTGCTTGAACGACGATTAGGGATGGTTGTATGAGTCTACACGTACAACCTATCCCTGATATGATACTGTAGACCGACTATTTTGTTTACCTCTGTCGGTCTGTGGCTCTTCTTCAATCATGTCAGAGAACAAGGGTGACGTCTTTACATCTTCAGGTGCCTTCAAAGGCCCGACCCCAATAGTCAAGATGGACGGGACCAACTATGAACTATAGTCCATGCAGTTTCGCACCCTGATGCAGTGCCATAATAATAAGCACAACCGGAAGACAAGACTGAAGCGAATGCGACGTGGAAACAAGACGATGCTTATGCTCGTATATGGCTCTCTGGGACGCTGATTACAGAGATTGCAAATGATATTGTGAATCAACCCTTAACAAAGGCTATGTGGGATATACTGGCAGCTATATATGAGCAGTCGAAGAATGAAAGCAAAATACTTCAGTTACAATTCAACATTTTTTCTACCAAACAGAATGGGAAACCCCTACATACACATTTCTCTCATTTGTGGGGCATGTTCGAGAGATTGCATAGCTTCATGCCGATCACAAACAGTACGGAACAACAACAGACATATCGAAATGCCACGATGATGGGCGTATTTTTGTCCTCTTTTGATCTTGAATATGATGCAGCCCGTACTCAACTTCTGACTGGCGAGACTATTCCACCAATGGAGGAGGTGTATAAGCGATTGAGTAGGATTACTACTGCATCGACGTCTATAGCATAACATACCCATTCAGCTATGGCTGCCTCTCATGGCAGAGGAGGAGCATCACATTTTCGGGGTCGTGAACCTCGTGGTCGAGGGGGAGGTAGACATCGTGGTCCTTGTGCTCACTGTCACCGTCCGGGCCACTCTGAGGAGATATGCTTTCACAAGCATGGATATCAAGCCTCTGCACGTGTTGCTGAGCAGACTGAGGTTGCAGTTGCGCCTCTCCCAGATGCTCGCTTTGATGACATCATCTCCAGACTTCGTGAGATGATGACTACACCTACGTCTCCGTCTCCAGGTTCTACGGATGCCGCCGCTTCGGCCAGAGCATCCTCTAGCTCATCATGTACTCATTATGCGCTTACCAGTACTACTTGCTTGGACTTGACAGATTGGATTATAGATTCCGGGGCCTCCCATCATATGTGTGGTGACAGAATACAGTTTACTACCTACAGAGCACTTGCACCAGGACGATCTGTTGTCATTGTCAATGGGGTCAGATTACCCATTGTTGGTCAGGGGGATATTGCTCTAACGCCCTCTTTGAGTCTTCAGAATGTTTTACACGAACCTGACTTTCAGATGAACTTGTTGTCTATTAGCCAGCTTACAAAAGATTTACATTGTCGTGCCAACTTTGACCCTTCTACTTTTGTGTTTCAGGACATACTGACTGGCAGGATGATTGGAAGTGGCCGTGAGCAGAGGGGCTTGTATAGGCTTGCTATATCATCATCTGCTGGAGTTGCAACTATTCCCTCTAGATCCGTTTCACCATTTCTTTGGCATTTTCGCTTTGGCTGTCTTCCTCTTCAGAAGATTTGTCATGTCCTGCCACAGATATCTACCCGTACCACATTGTATTGTGAAGCCTGCCAGCTTGGGAAACACCATCGGTCTTCATTTCCGGGTTGTCCGAGTCATCATAGTAGTCGGTCTTTTGAGCTGTTTCACTTTGATATTTGGGGTCTGAGTCGTGTCCCTGATCTTCAGGGACATCGTTATTATATGGTTGCTGTCGATGATTATTCCAAACTATCTTGGGTGTTCTTATTAAAACAAAAGTATGAAGGTGGTGCTATTATTAAAAAATTTATTGCCGAAGTTAGTAATATCTTCTCTACCAATGTCAAAATAATTCGCACGGATAATGCTTTGGAGTTTTCAACATTACATTTGTCAGATTTTCTAAGTTCCCAAGACATTGTTCATAAAACTTCTTGTAGCTACACTTCGCAACAAAATGGGGTGGCAGAACGCAAACATCGCCACCTTCTTGATGCCACACGGACTTTGTCGATCCGTAGTTGTGCCCCTCATTCTTTTTGGGGGGACGCTGTTCTCACTGCATGCTACGTGGTGAATCGTATGCCGTCTACTATTCGTGGAGAGAAGGTTCCCTTCTTGCTTGCGTTTCCCGAGAAGGACCTATTCTCCCTCACACCTTGAGTCTTTGGGTCTGTGGCGTTTGTGCATAATTGTACCCCTGGTCGTGATAAGCTCTCTCCAAGAGCTATCATGTTTGTTGGGTAGTCTCGTACTCAAAAAGGATATAGATGTTATGATCCAGTGAGTATGAGATACTATGTAAGTGCTGATGTTACTTTCTTTGAGTCTATCATGTACTTCTCTCCTACAGGTGACATGTTATCCAATAACAATGAGGACGATATTGTTGTTCCTCCACCTCCATCTCTCCCACTACTTGAACCTGAGCAACCTTTACCTCCACCACCACCTGAGCCAAGATTCTTACACATTGTTTACACTCGCAGGTCTTCTACTAGCTCTTCTGCTCATCAGCCATCCACATCATCCAACACGCCTCAGGTATATCATGATAACATTATCTCTACTAATGGCACTGGAGCTTTACATCTTACACAGGATGATTCTGCTGTGGAGGACAGCAGGGAGGTAGATTTGAATATTCCTATTGCGCTGAGAAAGCCACAACGTAAATGTGCCACATACCGACTTGCAACACATGTCTATTTGGATCATCTTTCTGATGAGTACAAGAAGTTTGTTGTTGGTCTTTCTGCAGTTACTGTACCACGAACCTATGTGGAGGCTTTACAGGACAACATGTGGCATCAGGCCATGGAAGAAGAAATGACAGCCTTAACATCACGAGGGACATGGACTATTGTTTCGGCTCCACGAGGTGCTTCGATTGTAAGCTGCAAGTGGATATTTTCCATTAAGCAAAATGCAAATGGGAGTGTAGATCGCTACAAGGCAAGAATGGTGGCCCGTGGCTTTACCCAGACATACGGTGTCGATTATCAGGACACGTTTTCTCCAGTTGCGAGACACTCGACGCTTCGGATTTTACTAGCAGTTGCAATTTCACGGGATTGGCCGTTATTTCAGCTTGATGTGAAGAATGCATTTCTCTATGGAGATCTTCATGAGGAAGTTTACATGTAGTAGCCACCTAGGTTTACTGCTGAGGGAGAGTCCCACAAGGTATGCAGGCTACATAAGCAATTTATGGCATGAAGCAGAGTCCCAGAGCTTGGTATAAAAAGCTGTCAGAATTGATTGAGCAACAGGGGTTTAAGAGGTCAACTGAGGACCACTCACTTTTTGTTCAGAAGACACAGAGAGGTACGGTTGCCATCCTTATTTATGTAGATGACATCATTGTGATAGGAGATGATACTCAAGGCATTCAGATAGCCAAGAAGTTCCTAGGTAAAGAGTTTGTGACCAAGGATCTTGGCACTCTTCGCTACTTCCTGGGGTTAGAGTTTGCCATGAATCATCGTGGTCTAGTGATGACCCAGAGAAAGTTCGTCATGGACCTCCTTTCTGAGACAGGTATGTTTGGATGCAAGCCTGCTACGACTCCTATGGATCCAAGTATGAAATTGTATGATGAGGATATTAAAGAAGTTGATAGCAGGAGGTCCAGGGAACTAGTTGGGAAACTTCTATATGTCACTATCACCAAGCCAGATATTTCGTTTGCAGTAGGCAAGGCCAGCCAATTCATGGAACGACCCAGAAAGGCACATATGGATGCTATCCATATGATTTTGAGATATCTGAAGAACTCACCTGGTTTGGGACTCTTATTCAGTAGGGATGCATCCTTGGGGGTAACAGCTTGTGTAGACGTTGACTATGCAGGATGCCCAAGGACAGAAAGTCTACTTCAGGGTTTGCAGTTTTTGTTGGACACTCTCTTGCCTCATGGAAAAGCAAGAAGCAGACTGTAGTTGCTAGATCAAGTGCAGAATCTGAGTACAGAGCTATGGCCCAAGGGAGTGCGGAGATAATGTGGGTTAGATCGGTGTTGACTGATCTTACCATAGAACTTCCTCTTCCTATGCAACACTTATGTGATAATCAAGCTGCATTATTCATTGCAAATAATCCTGCATTCTATGAAAGAACAAAACATATTGAGGTGGATTGCCATTACACTCGAGACTTGATACAGAAAGGACTCATATTTACTTCCCATGTATCTACCGGAGATCAGACGACAGATATCTTCACCAAGGCTCTATCTCGAAGTCTTTTTCAGAAGTGTTGTTCCAAGCTAAGCATGATAGATATATATGCTCCAACTTGAGGGGGAGTGTTAAGATAAATATCTTGTTATGTCTCTCTTATGTAATTTCAGTTTCTCTGAGTACTTATCTTGTAATTAACCCAAGAGCTATTCTCCTATATAAGAGAGCCCTCGGGTACGTCTAATGCATCGATTCATTCTCTCCTATCAAGAAGTTGAGATGGAAAGAGAAGAGAAGAATTGTGCAAGACGGAGTGGCCCATCTAGATGGTGTGGATGATTAATGAGGGTTGACCGAAGAAGAATTGACCGAGAGAGCACATTTTCTGGAGGAATTGTGGCTGGAGGACATAAAGGAGGAGGCGGAGCAACGTCAGAAGTCCAGGCAGAAATGGCTACGAGAAGGAGATGCTAACACAAGATTTTTCCATGCAGTGGCATCAGAGAGGAGGAAGAATTTCATCCAAGACATTGTTGTGGATGGAGAGAGGGTGGTGGGAGATGCTCAGATTGGTCAGGCGCTCAGAGGTCACTTTGTGCGAATGACTAGAAGGAGGAGGGGGCCGGGGTGGGGCTGCTTGGGGAGAGGAGTGGAGGTATTGTCGCCTACCGACGCTGATAGGCTGGTAGAGCCTTTTCGGGTGATGGAGGTAAAGGAGGCCGTGTGGGGGTTAAATGGAGAAGGGTCTCCCGGCCCGGATGAATTTCCAGTGTTCTTCTACCGCGAGTTCTGGGATTTGCTCAAGAATGATGTTTTGGAGGTGGTAAATGAATTCAAATATAGCAATAGGGGTTCCGAGAAAGTCAGTAGAGCTCTTCTTTTTCTGTTGCCCAAGAAGGACAACCCGTTGACTACAGAGGACTATCGGCCGATTGCCCTTTCCAACACAATCTATCTCATTGTGGCAAAGGTTCTGGCGAATAGGCTGAAGTTGGTGTTGGACTCTATTATCCTCCAGGGCCAGTCTGCTTTTTTCCCTGGTAGGCAGATGATGGATGGTCTGGTTATGGCATCAGAGATTTGCCTCCAATGGAGGCGTACGGATAAGAAGGGGGAAATGTGGAAAATAGGTTTCGCTAAGGCCTATGATTGTGTTGACTGGAGTTTCCTTTGGACATCTCTGCGACATTGGGGTTTCCATGAGCTCTGGATCGCGTGGATGAAGAGATGCGTCACGACGGCTTCCTACTCGATCCTGGTGAATGGCAAACCGGAGGGTGGCATGTTTCAGCCGCAACGGGGAGTCAGACAGGGGTGCCTGTTGGCCCTTATGCTTTTTGTCTTGGTTGCGAATATGCTTGCAGTCATGTTCAATCGGGCAGTGGAAGATGGATGGTGCGAAGGTTTCCGTCTGGGGAACATTTCGGTCCCCCTGCTGCAGTATGCGGATGATACGATTATTTTCCTGGGAGGTTCGGAGGACATGCACAGAAGAGCGTCGCAACTGGTGAAGACTTTCAATTGTCTTTAGAGCATTGAGATTAACAGACAGAAGTCGGTGGTGATCGCTATGGGGAGTTTGGAAGTCGATCGTACTTCCATTGCGGAGTTGATTACGCTTGGCGACCTACTAACAAACTGCCTTGGTGTCCCCTTGGTGGCAAGGAAGCTCAAGAGATGTGATTGGGACGTGATTCTTCAGAGATTTGAGCAACACTTGGAGGGCTGGAAGGCTGTGACTCTCTCTAAGTTGGTGCTGTTGAAGCACGTGCTGTCCGCTATACCCATGTTCTTCTATTCTACTAGGCTGATGCCGGTTGGTGTGAGGAAGAAGATTGAAACCATGATGAAGAGATTCTTCTGGTCAGATGTTACACAACAGAAACAAGGTTTACACCTAGTTGGTTGGGAGGAGGTGACGAGAGAACGTAAGAATGGTGGTTTGGGTTTTAGAGATTTGGATTGTATGAATAAGACACTTTTGACGAAGTGGACGATCCGTATCTGGGGGTACTCGGAGAGGTTGGTGGAGAGACTGACAACTGTATGACGTGGAAGGTGCTCTGAAGGCAGAAAGGTTTCGTTTTGAGTCACCGTTATGGGCAGGGGTGCGGGTGACTATGCCGCAAATAGAGCAGAGACTTCGGCCCAAGGTGGGTGGAGGTGAGTGCTTTTGCTTCTGGGAGGACGATTGGACGTGAGAGGGGAGGCTAAGAGGCTGCTTTTGGAGACTTTATGCGTTGGCTGCCACAAACGATGGTACAGTGAGGGAGGTGGGGAGTTCTAGGGCTTGGTTTGCTGAACTTTGCGGCGGATCTCTCTACCCAGAGCCTTGAGGAGTTCGACAGAATGCAATCCGAACTTCCGCCGGTGGGGTGCCTTTCCCATGGCAGAGATCACTTCGAATGGTGTTGGGGTAGATTCTCGGTTAAAAAGATCTACGTAGAGCCCAAGAGGAGGATATGGAGGCGAATGAGGAATTCTGTAGGGACATGAAAATAATTTGGGCAAGTAAAATTCCGAGCAAGATCTAAGTCTTCCTTTGGTGTTTGAGAAGAGGAAGGATCTATGACAAGGATAGGAGGTCTAAGCTGTTGGGTATTCAGGACAATCAGTGTGATAAATGTGGAGACCAGATAGAGGACGCGGAACACTTGTTCTTCAATTGTCAGAGATCGACGTATGTGTGGGGGAGGCTTACTTTTGGGCTTCGACCACGGGATCTGCAGAGTTTTGGGCTCCGATGAGGGCCATGGGGAGCAATTTCACGGACGATGTCTCCTTGGCGTTCGCTGCCCTTTGGGTCATTTGAGGAGGAAGAAATGATCTCATCTTTAAGGGGCAGTCTTTTTATCCTGAGAATGTTGGATCTCATTGTAACACGCTTTTACATTTCTGACGATCTAGTTAATGAAACATCTTTTTAATCTATAAATTTTACGGTGAATCCCAACTCAAAAGAACATGATTACCCAAATATCTGCTCAATTCTGACAACTAAATTAAAACTTATTCCATATTAGGAGAATTATTCAATTATCCTTTTTCCTATTTAATCTTCCCAATTGTTATAAAAGACCTAACTTTCATGCCTTCTAACCATAGTATACCAATATCCCTTCTCCTTCTCCCGGAGAGAGAGATCTGATGATGACAACCCTTCCATCGACTGAGTTTTGATCCAGTGACGTTGGAGACAACTCGACGTGGTCGGCTATGATTGGGCGGGTGAAGTCGAGGCACCGTCGTGGATAGAAAATTGACACCATTTCGAAACCTTTGTAACACTATACCATTGATAACGATTGTCGTGTACGTTTTTTTTCATATCATTAATGGAGATACAATAAAAAGAGGAATTCAGAGATTCATGTGTCTGCATCTTTAATTGTTTCTCATAATACCTCATAATTAAGACAGGAACTGAACCCCAATTTCCTTTTAGTATGGGTTTATGTCGTGGAATCTTAATATGCCACATAATTTTCCTATCGGCCACGAATCCATGCTATTGGAGTTTTATCTTCCATGCGTTATTTATATATGCCTAGGGATTATTATTATTATTATTTCTGAGGCATTTGTTAATATATCTTTTGAATATATATCTTTTGAATCTGGCGCAAGTGAATGACACCGTGAGTACGGATGTTATCTTCGAGCATAATGATTACCTCGTTAAATAATCACTTAATTCACATTCTAACCCATCACATAGCATGAAAACCGGTGGTTGTCTAGTGTATAAACAATACATGTTTTTTTATTGTTAAGGTATGCTGCTATAGAAGGGTTGGTGTAATTCTTGTGCACCTTTCCAAATTTACGATTTGTTGATAATAGAAGTTAGAATTACCGCTGATTGGCTGTAAACAGTGAATCTCTTTTAATATATACATATGTATTATACCACCTTGATGGCTCATCCCTAATGAATATTGGAACTTTTATAGCCAAACTACTAGGGAAGTGCTCCCTATAATTGTGTATTTAGATTACGCTTTCATTATTAATTAATCAAATATGAAATGGCACTCTCTTAATATTACAATAACACCTTAATGCACACATAGTTGATTAGGTATAACTTATATTTAGGTAAGTAGGTTTGGCTCGTTCGCAAACTAGTTACAATACACATGATACAAATATTGTATGCAAAATTAATTGAATCTAGTCCAAGACACCGAGATTGATTTACAGCATTCTTGTGTTACATATGATACATGCGTATTATTGTGCAATATTATAGAAACAAAAATATATTCCCCAGTTCTCAAATTAATATTAGAGTCTGGTACCGACTCGAACTAAGGGATCGTAAGGGATGTAAGGTCCAATGCCTTCCGGGGACATACGATTCAAGGAACCAAATGAGGCAAAAGATAAGTCCTTACAGTTGTATATACACTGTCAAGTTTTGTTATGATTGTGCACCACTTGTGTTGGAGGTTAAGCCGCCCAAGCCACCTAATGATTTGTGAACTAAGATAAATATGAATCATGAAAAAGTTAAGAACTTGAGTGATTTATGATATTTTATTTGTGAATATGGTATTAACGCCCTTTTTATGCATGGTTATGTTTATGAATAAGTTATAAGATGAAGTTGAAATGAGAACAATGCAAATCTTGTTTTTATGATAAAGATGTATATATGAATTTTTCTAATGATAGATGTATAGGTGTAAACCAACTACTTATATGCATTTTTCTCTTTTTACCCCCAACACTCGTGGAAGTCTTCCGGAGGTAACTCACATGATAAAATTCACAAGAGAATAAATATGGAAATCCATGCACTCGATTTTCATGGTCAATGGCATATGCTAGAAATTACATCTATTGATATTGTATGATTACGAACATTATTCAACTTAAGTATATAAGAAAAATTATGAGGTCCTATTGGGAATATTTATTTTTTTACAGTCATGGACCAAATTATATAGAAAAAGTAGGTTAATTGAGACCTGATTTTCCGCATAGCTCATTTGACTCCAACTTGACACATACTGAGTGTTAGGCTCATGACATGTATTGTTGTTTTTATTACATGTGAAGATTGATTTATTTGTGATTTAAGGCTATTAATTACTCTTAAAAAAATTGGGCTGATATGAGACTTAAGATGAATTGTGTTGGTAGGATATCATTATGCTCGCTAGAATAGGAGATTGTGGTTAACGATTTCATGATGTCAGATTGTAATAAAGCTATAACTTCTAGAATTCCGTCCATATTATGGATAAGTTTCAAGTTAGTTCTTTACTCATCTTTTATGTTATCATTGATATAATGCGTAATGATTCCGACATGTTCACTGATTTATCGCGCATGCATTTATTTTGGACGACTAGGGTCCTTACAAGCGAGGCTCTCCAACTCTTTGAATTTCTGTAGCTTATTAATTTATTTTGCGATCATGTTGACTATGTAAACTGATCGCAAGTAATCCACATATTAGGGACTACATACTTGGTTAGACACCTTTGCTACCTTCTTATGAGCATGATGTTGTGGCAAGTTCTTCTATTATACTCGTGTGGGGGCAAGTGCATTTATCCTTCTCTTCGAAGACTGTCCATACAGATTTGATGTCACGGTTCAAGTAATTTCTGCTACATACAACACTAACAAGACCTTCTAGATCAAGGTTCCATTCACTAAAGAAGCTCTAAATCGGATTTGGCTTTGTGATATCATGGTACATGGAGTTTGAATCCTTCCCATGACTCATGAGATGCTAATGGGACAATTTCAAGAAATTCACAATCTTAATTTACATCTGATGTATTCTCTCGAGTGGTAGAACTTCTTTGGGAAGGCGATCTTCAAATCCTTCCAAGTACTGATCACCCTTCCCAAGTGTTTAAGCCAATAGGTGGCTTTGTCCATTAGAGCGAACATGAAGGTTCGCAACCTAATAGCATTTTGAGTCACTTGAGAGTAATTCGTGGTAATGCAGATTAACTCAAACTGCTGCAAGAATGAGAATGGTTCCTCATTAGTATTGGCATGGAATTTTAGTAGCAATATACTGAAATGAGGCTTAAGCTCAGACCCGTCCTTGTGTTGTTTGCTTCCCGCAAGGTCTCAACATGTGACTCAACTCTACCTCTACCCTGATTCTTGAAGGATATGGTATTATCCTCAAGCGCATCACGGAAGCGTGATCGTCGTATTGGATACAACGTAGAATGACTGGTCGTACTAGTTGTTCTATGCAACGGAATTAAAAAAAATTCATGCGATGAAACCACATGATCCAAGAACGATTCTCTGATCGTTTCATCTAGAACCACAACAAGTATAAAGGAACACCTTTTGAAGCGTGGTTGATCGAGTCTCTACGAAAAGAGACCTCCTGTCTCAAGTCCGATCATCGGAGAAGACACTTGCGAGCACGGGGATGAACCGCGTGATCCTCACAATCCAACAAGATGATCCAAGCACGGTGAACTCCTGATCTCGTCGTACAAGATCGAACATCTTCTTCGTGAGCGTAGCACTCCAAGAAGATAGAGAACCGAAGAACGTTGAAGCGGCGACGCGGTGGCGAAGGTGACGACGAATCTCTCCTCTAGGGTTTTGGTGGACGACCACTTAGAAGAAGGAGAGAGAGTTGACGTGTGAGAGAAATGAGAGAGAGAGATGTGCTCCAAAATTGTATAGCCTTATAGAGCATGGTATGTCTCTCTATTTATAGGGTTTTGGGATCCATGGATCTTAATCCATGGGACATATAAAATCAATGGATGAGATTGATTTATGTCCAATCCAATGGTCAAGATTGTTATTGGTAAAAGCCAACAAATAATCAATCTAATTTAAATCAAATATATTTGACATGCCAAATATACATCAATCTTAAATTAGATCAACCAATTAAGGAGATATTAGCATGGAGATCAATCCCCATTAGGAATGGTGGGGACGGCGACCAATCTCCTTGTGGAGATTGGTGGCCGTCCACCATGTCCTCATGGTGGAGGCAATCTCATGCAATCTCATGAGATTGCATATCTCCATGAATATCTCCCATAATTTCCAACAACCTTTGTTGTGATTTATTCTTCAAAAATAATTCATAATTAATTTTGAGAATATTGCCATCTTACCATTGGAAAATTGTGAATCACATTCACATCCCAAAACAAAATATAATTTACATTTTCAATTAATTACACAATATGTATCCAATACACATTAATAATTAATCAACAAATATAAATCATAATTAGCTCTCTCTAATACATTATAAATCGTATTTATAACATATTATGAATGATTGGATATTGCTATCCACATTATTCTTATCCACAATAATGACATCACATTTACTTATATTAGATAATTTCCACACACATCAGGATAATTAAATCACGTTTAATCATTGATTCTTTAATGCTCAGATCTATGGAATTATTCTTGAACCCTTTCAAGAATAATGCGATTTCTCCTTAGATACTTGGAGATAAGGACATGGCGATTGTATTGTTCCACGTATAGTGACTTGGATGTTGAGATCATATCTCAAATCCAGATCTCATGAACCTCCCATAGATGCTTGATCAAATCAAGATCGTAGACCTAATCTTCTCATCGCATCTGAATCTCATTCAGATCAATGTCCAATACATGGACTAAGATTAGGTCACTTCTCTATTGAGAGGAGTCACTAAAATCCAAACTTGTTTCATTACTCCCTCGGAATGGAAGTATCATGGTTATACAATCGTTTATGATCACATCACCCTCAGGTATTCCCAATACCTGTACATCCTGCATTCTGGAAGACCTATGATCATCCTGAAGATATAAATCACTTTTATACTGTCATGTTCAGAGTTTGATCATTAAGTTTCTCAATCTTGGTCATTGGGAATTGGTATAGATCATATGCTTTCCCAAAGCGTATATCTTACCTTCAAATTCATGTCATGCTTCCAAAGCATGATGACCATGCATGGAATTTGATCAGTCCCAATACCTCATGAGTGAGCTCTTGTCTCCCGGTTCATAAGTGAACCTGTATGATCCCTTCGAGAGATCGTATTACTCATATGTCCTTACATGCACACCAGCTCGCCGGTGTATAAACCTTGGCTAGGTCATCAACCTATTGGTCTGCCAAATATACACACTCAGACATATAGCAACACATCTATCTCTGGTCAGAGGATGCATGCCTATGTTGTGACATCATTCAACATAGGTCTTTGGTTATCTCGATCTCGTCAAGTCAACCCATTGACTCAACTAATCTGTCGGCTCGACCGTGTCAATGATGCCCTTCTCTTGAAATGGGTGAACAGATTATGGGGTGACATCGACGACTCGACCGTCTTACGTGAGATTCTTGGTTTACGTGGGTGATGCTTGGGGCGGTTGGATGTCTCCGCTCTCGGACACCCTTTTGAAGCGGGGTGAGGGCGGTGGGCCAACGCTACTCTAACCTTTTTGTTCCTAGCCTCGGGGACGGAAGGACTTTCAGCTTCTGGTCGGACAAGTGGGCTGGTGGGGCTCCTCTACGGCAGTCATTTCCGCGGTTATTTGCTTTGGCGGCCAATGACCACGCTTCTGTGGCATCGTGTTGGTCGGGGATGGCTGGCTTCCAATCCTTCTTGGCAACCTCTCCGATCAAAGGTTCGAGATGTTTCTTAGTCTTCTGGATGCTATTGAGAATGCGCCCAGACCCACGAGGGGGAGAGATCACTGGGCATGGCGGGCGGGCCCCTTCACGACGAGGAAGGCTTTCATGGCGATTTCCCACCACCCTCAGATGCGGACGGATCCCTTGAGTCGCGACTACAACTTTTTATGGGCCCTGAAGCTCCCGGAGAGGGTGACTATTTTCCTCTGGCTCTTTCGCGGGGGGAGGATTTTAACGAGGGATCGATGTGCTAGGTTGCTTGGTGGCTTGGCTTCGGTGGACTGTGCTCTTTGCGACAACGACGTGGAATCCTTAGATCACCTTTTCTTCTCTTGCCCTGTGATTGTGGGTGTCTGGGAGGAGACGAGGTTGGCTTGGATTAATACTGCTGACTCGACCGCTTTCTGGGATTCTGTTCTGTCAAACAAGGGTAGGGATCGCAGGGATATCTTGAGTCTCTTCGCGTGCATTTGGGCGATTTGGCTAGGGCGTAACACCCCGATTTTTAGGGGCCAACATTTTTACAAAGAAAATGTATTGTCTCTCTCGGCCCGTCTAACTGTCGACTGGTCGTGGGTGTAACCCACGCTTGGTTGGTTGGGTGGGGTCTTCTTGGACATGTCTCTCTTTTCTTGCTTCTCCCCTTGTATATACCTTTTTTGTTTTCCAGCTTTTTAATAAAGAAAAAGGGGCGAGCACCACGACGTGTCTCCCCCGAAGTGTTAGACTTCAAAAAAAACTAATCTGACACCTCCATATCACCATTCCCATGCAGAGGACCTGCATCTAGAGGTCGGTTGGATATCGGCCATATGAGAAATGATTGCCATTTCCTACTCAGACTGGAGATCATCACTTAACAATCATTTGATGATGCTTGATGAGTCCTCTATCTAACTCCTTAGATATTCATCCAAGCATCAACCTCTATGATTCAATCAATGAAACAACAGCTGTATGATCATCAAGTTGGCCATGGTACATAACCCATATTGTATAGAGGGACCTTATAGTACATTCATTCATTCAATCTCAGAAAAGGGAGTGAAAAATAATCAATAACTTTTACTGATAATTCATTTATTACAATAACATTTATTGTAGGAATGGTTCGCCCGGGGCTCACATTGCTAACAATTCTGTCTAAGTTGCTTAATCTCAACTCACTACTCTTCCTAATTCCTGATATAGGTTTGTGACTATATGGTCGGATTCTACAGTGAGTCTCTTATTCCCTTATGCACTCTATTCTTGTCACTAACCTCTTATTACCTTATGCACACCATTCTTCTTACTGACCTCTTATTCCTTGTTCTTCCTCGACATTCTCTTTGAATCTGGCTCGAGACATTGTGGAGAGAGAAAAGGGTTTGAGTTAGATTGGGATGATAAGATGCTAGGGACATCGTTGATAGAGTCATCCTCTACAATGAAAAGTGGAGAATAAGCTTGGATCTAACCTACCTCAAAAGCAAAAAGGATTTTTATTGTACTTCAAAAAAAGAGCCATCCTAAGTCATAGGATGTTCAGAAAGAGTGTCCTCCCTAATTGGTGAGAAAATAGGAGGTGAATCGATCAATAAAAGGCTTGTAAAGTCTAAGAAAAATCAATTCCATCCTCCATTCTCGACACAAGAGAACTAACAAGAAGCACAGAATCAAAGTAAAAGACATTTGACACGACCTAAGAGTGGGTGTACATGCACACCACAAATGATACACAAAACAAAGGCAAGATAAGGTCACAGTCAACTCGGTGAAAGCTTGTAAGATTCAAGTGCAATTAGATCTTTTCAATTTTAGTCTGGTTTTTCACCAAGTTATGAAAGTATAATGCTTTATATTTTTGTACTCAAACAAATACAACCAATGTCTAAGTTATACTTGACTTTGCTTGAAGGTTCCTTGTTTTCAGATCTATTAGGGTCTTAAATGTGTCTATCATCTATTTAGCAAGCATAGTCTCCTATAACTTATCACTCGCAACTGTGCCTAGCATGAGGGAAAATAATGACATTAAAAATGTTGTACCACACCCTTTTCCAAAAGTATACGCAAAAACGACCTTTGTTGAAGTTGCAATAAGTCAAGTAACGACCTTTCTGCCGATTCTCTGAGTAGTAAAGAATGAAGAAGGATGCAAATACTAGCATTGAAATGAGATGGAGCTAACAACTATGATGGAAAGTCCTTTAGCCGAGCTGATGTGGCAATCCATAATCCTAGGACAAGGGTTCTTCGCACATATTGTCCTATAGATAGCGTATAACATTTATCAATCTAGAGTGTACTGCGAGCAATGATAGGGCTATGGCTCAAAATTAAGTTACTCCAATTTAGTTTTTTGGGTCTCTCTTCCAAACTTGTTCTAGAGTTTTGGATTTCACTTTTTTGGTTTCAATGCAATTACAATGTGGCTCCAATTCTTGTAGGAAATTTAAAAGTCCATGCATAGGGGGTAAAGAACCATAGAATGCATTGCAGAAAACGATGATGGATGCTCAGTAAAGTGAAATATAATGGTTCTCAGCATTCTTCGTGTGGGATGCAAGATAATAATTAAAAGGTGCACACAATGCAATGCATGTGTTGAAAATCGAATCCTAAGCATAAGGTTTAGGGGGAGAATACGCTCATTTGATTTTAAAGTCATTCGCATATTAAGTTAATCAATTTTTTCAAACAATTGGGCCTACGACTTCATGTAATCCTAAGTCTATCCATACGTAAAAAATTGGTAAATGAAAGTTGAAAAAATGATAAAATAAAATACGTAAAACTTTGAGAAAATTACGCTCAAGTGATAAACCCCCAAGGAACCCGTTTACGCTACTTTCACGGCATTTCATTCATATATGATAGCACAAGCAAAAAAAACAGGGAAATTTTTCGCGCGGCTAATTTTCCACATGCCATTCACATCCACAATCATTTCCACAAGTTAATAGAGACAAATGACACCAAAATCTCATTTCATTAATTTCCATATAATTTTACATCATGTACAATGTCTGCTAGTACATACAATATCCCAAAAATTTGACGGAACAAAAGAGAAGCATTATACATAATCAACTGAACCAAAAACTGAACAAAATAAACCATACCGTCTAGTATATACCCTGTCTCCTGAAGTCATCAACCCGTTACTGAGCTAAAGGCTCCTTGCCTGCCATGCGTGCAAGGAAGAAAAGGCATCAGCGGGCGCTGGTACTTCCCATAAGCTTATATATATATATATAAAATCAACAGGAATTTAAATGTTCAAAAGTAACAAGTAGAAAGGTGGAACAAGTACAATTTACATCTACTTGCGTAAGCAAAAAGGTGTTCAAGTTGTTTGTAAGCATCTATCATGATTGCCCATTACCCAACATTTCCCATATATAACATATTTATACTGTAGTTGAATATTCATGAATATATGAGTGTAAATATATATCATCATTTTCTTCAGAGATCATAATTGTGAGTGATGATGGAAAAGTTTGAGATTGGAATAGATTCTTGATTTATTTAGATTCTTAAGTCTAGTGGATAGTCTGTGGTCTTGGTTAGTATGTAACCTCACACTATGACTCTAAGACTTGGGGAATGTCTTAGGGTTGGGGTGCCTCCGTAGGCATGCGGTGTCGTATAATGCATCCTAACTAAGTTCCCAACACGTCCACTAGCTTAATGAGATTTCGAATTAGATTATAGTCTTTTCCATTTACTCAATTTTAATTGTAGTCACTTAAAACCTCAAGTGCAGCTGTCTCAGATGTAACTCTAAATGATGTAGATATAGAGATGGATGATCTGGATGTAGAATCGCCAAGTCTGTTGGCGAAAGTAAAACTCAAGCGGTGAAGAAGCCAACAAAAGGGCTCTTCCGTCTCGCTCTCTAATTGGAAGTGCGGTCCAATAGAGGGATAGGTCTACTCCCAAACTACGTCCAATATTTGAATCATAACAATATTCTCAAAACTGAAAATCTCCATGATATAGCTGCAGTCTCCATTTTCTTAAACTGAAATAAGAGATCCCAAAATTTATGATTAAACGTTTCAGTTGATCAGGGGAGAAGCTACTACAAAAAAATCCCTTTCTTATAATCAAGGCTTAGTAACATACAATCAAGCCCTTCATCGTGCCCATAGAAAGTCTATTGAGTATTATCCAGTTCACCAATACTAGCAATTTCTCCCAATAAGTAGAAGATTATGGCTTAAGCTCATATTGAAACAAGAAGACACCATCACAGCCACCAGAGCCAAACCACCAAAATTCATGCACAAAGTTAAGATGATGATCAAGATGTAATATGTTCTCAAATAGTTTGATTTATTCTGGATTTTGGGTTACCTGTTAGGCCCTCAGATTCCATCTTTACCTCTAGAACCCCTATTCTTAGGCTAATTGATATTTGCAAGGGTTATTAATTTAGAGAATCAAATTGGATATAATGCATATGCATGCCAGTCGAAAGAGGTGCAATTTGGGTACATGCGTGGCAGCTAAAGAATGGGCAAGGAATGTACATATAATCTAAGTGAAATGAGCATGCATGTGACACCCTATATAAACACAAAGCAATCAGTTCACACAAATCCTATTTGAAGAGTACGGATGAGACAAGATATTAAATAGGATGAGAGAGAACATCATTAAAAGAGGGGATGGCAAAAGTAAAAGTGGATTATTTAAAACACTCCTTATGTGCACAGCCATGCTTTTGCTAACCTTCCTGGAAAAGGCTTTATTCCCTTTCTTTTGTTTTTATTTTTAATTAAGGGGGATTTAGATTGTATAATAAACAAGAATGATAAAAAATTTATCAGGATTCCAGATTGTTCCTGGCATAAAATCCCCAATTTCTTCCTAATTTCAGTCCCAAGTCCTCAACCAATACGAACTAATTTGTGCAAAAACACATGAGTGGCAGCAAGAGAGAATGGGAGAAGGATTGTACATATAATCTAAGTGAAATGAGCATGCATGGCAGCAAGGGGGAGGGGAGGGATGTACCTTTTGAGGAACTAACATGCAGAAGATTCTTTGGATTTCCTCGGATTTGAAACAAGGAGTTGAATTTGGAAGTTCCAACCTCAAGGGTTTCAGCTGTAGGAACTCTAATTGGCAGGGGGTTTGGATAGCAGCTCCAGCCTTTACCTTCCAGCTATGGCTTAAGCTGCAATTGATGGCTGCAACAATGCTTCATGCAGCAGTAGACAAACAACTCCAGCCGTGGTTGTAGGTTGCTGAAGGAGGAGTGCAACATGGGTCTCTTCACATTTTTCTGGAATTTAATTTGAAGATGGGAATACGTTGGGAACATAGAGGTGAAATGGTGAAGAAAAAGGGAGAGGAGAGGTTGCCCCGACGACTGGAATATGCGAGAGAGAGGGGGAGGGTCTTGGTGACATTTATAAGGGGAAGAGAGACCTTGAATGCTTGCCAAATGGGCCATAGCACAGCCAAGTCGAAAGGAGTAGAGGGCTTTACGGGGGGCTCTTGTGATTCCATTTATTAATTATTTTTTTGTTAAATTTTGCGATTTAAAAATATCAAATGACCTCCGATTGACGAAAGGTCGATCCCGTTGGTTTTGTATTGTCGAATCGGATCCAATGACAGTCTCGGTTCGTTTCGCGGTTTCTGAATTTGCGTCGTGGCTTTTCCACATCACGCATTACGATGCGATCGATTTTTGGTCGATTTCACCCGAACGATTGATTCACGATCAATTCATCGATTTAAGTTGTTTGACATTCACAAACAACTTTATTGGATTAATCGGACGCTAATCGGATCAAGTTTGGGTTTGGCGGATTCCGGATGTTATATCAAGCCTCGAGCAACAACTTGGGTCGAACTAGGCCAGGGTAGTCCAATGTTTAAATATGTACCAATACTACAAGTTATTATAAGAAAGAAATGCTATATATTCTACACTAAACTATTTCTATCATAATCTTCAAATCTTGCTCCTTTACAAGAGACATAAACTGAACACCTAAAGCCTGACTACAAGGTGGCTCATCCCCTTAGAAGACCGTTAGATACATATAGAAATAGACATGCACTATGATGCATATGCAATATGAAATTACAAGAAAATATCTGATAGGGTTTGGCGCCTATATGAAATTACAAGAAAATTTGTAGTCCAATGTTTTTTTACTTCTTAGAGTTCGGCACCTATTTGGGATGAGACCGGTCTGGAAAGGGTTTGTACGAGGAGCCTAAGCTCTTTTGGTGGTTCCTTTGTGGGGGCCAGGCAACGTCCGAGACGGGATTTGCTCCACCCTTTGGCCATTGTCTGGGCTCTCTGGCTGGCCAAGAATGCCCTTTTGTTCTCGGGGCAGAGATTCTATATAGGGAAAATGTTTGTATTTAGTCAATGGGTATGGTGGAGGCGTGGCTTTTGTAATGTTTAAAGCTGTACTTGGTTCTTAATTTTTTAGTCTAGATCTGTGGTGAACACCACTGCGTGTTTCCCCCTTTTTTATTTCAAAAAAATATGATAGTAACAACAACAAAGCCTTTTCCGATAATTAGGTAGGGTTGGCTACATGGATTTTTGCCTCCATTCAAATTTGTTGCGGGTCATTCCCATGATTAAATCCAAATAACTATGATCCCTTCGGATAGTCTCATTCCAACACTTCTTGGGCCTTCCTTGCCCTCTCTTAATTGGCTCAACATCCCAAATCTCAAATCTTCTAACTGGTGCATTAACTAACCTCCTTTGGAAATGGCCAAACCATCTTAAGCAGCTTTCTCTCGTCTTTGTCCTCTATCAGAGATACACCAACTTCCCTTCTAATCGCATCATTATGAATACAATGTTTTTCTGTATGACCATACATCCTCAGCATTTTCATTTCTGCCACTTTCATTCTCTGCACATGTCTATGGTTCACAAGCCAACATTTTGATCCATAGAGAATAATAGGTCTTACGGCTGCTTTGTAATGCTTTTCTTTGACTTTCAGAGGGATTTTCTCATCACAAAGAATAATAGGGGCTCCTCTTCACTTTAGCCAACCTGTATTTATTTTTTATTCTTTTTATCGAGTCCTGGGACACTTCTGTCATTATCTCTTTTGGGGCTCTGGGGTTTCATGCTATACAAGAAGATCTATACTCCCTGAATAAAATATTCCATCCATTATCAACTCTCTCTCTCTCTGCATGGTATCATAGTAGCGATCCTAGACCCATGTTCGAACCCAATCTCCCCGCTGTCATCTCCAAGCCTTCATTCTCCAATTTCCACATACATATGCGGAGATTACACAAATCCATGCATCGCCCTAGCCATAGTTGTGGAAGGATCAATGTGCATCTAGGTCCTGCACGGTCACGTTGATTTCGCCAGGGACCTGAGTGGAAAGTCACAGTGCCAAAAGGCCGTCAAGCCGCCCTTCAACGCAACCGAGGCATGTTGCTAGATGTGCACACCTAGGTGGCAGCTCCTTTCACGGCTAAGGCCCGTTGGTGGTCTCCAAGGCCCGTTGCAACTCCTTCATACATAGACCAAACCATCATTAGGACTGACTACGGCCTTAGTTTCCTTCCCAAGGCTTCAAAAGCCTTTCTGGAAACCCAAATTTGTTAGGGTAGACCAACCTTGCTCTGCCAGAAGCCATCTCATCGCCTAGACTCACCTACATCACATCTTTAGGGCTTCGAAACCCCATGTGGAACTACATCTATCAGGCTTGGACCATCTTGTGCACAAGTCCATTAAGAAGCAAGACCTACCTAACACGTGTGACCTAGCTCGACAAACATGTACGTATGTCTTAATCTCATGCAACTTTAAATCTCTACAACACTTGTTGATTTCCGTATCGGATCGTGATGGCATCAAACTCTACCGAGACCAAACCCCTGTACATTACGCCTTCTATGATGGTACATGGGACTGCTATCAAACTCAAGGACGTAGAAAACTATGTCCTTTGGTCTCGGGCCTTCAAGGTGTTCATCGACGGTCAAAGGAAGATCTCTATTCTCACGAAATATCCACTAATAGTAACTGAGGATTACAAGTCCTTAATTGGGGACAATTATCATGCCACTCATGATGACCAACAACATTGTGTCCCATATAACGATGAATATCTTACGTAAGGATGTTATAAGAGACATGTGGGATGAACTGGCACATGCATACTCTCAGCAGACTACCAAGTCTTGTCTTGCCGACATCTATCGTTCTACATTTCAAGGTTGAGTCCACTCTTGTGGACTACTATCGCTACCTCACCAGCCTATACGAGGAGCTTGCCATATTTCAATCGTCCTGTTGTGCCAAACATGTGACAAGGAGATTAGAGTGGTAGGTCTACAGATTTCTAGCCAGACTGCATCCTCGATATTAGAATGGGAATCACTCTTTACATTTGATACTCTTTCGTCTACTAAGGTCATCTTTATCAATCTTCAGGAGCTTGAGACTTCTACTGGTCGTGCTTCCTTTTTGCATCCTACAAAGAATTATGCCTTCCTCGCCTCCTCTGGGAGAGGCGATCGACACAACTTCCATGAAGGACGTGGACATGACTCTAGTCACGATCATATTTGTGATTTCGATCGTGTTTGCGGTCGTGCTTTGGATTTTATTCTCAGTGCATTCACTGTCAGCGGTGGAATAATCTTTCTGAGCGGCGCTGGACGAAGTTTGGTTTTCCCAATCAGTTCAATGCTACATATACATCTGACCAGGACATTATAGGCATAGATGCACCTTTTGATCAAGACTCCAATGAACAATCAATCCATCTTTCAAACACAGATTAATCCCGGCTGATGCATCTTCTCCACAACTTAATGTCACTCCCTACGAGACTACTTGCCTACTACTTCATATACTATATATCTAACTTTACTGCCACCACATCATCTACATGGATTATTGACTTTGGTCCGTCGACTCATCTGACAGACAAAGGTAGTCTGTTCATCTTCTCTCAATCCTCTTCCACTATAAAGGCGGTTTGAGGTTGCTAACGATGCTCATTCTCCTTTTACCACCATTCGGACCATGGAGTTTTCCTCCAAGCTCGTACTCACTAGAGTTCACTGCGCTCCTGACTTTCTTTTGAGCTTATTGTCTATTCGTCAGCTTTGTGTTGAGCTGAATTGTTGAGTGATTTTTTATTAATTATTGTTAGGAAGTAGGGATGTGGAAACATATTATAATAAAATAAAGAATACAAAGAACACACGGATTTTACGTGGAACCCTACTCCCTAAGGAGCGGGATGAAACCACGGGAGAACGCCTCAGGGGGCTGATAGTGTATTTCTTATCTCATATGAATACAAGATATGTGGGGGTCTATATATAGCTCCCACTGAGTCTCCACATCTCCAAACTGGTAAATGTGGGACTAAACTTTGGATGGGTAAATGGATCCTGGAGAGATCCATTTATCCATCTCACATATAAGAGATGCATAACCAAATACTCCAACACTCCCCCTCAAGATAGAGCATGCAATGCTCAGATTGAATAAACAGAAATCAAACTCAACTCACGCTACATGACACTACATACAATATCAACTCAACGCGCACAACTGTCGGCTGTTGTCAACAACATTGCTTCTCATGTCGTGCATGTGAGGAGGACGAACGGGCTGCAGTGTGAGTCAACTGAATCTCCTCGTCGAAGAGCATATGCTCTGTACTGCACCTGTCAGAGTTACTGCAATTGGAAACGAGTCTCCTCGTCAGAGTACTTTGGCCCGCCACAACTTGTGGATAATTGCTCCATCTCTGAAAGGGCCGAACTGAAAAAGACCGTGGAAGGGCAATCCTCGTCAGAGTCCACGGTCGTTGGAGAATGGAGTCTGAAGAAGTCTCCTCATCGGAGAACTGGTTCTCTCCCATCTGGCACAGAGAATGGTACTCTACTTTGGAGTCCCTATGATACCACATGAAAGCCCTTGCCCACATGGCATAGGGAATGATCCTCTAATTTGGAGTCCCTATAGCTCACATGAAAACTTTGGCCAACAAAACAAGAAGAATGATGGGGACCACTACAAAAAATGGCAACCATGTGCACATCTGAAAGAAGACTGCATACATGTGGGTGTCTGAAACTGAAGACTCGGAATCTGACGTCGAGTCTGAAATCTGTTGTAGAGTCTGAACAATCCGGCTGGTCTGACGAATCTGCAATATGGAGAAGACATGTGACTCTACATATAATCCCCCTTTCTCCCATACTGGTCGAAATGACAAACATCGATCAAGTTGGGAGAAGACAATAAAATGGGGTTAAACAAAGACAAGATAATGTTGGGAAAAATAAGAAACCAAATAAGCCGGCTTCATCATTTTTTTTGTTTTTTCTCGGCTTTTAAAATCATTTTTTCTTTTTTTCGGCTATTTCTTTCCTTTTTTTAATAGCCATCGCACACATTTTTTTTGAAATCATCATTTTTTTAAGCTCTTCAATCCCCTTTTTATGTCTTTTCACTTTTTTTCTCGTACATTTTTTTGTACGATCGGCTCACTTTTTTTGTTTTCCCTTTTTTTAGTTGCAACGACTCTCAACTTTACAGATGTTTTAAGGCCCATCTGTTGGGCTCAAAGATAAACGACCCCACATGGGCTAAATAAACAACAAACCTCTAGGGTTTGGGAACCCTTTCTGGAAAAGGCCGTCGCCCCCTAAGGGGCTTCGCCACGAGAGCCTGGAACTCGGATCTCGCCAACATGAGATGCGCGCAGACCGTTGGGGTCGCGCGAGTGGGTTCTTCTGCTTGGAGTACCGCTAGAAGCAAGAAGCGCCTATCATCGGGGCTGCTCCACCTGGGGTTTTATCTGGAGCAGCCGCCAGGAGGTGTCGATGGAGAGACTCGTGAGAAGGAGGTCTCACCGCCTTGCGCGACTGCGGATGCGCCGCCAAAAGCGAGTTTACTGGAGCCTCCATAAGATAAAGGATGCGCTGCCGTCAATATGGAGGCGCTCGAGGCTGCGCGCAGAAGGAGAGACTAGGAGGAATGCCGCCTATGCAAGGCTGTCGCTTGGCTGGGCCCTGGTGATCACGCCAGGAGGATTCGCGCGTGTGAGATCTGGGGGATGCCGCCATGCTCTCCTTGTGATGCTTTTGGGAGTGCCGCCTGTTGCCTTTGAGGACCGCACCTTCACCTCCTGGACTAGGGTTCACCATCGCCTGGACCAGGGCTTCGCCGCTGTATGCGACCTGAAGCAGATTGGAAGAGGGTACATCATGCGAGCACCTGGTGCTTGACGTGTAGGGTTTCACGCCTGCAATGGATCGCCTAGAGCGGCGTGATAGGGGTGCCTGCAGGGGAAGTCTGTCTTGAGTGGGGGCGTTGCCTGGAGCATGGCAGCCTGGAGGCCACGGATCCCCCTCCATCTGGAGTATTGCTTTGAGGAACACAAAGATATTGCGTGATGTTGCGCTCAGTGCGGAAGTTCCAGAGATGAATTAGGGTTTTGTTAGAAAACCTTGAACAAAAAGCAGATCTCGAACCAGAACAACACAACAAATCTTAAACATAAGAAAAAACTAATCTCGAGCATAAATAAGAACCTGAAATCCTCGAGAATCGACTCGCTCTGATACCATATTAGGAAATAGGAATGCGAAAGAGTATCAGAATAAAAATAAAGAATACAAAAAGCACACATATTTTACATGGAACACTACTCCCTAAGGAGCGGGATGAAACCACGAGAGAATGCCTCAGAGGGTTGATAGTCTATTGCATTTCTCATCTGAATGCAAGGGATGTGGAGGTCTATACATAACCCTTATTGAGTCTCCCCATCTCCAAACTGGTAGATGTGGGACTAAACTCTGGATACGTAAATGGATCCTGGAGAGATCCATTTAGCCTGCTCTCATATAAGAGATGCATAACCAAATACTCCAACAGTTATATTGCTATTTTAAGGACATCCAGACGATGTAGATGTTTGGTGGGGGACTTGAGAAGAACGACATCTTCTACCATGATATTCCTATCGATTCTTCCTTTGTTGGTGTTATCTCCATTTCTACTGACCCATTCCTTCGGTATTTTGGGCTTGGTTGCCCTTCTACCAAAGCTCTTTTCCATATGTTTCCTGAACCCTCCTCACTGAAGTTGTTTGAGTGTGACAAGTGTCAATTCGAAAAACATCATCAGACCTCTTTTCCTCCTAGGGTTGAGCTATGTCATTCATTACTCTTTTGTTTTGTTCCGTAATATTTGAGGGCCTTGTTAGGTTGTAGTCATAGATATCTTGTTGTCTTTGTAGATGATTATAGCTGATCTTCTTTGGTATATTTTATAAAGGAACAAACATATATTAATAAAATTATTAAGTATTTCTTTCAGTTTATTAAAACATCTTTCTCTGCTTGTATTTGATAAATGCATGCTGATAATTCTCTTGAGTTTACCCAATAGAGTGTCTTTATTGCCTCTTAAGGAACCCTATACCAGAAACCATGTCCACATACCTCTCAACAAAATGGGAGTAACGAAAAGGAAACTTCGCCACCTTCTGGACATTGCACGTACATTGCTTACTCACATCAAGGTTCCCGAGACCTACTGGGGGAATGCCATTCGCACCACCACCACTTATGTCATCATCATGGTTCCATCTTTTATCCTAAAGGGGGCAACTCCTTTCTCACTCTTGTATCTCGATGAGACACCCTTTCCAGTTTCCACTACCATTGAGAATTTTGGTTGCACTACTTTTGTAGATAATTTTCATACTGCAGATAAACTTTCTCCCCGTGCTATCAAGTATGTTTTCCTTGGCTATTCCCATACCCAAAAATGGTACATGTGCTATGACCCTATTGGTCATCGTTATTACATTTCTGATTTCATCACTTTCTTCGAACAGACTAGTTACTTTCCTCAGTCTGTCAGTGACATACCCTTGGATCTTCCACCACCACCCATTGTCGACAAAAGAAAACACACTGTTCATTTTAAAACAGTTGTATCATTACATGTTTCTTACTTGCAGGATGGCGGGCTCTCTTCGAGTGTCCCTACCACTGTAGCTCCGGACGCTCCTTTAGAATTCCCTCCAGCACTGTAGATGACAAAAAGGCAATGTACTATACACCCTTGTCGCATTTTACTTCTATGCTAGTTTATCCAGTTGTTTCCAGGTGTCTAGGTGGAAAATGGCTTCACTCAGACTCATGGAGTATACCACTTTGAGATTTTTCCTCCTGTGACTAGGATGAGATCAATTCCCACTATTCTTTCAGTTGTTGCTGATAAGAATTGGCCATTTTCAGCTCAATCTGAAGAATGCCTTTTTGTATGACGACCTCTAGAAGGAGGTCTCCATGATGTAGCCATTAGGTTATTTCGTCGATATGGAACTTGTTTGCTGACTTTGTAACGCCATTTATGGCCTAAAGCAGAGTCCATAAGCATGGTTTGATAGGCTTACCATTGATATCATCTTAGCTTCCACATGACGGCATCTAACTATTATGTATTCATTAGACGATGGTCTATTGGCACTGTGATACTTGTAATTTATGTTGATGATATGGTACCGATGATGATGAAACATGCATTCTAGAGACCAAGGCCTTCCTCCAGAAGGTGTTTATCACAAAGATCTTGGTCATCTCAGATACTTCCTTGGCAATGAGGTGATATGTACTGTAGAGGGATTACACCTATCACTCAGAAGTATTTCCTAGATATTCTTTTATTGGCTTACTTGGATGTAAACCATATAACAGAGCTGCGGAAACATGCTATATCCACTGATCTTGAGTTTGAGGGTCCTACATGATATAGAAGCCTAATGGGCAAACTACTCTATCTCATAGTCACTAGGCCGGATATATCGTATGCTGGGAGCAGAGCTAGCAAGCACTTGAAGAGACATTTCTACGGTCTTTGGCAGGATGTTCTTATGATTCTTCGATATTTGAAGAAATCTCCAAAGAGAGGCATCTTCTATGGGGCTAATGGCCATACTGACTTCACCACCTATGCAGATGTGGATTATGCTAGTTCTTTTGAGGACAGACAATATACTATAGATTATGCCATGTTTGTTGGTGGCAATTTTGTTACATGGCAGAGTAAGAAGTAGACAATGATTTCTAGATCGAGTGGAGAGGCTAAATACATGGCGATGGCTTAAGCCACTTGTGAGATTACCTCTTTAGTCTCCTTTCTACAACAGTTTGGATTCCCTGCTACTACTTATGTATATATGTACTGTGACAACAAGTTCGCTACATACATTGCCAACAATCCCATATTCCATGAGAGGACTAAGCACATTGAATTTGATCATCATTTCATTCAAGATGCAGTACAAGGAGGGAAGATCACTATTCCTCGTATCTTAGTAGATCTTCAGCTTACATATATATTCACGAAGGCCATGTCGAAGAAACACATCTCTTGGTTGATTTCCAAGTTGAGCATGATCAATATGTATGCCCCAACTTGAAGGGGAATGGTAGAGCTATTTGATTTTAATATCTCTTTATTGACTCGTGTAACCCCTTCAAGACCACTTATGTAATTATATTTTTTTAGCTCTAGAATTTCACGAGATAGAAGAATTCTCGTAAGAAACATCATACCCCTTGAATAAAATATTCCATTCATTATCAGTTCTCTCTCCACAGTAACAAATAGTGTGATAGAAAATTTGGGGCTCATACTACCCAAGTGGGTGGAATCCCTAGTTACCACATTCTCTATTAGTGGCTCATAGCCATGCTTTCCCAGTATCATTATTATTGTGACACTAAATTCGATTAAGCTAAAAATAAGCCAATGTAGTACGCTCAGATATCGGTCAATCAAAAACCGTACAAATTATGCATTGATGTTTAATTTTCTTGGACATATCACTGGTCAAACGGGGACAATATTTTTGCAACCGAACCAGGGACTAAATCGAAAACTTTGCTAAAAAGGTTGGATCGGGTTGAACTATGGAATTAGACCGGTTCAACTGGATAATGATGTCATCATTCTTAACAATCGGATTGAACCGAACTGATGGGAAAGAAGTGGTTGAACCATCAAATCAAACATGAATGAATTAAAACATGTATGAAATACACACTCGAATATAGTTGAAACATATATAAATTGCATAACTAATGTTTATATCTCTTATATTATATGTAAAATATATTTTACTATGCAAAATTATATGTTATACATATGGATATATTTTATATTTCAAAAATACACTCAATAGAAGTATACTCGTTTAAGTTGTTATTAAACTCCATTTAATACAATATGGTGGAGCAGTTGGTTAGAAGTTTGTTGTGGGTTGTTAAAGGTCTTAAGTTCAACTTTCAACAATATCATTTTTTAATGAATTTGAAATTAAATGCAGTTCGATTTTAGTTGCATCGGGTTAAACTGGGTTTGAAAAGCCAATTAAACTGGTGATTAGACCGAAAATTAGATATTTGGACCAAACAGGTACAAATTGATTAACCGGACTTGTCCCGGCCTTGTTCACCGATCCAACTGGTCGAAGCGGCTGGTTCGGTTTTCAAAACACTGTTCAGGGCGGAAATTACAGGCTAAGAACATGCACAACGATATGCAACACAAATCACATGAAATCCATTTTTTATATGTTCTTGTTTTTAAAATGGAAAAAGATAAAAACATGTTATTTTGAATTTTAGGATAATATTTGTATACAGTACAATGCAAAAGCAAACATGACAAATATATTTTTGCTCAAATATAATAAATACTATTTTGTGAGTTTGATTTTTTTAAAACAAATAAAAATAATATCTAAGAATGGGTTTATTAGAAACAAGCAGTTTCCAGCACTGAACCAGGTTCTATAATATCAAGAAAATACTAATGACGTGTATTTTTTAATTGGGTATTTTTTCTAAGTAAATAACCTAATTATCTAGAGGAAGCACATTTTTTATTTTTTTAGTTTTTTTACTATTTCATTGATTTTCTAATCATTTTGTTATTTATGGGTTTTAGTGCAAAATGCAAAAAATTTTCAAATCAATGAGTGCATTTTTCATGCAATTCATGGGATGATAAAACAGTGGAAGACACACTGCTATTTTTCTGGAATTTCCAGAAATGATTTTCTATTTTTCATGCAATTGATAAACACGAATGCAATCTTTCAAGGTTTCCAATTTTTGTATTAGAAAACGTGAATAAATAATCCAAAAAATTATGGTTCGTGCCTGACACTGAAGAATGCTAGAAAAAATTGGTTGGGCAAAACATTGCAACGGGCGCCTAAATTAATTCATTAAGTAAAAACACGAATTAATTAATATTATGCACATATGAAGAAATAAAGCCATGAAATTTTGCCACAATTATAACAAGTTAAATCAACAATTAAGACATGTTAACACATATAGTAGTAGTGTCTGTATCCCTTCTCTATTTTTATTTTTCATGGTATGCTTTATGTAATTTACCCATAGGCTACTCTCCTATATAAGAGAGCCTAGGGCTTATGGAATAAACAGCTTGCTCATTTTTTCCCAACATGGTATCAGAGCGACGGTCCTAGACCGGAGTTCTCGAAACCTTAACCCTACCCCACCACACCCGCCGGCCTCTCTCTCTCTCTCTTCATCCGATCGGCGCCGCCCTCCCTTCTGTGCGCTCCCCTCGCCTGCGCACATCTCCGTTGCCTGCGCGCATCTCCTGCGTCTGCGTGCATCCCATCTGCACGTGATTTGCCATCGCGTGCCTGTGCGCATCCCATCGCGATCAGTGCGAGCGCGTGCGGGCTTCTCCCATCGGCTGCGCGTGAACTCCTGGTGCACCTGGCATCTGCGCGCGTGAACTCCTGCGCGTGAACTCCTGCGCGCGAGGCTGTGCAGCTGCGCCGTGCGGCTGTGTCATGAACTCCTGGTGCGCGTGAACTGCACCATCCCAGCGCGCTACCAGTGCGCCAGCGCGTGTACCTCCTGTACGCGTGCACGTGTCCAGCCCTAAAGCGCAGAAAATCATCATCATGGGTTTAGTTGCTTGAGGTCTACAAGTGCAACTAAACTCGTCAATGTCATTGTAGACGAAGATAATCACTGGTCAATAACTCCAGTCTTCAGTATCCAAGATGTCAGAAAACAAGTCAGATATCCCCATCTATTGGCGTCTTTTGTGGTCCAGCGCCTATAGTAAAGATGGATGGTACAAATTATGAACTGTGGGCAATGCAGTTCATGAGCATGATGAAGTCAACAGGCAAGAAGCACATCCTTACTAAACCTGAGCCTGCTGAGAAGACTGGAGTCGATGCCTCTTGGGAGGCTGATGATGCATATGCCAAGGTTTGGCTATCTGGTACGTTGGCTATTGAAATTGCCAATGACATCCTACATCAACCCACAACCAAGGATATGTGGGATATTCTGGTGGCAACATACTCTCAGACGAAGAACGAGATGAAGATTCTGCAACTTCAACATGATATATTCACTATAAAGCAGAATGTTCGCCCTTTACATTCTCTCTATACATCACTGAGAGGGATGTTCGAGAAGCTCTATAGCTTCATGTCTCTTACAGCCATGCCAGAACAGCAGAAGACATACAGGAACGCGACCATGGTGGGTGTGTTCCTGGCTGCACTCGATCCAGAGTATGAGGCTGCACGATCACAGATTTTGGCTGACTCTACTATTCCTCCCATGGAGGAAGCTTTCCATAGATTGAGTCGGATCACAGTTCCTTCCATGGCTGCGAGTCAGAATTCTTCAGCCATGGCGGCCAACAGAGGTTGCGGATTTCATCACCAGGGCCGTGGACGTGGACCTCGTGGAAGAGGTGGCCGCACTAGGCCAACATGTACCTACTGTCACCGAGTTGGACATAATGAAGATACATGCTACTCGAAGCATGGATTTCCTGCATCCGCACGAGCTGCTGAGCAGATAGAGCCTCCATCTGCTGCTACTTTGGATCAACGGTTAGATGATCTAGTTGCCCGTCTGAGGGGCATTATTCCACCATCCGGTCCAGCAGCGACTACAGAGTGTCATTCTGATGTCGTTGCTTCTGCCTCTGCGTCTACCAGTGCTTCAGGTAGTATACTCGCACTTAACAGTAGTAGATCAGATACATTACCATGGATTATGGACTCGGGCGCTACACATCACCTATGTGGCGACCAGAGTCTACTTACAGGATACACTCAGATCCCTCCAGGACGGACAGTAGTAATTGCCAATGGTACATATTCCCCCATCACTGGTCAGGGGGAGATTAGATTGACATCTTCTATGCAGCTCAAGAATGTGCTACATGCACCTGATTTTTCATTGAATTTGTTTTCAATTAGTCAGATTACGAAGGATCTACATTGTCGGGCAATTTTTGATCCATCTTCTTTGATTTTTCAGGACATCCATACGGGCAACGTGATTGGTCGTGGCTATGAGCAAGGAGGCCTCTACCGCCTGAATCAGACCCAATTTGCTGGAACCTCATCCTCTCCTTCTGGACAAGTATCTACTTTATTGTGGCATCTGCGCTTTGGTCATTTACCGCTTCAGAAGTTGCGTCAAGTTTTACCTTATGGTCTTCCTCACACACCTATTCATTGTGAGGCGTGTCAGTTGGGAAAGCATCACAGATCGTCCTTTCCCAGTCGTCCAGGTCGGAGTAGTACCTCCAAGTTTGAGTTATTTCATATTGATGTCTGAGGTCCGAGTCGTGTACCTGATCATCAGGGACACAGGTTTTATATAGTATTTGTGGATGATTTCTCTAGAGTGTCATGGGTGTTTCTGATGAAAAATAAATCTGAAGCAGGAAATATCATTATCCATTTTCTGAATGAAATACAAAATGTTTTCTCCACATCTGTGAAGTTTGTGAGAAGTGATAATGCTTTAGAATTGTGCACCAATGTTCTTGCCAGTTATTACTCTACAAAGGGGATAGTTCACCAAACATCTTGTGCTCTTACATCTCAACAGAACAGAATTGCTGAAAGGAAACACCGTCACCTTCTTGATGTCACAAGATCACTCCTTATACAGAGCCATGTTCCCTACTCCTACTGGGGTGATGCAGTTCTCACTGCATGTTACCTAATCAATCGTATGCCTTCTTCTGTCTTGAATGAACAGATTCCGTTTTCCCTCATTCATCCTGGCAAGGATCTGTTTACTCTTACTCCTCGTGTGTTTGGGTCGGTTGCATTTGTCCATCAGTTTTCGCCTGGTACTGACAAGCTCTCTCCTAGGGCTGTCAAATGTATTTTCGTTGGGTACTCCAGAACTCAAAAGGGGTACACGTGCTTTTATCCTCTACGTCGGCGGTATATGATCAGTGCAGATGTTACATTTTTTGAATGTGTTATGTATTTTTCAGCCTCAGGAGACAAGCGGCTATCACCTCTATCCACTGATGCCATATACATGACACCAACACCTCAGATACCGTCACCACCACCACCACCACCGCCACCACCACCTATCTCACCGCTACCGTTCCATTATACCCGCAGGCCTCCTCCCGCTCATGGTCATGACTCGTCTACTAGCTCGCCTATGGTATGTAATGAAAATATTACTGTTGATGGATCTGACGACATTTTTGAGCAGGATATGTTGCAGGGGCCAGCTGAGACTACAACTGATTTAGATGTTCCCATTGCTCTACGCAAGTCGAAGAGGAGCTGTGTTACATATCCATTATCAGCATCCGTGTCTTTTGACGGGCTATCTGAAGATTTCTGGTCATTTGTTGTGGCACTGTCAGCTGTAGATATTCCACGCAATCATCACGATGCTCTGCAGGATAGTAGATGGCGGCTAGCAATGGAGGAAGAAATGGCGGCACTTCAGTCCAGAGGAACTTGGAGTTTGGTTCCTATACCTCCAGATGTGAACCTGGTGAGCTGCAAGTGGGTGTTTACAATGAAGCACACAGATGGCTCCATTGACAGGTACAAGGTGCGTCTTGTTGCACGTGGCTTTACACAGACATACGAGGTGGATTACCTAGACACATTCTCGCTTGTGGCACGTCATTCCACTCTACGGATCTTGTTGTCAGTTGCAGTTGCTAGAGACTGGCTGCTCCATCAGCTGGACGTGAAGAATGCATTCCGATATGGAGATTTGCAGGAAGAAGTTTATATGCAACAGCCACCTGGTTTTGCTGTTGAGGGGGAGTGTTCCAAGGTATGCAGGTTACATAAGGCTATCTATGGCCTTAAGCAGAGCCCCAGAGCATGGTTTCAGAAGCTCTCAGATCTCTTCGAGAAACAAGGATACAAACGCTCCAATGCTGATCATTCCTTGTTTGTACAGAAGACTGCTAGAGGTATCATTGTAATTATGGTTTATGTTGATGACATCTTGATTAGAGGAGATGATGAGCAGGGCATAAAGCAAGCGAAAGAAATGCTGGGTAGTGAATTTGTCACTAAGGATCTTGGTGTTCTTAGATATTTTCTGGGGCTTGAATTTGCTAGAAATCCATATGGGTTAGTAATGCCACAAAGGAAATATGTTACAGATCTGTTGAGTGAAACAGGTATGCTTGGGTGTCGACCTGCTACGACACCAATGGATCCCAGCATGAAGCTTTACGATGATGACACAGAGGAGGTGGACAGGAGAAGATACAGAGAACTGGTAGGCAAACAGTTGTATGTCACAATCACTAGACCAGATATATTATTTGCAGTGAGTCGTGTGAGCCAGTTCATGGAGCAACCACGCCAGGTGCATATGGATGCAATACATATGTTTCTTAGATATCTCAAATCTTCTCCAGGTGCAGGTCTGCTATTCAAGAAAGGAAAGGGGATTTCTATCTCAGCATGTGCGGATGCAGACTATGCAGGATGTCCCAAGGACAGGAAGTCCACCTCAGGGTATGCCGTCTATGTTGGAGATGCCCTAGTCTCATGGAGAAGCAAGAAACAGACGGTGGTAGCTAGATCTAGTGCTAAATCCGAATATAGGGCTATGGCCCATGCTACTACAGAAATGATGTGGGTGAAAGCTGTACTTACAGACCTATGTTTAGATGTACCACTTCCTATGAACTTGGAATGTGATAATCAGGTTGCCTTGTTCATTGCAAACAACCCAGCATTCCATGAGCGGACCAAGCGCATTGAGGTTGACTGTCACTTCATACGTGACATGATTCAGAAGGAGTTCATTGCTACGTCTCATGTTACCTCAGAGAATCAGACTGCGGATATATTCACCAAAGCATTACTACGGGGCCCATTCCAGAAGTGTGCGTCCAAGCTGAGCATGATTGATATCTATGCTCCATCTTGAGGGGGAGTGTTAACACATATAGTAGTGGTGTCTGTATCCCTTTTCTATTTTTATTTTTCATGGTATGCTTTATGTAATTTACCCATAGGCTACTCTCCTATATAAGAGAGCCTAGGGCTTATGGAATAAACAGCTTGCTCATTTTTTCCCAACAAGATAAGTTTTATCATTAATTCATAAATGAATTTTCTAGTATTTAAACATCAATTTCCATGCATTAAGCTTCACATAATTATAAAAAATAACAATGCATAGAAAAATCACAAATTTTTGATAGAAAATAAAGCAAAGTTAGAGGATTCGATAATGAAAATTCTCAAGCAAATGGATGCAAAATTAAGATCCAAATGAAATTTGTGAGATAAAATGAACTAAAATAAAAATAAATGAATTTCAATTGCAAATAGGTTCGTAGAAGAACCTTTTTGTAATTAATAACACTTGTTTGTTGCTTTGTAGGATTACCTGCAGTGATGAAGGGCCTATGTGGAGCAATGAAAGCCCTTTGAGGGGATCTTTGCAATTTCTCTACTTGTTCACTGAGCAGTTGAAGATAGAACTAGGCTTGACTTGAAAGCCTAGCTCTCTTCTTATGGTCTTCCATAGGGCATGCTTGAAATGTAGATAATCTTCAAGGGTCATATGCGGAAATGGTCCGGCAATGATTTAATGGATGTCTACGATTTAATCGTGGCTCACAATCTTATCTATTCAAACGAAACTCCTCATGAGTGGAATGGCTACCTCGTGGCTGTGTGGGACAGGATCGAGGGGAAGGTTATGGAGGTGGTCGGGGTGATAATGACTACAACAAAGAAGTAGCATAGGGAAAAATGGGGGAGATGGTAGTGGATAAAAAGAAGAATTCGAAACAAAAATTGAAAGGAGAACACGAGAAAAAAAGGGTGAAAATACCTTAAAAAGAGGTGAAAGGAGGTGCTTGTGTTGTACGTAGCGGTGTATGGCCTCCTGCGGTCTTCGTTCAACACTTTGACAAAGGTGGAGTTGTACGTGGTGTGTGGTTGTGATTCAAGGTTGATTTGACCTTGGATTCGACTCCTTGAAGGTCTAACTACCTCATCGCGGTTCTGTATTCTCCTATCGTCATTGTTGTCATCAGTGATTCACCAAAATAGGACTTGGTATTAAATTTCTCTGGTTAAGAAGTGGATGGTGTTTTTCGAGGGGCTCCAATTGATGATATAGGAGGGGAGGGTGGTTATTGAGGAGATGACTTAGGGGATGGAAGATCAAGAGAGCTAGTGAGAGTGGTGAGCTAAACAATGAAGAGATGAGGGCATGAGAGGTTGGTGAACATGTATGGTCAACCATGAACAACACAACGTGGAGGGGCGAAAGATGTGAGGAAGAAAGGTTGGGTGGCGACACGTGACGCCACCCTAAAAATCAAGGTCTTAAAATCCTTATAAAGTAGAAAATAAATAGAAAACAGTCAAATTCAAAATAAGGAAAATTTATATTTTTAATTTTTATAAGGAGTCTAGGTTCAACTCCGCATATAGATTGAGATATAAAATGAGCTCAAGTACATGCATTAACATGTATTTGGATTTTTTTTAGTTTTCTTTTGCTTTTCTTGTATTAAGTAGACGTATTTTATAATTTTATTTGCAATATACATAATAATGTTTGACACTTAGTACATTTTTTATTTTATTTTATTGAATTTCTTTATACCTATATAAAATATCCATGAACTTAGGTTTTTGAATTGTATTCTATTTATTTTTGTTGGAGAAAAGAATGGAATCATATCATTGTTGAGATCTTAGGGCTCTCTTATACAGGAGAAAAGCCCTAGGTAAACAACACGAAAGGTAAATGAAAGATGTTAATGTGACTTGGATCCTAACTGTTATAAAATAAACATGCGGAAGCAAAACATGGAATACGAATAAAGAACACGAAGAACGCGGGATTTTTACGTGGAACCCTACTCCGTGAGGAGCGGGATGAAACCACGGGAGAAGCCCTCAAAGGGGCATGCTATGCATTACTTTTTCTCAATGGATACAGGAGGTATGGGGCTCGTTATATAGCCTCTCCAAAGCCTCCAAGTCCCACCGTTGGACGACGTGGGACTAAACACTAGATGGGGCAAATGGATCTCCTCCAGGATCCATTTACCCTGCTACAAGCCGTTTCATCTCTTTTTCTTACGGTTTTTCTTGCATTTTTTTTTAAAATTGCATAAGACTTTTCTTTATATGCGACTCTTTCAAAGAAAACTCCTTTTTTAAACCATGCGTACGGCTTTTTCTTATACGCGCCTCTTGTAACATCCGGGAATTCGCCTAAACCCGAACTCGTCCGATTTTGGGTCTAATGAACCCAAAAACGTTGTCGGTCAATACTAAACAACCTAAAACGGCCAATTGATCATGAATCAAAAGTCGTTCGGGCGAAATCGACCGAAAATCGGTCACGCCGTAATACGCGCCGTGAAAAGCCGCGACGCAAATTCGGAAACCGCGAAACGAACCAAGACCGTCATTAGATCCTATTCGACGACACGAGACCAACGGAATCGACCGTTCGTCAATCGGAGGTCATATGATATTTTAAATCGAAAAATTTAACCTTAAACAAAATCCGTGTCCGAAAATTTCGGATATTCAAAATCCGACCGAAAGTATATCAACATTATACTCATATTGACCGTCATTCTGAGACGATCAATTCGAGACATTTCGCATCAAAATCTGAGGCTCGAGGTGCGTATACGGTAGACTTTCTCCTGCTAAGTGCATCAGCCACCACGTTTCCCTTACCGGGATGGTACGAGATCGTGCAATCATAATCCTTCAGCAGCTCGAGCCATCTACGCTGCCTCATGTTCAGCTCCTTCTGATCAAAGATGTACTTCAGACTCTTGTGGTCTGTGAAAATCTCGAAGTTCACCCCATATAGATAGTGGCGCCAGATCTTCAAGGCGAAGACAACTGCCGCCAACTCCAAGTCATGTGTGGGGTAGTTCCGCTCGTGCGGTCTCAACTGTCGTGATGCGTAAGCAATCACCTGTCCTCTCTGCATCAACACTGCTCCGAGACCTTCTCCAGATGCATCCGTGTAGACTGCATAGTCCTGAGTGCCTGAAGGAAGAGCAAGAATAGGCGCTGTGGTCAACCTCTCCTTCAGTGTCTGGAAGGCCTGCTCACATGAATCGTCCCAAATGAATGGAACTCCCTTCTGCGTCAATCGTGTCAATGGACGGACGATGCGTGAAAATCCGCTGACAAAGCGTCTGTAATAGCCCGCTAATCCGAGGAAGCTCCGAATCTGAGTGACTGTCTTGGGCTGCTCCCAAGACATAACTGCATCAATCTTTGCAGGATCAACCGCGATACCTGCCCCAGAAATGATATGCCCGAGAAACGAGACCTGGGATAACCAGAACTCACACTTGCTCAACTTGGCATATAGCTTGTGCTCTCGTAATGTATCTAAGACGATCCACAGATTATTAGCATGATCCCCTTCATTCCGTGAATAAATGAGCACATCATCGATGAACACCACTACAAACTTGTCCAAGTATGGACGGAAGATACGGTTCATCATATCCATGAAAGCCGCAGGTGCATTGGTGAGCCCAAACGGCATCACCACAAACTCGTAGTGTCCATATCGAGTCCTGAAGGCTGTCTTCGGAATATCCGACTCGCGAATCCTCAGCTGATGGTAGCCTGAGCGAAGATCAATCTTCGAGAAAACCGAAGATCCCTGGAGTTGGTCGAACAAATCATCAATGCGCGGCAAGGGATAACGGTTTTTCACCGTTCTCTTGTTCAGCTGCCTGTAATCGATGCATAACCTCATGGATCCATCCTTCTTCTTGACAAATAGAACCAGAGCACCCCAAGGTGAAGTGCTCGGCCTCACGAATCCCAAGTCAAGCAACTCCTGCAACTGCACCTTCAGCTCCCTCAACTCGGCTGGTGCCATGCGATATGGTGCCATAGAGATCGGCTGCGTATCTGGCAACAATGTGATCTCGAACTCGATCTCCCTCTCAGGAGGTAGCCCTGGTAGCTCATCAGGAAATACGTCAGGGTATTCTGAGACTACTCGGATGTCCTGTATCATCGGCTCCTGATCAGACACCTCCCGAACAAAAGCAAGATATGAATCGCAACCCTGATCAACAAGTCGCTGGGCTCGCAATACTGAAATGTACTCCATGGTGGAGTCATGTGTAGTACCCTCAAACGTGAACTCGGGTAGATCTGGAATCCTGAAGACAACCGTCTTCCTAAAGCAATCAACAAGTGCATGATGAGTGGATAGCCAATCCATGCCTAAAATCAAGTCGAACTCATCAAGCTGTAGGAGTAGACAGTCTGCGATCATCTCGTAACCGCCAATCAGTACGGGCAAGTGCCTGACTATCATAGATATGACAAATAACTGGCCACCTGGCCCTCGGATGTGATATGGAGACGATAGCGTCTCTGCAACTCTATCTAAAGAAACAAGCAACCTCGAAGCAAGGAAAGAGTGTGTCGCGCCGGAATCAAATAAAACATGGAAAGGTCGGCCCAAGACTGAGACCATACCTTTCACTACAGTAGCGGCTGAACGTGCCTGCTCCTCAGTAACTGCATGTATCTGCCCCTGTCTGGCTGGTGCGGCACTGGAGCCTGCCACACTTTGCATCTGCCTCGGCTGCTGTCGCCTAAAGTTGGAGTTCCTGCCACGGAAACTCCCTGAACGCTGTGTCTGGGGCTGTGACTGTGAAGGCTGTGGCTGAGGCTCGCCAGAAGCCTGTGGGCACTGTGCTCGGTAATGTCCCCACTCGTGACATCGGTAGCACCGGACTGGTCGAGTAGAGGGAGTAGCTGTGTCCGTGCTCCGAGCTGGTCCTGCAGGTGGTCTATCTGCTCGCTGCGACCCAGATGGTCGAGCGGACTCTGTGCCACGTCCGGCAAGTGCTCCTCCTAGAGTAGTCGATGGAGAAGAGCGAGCACTGCCAGAGAATGTCGAACCTGTAGATCGGAACCGTCTGGCTGACCTCTGCTGCTGAAATGGTCGACGTATCGTCCCAAAATATCGCCGCGGTCTAGGCGGTGCTCCAGACGAGCTCTCGTAACGTCTCCCTCTGATGTCCTCGAACTTCTCCGCAGCATCGGTAGCCTCGGAGATAGAAGTGATGTGTAGTCCAGCCAACTTCTCCTGTACTTCCTCTCGCATGCCACCAATTAACTTTTCCAGATTCTCTTCTGGAAATGCGCCAGCTGCTCGTGTATGTCGTGACAACTCTGTGTATCTGATAAAGTAATCCCGGGCTGTCATCTGTCCCTGACGAAGCTCTGCAAACAGTCGGCGCTGGGACTCCTTCCACTTCGCAGAAAAGAAGTGGGCTCTGAACCTCGTCACAAAATCGTTCCAAGTAGGCTCTCGGCCTAACTCGGACACTACGGCCTCCCACCATCGCTCGACGAAGTCTATCAGTGAATACTCTATGAAAGATAGCCACGTGTTTCGTGGCGCCTGAATCGCCCTGAGCACCTTCATTACTCTCTTCAGCCACTGCTCAGCGTCATCTGGTGGACCTGTGCCCTCGAACAAGGGTATGTTGGCCCGCTGATAAGAAGTGAAGACTGACTGGTGCCTGTGAATGGCTGCATACTCGTGTGCATCCTCGTCAGCAAAGTCAACAGGGTCCTGCTCCCTGTCTAAGTCTGCATCCTCCTCAGCTCCATGCTCTGGAATGTCCTCTAGTGGATCGTCAGGATGAGGCTGCTCCACCTCAACGGACTGGTGCTGGTCCTGTCGTATCCCATCCTGGGATGGATAGTACGTGAAATCTGACAGGTCCTCAAACCTTATCTCCATGTCCGTCTGCCTATCGGCAATCTCAGTCTGCTGGGCCAATATCTGCTCCTGCTGGCCTCTCATAGCAGCCTGCTGCTGCTGAAGATCGGTAAGTGCGCTCAGTATGCGTGCCAGCTGATCAGAAGTATCCTGATCTGGTCGAGATGCCATGGCTCTGCATGAGAACCATAATTAGTCATAAGGATGCCCTAGACAGATATTTCTCATAAATGCTTTTCTCTTCTTGGGATATAAGATGAAAATTAATGAAATTGGTGACATCTGTGGTTATTGAATATGAATGTCATATTTCCCTTTTCGAACTTACGACAAGTCGGTAGACTGTCGCTATTCGAGAACTTAATGCGATCAGAATTGTAATATCGCGAATGTGCGTATCGGGGTACCACCGCTCTGATACCAAACTGTGAACCCCTCAGGATCCGGGTACCCGTTTACGCGCAATTCGCAAGATATCATTCATGTTTAATCGCACAAGTCGCAAAAATACAGGGAAATTTTTTTTTTCGCAACTATGACATTCATTCTCAATACATGACCACAAGTAAAAGAGACAATATGGCACCAAAATTCTTTTCATTAATATTCATATCCATTTACAACATGTACAAGCATATTCCATGTTACAACATATATCCCAAAATGTAATAGAAAAGAGATAACATTTACATCATTATCTGGACAAAAACTGAGACAAAGTAATTCATACCGTCGGGTATAAACTCTATCTCCAGGAAGCATGTATAGCTACTGAGCTGCAGGCTGTTTGCCTGCCAAACATGTTAGGAAAGAAAAGGCGTCAGCGGTTGCTGGTACCTCCCAAAAACTTATATAAAATAACAGGCATTTATTATTTACAAAAGAAAGCAAGTAGAGAGGCGAGAACAACTCAAATTAAACTTTATTTCTACTTTGCAATAAAAAAGGTTTTTCAGGCTACTTGTAAGCATCTCAAATGTTTGTCCCATACCCCGGCAATCCCCACATGTGACATATTTTATAGTACCTGAGTATTCATGAGTATCTGAGTGTAAGCACATATCTATTCATAGATCACGTTGTTGAGTGATAATGGAAAAGTTATGATTGGAAAGATCTATTAATTTATTTAAATCATTGGGTAGAGAGAATGGTCAATCAAAAGTCGTTCGGGCGAAATCGACCGAAAATCGGTCACGCCGTAATACGCGCCGTGAAAAGCCGCGATGCAAATTCGGAAACCGCGAAACGAACCAAGACCGTCATTAGATCCTATTCGACGACACGAGACCAACGGAATCGACCGTTCGTCAATCGGAGGTCATATGATATTTTAAATCGAAAAATTTAACCTTAAACAAAATCCGTGTCCGAAAATTTCGGATATTCAAAATCCGACCGAAAGTATATCAACATTATACTCATATTGACCGTCATTCGGAGACGATCGAAATGAGATATTGCGCATCGAAATTGGAAACTCGACGTGCGCATACGTATAAATTTTTGAAAAAAAAAACATAAAAAAAATATATTACAAAATATGTAAGCTACTGACGACGGTCAAATTCCAGCAGAAAAAAAAATAATTAAAATTTATGATGTCGGTAGCAGACAGTAGCCTTCCAAGCTACTCTACATCTGTCATCTAAACCTCCACTTGGCATCACTTAGCACTTCCCTCTCCCTTATTTATATCTCCGATAAGAATCAATACCCCTCACCCATCGTCATCATTCCCCCTTCTATTCTTCTCTTCCTCTTTTTCTTTATTTCTCCCAACGGGTGAAGAGCCAAGATAAATCTCCAGCCTTCTTTCCTTGGGTTGTTGCTACAGCCTTCTCTCCTAGTGATGTGCTGCTTCAAGAGCAGCAGCTGCTAGAGCTGTGATCTCCATTTCCAAGCAAGGGAACTATAACTCCTTTCTCCTGGACAATTGCCACTGCATACAAATCTTCTCATACAATTTGAAGATTTTAAATAGGTACAATCCTCTCCTCCCTTTTCCTATCCCTTTTCATTTCTCTTTTTTTTTCCATACAATCAAGAGAGCATAGCCCTAATTCTAGCCCCTTTTTGCTACTGTTGGAGATTGAATTTAAGGAGGCTGGAGGTGCTGAAATCCAGGATTCAGCCTTCTTCTTCGAAGCGTGCAGCTGGAGATCAGGAGCTGCTACTGCTCCTTGCCATAAAAACAATCCAAAGGAGATGCTGCTCCAGATTTCCAGCCCTATTTGCATGTTCTTCTCCAAGATTGGAGAAAATCCATAGGTACAATCCTTAGCCTTTTCTTGCTGCCATGCATGTAGTTTCTACATATCTTTGATTCCATGTTTGATGTCCTCTTCTTGTGTGATATGTTGGGTGAACTAGTATTAACCAGATCTGGCTCTGATTTTTATTTCTGGGAGTTGGTTTGAGTTTGGAGGAAATCTCATTATTTTATCATTTATTATGATGTACAAATACCATATGAATTCTTTTCCAGATTCGATTATGTGGTAAATCTTTCGGAGCATCCAACTCAGACGTTATCTACTAGAATTATGAGACTGTGTGAATCACTTGTTAAGCTCTAAATTTATAAATTCCTTTGAAATTCATCCTCATACGACTAGTGGAATCAACATGTTACCAAATCTATAGAGTCAAAGTAAATTCCATCAGTTGGACCAATACCTAATTAGATTGGCCAGAAAAGTTCAATCTATAATAAGTAAGGGAAACATGGAGATATAGTTTTGCATTTCTGAGGCCAAGTCCATATAGATGGTCAAAATGATATTGATGAAACCTAGATGCTTTGATGATGAATGGATCGAAGAAGTCAGAAAACTATGGAATGGGGTAGATGGGAGACCCAAGGGTCACAATTCAATACAAAATCTGGTCAGACTTTGGTCTGTATCGATGTCTTGTGGGTCATAAGAACACAAATAAGAAAGCTTATCAAGAAAGGGACAGAGTACCTGTTATGGGGGCACTGTCTCGCAATAATTCTCATTTATCCAATAGTTCTCTTTTAGTTTTAGTCTGGACTTAAATCATCCAATACTTTGGTGCTGGCCCTTAAAGTAGAACAAGAAGATGCATGAAATTAATGAGGGAGGAACATAGATGAGTAACTCCTAATCACATTGTAGAAATGATAACCTATAATCAAGGTCTGATCTTCTCCATGAGTTAATTCTTTAAGAATACTCTATTAACTATAAATCATTATTAATAGAAGGCCTTAATTTGTACAGTTAGACTACAGAAAGGATTGAGAAAGAATTGAGTAATCAAGAAAGTGAGAATGTTGAGAATATATGATGACTAATGTTTATGCCGGTCATGGTGACCTTTACGCCTGACTGTGCGAGGGCGCGGTGACCCTCACCTGGGCGGAAGATAGGAAGCCCAGTTTGGGCAGCGGCCGCCAAGTGCGCGGGTCTAGGATCCCAGTCCCTTTTCGGTTTTTACGCGAGCTCGCAGTGTTTTTACGCCTCGTTGGGATCCAGACTTTAGACCAGTTCCGCTGACCCTGTTTTAGGATGCCCAGGCGGGGGATCCTGGTTTTTCAGCTTTACGTACGAGCTCGGTTGCCCGTACTAGTCGGGCTGTTTTTCTAGAGCGACTTTTCTAGGGAGTCACTCTCACCCGTCTCAGTGGCGTAGTTGGGAAGTAGACCTATCCCTCTATTGGACCGCGCTTCCAATTAGAGGGCGAGACGGAAGAGCCATTTGTAGGCTTCTTCACCGTTTGAGTTACTTCGCCAACATACATGGCGATTATACATTTACATCATCCATATCTGCATCTATACCATCTGGAGTTGTAGCTGAAACATTGGAATTAAGAATTGAGAAGTTACGATCAAAAGTTAGGGTTAGTAGGAAATGACCATTCTCTCTACCCAATGATTTAAATAAATTAGTAGATCTTTCCAATCATAACTTTTCCATTATCACTCAACAACGTGATCTATGAATAGATATGTGCTTACACTCAGATACTCATGAATACTCAGGTACTATAAAATATGTCACATGTGGGGATTGCCGGGGTATGGGACAAACATTTGAGATGCTTACAAGTAGCCTGAAAAACCTTTTTTATTGCAAAGTAGAAATAAAGTTTAATTTGAGTTGTTCTCGCCTCTCTACTTGCTTTCTTTTGTAAATAATAAATGCCTGTTATTTTATATAAGTTTTTGGGAGGTACCAGCAACCGCTGACGCCTTTTCTTTCCTAACATGTTTGGCAGGCAAACAGCCTGCAGCTCAGTAGCTATACATGCTTCCTGGAGACAGAGTTTATACCCGACGGTATGAATTACTTTGTCTCAGATTTTGTCCAGATAATGATGTAAATGTTATCTCTTTTCTATTACATTTTGGGATATATGTTGTAACATGGAATATGCTTGTACATGTTGTAAATGGATATGAATATTAATGAAAAGAATTTTGATGCCATATTGTCTCTTTTACTTGTGGTCGTGTATTGAGAATGAATGTCATAGTTGCGAAAAAAAAAATTTCCCTGTATTTTTGCGACTTGTGCGATTAAACATGAATGATATCTTGCGAATTGCGCGTAAACGGGTACCCGGATCCTGAGGGGTTCACACCTCTTTTTCTTCTTCCTTTTTTTTCTTTCTTTTTCTTTTTTTTTGCAAAAAAATGCTCTCTTTCTCTCTCTCTCTCATTTTTTCCTTTTTTTAGCCCCCGTCTTTACAGGATTGCGCACTGCCTCCCCCTCTTTTCAGCCCTTTTCATTTTCCTTTTGTTTTTGTTTTTTTAACACATGGACATACTGCAACCGTGCCCCCCTCCAATTTTTTTAATAAAATCGGCTCTCCTCGTTTATGGTTCCCCATCGTTTGGGAAACCCCCTTCCGCCGCCGCCTGGGTCTTAGAGGGTGCGCGCGCCACTGGAGGGTCGATCGCCGGGGACTTTCGCCTGCAGGTGCTCCGCCTGGGCTCGCACCTAGGATCGTGAGGGTGCCGCGCGGCACGCCGCTTGTTTGCGCCTGGACCTGCGATGTGTGCCGATGGAGATAGATGGCGCGATGGCGGCGATCTATAGTTGCGCGAGGGAACGCCACCAACAAGGATTGGAGCTGGGCGCTCAGAGGAGGAAGCCGCGCGGTGGGGATGCGCGCCTGGGAGATGCGCGCAGGACTGCGATGGAGGGAGGCACGCCTGAGGGCTCGCCGCCTGCGAGGGATGCACCTTCGCTGGAAGGAGGCGCGAGGAGATCTGGGGTCCGCCAGGAGGAGTTGTCGCCTGGAGCCATCGGGCTGGGAGTCACGCGCTAGGGCGAGTTCATGCGCATGGGTGCGCCGCCTGGTGCCATCGGACTTGGAGGCCCTGCCTGGATCGTTCTGGAAGGAGCTGGACGCCTAGATCTGCTGGAGTGCACCGCATGGGGTGCGGCTGGGCCGATTTGGGATGGTTGAAGGCCGACTGGAAGGCTGGGGTCAGCGCTGCCTGAGATCTGTTGGAGATTGGAGCGCAGGACGTTGGATACTTGCGTGAACAGAAGGTGCGCACAGTGATGGGCACGCCGCCAGGGATCTGGAAAACGGGCGTGCGGCACAGGAGAACAGATTTGGGTTCTAGAGAACCCTAAAAACATACTTTCTTGAATAGTATATGAACTTCACAAACACATCTTCAACATAAACATCGAATCTCGAAAAATAAATAACATGAAAACCTCGAGAATCGAACCCGCTCTGATACCATGTTATGAAATAAACATGCGGAAGCAAAACGTGGAATAAGAATAAAGAACACGAAGAACGCGGGATTTTTACGTGGAACCCTACTCCGTGAGGAGCGGGATGAAACCACGGGAGAAGCCCTCAAAGGGGCATGCTATGCATTACTTTTTCTTAATGGATACATGAGGTCTGGGGCTCCTTATGTAGCATCTCCAGAGCCTCCAAGTCCCACTGTTGGACGATGTGGGACTAAACACTAGATGGGGTAAATGGATCTCCTCCAGGATCCATTTACCCTGCTACAATACAATGAGCGCATACAACGAATGCTCCAACACTAACTACTTGTTGGGCTGCTGATGTGGCTAATCTGTGTCCTTTCTTCTGATTGGCTGAGAGCTGCTGGGTAAGGATTGTTGACTTGTCTGATCTGTGTCCTGCCTTCTGATTGGCTGAGAGTTGTTCGGTCAGGATTGCTGACATGCCCGATCCGTGTCTTGTCTACTGATTGGTTGATAGCTGTTGGGATGGATTGCTGAATAACAAATAGTATTCTTCTGTTGTAGTATAAAGGGGGCCTTAGTGCCACCAAATACTGAATACTCATTCTGATCATGATTCTTATCCCATATCGATACCTTCTAAATATCCTCTATATTACCTTTTTCTCCATATAGTGAAACCGATCGCCGCTGCCCAAGGATGTAGCCCATTTACGAGTGAACCTTGTAAATCTGTGTGTTTGCGTCTTGCTTGTTTGATCATATTTTTACTTGTTTCAGGTTCTGTCAGGATCATCTAGTAAGATGTCATCGCACAATCTGAAGATAAAAAGGTTCACAGGGAGGGGCATATTCAGTCTATGGCAGATCAAGATACGTGCCCTTCTGAAGCAGCAAGGCATCTGGGTAACGTTAGATCAAGAGTGGGTGAAGGCACTCGAGCCGTCTGAGTTGATGGTGCAGGAAGAGAAGGAGCAATCAACGCATGTTTGGCCGACAAGATTATCGCGGAGGTTGTCAAAGAGGATTTCGCAGCCGATCTTTGGTTGAGACTCGAAAGTTTATACATGACGAAGTCTCTGACCAACAAGTTTCTCTTGAAGCAATGTCTGTTTTCTCTCTGCATGCATGAAGGTACATCTCCTAAAGAACATCTAGATGGCTTAAATACATTATTGATGGATTTAAGAAACGTAGATGTTAAGATTGAAGATGAGGATGTTGCCTTGATTTTATTGGTTTCGCTTCCATTATCATTTAAGAATTTTATTCAATCATTCATTGCGGGAAGAGAATTCATAACCTTAGAGGAAGATCTCGCGAGTCTGCATACGCTTGTTTGACCGACAAGATTATCACGGAGGTTGTCAAAGAGGATTTCGTAGCCAATCTTTGGTTGAGACTCGAAAGTTTATACATGATGAAGTCTCTGACCAACAAGTTTCTCTTGAAGCAATGTCTGTTCTCTCTCTGCATTCTTGAAGGTACATCTCCTAAAGAACATCTAGATGGCTTAAGTACATTATTGATGGATTTAAGAAACATAGATGTTAAGATTGAAGATGAGGATGCTGCCTTGATTTTATTGGTTTCGCTTCCATTATCATTTGAGAATTTTATTCAATCATTCATTGCGGGAAGAGAATTCATAACCTTAGAGGAAGATCGCGCGAGTCTACATACACTTGAACTTCGACATATGGCTATTGGGATGCAACACTCTAACGCTGCAGGTTTGATTATGACACATGAGAAGAGTCATATCGGTTTTGACTTCACAAATAATGTAAAGCACAAGTCCAAGTTGAAGAATTACAATGCTAGGGACATCGGCAATTACTGCAAGGAACCTGCACTTTTAAAGAAAGACTGCCCAAAGATGAACATAATTGTTGTAGTGGCTTAAGGTAGCGGAGATTTTAAAGATGATTTCGTTCTCACCGTCACGGATCAGAAGACGACAAATAGCACCTTGATTCTTTATTCAAGTTGTTCTTACCATATAACTCCCAATGAAGATTGGTTCTGCACCTATGAGAAGATAGATGGTGGAAACGTCGTCACAGGGAGTAACGCAACGTGCAAGATTGTAGGAATCGGCTCCGTAAAGATCAAGATGCATAAAGTCGTGAGGACTGTGACAGAAGTACGATATGTTCCTGATCTGAGGAAGAACCTGATATCCCTTGGAGTCTTGCACTCTAAAGGGCACATGTACAATGCTAAAGGTGGAGTCATGCAGGTTGCCAAAGCTAGGGTACTTGTCATCAAAGGTAATAAGCAGAAGACCCTCTATGTCTTGCAAGGGTCTACAATTCCTGGGAGTAAATTCAAGTGTTGTTTGAACTTGCTCAATGTCAAAAGTTGGTAATAGCCCCAGGGCTGGCGACGATACGGGGAAGCTTGGCAAAGCTTTTCCGAGGGTTTAATTCAAGGTGAATACTGTGTATATTTCCTTGATTCTTACTATCTGAATTCAAGTGGTGAAGTATAGTAGTGATGAATTCTGCGATATGAGAATTAAACCCCGGTGGAGTCTATCAATGGTTAATTCTGCTAGTGGAGAATTCAACTCATGGTGGAGTATAGTAGTGGTTAATTCTGCTATATATGAGAATTCAACCCCGGTGGAGTCTAGCTGTGGCTAATTCTGCTAGTGGAGAATTCAACTCATGATAGAGTATAGTAATGGTTGATTCTGCCATATGAGGATTCAATTCAAGATGGAGATTGTTAATGTGACTTGAATCCTAACCACTTATTGGGCTGCTGATGTGGCTGATCTGTGTCCTGGCTTCTGATTGGCTGAGAGTTGTTGGGTCAGGATTGCTGACATGTTAGATCTGTGCCATGCCTTCTGATTGGTTGAGAGCTAATGGGCTGGGATTGTTGACATGTTTGATTTGTGTCCTGTCTTTTGATTGGCTGAGAGCTATTGGGATGGATTGCTGAATACAAAAGGTATTCTTTTGCTGTAGTATAAAAGGGGCCTTAAGGCCACCAGATACTGAATCCTCATTCTAATCCTGATTATCATCCCATATCTATACCTTCCCAGTACCCTATGTATTTCTTTTTTCTCCATATAGTGAAACCGACCGCCGCTGCCCAAGGACGTAGCCCATTTTCAGGTGAACCTTGTAAATCCGTGTGTTTGCGTCTTGCTTGTTTGATCATGTTTTTTGCATGTTTGCTTCCATGATTTGCAACGGAAGAAATAGAAATAAGAAGTAAATATAAAGAGCTATAAATATCTTAACACTCCCCCTCAAGCTGCAGCATTTATGCTTATCAAGCTCAGCTTGGAACGTCATTTCTGCAAAGGGCCTCTAGCAAGGACCTTGGTGAAGATATCAGTTGTCTGATCTTTAGTACAAACATGAGAAGTGGATATGAGTCCCTTCTGGGTCATGTCTCTGATATAGTGTCAGTCGACCTCTATATGCTTGGGTCGTTCATGAAATGCAAGATTATTGGCAATAAAGAGTTGATGGATTGTCACCTAAAAGCTACATGGGAAGAGGAACCTCAATAGCAAGATCAATCAATATCGATTTAACCCACATCATCTCTGTGCTCCCTTGTGCCATGGCCCTGTACTCATATTCTGCACTTGTTCTAGCAACCACTGCCTGCCATGGCCATGACACCAGTGTGCACCCAACAAAAAGTAGCGAAGTCAAAGTGGATTTCCTGTCCCCAGAGTATCCTGCATAATTTGCATCTGCACAAGCTGTCACCTCAATAGATGTACCTCTGCCGTATACAAGACCAGTACCATGTGAATTCTTCAAATATCTCAAAATCATATAGACCGCATCCTATGAACCTTCATGGGCTGCTCCATGAACTGGTTCACCTTGCTCGCAGCAAAGGATATGTCTGGCTTGGTCATAGTAGCATATATGAGCTTTCCAACAAGCTCCATGTATCTTCTCATATCTACCTCCTCAGTATCATTATCATATAATCTCATGCTTGGATCCATGGTAGTAGTAGCAGGCTTACCCGTCTCTACTAGAAGATCAATGACAAACTTCTTGTGGGTCGTCACAAGACCACGCTGGTTCCTGGCGAACTCTAATCCAAGGCAGTATCGAAGATTGCCAAGATCCTTGGTCACAAACTGTTGACTTAGGTACTCCTTGGCCTCCTGAATGCCCTGCTCATCATCACCCGTGACAATAATATTGTCATCATAGACAAGAATAGCAACAATACCTCTCTGTGTCCTCTGAACAAAAAGTGAGTGATCCGCAGTGATCGGGCAAACCCCCCTGGTGCTCTATCAACTCTGAAAGCTTCTAGTACCAAGCTCTCGGACTCTGCTTCATGTCGTAAATTACCTTGTGGATCCCACACACCTTCTGAGATCCCCCCTCAGCAGTAAACCCTAACGGCTGCTTCATATACACCTTCTCCTCTAAATTTCCATATAGAAACACATTCTTCACAACAAATTGGTAAAGAGGTCAGTCCCGTGAAACATCAACTAATAGAAGAATCGCAATGTCGAGTGTCTGACCGTTGGAGAGAAGGTATCTTGATAGTCCACCCCATAAGTCTGGGCGAACTCACGTGCTACAAGCCTTGCCTTGTAGCAATCCACATCGCCACCTGCCTACTGCTTCACCGTAAAGATCCATTTGCACCCCACAACAGAGGCACTTGTAGGGGCAGGAACAACACTCTAAGTACCATGAGACTGCAAAGTGGTCATCTCCTCCTCATGACATGTCGCCAACTGCTATCATGTATGGCCTCCTGATATATTCATGGGATAGTAATAGCTGAGAGGTCCAATAACAAACTCTTGTACTTCTCTGAAAGATGGTCTAAGGAAACATGCGTAGCTAGAGGATACATGACATAATTTTGACGTGGCTTCCTCAAGGCATTGTCATCAACCTCTCTGTTCTCTGGTATCAACTCCTCCTGTATAGTATCCTGCGGAACAAGTATATCACCGGTGCCAGCATTCGAAGTAATGTGTTCGTTACATACCTTAGGCGTGTTGGATGACGGGGGAAGGCACATGAGCAAATGGGCGAGTAGCGGACCTGCGAATGTAAAACCATGGTAGGAACTGCATCAGGGTAGATGGATGTGGAGGTGGTGGAGGACGTGGAGGTAGAGGTGATTGAAACTCACATGAGGCGTTGTTGGTGGAGATAATGGAGGTGGTGGAACAAAGACTTCCTCGCCAAAGTCAGTATTAGACAACCTATCATCTGTAGGAAAAAAATACATAGTAACTCAAAAAATGTGACATCATCACTCACGTAATATTTTCTATCGATAGGATCAAACATCTGTACCCTTTTGTCGGAGTATAAGTTGTGTGCATCACTTATGTGGGAGATGGGTAAATGGATCTCTACAGGATTCATTTACCCCATCCAGTTGTTTAGTCCCAAATCTACCGTTTGTGGGATGCAGAGACTCAGTGAAGGCTATATAAGAAGCCACTCACCCTCTGTATCCAGTGAGAAAATGCAATGATATATCAACCCTTTGAGGCGTTATCCAATGGTTTCATCCTGCTCCTTAGGGAGTACGGTTCAACGTGAAATCCCGAGTTCATAATTCTTTATCTTTGTTTCAGGCTCCTCTCTCGTGCGATCTATAGGCGTGGGGATCCTCTCTTCCCTTCAGGCAGCAACCCCTATCGGTGACACCTAATCTCCTCCTTCCTGGAAGCAGCGGCGGTGGAAGCCTCCAGCGGAGGCACCCAGACGGCGTAGCAACCAAGCAACTACGACAGGTGGCGAGCTCCATCGCAGCGGCGATGCCGCTCCTTCTCCAGGTGTGCCCCAACTTCTTCATCTCTCTGTCGCACCAGATCTCCTCCAAGCATGTAACCTGCACGTGGTGGCGCACCTCCCATTTGCACAATCGGCGGCGACAACCTCCTTCTCCCGTTCTCTACGGGCGACGATCCTTTCTTTCGATGGGTTCTCGAGAGGGGAACCCTAAATAGGGTGTGGCTAATTGGGCTGTATAAAAAAATCACAAAAAATGAGAGGATGAAAAGCATCTTGTCTTAAAAAGGAGAGTTTGTTTGAAAAAAAGGATTCATATAAAAAAAATCCGCACAAAAATGTAAAAAAAGAGCTGTGTCCACAGTTTGTAAATCCTATATGGGTATAGTTTCAAGGGTCCAATTGAACCGTGAATTTGTTAAAAGAAAAAGATGTACAAAAAAATCGTACATGATGAAAAAATGAATTCATGAAAAGCCTAAAAATATGAATGGCTTATTTAAAAAAATGTTGTGACGAATATAAAAAAAGGAATGAAATAACAGAAAAATGATTAAAAAAGAGAAAATTGATGGAGAAAAGCCAAAAATGTAACGGCTTATTTGCTTTTAGATACATGATGCTACTGCTTCCCACATCTCGTTTGTACTTCCGTTACAATCCCAAGATAAGTCTTCTAAAACCCTTCTCCCTGAAGCTCGATTGCTTCAGTGGAAGATTCCACCATCTCGTTCTAGTAATCTTAGAAACCCTCCTTTTCTTTACCGATCCTTTTATTTGTACATCGAAGACTAACAAGCGATGTTGGGTTGTCAAACTCTCTCTTGGGATTACTTTGTAATCTTTACAATACAACCGATCTCTTCTCCTCAACGCAAAGTAATCTATCTGTGTTCTAGTTGGCCCACTCTTATAAGTAATTCAATGCTCCTCCATCTTCTTGAAGAGAGTATTTGCTATGAAAAGATCATATGCCATTACAATATCCAGAATGACTTTTCCCTCTTCATTTCTATCCCCAAAACCATGTCCTCCATGAACACTAGCATACCCTGAGGCATCTTTTCCCACATGTCCATCAAGATCTCCACTTATGCAAATCATCTCTCTTTCTGGGATTCCTTGTAAAATCTTATTTAGATCCTCCCCAAAAAGCTTGTTTAGTTCTTTCATCTAAACCAATTTGCGGTGCATAAACTGAGATGATATTCAAAATTTCTTGTTCGAGCACCAATTTTAGCAAAATAATCCGATTACCGAATCTTTGCACCTCAACCACACAATCCTTCAAATCCTTATGGACAACCACTCCAACACCGTTTCTACCCCTATCTTTACCTGAATACCAAAGTTTTAAAGCATGTCTTCTCGATCTCCCTTGCTTTCTCTCCAACTCCTTTGGTCTCTTGAAAACATAGTATATGAATCTTGCTTTTTTTCATCGTATCCACTATCTCCATCAATTTTCCAGTTATAGTACCAATATTCCAACTACTAATCCGCAACTTCCGTTGCAATCTCTTTTGGACTAACTTCTTTACTCTCATGCGTCCATTATGCGAGAACCCTTGCAAATTTTGGACTGCATCCGGGCGGTGATGCAGCGGAACTAGCTTATTACCCGCATGCGTTCCTATGCGAGAACCCTTGCAAATTTTAAACTACAATAATTACTAGCGGAACTAGCTTAATACTCTACTAGTGTATGGGCAGTACACTCGTAGAGTATTTGCTAAAATATGTATAAGAAGAATTGTGTATTGTGCCTTTGAGAAAATTGTACATGCTCAAAATACACAAGGTACACAGTACAATCAGAGACCAAATCCCATTTTGCATATATAAACCACACTCACACAAAAAGTAACATATAATTAGTATTCAACCTTAAAAGTGAGTAGAGTTTGATGATGTTTATATGCCCAAGATATGTGCATTACGAGTTTGGTAATTTAGCAATTACTTAGGGTTTACGTTTTCAGGGTATTTGTGAACCTTGTGATTTTTTACTTATTTTTTTATTTTTATACATATTTGGATTCATTTTATTCGAAATTTTGTATGGGGCCTGTAGAAAATCCTGAAGATTCTCTATTTATTCATGGTTTATTTACACATGCATACATACATTAGAACCTCTTTTTTGTTCTCTTATTTTTCTCTTTTGTATTTTTATGTTATTTATATACAATTTGTGAGGTCTTAAAGACAAAGTTACATGTACAAGACTATTACACATGCATTTTTTTGTGTTTTTAGGGAATTTGATCAAAATTTGAGTGCAAAATAGATGAATCACATATTCGTTACCCTCGGGATGTGCAATTGAGAAAAAGAAGTGATGAAGGGTGCATGTTTGGCAGATAAGGTGTGATAATTGACGTTTCTAGAGATGAGTTCTTGTCTAACCCTGTTTGTTTGATATCGATGATGTAATTCCACAAACCCCTGAAAATCACATGGAGAGCATGAAGCTTGTAGTATAGAGATTTAAACTGTGGTCGCACGCTTGACATGATTTTTAGTCAAGAAGCCAACCATCGCATGATCGACATGAATTCACAATGTTGACAAAAGAGAGAAAAGGTGAGGGACATTTGCTGATCGAAGGTGACAATCATGCCTTATCAAACAAGGCACCTGTATGACAAGATTACATCCAGACAAGCGATAGTGCAGGTGGCTTTCTAATCATCGACACATGCTATGCCATAAAAATGGTGATTGATGATGGTTGTGAGGATTTTCAGCGATCTTCGATGTTAACGACTAGTGTCGCGACAATGAGAGAATGAGGTTCGGTGGCGGTGTGGGAGAAAGCCAATGATGATGAGATGTTCCCATGGGGAGACCTACTTCGTTTACGAGGAAATTAAATTGAAGACCCCGTGCTTCAATTTCGTTTTATTCATCGTTTTCAAGGTGCCTTATTACATTGCAATTTATTTTATTTTCAAGTTTTCACCATGCCGGAAATATTTAATCTTTCGGTTTCATCGGGACTCGTATTCTTTCTTTTTATTGCTTGTCAATGATATTTTCATTTCCTCCCATTCGATACTCCTTTTTTAAAAGGAAATGGGGTTCATGTGTCCCACGGTTTTCCAATTTAACGCCTATTATGCCATTTCATCTCTAGGACTCTTGGTTTCCTTCTTTCAAGTTTCTTGCCTCATTTTTTAGCCTCCAAGGAGAACTTTCACGACAATTTTCCTCGCCAATTTATAATTTTTATAGTGTCATTTTTCTACTTTTTATTTTTTTATAAGATTTGTGATACGTTAGTATAATTCTTCATTTTGTCGTTGTTTGGTATGTACAAAGTAATGATTGAAGTCTTCAATCTTCAAATCGTCTTTAAGATTAGTTGATATTGGTGTCGATAACTTGATATTGCGCACATATTCATCATTATAGTGATAACTTAATATTGAGTATTTGTGTTTTGAATTATAAATTGTATTTGCTAGTTCAACTTATTTATTCATGACTAAACTTCCAAATTTTAATTGCATGACTTGTATTTATGACATGTGCGTTGTAGATGTTGATACTATATAAAACTTGTATTTATACCTATATTTTGTCAAATAATTGCATATTACCATTTTTTATTAATATTGGAATCTTTAATTTCCAAAAGGAAAAAAAATCAAAGTTCATATGCATTTACACTATTTTTGTCGGGCTTGGGCAAAATATCCGTAACATGTTGGCGACCGACATGCAATATTGTAAAAATCGGTCGACTAGGCCGACTAGTCGAGTTGGGGGGATAACCGGCTGGACTAAGCCTAGTCGGCCATCTGTCGGTCAACCCGACTAATCAGACCGACTAGTCGGCCACTAATCGGCCAACTTTTACATAGAACTTTTTTATTTTTTTAAATTTTTTGATTTTTTAAAAGTAAAACTTATTACAATATGCTTAATGTTATATTCAAAGTCAATTACTTCTTTTGTTTCATTATTATAATATAAAAATGTATAAATCTATTGAAATATATAAGAATATATGTATAAACAATTATTTATATATTCAAAGAATTTAAAAAGTCAAGATCGACTAATGACCAACTAAATTCGATTAGTCGCTCGACTGATGATTAATCCTTAGTCAGTGACCCTATCGATCGAGTACCTACTACTGATTTCTGCAACCTTGTTGACATGCCATCGTTATTTCATTTCCTAATGTTTGCGATATGCCACCAAAATCAACATTTAGGGCCTTGGTTTTCACGTTCAGCTCCAAGGAATGGTCCTAACTCTATTGTAAAAAGGAAAAAAAAACAGAGAGAAAATGAAAAGATACGTGGATTTTTTCTACACCCATGTGTTTTTCCTAACATCGTAAACTATCCTCATGTTTTCGGCAAGTACGTGAGAAAGGAGAAGCGAGACAATATGACACAAATTCCTTCTACTTGAGACCATCCACTTATCTGGGCATCCTTTTTTCCTCATTGCCCTCAAAACAAGATCTTCATTTCGAGGTTCCTACATGAGAAAGTCTCTTCTTAAGGCCCTTGTTTGAGAGTAACTGAGTATTTGAGGACCATATACGAGACAAGTGACTCCTGATTCTTCTTTATGCTAGAGGCCCTTTCTTATAGCTTATATATGTAAGAGGTCCACTCTCGAGATCTTCGTACGAGAGAGGACCATCCTTGAGATCTTCGTATAAGGTGAGTGTAGAGATATTTATGTATTCGTACTGCATTGTTATTTTCTTGTTCGTATGTCTATCATATGTAATTTACCCATATGTCTCTCCTCTATATAAGAGAGCTAGGGTTTACAGGAATAAAAGAATTCTCATTTTTCTCCCAACATGGTATTAGAGCGGCGGTCCTAGGCCGGAGCTCTCGTACCCTAACTCTAGCACTAGCCCCACCTTCATCACCTACATCTCTAGCCGTACCGCATCGCGACCACCGCCCAACGACACCAACCGCGCCACCCAAGCAGTACTACCGGCCCCAGCCGCCTCCCCTCCTGCGGTCTGCGTGCTTCCCCACGCCGCCTAGCGGCCTTGCGCAGCCGCTGCGCGCACGTTGTGCAAGCGCAAGGGCTTCACGACTTCCTTGTGCGCGATGGACTCGCGTGCAGCGCCTCCGTGTGTGGCGCATCATCTAGTCGTTGCATTATCGGCAAAGGTCTCCTCTTGTGTTTGATGGATTTGAGTGCATAAGTCTACATATGCATTCAAATCCACGTATGTTTGTGTAGACATCCACACATTAGTCTATGAAATCTCAGTTTTCTACATCCGGCACTATGTCAGAAAACAAGGTCGATATGCCCGCCACATGCGCCTTCAGAGGTCCAACGCCTATTGTCAAGATGGATGGGACAAACTATGAGGTTTGTGCGATGCTGTTTTTAAGTCTCATGAAGTCAAGCGGTAAGAAGCATATTCTTTCTGAGGAGCCGGTTGTGAAAACTGGGATCAATGCCTCGGTGAAGGCTGATGATGCTTATGCCAAAGTTTGGCTTTCAGGAACATTGGCAATAGAGATCGCCAATGATGTATTACATCAACCCACAACAAAGGCGATGCGGGATATCCTTGCTGCAACTTATTCCCAAGTAAGGAATGAGACGAAGATTCTGCAACTTTAGCACGATATTTTCACTATCAAGCAGAATGGACGGTCCCTTCATTCATTATACACATCCTTGTGTGGAATGTTCAAGAAGCTCCATAGTTTCACGCCTCTTTCAGCAACTCCGGAGTAACAAAAGACTTATAGAAATGCCACCATGGTGGGCGTATTCCTAGCAGCTCTAGACCCTGAGTACGAGGATGCTCACTCTCAGATTCTGGCCGATGCTACTATTCCTCCCATGGAGGAAGCTTTTCGTCGACTTAGTAGAATCACCGTTCCATCTACTCCTGCCAGTCAGACTTCCTCAACGATGGCTGCCTCTCGAGGTCGAGAAGGTCCTTCTCAGTTTCATGGACGTGGACCTCGTGGAAGAGGAGGTCGTATTCGTCAGCCGTGCACTTATTGTCACCATCCTGGACATACAGAGGATACATGCTATTCCAAGTATGGATTCCCGCTTCTGCATGAGCGGCTAAACATGTTGAACTCCCTGTTGCTTCCTCTTTGGATCAGAGATTTGCTGATCTTGTTGCACGATTGAGGGGCATTATACCTCCCTCCAGTCAGCCGCTTCTTCATCGACCCCTGTGATTCAATCAGATGTGGCTGCTTCAACATCCTCTAGTACCTCAGTTAGTACTTTTGCAGAATCTGATGTTACAGAATGGATCATGGACTCTGGTGCTACACATCACCTTTGTGGAGACAAAGGTCAGCTTACAACTTACAAACAGGTTTCCCCAGGATGGACTGTGGTTATAGCAGATGGAACTCATTCCCCGATCACTGGACAGTGGGAGATTAGCCTAACACTATCGATGCGCCTACAAGATGTTCTTCATGCCCCTGACTTTTCTTTGAACTTGCTCTCTATTAGCCAGATTACGAAAGATTTACATTGTCGAGCGATTTTTGATCCATTTTCTCTTGTATTTCAGGACATCCTCACGAGCAAGGTGATTGGCTGTGGCCGTGAGAAGGGAGGTCTCTATCGTTTGGTTTGTACACCTTATGCTGACACTTCCTCCCATTATGCTGGATCTGTCTCTCCCTTTACATGCCACATGCGCTTTGGTCATCTTCCTCTCCATAAGTTGTGTCAAGTTCTTCCTCAGATCTCTCCTCACTCATCATTTCAGTGTGAGGCATGTCAGTTAGGAAAGCATCACCGGTCTACTTTCTCTAGTCGTCAGAGTTGGAGCAGTTGCTCCATTTTTTAGTTCTTTCATATAGATATTTGCGTCCTTGTCGTGTTCCTGATCATCAGGGACACCGGTTTTATGTAGTTGCTGTTGATGATTTCTCCTGTTTGTCTTGGGTGTTTTTATTAAAGAATAAATCAGAGACTGGAGATTATCCATATTTTTATCACTGAAGTTCATAATGTCTTCTCTTCATCTGTTAAGTTTGTGCGTACTGATAATTCTTTGGAATTTTGTACTCAAAATCTTACTAAATATTTTGCTGCCCATGGTATTATTCACCAAACGTCATGTACTTATACTTCCCAGCAAAATGGTGTAGTAGAAATGAAGCATCGTCGCCTACTTGATATTATCAGATTGCTTCTCATTCAGAGTCATGCCCCACATTTTTTCTGGGGTGGTGATGTTCTTACGACATGTTATCTTGTCAATCGCATGTCGTCGTCGGTCTTGGGTGAGAAAATTCCTTTTTCTCTTGCATTTCCTGAAAAAGAATTGTTCTCCCTTATTACTCGTATGTTTGGCTCGGTTGCCTTTGTCCACCAACTGTCTCTAGGTATTGACATGCTCTCTCCTAGGGCAATCAAGTGTGTCTTTCTTGGTACTCTAGGATACATAAGGGATACATATGCTATGATCTACTGCGCAGGAAGTATTATGTTAGTGCGGATGTCACCTTCTTTGAGTCTGTGATGTATTTTTCTCCTACATGTGATCATTTGACTTCCTTAAACACTGATGATGAAATCTATGTGCCACCACCAACTTCAAACCCGCCACCATCATCTCCTTTACCTCCTCCTCCATCACCATCACTTCTAGTGTCGGGTCCGATCATCCTTGTCCCATCCTTACCCCACCATTATACACGTCGTCCTGCATCTGCTCATGGTCACCGTTCGTCATCTAGCACACATGAGGTATGTTTTAAATACATTATTCCTACGATCTGATCGCTTGCTTGAACATGATTCCTTGCAAGAGACTGACACGACGGTTGTAGATCTAGACCTTCCTATTGCGCTTCGGAAGCCGAAGCGTAGCTGTGCCTCTTATCCTTTGGCCTCCCTGGTCTCGTTTGAGCGTCTGACTGGTGATTTCAAGATGTTTGCTACTGCATTATCTGCTGTGGAAATTCCCAGGAATTATCAAGAGGCTCTGAATGATAGTCGGTGGTGGATGGCGATGGAAGAAGAAATGGCGGCATTGCAGTCACGTGGCACATGGAGTCTGGTGCATGCTTCTGTTGATGCCTCTGTTGTAAGTTGCAAGTGGGTGTTTACCATTAAACACCGTGCAGATGGAAGTCTAGATCGGTACAAAGCTATACTTGTTGCTGGCTTTATTCATACATATGGCGTGGACTATCTGGATACATTCTCTCCTGTGGCTCGTCGTTCTACTATACGGATTCTTCTCTCTATTGCTGTGGTACGTGACTGTCCTCTTTTTCAGCTTGATGTTAAGAATGCCTTTTTGTATGGGGACCTACAGGTGGAAGTTTTTATGCAGCAACCTCTCGGTTTTTCTGCTGAGGGGGAGTGTATGAAGGTTTGCAGACTTCATAAGGCAATCTATGACCTGAAACAGAGTCCTAGGGCATGGTTTCAGAAGCTCTCGGACTTAATTGAGAAGTATGGCTTTAAGAGGTCAAATGCGGATCATTCATTGTTTGTACAGAAAACCACTAGAGGCATGGTGATCGTTATGATTTATGTGGATGCTATATTGGTCACATGTGCTGACTTGCAGGGAATAAAAAGGGCAAAAAATTTTCTAGGACAACAATTTGTTACCAAGGATCTTGGCACCCTACGGTACTTCTTGGGCCTAGAGTTTGCTAGGAATCAACAAGGTCTTGTGACGACATAACGGAAGTATGTGACAGATATGCTAGCTGAGACACGAATGATTGGATGTCAGCCGAGCACCACTCCTATGGATCCTGACATGCGGTTATATGATGATGATACAGAAGAAGTGGACAGAAAACGATACAGAGAAATAGTCGGGAAGCTTCTTTATGTTACTATAACTAGACCAGATATTGCATTTGCAGTCAGTCGAGTGAGTCAATTCATGGAACAACCTCGACAGGTACACATGGATGCTGTATATATGATTTTGAGATATCTAAAGTCTTCCCTAGGTACATGCTTATTATTCAAAAAGGGGGAAATAATTACTGTTTCTGTATGTGCTGATGCTGATTATGCTAGATGTCCAAAAGACAGGAAGTCCACTACGGGCTTTGCAATTTTTGTTGGTAGCTCCCTTGTTTCTTGGCGGAGTAAGAAACAAACTGTTGTAGCCAGATCCAGTGTCGAGTCTGAATAAAGAGCTATGGCACAAGCAAGTACAAAAATGATGTGGGTTCGTGCAGTACTTGCAGATTTACATATCGATGTACCTGTTCCTATACAACTACAATGTGATAACTGTAGAGATAGTTTCTAGAATTAATAATGGTTTATGTATCTTTTTGCTATTTTCTTCTTTTTATGTAGACGTCTCTGTAATTTACCCTTAAGGCCTCTCCCTATATAAGAGAGCCTAGGGTTTTTCTATGAATCATATCGAAGACTCCTTTCTTCTAACATGGTATCAGAGCCGCCTTAGGGCTCTCCTCCCTTCCCCCACCCGCCGCCCCTCCCTTCTCCTCCCTTCTAGCCGCTGCCAGCGGCTTCCATCGGCCCCCAGCGGCCAGCCCAGCGGCCCCCAGCCGCCCAGCGCCCTTCCTAGAGGCCCCCAGCGCCCTCCCCAGCGGCAGCCAGCCGCCAGCGGCGCCCAGCCGCCCTCCCCAGTGGTCCCGCAGCCCCTCTCAGCGGCACCCAGCCGCTGTAGCAGCTACCACCAGCCCTAGCGGCATCCGCCTGCCGCCCCCAGCCGCCCCAGCGGCCCCCGCCAGCCCCAGCGACACCCTCATCTGCCGTCGTAGGCCTTCCAGTGGCCTCCAGCAGTCCATAGACATCGTTCTCGAGGCGATTCAGTGGCTGTAAGCTTCCTTGGAGGCGTGCCCTAGACCTCTCTCCTCCGATTTATGGATTTGAGTGCGTAAAAGTCTACACACGTACTCAAATCCGATGCAGTTGGTGTAGACGCTCATCACCGTGTCTATTTACCCCTCGTCTTCTCCGAGCAGCAGTATGTCAGAATCGAAAGTCGATTTGCCCTCCACCGGCGCATTCAAGGGTCCTGCGCCAATAGTGAAGATGGATGGGTCTAACTATGAGCTATGGGCTATGCAGTTCATGAGCCTCATGAAATCAAATGGTAAGAACACATTCTTACCGAGGATGAGCCTGCGGAGAAGACATGGATCTATGCCTCATGGGAGGCCGATGACGCTTACGCAAAAGTCTGGTTGTCTGGTACGTTGACGATGGAGATAGCTAACGATGTCCTCCATCAGCCCACTGCTAAGGCAATGTGGGACATTCTTGCTGCTACGTACTCGCAGGTGCGAAATGAGACGAAGATGTTGCAGCTTCAACATGACATCTTTACGATGAAGCAGGCCGGCAGACCTCTCCATTCTCTATACACCTCCCTGAGAGGGATGTTCGAGAAGCTATACAGTACCATTCCTCTGACTGCTACTCCGGAGCAGCAGATGGCGTTTCGGAACGCCACCATGGTGGGTGTTCTACTTGCGGCTCTCGATCCTGAGTATGATGCTGCACGGTCACAGATCCTAGCAGATGCAGTAATTCCTCCAGTGGAGGATGTCTACAGAAGGCTCAGTCGTATTCCAGTTTCCTCCAGCTCTTTTACTCCACCCCCATCTGCGATGGCAGCTTCGCGCGGGAGAGGTGGACCGCCTTCAGGGCGTGGTCGTGGACGTGGCCGTGGACCTCAAGGTAGAGGAGGTCGCTTCAGTCAGATGTGCTCGTATTGTCACAGAACTGGACACTCGGAGGAGACATGCTACTCAAAGCATGGGTTCCCAACATCGGCACGGGTTGCAGAGCATTCACAGTCTCCATTACCGCCTCCTGCAGATCATAGATTTGACGAGCTTGTGGTCCGTCTCCGCGATATTATGCCACATTCCTCTGGTGATTCATCGGGTGGTTCTTCAGATATTGCAGCCACAGCCTCTGCCAGTTCATCTGCCGCAGCCAGTTCCTCAGGGAGATCATCAGCACTCATACCTTCTCATGATATATCTGACTGGGTTATCGATTCCGGAGCCACACATCATCTTTGTCGAGATAGAGGACGATTACAGGCCTACAGGGATATTCCTCCTGGTCGCTCAGTACAGATAGCAGATGGGTCTTACTCACCCCCTTGTTGGCCAGGGGGAGGTTTTCTTATCCTCCACCATGCAGCTGCAGAATGTTTTACATGCCCCTGAGTTCTCACTGAATTTGTTGTCTATTAGTCAGATTACAAAGGATTTGAATTGTCGTGCTATATTTGACCCGTCTTCTTTCATTTTTCAGGACATACTCACGGGCAAGGTGACTGGCTGTGGCTCTGAGCAGAACGGTTTATATCGGCTGGTTCGGGAATCCTATGCTGGCGTCTCCTCTCACTCCACTGGACCAGTCTCACCTTACATTTGGCATCTTCGTTTTGGTCACCTTCCGCTCCAGAAAATGCGCCATCTTCTGCCCCAGATCTCTCCAAGTTCGTCGTTTCACTGTGAAACATGTCAGTTGGGAAAGCATCATAGGTCGAGCTTTCCAAGTCGTCAGAGTCGGAGCAGTAGCTCCCCTTTTGAGTTGTTACATATAGATATATGGGGTCCGAGTCGTGTTCCCGATCACCAGGGACACAGATTTTATCTTGTGGTGGTAGATGATTTTTCTCGTGTCTCTTGGGTATTTCTTTTGAAGAATAAATCTGAAGCAGGAGATGTTATAAAAAATTTGATTATTGAAGTGCAGAATGTTTTCTCTTCGTCAGTCAAATATGTTCGGACTGATAATGCCCTGGAATTTTGTACACGCTCTCTTTCTCAATTTCTGTCATTGAAGGGTATTTTTCATCAAACCACCTGCGCATATACATCCCAACAAAATGGTGTGGCGGAAAGAAAGCATTGCCATCTCTTGGATATTACTCGTACTTTGTTGATTCAAAGTTGTGCTCCTATCTCTTTCTGGGGGGATGCTGTCCTTACTGCATGCTATCTAGTCAATAGAATGCCGTCCTCTGTCCTTGGAGAGAAGATACCCATCTCTCTTATTTTTCCAGACAAGGAGCTATTCTCACTACCACCACGTGTCTTTGGTGCTGTGGCGTTTGTCCATCGTCTATCCCCTGGACTTGACAAGCTCTCTCCAAGAGCAGTCAAGTGCGTCTTTGTTGGTTATTCCAGAACCCAGAAGGGATACCGGTGTTATGATCGTACAACCAACATGTACTTTGTTAGTGCGGATGTCACGTTCTTCGAGTCGGTTATGTATTTCTCGCCAGCTGGGGACAGAATGGCACCATCCACCAACACTGATGATATTTATGTTCCACCACCACCTGCTTTTATTTCACCTGAGTTGTCTCCTGTGTCAGTTCCTATGCCAGCACCACCGCCACCACCACCTCCACCTCCAACCATTCCACAGGGAATCATATCACCGTTTCCTAACCACTATACGCGTCGGTCAGGTCCTGCTCAGACAACAGATCAGCCAATCACTACGCCTCAGGTATGTTCAGATGATGTTACTACTGACGGGTCAGGTTCTGTACATATGCAGGATGACTCATTACAGGTGGACCCAGATGATGATCTTGATGTTCCGATTGCTATTCGGAAACAGAGACGACAGTGTGCATCATATCCATTTGCTTCACAGGTTTCCTTCCACCGCCTCACAGGTGATTTTCAGAAGTTTGCCATAGCATTGTCTTCCGTGGTCATACCACGGACATACCAGGAAGCCTTGAAAAGTGAGTGCTGGAGATTAGCTATGGAAGAAGAAATGAGGGCCTTGCAGTCCCGTGGTACATAGTCTTTGGTCCCTGCACCTCCTGATGCATCTGTTGTCAGCTGCAAATGGGTCTACACAGTCAAATATCATGCAGATGGCACGTTGGACAGGTACAAAGCACGTTTGGTCGCCCGTGGATTTACACAAACATATGGCGTGGATTACATGGATACATTCTCTCTAGTGGCGAGACACTCGACTCTCCGTATTCTACTATCTGTTGCAGCGGCTCGTGATTGGAGCATTTCTCAGCTCGACGTCAAGAATGCCTTTCTGTACGGGGATTTACAGGAGGAAGTCTACATGCAGCAGCCACCCGGGTTTACTGCTGAGGGGGAGAAGCATATGGTCTGTAGACTTCACAAGGCGATATATGGCCTCAAACATAGTCCACGAGCATGGTTCCAGAAGTTGTCCAATCTATTTGAGCACCAGGGATTTAAGAGGTCCAATGCTGATCATTCGTTGTTTGTCCAGAAGTCCTCGACAGGTACGATTGTCATAATGGTCTATGTGGATGACATTCTTGTTACAGGAGACGACGCTCAGGGCATAGCGAGGGCGAAGGCATTCCTAAGTCGTCAGTTTGTTACAAAGGACCTTGGAACCCTAAGATATTTTCTGGGGTTAGAATTTGCAAGGAATGCACATGGTTTGGTGATGACACAACGGAAGTACATTACAGACTTCCTGGTTGAGACTGGTATGGATGGGTGCAAACCATCAAGTATCCCCATGGACCCTAGCATGAAGTTGTATGATGGTGATACTGATGAAGTAGATAAGAGGAGATATAGAGAGATGGTGGGAAAACTCCTCTACATTACCATAACCCGTCCAGACATTGCATTTGCAGTGAGCTGGGTGAGTCAGTTTGTGGAGCAGCCAAGGCAGATCCACATGGATGCTATACACATGATACTGAGATATCTGAAGACTTCTCCAGGGTTAGGGCTGCTATTCAGAAAGGGCACAGACTTATCCATCTCAGCGTGTGCAGATGCAGATTATGCAGGATGCCCTAAGGATAGAAAATCAACCTCAGGGTTTGCAGTTTTTGTTGGAGGCTCTCTGGTTTCTTGGAAAAGCAAGAAACAAACTGTGGTGGCAAGGTCCAGTGCGGAATCCGAATACAGGGCAATGGCTCAAGCCAGTACGGAAATGATATGGGTTCGCTCCGTATTAGAAGATCTACATGTAGCTGTACCTCTACCTATGAAGCTTCAGTGTGACAATCATGTTGCATTGTTCATTGCGAACAATCCAGCTTTTCATGAGAGGACCAAGCATATTGAGGTTGACTGCCATTATATCAGGGACCTGATTCAGAGAGGATTGATATCCACTGCACATGTTAGCTCAGGAGATCAAACTGCCGATGTTTTCACCAAGCCACTGCTCAGAGGACCCTTTCAGAGATGTTCATCCAAGCTGAGCATGATCGACATCTATGCTCCACCTTGAGGGGGAGTGTAGAGATAGTTTCTAGAATTAATAATGGTTTATGTATCTTTTTGCTATTTTCTTCTTTTATGTAGACGTCTCTGTAATTTACCCTTAAGGCCTCTCCCTATATAAGAGAGCCTAGGGTTTTTCTATGAATCATATCGAAGACTCCTTTCTTCTAACAATAACCAAGCAGCCTTGTTCATTGCAAACAATCCAACTTTTCATGAGAGAACCAAGCACATTGAAGTAGACTGTCACTACACAAGGGACATGATTCAGAAAGGACATATTTCTACTTCTCACGTCTGCTCAGGGGATCAAATTGCAGACATTTTTACTGAGGCTTTGCTCAAGGGACCATTTCAAAAATGTTCATCCGAGCTGAGCATGATTGACATCTATGCTCCATCTCGAGGTGGAGTGTAGAGATATTTATGTATTCGTACTGCATTGTTATTTTCTTGTTCGTGTGTCTATCATATGTAATCTACCCATATGTCTCTCCTCTATATAAGAGAGCCTAGGGTTCACAGGAATAAAACAATTCTCATTTTTCTCCCAACAGTGAGAAACATTTTAGTATAACTGTTAAGGTCATCTTAAATGTCTATTACTCATTACGTTAATTGCATGAAATTCAGCACTCCAACCCATACACCTCCAGTTGATTGTCTTCATTGAATATACTTCAAGTACGGGTTAAGATGTATCATGTGAAGATTGTGGATCTTCTCTCGCAACTACCACTGTGAGAAGGACTCCTCCCAGATCTTAAGATGTATCATGTGGAGATGTGCTGTTTGATTCATTTTGGAACACGCAGCACGCTATTGTCTTTGCAGCTCCAGCTCGAACGGGAGTAATATTTGGTTCTGACCAAAAGAATGTTGCTTATCCATTCCTTCATTGTAATTCCGCACAAAGCTTAGGATGGTGGAGCATTTCCATGGTTGAATACCTTTAGTTGGGAATTGTTTTGGTTGTCTTTAAAGGAAGGTAGATGGGAAAGTGTTGCTTCATATTAGTGTAAGGCTGAGGGCTAGTGATAAACGCTATGGATGCAACGGAATGATATGGTATTTAGGTATAGCTTCTCATAGGTTGATGGAGGTCATACCTCGTGGAAAATGGTTAATTAACAATGGATTAAATCCAAATAAAAAGTCTATTGTACAGGTGGATACCAACAAAAATTGAACTGTGATGGATCGACGTGATGATAGAACTTTTCTATGACATTTCACACACCATAAGAAGTTAGGGATTATGCCTGTGAAGGTGCAGGAGCCTCTAAAGAAAGAAGTCTCATATATGTGAGCGGCGGGCGAAACAATAAGATGCATGCCTCCGATGAATCCAAGATGCTCTCTCTTTTCTTCACACACCCTAAGAGAACCTTGGAGATCTCCTCCTCTTACCTGCAAATGCCATCACATGAAGTCCTCTCCAACTTGGACGCGAAAGGTGAGCACGTGAGCTTCTCCTTCAGGATATTGGAGAACCAACACGGGGGAGAGTGGATGACCGAGAGGGGAGAGGAGGGTTGAGGGCAGAGGAAAATTTGGAGAGAAAAATTCGCATAGGTAGTCAATTAGGAATCATATTCGCCCTATACGATGAAGTTTTATTTTTTTTGTTAAGTACAATAAGGGAGCCACCTCTTGAGAAGGCGGCTTTTACCTTAAGAAAGCCGCCTCTTCAAGAGGCGGCTTAGGCCAAAGCCGCATTTGCCAAAGGCGGCTTCTGCTAAATAATAGCCAGAACCCGCAGCGTCGCCCGACACCCACCCACAGCGTCGCCCGATCCCCACCCGCACTCTCTCCTGCCTGCCCTTCAGTGGCGCCCTTCTCCCTTGCAAAAGGCCCACGTCGCCTCCTCCACCCCAATCGCCTTCTCCGCCGCCATCACATCCCCCGTCTGACGATTCCTCCTCCGTCCACTCCTCACATCCCCCATCATCGGGTTGTCCAACATTGACCTAAGGTGAGCTCTTCATCCCTTTTAGTATCACAAAATGGAGGGGAATGATAGTAGTTATTTGGCGAATGTTGAGTATGATGATGACATACAAGATGTCGTTGAGTATGCAAGAATGATGGGTTTATCATACCGTCTAATTTTATATGCAACCCATCAAGATGAGTCTTCCCCGAATGTCACCCGAGCATCTTTGCCTGTCACCCATGCATCTTCACCCTTAACTCGAGCTCATGGTGTTGTTACCTTTGATATGAATGACACAATTACTCAGGAAATTAATTGCGTGAGCACTGATGAAGACTTGGATGCGAATGATATGAATGAAATTTTTATCTGGTTGAGAAACTTCTGTGTCATGTAATTGCAATCAAGTTGAGGATGATCTTGATTAGCTACTTGATGCAAACATGTGTGAGGTGCATCTACCTTAGAAATCACAAATTGCCCGTCCAGTGGTCGCCTGTGACCTCGCAAACGCCATTTACAACCTCTCTCTTTCGCGTTGCAGTGGACAACCCAAACCGACTTATCCAACTCGTGCACATAAAAATTGCAATGTCTCTTGATATGAAACATCTTCTCGGAGTAGACCAAGTCAGCCTTCGACTTAAAGGTCATCCCGTTCCTCAGCTCCTCCGCAAGACTTAGTCCCTCATCGTCATCAAAGGCATCCTCGTCATTTCTTATGTAGCCATCACCACCACGGACATTAAAGAATGTTATATCAGGCACAATGTGTTCCTCAAATTCCTCATCATTCTCCATTTCATCTTCCGTATCATTCGTAGCCAAGTCTTCATCAGTGCGCACGCGATCAATTTCCTGAGTAATTGTGTCATTCATATCAAAGGTAACAACACCATGAGCTCGAGTTAAGGGTGAAGATGCACGGGTGACAAGCGAAGATGCTCGGGTGACATTCGAGGAAGACTCATCTTGATGGGTTGCATATAAAATTGGACGATATGATGAACCCATCATTCCTGCATACTCAACGACATCTTGTATGTCATCATCATACTCAACATTCGCTAAATAACTACTGCCATTCCCCTCCATTTTGTGAAAAAATTTCAACGTAGCTTAGTATGTACGTTCGATCCGGAATAACGACACAATCTTCTCCAACAGGGTATCAAACTTCATGTTCGGAACTAGCTTCAACGGTTTCATACGTCCACCTTGATAAGTAGTGTCTTTCCCTGAATTTGTAATCGTTCCTCCGTAGTGACAAAAGCACAAAATATCCGTAGACATCCTATACGTATCGATAGACGCACACATCACATACAATTTCAAACTAGGGTTTTAAAAGGGATGAAGAGCTCACCTTAGGTCAATGTTGGACAACCCGATGATGGGTGAGGATGCCCTAGGTAGCAGTGGAGTGGACGGAGGATGAATCGTCGGACGGGGGAGGTGATGGCGGTGGAGGAGGCGGCGTGGGCCTTTTGCAAGGGAGAAGGGCGCCGCTGGAGGGCAGGCGGGAGAGAGTGTGGGTGGGAGTCGGGCGACGCTGCAGGTTCTGGCTATTATTTAGCAGAAGCCGCCTTTGGCAAATGCGGCTTTGGCCTAAGCCGCCTCTTGAAGAGGCGGCTTTCTTAAGGTAAAAGCCGCCTTCTCAAGAGGCGGCTCCCTTACTGTACTTAACAAAAAATAAAACTTCGCTGTATAGGGCGAATATGATTCCTAATTGGCTGCCTATGCGAATTTTTCTCGTTGGGGGTACTTTCAGGGAGTTGGGAGTCTCTCCAATTCTTCACTCAGGTTTAAAGGTGGTGGGGTGCCACCAAATTGGTCGGGGTCAAACCTTAGCAAATAGGTCGGGGTCCTAATTTGACTTGGATCAATTTCAATGATCCAATTCATAATTAAAACATGATATAGATGAATAAAATTCAAGAAAAATAATATATGAATCAAATTCACATAATTGATCATTTATATGTGAACCGAATTCACAACATGACTCTTGACTCAATAATACACATGTTGATACCCGCTATCCTGGCTCGAATTCCTTTGATAATTGATAGTGATATCCTAGACAACACAATTCACAATCAATAAGAATCCAATTCTGATGATATGTTAATGACTCGATGATAATTGGATGTTCAATTTCGTAACTCGGATATCAAAATCCTGGAACTGCTATTCGCGAATAAGAATATCCCATTCACATGGGATATTGTCTGATCTGTGAAACAAGTGTGGATTCTTAGAGATATTGATAATGAGATCATATGAACCATGTATATTGACTTAATGTTATATCAAATCAAACATCATAGTAATAACTGCTAAAGTTAGCCGATTATCAAGTTGAATACCAAACCACATTGCTGATCAATCCGAACACTTTGGGATCAATCTCTAAATCTTTTGGAACTTGAATTAATTTGTTGTATTGAAATGTAATCCGATCAAGTCTCATTTAAGATGTCTCTAGGCAAACCCTCTAAATTCTTTCCTATTTCATAATTCTCTTGGAATGGAAAAGTTATGGTACACAATCTATAATGACCGTACCAACTTCGAGTGTTCTTAATGGAAGACCTGGATAAATTGGAGTATGTACTCTCACATTTTTTGTCTTCTTCCAGTGTTAAGCAAAAGATATCTGAATTGACTATAAGGAGAGAATATCATTCATATGCTTTCAAAGTATATATTAATCTTCTAGATGTTCATCTCATGTTTCCCAAATAAGATGACCACAGACTAAATTAAACTTTACCTTGATTTCTCGTGGTTGATCATTGCCTCTTGGTTTATTTTTTTTTGAAAGATTGTCTCTTGGTTTATTAAGTATAAACATGTATGATTTTGAGAGATCACATACCTCATATACCATTATATGCTCACCATGTCATTGATTCACCTGTAACGAAACATTGTAATGTCATCAATATAATAGTATGTCAAATATAAATTCTCATATATATATATATATGGGAGTAGGGAGCCTACACCCGGGGGTTAGGTAACTCCCTGCACCCGACCTTTTTTTCATTGTTTTTGGGCTTTTTTGAAGGATATCTTAAGGGGGTGTATTTAATATATCGAGGAGAATTTGTGTTTCAAGTTTATGCAAAACAAACATTCCTAACATGTTCATCTAGAACGGGGAAATTTAAACAATTCTAAGACCGTCAAAATTTGATAATCTTGACAGAGACGATAAAAGTCTCGAACTAAGATGAATTTGGAATGACACCATGGTGATATATAGGAATATAATTCCCCCAATATTTCATTTTAAAAAATATGAAAAAAGATACGGATTTAGGGAGTTACCTGCACCCCTAGGTGTAGGCTCCATTTTTCCTATATATGGGGTAAAATGGGGCTACCCCCTAGGGGTAGCTAACTTGGTACCCCCCGCCTCATTTTTCCCAATTTTTCATTTTCTATGAAAAATGAAATGTGGAAATTCATCACTATATCCCTATATTATGTCATTCAAGTTTTGTGTGAAATAGAGACTCCTACGGCTTCCATCTAGATAGCCATTTATAACAGTTGCAGAATTGTTGAGGACCCCGTTGGATGGAGGCTGTAGGAGTCTCTGTTTCGTTTCATAGGAAACTCGAATGACATAATATAGGGATATAGTTATGAATTTCTACAGTTTCAATTTTCAAAAAAATGGAAAAAATGGGGCGGGGGAGCTAAGTTAGCACCCCCCAGGAGCAACCCCATTTTACCCATATATATGACTTCCAATGAGCTCTGATGCATTAGGATTGTAATGAGCACACTCATTTTTACTAATGTTTTCTACAATTTTGTGTAGAATGCTCATTGGTTTATAAATGTTATACATGTTCTTACTACCACTAATCATTTTTCACAAAGATAACCTTAAATTAATATGAAATAATTGTAGCTTTATTTGTATTATTGATGTTTTCTATTCTTACTAATGGTCATTTCATAGTAATTCAAGGTTTGCTTTTACGAAAATGATTATTAATAGCAAGAATATAATATAGCTATTGTAAACCAATAAGTATTATGCTCAAATTTTTTTGAGCAAATATTATGCTCAAAATGCTGAAAATATCAGTAAAAATGAGTGTTCACTACAATCCTAATAGGTTATGAGTCCATGGGAAAATATATATGCATATATCTCTTCAATCCAAGAATGATTGCATGTCTCGTGAGAGTCTACGATATTGGACTTGATCTATCTCAATCTCATAAAGTTAACTCTTTAACTTGATTAGTCTAACTACTATGAATCCCTTATTCCTATGAATCCCTTATTCCTATGCAAAGTACCTATATCAAGAGCATCATTCAAATATCAGTTTGTGGAGAAGTATTGGATAACATTATATGATGTTAGTGTGCCCTCGATCTAACCTTTTAGATTAACAACTACATGGTTATTTTGTCCTAACTTATTTAGTTCACTAACTATATTATACTCAAAGTGACCATGTTACGTAACTCTAATCATGCAGAGTGACCTTATTAATCATACAAACTTAAGATATATTTTATTCCATATATAGAATGATATAAGTGCAGTAGCATTTATCATTAAATAGTTCGCTTGGGGCATATATCTCCAACAACCTGTATGTGTTAACGAGAAAGTTATTGGGTAACATTCGCTAGGGGCATATATCTCCAACAACCTGTATGTGTTAACCAGAAAGTTATTGGGTAACATTATATGATGTTAGTTGTCTTCTTGATCTAACTTTTTTAAATTATCAACTCTATAGTTATTATGTCCCAACTCTTTTAGACCACTAACTATATTATACCCAAAGTTACCGGGTCATAACCACAGGACCTTATTAATCATGCGAACTTAAATGTGTTTTATTTCAGATTTGGAATGATGGAATGCAATAGCATTTATCACTAAATAGCTCACTAGGGTCATATATCTCTGTTGGAGAAAATAAGAATTGTGTTTATTCCGTGAACACTAGGCTCTCTCTTATATAGGAGAGTAGCCTATGGGTAAATTACATAAGACAATCTCAAGTACAGGGAATTAAGAAACGGTCCGAAACATAGAAATAAATAACGTAAACAATTATATCTCTACACTCCCCCTCAAGGTGGAGCATAGATGTCGATCATGCTCAGCTTGGACGAGCACTTATGAAAAGGTCCTCTGAGTATGGCCTTAGTGAAGACATCCGGAGCTTGATTTCCTGAGCTGACATGAGATGCGGAAATAAAACCCTTCTGAATCATATCCCGTTATATAGTGGCAATCAACCTCGATATGCTTGGTGCGCTCATGAAATGCTGGTTTCTTCGCAATAAATATAGCAGCCTGATTGTCACATTCTAGTGCCATAGGAAGGGGAACCTCTATATGTAGATCTGTAAGAACGGCGAACCCACATCATCTCTGTATTAACCTGAGCCATGGCCCTATATTCAGACTCAACACTAGATCTGGCTACAACCGTTTGCTTCTTGCTCTTCCATGAGACCAGGGATTCTCCAACATATACAGCAAATCCAGTGGTGGATTTCCTATCCTTTGGGCACCCTGCATAATCTGCATCTGCACATGCTGAGATGGTGACCTCCTTGCCCTTTTTAACAGTAGACCTGCGCCTGGAGATGATTTAAGATACCTGCGTATCATATGTATAGCATCCATATGTATCTGACGTGGTTGCTCCATGAACTAGCTTACCCGACTAACAACAAAGGAAATATCGGGTCTGGTAATGGTAACATAAAGAAGGTTTCCTAACAGCTCTCTATATCTCCTTTTATCAACCTCGTCAGTATCATCATCATATAGTTTCATGCGTAGATCCATGGGTGTGGTGGCAGGTCAACATCCCAAGCATACCTGTATCACTTAGCAAGTCCATGACATATTTTCTCTGGGTCATCACAAGCCCTTGTTGATTTCTGGCGAATTCCAGTTCCAAAAAATACCTAAGAGCACCAAGATCCTTTGTGACAAATTCACAACCCAAAAGTTCTTTCGCCTTCTCGATTGCTCACATGTCATCCCCTGTAATGAGAATATCATCCACATACTCCATAATAGCAACCATACCTGTAGATGTTTTCTGTACAAAGAGGGAATGATCTGCATTCGAACGTTTGTACCCATGTTTCTCAAATAAGTCTGAGAGCTCCTGGAACCAAGCTCTAGGACTCTGTTTAAGGCCATAAATGTCCTTGTGAAGTCTACACACATGTGATCATTCCCCATCAACAACAAATCCAGGCAGTTGTTGCATATAGACTTCCTCTTGAAGGTCACCATACAAAAATGCATTCTTGACATCTAATTGACACAACTTCCAGTCTCGAGTGATAGCAACAGAGAGAAGAATTCGTAAGGTGGAACGACAGGCAACTGGTGAAAAAGTGTCAAGATAATCCACCCCGTATGTTTGAGTAAACCCTCGTGCAACCAGGCGCGCTTTGTATCTATTGATGCCACCATATGCATTATGCTTAACTGTAAACACCCATTTACAGCTCACAACAGACACTCCAGTAGGAGCTGGGACAAGGCTCCGCGTGCCTCTCGACTGAAGAGCATCCATTTCTTCTTTCATAGCCAAACACCACCAGCTGTCCTTCAGAGCCTCTTGATAATTCCTCAGAATTGCCACGGTTGATAATGCAACTGCAAAATTCCTGAAATCGCTAGTTAAGCGATCAAAGGAGACCATGGAAGCTATAGGGTATGACGCACAACTACGCTTCTGCTTCCGAAGAGCAATAGGTAGATCCAAATCTACGGCCTCTACATCTGTTCCCTGTGAAGAATCCTACTCAGGTGGACTATTAGACCCATCATTAGAAACTGGATTATCAGACCACACCTAAGGCATGCTAGATGATGAGCGGTGACCTTGAGCAAAAGCAGGCCGATGTGTATAGTGGTGTGGTAATTGTGGAACTGGGACATGTATATGAAGTGGAGGTGGTGGTGGTGGAGGTGTGGGAGGTAATGGTGGTGGTGGCATATATATGTTACCATCAATATCTGAATATATCAACCGATCACCTGTAGGAATAAAATACATCACGGATTCGAAAAAGGTAGCGTCGGCACTAACGTAATACTTCCTGCGCATTGGATCATAACACCTGTATCCTTTCCATGTCCTGGAACACCCAACGAATACACACTTGACAGCTTTAGGAGAGAGCTTGTCAATACCTGGAGATAGTTGATGGACGAATGCGACAAACCCAAATACACGAGGAGTAAGAGAGAACATATCATTTTCTGGAAGAGCAAGTGAGAAAGGAATTTTCTCACCTAGGACTGATGATGGCATGCGATTAATAAGGTAACATACCATTAGAACTGCATCACCTCAAAAAGAATGAGGAGCACGACTCTGAATGAGAAATGTCCTAGTAACATCAAGCAAATGACGATGCTTCCTTTTGGCAATACCATTTTGTTGGGGAGTATAGGCACATGTTGTTTGATGGATAATTCCCATGGTTGAAAAATAACTGAAGAGATTATTTGTACAAAATTCCGAGGCACAATTTTTACAGAGGCAGAAAGGACATTTTGGACTTCTGTTAAGAAATTTTTGATAATATCTCCAGCTTCAGATTTATTCTTTAACAAGAAGACCCAAGACACACGTGAGAAATCATCCGCCGCAACTAAACAAAACCTGTACCCTTGATGATCAGGAGCACGACTGGGACCCCTAATATCTATATGAAACAACTAAAAAATGGAGCCACTGCTCCAACACTGACGATTGGGAAAGGTAGAGCGATGATGCTTTCTCAACTGACATGCCTCACATTGAAAGGACGCGTGAGGCGAGATTTGAGGCAGAACATGATATAATTTCTGGAGCGGGAGATGACCAAAGCACATGTGCCAAGTAAATGGTGAGACAGATCCAGCAGATAGAGAGGAGAGTCCGGCATAGGGTGTTCAGGCGAGGCGATAGAGACTACCCTGCTTACGGCCACAACCAATCGCCTTGCCCGTAAGGATATCTTGAAAAATAAGAGAAGATGGGTCAAAATGGAATTTAAGGTCTTGATAATTTGACTCATAGACAATAAATTCATAGAGAAATCCGGTGCATGAAACACATTATGTAGATGCATAGATGGTGTCAAGCTAATCTCCCCCTGTCTAGTAATCGAGGAATGCGTCCCATCTGCAATAACCACAGTTCATCATGGGGGAACCTGTCTATATGCCGTAAGTAGGTCCCTATCGCCACAGAAGTGATGTGTGGCACCCGAGTCCACAATCCATTCTATAGTATCATGTCCACTACTGTTAGTGAATGCATAAGTGCTACTTGAGGTACTGGAAGAGGCTGACACAACTTATCTGAATGACTCTCAGGGGATGACGAAGATGTCACATGACCAGACGGAGGTATAATACCCCTTAATTGTGCTACAAGATCTTCAAAGTGATGATCTAGAGAGGAAGCAGCCGGGGGCTTAATCTGTTCAGCCACTCGAGCAGAGGCAGGGAATCCATGCTTGGAGTAACATGTATCCTCTGTATGTCTCGGACGATGGCAAAAAGTACATGGCTGACGAATACGACCTCCCCTCTCCCTAGGTCCGCGACCATAAAATTGAGAAGATCCTCCTCGACCTCGGGAGGCTGCCATTGTTGCGGACGTCTGACTTGCAGTAGAAGATAGAGCAGTGATTCGACTAAGCCTCCGGAAGGCTTCCTCCATAGTAGGAATAGTAGAGTCAGCCAAAATCTGAGAGCTTGCCTCATACCCGGGATCTTGGGTTGCCGGGAATACACCAACCATGGTGGCATTCCTATACGTCTTCTGCTGCTCAGAAGTAGAAGTGAGTGGCATGAAGCTATAGAGCCTTCTCAAACATTCCACACAACGATGTATAAAGCGACTGAAGTGGCCATCCATTCTACTTGATAGTAAAGTATCATGCTGGAGCTGTAGGATCTTGGTCTCGTTCTTTGCTGGGGAATAAGTGGCAGCCAGAATATCCCACATCGCCTTGGCAGTGGGCTGATGGAGTATATCATTGGCGATCTCTATTGCCAACGTGCCTGAAAGCCAGACCTTGGTATATGCATCATCTACCTCCCATGAGGCGTTTCCTCCGGTCTTCTTATCCAGCTCCTCCTCGATAAGAATGTGTTTCTTACCAGTTGACTTCATCATGTTCATGAACTGCATAGCCCACAATTCATAGTTTGTCCCATCCATTTTGACAATAGGCGCCTGACCTCTGAAGGCACCTGTAACGGGTACATCGACTTTGCTTTCGGACATGTTGTCGGATGTAGAGAATTGGGGCTTTGTAGACAAAATAATCAATGTCTACACAACCATACGTAGATTTGAATGCATATGTAGACTTATGCACTCAAATCCATCACCCAGGTGGAGACCCTGACGCTGGATGTCTTAGACGAAGAGCACGAACACGGTCGCTAGGCGAGGAGCACGCACACTAGGAACTGTGAGCACACATGCTAGGCCGAGCACGAGCACGCGCGGTGGGGCACCGCGCATGGAGAGGGGGCTCTACGTCTCGCACGGAGGGGCGCTGCATGGGGGGGGGCGTACACTGAGGAGACGCCACGCTGGGAGGGGCCGGAGCCGCGCGAGAGAGGAGGTGTTAGGGTGGCGGCGACTGCTAGGAGCACACACGGCGAAGTGGAGCCATGCAAGGAGCACATGCGGCGGTGGAAGGCCGTATCCCGATATATCGGCGATATATCGGCATCGACAGGTTATCGATATATCGCCGATATGTCCGATATCGGGTATCGACACGCAAAAAAGGCGAGCTGAATCCCGATGTCGGCGATATGACGTCGATAAATCGGCGATATATCGGTATCGACATGGTACCGATATCGATACCGATATCGATATGTCCTTCCATGGGCACATCATGAGAGAAGAATGGGGACGAGGGAGGGGGAGGGTTAGGGTTTCGGATCGAGAGCTCCGGTTTAGGACCGCTGCTCTGATACCATGTTGGAGAAAATAAGAATTGCGTTTATTCCGTGAACCCTAGGCTTTCTTATATAGGAGAGGCTATGGGTAAATTACATAAGACAATCATAAGTACATGGAATTAAGAAACAATCCGAAACATAAAAATAAATAACGTAAACAATTATATTTCTACAATCTCCAACAATCTGTATGTGTCAATTTGTGCTCATATTACTTATCTCCAGTAGTCGTCCCGCTTTTCCAAAAATGCGATGTTATGTTCGGGAAAGTGATATGTATACGGTTAGTAGGTTTTTTCCCAATATATTGTATTGGTATTTATGAGATTCTCCCTGGCTCTCTCCCTGTACAAAGGCCAGGTTCCTGTTCACAAAAGCAATTCACTTTTCTCAGCTCCGAAATGTATATATCTCTCTAAGTATATTTTTCAATTTTAGACACCGGAACAAAAATATACTATGAAAAAGATCTGAATGGAGGCAAAGAATACATGTAGCCGACCATACTTAATGTGGACAAATGCTTTGTTGTTGTTCTGGACACCAAAACAAGAATATACTATGAACTTTAAAAAGTGTTTTAGTTGAGTTTTTTCACCAAACTTTGTCCATCTAAAATGCATCAAATCATGTTTTGGCAACAACTTAGTTTCAAGTGTTGATATGTCTCACCTAAGCACCTTCACACACTCTCAACCACCCCTCAGTTTTTCATATTCTGTTTAACTTGTAGAATTTCCATAATTCTGTCTGTAATAATCTGTGGTTGTGTAGAGGTTATGCTAATGCTTGTTTCCCCCTATAATTTTGCTTAGTGATTGAAAATGGTGAGAATTGGAGCATGGGACAGAGGCAGCTGGTCTGCTTAGGGAGGGTACTACTGAAAAGGAGCAAGATTTTGGTCTTGGATGAAGCAACCGCCTCTGTTGATACTGCAAGTGATAACCTCATCCAGAAAACTATAAGAGAACATTTTTCAGATTCCACCGTTATTGCAATCGCGCATCGGATAACATCTATTCTTGATAGCGACGTAGTATGTGTTGTCGATAATGGTTGGTGAAGCTTAATATGGACTGCTCCTTCAGATTTTGTGATCCAGCTCTATTCGTCTTTTTACTTCACTGTTAACAGGTCTGTTCTTATTCTTCTGCAGGGATGATTGCCGAGTTCAATTCTCCAGCTAATTTGCTTGCAGACAAGTCCTCTTTGTTTTCTAAACTTGTATCGGAATACACCTCCCAGTCAAGTGCAAGGGAACATTGAAGTATGTATGAATGCCTAATCAAATGCAAGATGGTCTGTGATTTTGCAGTGACCATTCTATTCATGAGATGACGATTTTTAAATGAGAAAAATGGCGATTTCAAGATCTTCCTATTCTGAAATTAACTCCTAGCCAGAATATGAGGAACTTCAGAATTTGTATCCGTGTGTGTCATCTCCAAATATACGCAGAAGCCTTGAATTTATGCATCGCATTTGTTTTGATTGATCCAGTTCAATGTTCATCACTAGCTATTTCAATTCCCCTATCAAAACTTAGCTCTATTCATGCATATACTTGTAAGTTTTATGTTATGGTGGTAATTGGTGTGTAACATTTTTAATAGCATAATTTTCATGTTGAAATTTACAAGTGCATCCAGTGTAAATTTTCAGTTTTTATATGATATCGTGGAAAGTCACATTTGCAAGCAAGCAATACAAGAACACAATGATTTACACGGAGCACCTTTCTCAGTGGAAGGGCAAGTCCATAGGAGGGGATCAACAAATGCGCATTCGCAATTAGAATTTTTTTTCTTTTCAGATTGTTTAACAACGGTAACGTATGCACACTATTCATATGGATGAGGGTTAAATGGATCCAAACTAGATTCATTAAACTTGCATACAATATCCAACATGCTGTCAATTTAACTATAAATGTCAATCATGCTCAACTCATGTACAATCAATTTATACTACATTAGGGGGGGTGTCATTGGTGAAAATATTCTCGTTTAATAAAAAGATGAAGTTGGGCATAAATCTTCTCTTGAATGTAGTGCTTATCTATCTCCGCATTTTTTAAGTTATCATGTTCTACAAAGTCATTCGTAAGATTGATGGATGATTTATTGTTGCAATATATGCTTGGATTTGTGAGCCCATCGTGAGTCATTGTGCAATGTTATTGCATATCATTCCATTATCTTAGGAGTAAACTATAACTACATTTTGCATTGATTATATCCTCTACAAATTGAGTACGTATTATGGACATCTTGATATTGTTTTGATCTAAAAGAGTTAGATCATAGTGGCGGATGCACTGTTGTAGATCTGAAGAGTTAGATCAAGGATATAATTGACATTCGTTAAGTGATATTCAAGAAAGATTTGGGGTATTGGAAAAGAGAATCTGAGGTATTGGAAAAGAGAATTGGGGGTATTAGATGAGTCAAGTTAAAGAGTTAACTTGATGAGATCGAGATAATAAAAACATGTGTATTATAGTGTCATGAACATGCACTCATCTTTTTTTATTAGAAACAAAGGTATATCTATATATCTAAGTGTGTCCATTTGACAAACCATTAAATTGATGGCCTGACAATGTCTAGGTATTCCTATAAGGAAATATGATACGCATGATCTCTAAAATGAGTCATACAAGTTCATGCTTTTCGAAATGGAAGACATGAGCTAACTCATGATACATTGGGTCACGATGAATTCCATCGATGATTATCTTATTTATAAAATATGATAAGAATTCGAGAATTCTAGTATGTTCTTTTGGAATGCATATGATTGATATTGTCGTTCGATGATTGATGGGAAATCTATTGATAAACCCTCGAAGGAAACAATCAAATACAAGCGTGAACTTCATATTTATTCAAATTCTTCCAGCATGTAGGATACGAAAATACTACGAATGCTTTAGGGCGATGAGATCATAATAGATTGTATATCATGACACTTTCAATACGAGGAAATGATGAAACATGATGGATTTTAATGACTCAACTTTGAGTCTAAAAGAATGAAATATAATCAGGTCAAATCTCAATTCATTAATTCAAGCTCAAAAGAGAATTCTACTGGAACTTGAAACTTATTCAAATCAAATTCAAAATAGGATATTCCTATTAGAAGTTGAATTAGATAAGTGATAAACGAGAGAGACTTGGTTCTTTACTTCGCTTCCCATAGACGTCTGTAGGGTTATAAACAGATGGCAAGGCCTCTCTATTTCTCATTCATATCAACTCCAACTAAGTGCTCTCTAGTCCAATATTCAAGAGGAGAAAATTCATTCTCTCCTTTTGGTTGTCCCCATACACACCACTAAAACCCCTTTATTGTCAACTATCTAGCCTCTCCTTTCCTCTCCCTTGGCTCTACCGATTGCGAAAGGGCATGTCCTCTATTTTGTGTTTTGTGCGTGTGGGGAATGACTCAATTTCATGAGATGAAATCAGAAGCAAAGAGATCTTTCTAGATCTCTTCATTGTGGATGATCGTGGATATCAACTCTTAATTAGGGGGGAAGTATCATGAGTCATAATTGTGTCTGCGAGTGCAAGCATCCATTGGATTGTACTTGATTCAGAAGGTCTCTTATTTTAAAGACTCAAGTTATATTCCTATACTCTTTTGGTTTTGCGAAACAATGCGAAAATAGTTTCTGTTATCATTTTTTGCTATCACAATCATTTTTTATATGATTACTATATCGCTCAGATGATGAGCATCCTTTATTTCAAATACTTTTCATTTATCTTGTTTTCATGATGTGTGAGTTCAAACCTTTCTTCAAATGGTATCAAAGCCACATTCGGAGAACTCAAATTGAATTTAAGTCCAAAGAACAAAAGGCAACATTTTCCCCAATTGTAAGTACATTGTTTTTGCGCTACCTTTCGTATTTGGAATGTTTGTCAATATATGATATTGATGCAATTCTACCCTATTTAGAATTATAATTTTGGGATATTAATAAGGTTAATAAGGTATGGACTCATCCCAAAAGACCCTCCAAACAGTTGTGGCATACGGGTGAAGTTTCAAAAATATAAAGTGCACGTCGACTTGGATTTCGATCAAAATCATAGTAGATCAATGTGGAATTTTTTGCTTTTGATTTTGAATTACATAACATATTAAACATTAACTAATTAGTCATTAATCAAACCCTCAATCAAATGCAAAAATGTTTCCTTAATTCCGATTATGTGACATCGAGAAATTAGAATTCTATACAGACGGAATTGGAAGAGGACTCGATGAAAATTATTGACTTGTTTTCCTATTACCAGATAAAATTGTGTGAATATATTTGATATGTTATGATCAAAATTTAGACCTAATATTTTAGAAATATTTGATGTTACAACGAATTTTTAAGTCCACATTATATGCCTTCCAATTTGAAGTGAGATGGTCGAGCTTGCAAATTTGGAACATGAAATCATTTTATTTCTTATTTGGATATATGCAATAATTAGAGTTTTTATTTCATATTTCCTGATTTGAATGTATTTATATGCATGATTATGAATCAATAAAACTCGAATTGATTTAGGATTAGACAACTTGTAATTGATTAGTTTGCTCACATAGGTTTATAGTAGGACTTGAAACACAGTATCCCCTCGTATACAATATGACGGATTCGATTACATGTCGATGATAATGTGAATGTATGTGACTTATTTATCATTGTGACATGTAGTTATTTTGTTGTAGAAAGTATGTGAGCAGGTTGAGTTGTAATTGTAAATGCAATTGTGAATGTGCATATTAGAGGTCGAATATACAAGATATACGCTTACATGTTCAAAGGGGATATGGACCTTGACATATCAACTATTCAAATAGAATAGGTCATTTGTACTAGTCTTAATATTTAGAAAAATAACATAAAGATGATCAAATGATCCATTAGTTTAATTGATTAATTATGAGGATTGGATTCAAAATAATTAATCACCAAATTAAACATGGTATAAAAGGTCATATGATGACATCCATAATCGTCCGTCATTGCAAAGGATGCCATCTCCATGGATTATATTTTCGAGATGCTTTTGTGAACTCAAAACTCCATAGCACAATCGCACATGGATCGAACCGCTTCGTTTCTCGAAATATACAGTCATATACACAGTGACCTCAATATTGTTCCTCATATAGTTAAGGTGGTATTGGATTGCGCATAACCTAGAATTTCTTCTCAATGACTATTGATTTATTTAATAACATGTTAACATCACTTTTGGGTTGGCATGCATAGGTACTAAAGACCAAACCTTGGGAATGCAAGTTGGATTTACAAAGTTCAAAGAGTTCTCACTTCTTTCGTATTCATGACATTTTCTCAATTAAGGGTATTATGAATATGGAAAGGAGTTATCAAGTATCACTTGAGGTACTTGGTTTGCATTCCTAGAAGTTAGTAAGGGAATAAACTTCCAAAATACAAAAATACAAGATAACATTAATTCACCTTAATCAAAATACATTGAATGCAAACTATTTTATTTTAGATAATCGTAACTTAACCCGCTCAATATAATATACTTGGTATTTACCATTTTTCATGGGCTAAACCGATGTAGCACTTGCAACTAAATATATAATGGTGCACTTAAAAGTGCAAGTTATAAAATTCCTCGTAACGATGAGGATCAATAATTTAAAATAGAAGTAGAATAATGACCAAGTGCCATATGTTTATGTGATCCTAATTATTTATCAATGTACTTTAAAAACAACATGTTGATATCAATTATATGGTCAAGATCCTTCTTAGTCCGAAAGAGATGCTTTGGCAATGAAAAGCGCTATCAACGTTTCAAATCATAAAGAACATGGTTCTCTATATTATGCAGGAGGGTAGCTCCATCGAAATACAAGTACTAAAAATGTGTAACTACCCAAACCAAAGTCTTTGGAGTTGAGATGGGTGTAGAGACAATGATTTTCATCATTTTATTATCTCTACCCAAGTCCTCTGAGAACTTCATTATTTCATCCGCATAAAAAATTGTGTATGAACGTCGAAGATACTCTCCATGTTGAAGTCCTTCGAGAACATTATCTTGAGAGACCCTTTATTGAAGCAATGGTTGTTTAAGACTAAGGGAGGTAAAATGGAAGAATGGGTTCTGGAAAAATCCAAGTCAAAAAAAATAATGAAGGCCAAAGAGATGACCACACTTCTCTAACTTTCATATCAAAGAGATGACCACACTTCTCTAACTTTCATACATATACGATCCACATAGTTTAATGATTGCCACTATTGCAACAAGCCGAATTACTGGAAGTTGGACTGTCCATACTACCTATGATCCTGAGAGGACATGGATATTTCTTCGACATGTCCTGCATCGATAATTCAACATTGAAACCAACATAATCGTGGGATGAGAAGCTAGTTGTATGGTTTATATGGTGCCTCTACAAACACTTGAAATTTATTGCAAACAATTTAGAAGACTGGGAGACTTGATCTAAAGGAAGATATTCATCCACATGGGATCAAATATTATTGTTACAACAATCTCCGTTGAAATTAATTAACTACATCATTCCAATGATAGAGTCCTTTATCTTAGAGAATGTCTCTACGATCAAGATACTATAAATATTTCGTCATCTATTCCTAAACTTATTAAACATAGACATTCATAATGAGAAGAACATATCATAAAGGGTCATGATAAATATATTTCATAAAATATTCTAATCATATGGTGGACTACACAAATTAGACAATAATAAATGTGTCATCAATGCTTTTAATATTGGAAGTCAAAACCCTAAAAATCAATGTGGGTTGAAGATCATTTAATAATGATCTAACATCAAGATTTGGACATACATTTATTGATATGATCAATAGACAAGTAAAAAATGGATTTTTTTTGATTATATAAAAGTCCAATATTTGCCTACTTGTGAATATTGTACTCAAAGTAAAATATCCAAGGTACCCTTCTCTAAGAATGCTATAAGATACAAAGGTAAACTTGACCTAATACACACCGATGTACTGCGCACTGAATCAAAAGACAATCATGACACTTATTGTGATCAGTACACTCAACCAAGTCACAGATAGATTTTCCTAAGACCAGACAACCTAGGATGTGACTAATCACCGAGCTATCCACCACGAAGGTGGGTGAGTGGACAGTAGTATGAACACGGTAGTTAGATGAGTCACCAACATCCATCATGTTTGCATAAAATTCTACAACAGATGAAGGAGAGATAGAGTTGATAAGAGAATCCTGAGAGCCTGGATAAAATAAAAGGTAAAAAAAGAATTGGTATGATTTTTCATAAAGATGTCACCATAAGTAGGGAAGTGACCTCTAAAGATATTCCACTGGGTCATTCAACATGTGGAGAGCAAGAGTCTCAAGAAGGCTAAGAGACGATCATGTGTAGATGAGGACGAGGGTTCCCCGTATGATGACTGGCATATCACAGTCCTCATGTATGCTATAGTGTCACAATAGAGGGTCCTGGAGCAAAAGAACGTCTTGTTAGAACAAGGTTCTGAATAATCACTTGCGACTTCCTGAGGAGTGTGATGCTATTAAAGGAGGGAGGGAGGATTAATAGTAGAATCCCTGGCAAAATAACATCTTTCATAGAATAATCTTGAGCACAAAATAAATACCAACCAGTCCATCACATTACATATGATGTTACCGTGGAAATTAACCCGGTGAAAACCAGGCGGTAAGTCCCTGTGACTCGTGATTTCTAGTTAGCCGAACCAACCAACTATTTTACTATAGCCTAGATATTTACATAATTATCTCAATCTTTTACAAAGCTGTTTGCTTTGCAACTTTACAAAGTCAACCTCACAGATCTGATACTGCAACAATGTTGAGGGTGCTCAGGCTTGATGAATCTCCATTTCATCAGCTTTATTCTTTCATTTTGACCTTTAAACCCTAGATAAATGCATGTAAATATCATTATTTTGCAGAAATTAACATATATTATTTATTGTATAAATAATGTATAAATTATTGTATTTAAAGAGAAAATAGAAGAATAAAGAAAAGAAAAAAAATAAAATACCAAAGGTATTTTATGACCCTAAACCCTAGAACTAGGCATCATGATGAATGGGTCGACAAGAAATAAAGTAGGAGGAGATAAAGGTAAATCAATAAAAGAAACCCTAATTCATAAATACCCAATAATTCACTTTTGGGACATATTTTATTCTTTATTATTTGTACATAAAATAAAGAAACTTTCTACATGAAAGTTATAAATAAATTACATAGAAAAATGCAAATTTTATTTCATATAAAAATAACGCATAGTGTGCATTTTATGTTCAAAATAAATAGCCAAAATCCAAAAGTCTTGGATCCACATCTTCTCCACATGAACTCAAAATGCATCAAAATCATCTTTAGTTGCATATATATATATATATATTAGCTATTTAATGAAGGTGGTTTCATTTAATTTAGAATTAAGATGCAAAAGTTAGGTTTTGAACCTCTATTGTATAGGATACCTGAATAAAATATTCATTTTATGTATTCTTTGTATTTTTCATTATTTTATATTTTGTAATTTTGTAAATATTATCTATAGTATATGTACGTATTTAGAATATAATAAAACCATAAAAAATACAATAAAATAAAACATTATGCTAAAATACATATATGAATTTACTATAATATACCAATTAATACCCATATTTAATTAAGTATACAAATAAACTCAAAAAAATATAAAACATATATATTTATGTATATTAAAATTAGTTATAATTATATAACTTATGTATATACATTAATAAAATATAAAATACAAAATAAAAATAAAATACACACAACATAGGTAAATATACCTATAAATGAACTTCTAAAAAATAACATATAATCAATTAAGTTGTAAAAATAAATAAAAATCATAACAAAATACTAAATATATTAATAAACATGTTTTTGTATTTTAACCAAAAACTAAATAAATCAGTTACTTATTTTATTATGTTTTTTTGTTTTTTTCTGCCTTGTCTTTTTGCAGGTGACGTGGCCCAATCAGGGTCCGTCTCCCGTTGACTAGGGGTTAACTCTTCTGACCCCAGTCGTAGGCTTGTCAGAATGTAGGGACCCTCATTTCACCCAATTTTGGAGACAGATCCCTTCATCTTTTTTGCTCAATTCCTTCTGCAAATCTCTTCCTTGATCCTTGTTCTTTCACACATGATTATTTTCTCGATCTGAGACACCTTGATGCATGAGATCGCTTGGGTCAAAGTTCAACACGTATAAAAATATCGCCTCTGACCTCCATTCGAATTTGATTCCTCTTCCATCGAGAAAACCCTACCCTAGCCTCAATCGAACCTCTTAGTGACAACATGATGATTCTCTAGGGTCGAGCGAACCTTTTTGGTGTCTATTTGAGGTCGATCTGAGCTTCCTTGGATAACTCCGTCGTAAGCTCTGGTTCCTGGTCCTCATAGGTTTGGTGAGCTTCATTTCGAGCATTTTTCAACTCCATATCTTAGCAGTAGCATAAGGTAGGTGTTAATTTCAGTTGATATTGCTTTTTATTCAAAAAAATTCAAAAATTTGAAGTTTGTCGAAGTTGAGCTCCAGCGAACCTCCTCATCTTGTTAGCTTGTGCTTCACTCGCTTTCTCGCATCCATTTCATTCCCCGATGCACTCTCCACACTCCACGCACCCCTATTCACCCTACATCACTCCAAATCAAGAGATCAATGTTTCCTCCTCCTCCGCTCGCCGAAGTCATCGGCAAGGCCTCACTTTCGCTCATCCGGCCTGACACGACCCCTAGATGCTTTGTTTCTACACGTTTCATCATCCTACAGGTTTTTGAGGACCAAGGGATCCCCAGTGGGTCGATTTTGATTGAAAAGAAGGCACAAGGAGCCTCCTTGCTTCCTCAACCTCGTCAAACCTTGTCGGAGCTCTAGGGGCCCTTCTGAGATTGCCACCCGACACGGAGAAGCGATGGCTCCATTTCGCACCAGCACCAAGCCTCCCAGGGGGGTCAAGCATTCGTGCTAGGTGTACAACTATCAATGGATGAGACAAAGCCCCGAACGTAGACCCTCTTTCAGAATCTAATCTCAGCCGTCTAGCAACGAATCATCATAGGCTGTTGCGATGCAGTCGTAAGGAGATCCTGCCATTGACCCACGCACGTGGGAGTAAATTTTCCTATACCCCTGCAACTTTTGTAATTTATTTTCAGAACTCAAACATTTGTTTGGAATGTAATATTTTTGTAATATTTGCAACTAGAACCATGTACTTTACATATTTGCGTTTAGATCCAATCCATGTCACCTCATGTGCCCGTGCACATAAGGGGACTGGATATTTTTACCTAAGACCCTAGGTCTTATTTATTTCACTTTAGTCCTTATTTTTTAAAAAATAGTGTAATATTTTTTTGAAAAATTGAATCTGCCCCCCGAAATTTGTAGTAATTGCAAAAATATCCCCTCAGATATTGATTGTTAAAATATTTGGGAAATTTAGCATTTTCGGCCCTAAATTTCGTTGAGGTGTCTGGCTTTACTTTACATTTTTTCATAAATGCCCTTCGTAGTGTGTTTTTTCTTTTTGTAGATTTTGTGTTATAAAAAATATCTCTAGACCTTTAAAAATTCTAGGAAAATAGCCATAAATACATGATATATATATCATATAAAATCCTGGTTAGGTATTTAAGATTTGTTTTTTATAAAAATAAAAATAGAGGTAATTTTTCCTATTTAGCTTAGAAAAATCAAAAATATAAAAATGTTTTGAAAAATTCCAAAAAAATTATTATTTATTATCCTATTTTGCAACTACAAATGGAAAATCCCTAAAAAATAAAAAGAAAATACTAAAAATAAAAACGATCCAAGATCCTCATAAAATTTAAAAAGTTTTGAAAATTCCAAAAATAATTGTTTCTATTTCTAAATATTATTTACTATATTTACTATATATTAAAAAATAGTTTTGGAATTTTTTGAGTCTTTTAGCTATTTTTAAATTCCAAAATCATTTGGCCTATTTACCTTAGCTATTGTCTTGCCTTATTAATTCAATAAAAAATATAAAAAAGAGTAAAAGTTATAAGAAAATTATTAAAAATAGATAAAAATATAAAAAAATGAAAATTATTTTACTTTGTGAATTTTTAGTATTTATAGCTATATTTATAAATGGGAGCTAGGAGCCTACACCCGAGGGTGTAGGTAACTATCTACACCCAACCTTTTTTCATGATTTTTAGGTGTTTTAAGGAAATATTAGGGGGGGTTTCTTAATATATTGAGGGGAATATATGTTTTAAGTTTCATGCAAAATAAATATCTCTAACATGTTCATCTAGAAGAATGATAGGAGTTCATTTCTAAGGCCCTTAAAATTTTGTAGTCTTGATGGAGATGATAGGAGTCTCAAATTAAGTTGAATTTTGAATGATATCATGGTGATATAGTGATCTAATTTTCCTAAGGTTTTATTTCAACAAATCAAAAAATTAAGAAAAGATGAATCGGGTGTAGGGTTACCTATCCCTTGGGTGTAGCTCCTCTTTTCCTTTATAAATATAAAAGCTATCTCTATACATACATATACATATATTATAGATATCATTTCTTATAAAAAAATAAAAATAAAAAAACTTAAAAAAGATTAAAAATATAAAAACAAAATTCACAAAAATTAAATAATTAAAAACCCACAGAAATTCAAAATACCTGAAAAGGCCCAAAAACATTTATTATCTTTTTAGTCAAGTTTGTTATCTATCCCTCGTTCTCCATGTATTCAACCCTACTTATACTTGATCAATATACACATTTATTTGTAGGGTATAATAAATTTTGATTCACACTTGCTTGCATTTAATTTTCTTTACATTGTGTAAGGTTGATTGCTGAAAATTCCGGATTTAGTGAGCGGTCGCCTCAACGACATTGTTGGTCTTGCCTTGTTTAGACCACATTAGACCCTTGCGAATCTGACTCTTCAAGGATCCAATATCCCCTTGACTTCCATGGATGGGACTAACTTTGAGGATGCAAGATCAACTTGTAAACTTTATGATCTAACACCAAAATTTCTTATAGAGAGTGTTATGGAAAGAATATAAAAAGAATGTATTCACAATATTTTTCACATATTTTTCACAATATTTGCAGCAAAGATATTAGCCATGAATATTAGATTATATGCACAAGATTAATATCTCTATCGATGAACATATGATTAAAATAATATCATGAGAATAATATCATCTTATGTTATGTCGCCTACTGAACGTGTTCTAGCTTCTTTCAACATTTATCAAATATCAAAAACGATTGAAAGCTACTTCTTGATAGATTTTTCTAATGAAAATATATGTTGAACGTTACTCTTAGAATTATTGAAGAAATAAAGAGAAAAAATATGAAAAGATGTTTGAATATTTTTCTTTGCTGTAGAGATTAAAGGGGAGAATGTGTATCTTACGACATTGTGTATGTGGTCCCTTGCATAAGGCTCCACGAGAATATGGTTGTTGGAAACAAAATTAGCAAGAAATCAGCGAGTTCTAATACAAATGATCAATCATGTCACGAAGGTGATTGATTATTCTCAAATTGGTCGATCATGTTGATCAAGTTGATTAATCTCACCAGATCTGTTAGAGGGTCTGAATTCAAAAAAAAATGATCGATATTAAAATGCATCTAGTCAATCATATACTGGAGGAACAAAACGATTGTTCATATCATTAGTCGATCATGATGAAGCTGTGGTGGATCAGGTACATGATCGATCAGGTCAAGTAAGTTAGTCGATCATTTGGGAACTATGATTTGTTACGATTTGGAAAGTTGAACAATGTATCCCCTTAGGTTACTCTTATAAAACAAATTACAATTCAATGTACATCATTACAACTTTAATTCAATAAGAAATACATAAACTTTGAGTTGCAGATGTTGATAATCTATAATTTGTATCGATGAAATGGCATGCAGTCATATAAATAAATATGCTAACAAGTAACTGTGATATATGTGTGTCATCTTCAAAATCAATCAGGAACTAGAAGAGAGAGTAAGCACAGAACTAATAGAATGAACAAAATAGTCAACTGAAAACGTCAACAGGGCTTTGAAGATAAATCAGCTGATTGAATATTAAGCTTAGCTGATGAAACTCAATTTTCCATCCTAGTTAATTTAAGTTAATTGCAGTATAATCGGCTAGAAAATGATAATATAAAATACCCCAGTAATATAAAATCATAATCTCTGCAAGAGAATGTAGTGTCTTTTTGTTTTACTTGCTAAGAAACCAAAGTCAAACTCAAAGAAGCCGTGAATATTTTAGATGCAGCATGATAACTTGAATGTAATTATGTTAATGTTTAAATGTAATCTCGATTAATGCACTCTAATGAATGTGTATATTATGCTAATGCAGTATGAATGTGCAAGTGGTTTCGAGTTTTTAATTTGTTAGAATTCGCTTTTAAACTTTATATTTTGCATTTTTTTAATGATTTTTAATTTATAACAAAACAAAAAAATGGTGTACTTATTATAATAAGGAAACTGAAAGTGATTGTTACAGATTTTTAATGGTGCTAAATATGTGACAAAATAAAGAAATAAATATTCTTAGAATGGTTTTGGGTATTTTAAAATTATAAGAATGCAAATAAAATAAATAAATAATGTTTTGAAAATAATTTAATAAGGGTTTCAGGGTTCACTTTGCAAAATAGATTTGATTCAAATAAGGATCTAAAACTCTTAATTTTATTCTTTCCTAAAAAAGCATTTTATAAGGAATCCAAAACATGTTTTTTTATGATTTTTGGAGTTAAAATGTCTTATGCAAGCTATGCAATAAAAAGATATCTTTTAATTTTCAAGATAGATATGCAAGGGAAATTAAAAAGATAGGTTTTCTCCTAAGTAAATTCAACCTAATAGAGTTTTTATCATTTGTGGACCTAAACTGAATAAACTAAAAAAGAAAATGCAATAGACCTTAACTTATTGTATTTGTCTTTTAAGCTAGCAAACTATGATAATAAATTCCTAATAAATTGTATAATGTAGGGCTTCATGTAGCTTATCAGAAAGCATTTTTCATTTATGCAATAATTGCGTAAAATAAATTAGAAAATACAAACAAGCAAATATCCAATTAATTTATATAGGCCTCAATACTCAATGAATTCAAGCAAGAGCTCTCCCAAAATTTTCTTATCAAAAGTATCGCAAGTTTTCCCAGATTCGTAATTTTCAAAATATATTCTAATTAATAATGAATTTTGAATTTCAGAATAAATATTTCACTCAATAATTAATACTAAATTCGTTCTACATCTGAAAAGTTCACATAAAAGCTCAATTTGAAGAGAATTTCAAATTAGAAAAATTTGACAGATTTCTGAAGTTCAACACGTGCTTCGCAAAAATATAATTAAATGATTATAATGGCCTAAATGCAAACTGGGAAATTAAAAATAATATAAAAAAGAGCCTGAAAGGGCTTATCTGCAGATATATAAAAGTTCTTGGGCTTTCATGCAAATGCACCAATGAGAAGGGGCACCTTGCAACTTCTCGACACCACTTTTTTTAAGAATGAGGGTGGCATCCTGAGATGAGATCCACCTTCAAATTATAATTAAGTTACCTTACAATAGAAAAGACCAAACGTAGGTCCTTATAGTCTTCCAATAAATTTCGGGTAAAAACATTTGACCACAAAAAATGACCTCGTTCCAAGCACACCAAATGACCCATATCAGGGCAAAAGGAAGAGAGCAATCCTCATGAGTGTTGCCTCAATGCATACACAATGATCTCCAGAAGTGCATGCTGTTGTCAACCCTCAACCATGAAATCCCGGTCATTTGCCACATATGAGTTGAGTATCTGCATTTGAAAAAGAGATGTTATAGGTCCTTGGTCTCAACTCCACATCTGTTACACAAACAATCCCCCATATAAAGAATCGCATCACGACGCTCCTTCATAAGCAGACGGTCATGTACCACAAGCCAAAGAAACACCTTGATTTTCAATGGGATCTTGCACCCCCCAAATATTCCTTACATCCTCATAGACATCCACATCCGCCAGAGTTCGGTCATTTGCAGACAAATGATAAGCCTTCTTCATAGAAAACTTTCCTCCAGTCCATACAAAGTGGTCTCTACCACGATTTCTGCGCACCTTGTCAGCCAACTCTCCCTGTAATCGCAAGACATCTTCCAACCAACTCTCTCTGTAATCGCAAGACATCTTCCAACCTCTGGTCTGAGAGAGTTATAGAGAAGTTAAGCGACTAGGAGTTATACACTCAAACCTACGGAACCAAGATGTCCATGTCCTCCACAATAGCCGCAAGCCTCAGAGATGGCTCCTCGAGTGTGCCATCCCCAGTCCAATCATCTCTCGAGAAGCAGAAGACCTCATCACCACGAAGCATTGGTCGCAGCTTCAAACTCAGCTCTGGCATGATCCAACAAATTCCCGGCCACGGAGAAAAGGGGAGACATATATTTTTTGCCTCACCTGAATCATCAATTCTATAGATCCTCTTCATCAAACGACAGACCAGATCATCCGAGTCACCCCAAAATCTGACCACTCATTTGATAACAAGAGCTTTATCCATACATTCAATTTTCAACACATCGAAACCCCCTTTCTTCTTACTTTTAGTGATCGTGGTCCAGTCAATGAGATGAAATCCATTTTTCTCTTGTTTCCCATCTACCCAAAAGAAACATCTCATGAAAATCTCAACCTTCTTCTGTACCCCCATAGGTACCATTCTAGTAGAGCAAAAGAAAATAAGAATAGATGATAGGACATGTTTGAGCCAAACCAATTTACCATCCTTGGATAGTGTCACCGCCTTCCACCCGGCTTAGGCATTCTTGCATGGCTTAGGTTCAAGGGTTGGATCGGGTGGAGGAGGCACTCTTCCCCACGTGGTGCCTTCTTGGGCGGTCGATGGTGTTTGATAAATGGCTGGAAGATGGTGGACAATTGGCGTCCTTGATGAATCCCAAAGAGAATCGGGTGGAGATGGAGGTATGTTCCGTTCTTCATTCAGCTCAGGCATAGGGATCAGGGCCTGGTGCATGTACTCTAGTGATGGGTGGTGCTCCTATCGAGTGGAGGTGTTGTAGGTAGGGATGAGCATTGGGCTGGGCCGGCCCGGCCCAGGCCTAGGCCCAAAGGAATATCGGGCTGGGCTTGGGCCCAATATTTAGGCCCAATTTTTTTTGGGCCGGGCTCGGGCTTGGCTCGGTCCGGCCCGACCCGGCCCAAGGGCCCGGCCCGAAGAGGGCCCGAATCCTTTCTCACATCCTACATGCACGAAAACTCCCATCTATTTCATGTGCACTCTCTTCTTATATCATGTCTTCATACGATGTTTATAAATCAAGAAAGTCAAGCGTGTGACATGAGTTGATGATCAATGTATTTCAATTAACAATTAATTTTCCTTAATTAGTATTTGGTTTTTTGGTTATTCTTGAATTTGTTAGTATTTATTTTTTTCAATCAGAACATTTTCTATTATTGTACATTTATCCAATATGGGTCTTATGCCTAGTTTTTAACATATAGGATCCGGTGCGCCTGTTATGTTAACTGGGTAAATTTGGTTCACTCTTTCAATTTCTATAAATGAGGGACATTCATGGTATCTAGCATCGAGTGCACAAGTGTAAAATGAGAAATCTTCGGATTTGATAGAATTGAATTTTAATTATTTCACAAGTATTATGGCACATGTTTTAATCAATTTTGGCTTGTGTAACTTGAGTTGAGATTAACTTGAAACAAAAGAGCCAAAGTTAATAATATCTAATTGGGAGATGGACCGACCCGGCCCAAGCCCAACTCAAAGGAATTGGGTCGGGCCTGGGCTTGGGCCGAACAAAAAAATTTTGCGGGCCTAAGCCCGGCCCAAGGCCCGAATTGTTTAAGCGGGCTTGGGCCTGGGCCCTTCAAAGCCCGGCCCAGCCCGGCCCATGCTCATACCTAGTTGTAGGTCTCTCAAGGTTGCTTGTCTGCTCCGGTAAAAGCAACAAATGTGCTGTTTTGATCATGGGTGGACCTATACGTATGTTATGGGGGCACGTGACCCCTCTAAAGTTTGAGAACTTAATATATTTACATAATGTTTCATTCAATCAAAATCCAATCATTGTGCCCATGTTTCCAATTGGAATCGTCGAGTATGTGCCCTCCATCTCTCGTAACCTCCTTTCTCGCACTCCCTCGGGACGCTCAACCCGAGCCGTTGTGTGTCTCCCCTCCCCACGATGATGGTTCCCAGCCTGGTGACATCATCAGACCCCGATTCCCTTGCACATCAGTAGTTTGTTCCCAACTTCCATCCCTCGAGTAATGTATCCTCCTCTCTTGCATTCCTTCTGGAATTCGGTCCAACCCAGTCACCGCGCCTCCCTCCCCAAGGTGCTGACTCCTCGCTCAGCAAGTATCATGGCTCCATTGCATAGTGACAACATGTATATATACGTAGATGCACTGTGCGTCCCTACTAGGAATGCAGACGAATGAATATAGATTCCAGTATAGGTATCATCAGATCCTTATCTATTTTAAAATACAAATACGGGTGCAAATACGAATATTGACAGATAGTACAACTTTGTTGTCATATACTTAAAAATGATATATATATATATATATAGGGTAAAATGGGGCTGCCCCCAGGGAGTAGCCAACTTGGCTACTCCCACCCTTATTTTTCCTTCATTTTTTTATTTTTTTGGAAAATAAAAATTTGTGTATTCATCATTACATCCCTCTCACATTCTATTAAAATTTCGTCAGAAACAGAGACTCCTAAGCCCTTCATCTAGACGTCATTTTTTTAACGGTCGCAGGATTTTTTAAATCGACCATGTTTGGATGGAGGCCGTAGGAGTCTCTGTTTCTGACGAAATTTTAATAGAATGTGAGAGGGATATAATGATGAATATACAAATTGTTATTTTCCAAAAAATTTAAAAAATGAGGGGAAAATATGGGTGGGAGTAGCCAAGTTGGCTACTCCCTAGGGGCAGCCCCATTTACCTCATATATATATATATATATATATAATGGATATGGATCGCATATGAGTAATGTTATAAATACTATATAGATTTACTTAAATATGCATGAATTGAATATAAAAAACATAATAAAAATATATTAATTTTCTTATATCACAAAAAAGTATACCAAATGTGGTGAAAGAAGGTACAAAATTATGTTATACAAAGTTAAAAATAAATCTACAACTAAATTTATATATGAAAATGGATAAAAGAATACTAATACGGATGTTTGCAGATACGAAAATGATATCCATATCCATATCCACTTCAGAATGGATATGGATACAGATGTCAAAGTTTATATAAGTAAGACATAGTGACGGATCTAATATGGATTTATCTGTATTTGTTTACATACTACTCCCTAACAGATACATTGAAAGATAGATTTTCGAATGGGAGATGAATTGTTAATGATGATTTTTCACATATATTGAAAACAAGATATTCGATTATGTTGTTGATGATGATATTACGAATTGTTTTCAAACTATAAGAATTAGACGTGTTCAACTTTAAATACATGTGTGTATTTTTAAAATTTGTTTCAGATGTAAAACAACTCTTACATATATCTATGCATATGAATATTTACAGTAATTTTTTATATTGTAATATATTATTACTATTGGTAATTATAAGTGATGGATGTGGAGAAAAAATTCAAGTCGAAGTTTGCCAGAGGTGAGGGATTGAAGAAGAATGCATAGATGAGGGTGGAGGTTGATGTCAGAATTGGGTTTTTAATTGGAGAGAATAAGAGGAAGTGAGAGGATTCAGAGCCGAGCGAATGTAAACAAAGAAAATTGAGCTCGTCTGAATAAAGGAGTGTGAACTGGCCTTGGAACGGAGCCGCAACATACAAGAGCACTAGAAAGGAAAGGAAAGGGTGCGCATAACTTTTGAATGGGAACGAAACAAGATATACATATACCATATCCATTTATTCATATTTTGACATATGTAATAGTATTCTTTTAAAATGGATACAGATATCTTCATAGCAATCCATCTAATACAAGTATGTTAAGGTAATTTATGATGATATTCAGGCAATATCAATATCTGATCCGAATCCAATATGTCCGTATATATTTTAAGGTGATGTTGATAATAACACCACAAAATCTATAAAATTTGTCAATTACTCGCTCATCCTTGTATCCTTTGTAATTATACCAAAACCCATATTAACTTGCTTCGTTTAACACAACCCTTGCCGTTAGTTTGACTCTTCTTGAGTTAAATCGCTTGAGTTATCTTGCGTTGATTAAACCACAATAACATCCGACGGTGGATTTTGTTCCCCTCTCTCTCCTTCCTTTTCCTCCACGCTCTTCTTCATATCCATAGGTGTTGGAGCTTCTGAAGGCGACTAATGGAAACAGTGGTGTTACTAAGGCAGATGAAGAAGAGGTTGGGGAACTCAAGGTCGGGGCATGGAAGGGGTGGCTAAGGACTTGGAGGGTGGAGGGGAGGATGGAGAGTGGAGGAGAGGGGTTGGAGATACATAGAACCAATACAATGAGATGATTCACATTTTAACAACAATATCATCAGTTCCAAAAACACCCGACGACCTCAAAATCCCACAAGCAGAAGCCCCCTTTCCCTTACCCCCAGGGGCGATGATGACAACTCCTTCATCATCTCAAACAAGTGCCTCACTACCACACACATCCCCAGCAGCTCCAAGAATGATCAACACATCCCCCCTAAAGGCCAACATCAACGCCCACCTATTCATTCCCATGTTGGCAGGCAAACTTGGTGGCAACATCTTGGATCTTGGCAGGTGTCATGGGGTTGGATCGGGGAGGAATTTAAGCTTCACGGTGGAAGTTGAGGGCGATCTTGGTAGATCAACCACGCAGGCAAAGCGTGGTGACATTGAAGGCCCTGACAACCTCCTCAGGGGAGGGATAGGAGCCGAGCCAAGCCACATGCACCGGCAATTGTTGGGGATATGGATCTTCAACACCCATCTCCCCCACTTGTGATTTCGCATGCCCATAATTACATAGAATACAGAGGTGAGCGAGTAATTGGCAAAAATAAATTATAGGGTTCACGGTGTAAAAAAATCCCTATAATTCTTGCATTCATCAAGATCCATATAAATATCCATATTCATGCTTTAAAACAAATTAGAATAACATAATCCCTATATTATAATTCGTATCTAATCATCTGCATCTATTTGAATAAACGGGAAAAGTGGATGCTTCCAACTGCACACCAAACGGATACCGGCCTTTCCACGTTGGTTTTTTTTATAGACACAAAGCTATTGGGTCCCAACCCAAACATTTTCAAATGGGTACCTGTGAGCTTTATGCTCAATATGCACGAGTTAAAGCCGGATACCTACTTAGCCGAATATTTTAATCATCCCTGGTGTACAGGTTATGACCTGTAAACATCAGCTTTTGTTATCATTGTAGCATGCAAGTCTGCAGGAACAAGTATTTACGAAGAGATGAACCACAGTCAAATTGCAAATACATTTTTCAGGGAACAAATTCAAATATGTTGTATATATAAATATGAAGGAAAAAATTAGGCTGGCCCCGCCCCTATATTTCCACAATTTTTTTATTTTTTTTCAAAATATCACCATGTATATTCATCTATATGTCCATCTAATATGTCATTCGAATTTCGTCAGAAGCAAATGACTCTTATGCCCTCTATCTAGAACATGTAAATTTTAACAGTCTAAACATTGCTGCAATCGACCTGTTCTATATAGAGGCCATAAGAGTCTCTTTTTCTGACGAAATTCGAATGACATATTAGATGGATATTTAGATGAATATACATTGTGATATTTTGAAGAAAAAAAACTTCGAAAATAAGGCAAGGGAAGCCCCATTGAACCCAAATATGAAATACATACTTTACGAATTCAACAAATATGCAACAACAGTGCAACACGATGAAACAAACATTACGCTAAATCATGCAATACTCCCCCACGAGAAAGGCCAACTTTTAACACGTGAAGATACAGATTAAATCCCAGGATTTACATCATATTGACTAGGCAGTGCATAAAATAACTTCTACATTGGAGACATTAACTCACCGTTCAACTAAACAATTGCACAGATATACACATAGATACACCTTAATCCCTGCATAGAGAATATGAAGTTCTTCCAAAGGAACCTTTACAATGTAGGGTTAGTTGCAAAGGCTTTTTGATAAAATGTAAGGAGAATTTTCTTGTTAGCAGGCAAGACTCACCGGTATGGGGGATGGATGCAGTGTGATACCGTATCATTTCCTGCTATGCACCATAACCTTCATTGTGGCCAAATGGGAAGAGCACAGGTAGTTCGCTTCAACGCTTGATCATTTTGACGTCTATGCAATTCGCCAGGTTACTCAAGTAGTGCCCTATCTAATATTATTCAGTAGTACCATCATCACTTGAGACAGGCTTCCGACAAATACAATCATAAGGATACTCGTAAAAATCACCCTTCCCTGGCTTCATTTCGTCTGGCTCACCCATGAAACCTCTTTGGTGATCTGTAACTTTTTTAGCAAAAGCACCCCAGTCCATGTTTTTTCTTGCCTTGAAGAGAGAACTCAGCTTCTTTGCATTAGGCCGTATTGTTCGCTTGTGCCCCATATACCTCCTACCAGATAGCATAAACTCTTTTAAAAATGCAACTAGCACATCAACTAATCTTTAGAAGAACATTTTTCCAATATTTTGTTTTTTATCATTTTTGAAAATAATTCTATGGTTTTTGTTCCACATAACATAGTTGTAATAAATAAATATATTCGAAGTGCATCCTTCATGATATTTCAAAGTTGGTTCATATCAGTAGCTTCAAGTAGACTAGATGAGCATGTCATCAAGAGAAGATCATTGCAACATGGCTTATTGTACAACAACTGACATGTAAGGTACATCACTGCAGGCCCCAATGCATTATCTATATCCCCAACTGCAGGCCCCAATGCATTATCACTGCAGGCCCCAATACATTATCTACATCACTGACAGAAAGGAGAGAAACTATTCATCTTTATTGGTTCCATGTCGGCCATTTTGATTTTTGGGCTTTCTAGTGCTTTTAAACCAATCAATCTAGAGATGTGTGTGCACGCACACATGTGTGCACTTGCACACATGCAAGTGCATGATTGAGCACTTTATGTTTTAGTTCTTTTTAGGGATAATTACACCCATAACCCTGAGTAATTCCTCAATCTCAATCATAACCCTGCATAATCGCGAATTACATGAGGAACCCTGAGTAATGCTTAACCTTTACACGACATGACCCTGTGTCAACTTCCGTTTCGAATTTCCGTTAACTCAGATGGAAAAGGTTAGATGTGGACAATTTTACCCCTCAGGACTTTTTATATTTATAAATTGATGCCCCTGGAAGCCTGGAAGGCCCACACCCGTCGGAGCTCCAACCCCCGCCCGCCGGAGCCCCGACCCTCCTCCCGCCCTCCTCCCGACGCGCAGCCTAACCTCTCCCACCCCCCTGCGCGCGCCGCCTGGGAACCCCTCCCCCCGCGCGCCGCCTGGGAACCTCTGCTGCACCAGAGGTTCCTCTCCCGGAAATCATACCAAAACTAATCACCTTCCCACCGCAGACTACACCTCCAAGATTTACTCCCTTCCCATATATCGCTCCGTGACCAACAACCAATTGAAAGACCAGCCAATCAATCCCTTGGCAATCAAAATTTGGAAGCCCATTAATGCAATATTCCCTTAAATGCACAAACTCATCACCTTCCTCCCCCTTCCTGCGAATCCCATCCGGCGTAAACACCAGATTCCTAAGCCTTGGCCGCCCAAGCGCGACCGACCCACGTCGCCACCCAACTCCCATCTCTCACTCCTCAGTGTCGTCGGAACTCCTCCCTCCCTCACCCCCACCATTCTTATGATCAAACGCCGCCCGCTCCCCTAAAAAAAGAGACCAGCAGAGAGCCCTGAGATCTCCGCAATGGGGCAGCAGGATGGCATCGCCTTCAAGTCCCGCGAGCGCTCCTCCTCCGCCTCCCTCCCCACCACCGTCAGATCCGCCGCCTCCCGCCCCGCGCGCGGCCGCCAGATCCAGAAGACCTTCAACAAGGCAAGATCACCCTCCTCTGCGGCTTCGTCACTATCCTCGTCCTCCGTGGCACCATCGGCGTCGGCAACTTCGGCCCTGGCGCCGCCTCCGATGACGAATCCTCCAAGGTCATCGAGGACATCGACCGCATCCTCGCCGAGATCCGCTCCGACTCCGACCCCGACGACGATCTCATCGACTTCGCCAGCCAATTCAACTCCTCCGCGTCCAATTCCACCGCGCCGCGCCTCAATTCCACCACCCCTTACACCCTTGGGCCCAAGATCTCCGACTGGGACGCCCAGCGCAGCGCGTGGCTCGCGTCCAACCCAGGTTTCCCGAGCCGCGTCGGTGCGGGCCGACGGCCCCGGATACTCCTCGTGACCGGGTCCCCGCCTAATCCCTGCGACAACGCCATCGGCGACCATTACCTCCTCAAGTCCACGAAGAACAAGATCGATTATTGCAGACTCCATGGGATCGAGATCGTGTACGCGCACGATCTTCTGGGAGCTTCCTGCTGAGAAATTGCCAGTGGTCGCTGGATCTTCTGGACGCGTGGGCGCCCATGGGTCCCAAGGGCTATGTTCGTGAGGAGGCCGGGAAGCTCCTCACCGCAAATCTCAACAGGCGGCCTGCATTCGAGGCAGATGACCAGTCGGCATTGATCTACTTGCTTTTGTTCAAGCAGGATGAGTTCATGAGCAAGGTGTTCATTGAGAATTCATATTATCTCCATGGGTTCTTTTTCTTTTTTTTCATTTTAGCTAATCCTAGCCGTTAGATCATAGATGAGTTAGATTAACTCACTCATATGCTTGAGTTAACGTATCAAACTAACGGAGGGTTATGGGTGTCGGACGGAGTAACTATTCAGGGTTTCCCATGTAATTCGCGATTATGCAGGGTTATGATTGAGATTGAGGAATTACTCAGGGTTATGGGTGTAATTATCCCTTCTTTTTACCATTGCATATTATAAACTAGGCCAGCAACAGGAACAATGTGATAAAGCACACAAATTTGGTTGATACCTGCGTCCCGCAAGAATTTTAGCCATGTTGCCATTGTTATTTGTGACAAACACATCACTTTCATCACAGACTATGTAATCAACAGCGGCGAGGCGAGAAGAAAATGGAAGAAAAGGTTGTAGTTCTCGGCCAGCAAGCGATTCTTTTGTGTAGAAATTTGGAAAAAGATCCTTGAGAGGTTGCAATGTCTTGTCGCCACCATATATTTCTCCAGAAGCTACATACAGATAAGTATCATTTTGAAAACCAAGTGCCCTTAGCATCAATCCAACTTCATGGGGCGTCAATGGACACTTTCCACGACTACGTTCCCCATCTGCATCCAGGTCCTGTCAGAATATACAGAAAAGAGCACACCATGAACAAACATTTCAGCTCTATCTTTTTTTCACAATGACATGATTATTCATGATAATAAAAACTAAATGGTCGTATTTTTTTGCTCAACTATATGAAAAGATAGCAGAACATCAAAATATTTGATAATATAATAAATAAGAAGCATTTGAATGTATTATTAATATACAAAAAGGTCATATTTTTCGGTTCAATTAGATGAAAATATAACAGGACATCAAAATATCTAATAATATGATGCAACAGAAAATCTTGGTCGAGAATATCTTCACTAAATCACCTACAGATTATTTATTTTGGAGGTGTCATTTGAATGGGGTCTTTGCATGAGTTGTAACGTTCAATCCACTAGCTCTTAGTCCAAGCCTTAATGTGGGTAAAGAGAGTTATATAATTGTTAGAGTAATTTTATCATTTAGTATTTGTTTGTCCTCTTTATGTAAATTACCCATAGAGCTTTTCTCCTATATAAGAGAGCTCTAGGGTTAATGGAATAATATCTCATTTTCATTCCCTTTTCAACATGGTATCAGAGCTACGGTCCTAGGCCGGAGTTCTTGAACCCTAACTCTAACCCTACCCCACCCGCCGCCCTTCTTTCTCTCTCTCTATCTCGAGATCGGCGCCACCCTCCTGTGCGATCATCCATCGCCTGAGCGCCATCATCGATCCCTGCTGGAGTCGCCATCCATCATCAACGCGATCATCCATCGCCGACGCAACATCTGCAGTCGCCATCGTCTGGAGCCCTACTCGCCATCGTGCGCCATCGTCTGCAGTCGCCATCGCAGGTCCTGTGCGCCATCGTGTATCGCAACATCTGCAGTCGCCCAAGTCGCCTAGAGCCCTACTCGCCTGGAGTCTGTAGCGCTGCTGGAGTTCTGTAGCGCGCCTGGAGTCTCCCGCACCTATCATCTGGATCCCTATTGCCTGGAGCCCTAGTCGCCTGGTGCCCCCATGCAGGAGTCTCCCGCACCATTCCACCACCGGCAGCCCGTCGTTGCTCCGCTCGCCGCCCTACCACTGCACGCACCGCCAGCCGCCTAGAAGAACCTGACCACCGGAGGCGTCTGTCACCTTGCCAGGCGAACTCCACCTTCTTCACTGTCTACACCGCACGAATCTTCACAGCCAACACCACCGTCATCATTGTCGATCGTTGACCGTCACCCTTGCCGTCTGGAGCAAGCGACCATCTAAATGGAGTCCATCCACAACCGAACACCGCTGACATCAACCTCCGTTGCACCTTGAACACCGCCAACCCTCCTGGTGCCCTCACGCAGTCCTGTGGCGCGCAGTGCTACTTCTTAGCGTGCTTGGAGCAGCGTGTCGAAGACTCTTGTAGTGTGCCTTCCTGTGCACACAAGGTATGTGCGTATGCACTATATGCCCTAGCCATGCTTCCTTGAATGAACATGTTCTGTACGCGTGACCGCTGGTTTGAGTCTATGTACAAATAGACATTGTCTTTCGATTTTGTAACCCCAGTTACAGGTTACTGTTGTCGTCATGTCAGACAACAAGGTAGATTTTCCATCTGTGGGTGCCTTCAAAGGTTCCGCACCCATTGCCTTTGCTACGTGTTACAAGGCGGATCTATCAGAATGGATCATGGATTCAGGTGCATCACACCATCTCTGTGGTGACAGAGGTCAGTTTAGTGTCTTTCATCCTGCTCAATCTGAACGATCGGTGGTGATAGATGATGGTACATATTCCCCTATTACTGGTCAGGGGGAGGTACAGTTGACTCCTACCTTGAGACTGTCCAATGTTCTCTATGCACCGAAGTTCTCGATGAATTTGCTGTCTATTAGTCAACTCACCAAAGATTTACATTGCAGTGCTATATTTGACCCATCTACTCTTGTGTTTCAAGACATATTAACGGGCAGAGTGATTGGGACTGGCCATGAGCAAGGGGGTCTTTATAGACTGGTGCAATCTCCTTATGATGGTATCTCTTCTATGAGGGCTGGATCGGTGTCACCCTACACTTGGCATCTTCGATTTGGCCATCTTCCGTTGCAAAAGATGGTCCATATTCTTCCACAGATTTCTCCCAAGACTAATTTTCAGTGTGAGGCATGCCAACTTGGCAAACATCACAGGTCGTCTTTTCCGAGTCGTATAGGTCCAAGTCATCATGGTCTATTTGAGCTGCTACATTTTGATATTTGGGGTCCCAGTCGTATCCCTGATCTTCAAGGGCACAGGTTTTATCTTGTTGCTGTCGATGATTTCTCTAGACTTTCTTGGGTCTTTCTTCTTAAAAATAAATCTGATGCTGGTTATGTTATTCAGTCTTTTCTTATTGAAATAAAAAATATTTTCTCTGCTAAAGTGAAGTACATACGGTCTGACAATGCTCTAGAGTTGTGCACTACCCAATTGTCCAAATTTCTTATGTCTCATGGGATTGTGCATCAGACGTCGTGTGCTTATACCTCCCAACAAAATGGGGTGGCTGAACGGAAGCATCGTCATTTGTTGGATATGACCAGAACCCTTTTGATTCAGAGCCGTGCCCCTCACTCCTATTGGGGGGGATGCGGTTCTCACTGCCTGTTATCTTCTTAATCGTATGCCTTCGACAATGTTAGGGGAGAAGATTCCGTTCTTGACTGCGTTTCCCGAGAAGGATCTTTTCTCCCTAACACCGCGTGTTTTTGGGTCTGTTGCATTTGTTCATTGTTTTTCTCCTGATCTTGACAAGCTCTCTCCCAGAGCTGTCAAATGTGTTTTTGTGGGTTATTCCAAAGCCCGGAAGGGATATCGGTGTTTTGATCCAGTTAAACGAAGGTACTACGTCAGTGCAGATGTCACCTTTTTTGAGTCCATTATGTATTTTTCTCCTACAGGTGACAGACTCACTCACTCAGAGGAAGGAGATGACATCTATGTGCCGCCTCCACCTCCATCTGTTCCATGCTCTAATCTACCACCACAGTCTACTCCACCACCACCACAGTTTACACCACCACCACCAGGTACTGTTTATTATCCTCAGGTCTATCAGCGACGGCCCTCTGCTCATGTGCCTCCTCCATCATCCAGCATGCCCGAGGTATGTACTGATCATTTGAGTTCTACTGATGGCACAGGTGATTTGAATGCGCAGATGGATGTACAGGGTACTGATGTACATGGTACTGATGGTACTGTCACTCCTCCAGTCGATGACCTACATATACCTATTGCTCATAGACGGCAGAAGCGTGCTCGGACGATGAATCCCAAATATGGGATGGATTTTTGCTCTCAGGCGTCGTTGGAGCATTTGTCCCCGGACTTTCGCAAGTTTGTTGTTGGGTTATCGGCAGTACACATCCCACGGTCTTATCAGGAGGCCCTACAGAGCAGCCCGTGGCGTTTAGCTATGGAAGAGGAAATGGCGGCGTTGCAATCACGTGGTACGTGGAATGTTGTGCATCCTCCACCAGGTGCGTCCATTGTCGGAAGCAAATGGGTTTTTACTATTAAGCATCGGGCAGATGGTACGGTTGATAGATACAAAGCCAAGTTGGTTGCTCGTGGGTTCACCCAAACATATGAGGTGGACTATCAGGAGACGTTTTCTCCAGTAGCCCGTCATTCTACCTTACGGATTCTCATTGCAGTTGCTGTTGTCTGCGACTGGCCCCTATTTCAGCTTGATGTCACGAACGCCTTCTTGTATGGTGACTTGTAGGAAGAGGTCTATATGCAGCAGCCGCCAGGGTTTGCTGCTGAGGGGGAGTCCAGTATGGTGTGCCGTCTTAATAAGGCTATATATGGCCTGAAGCAGAGTCTACGGGCTTGGTTTCAGAAGCTCTCGGAGTTGATTGAACAGAAGGGCTTCGTCAGATCTACAGCAGATCATACTCTCTTTGTAAAGAGAGATCAGCGAGGTACTGTGATCATCTTAGTGTATGTTGATGATATTGTTATTACTGGCAGCAATGAGCAGGGCATTCAAGCAGCCAAGGAGTTTCTTGGCGAGCAGTTCGTTATGAAGGATTTGGGTACACTTCGCTACTTTTTGGGGCTGGAGTTTGCATGAAACAGGCAAGGTATGGTAATGACACAAAAAAAGTATGTTACGGATCTCTTATCTGAGACAGGTATGGCAGGATGTAGACCAGCTGCTACTCCTATGGATTCTAATGTCAAACTTTATGATGATGACTCTGAGGAAGTAGACAAGAGACGATATAGAGAGCTAGTGGGAAAGCTCTTGTATGTCACTATTACCCGACCGGATATAGCCTTTGCGGTTAATAGGGTAAGCCAATTCATGGAGCAACCCAGGCAATCATACATGAATGCTGTTTTTATGATCTTGAGATATCTGAAGTCATCTGCAGGCACTGGTCTTCTGTTTAGAAGAGATACCTCGATATCCGTCACAGGTTATGCTGATGCAGACTATGCTGGGTGTCCTAATGATAGAAAGTCAACTTCAGGCTTTATTGTATTTGTTGGCAGCTCACCAGTAGCTTGGAAGAGTAAGAAGCAAACTGTAGTGGCTCGATCTAGTGCAGAGTCAGAATATAGGGCAATGGCCCAAGGTAGTGCTGAGATGATGTGGGTTAAATCAGTTTTAACTGATTTAACTATTGATGTTCCTCTTCCCATGCATCTGAAATGTGATAACCAAGCAGCTTTGTTCATAGCCAATAATCCAGCCTTCCATGAGAGGACGAAGCACATTGAAGTGGATTGCCATTATACACGGGACTTAATTCAAAAAGGGCTTGTTTCAACTTCTCATGTATCATCAGGAGAGCAGGTTGCAGACATGTTCACCAAGGCCCTTGCTAGGGGTCCATTTCATCTTTGTTGTTCCAAGCTGAGCATGTTGGATATATATGCTCCAGCTTGAGGGGGAGTGTTAGAGTAATTTTATCATTTAGTATTTGTTTGTCCTCTTTATGTAAATTACCCATAGAGCTTTTTCTCCTATATAAGAGAGCTCTAGGGTTAATGGAATAATATCTCATTTTCATTCCTTTTTCAACAATAATCATTCGGTATCATAAGATATAAAATTTCTGCCAAGGCACCATAAGAAATAACACTAACAACACACATTGTGATCTGTATATATCAAACCACTACAAAAAATACATGGCCTATGACGGAAAAAGCCCATTCTTTTTTCTTCAGCTAAATGAAAATATAACAGAACACCAAAATATCTGGTAACCCTGATGAAACAGAAAATCTTGGCAAAAAAGAACAGAAAACCTACTAATTAGCTTCTTGAGGTGCCATTGGAACACACAATGGAGTCCCTCTGCATGAGCTGTGACATTCAATCCACTAGTTCTTAGTCCGAGCCTTAAGGCAGGACAAAATAAAGTATTATTCCAAACCATGTGATACAAATTCTGCCAAGGCGCCATAACCAATGACACTAACACAGTGTGTCGTGTACATTAACCAAATAACTAACAAAGAGATACAATGCCCATGAGCAAAGATCGTGTTGGAGCTCATTAGCATTGTGCAAAGATTTTAGATAGATTGATCGTAAACATGTTAAATACAAGAATGGTATGGATTCTACAACTCACCGGTAGTGTTACCCAACGCTTTCTGATTTCACGTAACTCTTCTACTTCTTTCTGGCCTCCACCATAATAGCAACCAGAAAATGCAAGCATGTCAGGTTCAAACCTGAAGGTGATCGAACATGCAAGTTCAAAGTATATACAATTTTTTTCTCTACAAAAGGTACATATTTACACATGAAATTAAAGAAATATAACATACACAATGAATATAGATACAGATCATATGGTCGAAGTGAAACCTCAAGAAGAATATTGTGCAAATTATGTGCATTGCAACTTTTTGTTACGAAAGAAAACCGATTTCTGTTTGCATGTAGTTAATTGCCAATTTTCATTGTTAAAGTTTATCTTTTATTTATTTTATAATTCTTTCATCTCTATTATGCATTTTAGCCTCTAAGGTTCCTCCTCTCTTTATAAGTCAGCCCAATGACCCCCATTCAAATTGAATTGAATTCGTATTTTTCTCTCCACATAATATCAGAGTGTTGGTCCTGTACTGGAGCTCTGCGACCCTCGCACCCCTCACACCCGTTGGCCACCATCTAGCCTTCCGTATGAGAGTCAGCCACCGCCACGCATACCCTCCAGCGCCGTCGCTGCCACCCGAGGGTCTCCAACAGTCTCACCAGCAGCCCCTAACAGTTGTTCCAGGCCGCCAGTGGCCTCACCGATAGACCAAGCGCCGCCTAAGCAACCCGCGGGTATTCTCCCAACTGCACATGGCCCTGCCACACGTGTTCTAGTGCCGCCCAGCACCTGGGATCAGCCACCAAGCCCCTAGGATTGACCTGTTCGGTGCTGCTACATCACTAGGCGGTACCGGATCTTCATGCAGTTCCACTACTTGAGAATTGCGCCTCTAGATGGTCTGATTTTGACAGATTTTGAATGATTTCAGACCCTTAAATCACCTAACCCATTGTCCAGAGTTTCTAAAATTGATGGGGAACAGTTGTGGCATGAGTTTGCATACATAACTGATTCACGCACGATTTTGTAGACACATTCAATTAGGTCTACAGCCCCAGTCACGTCCTTTCTCGGCCTCTTCATCATCATGTATGTTGGAGTATTTGATTGTGCGCCTCCTATGTTGTAGATGGGTAAATGGATACCTCCAAGATCGATTTACCTCATCTTGTGTTTAGTCCCACATCTACTAGTGGTGGGACTTGAGGCTCTATGGAGGCTATATAAGAATCCCCAGACCTCTTGTATCCATTGAGAAAGTTCAATGAACACGTAAGCCCTTTGATGCGTTCTCCCGTGATTTCATCCCGCTCCTTAAGGAGTAGGGTTCCACGTATAAATCTTTGTGCTTCATGTTTATCTTTCTGTTTAATGCTATGTCTATCATTTTCGCTTCCGGATTCCTATTTTCTAACATGGTATCAGAGCGGGTCGATTCTCGAGGATTTTCTTTATTTTATTTATCTTTGTAGTCGAGATTTGATTTTAGGATTTCTATTGAAACCCTAATTATGTTCTTGGAGATTAGTTTGAAAATCTATTGCTTATTCAAAGTCCATGCCTCGTGAATCAAGTTCAAGAGATATTTTTTTGGGTTTTCTAGAACCCTAGCATTACTGTTCTCGATCCCAATCTGCCGATAAAAGCTGCAACATCTCTGGCGTGGACGACAAGATTGAAGTTCCAGACCTCCAGGGAGGCGCGTGAGTCCGAGGAGCATCACAGGGCGTTCGCGTGCATCCATCGCAGGGCCAGGCGAAGCCCTTGCCCTAGTTGCGTCACATCTGCAGATCTCACGTAGGCGGCACGAGACCTTCTCTTCCCTGGAGTTTAGGCCAACACGTTCGGCCGCCAACACATCTCTGCAACGCAGCTCCCCTCCAGGTCGCACCCTCTGTAGCTCCCTCTCGGCTCCAAACCGCCATCGCAGCACCTAGGCGACGCATATGGAGCAAAGTGTTGCCGCCTTTCCTTATCTTCATCGACTCTCCAAGTACAACAAGATTCAAACAGGTGGAGCTCCCCTGATCTCCATCCCAAAGCAACACTTGGCGGTGCACATCCCTGGCTGCCTCAAGCGGGCAGAGCGCCATGCACTCGAGTGCGAGTCTTCGACGGGAGGCAATCCCTCCTGGTGAGGCCCTCCAGGCGGAAACATTGTTCCAGGCAGCAGTTCTAAACCCCCCACCCTCCCCACAACCGCATGGCTGCAGGCAGCGGAGCCCCACCGTGCCTCGATGGCGCAATCTCCTCTCCAGGCGGAGCCTCCTGGCTCACAAGCGGCAACACCTTCCAGTCTCCTTCGACGACAGCACAATGAAGAATCCAGCTTGAGGGGGAAAGTTGGAGTATTTGGTTATGCGCCTCTTATGTCATAGATGGGTAAATGGATACCTCCAGGATCCATTTATCCCATCCTCTGTTTAGTCCTACATCTATCAATGGTGGGACTTGGAGGCTCTGTGGAGGTTATATAAGGAGCCCCAGATGTCCCGTATCTATTGAGAAAGTTCAATGAACACATAAGCCCTTTGAGACATTCTCCCGTGGTTTCATCACACTCCTTAAGGAGTAGGGTTCCACATAAATCATGTTGTGTTCTTCATATTTATCTTTATTTCTGATACGCTTCCGCATTCTTATTTTCTAACAATGTTAAAGAACAAGGTCAGCATATCATCTTCAGGCGCCTTCAAAGGTATGGCACCCATCATCAAACTGGATGGAACCAATTACGAGTTATGGGCCATGTAGGTCATGAGTCTTATACATTGCAATAGGAAGAAGTAAATTCTAACACATTCTGAGCTGGTCAACAAGGCGGGGGTTAATTCCTCTGGGGATCAAGATCGTAGAAGACATATCACGATATATCGGCGATAAATCACAGATATATCGATATCGAGAGGCATGGGGTGACGACATTAGAGTGCATATCTTTTTACGGGATATCGTCGATATTTGACCAATATGTCGATGATATGTCATCATATCGTCTCACATCAGTCAACAATTACTGGATTCAATACAAAAATTCTTGGATATCAATCGATATCGTTGATACCTATATATATTGATGAATAATACCCTTGTAAGCTTGATTTCCCTACTTATTTTGCTACTCCTAGCCTGCTAGGGTACGGTGTGACCATGGTTTCAGCGAACTCTAACTATTATACCCTAAAACATATAAGAAACTATGTGCAAATTTGAATAACCATATAAGAAAAAAAATTAGATTTAGTATAAGATACCCCCGTACTGATAGGGTATTGTTGCACAGGGGGACATTAGAACGTTCTTCATATGGGTTTAGTATAAGATATGGTTAGGATTCAAATCATATGATTCATATCAACAACTTAGATATCTTTAATGACAATTATAGCCAATCTCTTTGATAAATATTTTAGTGATAGTTATAACCAATGATTTCCTTTTGATTGGATAGAAATTTAGTAGAAAGGTTTATGGCATTGACATATCTTTTTTTCATGTTCTTATCTTCATAATATCATCATATATTACATGTTACATATTTGCAAGTTATTTAGTGTTCTGAGAACTTGGACGAACTCCATTTCCAATATCTATAGGCCAACAATTAACACTAACAGTACCGACCATATGTTCGATATGACCGATTTGTGTGATATAACGAACATAGAAGAATTATGTGTTATCTAAGTGTATATTTGTAAGTTATTTCATGTTATAAAAACCTGAATGAAGTTCACTTCTAATACCTATAAGTCAGGAATCAACATTAACATCGACATGTTCGAAATTATCGATATGTGCGATATATTGTGTATAATGACCGATATGTGTGATATAAGTGTGTATTTATATGTTATTTGTTGTTTTAATATCTTGGATGATCTTAATTTTTGAAAAAAACAACAAAAATGACATTTTTGAGCCATTTCTGATATTTCCACCGATATATCCTCTTCCAAGTGGATCGATACGATATCGATATCGATATAGCTTTTTATGGATCAAGATGATGTATATGCATATGTTTGGCTCTCCGGTACTCTTATTACGGAGATAGTCAATGATATCAAATGTTAGACATCCTCGTTGCCACATATTCTCAGACGAGGAATGAGACGAAGATATTACAACTCCAGTATAACATTTTCTGTTAGAGTATTTGGTTGTGCGCCCTTTATGTTGTAGCAGGGTAAATGGATCCTGGAGAAGTTCCATTTACCCCCATCCAGTGTTTAGTCCCACATGGACTAGTGGTGGGACTTGGAGGCTCTGGGAAGGCTATATAAGGAGCCCCAGACCTCCTGTACTCATTGAGAAATTCAATAGAAGCATATGCCCCTTTGAGGGCTTCTCCCGTGGTTTCATCCCGCTCCTCACGGAGTAGGGTTCCACGTTAAAATCCCGCGTTCTTATTTTGTTCTTTATCTTTTCCATGTTCGCTTCCGCATTCTTCATATTTTATAACATGGTATCAGAGCGGGTCGATTCTCGAGGATTTCATCATGTGATTTGATTCGGTTTGAGAATCGATTTTCTTTTCGATATTATTGAAGAAATTTCTCTGATCATATACGGTTCAGAATTTGGGTTCAATTGTATGGTAGAGTTTTTTTTGGAACCCTAAATCATCCATGAACGGCGGCAGAAGCCCGCACTCTCCAGGCCCCGTGGCGTGCGATTGCACGCAAGGCGCATCTTCCATTGAGCTTTGTCCAGGGCATCATCCACTCGCGCTCCGCCCCATGGCGGGGTTTCATCGCAGATCTCCCAGGCGCGTCCAGCAGTACCTTCTCGTCTCACGCAACGTCCAGCAAGCCTTCAAGTCCCAGCGGCATCCCAATGGCGTGCGTGTGTTCCTCCTGCTGGCACTCATGACCCCGCCTCCTGGCGGCATACCCTCCGATCACACGATCGCAGGCGAACTCCCGCGTGGTTTTAGATCCTTCGCCCGCGCGAGCCCTCCAGGTCTCCGTCTCCTCCCTCGATCCTGCCCTCCGACTCCATCGACATCCGGCGGTAACTCCGCATCCTAACAACCTCCGCACGAGCCTCCCCGTACGTCCCAGGGGCAGTGGCGGCAGCGCCAACGGCGCTTCTCGCGATTCCGCAACGTCCAGGACAGCAGCGCCTGACTCCTTCCACGCAGGCATCTCCATCATGCGGCGGAAAGGGGAAAGTCCCATTGAGGGCGGCGTGAAGAAAACCCCTGAGGGGGGCGACGTGAATGGGTTCCCGTGCAGGGAACCCTAGGGAGCGGTGGACCCCATTCTTTAAATAAAAAAAAATTTTTGGCCCAAAGGCATGCGACGACGGTAAAAAAAGGAAAAGAGGGAGTTTTGTTGGGCTTCAAGATTGGGCCCAAATGAGTCGTTTGAAAAAAAAGAGGAGGCTTCCTTAAAAAAATATTTACAGCATTTCTAACTTCTGCCTAAGTGGGCATGCGTGTATTAAAAAAAAGAGAGAGAGAAGGGAGAAAGCGCCCTGTTGGCGAGAGCTTTAAAAAAAATGAAATGAAAGAGGAGGAAGCATGTGCGTGGGCTAAAAAAAATCCGAAAGAGGCGCGTACATATACAAAAAAAAAGCCGTACGTATTTTCCAAAAAAAAAAGATTTGCAAAGCCGAAAAAAAGGGGGTTTGAACGGCTTAAAGAAAAAAATTTGCAAAAAAAAATGACGGCTTATAAAAAAAATGAAAAGTCGCGAGGATTTTTTTTGTTTTTGTTCATGTATTACCCCCATATTATGTTGTCTTCTCCCAACTTTATCGATTTGTCTGTTTTCCGACAAGTATGGGAGAAAGGGGGAGTGTTGTGTAGAGTCACAGGTCCGAGTCAGATCCACATTTTCCAGACTCCAGATTGCAGACCAAGTCAGATGTTCAGACTCTACAGTTGTTCAGACTCGACGTCAGATATTTCCGAGTCTCAGTTTCAGACGCGCATGAGTGTGCGGTCATTTTTCAGATGAGCATAAGTTGCCATCATTGTTCGAGGTCCCCATCATTCTTGTTGTTGTTCGGTCAGAGTTTTCATGTGAGCCATAGGGGCTCCAGAGCAGAGGACCATTCCCTATGCCATTGAGGGCAAGGGTTTTCATGTGGTATCATAGGTACACCAGAGCAGTGCACCATTCTCTGAGCCAGATGGGAGAGACCCAGTTCTCCGACGAGGAGACTTCAGGCGCAGTTTCAGACTCGATGGTCAGGTTCCGAGTCTTCAGTTGACTCACACTCCAGCCCATTCGTCCTCCTCGCCTGCACGGCATGAGAAGCAACGTCCTCAACTGCAGCATGTGCGCGTTGGGTTGATATTGTCCGTAGTGTCTTGTAGCGTTGAGTTGAGTTTATTTCTGTCTGTCCAAGCTGAGCATTGCATGCTCCAGCTTGAGGGGGAGTGTTAGAGTATTTGGTTGTGCGCCCTTTATGTTGTAGCAGGGTAAATGGATCCTGGAGAAGATCCATTTACCCCCATCCAGTGTTTAGTCCCACATGGACTAGTGGTGGGACTTGGAGGCTCTGGGAAGGCTATATAAGGAGCCCCAGACCTCCTGTACTCATTGAGAAAAGGCAATGAAGCATATGCCCCTTTGAGGGCTTCTCCCGTGGTTTCATCCCGCTCCTCACGGAGTAGGGTTCCACGTTAAAATCCCGCGTTCTTATTTTGTTCTTTATCTTTTCCATGTTCGCTTCCGCATTCTTCATATTTTATAACATTTTCATGGCCAAGCAGAATGAATGTCCTCTTCATACTTTCTATTCATCTCTCAGGGGCATGTTTAAGAAGCTTCACAACTTCATGCCTCTGATAACATCCCCAGAGCAGCAGATGGCATGCCGGAACACCACCATAGTTGGAGTATTTTTGGCATCTTTTGACCATAAGTACGATACTGTACATACTTAGTTACTCACAAGTGTATCCATACCTTCCCCATGGAGGAGACATACATCAGACTCGACAGTATTACAGTTCCTTCTTCAATCTTTACTTAGCAATGTTACAATAGGCAGTCGACTAGGCCGACTATTCAGTCTGACTACGAGGTGTGGGCGGTCCTCGACTGAATAACAATACTGACTAACTGAATAGTCGGTCCGATTATACGGGCGACTAGTAGTTAACAGCTAAAAATGTTTATGATGTCCTAGTTCGGTGGAAATGTGGAGGGTACGAACATTTCGAGTGTTCAATAGAGTGATAAGGGTTCATTTGGGGCCTAGCTTGGAAGAGGGTGGACTGGTTCGGACGATGGGCGTGCTAAGGCTTGCACGGTATTATGAGCGATGTGACTAACCAGAAATGAGATTGTCTTCATGGGAGGGAGGTTTTACTTCGAAAATGTTTATGCCAGAGCCCTTTTTGGATCTTGGCGAATGTAATTTTCTTCTATTCATTAATATAATATTTTTTTGGATGGCTCTCTAAGGGAGACCCATCCCATCTCTCAAAACAATTGCTGCAATTTTTGTTTTTTTTAAATCTCAAGAATTAACATTTTTCATGATATTATAAAAAATGCCAAAGCTCTATATATGCATGTTGTTAACGGATACTTTATCTTGGATTCTTGTTGATTAATGATAATATATGTATAAATATATAAGAATATATGTATTAAAAATCATTTTTAAATTAAAATAATAAAAAATGCAAAATTGAATAATTATGAATAGTCGCCTGAATATCGAATATTCTTTATTCAGTGACCCCTCCGACTGAATACCAAATAACAAAGTCTGCAACATTGACTCAAACCTCTGCTATGGTTGCATCTCGTGGCAGAGAAAGCCCTTCTTAATTTAGAAGACACAATACTCGTGGAAGAGGACGTGAATGCCCACATTAGCCTTTCACCTACTGTCACCGTTCTGACTACTTCAAGGATACATTGCTATCAGAAGCATGGTTTTCCCACGTCTGCATGTGTCGTAAAGCCGGTTGAGACTCCGATTTCACATGATGCTTCTGTTAATCAAAAGTATGATGTCTTGTCTCCTGCTTGAGGGCAATCATGAATCCTACTACTAGCCCTTCTAGTGATCCTTCGGGTCCTTTATACGTTGTTGCCTCAACATATGTTAACATCACATGTATAGTATATACCTTTACTAGTTGTCAGAGGGCAAACATCTCTGAGTGGTTCATGGATTCGGGTGCATCTCAACATCTCAATGGGGACAGAGCTCAGTTCTTGTCCTACATATCAATCCATTCAGGCAGATCTATTGTTGTTGCCCCATTACAGAACTAGGGGAGATGTGTTTTGACAAGTCTATGCATCTGCGCGATGTTCTTCATGTGCCTGATTTTTCCATGAACTTAGTATTGATTAGTCAGATCACCAAAGATATGCATTTTTATGCCATATTTAACCTATTTTCTGTTGTATTTCAGGATATACTCACGGGCAGAGTAGTTGGATGTGGTTGTAAGCAAGAGTAACTCTATAAATTGGTTCAATCTCCATATGTCAATGCTTCTACTATTCCCACTGGGCCAGTCTCCCTCTACATGTGGCATCTTTGATTGGTTACCTTTCCGTGCATAAGCTCTATAGAGTTCTCCCGCATATTTCTTCACGATCTACTTTTAGTGCTAGGCTTTCCAGCTTGGGAAACATCACCGATCTAGTTTTCCTAGTCATCAGAGTTGTAGCAGTAGTACTTTATTTAAGTTGATTTATTTTGATATTTGGGGTCCTAATCACGTCCCTGACCATCACAGGAACGGTTCTATTTTGTAGCAGTTGTGATTTTTCCAGATTTTCATGTGTTTTTCTTTTGAAAAAACAAGTGTAGGGCGGGATCTGCTATCCAAACTTTTATTCATGAAATAAAGAATAATTTTCTACTTTTGTTAAGTATTTCACTCTGACAATGCCTTGGAGTTTTGTACTGCACAACTTTATCAATTCTTCAGGTCTCTTGAAATTATACACTAGACTTATTACGCCTACACCTCTTAGCAGGACGATGTTGCTGAAAGCAAACACCGTCCTCTCTTTGATGTACACAGGACCCTCCTTATTCAGAGTCGTGCTCCCCACTCTTTTTGGGATAATGTGGTTCTACTGCTTACTATCTGGTCAATTGAATGACGACCTCTGTGTTGGGAGAAAAGGTTCCGTTTTCAATTGTGTTTCTATATAAGTATATTTTCTCTCTAACACCACGTGTTTTTGGCTCAGTGGTTTTGTTCACCATCTCACTCATGGTCGTGACAAGCTATCTCCTAGAGTTATCAAGTATGTCTTTGTGAGCTACTTCTGGACCCAAAAGGTGTACCGATGATTTGATCCAATTAGACGGAAGTACTATATTAACGTTAATATCACCTTCTTTGTGTTGGCCATGTAGTTTTCTCCTACAAGTGAAAGGTTGATCTCATCTGAGTCTGGTGAGGAGGTTTGCATCCCTCCTCCTATATCACTACTACATCCACTTGTGGTTCCTCCTACGCCACCACCACCTCCATCGCTATCTTCACATGCGGTTCCTCCACCAACTCCTCTTACAGTGACTCTGCCTTTAGCTCAACCTTTGCCTTACTTTTTCACTCGCAAGCTTTGAATTGGCCCCTTGCTCATGTGCCTTCCCAACCCCAAGAAAACTCTGAGCACTTGGTTTCCACTGACGGCACTGATGATTTGTCCGTATTGCAGGCTACTTTACAGGTTAAATAGATAACACCTCAAGTAACATATCATTCAAAGGATTTGGATCAGTCTATTGTTCTTCGAAAGCAGATCCTCTTGCGGTCCATGTTTCTTTGGGATGTCTTTCAACGGATTTCAGGAGGTTTGTCACGGGTCTCTCAGCTGTTGAGATACAACGAACATATCAAGAATATATGTGAGACAGTCAGTGGTGTCTTGCTATGGAGAAGGAGATGGCAACGCTCCAACCCCGTGGCACATGGAGCTTGGTTACTGCCCCTACATGGAAATCCATGATTGACTGCAAATGGGTATCTATAGTGAAGCACTATGCAAATGACAACATTGATTGCTACAAATCTAGGCGGGCGACTCGTGGGTTCAACCAGACTTATGGGATGGACTATCAGGACATGTTTTCTCCAGGAGCACACCATTCTACCCTTCAAATCCTACTCTTGATTGTAGTGGTACATGACTGTCCCTATCTCCGCTAGCTGTGAACAATGCTTTTTTATATGATGATCTGCAGGAGGATATCTATACACAGTAACGATATATATTCCTTGTTGAGGGGAACTATAAGAGGTATGCTGATTTCATAAAGTTATCTATGGCCTTAAACAGAGTCCTAAAGCATGGTTCAGACCAGGAGAGAGATCATTGTCATTCGGGTTTATGTTGACGTTGTTAAAGGAAATGATGTACATGGTATTAATGTGGTTAACGAGTTCCCTAGATAGCAATTGTCACAAAGGACCTTGACGAATTACGATACTTCCTATGACTTGAGTTCACCAGGAAGTCATGAACCAGTAGGATCTTGTGATGATCCAAAGGAAGTATGATACCGACCTCCTTTCAGAGATAAGTATGGTAGATTGCGGATCTATCACTACTACCATGGATGCCAGCATGAAGCTATATGATCATGATACAAAGGAGGCGGACAAACCGAGATATAGGGAGCTCGTTCAGAAGCTTCTCCATGTGATTATTACAAGGCTAAATATCTCCTTTGTTGTAAGCGAATTTACCCAGTTTGGAGTAACCAAGACAGACCCACATAGATGTAGTTTACAAGATCTTGCCTCAAATTTTAGCAAAATTCGGTCGAATTTCTGTCGAATATCGATATCCTGTCGAAATCGAAATTCGACCGAAATGGCCGAAATGACCGAAATTTGGGGGCCCTAGTACAAAAAATGATCGAAATTTCGATCAAAATTCGACCGCAATTCGATAGAATTCTGGTTCGGTCAATCAACGAAATGGCGACCAAAACCGACATTTAGGGCTCTGAGGTATCTGAAGTCTTCTCAAGGTACATGATTATTTTTTAGCATAAGGAGATTTCTCGCCATCACGATTCACTGCATGTGCACATGCAGACTATTCATGGGGAACTCTTTGGTGTTATGGAAGAGCAAGAATCATACCGTGATTGCTAGATCTAATGCTGAGTCAGAGTACAGAGCCAAGATGCAGGGGAGTACTGAGATGATGTAGGTCAGATTCGTTCTAACAAACTTAGTTGTTGGCGTCTCTTCCTATGTAGTTGTAATGTGATAACCATGCTGCTCTTTTCATTGCCAACAACCTTGCATTCCATGAAAGGATCAATACATTGAGGTAGAATGTCATTATACATGTGACAAGATACGGAATGTCTTGCCTCTACTTCCTGTTGGAGTATTTGGTTGTGCGTCCATTGAGTTGAAGGAGGGTAAATGGATCCCAAAGAGATTCATTTACCCCATCCACATGATTAGTCCCAAATCTACCAGTGGTGGGACTTGGAAGCTTTGTGGAGGCTATATAAGGAGCCCCAGACCTCCTGTAACAACTGAGAAAAAGAAATAGAATATCCGCCCCTTTGAGGGCTTCTCCTACGTTAAATCCTGTTGTTCTCATTGTTCTTTATCTTTTTCCATGTTTGGCTTCCGCATGTTTATTTTCTAAAATGATATCATGTTTACTTGGACTAATATTTAAAACATAAGCATGATATTTCCAAGCTCAAAGTTGCATCAATGAATTAAATGTGAAATTCCCAAGTTCAAAAGTTAATTGCAAAAAGGATGAAGTTCAAAGCTTTGTTCCCAAATGGATGGAAGAATTCTCATTTTAACTTAGATTTTACATTTGATTTACTACATATTTTTGTAAAAGAGCTTAGACATGAAAATACTTGTAGAAGAATCTAGTTTAAATTCCACCAAGATCTTTTAGACCTAATTTTGAGAAGAAAGATCGAGGTTCGAGTCTCAAGAACTGCATTATATGGAATATTAATGTTTGGCCTCCATTACTATTCCCCCACGTGAGTTATCAAAAAAATATTAAGATACTAAGTAAATCATTCGTAGCAACTTTTGATCCCTCTCCTTTTACTCATTTTTAAAGTATAAATCAGGACTGAAAGACAACTCCAAACATCTATGTCCATTAGTCAGTCAACTACTTTGATTTCTAATCGACTGATAGAGCATCTCATGGAAGTCTTTTAATTAAACATTAAATTTCAATGTGTTTGTAACTTTCTTTTTAATAATGACAAGTACTAAATTTATGTTTTTTCAGAGACACTAATATTTCTGGTCCAAATGCGAACTTAAGAAAGAAAAACTCAAGCACAGATGGAAAGAAGAAAGAAAGCTAATCTCAAGTCATAACTCATAAAGTACTTGCTAATTCGCTCCAATTTAAAGAACTAATAGATACTCAAACACTACAAGACAAAAGGAGAAAAGTAGTTGTGAAACATTCCACTGAACTCAGGGGCTTGGATGCAAAGTTTTATATAGTTTTTGTTGTACAAGAAATATCTTTATATACACAAGCAATATTTTGATCATCAATCTTGACTTAGTGGATTGGTCGACCAATGATCACTTGATTTAGTCTAACTTTTCTTATCCTTTGGGTTTATTTGAAAAATCCTCTGAAGCATTTTATTTGATATTCGTCAAATTTACGTCCCTATTTTAAAAGATCTTATTTGATTAGAAGAGATCTTATTTGATATCTAGCCATTTTATATTAAGATATCTTATTTGAATTCTAGTTGTTTTATTTTCGTATTAGGAGATTTCACTTGATTTCTAGCAGTTGTAATTTTGTAAAGAGTTTCCGACCTTGTAGACCTTAATGGCTCGGTTATAAATGCACAAGGCTACTAGCTTATACAATCCACATAAGGTATACACACAAGGATTCCACTACCAATTATTTAAGTAAAAACGAGTGCCCATTTGTATGCAACATCCAGGTTCTCAAGCTCTCAATGCTCTCAATTGCTATAGAGCAATCTTCATCATCCATAAGCAACTTCCAATTTTTTGTTCTTACCAATCTGGCACCCGGTGAATTGAAAGACTATTGCTAAAGAACTATTTTTTAGTATTTTGTATGTCTTAGCACGAAGGTTCTTTCTTTACAAGAAAAGAAATCTTCTTCGAGGCTCGTCTAAAGAAGGGAAGCTTATAAGAGATTCTACTAAGCTCGGTTTCAACTAACATATAATGAAAGGAAGTTTCATTGAGTAATGATAAATCCTAATGCATATTTTAGGTCGTGATTTTCACGTAACACTATCCCGAGGTTTGCATTTCTCTTTCTCGTTCTCTTTTCTATTTCTTGTCTTTATTATGTAATTAGCCCTCTAGGGTTTATCCTCTCTATAAAAGAGAGCCATATTGCCTTAGGAGTAAAAAAAGTCACTATTTTCTCTCCACATGGTATCAGAGCGATGATCCTAGATCAGAATTCTTTTAACTTCGACCTGAACCCACACCCACACTCCTCCCCTTCTTCAGCACCACCATCGCATAGTCCTCATACCTCACTGACGTGACGCCACTCGCCCTCATTGTCGCCAGGTGGCTTCCGTGCACGCCACCAGGGGACTTCCGCACTACCAAACGGCTTCTACAACATGGCCAAAGGCCTTCCACGCCGCTAGGCGACTCCCGCACCGCCACCAGGGGCCTTCCATGTCGTCGGAAGACTTCCACATATCTGCGCACATGTCACCACCTTAAACCGCCAATTACACGGTGTCTACGATGCCAATCGGTGTTAAAGCCCTTGGTCAGGGTCTCTCCAAACCCATATTTGACCTCGGTGCGGCCAAGTACCCTTAGGGCCTCTACCAGCCAACTGACCACATCTTAGAGTTGTCACTAGACCTTCTAGCCACCCTAACATTACCCAAAGATCCACAAAACAACCAGATTTTGCATTTTTGGCCAAAATCAGACAACCAACCTTTTCCTGTGCCCTAACAAGTATCCAGATTGATGTGATTGGTTGTGGTATAAGTATGCACCCACAACATATTCCCATATGTATGTGTAGACATTTTCAGACCAGCCTACAACCCCAATCACGTCCGTTTTCGATATCTTTATCATCATGTCAGAAATCAAGAGTGACTTCTCTCCTCCAATGCCTTCAAGGGCCTGACACCCACCATGAAGCTGGATGGGACCTTGGGACCAACTTACGAGTTATGGTCCATGTAATTCATGACCCTAATGCAATACAGTAACAAGGACCACATTTTGACGAAGCTAGAGCCGATTGACAAGACTGGACAAATGCTTCATAGAAGCAGGATGACGCATATGAGTGGGTATTGTTAGCAATGTGAGCCCCGGGCGAACCATTCCTACAATAAATGTTATTGTAATAAATGATTTATCAATAAAAGTTATTGATTATTTTCACTCCCCTTCTGAGATTGAATGAATGAATGCACCATAAGGTCCCTCTGTACAATAAGGGTTATGTACCATGGCCAACTTGATGATCATACAGATGTTGATTCATTGGATGAATCATAGAGGTTGATGCTTGGATGAATATCTAAGGAGTTAGATAGAGGACTCATCAAGCATCATCAAATGATTGTTAAGTGATGATCTCCAGCCTGAGTAGGAGATGGCAATCCTTTCTCAAATGGCAGATATCTGACTAACCTCTTGATGCAGGTCTTCTGCATGGGAATAGTGATTCGGAGGTATCAGATTAGTTGAGTCAATGGGTTGACTTAACGGGATCGAGATAACCAAAGACCTATGTTGAATGTTGTCACAGCATAGGCGTGCATCCTCTGACCGGAGACAGATGTATTGCTATATATCTGAGTATATACATTTGGCAGATCAATAGGTTGATGACCTAACAAAGGTCAATACACCGGCGAGCTGGTGTGCATGTAAGGACATATGAGTAATACGATCTCTCAAAGGGATCATACGGGTTCACTTATGAACCGGGAGACATGAGCTCACTCATGAGGTATTGGGACTTATCAAATTCCATGCATGGTCGTCGTGCTTTGGAAGCATGACATGAATTTGAAGGTAAGATATATGCTTTAGGAAAGTATATGATCTATACCAATGCCCAGTGACCAAGATTGAGAAACTTAATGATCAAACCCTGAAGATGACAGTGTAAAAGTGATCTTTATCTTCAGAATGATCATAGGTCCTCCAGTATGCAGGATGTGCAGGTATTGGGAAAACTTGAGGGTGATGTGATCATAAACGATTGTACAACCATGACGCTTCCATTCCGAGGGAGTGATGAAACTGGTTTGGATTTTAGTGACTCCTCTCAATAGAGAAGTGACCTAATCTTAGTCCATGTAAAGGACAATGACCTGAATGAGATTCAGATGCAATGAGAAGATTAGGTCTACGGTCTTGATTTGATCAAGCATCTGTGGGAGGTCCATGAGATCTGAATTTGAGATATGATCTCAACATCCAAGTCACTATACGTGGAACAATACAATCGCCATGTCCTTATCTCCAAGTATATGCGGAGAAATCGCATTATTCTTGAAGGGTTCAAGAATAATTCCATAAGATCTAAACAATGAAGAAATAATGATTAAATGTGATTTAATCATCTTGATGGGTGTAGAAATTATCCAATATAATTAAATGTGATTTAATTATTAAGGATAAGAATAATGTGGATAGAAATATCCAATCATTCATAATATATTATAAATGTGATTTATAATTGTATTAGAGAGAGTTAATTATAATTTATATTTGTTGATTAATTATTATGTGTATTGGATACACATTGTGTAATTAATTGATAATGTAAATTATATGTTGTTTTGGGTTGTGAATGTGATTCACAATTTTTCAATGGCAAGATTGCAATATTCTCAAAATTAACTGTGAATTATTTTTGAAGAATAAATCACAACAAAAAGTGGTTGGAAATAATAATGGAGATTTCCATGGAGATATGCAATCTCATGAAATCTCATGAGATTGCCTCCATATGGAATGGAGTGGGCGGCACCCAATTCCTACTTGGAATGGGTGGCCGTCCACCTTGAATATGCATGGGAGATGTAATCTCCATGTATATTCTCTCCTTATTTGGATGGTGTAATTTAGGATTGATTTGTATTTGATTTTGTCAAATATATTTGAGCTAAATTAAATCATAATTTGTTGGCTTTGACCAACAATCTTGACCATTGGATTGGACATAAATCAATCTCATCCATTGATTTTATATGTCCCATGGATTGAGATCCATGGATCCCAAAACCCTATAAATAGAGAGACATACCATGCTCTCTAGGGCTATGCAATATTGGAGCAAACTCTCCTCTCTCTTTTCTCACACGCCAACCCTCTCTCCCTTTTCTTGATGGCCGTCCACCAAACCCTAGAGGAGAGACTTGTCGACGCCTTCGCCACTGCGCCGCCGCTTCGACGTTCTTCGGTTCTCCGTCTTCTTGGAGTGCTACGCTCACGAAGAGGACGTTCGATCTCGTAGGACGAGATCAGGAGCTAACCGCGCTTGGATAAACTTGTTGGATTGCGAGGATCACGCGGTTCATCCCCGCGCTCGCAAGCGACCTCTCCGACGATCGGACTTGAGACAGGAGGTCTCTTCTCTTAGAGACTCGATTAACCACGCTTCACGAGGTATTCCTTTATACTTGTTGTGGTTCTAGATGAAACGATCCGAGAATCGTTCTAGCATCATGTGGTTTCATCGCATAAAAATTTTTAAATTCCGCTGCACAAAACAACTAGTACGACTAGTCGTTCTGCGTCGTATTCGATACGACGATCACGCTTCCGTGATGCGCTTGAGGATACTACCATATCCCTCAAGTGGTATCAGAGCCTTAGGTCGAGGGTTTCGAATATGATTCGCAAACCTAGGATGACTTGGGTACGTTAAGGTCGCGAAAGTTTTTTGTCGCATTTGTTTTTAGCAGATCTGTTTAGTGAATAAATTCGGCCATGTTTAAAATGTTTAAACACAAACTAATCACTTGTATTTTGTTCTCCATTTAAATAAGGAAACCAATAGGATATGAGTTTACGTAATTCGGATTCTGTTTGCTCGAGATATGGTTGTTTTAATGAGCATGTATGCACTGTTGCGGGAACTGTGAATCTTAACATGATTAAAGAGTTAATTACTGTTTTGATCTGCTTCGAAATGCATGAAATATCACTTGGATTCTGTCCTAAATCAAGTTAGCAATCTATGAAAATTGAGTTTGTCTAATTTGGATTTAAATTGATTGAGATATGTTAATTTTAGTGAGTAGGGTCACTGCTGAAATTACAGTCCTAATCAAGAATCATGTGATTGTCAATTAGTGAAATTGATTGTTAATTTCATGAAATAATTATGGAAAATATTTGTGAAATATTGGAAGATGATTATTTCCTTAATTGAGTTGGCCTCAACCAATTAATTGATTAGATTTGATCTAGATCATAATTGGAAACACAATCATCAAACTTTATCCTTGAATAGGATTGGGAATTTGTGTAGCAAATTTCCTTATAATAAAAAATGTTTTGATTATTACTATATGGTATAATTTCGGTTGAAGAACCAATGATCATCTCAAGTACAAATTGATATATTTGGCATTATCCTTTCCTGAGGTGGATATGGTGTCTAGTCGGAGAGCATTGGAGTTGCGGGTTGCAACGTATGTGGTCCGTCCCACTCTCGTCGGTACTGGCCATGACAGCGGGTAGGGACTCGATAATGCCGGAGAAAATCAAGGTGTATTTTCTAATTATTAAAATTCGAATTAATACGTACTTTGAGATATTATCACATATATATTCAAGTAAAATAATCAAGTTTGTTGATTGAATTGGATTGACAATTAATTTAATATGATTAAATTGATTATGTCCAATTGAGACACTCTATTATGAATAGAGTTGTTATTTCCCTTGGAAGAATTAATTATACGAATATGATTCATGATAATTAATTAAAATTTGAATATGAAGTGGAGGATCACATAAGTGACATCCATGGTCTCCCGTCAAGGCGAAGGGTTCCGTCGCCAGGGATTGCATGTGGGAGACGCCTGTCCAAAGTGACAGCTCCTATATGCAAGCACATCTGGATCGGGCTCGTCGCTTCTCGAAAGAGTAAGAACGTATGCGTAGTGACCCCAATATCGGATCCTCATATTATTGGGGCGATATTGGATTGCGCATAGCGAGTTGTATTCCTGTTGACGGTTGGTTCAATTAATGACGGGTCAACATCGCCTTAGGGGTGGTGGGCCTGGGTGTTAAAGACCGAATTGAGAAATGCAAGTTGGACTTGCAAGGCGGAATTTGTTCCTGCTTCTCTTTATTGGAGTCGCAGATTCTCATATTATTGCGATGTGACAAATATAAAGAGGAGATCACAATTCTTGCTAGAGATATAGCGGTAAGTATATATCTTACTTTAAAAGTGATTAAGGGAATGAACTTTCAAAGTCGACAATGCAAGAATAATTTGATTTAAAATACCTTAATCAAATATCATAAATTTGAATATATGTTTATATGTTCTAATATAGTGCATTCTTAATTTCAGAAAATGAAGTCCTTGAACTCACTAAGCAGACTTCTTAAGGTCAATCAGTTGACCGGTCCAAATTACTCGGATTGGATCCGTAATTTGGAGCTTGTTCTCTCTGAACAGCTTATGTAGATAGGTTGAACACCTCTTGATTGACACTAGTTATAGAGGAGAACAAAACTAGGCTAGCTTCCTTGTTGCGGGAGTCCCACGAGCATCCGACCTCCTTTCCAAGATGCACTCATCAACGCTTTCTTCTAAAGAAAGAACTTATAAAGCACCATGAAGACTATCTTACCTAGCTAGAATAGAAATCGAACTTCCTTTGAGCGCATAAGTTATGTGCTCTCCGAGGACAAGCATGAAAGCCCTAAATCCAAGGAAGAAAAAGCACACAATGACAAGTATGATGAAGATCATGTCTTGGCTAGATGCTATATCCTGGGTTCTCTCTCCAATGTTCTCCAAAAGCAACATGTGGAGATGAGTACATGCCATGAGATAATGCAGAATCTAAAAGATATGTTTGGTGACATTAACCGCACCCAGCGTTGCAATATTATGAAAGAGCTCGTTCGATGCAAGATGCAGGAAGGAACTTCGGTTCGAGAGCACGTACTCAAAATGTTTGGGTACTTGTCTGAACTGGAGACTCTTGGGGCCAACATGGATGCAGACATGCAAGCTGATTTCATTCTGCTATCATTGCCCAAGTCTTTTAATAATTTTGTGGTTTCATTCCACATGAACAAGTTGGACTTGTCAAACGTTGGTCTTCTTGCTGCATTAAAGTCTGCAGAAAACGTAATGAAGAAAGATGGTCCCGCTAGCAGTGCAATGGTTGCACAGGTCAGAGGGAAGCACGGTCGGAAGCAAGGTTCTCGGAAGGGCCCGGCCCAGAAGAGAAAGAAGAAGATTCAAGGTGTTGGCTCATCTTCTAGTGCATCCACATTGATAGCGTCGAAGAAATCCGACGTCTGTCACCACTGCAAAAAGCCGGGGCACTGGAGGCGTAACTGCCCAAAATAACTGAAGTCGTCAGACAAAGGTAAAGCCCCGGCAGGTATGAAATCTACTTTCATCATTGAAACTAGCTTTCTCGTTGGACGAGAAGGAAGTTGGGTTGTTGATTCTGCTGCTTTTCATGTATGCAATTTGTTGCATTTGTTTTAGGAAACTAGAAGTCCTGAGGAAGGGGAGATAGTCATCCAGAGGGGCTCTGATGCAGGTGTTGCAGCAGTCGCCGTCGGGACTTGTCGACTATCATTATCTAGTGGTAGAGTTCTAGTACTTAAAGAATGTCTTTATGTAGCTGAAGTTAGAAGGAATTTAATATATGTATCTAAACTAGTTAGAAGTGGATATTCATTCCTTTTCTATAATAAATTAGTCATAAATCATTATGGTAAATATATTACAGAGGGTATTTTAACTTCTGGTAGACTCTATGAATTGTGCATTAATGAGCATGTCATAAATGTTACAACTACTAATAAAAATCCTAAAAGATCCAGGGAAAATCTTTCGAATGAGATTTGGCATCAAAGGCTTGGTCATTTATCTGTTGATAAGATCAATAGATTGATAAAGGATGGACCTTTAGATTTTTTGCAGGTTCAATCTTTACCTACCTGTGAACATTGTAGTCGAGGTAAAATGAGTAGGATGCATTTTCGTAATAAGGTTACAAGATGCGAAGGTATTATGACCTAATACATACCGATGTATGTGGTCCCTTCAGTATTGTGACTCGAAATGGATATCGATATTATTTGACATTTATTGATGACCATTCGCGATACGGGTTTGTCTTCCTATTACGTCATAAATCTGAAACCTTTGAAAAGTTCAAAGAGTTCATGGCTTTGGTTGAGAACCAAACCGATAACGGATTCGATCTAATCAAGGCGGCGAGTACCTCTCAGATGAATTCAAGGAATATCTTAAGGAGAATGGAATTGTCTCCAATCTCACTACTCCTGGAACTCCCCAACTTAATGGTGTTGCTGAAAGACGCAACAGAACCATCATGGATATGGTCCGTTCAATGATGAGCAAAGCACATTTGCTTCCTAGTTTCTGGGGATATGCAGTAGAGACTGCAATATATATCCTGAATACGATTCCTAGCAAATTTGTGCCTAAGACTCCTCATGAGCTATGGTATGGAATCAAACCTAGTGTTAATCACTTGAGGGTTTGGGGTTACTTAGAACGTAGATCAAGTAAGCTAGATTCTCGCACTCGTGAGTGTTACTTCATCGGGTATGTTAGAGATGGTATTGGATATCAGCTCTATGACCCTGAGACACAAAAGATTTTTGTTTCTAGAGATGTGAAATTTCTGGAGAATGATTTCCTTAAAGGTCAAGATAAAAATGAAGTAAAGGAACTCATTGAATTCCCTGAGGATTCTGAGCTTCCTAGACCAGAAACTGGAGAAATAAATAAAGACGAAACACCCATACCTCTTCGAAGGAGTTCAAGGGTGGTTGCACCACCTGAAAGGTATGGATTCCATGTGTCAAGTGAGACTGACATTGATCCTGCTTCATTTGATGAAGCACTCGCGGATCAAGACATGGATAGATGGATGCTAGCAATGAAGTCAAAAATTAACTCCATGCATAAGAATGGTGTATGGACCCTAGAGGATCCACCTAAAGGGGTAAAACCCATTGGGTGTAAATGGATCTTCAAGAGAAAAAAGGGACCTGATGGAAAAGTAGACTTTCAAGGCACGGCTTGTAGCCAAGGGCTACACACAGAGAGAAGGCATCGATTGTGATGAGACATTCTCTCCTGTGGCTATGCTTAAATCCATCAGAACACTACTAGCTATAGCTGCATATCTTGACTACGACATCTGGCAGATGGACATCAAGACAGCTTTCCTCAATGGATACCTTGAGGAGGATATTTACATGGAGCAGCCCCAGGGCTTCATAACTGAGGATGGTAAAGTATGCAAGCTGAAGAAATCCATCTATGGGCTCAAGCAAGCTTCTCGTGGCTGGAATATCATATTTGAAGAAACCATAAAGAGTTATGATTTTGTGCAGAATCCTGATGAACCTTGTGTATACAAGAAGACTAGTGAGAGCGCCATTGTATTCATCGTGTTTTACGTAGATGACATCCTTATCATTGGGAATGATACAGGGATGATGACCAGTGTGAAGATTTGGCTATCCCATACCTTTGAGATAATAGATCTTGGAGAAACCTCTTACATCTTAGGCCTGAAGTTGTTCAGAAATCGAGAAAAGAGGATTTTGAGATTGTCACAATATGGATCCATTAAGAAGATTCTTGAACGATTCCGTATGGACAGTTCTAAGAAAGGATTCCTACCCTGAAGACATGGTATCCACTTGTCTAAAGGAATGGCTCCTCAAACTGTTGAGGAAAAGAAGGTCATGACTGGATGTCCTTATGCATCAGCTGTAGGAAGCTTAATGTATGGCATGATGTGTACTAGGCCAGATATCTGTCATGCAGTGGGAGTGGTAAGTCGTTACCAATCCTGCAATGGAGAACAACACTGGAATGCAGTAAAGAACATATTCAAATATCTAAGACGGACGCAAGATTACATCTTGGTCTATGGAGATGGTGAACTCCAAGTCTTGGGATATACAGATTCTGACTTCCAATCGGATGTAGATGATCGAAAGTCGACATCAGGGTTTGTATTCTTGTTGAATGGTGGTGTTGTGAGCTGGAAAAGCAAGAAGCATGCCACTACTGCAGATTCAACAACAGAAGCCGAGTACATTGCCGCATCAGATGCTGCAAAGGAGGCGGTGTGGTTGCGCAAGTTCGTCCTGGAGCTTGGCGTAGTTTCCTCTGATACTCCCATCTCGTTACTCTGCGATAACATGGGAGCCATTGCCCAGGCAAAGGAACCCAGATGGCATCAGAAGAGCAAGCACGTGGAAAGGAAATACCACATCATTCGAGAGATACAAAAGCGTGGTGACATCATCATCACCAAGGTAGCCTCTGCCGACAACGTTGCTGATCCTCTTACCAAACCTCTGACATAGAAGGTTTTCGACCAGCATGTAATGAGTATGGGTTTAAGGATTGTACCTGAATGGTTCTTAGGGCTAGTGGGAGATTGTTAGCAATGTGAGCCCCGAACGAACCATTCCTACAATAAATGTTATTGTAATAAATGATTTATCAATAAAAGTTATTGATTATTTTCACTCCCTTTCTGAGATTGAATGAATGAATGCACTACAAGGTCCCTCTGTACAATAAGGGTTATGTACCATGGCCAACTTGATGATCATACAGCTGTTGATTCATTGAATGAATCATAGAGGCTGATGCTTGGATGAATATCTAAGGAGTTAGATAGAGGACTCATCAAGCATCATCAAATGATTGTTAAGTGATGATCTCCAGCCTGAGTAAGAGATGGCAATCCTTTCTCAAATGGTTTATATCTGACTAACCTCTTGATGCAGGTCCTCTGCATGGGAATGGTGATTCGGAGGTGTCAAATTAGTTGAGTCAATAGGTTGACTTAACGGGATCGACATAACCAAAGACCTATGTTGAATGTTGTCACAACATAGGCATGCATCCTCTGACCGGAGGCAGATGTATTGCTATATGTCTGAGTATGTACATTTGGCAGACCAATAAGTTGATGACCTAACCAAGGTCTATACATCGGCGAGCTGGTGTGCATGTAAGGGCATATGAGTAATACGATCTCTCAAAGGGATCATACGGGTTCGCTTATGAACCGGGAGACATGAGCTCACTCATGAGGTATTGGGACTTATCAAATTCCATGCATGGTCGTCGTGCTTTGTAAGCATGACATGAATTTGAAGGTAAGATATATGCTTTGGGAAAGTATATGATCTATACCAATTCTCAGTGACCAAGATTGAGAAACTTAATGATCAAACCCTGAAGATGACAGTATAAAAGTGATCTTTATCTTCAGAATGATCATAGGTCTTCCAGTATGCAGTATGTACAGGTATTAGGTATACATGAGGACGATGTGATCATAAACGATTGTATAACCATAACGCTTCCATTCCGAAGGAGTGATGAAACAGGTTTGGATTTTAGTGACTCCTCTCAATAGAGAAGTGACCTAATCTTAGTCCATGTAATGGACATTGATCTGAATGAGATTCAGATGCAATGAGAAGATTAGGTCTACGGTCTTGATTTGATCAAGCATCTGTGGGAGGTCCATAAGATCTGGATTTGAGATATGATCTCAACATCCAAGTCACTATACGTGGAACAATACAATCGCCATGTCCTTATCTCCAAGTATCTGCAGAGAAATCGCATTATTCTTGAAGGATTCAAGAATAATTCCATAAGATCTAAGTAATGAAGAAATAATGATTAAATGTGATTTAATCATCTTGATGTGTGTAGAAATTATGCAATATAATTAAATGTGATTTAATTATTATGTATAAGAATAATGTGGATAGAAATATCCAATCATTCATAATATATTATAAATGTGATTTATAATGTATTAGAGAAAGCTAATTATAATTTAAATTTGTTGATTAATTATTATGTGTATTGGATACACATAGTGTAATTAATTGATAATGTAATTATATGTTGTTTTGGGTTGTGAATATGATTTACAATTTTTCAATGGCAAAATTGCAATATTCTCAAAATTAATTGTGAATTACTTTTGAAGAATAAATCACAACAAAAGGTGGTTGGAAATAATAATGGAGATTTCCATGGAGATATGCAATCTCATGAAATCTCATGAGATTGCCTCCATATGGAATGGAGTGGGCGGCACCCAATTCCTACTTGGAATGGGTGGCCGTCCACCTTGAATATACATGGGAGATGTAATCTCTATGTATATTCTCTCCTTATTTGGATGATGTAATTTAGGATTGATTTGTATTTGATTATGTTAAATATATTTGATCTAAATTAAATCATAATTTGTTGGCTTTCACTAACAACAATCTTGACCATTGGATTGGACATAAATCAATCTTATCCACTGATTTTATATGTCCCATGGATTGAGATCCATGGATCCCAAAACCCTATAAATAGAGAGGCATACCATGCTCTCTAGGGCTATGCAATATTGGAGCAAACTCTCTCTCTTTTCTCACACGCCAACCCTCTCTCCCTCTTCTTGGTGGCTGTCCACCAAACCCTAGAGGAGAGACTTGTCGACGCCTTCGCCACTGCGCCGCCGCTTCGACGTTCTTCGGTTCTCCGTCTTCTTGGAGTGCTACGCTCACAAAGAGGACGTTCGATCTCGTACGACGAAATCAGGAGCTAACCGTGCTTGGATCAACTTGTTGGATTGCGAGGATCACGTGGTTCATCCCCGCGCTCGCAAGCGACCTCTCCGACGATCGGACTTGAGACAGCAGGTCTTTTCTCTTAGAGAATAGAGACTCGATCAACCACGCTTCAAGAGGTATTCCTTTATACTTGTTGTGGTTCTAGATGAAACGATTCGAGAATCGTTCTTGGATTATGTGGTTTCATCGCATAAAAATTTTTAAATTCCGCTACACAAAACAACTAGTACGACTAGTCGTTCTGCGTCGTATTCGATACGACGATCACGCTTCCATGATACGCTTGAGGATAATACCATATCCTTCAGGTATAGCTATACAATACTCTCACCACAGCTAAATCAGCCCACTGTCAAGGCAATGGGTGAGATATCCTTGCTGTCACCTATGGTCAGAGGAAGAATGAGACCAGGATCCTGCTGTTACAATATGATAGTTTCATAACCACACAGAATGGCCATACTTGGCACAACTTCTAATCTTCGCTTTGAGGCATGTCCGAGAAACTGCATAGCTTCATGCATGTGACCACTTCTATAGAGCAGCATATGGCGTACTGGAACGCACGATAATTGCAGTTTTCTAGGGACTTTTGACCAAGAGTATGATGCAGCACACACTAAACTTCTCACGGATGCATTTATACCTCTGATGGAGAAGGCTTACGACAGACTTAGAAGGATCATGGTCTCATCTATTGCCACCACTCAGACCACCTTTTTGATGGTCGCATCTCGCGGTAGAGGAGGTACATCTCAGTTGAGAGGACGTGGTGGCAGTGGCAGAGGAGGTAGACATCAGTGAGAGCCATACACTTATTGTCATCGTCTTGATCATTCAGATGAAACCTGCTACCTAAAGCATGGCTACCCCATGTCTACTTGTGTGGTCGAGCGGGGTTGAGCCTACTATCACTTCTGCACCTACTACTGATCAAAAGTTAGATAATATTGTCTCTCGTCTGATGGAGATCATGACTCCAATAGCCGACGATACTAGTGCTCTTGCAGTCCTTTCTGAGGTCGTTGCCACAATCAGAGCCTCTTTTAGAACCTCATGTGTCACTTATGTCCTTACCACTTGTCACAAGGAAAACATAACAGAGAGGATAATGGATCAGAGTGAATCATGAATTATGCCGCATCTCTTCATTGTACGGAGACAGAGCTTAGTTCACACCATACATATTTGTACCTCCAGAGATATTAGTTGTCGTGCCAATGGGACTCACTCCCCCATTACAGGATAGGAGGATCTATGTCAGTTTGTACATCTAAAGAATGTGCTTCATGCCCCCGATCTCTTAGCCGACCCTACTTAATGTAAGAAAAGGCTTTGTCGTTGTTGTTGTTAAGAATACCCTCTCTGACAATGCCTTGGAGTTATGCACTTTACACTTTTCTCTATTCTTCAGATTCCTTGGAATTATACACCAGACATCTTATGTGTATACTTCCTAGTAGAACAGTGTTGCCAAATGCAAACACCATCATCTTATTGATTTAACGAGGAAGCTTCAAATTCATAACCGTGCTCCTCACTCTTTCTGGGGTGATGCGGTTATTACTGCTTGCTATCTGGTCAATCAGATGACTTCATCTATGTTAGGAGAGAAGGTTTCTTTTTCAATTTATGTTCCAGGATAATGATTTTTTCTCTCTAACACCTCGTGTTTTTGGATCAAGGGCTTTTGTTCACTATTTGGCTCCTGATCATGACAAGCTCGCCCCTAGAGCTGTCAAGTATGTCTTTGTGGTATACTCTCGAACCTATAAAGGGCATTGATACTTTGATCATGTTAGACAGAAATACTACATTAGTGTTGATGTCACCTTCTTTGAGTAAGCCATGTATTTTTCTCCTACATGTGGCAAGTTGACCTCACTTGACTCCGAAGAGGAGGTTTACATGCCCCCTACGCTACCACTACCACCATCGTGCTTCCTTCACAACCTCTACCACTTTCACCACCTCCTATTATAGTGCCTATTCCTTTGGTTCATTCCAAATAACGAATCAAAAGTATACTAGATATCTGCACAGACACAAAAAAGCATATGCAGGTAGTTGAGACAATTTTATTGAAGTATTCATAATCAGAAAAAGGGATCCTCATGTCATTGTATCTAGTTGGAGAAGGATTCTAATATTGTATCTTAAAAAGATAACCGGAAATATCTTTTTAAGCCAAAAGATGGGGTAACAACCTATGGTGTCTGCCCCTTTTAAATTAATATAAAGTAAAGGAGAGAAATATTTACAACAAGTCCTATAGTGTACAAAGGCATTCTCCTAATAGAAACGTTGCGAAGAAAAAATAACACCATTTCTAGCTAACCAAATTGCCCAAATATGAGCCAAGGTCTGGAGTAGGTCCCTCCTCATCTTACCATCAGCCTCCACAAGAGAGCTCCAGAACGTCTCCAAGAGTACTGGTCCACCTCGAACCAAAATCGATCCAAAAGTGTGAAGTTACCGCGCAGTGGAAGAAGAGATGGTCAATAGTCTCTATCTGGTTATTGCATAGCAAGCACGTATTTGACATCCCTGCAAAGAGCCTTGCACTTTGGTCCCTTGTCATGATTCTCTTTCTTCTGAGCAACCACATAAAAAAATCTGACTTTCTCGAGCAGCTTGAGCTTCCAGATAAGATTGCAATTTCTGATGACGGTATCTGTCCTCGAAGTCGGTGGCCTGCAAATCCATGTACGCCCTCTTAACCGAAAAAGAGTTGTCTCTCCACACCCAGTGATCACGACCGATAGAAGGCCTATCAAGTTGTCTCAACGTCTCCAAGAGCAACAGGAACTCCTCCAGCCATTGGTCAGAGAAATTATCAAGGAAGGAGGGCATCCAGTTACCATAAGCCCAGCAATCAACGACACGAGCGTCACGGTCAACAAAGAGGTGAGGGAATCTGTTGGATAGCGCCCCATTCCCCACCCAATTAGAGAAAGGTATAGCTAAGTAGTAGCTTGTGAGCACACCAACTAATGGTCTTGTTCGATGACGCTTAACTTATCTTAATATTCCTTCAATTGTATACTCTATCCTCTATGCATAAGTATAAGAAATATTAGACAACCAACAAAAGAAAGGAGACAACGGAAGAAGAAAGAGAAAACTACTACATAATATTAGACCATATGATGAAATATTTATCTCATGTTAATGCAATTAAAAGAAATTAAAGTTTTGGCATGTTAACGTTACAAAGGATATTACCTTAAATGAATAGCAATAAAACGTGATGTCATATTCCGCATTCTCCCAACTAATGTTTGTCCAAGCTCCTCTATCGAATTTGTAAACCTCAGTGCATGGTAGTTCACTCTACAACGTAGCTTTTGTAATTGCTCATCAAGTTGATTTGCCAGTCTGAAATCAAACTTCGTCAGCTGCAGAGCCTGCATAAAACCTCAACGTTATTGCTGGTCGATCACAGAGTAATATGTGATATTAAATTACAATAAAATACTATTGGTGGCATGAGCAGTTCTGGACCAATGGTAACATGAAAAATGATGAAAACTATAATTCAACATTTGAACTAGCATGCAATAAAATTTGTTGAGTGAATACTCTAAATGAAAAAGAGTAACGAAAAAAACAAGAGATGAATGCATGGAAACGTAGAAGCGAACTTTTGGCATATTAAGCCTTTTATGTTCTTACACGCCGTCGTAAAAGAATGGGAAGAACTTCCTCTAGATAGAATTCAGGAGTTGACTTTCTTGGGACCCTCATAGTGTACGGAGGCTTCTCCATTGACCGCATTACTTTATCTGGTATTCGTTTGACAATTTTCACATCCTTAGAAAGGTGTGAAATGAACCAATCCACATCGAAAATGTCCATGAATTCACTGCACATAAAGATAGTCCTTAAAAAAGGAATACAAATCTATTGAAAACACGACCTACCCTCTAGTTATAAAAAAGTTAGCACTACATGACAAGTGTAGCATTTAGTATTCGTAAACCACTGAAGAAACATGGATCACCTTTTATCTTTCCAAAAGGAATTGTGGTCCAGCTGGGGTACAACAAGTGTGGCATTTAAAATTCGTGCAACAACAACAGCATCAGTTATCTGTATTCACAAGCAATAGAATAAGAATACAGAAAATAATATTGAATAAACAAAACCCAATGGCTCTTTCTTGGTAGTAGGTAAGCCCATGTTCAACAGAAATTCTTTTACCTTTGAAAAACAGGAATTTTCAACTGCGGATCTAGCAAATAAAACATAGGTAAAGTTTATTAAGAATGGAAAAGAGGGTATGAACTGCTCTATGTAAAGTTAATGCAGCTCTCTGTCCCAGAATTTAGCATAGTGATTAGCAAAAAGACCATAAGATAGCACATCGAGTATCAAAAGGATGACTCACGCTAACATGCAGAAGCGTCTAATTAGTTAGTTATATTGACAAAATAAATAAGAGACAAGGTTAAAGGAAGATAACTAGTACTTTATAACAACCTGAAAAATATCTCTACAAATAGTTACAAGAAAGAAGGGATTTTTTACAGTTGTGCAGCCTTTAATTTCGCCAATAGTATTTTGTGCCCCTGCTTATTTCATGATTTCATAGTGATACTTGCAGAAAATCCCTATAAAAACTTGCCCACCCCCACCTCAAGATCAATGGTCAAAATCGTTAGGAGTTACGGTCGAAGGAGTAAAACGAAATAAAATATTATACTACAGTCGTGCCCCTCTGAAGTTTACCGACGGCACTTGTGACTCTACTTATTTCATAATATCACAGCAATCCATACAAAACACCCTATTAACACGTGCCCATGATGTTAAGATCAATGAGTCAAAACCGTTGGGGATAACGGTTCAACAACAACAACAAAGCCTTTTTCCACATTAAGTTGGGGATAACGGCTAAAGGGCTAAAATACTTAAATCTATGCTTAACATGTAATTTTTTATCATTTTCTTCATCTTGTCATTATCTCTGTTGTTATGCAGCAGCATGTGACATCCATTTTAGCTCCCAACATAGACCCCCCCCTCCCCCGAAGAAGCCACTCAATGCCAGAGAAATTCATTGGCAGTCCATTCCCATTTTTTGTTTTTCCTACAAAGACGAGTGTGGGGCCTAGGCAGGGCACACCAATAAATTTAATTAATACATCTTCAAAAAATTACATCGATCAAGACTCAAACGAGGCCTTGGCATGTCAAATCACATTTTCCTTATGCAACCTATCCCCATTGAACAAGACCCTGTTGCGGGCAAACCAAATTTCCCGAAGTGTAGCAAGATGCAAGCTCACAGATCTACAACTGGAGCAAGCAGATTCGATCAAGGCCCAGACTTTAGTTGCATCATCCTGCTTGGACCAACTCAGAATTCCATTGTTGTAAAAATCCCCCGACTGGTAGTAGGTAGTCTAGTCGGTGGGGTGGCCGACCGAGTACTGACTATTTCCGACTAAGGCCAACTAATCGATCGATTTTTGCTTGGAGATACCATATATTTTTTTTATTTTTTAAAGCAAACTTATTCTTATATGCTTAATGTTTTATTTAAATCAATTTCTTCTTTTCTTTCGTTATGATAATATACAAAACGTACAAATCTATGTAAATATATACGGATATACATACAAAAATGATTTATATATTTAAAATAATTAAAAAAATCAAAGCCGATTAAAGCCCGACTAAATCCGACTAGTCGTCCGACTGCCGATTAATCCTTAGTTAGTGACCCAACCGACCGAGTACCGACTACCGATTTTTCCAACCTTGCAGAATTCAAACAGTTCCAAATCTTTTTGGAGCAAGCGAAGAGAAGGAACATGTGTACCAAGTCTCTTCACGCTCCAAACACCTCAGGGAAGTAAAATAAAATAGGTGCAGGATTCTGCCTCTGTGAACCTTTGTTAGGGTGTGTCCCTTTCTCAGCAACCAAAGAATAATCTTGAACACGTGCAGCAAGGTGGAAGCTCAGTTAACCTTGTAGTTCCCATACAACTCTTCGTGGACCGCAACTCCAAAAGCAAAGAGAGCTTTTTAAGCTTTCTTCACGGTAAATGATCCCACCTTTTAGACCCAGTGACCACGACCGTCAGGTACACCATCAATATTAGCAAGAAGATTGCTTAACTTAATGAAGCTTTGAGCCCTTTCTTTCGAGACTCTAGTGGTAAAAGAAGGGTACCACAGCCCATTTCAAATTGATGCCTAAACAGCTCAACAATGACCTTGGCAACATTCAAAAAGGCGGAGTTGCTTTTGGTTCTAGAGAGGTGTTGGGAAAATAGAAAGAGATGTTTATTCCTTGAGCTCTAGGCTCTATTATATAGGGAGAGATATGGGCAAATTACAAAGAGTAGACAGTAGAACTGAAAATATATAAAGAGATAGAAATATAAAAATATCTCAACACTCCCCCTCAAAATGGAGCATAGATATTAATCATGCTCAGCTTGGACGGACACATCTGGAAGGGTCCTCTAAGTAGAGCTTTGCTGAAGATGTATGCACTTTGGACCCCTGAACTAACATGTGATATAGAGATGAAGCCCTTTTGAATCATATCGCGTATATAATGACAATCTACCTCAATATGTTTTGTGCTCTCATGAAATGCAGGATTACAGCAATAAATAGTGCAGCCTGATTGTCACATTCTAACGACATTGGAAGAGGAATGTATAGATGTAAATCTGTTAGGACTGATCTAACCCGTATCATTTATGTACATGCTTCTGCCATTGCTCGATATTCTGATTCGGCACTATTTCTAGCAACAACAGTTTGCTTCTTACTTTTCCATGAGACGAGAGACACTTTAATGAATATTGCAAACCTCGATGTGGATTTCCTGTCCTTAGGGCACCCTGCATAATCTGCATCTGCACATGTTGAGATAGTCATAGAGCCACCCAATTTAAATAGCAATCATGCACTGGAGATGATTTGAGATGCCTTAGTATCATTTGTACAGCATCCATATAAACTTGATGAGGTTGCTCCATGAAATGGCTCACCCGAGTCACCGTAAATGAAATATCGGGTCTAGTACTAGTAACCTAAAGTAGTTTTCCGACTAGCTCTCTATATCTTCTCCTGTCCACTACATCAGTATCTTCATCGTAGAGCTTCATGCTGGATTCATGGGTGTAGTCGCAGGTTGACATCCAAGCATCCCCGTGTCACTCAATAGATCAGTGACATACTTTCTTTGAGTCATCACCAACCCTTGTTTATTTCTGGCAAAATCTAATCCTAGAAAGTATCTTAAGACTCCCAGATCCTTGGTAACAAATTCACGACCCAGGAATTCTTTTGCCCTCTGTATTCCTTGGATATCATCTTCTGTAATGAGTATATCATCAACATACACCATAATAGCAGTCACTCCTCTGGATGTTCTCTGTATAAAGAAAGAGTGATCTGCATTTGATCGTTTGAACCCTTGTTTTGCAAACAATTCGGGGAGCTTTTGAAACCATGTCATGGGACTCTGCTTAAGGCCATAGATTGCCTTATGAAGTATGCATACTTGTGTACACTCCCCCTCAACAGCAAACCCTAGCGGTTGTTGCATGTAGACTTCCTCTTTAAGATCACCGTACAGAAAAGCATTCTTGATATCCATCTGAAGGAGAGGTCAATCTTGCATTACAACAACAGACAAGAGAATATGTAGGGTATAATGTCGAGCAACCGGGGAGAATGTATCAAGATAATCTACCAAGTATGTATGTGTAAAGCCACGGGCAACCAGTCGTGCTTTATACCTATCAATGGTGCCATCTACATTATGTTTCGCCGTGAAAACCCACTTACAACTAACGACAGACGCCCCAACAGGGGCGGGTCCAATACTCCAGGTTCCTCTGGACCAAAGGGCCGCCATCTCTTCTTCTATTGCTAACCGCCACCGTCCATCATGTAAATCCTACTGATAAGTCCGTAGAATGACCACGACAGACAATGCAGTAGCAAATTTCCTAAAATCGCCAGTTAAGCGATCAAAGGAAACCATGGAGGCAATAGGATATGTAGCACAGCTACACTTCTGCTTACGAAGCGCAATGGGTACGTCTAGCTCAGTAGCCTCCACACCTATCTCTTTTACGGATCCATGTTCAGGTAGATCACTAGACCCATCGTCAGTAGTTATATTCAGGACATACCTCACTTATGTCAGATGATGAGTGATGATCATGAGCAGGAGTAGACCGGCGGGTATAGTTGCGTGGCAATGGTGGAATCGGGACAATGGTATGTGGTTTTGGCGGTGGAGGTGGTGGAGGTTGAGGTGGAGAAGGAGACAACGGTGTTGGTGGCAGTAGTGGAAGAATTGGTGGTGGTGGCATATTTATGTCATCATATGAGTTTGAAGAGACCAATCGATCACTTGTAAGAGAAAAGTACATGATTACTCAAAAAACATAACATCAGCACTAATATAATACTTTCTGCGCAGTGGACCATAACACATGTAACGTTTCTGTGTTCTGGAGTACCCCACAAAAACACACTTGATAGCCCTAAGAGAGAGCTTGTCAATACCAGGAGACAACGGGTGGACAAATGCCACCGAGCAAACACACAGGGAGTAAGAGAGAATAATTCCTTTTCAAGGAATGCAAGAGAGAATGGAATTTTCTCACCCAAAACTGATGACGGCATGCAATTAATGAGATAACATACGGTAAGGACAGCATCAATCCAAAAGGAATGCAGGACATGACTCTGAATAAGAAGTGTTCTGGTAACATAAAGTAAATGTCGATGCTTTCTTTCAGCAATACCATTTTGTTGAGAAGTATAGGCACAACATGTCTGATGAATAATACCTTGGGTTAAAAAAATAATTGGACACATGACGAGTACAAAATTCCAAGACATTATCAGTTCTTATAAATTTCACAAAAAATGAAAACACATTTTGTGCTTCAGTTAGAAAATTTTTAATAACATCACCAGCTTCAGATTTATTTCGTAATAAAAAGACCCATGATAGAAGAACGTAGTCATCTACTGCAACAAGATAGAATCTGTGCCCCTAATGATCTGGAACACGACTTGGACCACATATATCTATATGAAACATCTCAAAGATGGAGTTACAACACCGACCCTGACAACTAGGGAACGACGATCGATGATGTTTTCCCAACTGACAAGACTCACAATTAAAGGATGAGTGAGGAGAAATCTGAGGTAGGACCCGACAAAGTTTATTTAGAGGAAGATGACCAAAGCGCAGATGCCACATGACGGAAGAAACAAGCTCAACAGAAAGTGCAGAGACGTCAGCATATGAAGTTCGGATTAAGAAATAAAGGCCACCCAGCTCACGACCACAGTCAATCACCTTACCCGTAAGGATATCCTGAAATACAAGTGAAGATGGGTCAAAAATAGCTCGACAATTTAAATCTTTTGTAATCTGAATGATAGATAATAAGTTCATAGAAAATTAAGGTGCATGCAACACATTCTATAAGTGCATAGACGATGTCACACTAATCTCCCCCTTGTCCAGTAATTGGGGAATGAGTCCCATCTGCAATAGCCATTGTGCGTCTTGGAGGGACAAGTTTGTATGATGTAAGCAGATTCCTATCTCCACACAAGTGATGTGTGTCACCAGAATCCATAATCCAGTCAGCTAAATCTGATTCACAACTGTTAGTAAGCGCATAAGTACTACCTGAAGTGGTGGAGGCAGAGGCAACCACATCAGAGTGACTCTCGGAGGCTAAGGAGGCTACGACAGAACTGGCTAGGGGTATGATGCCTCGCAATTGTGCTACAAGATCATCAAAGCATTGATCCATAGAAGAGGCAACTCGAGGCTCTATCTGCTTAGCAACACGAACAGAGGCTGGAAATCCATGCTTAAAATAACATGTATCTTCGGTATATCCAGAACGATGGCAGATTGTGCAGGGTTGACGAACACGTCCTCCTCTGTCGCGAGGTCCTCGTCCACGAAACTGAGAAGAGGTTCCTCGACCTCGAGATGCAGTCATATCTGAGGAAGTCTGACTGGCAATGGAAGATGGAACCGTAATCCGACTGATTCTCCGAAAGGCTTCCTCCATTGCAGGAATAGTAGAGTCTGCCAAGATCTGTCATCTGAGAACGGGCCGCCTTGTATTCCGGATCTAGGGCTGTCAGGAACACACCGACCATGGTGGCATTCCGATAAGTCTTCTGCAGCTTAGGAGTGGATGTCAGGGGCATCAACCCTAAAATCTTCTCACACATCCCACGTAGGATGTATATAGCAAGTGAAGAGGACGCCCATTCTGCTTGATGGTAAAGATATCATGATGAAGCTGTAGAATCTTTGTCTCATTTTTTGCATGTGAATAAGATGCAGCAAGAATGTCTCACATCGCCTTGGCAGTGGGTTGATGAAGTATATCATTGGCGATCTCCAATGCCAGTGTATCTGAGAGCCAAACCTTGGCATAAGCATCATCTGCCTCCCATGAGGCATTAACTCCAGTCTTCTTGGTCGGTTCTTCGGTAAGAATGTGTTTCTTAGCTGTAAACTTCATCATACTCATGAATTGCATAGCCCACAATTCATAGTTTGATCCATCCATCTTGACTATAGGCGTAAGACCTCTGAAGGCACCAATGGAGGGAATTTCGACCTTACTTTCCATAATAACGACACGAGAAGACTAAATATTAAGACTAAACACGTTCGTGTCTACATTGACATGGAGAGATACGATTGCATGTGTGGACTCGTGCAATCAATCTCATGAAAGGCGAAGAATGACGGCTTGTAGATGTCAGACGATGATAAGATCCACGTGGAGGATGGCTAGGGATCGGGGAGGGCCCAAGCGACTGCTGACAAGGCTCGCCCGGGTTCGGGAGGGCTTAGGAGAGATCTGGTGTCACTCGTTGGAGCCTTACGGTGGCAAGTCAGTGCCTATGCGGGGACCAGAATGTCCAGTCGGTGGCTGGGAATACCTAGGCGGTGACCATGGAGGTCCATGTGGGACTGGAATGTCCAAGCGAGGCACCCTATGCCCAGGCAGAGCTTAGACAGTCGAGGCAGGCGGTGGTTGGGACCGCCTTACGCGAGACTGGGTGCGGCGGCACCCTATGCAAGGCCGGATGTGGCGACGCCCTATGCTAGGGTTGGGGGCGACAACACCTTATGGCGAGGGCTAGGGACGGCGACACCCTATGCGAGAGCTTGGGGCGGCGACACCCTATGCGAGAGCTTGGGGCGGCGACGCCCTGCGAAGAGAGGAGAGAAGGTGGGGGGAAAGGCTAGGGTTAAGGATTCGGAGATCTGGTATAGGACCACCGCTCTGATACCATGTTGGGAAAATAGAAAGAGTTGTTTATTCCTTGAGTCCTAGGCTCTCTTATATAGGGAGAGACATATGGGAAAATTACAAAGAGTGGATAGTAGAACTGAAAATATATAAAGAGATACAGAAATATAAAAATATCTCAACAAGAGGTGAGGTATCGGGTTCCGTAAAGTTGTCCATGTCAATTGTGATGTCTCTTAATTTGTTTTAATGAATAAGGATGCATCTTTGATTATTTATGTCCATATGGAAGCTGGGGTGACAATGGGTCAGCGTAATAATCAGATATAAAGATAAACAACATAAAGAACACTGGGTTTTTTGTAGAACCCTACTCCATAAGGAGTGAGATGAAACCATGGGAGAATCATCTCAAAGAGCTGATTTGTATAATGAACTCTCTCTCTCTCTCTAAATACAGGAGGCGCGGGGATTCTTATATAGTGCCACCATAATGACTATATTCCACTAATAGATGATGTGGGACTAACATAGGTGCATGTGGTAATTGGATCATGTAGGGATCCAATTACCGGCCTATGGATGTATACTCTTACACTCCCCCTCAAGCGGGAGCATGCAATGCTCAGCTTGGACAAATAGAAAGAATGAACTCGCTCACAGAATACAGGACCATACAAACAATATCATCTATGCATACTTTGTTGGCCACCAGCTAAGAATGTTGCTTCTCATGTCGTGTTGGTGAGGAGAAACAAAAGGGCTGGAGTGGAATGAGTCTCCTCGTCGGAGAACGTGTGCTATGTACTACGTCTGTTAGAGTTACCGGAACTAAACCAAGTCTCCTCTTCGATGAACATGTGATCTGTATTGTGCAAAGCCACATAAACTAGAATGAGTCTCCTCTTCGAAGAATGTCTGCTCTATACTGTGCAGAGTCATGTGAACTGGAATGAGTCTCCTCGTCGGAGAACTCTGAGGAACTAGGTTACTCGAACATGGAGTGTCTCGAACTGGTAGAGTCTGAAACTGAATGCTTTACACAATACTCCCATTTCTCCCAAACTTGTCGAAAAAAGATGATGTCGACCAAGTTGGGAGAAGAACTGAAGCGGGAAAAACAAAATCATAATCTCATCATCTTCTTTTTTCAATAAGTCCCTCTTTTTTCTGACTTTTCTCCTTGATTTATTTTTCAGTATGCCTTTTTGTTGTACGACATATTTTTCTCCTCAATTAAAACAACTCTCTCCTTCCTTTATTTTAAAGAAATATAGCCCAAATTTGGCCCAAAAAACACACTATTGGGCCTCCCTTTTAATTGTTATTAACCCTTTTTTCTCTTCTTCTTTGCAAACACAGCCAATTGGTCCCAAAAATGCACTTGAATGGTTCTCCCCCTATTTTGGTTGATGACTCCTCTCGGCACAATTGAGCCTAAATCCTTGCATACCTTTTTTTTAATGCAAAAGGAGCAGATCGGACCCCCTTTTTCATTTAAATAAAAGGGGTATTCGGCCCCTATATATGCTCCATGCACATCTAGGGTTCCCCAAATGGAACCCAACGCCATCACCTGGACACTAAAGATGCGGCAGCGACTCCAAGGGAAAAGTACACCACTTGGAGAAATCGTTACCCGTGAGGAGTATGGGAGTTGCGCTAGTGGGAGTCGAGCATATACATGTGTGCGTTTGTGTTCATTGCCCAATCCCCTTTTTTCTTGTGTTTGAGAAGGCGGTGATGTAATCACCTAGAGTTTGGAGTTTGGAGGTGCCACATGTGCGTGGGTCTTTCTTCGTTCTTTGAAAACTAAGGGCTCATCACCGCGGGAGGTTCTGTTGTGGGTTGCTTCTTACGTCGTGGGTGGCCAGGAGATGTGACCAGAAGACTCCATCAAGTTGATTTAGTCATATCACCGTTGGAACATACTGATGGTCTGGACACTTCTTTTCCTCCAATCGTGTCTTCTTCATTGCCATATCAACGCTAGAACATGTTGATGGTCTAGAGACTTCTTTGCCTCGAATCGTGTCTTATTCACTCAAAATTGGGGTTGCAGAGGCAACCCAACTCAATCGTTGTTGCCAGTAGTTCGACAGAGTCGGGATCTTTGAGATGAGGACCAGTGGATGCACATGGTAACCCTGCACATGAGGAAGAGATATTTGGATGGAGGAGAAGCTCGTGTGCATCTCAGAATTAGGGTTCCAAGAACCCCAGTTTTCCCTCCAATTTGACGATTTTCAGTGCTTTAGAGCCGATGTGAAAATCAATATGTGCAAAATGAAGGTTTCAGAAACTCTAGAACTTTCTTGAATCTCAAACAGATCACAAACATTAAAAATAATTGTAGAAATATGCTCTGATACCATGTAGAAAACGATTATGCATAAGCATATCAGAGATAAAGAACAGTGGAAGAACACCGGGATTTTATGTGGAGAAACCACAAGAGAATATCCTCAAAGGGTTGATGTTGTATTCAACTTTCTCAACCGATACAATGGGTGTGGGACTTCTTATATAGATCCACAGACAGACCAATGTCCCACTCACAGTAGAAGTGGGAGTGGGATTAAACCAGTAGATGTGCCCATCTCTACATATAACGCATACTCTCACACTCTCCCTCAAGTTGTAGCATGCAATGCTCAGCTTGGACAAGTAGAAAGAAAACGCTCACTCGCAATACAAGATACTATTTGCAATATCAACTCATGCATGCTCTATTGGATGTCTGTTAAGGGTGTTGCTTCTCATATCGTGCTGGTGAGGAGGAACTGAAGGGTTAGAGTGAGAACTGAACTGGGTCTCCTTGTCGGAGAATGTGTGCTCTGTATTGCATCTATCAGTCAAAGAAACTGGAATGAACCTCCACCTGAAGAACGTTGAGCAACAACTGCTAAATCTCTCTGATGGGCCAAACTGGAAAAAGTAATGGAAACATCCTCATTGAAGTCCATGGTCATAGGAAAATGGAGTTTGAAAGTCTCTTCGTCGTAGAACGGGGTCTCTCCCATACTGGCTCAGAGAATGAGATCTCTACTATGGAGTCTCTATGAATCCAGAAGCAAACCCTCAGCCCACAATGGCTCAGAGAATACGATCTCTACTCAGGAATCCCTATGGTCTACATTTTTTAAGGCCTTAAAGAAGGGGGATACACTGCTCGCTCCAAGATTTATTTTAAGGAAGGAAAAATGAGAGAAGACAAAGGGGAGCAAAATCTAAAGCAGGCAATTACAGATCCCAATCTTCAATCAATCTTGCGGAATGTATCCCCACATTTTCCTTGTAGAATCTTTGCCCAGAAAAAAGGAACGCATTTCTGGCAAGCCACAAGGCCCGAACAATGGTAAAAGGTCTAAAAAGCTCCCTCCGTCGTCTGCTCATGTTGCCAACCAAAGAGCCGCAGAAGGAGGCCAGGTCCGTCGTGCACAGTCAAGCCAAATTTGCATCGTCCCAAATCTGAATCGTTCTCGGGCACTTGAAGAACAGGTGCTCGAGGGTCCCGATCGCGACATCGCACAAGAGGCATCTATTAGAGACGGCGCCAAGAAGCCTAGCACAGTGGTCTCTCATCATCACTCTTTGCCTTCTGAACAACCACATGAAAAAGCCTACACGTTCAGGGAGGCCCAGACTCCAGAAGAAGGCACAATCTCGAACCAAGTCCTCCGAGAGCGAGGGGGGAGGCCTGCATATCGCCCCAAAAGCCATCCTAACTGTGAACGTGCCCTTTCGCCATCCCCAATGGTCCCTTCCCACAGAAGGTCTTCCCATCTCTTTGATAGCATCCAATAACGAAAGAAAATCCTCGAGCCGTTGATCCGAGAAGTTAGTGGAGAAGGTTGGGAACCCATTACCATCCGACAAGCAAAACGCCACTAGCGCATTCTTATCGGCCGCAAGAGCATATAGGCGAGGGAACCGCGTGCATAATGGACCCCCCCATCCAATCATCAGTCCAGAAGGTGAAGGATTTGTCATTGCCAAGCATCGGCCTAAACAGTGAGAGATGACGGGTAAAGACCTCCATCATCCCATTCCAGAACGGCGTGGGCGACTCCACACGAGCATCAGGACTCGACGGCGCACCGCGTACATCGTATATTTTGCGCATAATGTTGCAGCAGAACTCCTCCCCAGGACCCCACACTTTGCTCGCCCACTTAAGGAGCAAAGCCTCATTCATTTGGTCCAGCCTCCGAACGCCCAGGCCCCCCGATTTTTTAGGGAGCGTGACTACATCCCACTCAACAAGATGAATACCCCCCGATCCACCACCATGCTTGCCCCATAAGAACCTGTGCATCAGCTTCTCTAGACGGCTACGAATCCCCTTCGGCAAGCATCGATTGGACAAGAAGAAAACTGGAATGGAAGAAAGAACTGCCTTTAAGAGGACCAATCACCCCCCTTTGGAGAGAATGGCTGACTTCCATCCCGCGAGTCTCGCTTCAAGCTTCTCAACATCCTCTGGGCGACTATTCACGATGACCGAAAATGATGACGTCGTAACACAACGTTTCATCCAAGAAATCCACAGATCCGGGAAGCCTCTCCTCCGCAGGACCAACCAAAGGAACTTCCAGTCTAAACTATCATAGGCCTTTGCGAAATCCACTTTCCATAAAATGCCTTGTTTGTCCCTTCTCTTCCAGTCCGCAATGATTCCGAAGCAAGAATAAGGCAGTCCCAGATTTGCCTCCCCTTGATAAAAGATGGCAGTAGTGGCGAAATAATCATCTCAAGAACACGGCTGAGTCGCACGGCGAACACATTTGCCACAATCAGGTATAGTGCATTAGAGAGAGCAATTGGGCGGAACTCCTCACTTTGATCCGCCGCCGTGGACTTAGGAAGGAGAACGATTAGCGACTTGTTTATCCTCTCGAAACCAACATTACCCTCGCAAAACTCCAAGATGACATCGAGAACCTCGTTGCCCACAAGGTCCCAAAAATCTCTGTAAAAAGCAATTGGCAACCCATCGGGGCCTGGAGCCCCATCCGCATTCAAGCTCCAAACCGCACTCTTCACCTCCTCCAAGGAGAGGCCCTGCGTCAATTCCGCACTCAAAGATGACGACAAAGAAGGAACCCTAAGCCCCGTCCACCTCCACATGGTCTACATGAAAACCATGAGCCTCCCCACCACCCAGTTCCGTCGTAGCCTCCACAACCTCTAGGAGTCACTCTGACGTGGTTGTTCCTGCCTCCTCCACTACTTCAGGCAGTACTTATGCGCTCACTAGCAGTTGTGGACCAGATATAGTTGACTGGATTATGGATTCTGGCGACACACATCACTTGTGTGGAGATAGGAATCCGCTTGCAGCATACAAACTTGTCCCTCCAGGACACACTGTGGTTATTGCAAATGGGACTCATTCCCCAATTACAGGACAAGGGGGAGATTAGTTTGACACCGTCTATACACTTACAGAATGTGCTGCATGCACCTGAATTTTCTATGAACTTATTATCTATCAATCAGATTACAAAAGATTTAAATTGCCGAGCTATTTTTGACCCATCTTCACTTGTATTTCAGGACATCCTTACGGGTAAGGTGATTGGTTGTGGCCGTAAACTGGGTGGCCTCTATCTCTTAATCCGAACTTCATATGTAGGCATCTTTGTACTTAATGTTGAATTTGTTTCCTCCTTCATGTGGCATTGGCGGTGTTGTTAGTTATAAGTGGGTTTTCACGGTGAAACATAATGCAGATGGTACCATTGATAGGTACAAAGCACGAGTAGTTGCTCGTGGCTTTAGATAGACATACGGGGTGGAATATCTTGATATGTCCCCCCCGGTTGCTCGACATTCTACCATTGATTGGCCTCTCCTTCGTATGGATATCAAGAATGTTTTTATGTACGGTGATCTTTCAAGAGGAAGTCTACATGCAACAGTCGTTGAGGTTTGCTGTTGAGGGGGAGTGTATACAAGTATGCAGACTTCATAAGGCAATCTATGGCCTTAAGCAGAGTCCCAGGGTACGGTTCCAAAAGCTCTCAGAATTGTTAGCAAAACAAGGGTTCAAACGATCACATGCAAATCGCTCTCTCTTTACACAGAGAACATCCAGAGGAATGGTTGCTACTACGGTGTACGTTGATGATATACTCATTACAGGAGATGATATGCAAGGAATACAGAGGGCAAATTCCTGGGTCGTGAATTTGTTACCAAGGATCTGGGAGTCCTAAGATACTTTCTGGGATTGGAATTTGCCAAAAATAAACAGGGGTTAGTGATGACTCAGAGAAAGTATGTCACTGATCTATTGAGTGACACGGGGATGCTTGGATGTCAACCCGCGACTACACTCATGGATCCAAGCATGAAGCTCGACGATGAAGATATTGATGAAGTGGACAGGAGAAGATATAGAGAGCTGGTCCGAAAACTACTTTAGACCCGATATTTCATTTGCGGTTAGTCGGGTGAGCCAATTCATGGAGCAACCCCGTCAAGTTCATATGGATACTGTACAAATGATCCTAAGGTATCTCAAATCATCTTCAGGTGCAGGACTGCTATTTAAAAAGGGTGGCTCTGTGACTATCTCAGCATGTGCAGATGCAGATTATGCAGGGTGTCCTAAGGACAGGAAATCCACATCGGGGTTTGCAATATTCATTGGAGAGTCTCTCATCTCATGGAAAAGTAAGAAGCAAACTATTATTACTAGATCTAGTACCAAATCAGAATATCGAGCAATGGCACAAACATGTACAGAAATGATGTGGGTTAGATCAGTCCTAACAAAATTTAGATCTAGACATTTCTCTTCCAATGTCGTTGGAATGTGGCAATCAGGATGCACTATTTATTGCTAATAATCTTGCATTTCATGAGAGGACAAAGCATATTGAGGTAGATTGTCATTATACACGCGATATGATTCAGAAGGGTTTCATCTCTACATCACATGTTAGTTTAGGGGGCCAAACTGGAGATATATTCACCAAATCTCTACTTAGAGGACCCTTCCAGAAGTGTTCGTCCTAGCTGAGCATGATAAATATCTATGCTCCATCTTGAGGGGGAGTGTTGATATATTTTTATATTTCTGTATCTCTTTATATATTTTCAGTTCTACTGTCTACTCTTTGTAATTTGTCCATAGATCTCTCTATATATAAGAGAGCCTAGGGCTCAAGTTATAAACATCTCTTTCCATTTTCCCAACAAATCTGTAGAGTTTGAATCTGACAAACCATAGAGCCTGAAATTTGACATATATACCTCTACATAATACTCTCATTTCTCCCATACCAGTTGAAAAAAATGACATCGATTAAGTTGGGAGAAGACCTGGATACGGGAAAACAAAAAAATAATAAGTTGATCTCTTTTTTTCTACTCTTTTTCTTCTTCTTCTTTTTTAAATCATTTTTCCTTTTTCATATGACTTTTCTTTCTTTTTGTATGCACCTTTTTTTAACTCGTAACCCAATTGAGACCAAAACTTCTCCCTTTTTTACAAAGTGTGGCCCAATTACCTGAGAATACCCCTCTTTTCTTTGAACACAGTTGGTCCTAAAAATTTTCATCTCTTTTTTTTCAATTGGCCTAATATTTTTTTATACATGGCCCCATTTTTTCACGCTACAGTGGCCCATTGGGACCATAAAATGGATAGTTGAATCCGCTCCTCTCTTTTTAATGTGGTAGCATAAGTGGGCTCGATTGGGTCCCTTTTTCTTATTTAAGGTTTCCATCAGTGAACCCTGTCACAACTCCTTCTCCATTGATGGCGCCCAACCCATGAGCCACATGGGAGCTTTCGTGGATGTTGGCAACGGAGGCGATGCAAGATGCACATGTAAGAGGGCGCGATTATGGTTGAAGATGGTAAATCACAAAGGAACCTTGATGTTGTTGCGAATGAGAGCCAGAGAAGGGTAGCACTGCATGATGTGATCTGGAGTGCATGGTGAGAAGTAAGGTTTCTCCTGGAGTTTGCATTGTTAGGGATGGGTGCCGTCGATCGGGAAAAATTAGAGTTGGGGCGATATGAGTTGCAGACAAGTGATGAAGGGGCTATCGAGGTGCCAATGCCAGTACTAGAAGGTACTGCCACCCGATACGATCAGGAGGCCTGTGGGGCTGATGCACAAGAGGTTGCACGAGGCCTTATGGGGTTCAAATAACCTAATGACTGGAGACATAGAACTATAACACGGGTTTCGAATTTGCCTTCCATTAATCGCCTACCACTGGATGCACCGATCTATAGATATATGTGCCGCCTAGATGAAGCCTTGCACACCTGGTGCTTGGAGATGCCGTCGTTGCTGGATGTCGCTAGAATTAGGGTTCAATGAACCCTGGATTTTCTCATATCTTGATGACAAAATCTCCGGGCCTTGAATGATTTTCGGGATATATTGAATTAGGGCTTCATAAGAAACCCTAGATCTTGAACTTGAACAAAAAAAATCTTCAAGAATAAAACTTCAAGAACGAACAGCCAAAACCGAATCTACTCTATTAAATAGATCTCAAACAATTCACGGACGTAAAACATATCCTCGAGAATCGAACCCAAACAATAGTGTGGAAGCGTATCAGAGATAAAGAATAAAGAACAACGGAAAATACCACGACTTTATGTGGAACCCTACTCACTAAGGAGGGGGATGAAACCACGAGAGAACTGCCTCAAAGGGTTGATGTTTTATTCAGCTTTCTCAACTAATTCAATGGGTGTGGGCATCTCATATAAGACCCACAGACAGACCCTAGTCCCACTAACAGTAGATGTGGGACTATAAACCAGTGGATATGATAATTGGACCCTATAGGGATCTAATTACTCGTCTCTACATATGATGCATACTCCAACAACAATAATAATAATAATTTTTAAGAACAAATCAAGAAATGAATCCGCTCTGATATCATGTGAAAAATGACAATGTGGAAGCATAATAATTAGATACAAAGATAAAGAACATGAAGAACATGGGTATTTTTCATAAAACATACCCCATAAGGAGCGGGATGAAACCAAGCGACAACCACCTCAATGGGTTGATTTGTATAATGGACTCTCTCTCTCTCCCTCTCTTTCTATGAATACAGGAGGTCTGGGGCTTCTTAGCTAGCCCCACCATAATAACCAAGTCACACTAATAGACGATGTAAGACTAACATAGGTGCATGGGGTAATTCAATCATGTAGGGATCCAATTACCCACCTATGGATGCATACTCTAGCAGAAGCATTCTACTTTTTCAAAGGTATGCTATCACTTGGTTCTTGAGATGAAAATGGGTCTTGGTATCCTAGGACATATTCAAAATTTATTGAATATAGATATCAGTATTCAAACATTAACCATTAACCAATTACAAATCTGAATGCATATATCAACTTTAAAAAATCTGAAATGTGGATATAAACATGACAATAACTCAAAAATCCATAAAACAAATTCGAAGATCCAAATATATGTACAAAATATACAACAATCCTATCCCTAAAAATAAAACTCAGGACACGATTATCATAATAAGCATGCACACTTTGTCATCAGTGCACCTCCTTTTCTTCTAATTTCTAAGTTTCACCAGCATAACCTGTCCACCTCCAATCGACAACCCGATAACCATCCTCCCCGATGGGTAAACCCGGTGCCCCATCATTAACATATTTATAGTCTTGATTACAGTATTTATATCTATTTTAATATAATCTTCAATTAAATCACTTCATACTCCAAAACAATTAGATTCATATTTGAATTCAATCTTTATTCAATCATATTTGATCCATATCTGATATCTGATATGTATCCGAATATGTAAGGAAATGGCATACAAATTCTATATCAAATTACTATTTGTATTTGATATTCGACGAAGTGAATATTAAAATGAAATAAAATTATTTAGTTATCCAATCTGATTTCATTCCTACATGGTTCTCTTTGGGTTTATTGTTTGTGATATGGCAAGTGTGGTAGGAAATGCCCGACTTTTTCGCTTCATTTTTTATGCAAAAAAGGGGGAATACGCGAAGGTACCCGCCCTGAATGGATTAATCAAAAAGGAGCAAGCTAGACTACAAGAACCATGAATCGAGATGAGTCTTAGCTGTAAGGATTACATTTTCTACATAGAATCATTCCAAACGGAAGAAAACCCCATTATGTGGTAGGCCAACACTACCACAATAGGAAGAAAAACACCTTATTAAAGCAGAACCATGTGCTAAAGAGAGTTCCAGAGATATTTGGAATTGCAAGAGTTTTAACCAATCAACTCCCAAGTACCATTTGTCGTGCCACAATGAAAGAAGAGGTGATCAATCGGCTCCACCCCCTCCCCCCGCCTTCCCGTATAGAGGAAGCAAGTATAATCGGTGCTTGATAAGTTTCTTTTTTTTTTTGAAGTCTTAAAAGGGGGAAAGACTCAGTGGCGTCCATCCCACGCATATATTAATAGAAAAAAAAAAGAAAAAGAAAAACTTTACAAGGTACCAACTGCTGTACCAAAAAAGACCCTACATCAACGACCAATCCTCAACTAAAAATGCTTGACAAGTTTCTGAACCACCATTTTTACTCATGATTCTCCCTTACCTCGATAAACAGAGGAAAATCTGTGTTTGGTCTATGAGACAAATCCCAAACAAATCTATAGTCTTGAATTAAATTTACAAGCTCCGGAGTCGGTTGTCTGCCGATAGCTTTGTATGTTCTTCACATCAAGAAGTCTCCATCTCTCCACAAAGGGTGTCACTCCGTACTATCCACCCATATCTCAAAAACCAAAGCATCACGGTTCTCTGCCAGTGCATACAGGCATGGGAAACATGTTGTCAATGCTCCCCTATCATTCGGATCGTTCGTCAAGAAGGCAAAAGAGCAACCGTCTCCAAGGACCAAGCGGAAAAGCAGAGGAAGCTGTGGCAGGATAACGCATAAGCCTTTCCAAAGAGATAAGTAAAAAAACTATAAACTATTGGATTATTGAACTTTGGGCGTGTATACCATAAATGGCTCAGATTAATCTACAATACATGTCCGCATTGCCACCCCATATCCTTGTGATCCACTTTAGGAGCAAGGCCCCATTCATGGTCTCCAGGTGAATTCCTGAATTGTTGTGTCATCTACCCCAGAAAAATATCTGCATAGTTATCTCCAAAAAACAGTGAATCCCAATTGGTAGCAATCGTGATGATATAAAGAAATAGGGATCGCTATCAAAACTTCCTTCACTAGCACCAACTAACCACGTGAAAGGATAGACACCTTCTAACCATCTAACTTTCGTTCTAGCTTCTCAATAACTCACAACCAGTGCGACAACTGTGGATGATTACAAGTCAAGGGCATGCTCAATTATCAATTTGGTAATGAACCAAAAGTAGTGCCCAGTTCCACACCACATAACGATGCATCTGAGTCTGAGAGACCAAAGTGAACTGCTGTCAATTTACTTCTATTCAGCCTCCACCTTGAAAGCTCACCAAAAATATCGATTACCACAGCCACTCTCATTGCCCTCTCCCCCCCTCCCACACCACCTTCACTCATCAATGAAAAAATAGTATCATCTATGTATTGTAAAATGGGAATAGAGATGTCTTCCATGGAGTGGCCTGCAGAGACTCCTTCGTTAACTACAAGATCAACCATACATGAAAGGACATCTGCCAAAACAAACAACATGGTTGCTAACCAGCACCTTCGATGAACTTCTCATTGCGATTGGAAGAAACTGTCCTCGAAGTGTCTATTCACAAGTATATAGTAAGATGCAGTAGTAACACATCTTTACATCCAAGAGATCCAGACGTCGGAGAAACCATGCATGGCTAGGGTTGACCACATAAATCACCAATTCATATTATCGTATCCTCTAGAGAAATCTACTTTCAAGAGTAGACCGCTTATCCTCTGTCTCTTCCAGTCAGCAATAATCTATGTTGTCATGTCAGGTTGTCACCTATCTTTCTCTCTTGAATGCGGGAGATTGCACATGGGAGACAAGTTCATCTAAAACATCAGTGAGCATGTTAGTCGCGACTATGGTGACCACAAGGTAGATGCCATTCGACAGAGTAATTAGTCGAAAGTCTTCAACATGTTCCGACACATCCTTCTTAGGCAGCAAAAGAATGAAGACTTTGATGATCTTGTCAAAGCCTGCATTGGCCAGTGCAAACTCCTCCGCTACAGCCATCACAGTCTCCCACCACATCATAGAACTTACAATTAAAAAAGGCAGGTAAGTCGTCCGATCCTGAACACATCAGCATTGAGACTACAAAATGTTGTCTTCACCTCATCACGTACAAAAGGCCTCGTAACCTAGATTCCCCAAGAAGGAGAGATGTGAGCCCTTGCCCCCAGCCCATGTCTATCTCCAGAGTCTGCTCCCCTCTTTATTGGAGATTATGTGAAAGTAATACGCAATTGTTCTTCCCATTTCTCATTCTCGATGTCTGGGTTGCTCATTGGCAATTGCATGAAAAATTTTTGTGTTTTACATTTGTGCCTCCTTTGATCCATTTTTGCATGGACCTATGAATGGAACATTCATCCACTTGATTCTCGTCCTCTTCTAGGATAACCTTCCGACATGCAAGGTTCAGAAAGTCGGAATGCGGTATTCATTCGGTTAGGCAGTCTAGAGCGAGTAAGCGGGTAGGTGGAAGTATATGTGGATTATGTGGTTATTATTATTTTAATTAAAAATAATAAAAATTATAATAATAATATCAAACATTAGATATTTATGTTTAAAAAATATAACATGGAAAAAATATGAAGGAAAGACTTTATTGTACAATATGATATCAACCAAAGCATTTTCAAAGGTCATCCATTTCCAAAAGACAAAGATGTTAGGTTAACGATGGAGAGAGTAAAAAATGTTGTAAATTGATTGAAGATAGAAAAAATGGTGGATATCCTTGTCCAAATTGAAAGGTAACCTTTTTTTGAAGGTGTAACAATGTTAGTAAACACAAACACGAACCTTCATATTTTAGCAAATGGTGTATTTGTCTACTCAAAGTCAAATATTAAAAAAATCAACAATTTAAATTAAATATATGTAATTTGTTCTGTGGAGTTAAAAATTCCATGCAAATATGGCATCTATATTCATTTTATCCTCAAAAAGATCTAAGATACACAGGTAATTTATTATATATTCATGCAGTTATGAGATTATGTAGAAGTTAGAGTTGTCGTTGGAGAATCTAAAAAATAGAGATTCGTTGATGCCAAATCTAAAAAATAGAGAGATCTAGAGATAAACAGATCAATCAACAAGCCTTGGCAGAGGACAAAAAGATGGTGGAGGAGCAACCCATGTGGAAGTCGAGAAGATGACGAAGAAGTAAATATTACCTCTATTACATATGCGGCCGCAAATGCGGCCGCATATACGGTTTACTCGGCCGAGTATACCCCCTGACCCTCATATTGACCGAGTATAGCATACTCAGTGCGGTAGGGGGGTCGCCTCCGAATATGCGGCCGCCTGGGCCGACTTTCTAAACACTGCTGACATGCATCCATTATTGCAATATTCAGCCTAATGGATTGAATATTCGACCGCATATTCTTATTTTATGGGGTAGCTGAACAGAATATTGTTATTTTGTCCAACTCGAATATACACGAAAGTTCACCACGGATATTCGGGGACTCGCATGAATATACAGCCGACTATTGCAATAAACTACTGATTTTCTTATTCTTTATTTTTTTAAAGTTCCCATTTTGCCGAACATAATTTAAGACAACGGAATATATCGAAGATATATCGCCGATATATTTGTATTGATGAGATGTGGGTATCGATATTTGTATATATATATATATCATTTTCCACGATATCAACCAATATCTAGCGAGATATCGGCGATGTATCGCCATATCGAGCCATATCGGTCAAAAATGATTCAATCCAAATTTCTTGGATATCGACTGATATCATCGATATTTCACCAATATCTATATATATATCAATGATATTGCCCTTGTAAGCTTGATTTCACTATTTATTTTGTTATTCCTAGTATTAAAATGCAATATGATTTATATATTTTATTTCGGGTAAGGTGCGACAGGGGCACGTATGATGGTTCTTCAATTAGTGTACTTTACCCTAATTGGCAAATAGAGATGAAACAAGTCTAATGTTGATCAAGTTAGAAATTTAGAATCACATGTCCATAACGTATCTCAACAGTCAACAGTCGGCATTGACAACCAGTGATATGGGAGATATATTATGTATTAGTGCGCTAAATATACCTCATTCTTGCATATAAATGTGTATTTATATGTTATTTATTTATTTGATGACTGGGATGATCTTAATTCGTGAAAAACGATTTTTACGCCATTTTCAAGATTTCCACGAATATCGTCAATATATCCCGATATATCCCCCATATGTCCTTTTTCGGATGAACCGATACAATATCGATAATCGATATTTCGAACCTTGAGTACGAATCACCATTAATGTTAAAGCTCCATATACGTAACTTGTTAAGTGGTACTTTTACCTTGGACTCTTATTGATTGATGACCATAAATGTATAAATATATAAAAAACATATATTAGACAATATTTTATATTTAAAATAACTAAAAAATGCATAACCTAGTAATTCCGAATAATCTCACAAATACCGAATATTCTTTATCCACAGCACTCACATCTCTAACATCTTAAACCTCATCTAATCTCCCTATCTCGTCTTCAGCAGATGCACCCCAACTCCTCCACACCTCCTACAACCCTCTTTTGTAGTTACAAAGCCACCAACACAACTATGTTAATCTCTGAACCAACAGAGCCGTTGTTGAGCCCAAGTATTTAGTATTTAGTTGAAGCCCAGTGCTTCGTAACAAGGTCTCTGAAACCAACCTGCAGGAGCTGAGATCTCTCAAATAAGAAAAAAGAGGAAGCAACCCCTGACTTGAATCCCAAAGCAACGGAGTGTGGTCTAATCTCGTACATTGACGGGAAGAGGTACTTCACAATAGGAAAAGCCTTCGGAAGCTAAACGGAACCCAGGAAAAGATCCAATCTTAGATCGAGAACCTAAGTTTCTCCAAGTATATCGGGCATCTATCACATCAAGGATATCCAACTATAGCTCCCCAATGAGCTCTGCAAAGTCATTGGAATTTGGACCCCCCGCCCGCCCGCAAAGACGAAGGTGATTAAAAGAGAAAAATCACATTAAAATCGCCCCTAGTGAGTGGAGTCATAGCCATGTATTTCCCTCTGACCTCACGGAGTTCCACCTATAGCAAAGGACTCAAAGAAGAGTTTGTTAGGCCAAATACATAAGACACCACCAGAGGAGAATCTGTTTGTCGCGACTACAAGATAGGAGTTTACATAAATCTACCCACTAAATCTAAGAGGAGAGAGTATGGCATACTCTTCCATGCAAACACTGTTCGCTTGCACTACCTACTGCATCAACTGTCATGAATTCAAATAGCTCCGGTACTCCAACTGGCCTCCATAATAAATCCAACCAAACATGCAATGTTGTCTCCTTCAATAAAACTACGTCTCCAAACCACTCGCTCAACAATGAGTATATAGATCTAGGTTTGTCTAGGGCTCCCAATCCCCTTACATTCCAAGAGATTACGTTCATAGGGAAACCTTTGTAGACCCAATGGTGGGCACCGCTCCCACCACTCGAACTACAATATGCTAAAGGAGATTCTTCACATGCCCCCCAACAACCGTCAGAGATACACTTGTCAAATCTTATGTGATTGAGACACCTCTTATGGACGTTGGTTTCCTGACATACACCTTAGTAGTAGCTTTGACTTTTTTCCTCTACGGATTTTAGCATTGGTTTTTTTATACCATTAGCACCCTCCTCAGAGCACTCTGAGAACTCCACCATAGAACTCGTGGTTAAGAGCAAGACCCCACTTGAATGTGTTGGTGAAGGCACCAACATCTTCCAAATGGACATTCCCAACAAAGTATGTCAAAGACAAATCCCCCATAAGCACTGCCTCCAAGCAAGGCCCTAAATGTCGGTTTCAATCACCATTCGGTGACCAACCGAAACAGAATTTCAGTGGAATTTCGGTCGAAATTCGACCGAAATTTCGGTCATTTCGGTCATTTTTTGTCCTAGGGACTCCATATTTCAGTCATTTTGACCATTTCGGTCGAATTTTGATTTCTACAGGATATCAACCGAATTTCGCTAAAATTTGAGGCCATGCCTCCAAGTTGCAATCCAGAACTTCAAGATATGTACCTTCATCAGCCTGGGCAAACTTCAGAACTAGGCATGAGCCACTTCGGATCAATCGGATCCTCTCCTTCAACTAGGCATGATGTAGAAACCCAGACAAGGTCTTATTGATGAGTCTCACACAGTGCCTCCGGTTCACCCGTAAAAAGTGCCTAGTGCGATAATGTAGATCACTAACCAACAGTCACAATTGCCTTCAAATTTGAACCGTCCAAAGTTTTCGCCACCAACCACAACCCTCTCCGGAAAATAAAGAATCTCCGAAATCAATGTTGCCTACCACATGCTTAGAGCCTTCGACCACCTTCTCCAATGATCACTTCCCTGCGAGTCATCCCTGCACATCTTTTTCATTGGTGGAGGTGGGTATATCTCTGAGACCGCAATCTTGAAACTAGCGTTGTCAATCTTCCATGAACTCTCAGGCAAGGGTGGAATTGTATTCAACCCCTTAAGAACAACGATTATAGAGTCAATGTCAAAGCACGGGACAATCATACCAACAACAAACCCTTTTCCTACATTAAGTAGGGTCGGCTACATGGATTCTTTGCCTCCATTTTGATCTATCTTAGGTCATTCTAGGTCTTAGATCCAAAAAACTAAGATCCCTTCGTATAGTCTCATTCCAACACTTCTTGAGCCTTCCTCGCCCTCTCTTAGCCAGCTCAATGTCCCAAACTTGCATCTCCACATAGGTGCATCACCTTACCTCCTTTGCAAATGGTCAAACCATCTCAAGCGATTTTCTCGCATCTTATCCTTAATTCTCCAATATATTTTGTCTATGGAAGACATAGCATTCGAATCTCCCTTCTTTCCATTGTATCTACTATCTCCATTGATTTGCCAATCAAAGTGTCAATATTACAACTACATCCGCAACTTCCTTTGCAACCTCTTTTGGGCTAACTCCTTTAGTCGCATGTGTCCATCATGCGAGAACCCTTGTAAAGTTTGGCATGCATCCAGGCGAGGATGTAGCAGAACTAGCTTATTTACTCGCATGTGTCCCTCATGCGAGAACCCTTGCAAATTTTGAACAACATCCAGACTGCGACGTAGAGGCCCTTGCTAACTTCTCAGCGCATTCGAGCGATGCAACGCGTCTCTAGTAGGGAAGACCCCAACGAAATTTAAATGTTTGCTTAAATCCATGTTGAAAGGATCCGAGTTGTTCTGAGACAAATTCCTAAATAGTGTTCTTAAAAAGAACATTATTTAGGAATTTGTCTCTCTAGCGCTAGTTGTCAGCTACCTAGCGTGCAACCCTCCTCAATTTACCCGAGCTTGGGACCGGTCATGGCTTGGGACCGGCCCGGGACAGCCACCTGAAGGAATTAACTTCACCTCGCCATGATTTCCATAGACAATCTTCAAACACCCCAAAGTTCTTAAGAGTAAGGGAATACCTCTTACACTCACCACATTGCAGCTCAAAACTTTCTATTCGCCATCCGTAAAACAAGATTTCTCCATCGAACTCTCATCATCACCTAATCTCAAGAAAACAACTCTTCTGATTCCGCTTACAAAAGCCCATGAAAACATACCAGATGATTGTCTAAGGGCATCACATCCTCGAAGAACGCCAGTCTTAGTTATTTGTTGATTTCCTCCACCACCAAAGAGATGTCCATATCATCATAATTAGGTATGCTAGATAAAAGATAATTCTTCATCGTCTTGAAATGGCCATCCCTTTTGACTGAAGCAAACTACCGTTACAGTCTGAGCAAAGGTTTTGGCCAACATCGGATGGTTGGTTTTTCTCTTCGTTATTTGGATTATGTGCAAATTCTATGATAAGTAGAATGCATATCATGTATTTGTTATATGGAAAAAAGATGAAAGAACGCAATAACTTATTTTATTCAACAGGTCCACGGGTCCTTATATAGGATGAAACCCTAAAGAGCTCATAACCGAGAAAATGCATAAAAATCCCTAAAGGATTTATAATGAAATAAGATAAATATAAAAACATCACTAACACTCCCCCTCAAATCGGAGCATATCTATCAATCATGCCCAACTTTAAAGTTATCTACGAGAGGTGCTTCTTTGATAAAGCCAATACATCTGCAAGCTGAAAATTCGTTGTGATGTGTGGAGTGGTAGTCTTCCCTCCTCGTATGACAAGACGAACAAAATGGCAGTCAATCTCTATGTACTTGGTTCACTCATAAAACACAAGATGTGTGGTAATTTATGTAGCAGATTTCTTGTCATATTATAGAGGAATGGGAATAGTGATAACAATACCATGTCATGTAGGAAGATCAGTATCCAAGTAATCTCGCAGGTAGCATGAGTTATCGCCTTATATTCTGCCTCTGCACTAGATATGGAAAGTACAATCTGCTTCTTGCTCCTCCAAGTAATAAGATATCCTCCAACCATTATAGCTTAACCTATAGTGGAGCGACGACTCTCAGGTGAACTCGCATAATCTGCATCAGCATATGCAATAACATCAGTGTAGTCATTTACCACATAGAAAAGGTCACGCCCTGGTGATTCCTTCAAGTAGAGCAGGATCTGAAGAACATCCTGCCAGTGATTGTAACATGGTTGCTCCATGTGTTGATTGTCTCTGCTTACAGCATAGGATATATCTGATTCTGACCTAGTGATAGTAAAGTAAAGAAGTTTGTTGTGAACCCCCTAGGATCTAGGTACCCATTTACGACACCTTTCGCAGCATTCTATTCGCATTAGATCGCACAAGCTACCGAAAAATAAGAAAAATTTTCGCGCTGCTATATTTGCATATGACATTCACATTCTTTGCATAACCACAAGGATAAGAAGAACAAGAACCATCACCACTTTATTTCATAAATTAACATATAATTACATCATGTACAAGAAGTCTGCCGGTACATACAATATTCTCAAAATCTGGCATAAAAGAGAAAGCATTTACATCATAAAGTGAACCAAAACAGTAAAAATAACATATCGTCTGCTATATATACGGTCTCCTGAAGTCATGTATAGCTACTGAACAGCAGGTTGTTTGCCTGCCAAAACATGTTATGAAAGAAGAGGCATCAGCGGGCGCTAGTACCTCCCAAAAACTTATAAACATAAACAGGCAATTATTATTTTCAAAAGCAAGCAAGTAGAAAGGTATATATGATGAAAAATCTACCATTACTTACGTAGAGAATGGTTTTCAACTGTTTGGTATGTAGTTCACATGTTCACTCCTTTTCCCATTCTTCCCATATATATTTATATAAAGTTTAGATGATGATCCGTAAACATATAATGATTTCCTACGTTTTAAAGATCATAAGTTTGGGTCTTGGAGATCATGTAGTGGATCTTATATATATAAATATAGTTAATGGCACATGTAGATGCTATTTTCTGTTCATTGAGATTATGCCATGATTTTTTATCATGGATTGATATGGTGATAACTGATTTGATTCTTAATTCAATTAACTCTTTTGAGTTAGTGGATAGTCTGTGGTCTTGATCTGTGTGTAACCTCACACTATTACTCTAAAGTATTAAAAATGCCTTAGGGTTGGGTGCCTCCGTAGGCATGCGGTGTTGTGTAATGCATCTTAACTAAGTTCCCAACACGTCCACTAACTTATAGGGATTTCGAATCAGATTATAGTCACTTTAATCAACTCAATTTTAATTGTAATCCCTTCAAACCTCAAGTGCAACTGTCTCAGATATAACTCTAGATGATGTAGATATAGATATGGATAATCTAGAAGTAGAATCGTCAAGTCTGTTGGCGAAAGTAAAAACTCAAGAGGTGAAGTAGCCTACAAAAGTGCTCTCCCGTCTCGCCCTCTAATTGGAAGTGCGATCCAATAGAGGCATAGGTCTACTCCAAAACTATGCCACTGAGACGGTTGAGAGAGACTCTTCGGAAAAGTTGCTTTAGAAAACGGCTCGACCGGTAACGGGCAACCGAGCTCGTACGAAAAACTAAAATCGAGGATCCCCCGCTTGGGTATCCTAAAACAAAGGGTCAGCGGAACTGGTCTAAAGTCGGGATCCCAACAAGACGTAAAAACATTACGTGCTAGCGTAAAAAAAACGTGAAGAGTGGGATTCTAGACCCGCGCACTTGGCGGTCGCTGCCCAAACTGGACTTCCTATCTCCCGCCCAGTTGAGAGTCACCGCGCTCTCGTACGGTCAGGGGTAAGGATTACCATGACCAGCATGATGATTTGTCATCACTGATTTACCATCATATCTATTTATTTGATTTCTTAATTCATTCTTGATCTCTTCTATGGTAACTCAACGGTTCTAAGAGTCTCGCGGTAGTTATTATTATTATTATCTAGTTAATAACCATTCATATTTGCTTTGACACGGCTATTAATCATCTATTCATATACATATCTATAATCATCTACTTTTTATCCAAGTCAAAGCAAGAGAACTAATCGCGAACTCCAATGTGAATGAACCATGAAAAGGGAAGAGACTGTTAAATTTCCCATTAACTCATTGTTGTGTCTAAATGATGAGGACTTATTGAGAATTATGAAGAAGTTACCAAAATCGAAAAGATATTTATTGAAGATCAATAATATTAATATAACACTTCACCATCACGAAATTTGTAAGTGTATAAAATGCAATATTATGTCTCACAAAAGGTCACAAAAGATATGGCAAGGCCTTAAATGTCGGTTTCGGTCACCATTTCGATACCGACCAAAATAGAATTTCGATGGAATTTCGGTGGAATTTCGACCGAAATTTCGGTCATTTCGGTCATTTTTTGTACTAGGACCCGCATATTTCGGTCATTTCGGCCATTTCGGTCGAATTTCGATTTCGACTGGATATCGATATTCGACAGAAATTCGACCGAATTTCGCTGAAATTTGAGGCCATGAGATATGGAAACACAAAGACTTCTGATATTACTCCTCCTTGTCAACCTTACCTTGCTCAAATCTCTATACAAGTTGCAATTATAAATATGCTCAAAACCCTTTTAGAAAATAGTACTGTCAAAATTTATTCCTAAGACTAATGATATGAAGTCCTATGAGCATTAATGAAGACACATACAATTCTTTCCAAGCTACTTCTATATATTAACTCATCCTGTTTATTATATTTTCGTGACTTTTTGATATATATATATATATTAGAATATTACCTTTTTGAAACAGTTCAATTTATCCAACGTGCGTGTTTATGGCATTGATATATATATATATATATATATATTATAGCCAGGATGATATAAAATCTTCTAAATATGAAGGTATAAACTACTTATAAACCTATTGATTGGTCTGCTCAAGAATTCTGTCATCAATGCATTATTATATATACATATATATATACCTCTGTGTTAATAGAAATATTGGAGTTTTCCCTTATTAATTTGGAATATAGGAAGATATCCTGGATTTAATTGAAACAAGAGTGGCATATTCTCTGAACAGTTTGATAGCTCTATATCTCCAATGTCTTGGAATTTCTCATGACTATACATTAGTTACTAACAACACAATATCACTTGAGATAATATCTTCCTAAAAGATCAAGTAAAGAAAATCCACATACGGTTGAAACTTCGAGATTGAGCCAAAATGTTCTCATCAAAATTATACATCAGGCTGTGAATCCTAGGATAAAGATTATAAGAAATGTGAATTAATTTTCTTAAACTTTACGAGCTCGATTCAGTGTACTAACTTTATATATATATAGAGAGAGAGAGAGAGAGAATTCAGATCTATGTATCATGGATAGTGTCACAGGGTCAAAATCTCAATATCAATTTCGACCGATCTTGTGCGGCGTTAGCTAACCCGTAGCTAACCAGCCTTCCCGAGTAGAACGGTCACGGACGCGCTCCAACTCTTCTCGTACTCCTGCTTGCTAGCGCACCGACGCTTTCAACACAAACACGAGCACGAACTCCGGATCGCTCAAGAACACTCTCAAGAACACGCTCAAGAACTCAACCAAGCAATCACACGAGCATGGGCACAAAGCTCTTCTCTTTATTAGAAGGGGAACTATCTCAGGAGTGGGTGGACACTCTACACTTTCTCTTGTGTAGACTTGTGTACTCTTTACACTTGTGTGTTTACAAATGAGCCACCACCTCTCCTTATATACAAGACTCAAGGCAACCCAAGGGACACTCATTATTACATCTACAATAAAGATACATAAAGACACAAGAGACCCTTCGAGTTCTTCGGCAACCCTTTGCGTTCCTCAGTAACTCTTCGTCTGCTTGTCTCTTCGACTCCCTTGTTGACCTTTCGTCTTCCTGAACGGATGACGCCCAATCAACCGCCCAGTCATCAGCACACTCGCGCTCCAACGCTTGCTGATGCAGCTTTGCCATAATTCACCAAGTGCCACCGAACACTTGGTCTTGTGCCAAAGGGAACCCGCGGCCTCCAGACCCTCGTGCGGTAAACCCTTCCTTAGCGGTGTCCATGCTAAGGGGAAGTCCTCCAGAACTCCGCTATCGTGACCTCCAGACCACTCTCGTACGTGTACTACCGAGCATGCTCGACAATGCTCGTACTCAGCACCTGCAACGCTCCATGCCTCCTTGGACCGCCACGCATCAATACCGATACCGTGCACCTTTGTGTGTACGCCTTTGTGACCGTATCGCATTGCTCCTCAATGCGTACTGCTTCACTACATACCGCCCCTCTGCGCTCGCGTATGTATGACTACGTGCATCCACTGTCATGTCTTGCACTGCTGACTGTACTCGTTGTGCTCGCACTGCTACAAGCACCACGACACTCTGCTACCGAGCTAGTGTCCGGTGTGACGCTTCTTTATCACGTACGGTAGAGCCTCCAGACTCTCGTGGATAACCTCCCTGATATCCATACATTTTCGAACTCCTCCTGAAGTCCAGCTTCATCGATCATTCTCGAGCATCCAACTACCGTGTCTGCACGATCATTCTCGATCACGGAATTTGGGGGTGTGACAAGCCTCCCCCACCTGAAGAATCGGTTGTCCTCAACCGAGCATTCCCTCTTCAGCTGGCGTCCCGTCACGATCCTCCATCCGCTACGCACCTCCAGATACGACTCAATTGGAAGGGTGGTGCCGCCTTGCACCGCCTCCCTTCCTGCACTTGGTCTTTTTACGAGCCACGTCCCTCCATGACTTGGTCTTCAACGTGAAAAGTGGAGCTTCCTCGTCAGCTCACATTTTCGATGTATCCCTCCTGGATACAGCAGCTCCATCGCTGGTTTGTGGCAGCTCCAGCTCCACATGTGGAGTACTCACCTCCACGCTCGCTTGTTGACGATCCCGATCGTTCCCTGTAGGCGTCCCTACATCTTGGGAAATGAGCACCTCCTGTGCTCCGAGCATCTTCGGTATCTTGCCTCCTGCAAGATCGTTGGTGGTGTGGTTCGTCACCACTCCACCCCCATGGACATGTAACTCGTTGTCTCGTTGTTCATGCTGCATCGCCCTCCGGAGCTCTGCGTCGCCTTCTCGTGCACGGATGTTCTCTTATCCGCAGCTTTGGTTGTGTGCCTCCTGCACACAAGTTGGTGCCCAGCATGCACCAGCGCACTCCTGTGCGTCCTCGATCGAGCCTTGGCGCCTCCAAAGCTCTTTGTCGTGGAGTTCCCTCCCTCCACCAAATTCGAAGCTCCAGCTCGAAGTGTCGTGAGGCGTACCTTGCGCATAACACCGATGGCTCCCAAGCGTACCTCACGTTCTTCTTCCTCCTCCTGGTCCCTACGAAGAGAGTTCAGCTTCTCCTTCTTTGGGCACTCCCGCGCCCGATGCGGTCCGTCGCATATGAAGCATCCCTTACTCTTGGGTTGCTCCCTTCTCTTGGAGTACTCTCGTTCCTCCATTGGTGGATCATGGGCAACGCCTTTGCCCTTGTCCTTCGACCGCGCCCTCGGCTTGCTGGTGAACTCCTTCTCTTCAGCATTGTGACTTGGTTGAGCCGCCCCATAATCGACCAACGCATCTGCCACCACGATCGTTGAATTAAGGTCTTTCACTCCCTGCCTCCGCAGTTCGGCTTGCGCCCAGCTTTGCAACCCGATCGTGAAGTTGAAGAGCTTGTCCTCATCGGACATCCCTTTGATATCCAGCAACAAGGACGTAAACTGCTTCACATACTCATGAACTGTGCCTGTCTGCTTCAGGCGTCGAAGAGCCTCCCGTGCAATCCACGCAGTGTTCTTCGGCAGGAATTGCGCCTTCAGTTCCGCGACTAGATAATCCCACTTGGATATCTTTGGTCTTGCCTCATCTGCTGCACGGCTCCTCCACCATAGCTTGGCGTCGCTCGACATATACATCGATGCCAAACCAACCTTCTCGGCTTCCGTCGTCTTGGTCGCCTCGAAGTACACTTCCATATCCCATAGGAAGTTCTCCAAATCCTTAGCACTTCGCGTACCTGTGAAGGATTTGGGCTCAGGTACCTTGCGTCGCTGCACCTCCATGGAGCCTCCGTTGTTCGCCAATGCCTTCTTGATGAGGGAGATCTCACTCCGAAGATCCTCCATCATCGTGTGGAACGCCTCCAGTTTGTCCTGCAAGGACTTGATCTGCTCCGCTGAGCGTTGGGTCTCGTCCCCAACATCCGATCCTTCTGAAGAGCGATCCTCCAAGACGGCGATGCGATGGGCATGAGTCCCAATAGTGGACTCAACTTCTGCCATCGCCTGCTCCAGTGCTGCTACACGATCGGTAACACCCATCATCTTCGCTCCGCTGATCGAAGACGCACTTGCACCGACAAGTATCCTTTGTTCCCGCGATCGACTGCACCGATAGTCGCTCGTAGCTTTGCCCGCTTTCTTGGCACCGACCAAGATCTGTGATCTGCGCCTTGTTCTGATACCAATTCGCACCAACGAATTATATCACGAACCGTGCTCTGATACCAACTCGTACCAACGATTGGTATTGCCTTCATCTCTGATACCAGATGTCACAGGGTCAAAATCTCAATATCAATTTCGACCGATCATATGCGGCGTTAGCTAACCCGTAGCTAACCAACCTTCCCGAGTAGAACGGTCACGGACGCGCTCCAACTCTTCTCGTACTCCTGCTTGCTAGCGCACCGACGCTTTCAACACAAACACGAGCACGAACTCCGGATCGCTCAAGAACACTCTCAAGAACACGCTCAAGAACGCTCAAGAACTCAACCAAGCAATCACACGAGCACGGGCACAAAGCTCTTCTCTTTATTAGAAGGGGAACTATCTCAGGAGTGGGTGGACACTCTACACTTTCTCTTGTGTAGACTTGTGTACTCTTTACACTTGTGTGCTTACAAATGAGCCACCACCTCTCCTTATATACAAGACTCAAGGCAACCCAAGGGACACTCATTATTACATCTACAATAATGATAAATAAAGACACAAGAGACCCTTCGAGTTCTTCGGCAACCCTTTGCGTTCCTCAGCAACTCTTTGTCTGCTTGTCTCTTCGACTCCCTTGTTGACCTTTCGTCTTCCTGAACGGTTGACGCCCAATCAACCGCCCAGTCATCAGCACACTCGCGCTCCAACGCTTGCTGATGCAGCTTTGCCATAATTCACCAAGTGCCACCGAACACTTGGTCTTGTGCCAAAGGGAACCCGCGGCCTCCAGACCCTCGTGCGGTAAACCCTTCCTTAGCGGTCTCCATGCTAAGGGGAAGTCCTCCAGAACTTCGCTATCGTGGCCTCCAGACCACTCTCGTACGTGTACTACCGAGCATGCTCGACAATGCTCGTACTCAGCACCTGCAACGCTCCATGCCTCCTTGGACCGCCACGCATCAATACCGATACCGTGCACCTTTGTGCGTACGCCTTTGTGACCGTATCGCATTGCTCCTCAATGCGTACTGCTTCACTACATACCGCCCCTCTGCGCTCGCGTATGTATGACTATGTGCATCCACTGTCATGTCTTGCACTGCTGACTGTACTCGTTGTGCTCGCACTGCTACAAGCACCACGACACTCTGCTACCGAGCTAGTGTCCGGTGTGACGCTTCTCCATCACGTACGGTAGAGCCTCCAGACTCTCGTGGATAACCTCCCTGATATCCATACATTTTCGGACTCCTCCTGAAGTCCAGCTTCATCGATCATTCTCGAGCATCCAACTACCGTGTCTGCACGATCATTCTCGATCACGGAATTTGGGGGTGTGACAGATAGCCACAAGAGAAAGGCAGAATTTATACAAAAGATCATGTATGAGATGCATGCATGGCAGCAAGAAAGAAAGAAGGATGGCACCTTTTGATCTTCTCAACTTGAAGATTAAGATGCATGCATGACAGCTCCAAGAAGCAAAGGGACAGCAACTGCCTCCAGAAGCAGCAAGAGCTTCAAGAGTAAGGAGCAGCAACCCCCTTCAGATCATGCAACAGTAGCTGCAGCCCCCTTCAGATCATGCAACAGTAGCTGCATGCTGCAGTTCCAGCAAGAGGGACACAATTTGGTGATTTTGGACAGCAGCTGGGTTTGTTGAGAACTTAGGAGCTGCTCCAAGCCTTGGATTAGAGGTCTGGTCAGCCAATAGTAAGTACGGTGCACTCATCCTAGCCTGCCTGGGTGGAGTGAAATTCTGGGATCCAGCACTAGGACTGCAATAGGGGAAAGAGGAGCCTTTGATGGAGATTTTGGAAGAAAAAAAAGAGAAGACGGAGTTTCGTTAGAAATGGGGAGGGGAGAAAGAAGATAGAAGAGAAAATAGAATGGGGATAGGAAGAAGGATCCCAACGTTGGGTTAGTTTATATAGGGATAGGTGAAGGGGAAGCTTCCTTGCACCTTCCTATTTTCTCTTATATACATTTTTTTAACTGCTGGAATTGCAGACTGTTGTTGTCTGCTACAGTAAATTTATTATTTTTTTTCCATTTTTCTCTCTTAAATTGGCATACTTAAAGTTGACCATACACGAACATTGGACCTCGGATTTTGACGCACCATATCTCGATTTGATCGTCTTAAAACGACGATCAAAATGAGTATAATGTTGATATACTTCCGATCGGGTTTGAATCCCCGAAATTTTCGAGATACGATTTTGATTTAGATCTAAATTTTGTCAATTTAAAATATCAAACGACCTCCGATTGACGAACGGTCGATTCCGTTGGTCTTGTTTCGTCGAATTGGATATAATGACGATCTCAGTTCATTTTGCGGTTTCCGAATTTGCGTCGCGGCTTTTTCGCGGCATGCATTACGATACGATCGATTTTTGGTCGATTTCGTCCGAACGACTTTTCATTCACGATCAATTGATCGATTTAGGTCATATGATGTCGACTGACAACTTTATCGGGTTAATCTGACCCTAATCGGATCGGGTTCGGGTTTACGTGGATCCCGGATGTTACATTTGCCTACCAGACTTATGTACCGTGTCGAAAACAGGATCAGTGGAAGTGAAGTGTTTCCCCAAGTCTGTAGGAATACCAGAGGACATACATCCAAGTAATCCAAGCCTCGATCAGGATGTCCAAGCAATACTTTCTCTATGAGAGATGGTGTCCCTATGTAGTGTGTAATACTTCTATGCCACGAAAGTAGTGAAGTCGACCAAGACCTTTAGTGACATAGACCTTCTAAAAGGAAGCCTTAGTTTCTAATACATCTTCACCATCACCACCTGCAACAACCATATCATCAGTAAACAGCAAGTATGACAATACCAGTTGGCCGTCTTCTGAAAAAGACAAAATAGTCAAAGGTTGTTCTCCGGAAGCCAAGAGTACTGATCCCAGTAGTAATTTTGTAGCCTTCGGGTTCTATTTTAGGTCGTAGATTGCCTTGCAAAGGTGGATTCACACTCCCCTTCGACTTCGTAACCAGGAAGATACATCATGTAAACCTCCACCTCGAGATCGCCATACATTCTTCACATCGAGCTGAAATATAGGCCAACCCTTGTTTTCTTCTACTGAAAGAATAGTCTGCATGTAGCCCATCAATGCAACAGGAGAAAATGTCTCAAAGTAATTAACCCCATATATGTGTAAAGTCTTCAGCTACAAGCCTTACTTTCAGTCTGTCAATGGACTCGTCTAGTGACTGCTTAGCAGTAAAGATCTACAAGCATGGAAGGACATATCGATATCGGTATCGATATCGGTACCATGTCGATACGATATATCGTCGATATATCGACGATATATCGACCCCATGTCGCCGACATCGAACCGAGATTGTGAATAAAATGGTCTGTCGATACCGATATCGACCATATCGACAATATATCGGTGACCTGTCGATACCGATATATCGTCGATATATCGGGATACGTCCTTCCATGTCTACAAGCCACATGTCTAGTCCCCCTGGGAGACCGTACAATACCACATGTCCCTCTAGAAGGGAGAGCATCCATCTCCTGATTCATTGAATGTCGCCAACCATAATCTTATAATGCACTATAATGGTCTCTGGAAATAGAAATAGTCATGAGAGCATCTGCATATCTTCTATAAAAGCATGATAAGCTAACAGTAGAAGTGAAATGAGACAAGGGATGAAAAGTGTGTTGCCTCTTAGTTACGAGAAGAGTGATGGGAAGCTCTTGAGGATCATCCGGGAAAGTGGTGGTGGGCTGCAACAAAGGAAAAGGTAAAGGAACGGGTGTTGATGTAAAAGTATGCTTGCGCTTATACATAATGGGTGGAGGAGGAAGATCCACAGGTATATCCGTGACAGATTAAGTAAAAAAGCTTGTATGTTCATAAAAGATCACATTAGCAGAGATAAAGTATCAATGCCCAGTAGGATCATAGCATATATAACCCTTCTGCATATGAGAATAAACAAGAAAGGCACATTTGATCGCACGAGGAGACAGTTTGTCAGCATTGTGAAAATTATGGGTGAATGCTATACACCCAAAAATTCTCAAAGGTAGTGCAAAAGGTTGACTCATTGGGATATAATAAAGCAAAAGGGGTAGAGACATACAAAGATGTAGAGGGGACCCTATGGATAAGATGGATAGCAGTAAGTGCTCCACTCCGTAGTAGGTTTTAGAAACTTTCATCCGAGTGAGAAGGAAACGTAAATGTTAAGAAGATGCATGAGTTTACGTTTCGCTACCACATTTTGCAGAGAGGTATACATACAGGAGGTTTGATGGATAGTACCCTGGGAAGTAAAAAATGTTGTCAAGTCATGTTGAGTGAATTTCAAGGCATCGTCAAGACGAAAAATTTAAATACAAGAGGGGAAATATTTTTTATATGCCAAAAAAATTGATAATCTTATTAATTTTCGAACATTCCTTTAATAAATGGACCCAAGAGGATCGATTGTAATCAACAAAAACAGCAAATATTTATGTCCACTCAGAGTACGGACTAGACAAGATCCCCGTATGTCGTAATGGACTAGAGAGAATGGAAATTTATGACAAAGATCGTTACGTACAGGAAAAGATGCTCGATCATGTTTCTTGAACGAGCATGCCTCGCACTCAAAAGACTTGAGCGTAGAGTTCATGGAACATCTTAGCAGAAGGGCGGCCAAGGAGAAGGTGCCAGAGTAGGGGATCGTCAGAGATAGATGCAGCTCCAACAAAATTGGAATCAAATGCGATGTCAAGATAATAGAGGTCGTTCTTCTCATGTCCCCCACCGAAAATCAGCATCGTCCGGATATCCTGAAAATAACAACATAACTCATCAGAAATAAGCCTATAATTAAACTCGGTATATAGCGTCTGAACAAATAATAGACTAAGCGGGAAAGCAGGAGCCCAATGAACTCGAGTCAGTCGAAGTTTAGAGGAAAACTCTACAGTGCCAACAGCAGTAACAAGAGAGTTGTCCCCATTGGCAACCAGTATAGGTACTATCGGTATCGGTATCGGCATCAATATCATAACCATATGATATATCGTCGATTTCGACGTCATATCGCCCGAATCGAACTGATTTTGTGAAGAAAATGACCTTGGAAGGGCAAATATCGACCATATCAATGATATCGATTACATGTCAATACTGTGGAGATATATGTTATGTTATGCGGTTATGTTACTTTGTACTATTTCTTATTTTATTTGTTCTTATGACCTCTTTATATAATTTACCCATAGGTGTCTCTCCTATATAAGAGAGCCTCGGGTTTGTGGAATAAACAACGACCTTATTTCTTCCAACATGGTATCAGAACGGCAGTCCTAGACCAGAGCTCGAATACCTAACCCTAATTCTAATCCCCACTCGTCGGCCTCTCTCTCTCCTCTTCCGGCGTCGGTCCCGTACGCTGCCCATGGAAGGTCGTATCCCGATATATCGATGATATATCGGCGATATATCGGTATCGACAGGTCACCGATATATCGTCGATATGGTCGATATCGGTATCGACAGGCCATTTTATTCACAATTTCGGCTTGATGTCGGCGATATGGTGTCGATATATCGATGATATATCGTATCGACATGGTACCGATATCGATACTGATATCGATATGTCCTTCCATGAGTCGTTGCCCCTCCTACGTGTCGGGGCCGCCACTCACCCATGCGGTTGTGCGCCTAAGTACGGTTGTGCGCCTAGTGCAGTTGTGTGATCTATCCCGCACGCCAGTGCACACCTAGACCCGCGAGCCCGTGCATCTTCATGTGGGCCTCTGTGTGCATCTCTTCACCGTCAACTAGCCCTACTACATATTGAGATTGGGTGCATGAGACTACAAATGCAATACAATCTCTTTATGTTGGTGTAGACACAATCTAGTCAAGTATTCAGCCCTAGTCTTCTCATGCCGATATGTCAGAGAACAAGGTGGATATTCCCTCCATAGGCGCCTTCTAAGGTCCAACGCCCACAGTCAAGATGGATGGGTCAAATTATGAACTGTGGCCTATGCAGTTCATGAGTATGATAAAGTCCACCGGTAAGAAACGCATTCTTACCGAGGAAGAACCGGCTGAGAAGACTGGGGTTAACACCTCATGGGAGGCGGATGATGCATATGCCAAAGTATGGCTCTCGGGTACATTGGCAATAGAGATTGCCAGCGATATACTCCATCAGCCAACAGCCAAAGCGATGTGGGAGACTCTTGTTGCGACGTATTCACAAGCTAAGAACGAGACAAAGATTTTACAGCTCAAACATGATATCTTCACTATCAAACAGAATGGATGGCAACACTCTTTATATACATCCCTACGTAAGATGTTTAAGAAGTTGTATAGCTTTATACCTCTCACATTTGCTCCTGAGCAGCAGAAGAGCTATAGGAATGCAACCATGGTAGGTGTATTCCCGACAGCACTTGATCCAAAATACGAGGCGGCATGGTCTCAAATATTAGCAGACTATACTATTCCTCTTATAGAGGAAGCTTTTCGCATACTCAATCATATAATTATCCCATCTTCTACTACAAATAAGACATCCTCAGCAATGGCAGCATCCCGAGGTCGCGGTGGTTCTTCGTTCTGTGGAAGTGGACCTCGACGAAGGGGAGGTCGTATTCGCCAACCATGTACTTTCTGTCATCGCCTTGGACATACTGAGGACACATGCTACTCCAAGAATGGATTCTCGGCTTCTGCACGAGTGGCTGAACAGATTGAGCCTCCAGTTGCTTTCTCGTTGGATCAACGCTTTCATGATCTTGTAGCTTGTTTAAAGGGTATTATACCCCCATCTGGTCCTGTAATATCTTTGCCAGTATCCGAGAGCCATCCAGATGTTGTTGCTTCAACCTCCTCTAGTACCTCAGGTAATACTTATGCTCTCATTAGCAGTATTGGATCTGATACTATGGAGTGGATTATGGATTTTGGTGCTAGACATCATCTGTGTGGAGACCGAGGTCAACTTACAACTTATAAACAGGTTTCTCCAGGACGCACTGTAATTATTGCAGATGGAACCTACTCCCTTATTACTAGTCAGGGGAAGATTACCTTGACACCTTCTATACATCTAAAGAATGTGTTGCATGCGCCTGATTTCACTATGAATTTGTTGTCGATTAGCCAGATTACGAAGGATTTACATTGTCGAGCCATTTTTTATCCATCTTCTATTATTTTTCAGGACATCCATACGGGCAACGTGATTGATCATGGCCATGATGTCACGACCCCGTTTCTCGGGCTGTCGGATCCTCCCATAACCGGATCTGGTTACTCAGCAATAATATATTCAGCAATCACAACTAACATTCATAAACAGACTACAAACAAAGTATATTCAGAAGAAAGTATTTCAAAACTTTTTCATTCACAAAATAAAGTTCAGATGATACATTGTCCCATTATAACCATTTACATGTACATCAGCTTGAAAAGAAAATATACAAAATATTACTAACTACCTTACAAAGAAAAGTTATTGTGGCTGGCTGGATGTCTAGTATGTAAGCTGGATGGATTTTTAAAGTCCTGGCATTGGCTCACCGACACCTGTTGGGTTTCCATAAATCATATGATAAAAATTAGTGAATGCTAAGTAACGAAGAAGAGAAAAGCAAACAATTTGTGTAATTTTACAAAACTTGTTATCACAAAAGGTTTCATTCCTTCTTACTAATTTAAGGCCTATTCCTTTCTATTCCACTTTAGGGATTATTCCAGGGGAACCCCACCATTATTGGACTCCGAAGCTGTGGACACTTCGGGAAGGGAGATTTTGTTGATCTTCGTAAGCTTATACCGCCGCACGTCGGCTCAACCAATCCTCCAATACTACCCTGATAATTTTTCTTTTCTTTTATTAAACAAGCTCTCAAACCCTCGGCCAGGAAAACAAATGAGCACACCATCCTCGAGGACTCGGTTGCTTAAAACCTTATGCTAACATTTAATCATATAACCTAACGGCTTTAAATACATATTCTCGTGACCCAACTGCTATCAAACCACCCCTGCCTTCACATGGCACGACCACATCTTCCGTCGTTCAACCCGAAGAAATTGGCTCCCGGTACCACGCGTTGCAAATCATTCATTTCATGCGCACTTATCATAACAGGGCAACCGTGTGCCACCTAGGTAGGGAAACGCTAATACGGGTTCCTTCCGACAAACCTACAGGTTCTATACCTGACCTGTAGTTCTACTTCCAGTCATCCTTAACGTGACACACGATCCTTTTCAGGATCCAACTCAAATCACATCAATTCCTATGATATAATTCTTTCGTTAAGTCTTCGATTTGTATAATCAGCAATACTTAGTGTAGACTCACATATATATTATTCATATACATATATCCTCGTATTTATTCCTGTTTTAACTCCCAAACCCTAACTTTCAAAACTACCGCATCAATTTGATGCTTAAACCTTATTTTAGTGGAAATCACAAAGCAACTCTTCAGACTTTTTCAAAAATACCCAAAATTAGGGTTCTTCATAGCAAAGAACATAAAATCAAAAATTTCAATAATCTCGTACGAAAACCCAACAGCAAAAGAAAGGATTTCATTATCTAATCGAGCTCTCTCTCGCGTATGCAAGGCTTTATCGTGTTTCGTTTTAAGAAATGATGTTTTAAGCTCCTGAAAAAATCGAATTTCATTTTCGTATCAAAAACGCTAAGAACGTGTTAAGAACGCGAAGAACGAACGAAGAACACGAAAAACGCGAAGAACACGAAGAACACGAAGAACATATTTTCTCTTGAAATTTCAGCAGAGCTTCCCCTTATACATGGTGATATTTCTAGGAAAATTTCGACAGATCTTCCCCTTATATCGGGACATATTTCTCGAAAAATTTCGGTAGAATTTCCCCTTATATCGGGACATTTCAAAATAAAAATGAAAAGAGTTTCCTCTATAAAATCAATCGAGAGGAAAATAATAGTGAAACTGAAAGAATATAATTAAACTGCAAGCGATGGAGAATTGGTAGACACCACACGTCTTAGGAGAGTGAATGTGTGACGAATCACAGGGTTCACTGACGTGCACAGCCACCCGCACATAAGTAGGATATTACACGGATTTCTCCATCAAAATAACTATAAAAGCGGAAAAGAAAAAACAATAAGCAATGGAGAATCGGTAGACACCACGCGTCTTAGGTGAGTGAATGTGTGACGAATCATAGGGTTCACTGACGTGCACAGCCGTCCGCACCTAAGTAGGGTGTTACACAGATTTCTCCTCGAACCACAACAGGAAACGAATCGGAAAGAAAGATGAATCAAGAACAAAACTTGGAAGAACAAGAGGATGAATTGAAGGCCTAGCTTACGAAGCAAACTAAGAGAGGATCATACCTTTCTCCTCCTCGTTCTCCCGGCAGCGCTTCGCCAGCGCTCCTTCCTCGCCTCCCACTCCTCCTCCCAACCTCTCGACCCTAGCCCTTGGGGGGAGGGTAGTGGAAATCGTAGAGAATGAATGGGTAGGGGGTCTATTTATAGGCTCCATAAAATCACTAACCATGGTTTGGACCTTAACCATGGTTTAGCGACCTATGGTTTTGGCCCATGGTTTTAGCCAAAACTTATCCCAAACTTGAGGCTTAAGTTAGAACATTCTAGACGATTCTAGATTCGCTAATGACGCTTAATTAACACTAATCGTGATTAACTTTCACTAATCACGATTTAACTTTCACGATTTACACTTATCTTTCGCTAACTATTGATTAATATTTGCTAATGATCATTAGTAGTTTTCAATCCATCATTAGTTTCTTTAATAATGTTTAATTAGTCTTAATGACAGTCATTATGGGTTAATGACGTCTTAACCCTCCTTACTTCTCTTTCTTCCGAAATTCATAACAAATCGAAACGAAGTCCGATTTACACGAAACAAATTATGTTGGTTTCCTCTTGACGAGCCGGATTTTATTATATAGGATCCGAGATATGCCAAGTTCAAGGCTTTACACATGAGCGGGGGGTTCTCTATCGCCTAGTTTGTCTTCATATGCCGGAATCTCTTCTCTACCTGCTAGACTTGTTTCGCCATTTATGTGGCACCTACGCTTTGGTCATTTTCCGCTTCAGAAGTTATGTCGTGTTCTGCCTCAGATTTTGCCTCACACATCCTACCAATGGGAGGCTTGTCAATTGGGAAAGCTCATCGGTCTACCTTTCCCAGTCGTCAGAGTCGGAGTAGTACCTCCAATTTTGAGTTGTTTCATGATGACATTTGGTGTCTTAGTCGTGTCCCTAATCATCAGGGACGCAGGTTTTACCTGGTCGCCATTGATGATTGTTCTCGTTTGTCATGGATATTATTATTAAAGAATAAATCTGAAGCTGGAAATGTTATCAAAAATGTCATATATGAAGTACGTAATGTTTTTTCTGCCTCGGTGAAAAGTGTAAGGACTGATAATGCCTTGGAATTTTGTACCAATACTTTCTTTAGTTATTTTTCAACCCAAGGAATTATCCACCAAACATCATGTGCCTATACTTCCCAACATAATGGTGTTGCAGAGAGAAAACATCGTCATTTGCTTAATGTCACTAGGACGCTTCTCATACAGAGTCGTGCTCCTCATTCCTTTTTGGCCGATGTTGTTCTTACGGCATGCTATCTTATCAATCGCATGCCATCGTCAGTCTTGGGTGAGAATATTCCTTTCTCAGTGGCTTTTCATGAAAAGGAATTATTCTCACTTACCCCTCGTGTGTTTGGATTGGTTGCCTTTGTCCGCCAGCTATCTCCAGGTATTGACAAGCTCTCTCCTAGAGCTGTCAAATGTGTTTTTGTCGGATACTCCAATACACAAAAAGGGTACCGATGTTATGATCCACTGCGCAGGAAATATTATGTTAGTACCGATGTTATATTTTTTGAGTCTATTATGTACTCCCCTTCAGCTGATAGGTTGATATCGTCTGACACTGATGAAGCCATATATATGCCAACACCTACACCACAACCATCTTCGGCACAAACACCACCACCACCTCCACCACCGTCCTCCCTTCCCATTCCAGTTCATGTTCCACCATTGTCACATCACTATACCCGTCAGCCTGTATCTGCTCATAATCATTGTTCATCATCTAGCTCGCATGAGGTATGTCCTGAGAATGTTATTTCTAATGATGGATCTAATGGTTTACCTGAGCAGGCTTCGCTACAAGGGACAGATGAGGAGGCTACATATTTGGATCTACCTATTGTGCTTCGGAAACAGAAGTGTAGTTGTGTGTCATATCCTATAGCATCTGTGGTTTCTTTTGATCGCATGTATGGTGAATTCAGGAACTTTGCTATTGCCCTATCTGTTGTGGAAATTCTATGGAATTACCAAGAGGCTTTGCAGGACAGTAGATGGCGGTTAGCTATGGAGGAAGAAATGGTTGCTCTTCAGTCTAGAGGTACCTGGAGTCTTGTTCCTACTCCTACGGGTGTGTCTACAGTTGGTTGTAAATGCATGTTCACAGTCAAGCAAAATGCAGATGGTAGCATTGATAGAGACAAGGCACACCTGGTTGCACGAGGCTTTACTCAGACATATGGGGTGGATTATCTTGACACATTCTCGTCTGTTGCTCGTCGTTCCACCTTACGGATTCTTCTATCTGTAGCAGTTATTTGTGATTGGCCATTATTCCAGTTAGATGTCAAAAATGCATTCTTATAAGGTGATCTTCAGGAGGAAGTCTACATGCAACAACCACCTGGTTTTGCTGTTGAGGGGGAGTATTCACAGGAGTGTAAACTTCATAAGGCGATCTATGGCCTTAAGCAGAGTCCTAGAGCTTGGTTCCAAAAGCTTTCAAATCTATTTGAAAAACAGGGATACAAACGTTCTAATGCAGATCATTCCCGCTTTGTACAGAAAACATCCAGAGGTATGATTGCAATTATGGTATATGTTGATGATATTCTTATTACAGGAGATGATATACAAGGAATCAAGAGGGCAAAAGAAATGTTGGGTCGTGAGTTTGTCACCAAGGACCTTAGAGTACTTACATATTTTATGGGACCGGAATTTGCCAGGAATCAACAAGGACTTGTGATGACTCAGACAAAATATGTCACTGACTTACTGAGTAAAACGAGAATGCTTAGATGTCGGCTTGCCATTACACCTATGGATCCAAGCATGAAACTATATGATGATGATACTGACGAAGTGGATAAGAGGAGATACAGAGAACTGGTTGGAAAACTTATTTATGTTACCATTACCAAACCCGATATATCCTTTGATGTTAGTCAGGTGAGCCAGTTCATGGAGCAACCACGTCAGGTCCATATGGACGTTATACATATGATACTCAGGTATCTTAAATCATCTCCAGGTGCAGGTCTATTATTTAAGAAAGGCAAGGAGAACACTATCTCAGCATGCGTAAATGCAGATTATGCAGGATGTCCTAAAGATAGGAAGTCCACCACTAGATTTGTTGTATATGTTGGGGATTCTCTCGTCTCAAGGAGAAGCAAGAAGCAATACAGAATCTGAATATAAGGCGATGGCCCAAGTTAGTATAGAAATGATGTGGGTTAAAGCCGTTCTCACTGATCTATATATAGATGTGCCACTTCCTATGGTACCGGAATGTGATAATCAAGCTGCTATATTTATTGCAAATAATCTAACGTTTCATGAACGAACCAAGCACATTGAGGTTGATTGTCACTATGTACGAGATATGATTCAAAAGTGTTTTATCTCCACATCTCATGTCAGCTCAAGGGACCAGACTGCAGATATTTTCACCAAGGCCCTACTTAGAGGACCATTCCAGAAATGCTCGTCCAAGCTGAGCATGATCGACATCTATGCTCTATCTTGAGGGGGAGTGTAGAGATATATGTTACGTTATGCGGTTATTTTACTTTTATCTGTTTCTTATTTTATTTCTTCTTATGAACTCTTTATGTAATTTACCCATGAAGCCTCTCCTATATAAGAAAGCCTAAGGTTTATGGAATAAACAACGTACTTATTTCTTCCAACAAATACTGATGTATCGGGATATATCTTACTATGTTGGCAACCCGAACAGTCTTCACAGTGGAAGATGGTTGTAAAAAGGTAAGCACACTTCCTTCTCCCGACAAATGTGTAGATGTGCCTGAGTCGATAATCCAAGCAAGGTTGGAGGCAGAGACGGAATTGGCTATGGTACTTGAGGTAGTAGCCAGACTAGCTGTGAGAGCAGAGGTAGTATTATCACTGGCAGATGTGGAGTTCTACAGTAGCTTACCTAAGACGGACATATTCAGGAGATGTAAAGGGTACATGTGCTCTACCAGAGTACTTATCTGATGTAATCTTAGCGGTATCATAGGATGCCTCATACGAAGAGGTCTCATAGGTCATCTTGGCATTACGTTGTATGCCAAACTTCGCCCAACAGCAATTAGACGAATGGTTCCGGCGTCCATAGCATATGCACGTTGGATAACGAGCAGAAGTAGGATCATGTCTACGTCTACGATCAAAGCCACGACCACATCCTGACTCGCAACCATGCCATAACCAAAGTCACAACCTCGTCCTACATGATAATTCTGTTGTCATATGCTCCCCAACGATGCATAGTGGGTTGCAATATTCATGGGTGGTATATTGGGAGGGTGCTCAATAGGTTTCTCAAGTTCCTGCAGATAATCAAAGATGATCTCAATTGTGGGCAGTGTATTAGACATCATAAACCAGTCCCTCACAAGCTTATATCGTGAATGTAGTTCAGAAAGAAATCGATAGACCTGCCATTCAGTATGCTCTCCTACCCGTTGATCACAACATGCTAGCAGAAAAATGAGGAGCTCCTCAAACAGGGCAGTGATCAGCCTGTAGTATTCAACAAGACTCGAATCAACCTGAGTAGCAAACCATATCCGCGTTTATATATCAAAGAGTCGGGATTTGGTTGTCTTCCGAGAGTATGTATGCTGAAGATTCTCCCACATCGTCTTTGCAGTATCCTTGTAGAGGATATTTGCCGCAATAGTTGGATCGATGGTGTTGGTCATCCAAGTGATAGCATGACAGTTGTCAACAAACCAAGTGGCATAGTCCTTATTCGTCTCCTTGGGTGGAACCTTGTAGAGGATATTTGCCGCAATAGTTTTTGTGCTGATCACCGATGAACACTTTGAAAGATCGAGACCAGACCATCATAGAAGAAGTAGAGTGCATGGGCTTGGTCTTGATGGAGGTCATCGTGGTCACACGGGTCAAGGAGTGACCTAGAAGAAGATTGCTTGCTTTAATCAAGCATAAGGGTGACCTAGGTCACTGTTTCAGCCCCTTTTCGGGCTTACCAATAGTGAACTGTGGCTGGGACGCCACGTTGAGGACTTTACAGGCGCATTGGTGTAGCCCAGCGATACAGGGAGACCTAAAACGACAAAGAAAGAGGATCGATGGCTTGAAGAGCCTATCAGCGGTGTAGGAGGGTCTCTTGGTGGAACTGGGTGGTCCAGGCAGAGGCTTGATGGTTTGGAGGACCTATCGGCGGTGCTAGATGGACCTTTTGGCAGTGTTGGATGGTTCAGTAGGAGGTCATAGCGGCCAAGGAGGACCACATGGAGGCATGCGACTGCTTATGGGGATGGGCCAGGATGCCATAGGTTGGGCAGGCCCCAACCTTTGCTAGGCAGAGGCATGGTGTGGCCAGAGAAGTCCCACAAGGCTTTCGAGGCCTGGCAACGACCAACATCAGCCTGGGAAGGCTGGAGCACCGCTGGTTGTGCAAGGCAACGACCTTGGAGCCGTACACAGGGCCATATGCATAGGAGAAGGGCTCGCACACAGGCTGGTGGCAGTTGCGGCAAGATGGGGCATGTGGTGGCAGTGGGATCTAGGTCAGAACACCAGTCTAGGATTGTTGCTTTGATACCATGTGGAAAAAGATGAAAGAACACAATGACTTATTTTATTCATGAGGTCCAGGAGACCATATATAGGACGAAACCCTAGAGAGCTCATAGCCGGGAATATACATAAATACCCCCAGAGGATTTACGATGAAATATAAACACATCACTAACATGTTTGTTACTTGCACTCCATTCGAATTTTCTTGTCTTCATAAAAAGAAAAGAATATAAGAGTGATTTATTCTGCATACAACAACCTGAGGGAGAAGGTGCCTACTAAAGGAACAATATACATGTTCAGACAAAGGAGTTATAGTAAGCAACCCTACTTCAGGTGGCAGGAGCTGATGCAAAGTTCAAAATGCAAACTTCAAGAAGAAGAGAACACGTGTATATGAGGATCCTAGAATTAGAAGGAGTTCTCGTGTTCTATTTATATCAATGTTCTAGGGAGTACTTAAATAAATTAGAAGGATATATGATTTTGGATTTTTAGGGGTACTTAGTTAAATTATAAGGCTATATGAATATTTGTACAAATGCTACTATCGTCCCCTTTTCACAATTAATACAATCTTTGTCGGTTGCCAAATTAAAGGGTTTGGCCAACTATCTATAAAATAAATCATTTAATGGAATAATTGAAGATCCCCAGGGGTGACGATCCCATCTAAAGTAAACATATAAATACAAGCAGCTTAAGAAAGAGAGAATCGGGGGAAAAGGGAAGAAATTCAGCCTTTTTGGCAAAAAAAGATGAACTATTTATAGCAATTAATAAGCAGAAGTTGTTAGCCTGACCAACTTTAGATCAGAAATTGACAAACTTCAACGGTGTTTGTTTATATCCACAACAGGAACGGTCAAGTGGTAAATGACCTCTAGATAAAAAGGGAAAAAGTAACCATGGCATGCAACAAAAAAGAACTCTTACCCCATTTCTTTGTTGATTTAATCCTCCACTAGTTGCAATTAATAAATAACCTTTAGACTTGTTTTCTTGAACAGCTCCTACAATATTAATAGAAATTGAAACCATCACTGAAGCCTAGAGATCACCAAAAAGTTAGACAAAGAATCAGAAGACAGGATTTGGCTACTAAACACAAAAGAAAAATTGTTGATAAAAGCATGTGCACTTCTAGAGTGGTTCATAATTTCATAGCGTGCAACCAGCATGCCAGTGTATCAAGCCATGCCATAAGCCACGAAGGATGTCAATACAAGGTTGCTCCCTGCAATTGCCAGCATCTTGCTGGCACGATTTCCCTTTCAAATGGTAGATAAATTCATAGCATGGCGGTGTTTCTAGCCATGCGAGTCATATCAACAACAAATTGCTCACGTGTCCGTTTTGGTGAAGTATGTTCCTTCAAAGGTTTGAATATTTCAACTATTTTGGTAGGCATTCAGGTTGATGCCAAATGAATATAGCCAGGCTTCTAATATTTTGCAATAATTAAAACTATTCTTAGCCACATCAGTACGTCAACCAATTCCAAGTCAGAGATGTATGTGCCGTAACCTGCTATTGTCTTTTCTATTCTTTCGGTGACTTAATGATGCAACCTTAACCCTAACCTCATCCTATATAAGGAGGCCTAGGGTACCGTCATTTATCATCAAGAACACATCAATCAACTTGGTATCAGAGCTTTCCACCCCCCCCCCCCAACCCACCCTCTCCCCTTCCCTGCCATCACCAACCCCTCACACTTCCCACACTCCACCATGTTGCATTCCCATTCAACTTTCCACAACGTCTATAGGTTAGCTGATCATCCAGAGACATGATTGCCTCTGGTATGAGTAGGTACCAGTCGTGCAAGGACAATGTCAGAGGAATCCAACAGCTGATGGAAATGATGGAGAGGATGTCAGACTTCTACTGTTAGGGTCAATTCTCAAGTTAATTGAATCAACTACCTCAAGTGGTTGTAGATGTTCTTGATGATTGTGTATGAATATGACAAAGAGCACATCCTCCTCGAACCAGAGCCTGCTATGAAGACTAGAAAGTATGCTACATGGGATATGGTAGTATTATTTCAAGAATGGTTGATAAACTAGCTTATTATGAGCATGCATATGAAATGTAGACGTCTCTTCAGGAGATTTATGGGCAGGAATAGAATTCAAGTATGCTCTTTCACACGTACTTTAACATAATGAATCCGGAGCGGGTCGATCGTTCATTAGCTGAATATTTTTCACAAATAAAATAATTGTTTGAAAAATATAATGCATGTATTACTGGATGCAAATGTCCACAAAAGAAAGAATACCGCAAGGATATGGAGGTCATGGTGTTTCTTGCAGGATTAGACCCATTATATGCAGCAGCAAGAAACCAGATGATTACAGATCACTAGATCAGGGCTTCCGTCTATTGAGGAGGTATATGAGAAATTGAATCGCTTTTCAGCCCCTGACAACACAATCGCTTCAGATATAATAGGTCAGACTTTTGCACTCGCAGATTCCTCGGGAAGAGGAAACCAAAGTTCTTATTGAGGATGTGGTTGTTATCGTGGCACATCTTCCATAGGGCGAGAATACACTCGATGCATATTTTGTGGGAAGATGGGTCATTATGAAAGTGATTGTTGAGATAAGATGGATGCTCAACTACTACTTTTTTTATGTCAAAACGGGTGAGTCCCCATGACAGGGATCACCGCCTGTTAAAAATTCATTAAAGAGATTCAGGATACATTACCGCGAGAACCAGAAATTATATAAAGCGTTGCATTGGGACACTACATTCTCAATGTAGAATCTCTGATTTTTGAAGATTAGCTCGTTGCGTCCAAGCCATATGGCCCAGAGAGCGGCAAAAGGCTTAGACCAATCGTCACTAGAGTTGTCGTCGAACCTCCTGACGGAGTCCCAAAAACTATCCATCTCATCACGCTCCACCCAAGGGATTGTGATATCTGCCCAAACTCGTACGGACTACAAGCACTTGAAAAATAAGTGATCAGAGTCCTCGGCAGCCTCAACACCAGTCACACCGGATGTCGGAAAGACATAGGATGTGCCCCCTCCTCATCTTGTCGAGAAGCCTTCCCCTTCTCAGACACCAGAGAAAGACTTTGACCCTTTCCGGAATTTGCAACGCGCATGTCCAGGCAGAGCTCAACAACTACTAAGTTGTCATTGATGGGGATGAACAATTTGTGATGGTCCCTAAAGGAGATTTTAATGGGTTAATGAAGCGCTTGAGCATGTTGACGCATACTAGTGCCCCTTCATCTCATCATTCAGAAATGGTTGTTGTTGCACGATCAGACTCATTTAAGCATATATTTAATGGAGGTTGGTTAATAAATACCGGGGTATCTATACAATGTATACATCTAAGTGGCGATTAGGGTCTCCTTGGATAATTATGCCAGTATGCCCACCTCGAATAGTATAGGTTGTTGATGGTAGAGTTTCCTTAATTGAAGGCAAAGAGGAGGTCGTCTTTACCACAAGTATCAAGCTCAATGATGTTCTATTTGTCCATGGATTTCCCATCAATTTGTTACCAATCAGACAAATTTGCAAGGAACTCAACGAGCAAGCTATCTTTCGCGATAATTAACATGTGATTCGTGACTTCTTAACTGGGAAGACGATTAGTATGGAGTATGGACCATAAAGAAAGGGAAGCCTAGTCCTTAACTCAATCATCAGTCACTATTGCTTGCTCTCGGGTCCAATTTTCTCCTTCATCTGTCATTTTATGGCACCAACATCTTGATCATTCTTTCTTTCAAAAGTTCATTGAGCTCTTCTTCAGCCTCCTCGTATCATCTCGATAGAGTGTGATTCCTACCAACTGTGGAAGTACCACGAGATTTTTTTATCCTATTTCGAGTATTGTCCATTCAATTACTTTACTTGAGTTTGTACATCTCAATGTCTAGGGTTCCAATAGACTTATCTGGATATCGTTATTATCTAGTCATTGTTCGATGATCTTTTTCATGTCTCCTATGTGTTTTTTGATGAAGCATAAGTCCGACACCTATGTTATTTGTTAGAAATCGAGAATATGGAAGTGTAATCAAAGATAAAGAATAAGAACAATGAAGAACATAGGGATTTTACATAGAACCCTACTTCGTGAGGAGCGGGATGAAATCATGGGAGAACTGCCTCAAAGGGGCGATGTTTTCATTCAACTTTCTCATCTGATACAATGGGTGTGGGGCTTCTTATATAGCCCCTACTGACTCTCCAAGTCCCACCAATAACCAATGTGGGACTAAACATAAGTGGTTGTGGTAATTGGACCCTGAAAGGATCAAATTACCCACCTACATACAATGGATGCATACTGCAGCACTCCCCCTCAAGTTGGAGCATACAATGCTCATCTTGGACAAATAAATAGAAATCATAAACTCACAATACAAGCCACTACAGACGATATCAACTCAACGCAAGATCTACTATCGGTTATTGTTGAGGATGTTACTTCTCATGTCGTGTTGGTGAGGAGGAACAAAAGGGTCAGAATGTGGGATGAACTCGATCTCCTCATCGGAGAACATGTGCTCTATATTGCGTCTATCAGAGTATGAAACTGAAATGAGTCTCCATCTTGAGAATTCTGGCCTACAATTACTCCATCTCTCTGAAGGGCCGAATTGGAAAAGGCCATGGAAACATCATCGTCGAAGCCCACGGTCGCTGGAGAATGGAGTCTGAAAGTCTCCTCGTCGAAGAAATGGATCCCTCTCATACTGGCTCAAAGAATGGAATCTCTACTCCGGAGTCCCTATGGATCACATGAAAACCCTGAACCGACCAAATCAAAGATGGGGATCTCTCAACTGATGAATGCAGACATGTGCACCTTGAACTGAAGACTCTAAACTAATCTGTAGAGTCTGAATCTGACAATATGTAGAGTCTGAATCTGACATGTAGACTATGATCTGAACAATCTATAGAACTCTACATAATACTCCCCCTTCTCCCATACTTGTTGGAAAACAATAACATCGACAAAGTTGGGAGAACACATGAAAAGATGGAGGAAAATGAATAAATGGCATAAGCCGATTTCAAAAAAACGACTTTTCTTCACATTTTTTATCCTTTTTTCGGCTATTCTCTTTTTTTAATCATCTCATTTTTTACCATGTACGAGTTTTTTTGTACGCATCTTTTTCCTCAAAAAACTCATGGCCCAAACCTTCCCTTTTTTTTAACGGCCTAAAAAGGGCTAAAAAACTACCGCACTCCCTCTTTTTTTCATATTTTGGCTTAATTGGAAACAAAGCACCTCTCTTTCAATATATATTTTTTGTTGAACTTACGGCCCCAAGAAGATGCAACTTCACCCCCCCCCCCATTTTTCTAAAGGGACCATCGGGTCCTTTTCTTTAAAATGCAAGGATTTAGGGTTCCCATGATGGGAACCCTCTTGGAGCCATCGCCCGCTGCCTAGAACCTCGCTGGAGAGGATCGGTGATGCCGCCACTTGGGACTTGGGTGGTTGGTGGAGTAGTGATGGAGTCGCCGCCTCCGCATGGAGTTACGGTTGGATCTGCGTCACCTGTGCAAGAGCTGCCCTGCCTGGATAACGAGGAGGCGAGAGTGCACCTAGATTGCGATGATAGTTGTTGTGTTTGCGATGGGGCCACCACCGCATGGATGCCTGGAACCCTGATCTGAGGTGCAGCTTCACGCCTCTTTTCCTTTTTTGAAATATGGTTCCCAGTATTGGGAACCCACCTGGGTATCAAAAAGGAAGGAGATGTGTTGTGATCTTCCTCTTCTTTGATCGCTTGCTTCTCCAGTAATCAGGGCTTCTCCATCCTTGCTGCTAAGATTGCCTAGAGGGCCCTAGCAAGCAGTAAGATGGTTGTGGTAGAATTGAAGAAACCTGAAGATTAGGGTTGATCGTCGATGGCATGAAGCTGAGGAAATAAGGTTCCAGAAAGAACCCTAGATGAATTTTGCTAGCGAGAACTTGCTGAATGGATTTTGAAATTTTGCTCTGAACGTTGTCGCCGATTGTTGTGAATCTCGAGCGTTGTCATGATTGTAGAAACTAGATCTGGAGATTGCCGATCAGATCGACATTGGCATCAACAATAGATGTGTATATTTAGGGTTCGAAAAGAAACCAAACTACGGGAGAACCGCCTCAAAGGGATGATGTTTTCATTCAACTTTCTCATCCGATACAATGGGTGTGGGGCTTCTTATATAGCCCCCACTGACTCTCCAAGTCCCAACAATAACTGATGTACTAAACATAAGTGGGTGTGGTAATTGGACCCTGGAGGGATCCAATAACCCAGCTACATATTTTTATATGAAATAAAAATTCGATTTGGTGCAACTATGAAAACCATCATTGTTGTAAAAGTTGGTCAACTAGGCCGATTAGTCGGCCCGACTAGTCGAGTCAGCGGGTAGCCGACTCGACTAGGCCTAGTCGGCCATTAGTCGATCAACACAACTAATCGAACCTATGACAAGGCCGACTTTTATATAGAGAATTTTTAATTTTTTAGTTTTTTTATTTTTTTAAAGCAAACTTATTCTAATATGCATAATGTTATATCTAAAGTCAATTACTTCCTTTATTTCATTATGATAGTATAGAAAATGTGCAAATCAATGTAAATATATAAGAATATAGAAATGATTCCATTATGGAAAGAGCGAGGATGAAACGGCGAAAGAAGGAAACTCTTCGGTGGTAAATCCAACCGGGGACAACCATTTGGAAGCGGCGTTCCAAGGTCGGAGGATGCCCAGAAATGGAGGCGGGAGGGAAAGAGAGGGGGGGAAGAGTGTTAGGAGGGAGTCATGGGATAAGGGTGGTTGGACGGTCATGTCGCATAAGAAACAAGGACGGAGATGCTTCAGGTGTGGGGAGGGGGGCACATGGCTTCGACCTGTTTATCTCCCCCACATTGCTTTGCCTACGGGTTGTTCGGTCATCGCCGCCACTCCTATAGGTTTCTACAAGGGTGTCATCGGACTCTTCGACGGCGGTCCATCGTAGTGCTTGATCTGACGCCAACAAAGGAGCGAGGTCCTATGTGTCGGTCGTCAGAGGCTCTGATTCGGCTCATAAGTGTGGCTTCGTGGTTGGTTCTTGGTTAAAAGAGTCCATTTCAATCCCGGCAGTTTGGGCGGAGCTTTCGCATCAGTTTGGAGACGAGTTCACGGTCGACGTGGAAGATCTTGGTGGGAGGAGATGTTGTGTCTGGGGTTATCGAGGCGTCAGAGACTACAGCTCTTGTCATCGAGCGGCGTAGGCGATCTAGAGTGGAGAACTCCTCGCTTTGCTGATGCGGTGGTTGATCGCCCGCTAAGACGGGTAGCGCAGGTGCAGGGAGTATCGTTTCTCTCGTGTTCGGTGGCATGCTTGGGGCCGCCACTACGGCATTTGGGCTCGGTGATACAAGTTCTGGCCAGCGGAACGAAGCCAGGGTCAGACCCAGAAATCACCTTATTGCTTATGGACTACCCCTACGATGTTGGACCGATAGCTTCAGCGGAGGTCGCAATTGGTCGCTTCACTTTTCACCTGCAGATTTTCTTTCTTGACCCTGCGCTACCCCACAGCAGCCGGAGGTCGGGGGCGGTGCCATTTACGATCAGGGGCCGACGGTGGCGGTTCCCAATCCGCTGAGGAGATGGGAGAGGACGGTTCCCATTCCAGACGGGGCCCGCTTCAACCGATATGGATTGATGAGATCGCAGTTTCCAAGGCGGCGTTCTAGAAGGAACATTTCGCAACGGTTCAGATCGTTAAAGATTCAATTTTTAAGGGAGCATCACCTACGACGTTCAGGTTGCCCTCGTTGAAGGTTGAGTGACGCCCGATGGTTTCACCTTTTCTTCAGGCATTCAAAGTAAATCTTAGCGAGTGGGTTTCGCAGGCGGGTTGTTTCTTTGTAACTCTCGGGTCTGCGGGTCCGATGGTGACCCGGTTCTTGTTTGATGACCGATTAGTGCCTGGGATTCCAATACCTCAGCTCGATTTTCGGGACCGCTTAAGGGAGGACCCAGAGAGATATGCGACCTCGTGCGGGGAGGTCATTGGGCTCTCTGTAGCGGCTGGAAGCATTGCTCTTCGTTGCTCTCCCCAGCATGCTCTTCTCAGTACGTGATACCTGATCAAGAGTTGGTTAGGGTTGCAATAGATCAATCCAACACGGCTAGGAATTTGCACAAGGAGGATACAGTTGCAGCTAGTAGGTCTCCGGGGGACAGATAGGTTGGGAAGAGATACAAAAGGAGGCAATAATCTAAACGGCAGCAGGGTGATCCTCCTCCTGTGTTTGATCGATAGGCTCAGGTCACGGCACTAGCGGGGGTGGTCCGCCTCTGGGGCAATATCGGTGCTCACAAATGAAGATCCTATCATGGAACGTTAGGGGTCTGGGTGACCCTGAGAAGAGGAAGATTTTGGGCTCGAGATTCATTCAGTGGGGTTACGATGTTATAATACTGCAAGAAACAAAATTAGACTCGATCTCAAATGTAATATGGCGCTCCTTTGATATGGGCTCAATGAGCAGTTATAGATCGAGTGATGTTATAGGCTCGACAGGGGGGATGATTATTGCCTGAAAAGACTCCAAGTTCATTTTCAGGGCTGAATTGAGGGGGACACGTGTTCTCACGATGTTATTGGAGTGCCTTCATTCAATCGTATTCGCTTTCTCTTGTGTGTACGGGACGTGCCAGCCCGCTTTGAGGCAGCAACTTTGGGTAGAGTTGCGGGGCGTGAGAAGTGAGTTTCCTAAATGTCGTGGTTAATTGGTGGAGATTTCAATATTACACTCATCTCTTCTGATCGTCAAGGTTTGCGTAGGGGTCAAGACCCGGAGTCAACGGAGTTTGCAGAAATGGTGGATTCTTTGGAGCTAGAGGTTTTGAATGCTGCAGACATAAAATACACCTGGAGGAGTTATGGATCCTACTCCCGCATTGATCGCTTCATGGCATCGGCTGAACACCTGGAGTTGTTCCCGTTGGCGTTTGCAACAAGAAAGACACGGATGCAGTCGGATCATTCTCCACTGATGTGGGAATCTGGTGAGACCTCCCACCCGAGGGGTTTCTTTAGATACGAGAGGGCTTAGCTTTTGGAGGAGACTTTCAGGGACATGGTCTCGTCTCATTGGTCCTCCTCGGTCGTTTCGGGATCCGTTGTTTCGAGATTCGTTCAGATATTAACCTCTTTGCGCGTCAAGATATGTATGTTTAAGAAGGAATCCAGAGAGGCCAGATGTGTGGCTAGGGTGGCAGTTGAAGAGGAGCTTCTTAGACTTGACAGATTTGAAGATGAGAGACCTCTAGTTTTAGACGAACCGGTTTAGAGAGCGGAGGCCCAAAAGAAGATTGCAAAAGAAGACAGAAAGCGGCCGGGAGAGTGGAAGCAAAGGTCCAGACACAGATGGATAAAGGAGGGAGACGCGAATATTGCTTTCTTTCACAGAGTGGCTAGTAAGAGGCATCGAAGTAACATGATCTGGTCAGTGGTCGTGGACGAGATCAGGGTGGACGGAGATAGAGAAATGGGCATGGCGATATCGGATCACTTCCGTGCTTTTTCGACGAGAGGCTTCGGTAGGCGGTCGAGGTGGACTAGTCTGGGTGCTTCGCAGCTTTCAGGGGCTTACGTCGCTAGCCTGGTCCAGCTGATTACCATGGAGGAGTTGAGGGTTGTTGTATGGAGTTTGAATGCAGAGGGGGCACCTGGCCCAGACGGTTTCCCAGTCTCCTTCTATAAGGATTTCTGGGAGCTAGTGGAATCGGAGGTGTTTGAGGTCGTGAAAGAATTTTGTCAATATAATGCGGGAATTGAGAAGATAAATAAAGCAATGATTTTTCTCCTTCCTAAGCATAGGGCAGCTGAACGAATCGAGGATTTTAGTCCGATTGCACTTTCCAATGCAATTTATTTGATTGTGGTGAAGGTTTTTGCAATGAGACTAAGTAGGGTTCTCGAACACATTATTTCACCTTTGCAATCAACTTTTGTCCCCGAGAGGCAGATTGTGGATTGTTTGGTTATGGCGTCAGAGATCATTGATGATTGGAAGAGGCGTAGGGTGAAGGCATTACTTTAGAAGGTCGATTTTAAGAAGGCCTATGATACATCGGACTGGCATTTTCAGTGGGAGGACTTGCATAGGAGGGGTTTTCCAGACCTTTGGATTTCGTGGATGAAGTATTGTGTGACCACTACCTCTTTGACGGTTCTTATGAACGGCCGACCAGAAGGCGGCTTCTTTCAACCACAGAAGGGGAATCAGGCGGGGTTGTCCTTTGGCGGCTTTATTTCTTGTCATCGTTGTTGATGTGCTTGCTTGTTCGGTTGACCGAGTCCAGGAATGCGGGGTCACGCATGGATACTCGAAGAATGACTTCTCTATACCTCTCCTTCAATATGCGGACGACACCATTTTCTTTACTGAGGGAAGTGCGGATGAGGAAAATGGCATGACAATCACCCTTGATCTGTTTGGATAGATGTCGGGTCTACCACGGAATCATGTCAAATCTACGATGGTCCCTTTTGCTCTATCTGAGGAGGAGGAACACTTATGCAACATTGAGCTGGGTACAGAATGTGGTGCGCTACCTATTCGCTATTTAGGCTTGCTGTTGACGTCGGGCTGAATTAAAGTGGCAGACTGGTTACCTGTTGTTGAGAAGCTGGAAAAAAACTTTCTAGGTGGAAGTCCACTATCCTTTCCAAGGGGGGTCACCTGGTCTTGCTGAAGGCGGTCCTCTCTGCGATCCCGATTTTTTTCATGTCTACCTACCTACTGCCCACTGGGGTTCGTAAGCGCCTTGAGAGGTTGATGAGGAGATTTCTGTGGAGGAAAAGTGACCAGGAGGCTGAGGGCATGCACTTGGTGGACTGAAATGCTATCACTCTTCCCAAGGCAAAGGGTGGTCTTCGAATCAGGCATATTGATGCTTTGAATGAAGCCTTATTGTTGAAATAGGTGAGCAGACTTTGGGGGAGCGGCGAGGATGTATAATGTACTCTTGTGCGTCGGGTTTACAGTATCATTAGCGTGGCACCGTCGAGAGTGGCACCTGGGGTTCTGTCGTCTACCTTTTGGAAAGATATACGATTCCTCCGCGTGTATGCTGGGAGGTGGAGACTCTTTTGTTTTCTGGCGGGATGATGGGACGGGTCGTGGATTGTTTGATGGACGCTTTCCTCGATTATATGCCTTGGCAACTGACGGCCAAGCAAGTGTCGCTAGCTGCTGGAGTGATGGAAACTGGATGCCGAGGTTCTGCGTGAACTTCTCGGACCAGCGCTTAGAGGAGTTTCTTCTTTTGTTGGACTTCCCGTCGGCTTATGGGGGCCCTGCGGGTGGTCGGGACCATTGGGTGTGGAAGGGGAGCTCTTTTCAGTCAGGAAGGCATACGAGGCGATTTGTAGGCCGCCTCCCACGCGAACGGATGATCTGATCAGGGACTGCAACCTTATCCGGGGCTTCTCCTCCCCGAGAGAGTCGACTTTTTCCTTTGGCTCTTTAGACGGAAAAGGATACTGACGAGAGATCGATGTGCCAGATTCTTTGGGCCGGTTTCTGACAGATGCCCTCTTTGCGAGAATGGAATTGAATCAGTGGAGCGTATGTTCTTTTTTTGCTCGAGAACGACGGCTTTATGGTAGGAGCCTGGCCTGGAGTGGGTTTGTGTGAGGAGCTTCGACCCTTTTTGGTTGTCTTTGCGGATGGCTCGACAGCGATCGAGGAGGGAGATGCTTCGCCCTTTGGCAATTTTGTAGTCAACCTGACTGGCTAGAAATGCCTTGATTTCTCGGGTCATGGGTTTTATCAGGAGAAGGTATGTATAGTCTGGGGGTCTGGTTGAGGAGTGGTTGATATACTGAGTGTGTTTTTGTATGTTTTAAATAATTTATTAATATAATTGTGGGGCGGACACCACTGCGTGTTTCCCCCTTCTTTGGCTTCAATATATGTATATATATATAAGAATATATGTATGCAAAATGATTTATATATTTAAAATAATTAAAAGAATCAAGCCACTTGACCATCATCCTACAAAATCCTATCTTTTTCGAGCACAAAAAGAATAGGTGATCAAAATTTTCATAGAGCCCCATTACACATTGGGTAAATCAAACCGCTTCCACGTAGAAACCTCGCTCCATGCACCTTAGTCATGATCCTACCTCTTCCAAGAAGATAAAAGAATACCTTTACCTTTAAAGGCATCTTTTGATCCCAAATCAATCTACAAGTCCTAGCCAAGTCATTGTACTATAAGGCCAAAAGGATACTCAGCGTTATATATGACTTCTTGACTAGAAAATGCTTGTCTAGCCAAGAGTAATGATCCATACTGTCAATTGGCCTTTCAGTCCTATCAAAAACCTAGAACAACCTTAAAAATTCCTACAGTTACTCCAAGTGACCAAAAACAAAATCAAGCGCACAATTGTCATCTAACACGATACCTCTGCCACTTCCATATTCTACTTCAATGTCAAAGCAAAAAACCTCGCATAGAGATCCCAAAGCGCCCCCACAACATTACTAGACGATGTTCAATCCTTTGGAAATATCAACAGAAATATCAACGCCCTCCAGTTACTCGAAGTTGACCTACGTGGTCTGAAGACAATACACCCACTCACCCTCCATGTGCCTGCAACAACAAAAGCAAAAGCAAAGCCCATACAACTACAATCTACATCCGTCCCTTAAAAACCACACTTAATTTCTAATAATCACCTTCCTCGGTTGTTGCAAGATCGTGAATCACCCTACCCTTTGTTGTTTTGTGCTTGATACAAACTCCTATGTATCGAATCAATGTCTTTAATAACGTATTATAATAATCACAGTATTGTCTGGTCTTGTTTTTTCAAGAATCTTCTGCACATGTACGCATGTTCCTAAATGTTTAATTGTCAGTGTCAGCACCTTGACAAAAGTAAAATGTGCAGTACGTTCAAACAGAACAAGTTTCTACTAGTAGAGGAAAGTCCTAATTGTGTGCTATTGTTTATCCCATAATTCCTGATCAAGGGGAGGTCGGCACTACTGGAAATTTCCTTTTACAAAAATGAAAAACATGAGATCTTTCTTTCTTTTCCACAATGGTGTGTTTCTTTTATTAAACTTCTATTAAATAGATGTTGAAATCATAGATTGTGTTGCACCTCCCGAACAAGTAGGCAAGAATATAAGGGTACCGATGGTGACAATTTGGGAATTAGGACTGAAAATGCGACCAATTTGACATGGTGTGCGCACTTCAAATCAGCAAACGCCATATACTATTTTATGCTTTCTGATGCAAAGAGAACAAAAAGGAAATAAATACAATTTATAGACATGCGCGAATGGGGTTGTGACATCGGCGACGATTGGTCGAGCTTTGGGCTCTCGATTGGTCGAATGGGGTTGTGACATCGCGTTCCTGCAAGAAACTAAGCTGTCATGAGTCGATGACGCTATGTGGAAGTCTTTTGGCGCAGGGGGCGTGGATGCCTTTTGTTCGTTGGACGCTGTTGGCTCTTCTGGTGTTATTATCTTGGCCTGGCGTTCGTCGAGATTCTCTTTGTCCTTTTCTCGTATTGGCCGTCATTCTATTACGGTGGTTTTTGTGCATGCGGACTCTAATACTTCTTTGGCCTTTTCTTGCGTTTACGCTCCTGTTTGTCATGTGGCTCGGCGCGATTTATGGGAGGATTTGCTTTCTGATGCTGTGTCTGTGGGGGATACTCCCTGGCTCGTGGGGGTGATTTCAACGTTACTCTTCTTTCCATTGACCGTCCTCGCGATCGTGGGGGCAGGGATCCGGGTTCTCGCGATTTTTTTGAATTCATCCAGGAATCGGCTCTTGAAGATCTGGTTGCTAACGATATTATGTACACTTGGCGAAATAATTCCTCCAGGTCGCGGCTCGATAGGTTTTTGGCGAACAGTCGCATGTTGGAAGCCTTCCCTCTTTGTTCGGTCACCTCCAGGCCGCGATCCTTTTCTGATCACAGCCCCATAATTTGGGATGATGGTGGTGTTTCTCGCTCGCATGGAATTTTTCGCTATGAGCGATGTTGGTTGCTGGAACCTCATTTTAGGGATATTGTGAGCAATCATTGGTCCCAGAGCTCTTTTAATGGCAGTGCGGCTCGTCGGTTTGACCATAAGCTTTCCTCCCTTCACGGCTTTCTCGCGTCTTTTAAAATTTCCTCTCGTCGGTCACGGCTTTCCTCTCGTATTGAGGCGGACGCTACTATTCTCCGATTGGATCGGTTGGAGAACGAGCGGGAACTTTCGACCGAGGAGTTGGCCGAGCGGTCCATTGCAGTTTGGGATGAAAACGGTCGGATACGGATACGAATATATGCATAATCATATCCTTATCCATTTTAAAATACGAATACGAATGCGGATACGAATATTGACGAATGTGAAAAATGTATTACCGTATTCTTAAAAACGAATACGAATGTAAAACGAATACGAATCACATACGAATAATAACAGAAATAATTTACTAATATACATATTTAGGATGATTTAAACATAAAATAGGTATACCATATATTGTAATTTCATAACAACTATATCAACAATAGTGAATGCAATCATAAAATGTTGTTATGCACATTTATAAATAAATATATTACTATACTTATGTTCGAAAACGAATATATGAATACGAATGCGAATATTAACGAATGCTAAAGTGATATCCATATCCGCATCCATTTTAAAACGAATACGAATACGAATGTCAAAATATTTATAAAACGAATACGATAGCGGATCGGATACGAATGTATTCACATTCATTTTCATCCCTAAATGCAGTGCAGATAGTTGCGGAGGAGGACAGGAAACGAGCTATTGAATGGAGGCAGCGATCGCGTCTGCGGTGGATCAAACATGGGGATGCAAATACCGCTTTTTTCCATCGGATCGCTAGTGCTCGTAAACGTTCTAATACATTTTCTTCCATTGAGATTGATGGTGCCTTCTTTCAGGGGGAGCAGGAAATGGGTGTGGCCGTGGGTAATCACTTCAAAAATTTCTTTGATTGCCAGGCTCCTTGCCCGTGGCGGTGGACGGGCCGTGGGGCTCCTGTCATCTCCCCCTCGGATGCGGATATATTAACTCGGCCTTTTTCGTTGGAGGAGCTGAAAGAGGCGGTCTGGAATCTTAACGTTGACGCCACCCCCGGCCCTGATGGTTTCCCCATCTCCTTCTATCGGGACTTTTGGGATGTCATCGCGCATGACGTCTTGGACGTTGCTCTCGATTTCTGCGCGGGGAATAGAGGTTTCAACAAGATTAACGGGGCTAACTTGGTTCTTATCCCTAAGTCCGTTGGCGCTAATCGCATTGAGGACTTCCGGCCAATATCTGTTTCTAATGGCATATACTTAATTATTGCTAAAGCCCTTGCTCGACGCCTGGCGCCTTTTCTCGGCTCTCTCATCTCTCCCTCACAGGTCGCTTTTGTCCAGGGGAGGCATATCTCTGATTGCTACGCGTTAGCCTCCGCGATTGTTGACGGTTGGCACCGTAATGCTGTGAAGGGGATGCTTTGGAAAATTGATTTTGCTAAGGCGTATGACTCTTTAGATTGGAGATTCCTTTGGTCAGTTTTGAAGCGGCGGGGCTTTCCGCCGATGTGGATTTCTTGGGTCCGCCGATGCGTTACCACTGTATCCTTTTCCGTTTTTATTAACGGACGGCCGGAGGGGGGGTTGATCCAGCCTCGTAGGGGGTTCGTCAGGGATGTCCCCTTGCCCCGCTTCTCTTTGTTTTGGCGGTCGATGTGCTGCCACGTATGATTCATGGTGTGGCCGATGCTGGGCTTACTCGCGGTTGTTCCTTGGGCGAGCTTCATGTTCCTATCCTACAATTCGCTGATGATACCCTCTGCTTTATTGAGGGGAATCGGCACTCTGCTTCAGGGATGGCTACCTCGCTCCAACTTTTTTGCGAGATGTCGGGGCTCCGCATCAATGGGTCCAAGTCGAAGGTTGTGCCGTTTGCTCTATCTCCATCCGAGGCTGAGAATTGCTCTTCTATTCTGGGCTCTTCCATTGGTGGCCTTCCGCTTGATTATCTCGGCTTGCCTCTATCGGTGGGTCGTGCTCGCTTGCGTGACTACTGGAGGGTGGTGGAGAAGGTGGAGGCGAGGTTGGCGGGCTGGCGCGCGTCCCTTCTTTCCAGGGGGGGCGCTTGGTTCTGGTTAAGTCTGTGCTTTCTGCTATCCCAATTTATTTCTTGGTTGTGCGTGGCTTGCCGAAGGGGATTCGGGTGCATTTAGAAAAATGTATGAGGGGCTTTCTTTGGGGTCGGAAGGGCGGTGGTAGAGGGGGGGTCCATTTGGTGGGATGGGAGGATGTTACGCGCCCCAAGCGCGAGGGTGGTCTGGGTGTTCGGCGTTTGGAGGTGGTGCGCGAAGCCTTGCTTCTCAAATGGGCGGCTAGGCTGCTGGGGCCGGATGATGATTTCTTCCTGCGGGGCCTTCGTGTGGCGGCGGGGGGTGCGCTGGCTGGCGCCTTTGGTGGGCGGACCCTTGGTCGCGCTCCCTCCTTCTGGCGCGAGGTGATGTCTGCCTTCGATCGTAATCGATCCTTTTTCAAGCCTGCTCTCGGTGATGGGACCTCTTTCCGCTTCTGGACGGAGAATTGGTCCGGTAGGGGCGTCCTCCGATCTTTGTTTCCGAGATTATTTGCGTTGGCGGGTGACAAGCTTGTGTCCGTGGCTGTTTGCTGGGTCGATGGAAGCTGGTGCCCTCTGTAGGTGGGCAATCTTTCTGATCAACGGCTGCTCGACTTCACTGCCTTGATGGCTCTCCTTGCTGATGCTCCCACGCCCGCTGGGGGCCGTGATCACTATGCCTGGAAGGAGGGTCCCTTCTCTTCTCGGAAGGCGCATTTCTCTATTCTCCCTTCCGCGGCGGGGATGGAGGCTTCCCTGCGAAATCACTGTAAGCTCATCTGGGTTCTCAAGCTTCCGGAACGGGTGGGTATCTTCCTTTGGATTCTTAGGCGTGGAAGGCTCCTTACTCGTGATCGTTGTGCCTTGTTGTTCCCTAATGTTTCTCGAATGTGCGGCCTTTGTGGATCGGAGGAGGAATCTGCCGGTCATCTCTTCCTTCTCTGCGACCGTGTTCGAGCTATTTGGAGCGACGTGGGGTGGCTGAATCTGAACAGTATTGCTTCGTTCTTTGAAAGCTTGTCTTACGCCGGGAGTCGCTCGCGGGTTGACAGGCTGGTCCCCATTGCGCGCCTTTGGAGTATATGGTTGGGAAGAAACGAGGCGCTATTTTCACATCAGAGGTTCTATTTGGAGAATATTTGTACTACGGCTTCTCGTTTTTGTATTGATTGGTCGGCCTTGTAGCGTCTTGCGGGTGCGGGGATGTTTACATCCTCCTTTTGTTTTGCTTCTCCTCTTCCGCTTCTTTTTTTCCGCACTGTAAGTAATCATCCTTTTCTGTTTTAATATATTGGGGTGAACACCGCTGAGTGTCTCCCCCTTTTTTGAGCCTCAAAAAAAATACAATTTATAGATAAGTGCACAAAGAATTTTCTAGACAAGTGCAGGGAAAACAGTAGAAACGCCTGTGCACTACAAATGCCAAATTCCGTAACAATTACTAATAAAATCCAAGAATCACTTAGAAACCTCTTACGTTTGAAATGAGATGCCCTGTCACTACAACCATAATAGAATTCTGAGGTTGAAGAGTTCCATATATCAATTGGAGAGCGGGGTCTTTTGTCCTGCATTAACTTTCAAACTAAGAAAATAATTGATGCATTAAATTTATATTTACAGAAAACACGTTACAAAAAAATAAAAATCATGAAAGAGGTAGCTTTCAGTGGGTGATAGTCATCCTGCATCAACGAAGGAACAGAAAATTCCACATTAACTGCATTGCTTATACTATACATGGCTTACTCTCTATATTTGGCTGAATGGACCGAACATTCAGCTGAATATTCTTATTCTGATGGGTGACCAAATAGAATATTGATATTCGCTCAATATTTTGTCCAACCCAAACATTCCTAAATATTTGGCCCAAATATGTCGGTATTCAGTCGAATATTAGGCTGACTATTGCAAGAGACTGTTGATTTTTACTTTTTTATTTTTATTGTTTAAAGTTTTCCATTTATCTTGGTATCACCATAAATGTTAAAGCTCCATAAATGTTACCTTAGACCCTTATTGATTTATGACTAGGCCTGTCAGAAAAATCTCGGGTTCGATGTTCGCTCAAGTTCGATTCGATAAAAGTTCGATTCGAATTTGATTCGATCATAAACGAACTGAACCTTAACAAAACTTTGGGCTCGTTTAAATAAACGAACCGAACCTTGAAATGGTAGGTTCGCTCAGATTCGGTTCGTTAATAGTTCGATAAATATATATATATAACTAAGTAATTATACATATATAATATGATTTAGGAATTGAGACCTCATATAAATCTCACAAGTCACAAGTACCTCTATATATAACTTGATGTACAATTTTCAGAAAGTAAGGGATTTAATATAAAATTTTCCCCCAAAACCCTAAACCCCTACTCAATATTCCCTATCATTCTTTTATTTCCAGCCGTTCTAGCCGCCCTACCTCTCTCGTGACTCGTCTTCAACCCCTCTCCGTGCCTCCCAGGTTCCCACCTTGTCCGCGCAACCTCCGCGCCGCTCCGTGCCGCTGAGGCTCCCACCTTGTCCGCGTCGCTCCGTGCAACCTCCGCGCGCGCCACGGCTCCCCCTCTCCGCAGGTGCGGCTGCTCCTCTCCGCGGTGCCGCACTCCCTCCACGCGACGCGAGTTGCGCAACTGCCGTCACCGGTCTTCCTCTCCGCACAACGCGCGAACTCCCACCTTCTCCTCGCCGACCAGCCTCCTGCATGACCGTGCAACACGCTGCCCAGCCTCCTGTACGACCGCACCTCCGCCGACGCGGCCGCAGGTGCGGCTCCCCCACTCCGCACGACCCAACAGCGTTGCCGCCCCCCCTCCGCGTGTCACGGTCACAGCCCGCAGCCGCAGGTCTAGCAGCCCTTTACGCAACAACGATCCGCATCGACAAGAAGATGAGTTCTCAAGGTTTGCATTCAGGTATTGATGTGTCATATTTTTTATATTGCTTCGTATCGTAGTTAGATTCGTAAAATAGTTTGTTTTATTTCATTTTAGATACACCATCCTCCCAACAATCAATTGATCAGATTGTGTTAGCGAATGAAGTAGTTGGTGAAGAAAATAATAATATTGTTGATGAAATTGAAGAGGATACTGTTGAAGTTAGTGATACCGAAGATGTTTTAGGAGAAAATGGGAAAAGATCTAGAAGAAAGACATCATTTGTATGGTCTTTTTTTGAAGACGTTACCGTTAAACTTGCTAATCAAGTGCTGATTAAAAATAAATGCAAGTGTTGTGGTGAGGTCTTGCTTAAACCTAAGAGTGGGACAATCGTCACATGAAGAGACATTTGCTTAATGCGTGTCCCTATTACAAAAGTTGTGACAAAAAACAGAAGCAGCCCACAATTTCCTTTAATCCAGCAGAGAAGGGTGTGATAGTAGGTTATTCTATGAGTGCACCATATGATACAAAGAAAGTTAGAGATGTCCTTGCAAGGATGATAGTGATACATGAATATCCATTTAAGATGGTCAAGCATTCTGGTTTTAATATGTTTGCAAAAACTTTGAATCCAAGATATGAAAAGATGTCTAGAAACACCATTAAAAATGAATGCCTCAAAGTTTATGAAGCCGAGAAAGAAAAATTGAAGACAGCTTTCAAGGCGGTTGATCGTATTTCTCTAACATCTGATTGCTGGACATCCAATCAAACTATTGGATATATGTGTTTGACTGCACACTTTATTGATCCCAAATGGAAATTGCGAAGGTGTGCCATTAATTTTTGTGATTTAGAACCACCTCACACAGGTGTTGTAATTGGTGATGCCATTGCTAAACGCATTCAAGAGTGGGGAATTCAAGATAAAATCCAAGCTATCACTTCGGATAATGCTTCTAACAACACTATTGTTGTTGAGTCTTTAAAGGCTAATTTTGAGTCAAGGAATAAGCTTCATTTGAAAGGAAAGATATTCCACGTCAGGTGTACCGCACATATTTTAAATCTCATGGTGCAAGATGGTCTTAGACACATTGATAATGCAATTACTTCCATAAGAGAAAGTGTCAAGTATTTGAAAAAATCTACCTCTCGCTTGTTCAAATTTGGAGAGATTGCAAAACAACTTGACATTTCTACCAATAAGGGTTTGCGGATTGATTGCCCTACGAGATGGAATTCTACGTATTTGATGTTGGAACATGCATTGACATTTAAACTTGCATTTAGTCAATATACTCTACGAGATGCTAATTACAAGTGGCTTCCAACTTCTGATGAATAGGTGATGGTTGAAAAAATATGCAAATTTTTTGAGATTTTAAATGATATCACAACCATATTTTCCAGAGCTACATATCCAACTGCTAATTTATTCTTTCCAGAGATGTGTAGAGTGAAATGTTTATTGCTTGTTGAACTTCAGTCTGAAGATGTTTTTATGAGAGACATGGCTTCTGCAATGTGGGAGAAAATGAACAAATACTGGGCAGATTGTAATTTGTTGTTGGCAATTGCAACGGTCATGGATCCATGGAATAAAATGCGATTTGTTGAATTTGCATTTCCTTTATTGTATCCTGAGCATGAGGTGGATTACAATTTGCAGCTGGTTACAGATACTCTACATGAGATTTATCACTCTTATGCAAAACAAGCTCCACAAGAAGTTTGTACTCGTCCTCCGAAATCTGATGACTTTTTGAAGAAGTGTGGATTAAAGGGTCGTGAAATGTTTGACATGCTTGTTAGGAATGATGCAAAGCAGCCTTCAAAATCAGATCTTGTGATATACCTGGAGGAAGGTCTTTATGTTGCAGAAAATGAGCTCAGCGAACAGGAATTTGATGTTTTGGAGTGGTGGAGGGTGAATTCCATCAAGTATTGTTTCTTATCAAAAATGGCACGTGATATTTTGAGCATCTCCATTACAACTGTATCTTCAGAATCTGCATTTAGTGTGGGAGGTCGTGTTCTTGACCCATATAGAAGCTCCCTACTCCCCAAAACAGATGAGGCACTAGTTTGCACTGGTAGTTGGATCCGGGAAGCTATGAAAGATGCTCCTAATCCAACGGTAAGTTCTTATAATCTCTTTCTACTTTATCCAAATTAAGAATTTATAAATGATAATACAGTCAAATATCTTCTTAAAGTCTATTTTTTCCTATTCTGACAGGGGGATTACTTAGAAGAAGAAGAAGAATTGGAAATTTCTTTTCCCAACGACTTTAGCGTCATATTTCCTGATGTTTAGGTATAAATTATAATACAAGACGATCACACAGTCAAATATCTTCTTAAGGTCTATTTAAACTTGAGTTTTACGTTGTCTTTGGTAACCTTTTTGATTTTGACTCTTTTGATGTTTGAAAAATCACTCATCATAGCTGGATTGTGGATCATTAGATGATGTTAAATGCAAGTAGAAGTCATCCGAATGTTGGCATACTTAAACTATGAAGCTCATTTTGGAAGAAACTTTTTTGAGTACATTTATTATATAAAACTTTTATGTGGTAGCATTTGTGAAGTTTTTATATCATAACATTATAACATTTTGTGTTTGTTTTACTATGAGGAATGAGGATACTATGCAGAGGTGCATTTATTTGTTTGTGGATTGTTTTGTGGCATTTTATGATATTAGCATTAACAATGCAAAGAATGGTTATACTTCACATATTTGAGTTATGATTTTCTGGTAATTCAGTTTCTCTTGTGATTTTTTAGGGCTCTATGTTTATTTGTGGAGTTAATGGGAATGTCATTTGTAGAGGGACTATTATTTTCAATTAGAGGTAAAGGTTGGAAAAGGAGACGACACACTTCACATATACACAAGCCTAAATTGTGCTTGAAACAAGGCTTTTCTTGTCTTCATTTATTGCAATTTAATCGAACCTTTAACGAATCGAATCGAACCTTCACGAACTTAACTTGTGCCCAATCACTTCGTATATAATCGAACCTTTAACGAACCGAACCTTCGCGAACCTCAATCGAATCGAACCGAACTTGAACATGATTTTAATCTTATCGAATCGAGCCGAACCCGAACCTATATACCTAATAAACAACCGAACCGGACCTGGGTAGGTTCGCTCAGGTTCGGTTCGTTTACACCCCTATTTTTTTTTAGGCTCAAAAAAGGGGGACACACTCAGCGGTGCTCACCCCAATGCATTAAAAAAGGTAAAGAGATACTTACAAAGGTTAAATGATGCAAACTAAATGTTCAATGACCTAAATGACGAACAGGCAATGGAACTATTGAAACAAAATGACGAACAAGATAAATGACGCACGACAAGCCAAAAATCAGCAACAATAATTGTCCGGTTACTCGCGATTTAGCACCGATTACTATCCACAAATTAGGACAAACGGATGAGTTCGAAGTCTTAGAAAGTTATCACAATAGTTGCAAGTCGTGGGGTCTCAACGATTCACCAAACCAAATCAACAGTATAACAGGCCACAAAACTATATTATGCGGTGGAATAAAATGGGAAAGGTAACGCTCATACCACAACCGGCAGGGGTCCGTAGATTGCGCTTCAGATCTGGCCGTCAGGGTGGCTGGTCGCCGTGGGTCTGCAGGATGCGGCAATCAGGGATGCACGAGCGATGTCGGCGATACAGCGGCTGGGCGATCGGGCGGGCGCGTTGGCGAAAGCAGCGGGGTGGCAGCAGCGGCGTGACAGGGAAGGGTCGTGGTAAAGGGAGAGGCGGGCGAGATTGGGGGAGGGAGCAGGCGGAGGGGAAAGTCGGCGCGGGGAGGTTGGCGGGCGCACTGGATTGCGCACGGAGTTGACGAGAGGAAGAGAGGCTTCGGGGGGGCGGCGGTGACGAGAGGTGCGGGTCGCGATGGCGAGAGAAGGGCTCCGAGGAGTGGCGGCGTTGTGAGAGCGGGGCGAGAGGTGGCGCACGGTGGTGGTGCGGTTCCGCGACGGCGAGGTAGAGGTGACAAACGGCGGGGAAGAAGGGGAGGAGAGTAGGCTGGCGCGGGCGGAGAGAAGAGTTGGGAGAAGGCGGCGTGAAGACGAGGGAGGGGAGGGGGAAGGCGATGGGAGGGAGCGTGGGAAGGGAGAAGGCGGCGGCGGAGTTAGGGTTCGGGAAGGTGGTCGCGTGTGGGAAGAGAAGGAATAGGGTGCGGGCCGAGAGAGAGAGGATGAGAAGGCGGCGGATTGGGAAGAGAGAGAGAGGGAGAGGGAGAATTAGGGTTGGGAAAAAATATTCAATTTCACTTTTTTTAAAAACTAATACAAAGGGAGCCCTTTTATAGAGGCTACTCCCCCACAAAAGGAGCAACAAATCCCTAAAATTAGGGAAGAAGAAATCAAAGGAAAAATTATAAAGAGGCCTTTTATAATGAGCCTTTTACATGGGAAATAAATAAAACAAAATAAATACTAATTGGACCAAATAAATGTCTACTAAAATTAAGTTGCTATCATGCTGCATCAACTCCCCCCTGCTGAAAAGAATCTCGCTCCGTCGAGATGGCATCGTGAAAATTCTGAAGTATATCGGGACGGAGTTGACGGAGTTCATCTTCGTCGATCCAGGTGCAATCGGTGAGAGGTCGTCCCTTCCATTTAACGAGATATCGTCGGAAGAGACCACGTCTAGTCGTCATGTCTCGGATATCTGCAATATCTTCAATCTGATCGGCATCGGTGGCGGCTGGCGGGTGGCGCGTGTCATCATCAGGAATTGTTGGAGTAGTGGCATCCGTTTGTTCATCTCCATGATATAAAAAGAGATCTGATACGTTGAATACTGGCGATGTCTGGACGTCTGGCGGCAGGTCGAGTAAATACGCATTGGTCCCAATCCTCTTGAGGACTCGGAATGGACCAATCTTTCGTTCGCTCAATTTTTGGTGGACTCTCAGAGGAAATCTCTCTTGTTCAGGTGGACCATCACTAACTCTCCAACTCTGAACTCGCTCTCTCTTCGGTGTAGGTTGGCTTGGGTCTGGTATTTCTGGGTCATAGATTGGAGTTTGGCTCGGATTTCGGTATGGATGTGGGTTAGATGTTCGACCAGATCCTCAGCAGCTGCACTACTTCTCCCTTGCACGGTTGTGGGTTTTAGGTCAAGGAATTGAGTAAGTGGAAAGCCGTACACACTCTCAAAAGGGGATTTTCCGGTGGACCTATTGGTGGAACTGTTATATGCGAATTCAGCTTGGGGAAGAATTAGATCCCACTTGGACGGAGAGTCCCCTGCAAGACATCGCAACAAATTTCCTAATGACCTGTTAACTACTTCAGTTTGCCCATCTGTTTGTGGATGATAAGCGGTGCTATACTGCAAACGAGTACCAAGACGGGACCAAAGAGTGCGCCAGAAATGACTCAAAAACCGAGTATCGCGATCCGAGGTAAAAGAACGAGGGACACCATGCAAACGGACGACATCACGAAAAAACAAATCGGCGACATGAGATGCATCTGAAGTTTTCCTACATGCAATGAAATGAGCCATTTTGGAAAATCGATCCACCACCACAAAAATAGAGTCAACTTTTCGCATAGTGAGGGGTAATCCTAGCACAAAATCCATGGTGATGTCTTCCCAGGGTCGCAGAGGAATGGGCAGGGGTGTGTATAGTCCAGTGTTCTGTCGGTGCCCTTTGAATCTTTGACATGTTTGGCATTTCTGTACGAATTTTGTTACATCTTTTCGCAACTGTGGCCAATAAAAACGTTCTTGGAGAAGGATCAAGGTTTTGTCTCGTCCAAAATGTCCAGCTAAACCTCCATTGTGTAGTTCTGAAATTAAGTTCTCTCGGAGGGACGTGGCCGGGATGCATAGTTGGTGGCCTCTGAATAGGAAACCCTCATGAAGAACAAAGGTGGTTGTTGGGTCCTGCCCCGTACCAACACAGTCGGCATGAATTTGACCGAAATCAGGATCAGTGGGGTATAGGTCCTTGAGAGTTTCAAATCCTGTCGTGTTGACGGTCATCGTGGTCAGGGCATGTGCTCTCCGGCTCAATGCGTCAGCCACACGGTTCAGGGTTCCGGCTTTGTGTTTGAGATGGAAGGTGTATTCTTGGAGAAAATTAACCCATTTGGCATGACGCTTGTTAAGGGTTTTCTGGGAATTCAAGTATCGCAGGGCTTCATGATCCGAGTTAAGTATAAATTCACGCTGGATCAGATAATGTCTCCAATGCTTGAGAGCTTGGACCACGGCATAAAATTCAACATCATAAGTGGAATACCGTGATCTGGCATCGTTCAATTTCTCGCTGTAGAAGGCGACAGGTCGTCCTTCTTGACTGAGGACAGCGCCAATCCCGACATGGGAGGCGTCACAATCGACCACAAAAATTTTGGTGAAGTCGGGGAGTGCCAAAACAGGAGCATGCGTTAATTGATGTTTGAGGTTTTGAAAGCTCGCTTCTGCTTCGAGAGTCCAGGCGGGTGCGCCTTTCCGCGTACAATCTACCAACGGTGCTGCACAAGTGCTGAAGTTCCGAATGAAACGTCGGTAGAAGGAAGCTAACACTAGAAAGCTGCGAATTTCGGTGAGGGTTTTGGGTACGGGCCAGCTCTGAATGGCCTGGATTTTGGAGGGGTCGACCTTGAGTCCATCAGCGGTGACAATGTATCCTAGGAAGAGGACCGTATCACTCATGAAGGAGCATTTCTTGAGATGGACGTACAGTTTTTGGTCTCTCAGGGTTTCCAGGACTTGTCTTAAGTGAGACAGATGGTCTTCTTTGGTCAAACTGTAGATCAGGATATCATCGAAGTACACGACCACAAACTTGCCAATAAAGGGTCGCAAAATATGATTCATCGTCCGCATGAAGGTGCTTGGGGCATTAGACAAGCCGAAGGGCATGACCGTCCATTCGTACAGACCCTCTTTGGTTTTAAAAGCTGTCTTCCATTCGTCTCCAGGTCGGAGGCGGATCTGATGGTAACCGCTGCGGAGATCCATTTTGGAGAACAGTTTGGCACCTGATAACATATCAAGCATGTCATCAAGGCGTGGAATGGGAAAACGATACTTAATCATTATCTTGTTGATAGCTCGACTGTCCACGCACATTCTCCAGGTGCCGTCTTTCTTTGGGGTGAGCAGAGCAGGAACCGCCACGGGGCTCATACTCTCTCGAACATACCCACGTCGCAGCAGATCAGTAACCTGCCGGTTCATCTCTTCATGCTCGCTTGGGCTCATTCGGTAGTGGGGTAAGTGAGGAAGGCTGGCTCCAGGGACTAGGTCAATGTGATGTTGAATGTCTCGCAACGGGGGTAGTCCTTCAGGCAACTCTTCAGGCATGATGTCAGCGAACTCTTGGATGATGGGCTTTATCTCAGGTGGGACTTCAGGTGGAGTTGACTCTTGGTTGTCCACTTCACGTCCCATCAGGGCATAGATGGTGGAGTTCTCCTGAATTTCACGTTGGAATGTTTGGGCTTCCATCAACAACACGGAGCCCGCGGTCGCAGTCTTCGCCGGTGGGGTCTTGTTACTGGTTTGGTTGGTCGCAGCTCGAAGTGTGGCCACTTGGCGAGGGCTAAGGGCTTCACGTTGCGGTCTGAGGGTTACACGAACCTTGTCGATGAGAAAGGTGTACGTGTTCGGTTTCCCTCGGTGCTCGGTGTCGCGATCGAATTGCCATGGTCTCCCTAGAAGTATATGACAGACATCCATAGGGGCTACATGGCACCACACCTCGTCCTTATATGTGGGACCAATGGAGAAGCTAACGAGGCTTTGGCGGTGGATCGGAATTTGGGTACCACCTCGAAACCATGCCACGCTGTACGGTTTTTCGAGAGGTTGCGTTGGCAGACCCAACTTATCCACCATTTCTTGGGAGACGAAGTTCTCAACGCTTCCTCCGTCAATGATTAGAGAACAGCGTCGCCCTCCTGAGGTGCAGGTGGTTCGAAAGATGCTGCGTCGCAGCCAACTATCAGCATCGTGGACAGCGGGGGTGAGCAGAATGTTTATGGGTGCGCTGTCGGGAGCGAGAAAGTCTTCGTGTTCAATCACCAGGAACGGACCGGAGTCGTCTCCATCCACTCCTAGAGGTTCATAGTCATCGGCTCCCATGGTGTCGGCGGTCAACGCAGGCGGATCCTCATCAGGGAATTCTTGTTGGTCAGGGTCAGGGTATTCAAGGTCGTCGGCGGTGCATAGATGGACAGGTCTGGCCTTAGGGTTTGGGCATTCGGCGGCACGATGGCCCTTTTGGTAGCATCGGAAGCAAGTATCAGGCCCGACAGTAGGTCGGCTTCCCAAGATGCCTTGGCCGGGGTTTCCAGTAGGTGGTCGGGCGACGGCAGGAGTTGTTGGTTTGGCTTGGGTTTTGCCCGACATAACAGCTGAGGAACCCATGGGTTTGGAGTAGGACGTCGTGGTACTGGTACGAGGAGCAGAGTTCACAGAAAAAGGCATCTTCCTCGTCTGGGCTTTAGCAAGTTTGATCTCAGCTCGTTCAGCCTGCTTGTAGGCTTCGTCGACGTCGCGGCAATTGTGGAGGTATAGTTCATCCTGGATGACTTGGCGGAGGCCTTGCATGTAGCGGGTGACTTCCTGAATAGGAGTCTCCTGCAAACGGTTGCGATGGACTAGGGATTGGAACCCTTCGGTGTATTCTCTCACACTCATGGTACCTTGCCTCCATGATTGCAGTCGCGCGTACAGATCGCGTCTGTAATCTTCCGGCACGAATTTTGTCTTCAATTTATCTTTCATTTTGCTCCAGTTGCGGATTTTACTTTTTCCTTTTCGTTTGCGTTCAGACTGCAAACGGTCCCACCATAATAGCGCATGTCCCTTCAATTTTATCGTGACGAATTGGACTTTACGTTCGCTAGGCATGGACTTCCACACAAAGAAGTGTTCGACGGCTTGGAGCCAGTCTAAGAAGACGTCAGGATCTCGTCCGCCGTCAAATTCTGGGACATCAAGACGGATACCTCGATCCCATCCATCGTCGGGCTTGGGTCCATTTCGTGGTGGAAATTGGCGTTCACCATTAGTTTGCGGAGTATAGCCAAAGGTGTACGGATCTGGAGTCTTAGGGAGGAAAGGAGTGTATTCTTTTGGTTCTTCTTGTTCACTCTCCTGAGAATGATACTCGCTGACACGTTCGTCAGAAGTAGAAGACCTAGAGTCTCGGGAAGTGCTATTCCGGGAGTGTGATTTACGGTGAGTGCGTCGTCCTTTGTTGGGAGTTTCATCAACAAAATTGTTGCCTATCATATGACTATTCAAGGTAGCAATTTGCCCACACATCTGGTCAATCATTTTTTGCATGTGTTGCATGTGAGCGGCTAAGGATTCCAGTGATAGTTCAGGGGGTGGGGTGTAGGGGTTTTTTGAGCCACTAGGTTTGTCGGCCATGGGTATCCTAGGGTTTTGTTTTGCGGTTTTCTTTTGTTTTTTTGTTGTTTTTTTTTGTTGTTTTTTTTGTGGTTTTGTGTTGTGGTTTTTTTTTTATATGCAACGAATAAAAGGGATGCAGACGAGATGCAGAATCGAGATGCTCTGATACCAAATTGATGCAAACTAAATGTTCAATGACCTAAATGACGAACAGGCAATGGAACTATTGAAACAAAATGACGAACAAGATAAATGACGCACGACAAGCCAAAAATCAGCAACAATAATTGTCCGGTTACTCGCGATTTAGCACCGATTACTATCCACAAATTAGGACAAACGGATGAGTTCGAAGTCTTAGAAAGTTATCACAATAGTTGCAAGTCGTGGGGTCTCAACGATTCACCAAACCAAATCAACAGTATAACAGGCCACAAAACTATATTATGCGGTGGAATAAAATGGGAAAGGTAACGCTCATACCACAACCGGCAGGGGTCCGTAGATTGCGCTTCAGATCTGGCCGTCAGGGTGGCTGGTCGCCGTGGGTCTGCGGGATGCGGCAATCAGGGATGCACGAGCGATGTCGGCGATACAGCGGCTGGGCGATCGGGCGGGCGCGTTGGCGAAAGCAGCGGGGTGGCAGCAGCGGCGTGACAGGGAAGGGTCGTGGTAAAGGGAGAGGCGGGCGAGATTGGGGGAGGGAGCAGGCGGAGGGGAAAGTCGGCGCGGGGAGGTTGGCGGGCGCACTGGATTGCGCACGGAGTTGACGAGAGGAAGAGAGGCTTCGGGGGGGCGGCGGTGACGAGAGGTGCGGGTCGCGATGGCGAGAGAAGGGCTCCGAGGAGTGGCGGCGTTGTGAGAGCGGGGCGAGAGGTGGCGCACGGTGGTGGTGTGGTTCCGCGACGGCGAGGTAGAGGTGACAAACGGCGGGGAAGAAGGGGAGGAGAGTAGGCTGGCGCGGGCGGAGAGAAGAGTTGGGAGAAGGCGGCGTGAAGACGAGGGAGGGGAGGGGGAAGGCGATGGGAGGGAGCGTGGGAAGGGAGAAGGCGGCGGCGGAGTTAGGGTTCGGGAAGGTGGTCGCGTGCGGGAAGAGAAGGAATAGGGTGCGGGCCGAGAGAGAGAGGATGAGAAGGCGGCGGATTGGGAAGAGAGAGAGAGGGAGAGGGAGAATTAGGGTTGGGAAAAAAATATTCAATTTCACTTTTTTTTAAAACTAATACAAAGGGAGCCCTTTTATAGAGGCTACTCCCCCACAAAAGGAGCAACAAATCCCTAAAATTAGGGAAGAAGAAATCAAAGGAAAAATTATAAAGAGGCCTTTTATAATGAGCCTTTTACATGGGAAATAAATAAAACAAAATAAATACTAATTGGACCAAATAAATGTCTACTAAAATTAAGTTGCTATCATGCTGCATCATTAAAGGAAGAACAGGAAACAGAAGACAAAGGGAGGGGGGTATCCAAAAGGCGGAATCCCCGCTACAAAAACATCACAAGCATCAAATTACAAGGTGATCCAGTCATGTAGAAAGCCTGAGGCCGAAGAGCGAATATTCTCCAGATAAAACCGCTGCCTAGCAAAAATTGCTTCGTTCCTTCCCAACCAAAGACTCCACAGCCGCGCGAAAGGATCCAGCAGCGAAATCCGCGGTCGCCCCCTACCACGGAACAAGCTATCCCAGAACAAAGCCAAAGAGGACATGTCAAGCCAGCCCAAGTCGTCCCACAGAGCAGATACACGGCCACAGTGAAGGAATAAATGAGCAATAGATTCCGACTCCACTCCACATAGTTCACAGATCGGCGACGCATTAGGGAACATAATAGCACAGCGTTCACGAGTTAACAATCTTCCCCGCCGAAGTAACCAAAGGAAAATACCAATGCGCTCAGGGAGCCTGAGCCCCCACAGGAATCTGCAGTCCCGCAATAACGTCGCATCATCACCTGAAAAATTCGGCAAAAGGGCCAAGTAAGCCTTGCGAGTAGAGAAGGAACCGAGCTTCCACGCCAAGAAATCACGGCCCTGAGAGGGCAGGGGGGCCTCCGAGAGAGCGGATAAGAGAGAAATATAATCAAGCGTCCGCTGCTCCGATAAGGACTCAGAAATTGGAGGGCACCAAGTGCTACCATCCCAGCAACCAGCCACCGTGACATCCTTATTTCGCGCCAAGGCGTGTAACCGTGGGTAAAGGTTCAGCAATGGCCCCCTTCCCGTCCAGTCATCTTCCCAAAATCGGATCAAATTTCCATCACCAAGCTTAGTAACAAATAAAGAGCGGTTGCGGTTAAGGGCATCGATCACCCCCCGCCATAAAGATGAGAAGTGCCCCTGAGCACATATGACCACGTTTACACCCCTATTTATGACCACATATGTATAAATATATAAGAATATATATACACATAATTTTTATATTTAAATAATTAAAAAAAGTATAATCGGATAGTTCCAAATATTCTCCCGAATACCGAATATTCTTTATTCAATGGCCCATAAATACCGAATGTAATACTCTTTTTTCATCCAACAAAACGGAAATCATGAAGAGACCTCCCGATCCTTGCACATCATATTCCTAATGATTTTGTTTCTATCCAAAGTTCACCAGGGAATTATTGTTTTTGTTAAGATGGCTGATGCATCTATGGAGGTTGATTGTTGGTGTTGTGGATGCTTCTTGAAATCACGTCTGATGAAGGTTGCATCTAGTGTTCAACTACGGTTCTCAAAGGAAAATATCGCATTGAACGTTGCTAAGAAAACTGGAGCATGGTCGCAGCGTGCATATGTAACTGTTACATGAGACGCCTGCTGTGGAGGCTGCATATGACAAACCTAGCCACCAGATATGGTGACTCCTCAAAGCTTTCATGTAACTGTTACATGAGACGGTGTTGGTCGTGGAAGGATAATGGCATCATGAGGTTGGTTGAGGGCTTCACGATGGTAGTTTATATCCTCGGCAATCATGTCTTAGACAAACAATGAAGAAAATTGCACTGAGTTTATAATGGAGATGTTTCTGAAGTATTACTACAAGTTACATAGCAGCAAGATGGCGAAACACGGAGGCGAGGATGGTGTGACGATGATTGTTATGTTCCAGCCATTTGGGAAATTAGTAATAAATCAGATATTAAGGACGGAACTACAAAATAAATATTTTAGGATTTTCCATGCCAACAGTTATATTTATTTTATTTTAGAACTAAGGAGAAGAAAGAGTTGGGAATCTTTTTGGTTCCTATGATTAGGGTTGTCTAGTTATATCATTTCCCTTATGCTTCTCCAATAAGATAAGTGTTCTTCTAGAATATTTTCTTGTTAAATGCATATTTCATTTTTTATTGTAAAGACCAAGTACATAGGGACCCCTTGGGTAGTTGAAAGAAGAAAAACAAGATATTTGGACTGAACTACATGGTCTATCTCTCTCTCCCTTCCTCTCTCTTTCTTTCAGCTATCTCTCTCATCTCTTCTCTCTCTCCCTTGTCACTTCCCTATTTCACTCTCTTTGTATTTCTCTCCCTCCCTCCCTCTCGCTCATTTCTTCTCCCTCCCACTCCCACATTTTTCCTCTCAAACTCTCTCTCCATCATCACTTGTCTCTTGTTACCTTCTTCATAGGTGCTTTCCATCTCTTTCTCACATCTTTCGTCCAGCTCGATCCATCTCTGCTCCTTTCCTCTTTTCTTCTCTTTATTACTTCTCCATTTATCCGCTTCTTCCCTCTATGCATCTTTACTTCCTTTTTTCCAAAATCTTGTGCAACATGTGTGCCCTCATCCATTCCCAGCATGTTTTGTCACCTTCCTTCTTTCGTGTGCATCACCTCTTGTTGGAGGAGAGATGGAGGGGCAAGCAATAGAGGGACAGTAGCCTGGTGGAGAAGAGCAATCACATGTAGATCACATATTTGTCTTCCTTGGAGTGAGGCATCTTATTTCTTCATGGGAAATGTTAGAATAATTATGTTATTCTAGTCTTTATTTGTCATGTTTCTGTAATTTACCCATAGAGATTTTCTCCTATATAAGAGAGCTCTAGGGTTTGATTAAAGTTATCTCGCTTATTCCCTTCAACATGGTATCAGAGCGACGGTCCTAGACCGGAGTTCTCGAAACCCTAACCCTAACCTACCCCACCCGCCGGCCTCTCTCTCTCACTCTTTCTCTCTCCGATCGGCGCCGCCCCTCCTCTCCCTCCGCCGCCGCACGCGCGGCTGCGCCGCTGCTCGCGCGCCTCCTGCGTGTGTAACCTCGCGCGCGCCTCTTCCCGCGTGTGAAGCCTCTTGCGCGCCTCGTGCTCTGCCTTGCGCGAAGCCTTGCGCGCGCGCCTTTGCGCATCCTGTAGCCCTCCTGCGCGCCCTGCAAGTCTGCCTCGCGCGCCTCCTGGTTCCTGCTTGCGCGCGTGGAGTCCTTGCGCGTGAAGTCCTGAAGCCCTGCGCGTGACTGGTTGGCCCTCTGTCCTGAAGCCCTTGCGCGTGAAGGCAGATCCTGTTTGCCCTCAGTTCCTGTTAACATCCACGCGTGAAGGCAGAATCATCCACGCGTGACTGAGGGTGTGTGTGTGACTCTCAGTTCCTGTTTGCCCTACCAGCAACAGAGGTTCCGTCCAAGGTATGGAAGGCGTTGTGGTTTGAGTCTACGTTCACAACAGCCTTCCTATATGTTCACGTAGACATTATCGTCTAGTTGTTTAACCCCAGTTGCAGAGTATTGTTGTCATCATGTCAGACAACAAGGTAGATCTCCCGTCTCTGGGTGCCTTTAAAGGTCCAGCACCCGTTGTGAAAATGGACGGCACGAACTATGAACTGTGGGCCATGCAGTTCATGAGTATTATGCAATGCAATGGCAAGAAGCATATCCTCACACTAGAGGAACCTGTTGAGAAGACTGGGGTTAACGCCTCATGGGAGGCTGACGATGCATATGCACGTGTATGGTTATCAGGTACCGTGTCCATGGAGATAGCCAACGACATTCTGAGTCAACCCACTGCGAAGGCTATGTAGGATATCCTAGCTGCCACATATTCTCCGGCAAAGAATGAGTCCAAGATCTTACAACTCCAGCATGACATTTTCACTATGAAACAGAACGGCCATCCTCTTCATACCCTGTATACCTCTCTGAGGGGTATGTTTGAGAAGCTACACGGGTACCGTTGACAGCCACACCAGAACAGTTGAAGGCATATAGGGACTCAGTGATGACAGGGGTATTTCTAGCCGCCCTTGATCAGGAGTATGACGCCGCCAGAGCACAGATTCTTACAGATGCTACCATACCTCCTATGGAAGAGGCCTTTCGCAGGTTGAGCAGACTCTCCATATCTCATAGTGGATCTCAGACATCCTCAACCATGGCAGCATCTCGTGGCAGGGGCGGATCTCCACACTTTCGAGGTAGAGGTGGTCGTGGCAGAGGAGGAGGTTACAGACCTCCTCGACAGCCGTGCACTTACTGTCGCAGGCCTGGTCACACAGAGGAAACATGCTATTCTAAGCATGATTTTCCTACTACTACAACACGTGTGGCGGAGCAGACTCAGCAGGATGGGGGTCCTTCCCATGTCCCGGATCAGAGGTTCGAGGAGTTAGTGGCACGGCTTAGAGAGATCATGCCAGGTCAGGGGCCAACCAGTACATCCGGATCTTCAGAGATAGCTGGTTCAGCATCAGCATCCACGTCAGGTACAATATATGCTCTTACTAGTTGTTACAGAGCAGATCTATCAGAATGGATCGTGGATTCAGGAGCATCTCATCATTTATGTGGTGACAAAAAGCAATTGGACGTTTTTAATGCAACTCAGACAGGACGATCTGTGGTGATAGCTGATGGGACACACTCTCCCATTACTGGTCAGGGGGAGGTGTAGTTGACCCCTGCGATACGGCTTCAGAATGTTCTTTATGCTCCGGATTTTTCAATGAATTTACTGTCGATTAGTCAAATCACTAAAGATTTACATTGTCGTGTCATATTTGACCCATCTGCTCTTGTGTTTCAGGATATCCTAACGGGCAGAGTGATTGGAACAGGCCGTGAGCAAGGGGGTCTATATAAACTGGTGCAGTCTCCTTATGCTGGTGTCTCTTCTGTTAGTACTGAATCTGTCTCTCCTTACACATGGCATCTCCGCTCTAGTCATCTTCCGTTGCAAAAGATGGTCCATATCCTTCCACAGATTTCTCATAGGTCTACTTTTCAATGCGAGGCGTGCCAGCTTGGGAAACATCACCGGTCGTCGTTTCAGAGTCGTCTAGGTCCAAGTCGTCATGGTCTGTTTGAGTTACTTCATTTTGATATTTGGGGTCCCAGTCGTGTCCCTGATCTTCAAGGGAACAGGTTTTATCTTGTTGCTGTCGATGATTTTTCTAGGTTATCTTGGGTCTTTCTTCTTAAAAATAAATCTGATGTTGATCGTGTTATTCAGTCTTATATTATTGAAATAAAAAATATTTTCTCTGCTAAAGTGAAGTACATACGGTCTGATAATGCTCTAGAGTTGTGTAGTACCCAACTTTCTAAATTCCTTGTCTCATGGAATTGTGCATCAGAAGTCTTGTGCATATACCTCCCAACAGAATGGGGTGGCTGAACGGAAACATCGTCATTTGTTGGATATGACCAGAACCCTTTTGATTCAGAGTTGTGCCCCTCACTCCTATTGAGGGGATGCGGTTCTAACTGCTTGCTATCTGGTTAATCGTATGCCTTCGTCGGTGTTAGGGGAGAAGATCCCGTTCTTGACTGCGTTTCCCGAGACAGATCTTTTCCCCCTAACACCACGTGTTTTTGGGTCTGTTGCGTGTGTTCATTGCTTCTCTCCTGGTCTTGACAAGCTCTCTCCCAGAGCTGTCAAATGTGTGTTTGTAGGTTATTCCAAAACCCAAAAAGGTTATCGGTGTTTTGATCCAGTTAGACGACCATACTATGTTAGTGCAGATGTCACCTTCTTTGAGTCCATTATGTATTTTTCTCCTACAGGTGACAGACTCACTCACTCAGAGGAAGGGGACGACATCTATGTGCCTCCTCCTCCATCTGTTCCATGCTCTACTCCGATATCACCACCACCACAGCCTACTCCACCACCACCACCACCGCCACCACCAGCTACTACTTTTTATCCTCACGTCTATCATTGTCGGCCCTCTGCTCATGTGCCTCCTCCATCATCCAGCACGCCCGAGGTATGTACTGACCATTTGAGTTCTACTGATGGCACAGGTGATTTGCATGCGCAGATGGATGTACAGGGTACTGATGGTACTTTCATTACTCCGGTTAATGACCTAGATATTCCTATTGCCCATCGAAGGTAAAAGCGTGCGCGGACGATGAATCCCAAATATGGGGTGGAGTTTGGATCTCAGGCTTCGTTGGAGCATTTATCCCCGGACTTTCGCCAGTTTGTTGTTGGGTTATCGGCAGTTGACATCCCACGGTCATATCAGGAGGCACTACAGAGCAGTCCATGGCGTTTAGCTATGGAAGAAGAGATGGCGGCGTTGCAGTCGCGTGGTACGTGGAGTATTGTGCATCCTCCACCAGGTGCGTCAATAGTGGGCAGCAAATGGATCTTTACTGTTAAGCATAGGGCTGATGGTACGGTTGATAGATACAAAGCTAGATTGGTTGCTCGTGGGTTCACCCAAACATATGGGGTGGACTATCAGGAGACGTTTTCTCCAATAGCACGTCATTCTACGTTACGGATTCTCATTGCAGTTGCTGTTGTCCGTGACTGGCCCCTGTTTCAGTTAGATGTCAAGAACGCTTTCTTGTATGGTGACTTGCAGGAAGAGGTTTATATGCAGCAGCCACCAGGGTTTGTTGTTGAGGGGGAGTCCAGTATGGTGTGCCGTCTTCATAAGGCCATATATGGCCTGAAGCAGAGTCCACGGGCGTGGTTTCAGAAGCTCTCAGAGTTGATTGAACAAAGGGCTTCGTCGGATCTACAGCAGATCATACTCTCTTTGTAAAAAGAGACCAGCGAGGTACTGTGATTATCTTAGTATATGTTGATGATATTGTTATCACAGGCAGTGATGAACAGGGCATTCGAGCAGGCAAGGATTTTCTTAGCGAGCAGTTTGTTACGAAGGATCTGGGTACACTTCGTTACTTTTTGGGATTGGAGTTTGCACGAAATGAGCAAGGCATGGTAATGACACAAAGGAAGTATGTTACTGATCTGTTATCTGAGACAAGTATGGCAGGATGTAGACCAGCCACTACTCCTATGGATCCTAATGTTAAACTTTATGATGATAACTCTGAGGAGGTGGACAAGAGACGATATAGAGAGCTTGTGGGAAAGTTGTTGTATGTTACTATTACCCGACCGAATATAGCCTTTGCGGTGAATAGGGTAAGTCAATTCATGGAGCAACCCAGGCAGGCTCACATGAATGCTGTTTTTATGATTTTGAGATATCTGAAGTCGTCTCCAGGTGCTGGCCTTCTGTTTAGAAGAGATACCTCTATATTCGTCACAGGTTGTGCTGATGCATACTACGTTGGGTGCCCTAATGATAGAAAGTCTACTTCAGGCTTTATTGTATTTGTTGGCAGCTCACCAGTAGCTTGGAAGAGTAAGAAACAGACTGTCGTGGCTCGATCCAGTGCAGAGTCAGAATATAGGGCAATGGCCCAAGGTAGTGCTGAGATGATGTGGGTCAAATCTGTTTTGACTGATTTAACTATTGAAGTACCTCTTCCTATGCATCTTAAATGTGATAATCAGGCAGCCTTGTTTATAGCCAATAATCCAGCCTTCCATGAAAGGACAAAGCACATTGAAGTGGATTGTCATTATACACGGGACTTGATTCAAAAGGGGCTTATTTCGACTTCTTATGTATCATCAGGAGAGCAGATTGCAGACATGTTCACCAAGGCTCTTGCTAGAGGTCCTTTTCATCTATGTTGTTTCAAGCTGAGCATGCTAGATATATATGCTCCAGCTTGAGGGGGGGTGTTAGAATAATTATGTTATTCTAGTCTTTATTTGTCATGTTTCTATAATTTACCCATAGAGCTTTTCTCCTATATAAGAGAGCTCTAGGGTTTGATTAAATTTATCTCGCTTATTCCCTTCAACCATGCCGTGATGGTGCGCCTCCTAAGGAGGCTCTGCCTGAAGCGGCTGGAGTACCGCGCGAGGGTCTAGGGCTGGAGATTGTTGGGAGTCACGCTGGGATGAAACTGCATCGTGTCTGGAGTTGCTTCATCTGCGCCATCTTACACGCGGATTTAGGGTTTTGGAATGAAACCCTAGAACATTAAAAAGAGATCGATCTGGAACTTGAAAAAACTCACGACTAATCTTCACGAATATTGAATCTCGAAATAATACAGAAAAAACTGACAACGATTCCTTGAGAATCGAACCCGCTCTGATCCAGTGAGAGACTCATTTTCAGACACGCACATGGATGCGGTCATTTTCAGATGAGCACATGTTGCCATCAATTGTTCGTGGTCCCCATCATTATTCTTATTATTTTCGGCCAAAGTTTTCATGTGAGCCATACGGACTCCAGAGTAGAGGACCATTCCCTATGCTATGTTGGCAAGGGTTTTCATGTGGTATCATAGGTACACCAGAGCAGTGCATCATTCTCTGAGCCAGACGGGAGAGACCCAGTTCTCCGAACAGGAGACTTTTTCAGACTCCATTCTCCAGCGACCGTGGACTCCGACGAGGATTGCACAGTCACAGCCTTTTCAGTTGGCCCTTTTCAAAGATGGAGTAGTTGTCCACATTATTGTGGCGGGCCAGAGTACTCCGACGAGGAGGCTCATTTCCAGTTGTAGTTGCTCTGATAGGCGCAGTTCATAGCGCATGCTCTCCGACGAGGAGATTCAGAAGACTCACACTCCAGCCCGTTCATCCTCCTCACCTGCACGATATGAGAAGCAACGTCCTCGACTGCAGCAATGTGCGCGTTGGGTTGGTATTATCCGTAGTGTCCTGTAGCGTTGAGTTGAGTTTATTTCTGTTTGTCCAAGCTGAGCATTGCATGCTCCAGCTTGAGGGGGAGTGTTGGAGTATTTGGTTGTGCGCCCATTGAGTTATAGCAGGGTAAACGGATCCTGGAGAAGATCCATTTACCCCATCCAGTGTTTAGTCCCACATGGTCCAGTGGTGGGACTTGGAGGCTCTGGGAAGGCTATATAAGGAGCCCCAGACCTCATGTATCCATTGAGAAAAGCAATAGAAGCATATGCCCCTTTGAAGACTTCTCCCGTGGTTTTATCCCGCTCCTCACGGAGTAGGGTTCCACGTTAAAATCCCGTTGGTCTTTATCTTTTTCCATGTTCGCTTCCGCAAGTTTATTTCTTAACCTTACACATGCAGGTGGTGGCTAGCTTTGATTTTTCAAGAAGGGCAGAGACCCAGTTGTGTCATGCCCAAAAAATTAGAATCGTGATCAAATTAAGATCCAAAACGTGGGGCATACCAACATTGGTGGATTTCTCTTGGCAGTCACATGTGATTGTGATGTAGTTTACCGAGTTCCTGATAGTTTTTATGGACCAACTTAGCATTGGGGGGGCGGGGCAGGTGCAAGTTGATAATGACTGCCCCTAGTATTTGGAATGTTCACCTCATGGAACAAGGAGGATTCCTTAGCCATCGAAATCAACAATAGCCTTGCAACTTCTGTTGGCAAGAAGCGGGCCAGTGTCCAACAGCCACTGGGAGCACAGACCGACATGAATCACTGGGACCAACAAGTCCCCGCCACCAGCTACACTCGACGATCAGGTCCAACCTCTTAATCAGCATGCATTCCAGCAATAAGGAGCAAGGCACTCCTGAGGTACTTCGTGTAATCTTTTTTCCTTTAGCGTAGTTGCAAATTTGATGGGAATATTGGTCTGTGCAAGGTATTTCCTTTAAGAATTCAGATAATATATTTTGTTAAATCTTTGATCACCACTTTTTGGTCATTTCTTGTTCTTACTAAAGAGTGTGGTCTCGTTGCATCTAAGGTGGCAAGGAATGCATTTGAATTGCATCAACAAATTCCACTATAACAGTTCCAGAATTTCTATCATCGTGGCCAACTCTTGCCATATTTACCGAGTATTTAAAAACCCATTATAATGAGGAATGCCAAAGTAAGGCGCAAATCGACTATAGACTCCCAATTCAAAACTGAGAGAGCCGATATACTTTCAGCAGCCCAATACCAAGAAACAAAGCGTGCCCATACCTGTTTAGAAAGACAGGGTCTGCACCACTCGAGGCTGGACGCCACATGACCAGTGAAGAGCGAGACGAGGCCGAGAAGGAAGAGAACAGAGCCCAGCAAGAACGACCTCGGCACCGCCTTTCTGAGGAGTCGGCAGCTCAGCGCGAACTTCTTCCTCCGGAAGACCGAATACATTCCCGGTAATGGCACCACCGATTTGGAAACCTCCCGCAGAATGCACCTCCAGGCCTTACCCATTCCCCGAGATCAGTGGATCGCGGAGGAAGTTGATCATCACTCGAGCTCTCGCGGTGAACTTATGGGTTTCAAAACCCTCCTCTGATTAGGATGTTGATGACCAATGGTAATGATGCTGAGTAAGAAGATAAGGAGCGCGATTAGGGCTGGCGGAGAGGATGATGATCTTCTTCTCACATAGATCCTTGGGCAGACGACGGGGAGAATAATTATTTGGAAACGCGGGCGCTTGAGGTGTCATTAAGATCCAGAGCATTTTTTATTTTTGGGTTTCCGGAGACAAAAGGCAGAGTGGGCCACAGCCATAAATGTGTCGTAAATCGTAATAGCTTGCCTTTCTCAGGGTGTTTTATTTTACATTTTTACACCCGTACCTTCCGAACTTTGGCAATATGTGTTTCTACTTGGCAGCGACACAAGCACCCGTGGAAAACAAGTACCCGCAGATCTTGTAAACTTTTCAAATTATCTTTTACGATCTTTGAAATAACTTAATTCTCTTCTCGCCCCCGTAAACTTTCTCCGTGTTACCTTACGAACCATGTCGTTAAATTTAGCTTCACTTGAGTCAATACCTTGGGTTAGTCTAACCCGAGGAGCATTCCACAGTGGATCTTCCACCTCATCATCTCCTTCCTCTTTTTCTTCTTCTCCAATTCATCTTCTTCTTCCTTTTCTTTATTTTCTCTCTCTTCGCCTCATCTCCACCCATCCACCAAATTACAAAAACTTTCTTATTTTCACGGATAAATCATGTCTTTTGATTATGAAGATTATGTTTTTCAAAAATTTTGAAATGATTTCTTGAATCGTTTATGGAATATTTGAGATTCCTAAACAAATAGATAGCTAAGTACACTGAACCTATGCTTCATTCTCTGATTCCTCAGGTTTATGAGGGCATCAATGGACACTTAAAAGGCATCGCTGGAACGGCTGGATTTCATAAGGGCATCGATGAATATGGATTCAAGGACAATGCCTGGGAAGAGGGTTTGTGTTTGGGAGTCTGCAAACAAAGCTGAGGGTGGAGCACGACCCATATCCAATCTCTACTTCTTCCTTCTGCAAGTTGGGGCGGAGCAAGAGGAGGATGAGGCGAGAGGGATGGCACAACAGGAGGAGGAGGTGGCTGCAGAGGAGCAAGGTGAGGGGAGGAGGAGGTGGGGGCGAAGGAGATTCAAATGGCTTCAATCTCTAGCGATTGTTGTTTTGTTTACAGATATTATTTAGGACTACTCCGTTGTTCTTTCCTTGGTTAAAGATGAAGGATCTCGATTCCAGGTCTCTGGCGATTTAATCTCGTGTTATAAAGTGCCTAGCTCCAGGTTGTTCGAATCTTAATCGTTGAAATCCAGTTTATCTGATTTACAGATGCGCATGCTCCGGATTCGTACCCGACCTCTCGTGCAGGTAATGATGGTGTGCTTCAACTCGCATCTCTATGAAGACCTGCAAATTTGTAGTTGCTCGAAGTCGAAGATCTGGATGCAGTTTGCCTCCAGATGCAAGTCCTTTAGCTAGATCGGTTATGCTCCCCGTATCAGACTCCTCTCCCAAGATGGTGGACAGGAGTGAGGTTTCATAGTTTATCAAATCATATGATGATCAGGTTCTTAGCATCCAGATCTGCAGGTTTTTCACACGTCTCGAAGATGCAGGTGAAGCCAACTGGGGCGGAGGCGGAGGAGCAAGGAAAGGAGGAGGAATCGACTGGGTGGAGCAAGTGAAGAATGGAGGCGGCAGAGGGGGCGGAGGAAGGGGAGGAGGAAGAGTAACAAGGTGAGGGAGGAGGAAGAGCAGGGGAAGGAGGAAGAGTAACAAGGTGAGGGAGGAGGAAGAGCAGGGGAAAGAAGAGGAGGTGGAGGAAGATGTCATTTTTGTAAATTTATCAAATAAAGAGGGCAACCCGCATCTCTTTTCCACAGAATCCAGATAAAATTAACGGGTGAATTGATGGGAGTTAACTGCAGGGTATGTAAGGTAAGAGTTAGCAAGTTTACGGGGTCGATGAGAGAATTAGGTTGTTTCAAAAGTTGTGGAGGAAATTTGAAAAGTTTTATAAAGTCTATCAGGTAAAAATCTCAAACTTCTTTGCTGACGTTTGTGTCCCTACTGTTACAAGTTAGGATTAGTGGTCAAATGATATTAAATACTATAAAGAATCAATTGGTCCCATAGTCAATGGTGGGATAGGGCTTTTCAAACATAACACTGCTACTAATTAGCAGAGAAGAAAGCTAATAAAGAAAATTACGAATTAGACATCAAACTATAATAGCTTCATTTTTTGCATTTTTCCTCCCCTTCTTTCATCTTCTTCCTTGATCCCTATCCCCTCATTGTATATATGTCTCCCACGTGCAAGTCTATTTAGGTTGACCTACTACTTAGATAGCAACTTCTTCTCTCCCCCATGAACATGTTGGAGCACACCCCCTATAGCATGTTTGGTACTCGGTTGTGGTTGGAGTAAGTTCCTGCGAATAGTTGTTGTTTGGATGGTTAAGAAGATTGGAAGGGTTGAAATGAGGGATGTGAAGTGACGTCACATTGGTTTGTGATGAAATTCCAGCCCAGGAATGCAGGAGGTAAATCAGATTACCCTAAGGCAACCTGATACCCAAACGAGCTCATAATTTTTTAATATGCATAGCTCCAAGCAACACCTACCCGGTGCATTGTCCAATGGGTAAGATACGAGCTATGTTGAATTGCTAATTGTCTGTGTTATTAGACATGTTTGCCATAGTGGTAACTGTAGCTTTTGGGATTTCAGGGCATCATCATCTCTTTGGATGTGTCAAACTCTTTAAAATATAAATTCTAAAGCCATGTTCATTTGGAGAATAAGCACTGGAATAAGAAGTCAATTCCCAGCCTGACACAATTCCCAATAGTACGGTCATTGCAATTCACATCATATTATTTCATCTTATTCCAACATTATTCATATATTTATTCCACCTTACCGACCCTTATTCCACCTTATTCTCCTTATTCCTAACTTTCCAGCCGAACAGATAATAGACCCGTATTCTCTTTATTCCCTATCCATATTTCTGCTTATTCCCGAACTGAATGTCCACACGCAGATAACCTTACAATGAAGTGGTCAAGTGAGATCATGGTAGATGGCTTTGATACCATCCTTTTAGCAAATAATCAAGGATAGATAGATTCCTTCGATTTTCAAGACTTCGAACTTTCCAAAATCAGTCACATGTTAGGCGTTGTAACTATCAGAAGGGTGGATTATTTTTTTAGGATAAATGGTATGTTATCAGAAAGACAAGCATCTGTAAATGTAAATGGTTGGTAGTAAATGGTTCGTAGAAAATGTTCGCAATAACAATGATATCTTAGTTGTGATATCTTAGTTGAAGATGGTGAGGAGAGGGGAGCATAAGAGAAGAAAAGTAAAAAAGGAAATGTATTATAGTTTTTTATGATTTATATAAAAAAATATTGCTTTTAAGTTCTTTGCTTGTGATTTCCGATGACTTACATGTATAGTTCAATGATATCCATATATATTCTAAGGGGATATTTGGTAATTTGGTTGGGTTGGGTTCGGTTGAGGCATCATATTGTGAATAGTAATTGTTTAGATGGTTGGGAGAGTTGAAGAGGATCGGAGTGATAAATGTGATGTGACATTGATTGTGTTATATTAATTTTTTTGATGATTATAATATATTTATACATAAATTTTATTTAAGTATAGTTAAAGAATATTATAACAAAGAAATTGTGTGGTACATACAACTAATTCTAACCTACGAACATATGGATAGAGAAGGGGGTATGCCAGGTTACCTGGAGGTAACCTGACAACCAAACGAGCTCGAAGGCCATGTTCATTTGGAGAATAAGCATTGAAATAAGGGGTCAATTTCCCATCCAACGTGGTTCTCAAGAGTATAGCTACTCCAATCCACATCCCATATTTCACCTTATTCCATCCTTATTATTATCTTTATTCCGCCTTACCTACCCTTATTCTACCTTATTCTCCTTATTCATATCTTTTCGTCCCAATAGAGAATAGACACGTATTCTCCTTATTCCTACTTATTCCCGAATCGAACCTCCATCCCCCCAGGCCCTGTTCATTTGGAGATAAGGCATGGAATAAGGGGTCAATTTTCCGCCCGACACGGTTCTCGAGAGTACGACTATTCACATCCACATCTCATTATTTCACCTTATTGCATCATTATTCCTATCATTATTCTACCTTACCTATCCTTTTTCTACTTTATTCTCCTTATTCATATGTTTCGAGCCGAAAAGAGAATAGACACTTATTCTACTTATTTCTCATCCTTATTCATGCTTATTCTCGAACCGAACGCCCCCTAAGGATTGTCATGTTTTTATTAAAAAGATATGATTATAGGTGTTATTTGTAACTTCGAAAAAATACAACTATAACAAAAAGGCTTAGTTTATGTGAAAGCCCCTACTTTTGACCTCATTTTCAAATACAGGAAACAACCACATATTTTGGTAGAGCTCATTCCCATGAACCTAACAACACTAAAATCAGAGCTTCCAAGCTCAAGTTACGGTTATTTCAAGATATACATATCATTTTCCACTTAGGATCCAAATCAGATCCAAAATTTAGTTTTTTACCTGTAAATAGAAGAAGGTTGAATTGATTAAACCCTAAACTAATTTCAATCCCCTCTCCACTCGATAGAGCTATCATCCTACAATCATCAAAGTTCACGTGAGTTCGTTCGATTGAAGATCTAAGGAAACCATGTATAGAGCCAGTGTTGTCCATGGCATTTCGTAGGCCTTAGGCAAAAGAAAATAATGGGCCCTTAACAAATTTTAGGGGAACAATGTGTTCTTATAGATTCCCATTAAATTTTGGGCTTTCACATGTTCACCTTCGATTCCACAAGGACCTATTTTTCGGTGAGTTGTTTCATCAAAGATTTGGTTTTATAAAGGCCCGTTTTTTGTGAGTCCTTTCCCCAGAAATTTGATTCTATAAGTGTCCAATATGACATATACTATTTTTTTCCTAAATTGAAGATTGAAGAACATGTAAAAACGAGCCCTTAAAATTGGTGGATGATGGACCATTGCACTCACAAATTACCCTCAGGGACGGCCCTGCATAGAGCATTATGAAAACATATTCACATGTGTGCGTGCGTGCATGACCATAAAAGCACTGGACAAACCTTTTTGTGTAGGGATGAGATCCGATGGAGTGACCTCAAATGTAATGGATTTTATCTCCTACTAATTGTGATCACATAGTTGTACGATCCCATGTGATTGAGAATTCCAGGAGCCACATAGTTGTTTCTTGTGACATGAATACATATGTTGGATGAGCTTGCATGTAACACTTTAATTGATTCAAGTGCTATGTACCTCAATCTTTTAAAATTGCCATCATTGGGTTGGAATGAGGAACAGAAGGAATATACATAAAATATTTGAAACATACACCTTCATTCTTGCAATCGATCTCTCAATTAGAAAGTTTGATCAGTCAATTGTGCCCAATGAAAATGAAAAAGGAACAACTTTATGACGACAGTGCGAGAGGTTGGCGACATGGGTGAGGTAGTCTTGCTTGTCGGACCCATCTTGTTTATGTATTAGTAGCTCTTCTCTCTTCCACTATAGTTGGCGTGTTTTCAAACTACATGGGTCCTTTCACTTACTCTAGGGATTGTTACCTTAGTGAGAAAAATGTACCTATGGTGATACATGATAAGTGAAAGAAAAAGGTGATGGCCTCTCTTATAAGCAAAATGCACCATAAAAATAAGTTGAGGCCTTTCGATGAAATTTTTAAGCCATCGATAAAGAAAACATTCAAGTACTCTAGCGGGACGGGTGATGGGAAACATAACAAATCCAAGACGTGGGGAAGCATTGACGTAAGTCTCGATACCACCTTCCCCATCCTATCGTTGAAACAGGTTCCTTGTGTCGCCATCAGAAACCATTATCGTGGATTGTCTTCAGGGTTTGAATTTGTGCTTCTTTTGTTTCCATTATTCTTCATTCATTGATATCAACCCAAATATGAAACTTGATCAATGGTGTGGAAATCACTCCTATTGATAAAATTATGTTCGTATCACTACATCTCGTCGGCGAGGATAAACTATCCTTGGATCAGCCCTTGAGCAGTCCATGCATTGATCCACCACCCCCTGGTATTATAACCAGTGCCCAACCTACAGAAGTGTCACTTTCGCAATACTTTGGTAACCCGGATTCCCCTGACATGAGATCGGACTGATAAATCCCTGATTTATCATCTAAAATGAGGTTTTTCATCTCTCTAGCATAAAAAATAACCCATTATATTTTAATTAAGTCTAATTAATAATTCTAACCTTGTGAATAATTAACATTAATTAATAATTATAATTAACTTGTATTTATGTTGTAAATATACATATATATATATATATTATGCTATTATTTTATGTATTTTCTCGTCCTTAAAAATTCCATAAAAAATAACATTGAATTTTAATAATATTATGTATATTATTTATTATTTAAAATACTAAAAATAATAAAAAAATTATTGTTTTAAAAATACTTGCAAAAATAATACTTTGTATATATAGGTTATTTTGGCTTAGATTTCTTCATCATATTTGTCGAGAATTAAATTCTACACAACTTTGATGAAGAACGTTGTTTATTTTAACATCATATATTATTCCTTTTTTATTTTACAATTTATTTTCAATTCTGATTTTTTGATTGGGATATGTGGCCCAATCAAGTCTTACCACCTCACCTTATCCTTTAATTCACTCAGCCTATTTTCTCCACAGTCTGATCATTCCAAGTTGATCAGACCCGCCTTATTATGAGATGCTAGAGCGTTTGATCAAGAGCATCATCGCCACATGAGCGCGCCCAATTCTAGGCACTTAGATCCAGATCTGACGGTCGAAAGACCATCTTCAACCTCCCACTTCCACCTCCTTGAAGCGACACAGGTCGAAAACTGACTAACGTCTTCCTTCGATTTCACCACCAACCCCTTCTCCTAACTACCCACAATCGCACCAACCACCTAACCTTCACTAACTCTAACTCCTTCACCAACTAGCAGTGGTTGAAACCTTCGCTTAGGGACGATCTAACCACCTTCTTCGTCCATCAAAACCAAGCACTCTACCGTCTGAAACGTTCATCCGCCATTCCAATGAGGAAACCCCTAGACTCTATACCCTCTAGTGATAGAGAGGATGATGTGAGATGAGCGACGACAAAGGGATTGACTCTGACGAGATCCACAAGAATACCTTGTGTTGCAGCCATTGTTGGGTGTTGTTCAAGCCATGTTTCCCAGCCAAGAACCTCAGGCGAAGACCCTTAGAGTTTCTGAAGCTACAAATCAGCCAAGATTCAACTTCTTCTTCCTTCCATCTCCAGGTAAGGACTCTAATATTGATTTTCTCATTAATTATCTATTTTATTCACATTGCATCTCATCATTTTGCACTCATTCGAATACATGTATACCATCGTCATACACCCATCTTCTACATGTACCTTCTATTGATCCCTTTCCGCTTCTCCATGACCGGATCCATGTTGACCTTTTCTTCTTCCTGCAAGGAAGAAGAACCCAACCAGGGCTCTCTCTTCGATCGTTGATTGAACCCTAAAACTCAAAAACCCTAAATCCTAAACCCTAAACCTTAAACCCTAAACCCACACACGAAGCGCTCCGTGCCTCCACGTGGCCCGAACCTACAGACACCACCCAGTCCTCCATATCATGCACACGACGCACATTGTGTGGGAAATTTGCAAAGATAACCACAGAGGATTCTACAATTGCAATTCAGTCCAATCGGCACGTGTCTAAAGCACGTATGGGTGGGATTTTTACAACAAACCTCCTCTAGGTTTTCAAAAGTATAGACTAGTCCACGCCCTTGGTAAAATTGCATAAATATCCAGGCAGCTTTTATATTGGCATTTCAGTTCCTATCAGGGACTTATTTGAAATAAAAAGTGGAGCTTTTATTATTGTTTTTATTATATTTATGCCTTTATGTTGATTGTTGAATAACTTGTGATCCATAAATCCATTTTAAATGAAATTAGTCTCTCTTTAAAGGTCTTTTGATTCTATTTGATGTGATGCAATTTATCTCCTGATTTGACATATCTTTCATGTGTTAAATTTTAGATAATACAAGTTATATTTCTAGCTCTTCAATTGTGCTATTCATATTAGTTGTTGCTCGTTTAAACACCATGATTTAACATTACATCATTTTAATATGATTCGAAATCTTAAATAAATTGTTGAATAATTATTTTCTGATTAGATAAGTATCTGAGGTATCATTGAAAAGGTGTTCATATTAAGTGTTTAAAAAAGTGAGTATGATTTAATTGATTATTTGGAGCTTGTTAATCGGTCTACTCATTGAACTAATTTGTATTAATTTTTCATGTTATATAATAAATTAATTAAAAGCATAGTAGATGTTTATTTGAGCATTATACAATTTTTGTGTGTATTAACATTATTTTGCCATCTTATATACTAGAATTTAAAAATCTCTAAAAAAATCATGTATTGCATTTTATTTACACTATGCTTAACCCAGGTTCACTATTTAATCACCTAATTGAATATTTAATACCTAGGTAATTTCAATTAATTGCCCGTATCTTTGTGTTCGACCATGGACTTATCTAGGATAAATTAGATCGAGTCCTCTTCGTAGAGATACTGTGAATTGATTCTCATCGAGTGTTATTGGTCATATTAGAACTAAATATGAACTAAGATAGCCAATTAACATTTAATCAGATGGCATCGTTGATGGGGACACGAGACATTAGTTGATTTTACTTAGGGTTAAATAATTCTTTTTGTGATTTTTAGTGTAATTTAGGCTAAGTTTTGATGTATAGTTTTTATCTTAAGTTTGTTGATTTGAATTGTGTTATTTATTTTGTTTGTTATTAACTAGTCATCTAGTTGCATTACTTGATGACTATATCCAATCATTAAGTTGTTTGTGGCGGACCCCGTGGAGCCGACGGAGACCAAAGTAACGCGAAGGTGACAAGCTTGGAGATTAAGCTGGGGAGTCCACAATTCAGCTTAGTGAAAATTTTTAGCTAGATTATATAGTCAATTTTTGTGTTGTAACAACTATTCGTAATATATAGTTTAAGTATCATATTTATAGTAGTTCTGAGTGGAGTTCTTTGATTGTAAACAAAGGCCATTATTTATTCTTCTATTTGTGGTTATCTCGAGAGTGGTTCTCAACTTAAGTGGCGTGATTAAGTTTTGGTACATGTTACCAAATAGATAAATTTATGTCATTTTGCCTTGCGCCATTCGTAAATTAGGCCACACTTTTGTGCGTCTTGAGATTCACTTCTATCTTAAGATTCATTAATATATGCAACATAACACGTTCTACTTAGCCAATGTTAGTTCGACTTCTTTCATGCTAACATGACTTCTGCTTGGGTGTGGTTTTTTGCCATGCATTTAATATAGTTAAATTCTTCCAATTTTGTTAATTGTCTCACATCTAGAGAATTAGGGATCATTTAAGTCTTCTATCTGGGCATTCATCATTATTTCATCGCTTGCAATTCCTATTTTTCGATTCCTATTATTGATTTATAATTTATGGAATAAAAGGAACCGGGATCGTTAGGAGTTGTTTATATTTGCTCACATTAAGTCTTAAGTTATAACATAATTAAAATTGGACTGCTAAATAAGGTGATTATAAATCAACTTGGAATAAAATCATTCTTGTATTATGGGTCAGCAAAGTCCTCATTGAACACAGGTACTTACCTCCAGAAAGAGTAGGTGAGGATGGATCCCTAAGGTTAGATCACAAATCCCTGAACTTCTACCCTAAGTCTCCAGGTTTGACTCTCGTCAATTTTGGGAGCTTCAAGTGGTCTCCTTTGATCTTAGAAATATGTTTTAGTTGTGTATGCATGTGCGCCTCTTTTTATTGTGATATTGAACTCGGCATCCCATAAAAATCATCTCATTGATTGAGATCGTACATGAGAACCGTTGGGCATAAGTCGACTCCCTGTGTGTAATGTTTGGAAAGATTTAATTCTTGCTAACTTAAAGATTGACAAGATAATTTTACTGAACTCTTACGCCTCTCACGTGTTGAGTTAGTGAAATTTTCAAAGGGTTTGTATTGCATTTGTATTGTGTAAGTTGATTCCACACATTCAAGTGCCCAATAGTGCTTAGATCTCATTGATTCAATCGTGTTCATATCTATCTCCTTTTTGATTTTGAAGATGGATAATTGGGGAGAATTTTGTTCGAACTTCGTAAACCATTCAGTGAACTCTCCAAAGATCGCATCTTCCAAAGTCTGTGGAACTTCACATCATGGATCTACCTGGACTCATGACCCTCTTGAGTCCAGGATCACTTTCACTTCTTCTTATTACCTGATACCACTATTTTCTGAAGGAATTCAAGAAGAGTTTTATAGCCTCCAAAGAAATGGAACAGTGAGGAGGAGGAACACAAAGATCCGATGCAGGTGGTTTTGGTTAGGTTGGCACAGTCTGAGCAGCAGAACACTTATTTAGAGTGTATGTGTCAATGGATGTTGCATGTGATCCTGGGAAGTAGAGAGCGCAGAAGTGGTTGAGTCCATCCCAGCCTAAGATTGAGTACGAGCTAAAGCCACAATTCTTGAATTTGTTGCCTCATTTCAATGGGAATGTATACGATGAGCCATATACATTCCTTAGGGACTTTGAGTTGGTTTGTGATAACCTTAGGCATCCTAGGGTTAGTCAGAACTATGTAAGGTTCAAAACCTACCTTTCGTTTTAGGAGAAAAGGCAGATTATTGGATGAAGAACATGGGGATACTTGTAACTACCTATACGCATTTCCAGGACCTATTCCTAAAGAAGTTCTACCCTTTGAGTAGAACTAACCAGATGCGATCTCACATCACGAGTTTATCTCAAATGCTGAATGAGCCATTTTGAAATATATGGGAGAGATTCAAGGACTTGTTACAGAGGTGTCCTTGCCATGGATTAGAGCCTACAATCCTAGTTCAATATTTATATCGTGATCTTAACTCCGAGGTACATGGTTTAGTGAGCGTTGCATGTAAAGGAAGTTAAGAATCGTTTGGTGTGGATAGCATCTGGAAGGCATTCAAGAAGATGGTTGATATGGGTCGTTCACAAAACGCCAACATTACATACATAGAGTCCTCCATCACACTCTTATCAAGTAGGGAAAGAAATTGTAGTTGATCTCTTGGGATTTTATTCCTAGCATGGGAATCATTGCAGATAAGTTAACAGTAGTGGAGAGAATCGACAGGAGGATGAATGAACTTGACATCAGTTTGTCCAAGTTACCGAAGAAGATGGAAGACTTGGTTGAGAAGGTATCTAAGATGAAGATACTTGTCATGTCTACATCGGCTTCTCCTATTTACCACGTACTTCATGTACATGAGCAGCCAATGTCAGGAAAACCCCAGCCATGGGTTGAGGACCACCCCTTTACCCAGCCACAACAGCAGCAACCGTCAGCATAGACCGGCTTGGAGGAGCCTCCTCAGTTGTAGGAGGTGAACAATGTGTGGTATTCACAGGAACCTTACCGACATGCATGTATGGGGGACCATCCATCCTATTAGTGTCCGTCTACTTTCTAAAGACCGTTTTCACCCCCGCATCTCTTCCTACATAGCAAATCCCTAAAGCCTACCACTCCTAACAACTGAGGCAGCAATAGGAAACAACAGTATATCCGTCTATCGATGTACCAGTCGGGCCAGAATGGCCCATTTTAGCATCACCCATAACAATAATTTCAGGGCAATCAGGGCCAGTCTTCACATTACCTTTTTTCTTCTTCACAACATCAACCATCTTCATTAGAACCTATATATTTTCAGAGGAATATTCTTTAGGAGATTACTCCATACAGGAACGATATACATGATATGCGGTTGACATCAAACACTTATCCTGTTGGCAGGATGAGCATTCTGCACTGTCTATCTCCATTCCCGCCTAGGTTCAGGCTAATCCTAACAACCTGAACAAGACATAACAATAACATTAGTATGGTCAGGTATACTACTTAGACTCACCTAGAGCTGAGCATAGGATTCTTCCATTTTATTGTATTAATCATATGTCAGTGAAGAGCAGAACAGTCGTGGTCGTACTTGATCAGGCGATGGATGGAGAGGGTCATCTCCGAGGCATTATCTGAGGGGTTTTCAAAGGATGAGGAGGACATGCATCAGCAACAACAGTCCATTCAGAAAGTAAAGCGATCCGCCATAGGCAAAGAGAGGAGGAGTATGAGAGCACAACATCACTGAGACACAAATTCAGAGTCTACGGAGGACCTTCCACCTTCGATTGAGGAGGATGTATCAACAGCAGACATTAACCAACCTTTAGTAGATAATCATGTTTTAAATTTCAAGTTCGATGTAAAAGATTCATGTATGAAGAACCATGTTTCAATTAATAAAAAGAAACATATTTCAGTTTATGATTCATCATCATCATCATCATCTTCTTCTTCTTCTTCTTCTTCTTCTTCTTTTGCTTGTTAGATCCCTTTCCCCCATGCTCTTATGGTTGGAAAGCACATCTTTAAGAAGATTCAGAAAGACGATCCTGAGATGGTGCAGTTTTATAAAGATAACATTATGTTTAAGGTACCGTCTGATGAGTACGTGGCTAGCCATCTTGCATTTCAGAAATATCTTAAGTTGCGATGCATAACTACAATTGCCAATGCTTACTGTCTCAAGAACCAACACTTACCGAAAAAGAAGAGAGACTTGGGTGCACATTATGTGATGAGTCATATAGATGACATAGCATTTGCACGCACTCTCCTAGACAATGGATCTTCGATTAATCTATTACCATTCGCCTTGTATGATAAACTGGAGTTGGGATTTTTACACAAATCACAAGCGTACTCAAGTTTGCTAACAAGTCAATGGAGAAGGCTAAGGGTGAGATCAAGAATGTTATCATATCGATTGAGGGACAAGAATACATAGTGGACTTTACTATCCTTGAAATGGATATCTCCAATCATTGGAGAGACTCACATATAATTCTAGGGCAGTCTTTCCTTAGAGCGGTTGGAGCATCATTTGATTATCATATAAGAATGATGAAGTTCTATTATCCCAGCAAAGATGTGTAACTTAAGATGAATCAGACGAAATGGCAGCGACCTGACTTTGAGTCTAGTATAGATTTCTCTTCATCTTCAAAGAAGCAGGGTTGCAGAGTAGTTAGCACCATTGAGATATGGAAACAAATTCCGATGGTACTGAAACAAACCCCACTGGGATATTTTCCGAGTTGACACCTCTCATCTCATCAAACTTTGCAGAGCATTTCTCTGCCCACAATCCTCTTTCTCTCTATCTCACTTCTTTCAGTTTCCAGTGAAATTCCTTCATACGGAAACCTTCTGGCTAAAAAAGCCATCCCTCTGCTTGGTGATGCAGCAATCTTGAAACATGCCTTCAAGATTGGATAATAACCCCTTTCACGGTTGGGGCATGAATATGAAAGCATTAAAATGTAATATCCTATCGTGGAAGAAAGATCATGTTTCTCCTTTGTAGAGAGCGATTCTAAGGGTTAACCTTCAAATTGAAGACATTGTGGGAAGAACCAATTTTTTCAGGGTGAAATGTTGACCCCAAATCTCACGTCTTAATAACAAATAACATTGTGGCTCTCAAAAATGACATAGGTACTTCATGCTCTGACCCCAGTGAGTTTGTTAGAATTGCAACATGTTTCTATCCAAACTAATTTAAGGAATATAAAAATCAAACCACATGCATGTGCAACATAGAATCTTAACTTATGGGTTGCATCGAGAATATAGTCGATTTAGTGGCCCTTTTATCCATTGAGGAGGTGGAACGAGCCATCAAGAGTTTTAAGCTGCTAATCCTTGGTACGGATAGGTCCATAGTAGAATTCTTCACCTCATTTCGTATACTATTAAAAGGGACTTCGCAAGCAGGCTAAAGTACATGCACGAAGAGGAGGTGTGCCTCTCTCATAATAGGCACATAAACAACTCAATCATTTAACTTATTTACTAATCAGGGGATCAAGAGTTGATTGAAAATTATAGTCCGATTAGCCTCATCAATATGCCTATGAAAATTATCTAAAAAAATATAGCGGTCCAATGGAGTCCCAAATTGAGGGACTACATCCCACCTAGGGTGTACATAGATTGGATTTTAACGTAATCCGTGTCCAATCCAAACTTAACGGTAACTTTTCCCAACCCAATCCATCTAATTTCCGAATCCAAACCAGTTCAATCCATCAGATTATGGATATGATCAAATTGGATTGGATTTTTTGTACTTACATATTTTTGCTCGGTAGTTTACCCTGTAGTTTTTGTAATTTATAGCACACTTGCCTTAGATAGTTGAATTATGACATCAAAATTGATGATATGGATAAATATAATGAAAAGAATAGTTGAAGAACAAACAATCAAAATTAAAATCAAACGACTTCATTAATCCATTATAAAAAGTTGAAGACCACACGATGAGCTAAAGGATTATATTGAATTTGGTATCTAAATTTCCTTGTAATTAATGATGCATTTTGTAAATGATTTCCGACATATTATTCAATATGAACTACACAAGTTACCAAATACGGATGTAAAAACTAGTTAAATAATAAAAATGTGATTTCTTTGTATGGATGCTGATGAAATCATGATGAATTTAGACTGTTAAGTTATGTCAAAATCAAATCACTCCCAAGAACATCCTTCAAGGTACTATAACATATCATCAACATATAAAAATCATAAAACGTTCATATTCGATTAGGTATCCAAGATAAAATCACGTTAATATAGCCTACCAATTAGGCATCATACCTCTCGTTTAAAATAGACTTCAAAAATTTATTTATCGGATTAGTACTTATAGTAAAATATGTATTTTTTCTGAAAATATTAATCAAATTTGTATATCAATTTAAAAGAGAAAAGAATTCAAGTATGCTTGTTTAATCTCAATATATAGCTCATCTATTTTCATAAAAAGATAATGTTGCAAGTTGGAACAAGCAAATGGTCAAAAAAATAAAAAAATGTATGAACTAAGTAACTGTCTCAAATCTATTTTCTTTTAACGGAGATCAACTGAGTTACAACACGTTCAAGGCAGATGGTCTCCCGTTGGAGAGGGATAATATTATGTGAGACATGTGACGACATCGTAAGAGGGTGTGAAACCATTGTACTAGAGGGAGACAATGTTGTGCAAGAGAGGGGGCGTCAAAATGGATTGAGAGGGAGAGGGAACTGGTATTTAGATGTTGGCGATTTGGAGTGAAATGAGAGGGATAGGGAGAGGGAATCAGAGGGGAATAGCCAAAGGGGATTCACAACATTACAAGTTATAATTATATTTTATTTTTTTTAGATTTAACATTTGGCTTTCAAGAGAAAGAGATGGGGTGGTAAGAGGACTTGTAGCCAACAAATATGTGACGAATGACATTGATTATGACTATGAGAAATTACGAAGGTATGAAAATAGATATCATGTATGTGTTATATTTACATATTTAAACATATAAATATATGTTAACGGATTAACGGATTGGATCTTATCGGATTTTGTTAATGATTGATCCAATCCATACTTTAGCAGATTTTAAAAATTCCAATATGTTCCATCAAAATGATAAAACCTACAGATTGTTGAATGATCCGCTCAACATCATTCCATACCGTACACATTCGCCTTCGTTGTGATTCGCTCTTTGCTGATGTGTCGAAGACCGACTGCCGTGGACAAAGTTTCGTGCATCGACGCGGATGATGAAGGATGCTAGAGGACATGGGATGGTGAAGGAGGGGGTCAGAGGAGGATGGGTGGGGGGAGGGGTTTGGACAGTTATATCCCTCTTAACCTCACCATGGTTCGAAAATACCATGGTTAAGTTTGACTCATTGACGGCTAAAGTAACAGGGGGAGGGGGTAATAGAACAACAAGGAGTCAGTGGCACAATTGATAACCCAAAAAAGAGGCATAACTGATATTGCAATATCTTATAAGTGCACAACTGATAAAAACCTTTTTTTAATCTAAAAATAAAAAAAACTAAGATCATTGAGATGTACTCGTAATCTTGAAAGATTAATGAGATGTTTAGGTAAAAGTCTCACCCTTTTTTAGTTAAATTAGCACTTAATAGTAATTCTATTTCACATAAGGGGGAAAATGTTGTTTACACGCAGATGCTGTTTGGCGCCAGATAACCAAAAGCGGCACTGCTGCACCCTCTCACCCCTCCCACTCTGTTTTCCACTCCGCTGCTCTATACACGAGCTCTTCTGCCTCTCGCTCTTCAGCGATCAGTGATCTCCATCCCGGAGAGAGAGAGAGAGAGAGACAGAGAGAGAGAGAGAGAGAGGAGATCAATCCCCGGCGCAATGAAGAAGGGCATCGATCCCAGCACCTCCAATTCCAAATCCGAGAAGAGGAAGCGCGGATACGAGGACTCCGATCTGGACCTCGATCTCAGCAGGCATCTCTTCTTTACTCTTGTCCGATTTCGTTAATTCCTGCGATTTCCCTCTTTCGATCGATCCCGATCAGTGACTCGAGGATCAATCTGCAGCGACATTAAGGGGATAATATCGGCGCTGCAGCAGATCAAGGAGAAGGCGCTCAAGGACGGCCTCAAGAAGAACGAGCACACCATCGGATCGTGAGTGTTTCCCCTCCATCTTCTCGTTGCTCGAATTTCGACTACTCAAAACGTCCTCTCCAGACCGTTCGTTCTTCACGATTATTCATATCAAACGTCTCGCCCATTTATCAAATGTGTCGTGCTTGAAGTGGCTTTGATCGGATATTAGATGCGACGCTATCAAGATCCTGATTCCTGACTGTTGGAATGTAAAGCCATAGCGTGCCATCTTTACCGCGTAATTACATTTGATTTTAGATGTACTTGAGCATCTAATGCTATCATATGATTTATTTTAATTAAATTAATTATTTCCTCACATATACTATGCTCAAAATTCTGATAACATCGTTTAAGATTTTGCATCTAGTTGTAATAAGATTACTTAGAAGATGCTCATATAAACGGGATCCGATTTCAATAGAGGCAACAATTGCACTACCTGCGAATGATGATGTTTTCCATTTTTTATGTAGAGTCGCAACCGAAGTCAATGCGATACTTGATGATGCTAAGGTGAAGTTCGAGAAGGATAGGTAATAATTTACATCGCTACTTGCAGAGCTCGATTGTATGCATAAAGAAAAACATCGTGTGATGAGAATATAGAACAATCAACGAACATGTTGGCTGCACTTGCATGTCATACATCCATAGCTAGTTTACATGTTTCTTATTTACATTATGGAGTGCCATGGAAGTACATTAACATAGGAAACTTCTTCTTTGAGCGACAGGCAGAATTTCGTGAAAGTGATCTCAAAGAATGCTAACGAGGTAGGAACACATATCTATTGCTCTCCTGGATGCGTTAGTTCAGGTTCTATAATGTGGATACGCATGTTGCAGTATGAAAGCTTGCTGAAGAACGAGCAAGCCAAATTTCAAGCAGTTTATGAGAAGTTCTGCAAAGACAAAGCAACACACCTGCAGGCATTTAAAGGTTTCCTTCTCTTCGAGTTTTTGCTTCGGCTGGTGTATTATAAATCTTGCAAAAACAGAAGTGGATCCACGTTGTTGTGCAACTTTATAGCATCTCTTGCCTATCATAATGAGAAGGCAACTTTCTAGTTTTGCCCTGCAAGTTCTGTTTAGTATATGCCTCTCCGAGAAGACAGAATACTGGGCAGTTGAAAATAGGCATGCCTTGCATATCTTGCTCCTACACATTTTTTATGCATTATTCGATATTTAATGGCCTCCTAATCCTATATGTCCTCTCTTTTTAGTTTCTTATATGCTATTTGTAGGCATCTTTCTTCGATTTGAAGATGAAAAGAAGAAAATGTTTACCCGCTACGAACAGCAGCGTAAGACACAGTAACGTGATTATTTGAAGTATTTGGCCGTCAAAACTCTATAAAAATATTTGTGATATTCAGGCAAGAAAGAAAAGGCTACCATGTTGGAAATAGAGAAGGCATGCGCAGAGAAGATAGCTGCTGCAGAAGAATCATTGAAAAAGAAAAAACAGGTAATAGTATCGCACATGTAGTCCTCTAACAAGATGATAGACAGCCTTAGCCAAGCTGAAACTAATTCCAAGTTATCCATGTTTTTGTCAAGTACAAGTACTTTTCTTCTAGCATTAAAGCTCTTTTATTTGGTAATGTATGATGCCTGAGCTGTCAAGGGGGTGGGGGGAGATATAAGAAAAATTATCAACTTAGCATTGGAAGACTGAAGTTCTAGCTTGGTTTTGTTAATCACGAGCTTAAAAGAAAAAAATACAGCTTTTAACATTGAAAACATGCTTTGGTTTTTCTTACCCTGTAAACCTCGCACAAGTCAAGAACAAGTTGATTATCTTTCATTCTAATTTGATTCGAGACTAAGTTTTAAATAGAGTCATGATTAAGAAACAATCATTATTTAAATATAGTTTTTCAATATTCAGATTTATGTAAATTGCAGAGATATTAGTTATTATTTATTGCTTTCTTGTATGTTCTTTTCTTTCTATCTATCTTATGTAATTTGCTCAACATGTTTCTCCTGTATATAAGAGAATCCTAGGACTTCATGGATAAACAACTCATTATTTTCTCTTCACATAGTATTAGAGCGACGGTCTTAAATTGGAGTTCTTGTATCCTGTGCCCTAACCCCACAGACTGCCCCCCTTGCCTTTTCACCGTACGCACCTCCGTCGGGTTGCCGCCATTTGGGACACCTCTAAGGGCCCCAATGGTGTCGTTGTTGGCTGTTGCACTGTCGCCAGCCTCTTCCGAGGCTCGATGTAGTGTCGCCAAGCCCTTCTAGGGCTTACGCGCGTAACCACCAACCCCTTAGGACCCCTGTGTGTCGCCAGGCCATTAAGGGTCTCCGAGGCTGCTGCTGGGTTGCCCGCCAAAGGGCTGAGTTGCCTCTAGGTCCCTCCTAGCATTGTCAGCAATATCCTAAACCCCACTAGCACCGTCCAGAGTTGCTGTACAGTCTGATTTTGACTGGAAAATATGATTTCAGATCTATAAATCACGTTTTCTGCCTTAGTGCGACTCGAGGATTGACAAGGATGGTTGTATGATTCTACATGTACAACCAATCCTTTATATGATTGTGTGGACTCTCTTGGATCGGTCTACTTCTCCAATCGAGTTCCGTTTTGGCATTCTTTTTCATCATGTCAAAAAATAAGGGCGACGTCTTCTCTTCATCCGATACCTTCAAGGACCGAACTCCCATCTTGAAGATGGATGGGATTAACTGTGAGTGTGGTCTATTCAGTTTATGATCCTTATGCAGTGCAATAACAAGGAGCACATTCTGACAAAGCCTGAGCCGACAGACAAGACTGGGGACAATGGTTCATGGTAGCAAGATGACACGTATGCACGTGTTTGGCTATCTGGAAGTCTCAGTACAGAGATTGCTAATGATATTATGAATTAACCCACCGCCAAGGTGATGTGAGATATTCTGGCAACTACATAGGCCTAAGCGAAGAATGAGGCCAAGATTCTTTAGCTCTGGTTTGATATATGCATGACCAAACAGAATGGTGGTCGTCTACATACCTTTTATTCTTCGCTTTGAGGCATGTTTGAGAAGCTTCACAGCTTCATGCATGTTACTACTTCCACAGAGCAGCAAATGGCATACATGAACTCCACGATGGTTGGAGTTTTCTTGGTAGCCCTGGATCCGGAGTATGAGGATGCATACACACAACTTCTTACAAGCGCGGCCATACCTCATACGGAGGAGGCCTACAATTGACTCAGCAAGCTTTATCCCACCCGCTGCCACCACACAGACCTCCTCAACGATAGTTGCATCTCGCGGCAGGGGAGGTTCTACACAGTTTAAAGGGTGTGGTCCCTGTGGCAGAGGAGGTGAACATCAGCATGGCCCCTGCACCTACTATCGTTATCCTTGACACTTCAAGAACATATGCTCTCAGAAGCATGAATACTCCACATCTGCTCGGGTGGCAGAGCAGATTGAGCCTTTAGATACTTCAGCTCCTCAGACAGATCCACGCCTTGATGATATTTTCTCCTGTATACAGGAGATCATGACTCATGTTGCTGGCACCGCTACAGGTTCCTCAAGTATATCATATGCTTTTACCGATTGTAGCAGGGCATATATGACATAGTGTATCATGGACTCTGGTGCTTCCCACCATCTGTGTGGAAACAAGGCCCATTTCAGTTCTTACATGTTTATACCCCCTAGTAGATGGGATGTCATTACGAATGGGGTTTACTTACCCATCATGGGATAGGGAGAGGTGCATTTGATACCATCCTTGTGCATGCAGAATGTTTTATATGCTCATGATTTTCAGATAAAATTGCTTTCTATTAGTCTAGTCACGAATGATCAGCATTGTCGTGCAATTTTTGACTCCTCTTCTCTCGTGTTTCAGGACATACTCACAGGTAGGGTGATTGGATGTGGTCGTGAGCAGTGAGGGCTCTACAGACTGGTTTAACCCTCATATTAGCGCCTCTTTTATTCCTACTAGACCAGTCTCAATGTACTTGTGGCCAGGGGCGGAACCAGGAATAGCGACAAGGAGGGGCCGGTAACGGTTTCATAATAGGGTGCAAACGATCAGATATGGATACTGATTTAAGTGTGATCATATCTTTATCCATTTTTTTGATGCAAATACAGATGTGATGGATATAAAAAACTATGTTACCATGTTCTTAAAATGGATATTGATCAGACACAAATAATGTTTGAAATGTTCTATAGATTAGCTTAAACATACATGTATTGGACGAATTAAACACGATAAACATATAATAAATATACTTACATTATAAATATTATACAAGATATGATGAAAGAATGTATAAAACTATGTTACATGATTAAAAATAAATATATAACTGCATTTATATATGAAAATGGATACACCGATACGAATATGGATATTTGAGGATATAAAAACGTCATCCATGTCCGTATCTTTTTTAAAATATATTCGAATATGAATGTCGAAATATGTATAAAACGGATATGGTGGTGGATCGGTTACGGATATCCCTAACCATTTGCATCCTTATTTCACATACGTGAATAAATTTGTAACAACACAACCCAAATATAGTCATCCATTGGCAACTCACAAAGTGTGAGTGGATTATAAGAGTAGGTGATCACTACTTGACAACTTGATCATAGGCATTTTGGGTGGTTGTCAGCAGGTCCAATTGAGCCAACAAGTTGTCAAGGTTAGTTTTACTTAGTAACAGACATGGGACCTAAGCGTTGGTATAAATGGTATGAGAGTGGGTTCCCTTGATAGTAGAAAGGACTACTCAAAATGTGGAACCACACTAGGGATGAGAATTGGGTAGGGCCGACCCGACCCAACCCGATGCCCGGCCCGAGAAAGCCTAAGCCCGGCCCGAATCCGAACAATCAATGGGCGGACTTGAGCTTGATTTTTGGCCCGATCTAGTTTTCGAACCGGGTTCGGGCAAGCTTGGGCCCGAGCCCGAAGCCCGCGGGCCGGCCCGAGTGTAGGCCCGTATATATGCTCGTGATTTTTTCCATATGTAACTTCTGATTTCTAATAATACAGTGCATCTTCCTTTTTTAAATTAACATTATTCTATGCTATTTAGACATCAAATATGTTCATGTTTTGAAGAAATACATATTCAGTCTGTATATTTGCATATTAAATGTGTATTGTATTCACGTTTAAAATATTTTTTTAATATAACAGGCCGGCCCGACCTGGCCTGACCCATGTACTAATAGGTCGGGCTCGGGCTTGGGCTACAATTTCTGAAATTCAACAGGCTTAGGCACGACCCGCAAGCTCAAAAATTAGAACCGAGCTCGGGCTGGGCTAGGTTGGGCCCGTCCTGGCCCGATGCTCATACTTGCAAAAAGATAGGAAGAAAAGGTTACCTGGAGTATGTGGCCACCAATGTCATTGGGAATAAGTGATGGACCATGTCTTCTATAAGTCAAGGAGGTTGTAGCAAGACCACCCAAACTTAGTCCCACATCGACACCTCACATAGTGTGAGAGTGGTTTATAAGAGTGGGGATTATTGGTTGACAACTTGAGCTTAACTATTTTGGGTGAAATGAATTGTCAAAGTCAATTTTCCTCAATAGCAGACCGGAAACCTAACCTCGAGATGCTACAAAACCGACAATAGTTTGTTGGCTCTCAATTTTTTAATTCAAGACGAATTAGATCACCCATGTTTCTTTAATTTCAAGGTTTCCTCTTAATAATCTGCTTCATATGATTATTATTTTTTATTTATGAAATTGGTATTAAACAATCATTCTATTGTCTTAATTTACCTTCTCTTTGATGTCTTTTCACAATCAATTAGTGTTTCTTGCCTCAAGAGACAAAGCAAGAGGAGGGGTCAACCATTATAACTTTATAATATCATTGAATAACTTCCCAAGGAATGGAGGGGCCATGGCCCCCCCATTGCATATGGTGGTTCTGCCCCTGCTTGTGGCATATTTGTTTTGATCACTTTTCTCTTTAGAAGTTGTGCTATGTCTTCCCACAGATTTTCAATTTTCCACGTGATTTTCCTTCCAATACAAGGCTTGCTAGCTTGGGAAGCATCACCGCTCTTCTTTGCCTGATCGTCAAAGTCATAGGAGTACTCAGTCATTTGAGCTTACTCACTTAGATATTTAGGGTCTGAGTCGTGTTCTTGATCACCAGGGACACCATTTTTATCTTATTACTGTGGATGACTATTCTAGATTTCTTAAGGTCTTTTGTTAAAAAATAAGTCTGAGATTGGATCTATCATTAAAACATTAATGAAATAAATAATATTATGCTATTATGATCTGATAATGACTTAGAGTTTTGCACTTTACAACTATTTGAGTTCCTCAGGTCTCTTGGCATTGTACAACAAACCTCGTATGCCTACACATCCTAGTAGAACGGTATTGCTGAACGCAAACACCATCATTTACTCGATGTGACCCATACCCTTTTGATTCAAAGTCGTGCCTATCACTCTTATTGGGGTGATGCGATCCTCATAGCTTGCTACTTGGTGAACCATATGCCATTTTTTGTTTTAGGAGAAAAGGCTCCTTTCTCGATTGCATTTCCCGAGGACACGTTCTCCCTTACACCCTGAGTGTTTAGCTGTGTGGCATTTATTCACAATTCGACGCCTGGTCGAGAAAAGTTCTCATCGAGCTGTCAAGTCTGTTTTTGTCGGCTACTCTCGTACTCAGAAGTGATACTACTGTTTTGATCCGCTTTGGCGGAAATACTTTGTCAAAGCTAATGCCACCTTTTTTGAGTTTGTTATGTATTTCTCTCATGTAGGTGACAAGTTGACTCCATCTGACTCTGTTGAGGAGGTATACATGCCTCCTCCTATGACTGCACCACCTCCAGTACCTACTTTGCCTTGACCACCTTCACCACCACTACTTCCAGTACCTATACATACTCCTGGCGCTGCCCCTGAACCACTACACAGTACCTTGACTCAATTTTTACCATGTGTATTTACTCGCAGGTCTCACATTGTTCATCCTGCTCATGGGCCTTCCCCATCATCCAACACGCCCCACCATGATTTTTTACATGATGAGAAGGTGCCCTCTCATGGGGGTAGTTTACAGGTTTCGTAAGTGGCGGATGATCTACGTGCTTATTGCTCCGTGGAAGCAGAAATGTACGTGTGCTACACATCCTCTTGCAGCCCATGTCTCCTTGTGCAGACTCTCGAAGGACTTCAGGAGTTGTGTCGTGGCACTACCTATCGTGGAGATATCACAGACATATCAGGAGGCCATACAGGATAGTCAGTGACGTACTACTATGGAGGAGGAGATGGCCGTGCTACAGTCGCGTGACACTTGGAGCATTGTTACAACTCCTAAAGGAGTATTTGTTGTTGGATGCAAGTGGGTGTTTACAGTGAAGCACCGAGCAGATGGCCACGTAGATCGCTACAAGGTGGGAGTTGTGGCACGTGAGTTCACCCAGACATATGGGGTAAACTATCAAAATACATTCTCTCTAGTGGCTAGGCATCCTACACATTGTATTCTTCTTTCTGTTGCAGTGACACGTGATTGGCCCCTATGTCAGCTAGATGTGAAGAATGCATTTCTCTATGGTGGCCTACATGAGGAGGTCTACATGCAGCAACCACATGGGTTCACTGCTGAGGGGGATGTCAGAAGGTTTGCAGGCTTTGATTTATGGCCTTAAGTAGAGTCTAAAGAGTATGGTTCTAAAAGCTCTCGTACTTGATATAACAACATGGATAGGAGAGATCGACTTGCCGATCATTCACTGTTTATTCAGGGGACTCCAAGAAGCACCGTTGCAATATTTATTTATGTTGATGATATCATTGTTACAAAATATGATGAGCATGGCATCCATGTTACTAAGGATTTCTTAGGTCAACAGTTTTTGACCAAAGACCTTAGCAGTCTACGCTACTTCCTTGGACTGGAGTTTTCCATGAACAAATGAAGTCTGGTGATGATTCAGAGGAAGTACGCTACAGATCTTCTCTCTGAGACAGGCATGACAGATTGTAGGCATGCCACTACTCCTATAGACTCGAGCATGAAGCTGCATGATGATGACACTGAGGAGGTAGACAAGAAGAGGTACATGGTGCTTGTTAGGAAGCTCCTATATGTGACCATCTTCAGACTAGATATATCCTTCGCAATAAGCAAGCAATGTGGGTCAGTTCATAGAACAACATAGACATGTATATATGGATGCAATCTATATGATTCTGAGATATCTGAAGGCCTCACCTGGCACCGGTCTTCTATTAGCAAAGGTACAACCCTTGTCATTACAGTTTGTGCAGATGCCAATTATGCAGGTGTCTCAAGGACATGAAGTCCGCCTCTGGCTTTGTAGTGTTCATAGGGAGTTCCTTGGTATCATGGAAGAGCAAGAAGTAGACAGTAGATGCCAGATATAGTGCGGAATCAAAATACAGAGTCATGACACAGGCTAATACAGAGATGATGTGGATCAAATCTATTCTTACTGACCTAACGGTTGAGGTACCTCTTCCCATGCACCTCCAATGCGATAACCAGGATGCTCTCTTCATCTCCAACAACTCATCTTTCAATGAGAGGATCAAGCATGTCGAGATTGAATGTCACTACACTCAAGACATGATACAGAAGAGCCTCATATTCACTACTCAAGTTAGCTTGGGAGATCAGACAACAGATGTACTTACTGAGGCCCTAATCAGAGGGCCTTACCAGAGATGTTGTTTTAAGCTGAGTATGATTGATATCTACGCTCCCCAGCTTGAGTGAGAGTGTTGAGATATTAGTTATCATTTATTGCTTTCTTGTATTTTCTTTTCTTTCTATCTTATGTAATTTATCCAACATGTGTCTCCTCTATATAAGAGAACCCTAAGATCTCATGAATAAACAACTGATTCTTTTCTCTCCACATACATAAAGTTATTTTCGAACTTTCATATAGTCTAATACATTGGTATCCTAGGAAAACTCATTTTATATGACACGTGAATTTTATTGATTGCAGGATGATAAGTCGTTCAGCATTCTCAAGAAATCCCTCGGGTCATTCTTTGATGACGCATCTGACGACGATTTTGGTTCTGATGAATGAAGCATGCCAGAACAGTTCCTTATCCTCTAACCAATAATCTACCGGTAAATTGTGTCGTAACATGTTTCAGTCCGGTTTATGAACCACACAATACTCTCATCTGAGTAAGTATAGTTTATGAAGATCATTTCCATTGCAACTCCAAGATATTGGTAAAGTTGATTAGCTAATTGAGCTGTCTACTTATAAGGTTCTCCTTTGCATCATGGATATACAGAGTATGTAAACCTCAATAACAGAAGAAATTTTGGCCAGTTTCTCAAATTGATAATCCACATAGCTCGGAGAGAAAAGGATGATCCATACACACTTGTACCATGTCTTCCCTGAGTCCAATATGAGAAGGTGTTAAATACTTTACATTATCTCATAAAGTCTTGTGAAAAAAAGTAACATCTATGTTTTCAAACCAGACTAATCATCATTTGGCAGAAGTTACAAGAGGCTGATCCTGTCGTTCCCACCAAAAATACAAAATCGATATTAACTGTAACATCAGGTGGAAAAAACACAGACAGAGAACACTCCCAAACCTTTCTAGAATTCCAATAACTATAATGATTCTAAACTAAATGATGCTCAGTGCATGGGTCTAGAATCTGGAATTTTGTCTTCTTTTGCTGGTGACACTCGATCCACCCAAAGGGGGGAAATCATCATCCTTTATCGTGAGCATGGAAATGTCATTCATCTCTTCAACAGATTCTGAAGAATTGCTCGATGTCTGACGCCCGTTCAACAGGTGCTGTGATGGTTTCTTTGACGAAAACTGGTGGGAAGCCGGCTGAACCATCTGAGGCGGAGATGCAGTTGGTGGTTGTGTAAGGGGCACAATGCCTTGCAGCTTTGGATCTGGAGTATAACTGTATGGAATCTTTGCAGGGTCCATCTTCCTGAATGTGATGGATATTCTGAAAATAACAAAACAGTTAAAAATCAAGGAAATTGTAACATAACCATGTTAAAAATCACAAAAAAAACAACAACCAACCAATCTTCATCAATTTAATAGCATACCTTTTGGCAGGCACTCCAGGAACACAGTGCTTCGCGATATCTGCGCCATTCCCATTTAAAATGGACACAGATCTGCTCAAAACGAAGAATGCCGTTGGTCAGCATCTATCGTGCGTTAAATAATCTATACATTAACATGGTATATACATGCACTTTTAATCAAAATGACTATTCAGTAACTCTTTAGATATCACAACATTTTCATATATGTACCTGTTTGTTTTGCTTTTTCGTAGGATCACTAATGATGGATAAAGGGCATAATATTTTCTAAATGCATATCGTCTCTCGATTCTTAATCCCAATAGTGCAAAATTCATAAACCATTTGATCAGTCGCTCATGTAGAATTTGAAATGTAGGTTCTAAAAACATACCCTACGGGGAGGGGGATGGAAATAGGAGCAGCGAATTCTCCAGGTCCTTCAACTTCAATATTCTGTCCGAACAAGATGTTGCACTCTGCCAGGAAGGAGATTGTGCAGAACGGCCGAAGGAAATCATGATGGTCGATGTGAGGGGGAATGCAATCGCCCTTATCGTAGATGTTCACAATGCAGCTGTTGGGAACACAAGAAGGCGGAAGGACGCACCACCGGACCAGTCTCTGGACCATCAACTTAAACAGGGGAGGAAGCGGGTCTACTTCCTCCGTTCGTAGTATCCCCGGAGGGTTCCCGTTCTTGTCCTGCGAGCCACAAATAAAGCCCAACGTAACAATCCAGCTCTGCTATTTTTTAGTTAAATCCAAACAAGGGATATAATAGAATCCAGTACCCACCTCTGCGTAGTTGTAGCAGCACCCAAATTGCAATGTCACGCGTCCCTTCCCACGCATCCACTTCCTGGGCTCAGAATAGGTCCGTTCTGCAGTAGAAACGATCACTTCAGAAGGGTTTTCGCGTAAAGAAACACACGGAAAAGGTGGGTGACCGGAGAAGTTACGCGTACCTCTAAGCTTCCCTTCACGTCCTAATTTCTGGAGTCGGTATATGAGATTGACGATCTTCTCCTGTTCCCTGGAATTGAAGACGTTGGTGTGGAGTTCGAGACCCTGTAGGATGTTGACGTTCTTGCCCTTGATTCTCTCAACGAATCTGAAGTCCTTCTTCCTCCCAACCTTGGAAACTCTCGCCCACTCCATCCTCTCGTCCCTCTCGGACGTCTCGACCAAGTCGTCGCTCTCCGCCGTGTCTCCCTTCACCTTTTCCTCAGATTTCGATCCCCTATGGACGGAACTAGGGCTCAGCCCCTTCCTCAGAACAGAGCCGTACTCGGAAGCCGCGGGAAGGGAAACCCTACGCCTGGAGTACTCTCCCTCCTGTGTGGAAGCATATCTGTTGCCCACTCCGGGTGTTGAATCGGACGAGGGTGAGGACGATGGTGATAACGACGACGATGACTTCGCCGTTGGCAATCTCATCCCCTCCAAAGCGCCTGCTTTCATCAGGATGCTCAGGAAACCGAACCACACGGAAGTAAAGAAAGAAGAAACAGATGAATTACCGGAAGCGTCGAGCTGTTCGATCCGAGATTTGAGAAGACGAGAGCAGTCGCTGCAGAAGCCCTGAGAGAGGAAGTCGTACAAAGAGGACGAAGCATTAGCCATTCTTCTTCTTCCGTGAGCGGTAACTTGTATTCGTATATCTTAGATCTTATATAGGTATTCGATGTGTCGGTATTACCATCCTTTCCGAATCCAAACTGTGGTTGATTGCGCGGTCGTGGATTTTTAGTTTGGTTTACCGCGCGTGACGTTTTACTTTAATCAATCTATTTATTTATTTTTTCGAAGGAAAAATCAATTAATTTATATAGCTACGCATAATACAGCCAATTAAATAGCAACGGGCATCTAAATTTAGTTAGGTTGAATTAAAATGAAAGATGGAAAAAATCTACATTCCGATGCATATACATTTAGATATAGCACTTTAGAAAAAAATGATTGTTCGTGCTCAATGCAAAACTCTATTAATAGTATATTGTTGTAGTAGCAGCAACTTCAATGATGTTAGGCAATCACTTGAATATTCCTTATAATTTTCTTTGTTTTGTTTGCTACTTTATACATAGGGCATATGCTAAGACTCATGACTTCTAATTACCTTAATTTTTTTATTAAATCTTCTTTGTTTGTTCCCTTTAGAGGATTAGTGTGTTTACCCTTCACAAGGTCATCTTTTTTCGCATCTTCATGGGGTAAATTATTCGCTACTTTATGCGATCGGTTTCTTTAGCCCATATGGGTCGAAATTGGTTGTCCCTCTTTTGTTGCATCAAAGGAATTTCAATTTATTGTCAAAATAAGTTCGATGAGGCCATAACTTTTGTTATTTTATATATTTCATATTTGTGTAGTATTTTTCATATTGTATTTTTTTGCTTGGACACTTACCATTACCCATCTCCTATCGAAGAAAGGTTAGATTTTGTTACCCTAATATGCTATCTTTTATCTCTAACATAGTGCCAAAGCGTCAATCTCAGCTCGATGTAGACTTACTTGTCCCCGCTCTCTTCTTTCTTCTACCAATCATCACTTCCAACAACTTGTCAGGTGATCGGTTTCTTGGCCAGTACAGTTAAGATGGGTCATTTGTGGTCCTATCAAGCAGCACATCAAACAAAAATATTTACATGTATATCAGTTGCACAAGTCACTAGTTGAACTCTAGGAGGCGTATTTTCAACTAGTTGAGTACACAGAAAATCAAGTTAGGTGTTTCTTGTGGCGTTCCGGACCTGGATTACTTGTTTACATGACATTTGCATTATTTATTTCACCATTGATCACATCAAGTAACTGAAAAGTAGGGAAAAATTTTCGCAATACGAATTACATTCACAATAATATTACAAGTCACATCAAGAAACGTGTCACCAAAGAACCATTGTATTATTTCTCATATAGCACAACATACATGAAAAGAAAATTTATCATTTTATATACGTATCCTAAAAATATGACAGAAGTGAAAGATATAGGAAGATCCTTAAGCGCATCATGGAAGCATGAGGATCGCATTGAATGCGATCGGGAGCGACTAATCGCACTAGTTGCTTCGAGCAGCGAAATTTAAAAAAAATTATCCGATGAAATCACATGATCCAAGAACACTTCTTGTATTGTTTCATTTAAACCACAATTAGGGATTAAGATTACCTCTTGAAGCGTGGTTCCAATCGAGTCTCTAAACAAAGAGACCTCCTGTCTCAAGTACGATCCAACGGAGGAGACGCTTGCGAGCACATTGATGAGACGTGTGCTCCTCGCAATCCATGTTGATGATCCAAGCTGTGAATCTCCTGATTTCGTCACACGAGATCCGACGTCTTCTTCACGAGCGAAGCGCACCAAATGAGATGGAGATCCATGAGCAAGCAATCCGACAGCAAAACGACAATGCTGCGGCGATGGAGACTCTCACAAAGGGCTCCATGGTGGATGACCACAAGAGAGAGAGAGAGAGAGGACGAGTTTTGGTGTGTTGAGAGAGAGAGAGAGAGCAATTGTTAATCTATATCAAAGAGCAAGGGGTGCCTCTTCTTATATAGGGTTTTGGGATCTATGGATCTCAATCCATGGACAACACAAAATCAATGGTTGATATTGATTTGTGTTTCTTTCAATGACAATGATCTTGTCGTAAAAACACAACAATAATTAATTTAATTTAATTTAATATATATTGATAAATAAATATAAGTCAATTCAAATTAAATCACTTTGACCTTGGAGATAAGAGGTGAGAAGATTTGACCTAATCCCTAAAAATGGGGGGACAACCACCCTCTTCCAATGGAAGTTGGTGGTCGTCCACCCTCTTAGGCGGATTGGGAAAATCTCCTCATTATCTCATGATATCGTTATCTCATGATATCTCCAAGTTTTACAACAACACTTGTCGTAAATTATTTCACAAAAAATAATTCATAATTATCTTGTGAATATTGCAATCATCCATTTGAAATTTGTGAATTATATTCACAACTAAAAATAAAATGTAAATTATATTTTTAATTAATCATCCAATGTGAATCTAATTCACATCAACAATCAATTAACAAATATAAATCACAATAGTCTCTCCTCTAATATATTAAAAATCATATTTATAATATATCTGACTAATATGGACAATGTTATCAACATTATTCATATCCATGATAATTAAATAATATTTAATCATCTTGGATCTATATTCTCGTGTGCCCAAATAATATGAATCACATTCACATTATTTGCGTCTTTGATAATTAAATCACATTTAATTATCTCAGATAACTCTCCTTATAATATGAATCAAATTCATATTATTCACAATAATTAAATCACATTTAATTGTCTATTTTCGCGATGCTCAGATACATATATCAACAATGTAATTATCCATGAATCCTTTCAAGGATAATGTGCTTTCTCTACGGATACTTGGAGATAAGGACAATGCGATTATATTGTTCCACATATAGTGACTTGGATATTGAGATGACATCTCAAATCTAGATCTTGCGGACCTCTCATATATGCTTGATTAAATCAAGACTACAAATCTAATCTTCTCATTGTATTTGAATTCAGATCAATGTTCAATATTTGGACCAAGATCAGATCACTTCTCTAGTGAGAGGAGTCACTAAAATCTAGACCCGTTTCATCCCTCCCTAGGAATGAAAGCGTCATGGTTATACAATCGTTTATGATCACATCACCCTCATGTATTCCTAATACTTGTACATCCTGCATATTGGAAGTCCCAGATTAAGCCCGAAGTTTATGATCTAATTAGACTATCTTCTTCAAGGTTTTATCATTAAGTTTCTCATTTGATCATTGGGAGTTGTTATTGATCATATACTTTCCAAAAGCATATATCATACCCATGAGTTGATCATATACTTTCCAAAAGTATATGTCAAACCTACAAATTCAATTAAGCTTCCAAAGCAAGATGACCGTGCACGGAATTTGATTCTTCCCAATATCTCATGAGTGAGCTCATATCTTTCAGTTCAGTAATAAACCTGTATGATCCCTTTGAGAGATCGTATTACTCATATGCCCTTACATGCATACCAGTGTGCCGGTGTATAGACCTTGGTTAGGTCATTAACCTATTGGTCTGCCAAATGTACATACTTAGACATATAGTAACACATCTGTCTCCGGTCAGAGGTTGCGTTCTTATATCGTGACATCATATGATATAGGACTTTGGTTATCTCGATCTTGTTAAGTCAACTCTTTGACCTAACTAATATGACACCTCTGAATCTCCATTCTTATGCAGAGGACCTACATCAAGAGGTCGGTCAGACATCAACCTTTAAAGAAAGGATTGTCATCTCCTTCTCATGCTGGAGATCCTCTCTTAACAATCATTTGACAGTGCTTGATGAATCCTCAATCTAACTCTTTAGATATTCATCCAAGCACCAGCCTCTAAGATTCAACAATTGAATCAACAGATGTATGATCATTAAGATGGACATGGTACATAACCCTAATTGTACTAAGGGACCTATTATGCAAATTAGTTATTCTTCATTTCAGATAAGGGAATGATATTTGCAATAACATTTATTGCATAATAGCTCGTCATGGGTTTGCATGTCTAACAAGAAGAGGAAGTAAGCACAATAAGAACACAATTATCAGTGCAATGCTATCTTGTATGCCGTCAAAAGAAATCGTTGACTGCCACCAAGAACTGCGAGTCCTGCCAATCAAACTACTCCGCTACATGCTCCTTTCCTGCCATCCATGTTAGGGACAAAGAGATGTCAACAAATGTTGCGTACAACTGATGAGCCAAAAATCCCACAAAATTCGCGTAGGAATAAAATCAATCAAGGGTCGTTGTGATCCGGATCTCGTAGATCGGACTCAACAAGAAAAATCAGACCACCAAATAAGAGTAATCAGAGAAGAAATCCGAATAACGGTCTCGCTATTTATTTAACCTAGTATAGCGACCAGGGTCGAACTCAAGGAGCACGGATTGGCCAAGTGGCCTACGAAGTAGTCGAAAAATGAAATAAAAAGATAAAATATTTTTAGGTGGTTTTTATGGGTTTTTATTTTTTTTTGTATTTTAAATTATAAAGGAATAAGGGAAAAGGGGTAAAAGCACACAAACAACAATTTATTAAACACTCCAAAACAACTCAGAAAATTCAAATAAAAATCTTTTTGTGTTTTTTAGGTTTTTAAGTGTTTTTGTAATTTTGTCAAGATTTTATGACCTTTTTTGTTGATTTTATAAAAATGGAAAAAGGCTGAAAATAAGAATCAATGTGCAGTCAGATTTGAAAGGCTAATTAAAAATATATAATTAGACTGTAAAAATCTGAAGATAATTTTTATGAATACTGGAAATAAAAACTAAGCTATAGAAACCAAAATTGCATTTTTTTTATTTTATGGAATTTTTAAGAATTTTTATAAGATTTTTAGGGTTTTGAGATTTTTAGGTGTTTTATAAATCCAAATTCAACCAAAATTGGAATGAAGCTAAAAGACACTAAAAGAAATAGTAAGTATTTTTTTAGAATTTTTAAAAGATTATTTATATTTTTAATTGATTTTTTAATTCAAACAATAACAAAAATGTGCGTTTTTGAATTTTTAAAAATATAAAAACAATTCAAAAATATCCCAAAAATTTAGTGAAATTTTTACACAGTAGCAGGAGCCATGTGTCCAAATTTCAGTTGATTTGGAATTAATTTGATATTTTATTCAATCAATACAAATGCCACAACACACAAGGACCAAAATGCAAAGAAACAAAGTTCTAGGGGCTAAACATAAATACATGCTAGAAGTATAGGGGCTAAACCACAAAATTTACACAAAATTCGCACATGTTCCAGTTCTAGTATGCACAGGGGTATATATGCAAATAATTAAACTCAAGATTCATTCCACAACAGTCAGAAAACCCAAGCCCTAAACATGCAATTTGCCCACAAAATCATGTGTCGAAGCACGTATCTCCACAAAGCAGGGAGTAAAATGCAAATATAAGAAACTACAGGTCCATATATGCAAATTATCCAAGTGTGCAAGTTTATTTAACAGACGAAATAAAAACTAAAATAAAATGCAGGGGGTCAAGCATAAGTTACCCAGCCAAAGCGCGTGCGGGGCACGTGAGGGCCAGGTGTCGGGCGGTGACTGGCGGATGGTGTGCGGCTGTGATGGTGCCTCCTGGAAGATCCAACGGTTCTGACACGATGCCGAACATGGGGTGCACGTGGCCGTTAGATCTGGTATCTAACGGCCTGATGAGAGCAGGGCACAGACGGCTTGGATGATATCTGGAGGCTAGGCGCAATCCAACGCTAGAGAGATAGGCTGGAAGAACTTCTCCTGGGCGAACTTCTCCGGCGATCCGAGCGTCCGATGGAAGATCGGAGAGGGGGGTTCTCCTCGCGATGATGATCCGCGTCGGGTGGTGGCGTCCGGTGGAGCTCCCAACGGTCAGATCCTCTGACGAAGGAGGAGGGACCTGGGTTGCTCTAGCGAGGGGTGGACAATGCAACTGAGGGAGGTATCTCGCGCTTATTCACCTGCAGAAGAGAGCTCATGCTCGGAGGAAGTCTCAGGCAAGGGTTATTGAACCAACAGTAAAGGGAAGCGGCGTGGATAGGCGGAGGGAGGTTCCGGCGGAGGCGGCGGAAGGAACCAGACCCGATCTTGGCTTGGATAGCCAAGATCGAGGTGATCAGGTCGTGGAAGGAAGGTGACGATGGGTCGAGGGATCTATCTATACGGATGAGATGAAGCGACGGGGCTCCGGCCACCGGGGCGGAGCTGGCGGAGCTAAGTGGAAAAGATCGAATCTAAATGATGAACTGGAACCTAAGGGAAGTACCTGATGGTCGGAGTCAACTGTGGGGGAGATGCTGGATCTCCGGCGGTCTTCACCTCGATGGAGCGTCGCCTCCAGAGGCTAGGGCTACGCCGGCGACAGAGCTCGACTGCGATGGTCGCCGGACCTAGGGCAAACACCTCCAAATCCTCGCTGCAACACTCTCAATCACTCGTTGTCACTCAAGGATGAAGGTGGAGGTCCTGGGAGTCGAAGACGAGGGACAAAGGTGCGTGAAATGGCGGAAGGAGGCGATGCTATATAGTGTAGGAGTCCGAGAAAGAAGAAGATCGGGCACGTAATCCGATGCTCGGATCCCTAACAAAAAATTACGGGCGTGAGTCTCGGACGAAAGAACCGCGACCGGAGCCTGGGGTTTGAGTGAATGGCGGTTGGATCGATCCGAGAAAATTTGGAGAAATCGCGTAGGAATCGGATCCGAGTGCAAAGTGGTCCAGGGGGGAGAGTTGACCGGGGGTCAACAATCCCCCATGGACTAATGAGATTATTCCTTTTATTAATTGTTTGCAAATTCATTTTAAAATAGTAAAAGATTTTATTTCGAAAAGTTTTCAACATGAAAAATATTTATTTTTTTCAAAGTATTTTTTATTGATTTTTATTTATTTTTTTGAAAAATAAATTATGTGTATACATTATTTTATATTATATACATGTATATATACATATGTATTTTTTTATTTTTATTCTTAATTGTTTATTTTTGTACAATTATTCCAATTTTATATTTTATTTATGTACAACTTGAAATTTGGGATATAAAATAATTTTTGTTTGTTTTTTATTATGTATTTACAAGGTAAAATAAATATGTATAAGTACATATATACATGGTATATATATACTGAGGAGAGAGAAATTATTTTTGTTTTTCTTTGATTTGTCCCATCTTTATTTTATTTTTATTTTTATAAATATATACAAAATATGGAAGGCTGAGTTACCCTATCTCTCTCTACTTATTTTATTTTGCGGTCAGGCCCATGTTGAGCCCTCCCTTGGGTTCAGGTCACTCAATATTTATTCTAGATATTTCCCTCTTGTTCTTTATTTCTTTATTCCTTTATTTTTACACAAAAATATGCTAATTATTACAATTTATACAATGCATGTATTTTGACAAATTATTGTATTTACAAACATTTACATGGTATTTTACCAAGGTTTCTAGCTAAAATAAAGGAATAAAGGGTGATGAATGGCGATTCATCACCCTCTTATACTTTACTTTTGCTAGTCCCTTTGCAAACACGAAAAAGAAGTGCAAAAGAGAAAGAGAAAGAAAAAGAGGAGAAATTAAGGTTGATTATTAAACTTTTCTTCATTAAATTGAAATATGGAGCTCAGTCAGACCTTTGGATTATTCATTTGTCGGAACCTTATTTGGACTTAAGCTTAAAACTTAACAGCCTCTAAGTTCCACCAATCTATGATCAAGACTCCTCAATGAACCAGATCAGAACAAGTCTACATACATAAACTCTAATGACCATGAATCTTTCCTTGTACTGTTTAAGTGATGTGTAGCTCCCTACCTCAGAAGTGACAAAGAAACAACCTCCCTCAACCTGGTAACTCTAATGCCTCGGTCTAGCCACTCTTTCCTCAAGGAGCAGGGTATTCCCTTCTAAGTTCAAGTACAACCGGCTCAAGAAGAGGGGGAAGAAGAGAATGGACCATGACCAGTGTAGCCATGTATCCTTGGGAGCTCTAACCAGTGTAGCTGAGTCTCCCGCTGCAAGCTTCATGAGATGGTCATGTGTAACATAAGCTTTGCTTTATTTGACTATATACACTCCGGTGGGATTATTAAATTTTCAATCCGATCCACCACTTTTTTGGAGTTTTTCTTTCTTTGCACATTTTTTTCGATGTGCATATGTACACCATATCTACATGGTGCAACATATATACATAAGGAGTTTTTCCTCTTGAGCCAGTAGACTATCCCTCTTTTGAAGCTTTATTGCAACCTATAACTCCTGTCTTTAAACTTCATAACCACCAGACCAAGTTGAGACGTACTTCCTTCACTATAAGAAGAAGAGAGGTTCCGCCTAGAAGTACTACCCTCATATGCTACCCCAAGCCAAAGGAAACTGCCTCCTCACCACCTCATCCGTGGAGAGCTATGTGTAAAGTGTTGGTGCAAGTAAAGCCATTGTCTCTGAGTCATGCGTGTGTTGTTAAATGCTCTACTTAGGCTCATCAAGATGACATATGCTCATAGCCTAGTGGACTCAAAGAATTAAGTTCCAATGGAGCTGAAAAGTCTTAATCCTAAGCCCTATAAGGTTCCTCTTATAATTAGGTGAATTAAGGTCTTAACCAAGCTCCATTTGTCAATTTAATTCCAGGCCAGTTTAAATGTCAACTATGATTTGGAAAAACTGTACAAGTATTTACAAAGATGCAATTTTACAAATTTTTACAAATGTGCAAAATTTTTGAAAAATGTTTGAAAACATGGATGTATGCATGAATGCGAAGTTTTATCAAGGATCGCCTCATCTGGGAAGGTCTCACATATAGGCTCAGTCTGCTCAGAATCCTCAAGATACTCTAATCAGGAGAGATGATCCGCCACCACATTCTTGACTCCAGGCTTATCCTTAATCTCTATATCAAACTCCTGGAGTAGAAGGATCCATCTGGTCAATCTGGCTCTGGCATCCTTCTTTTCCATGAGGTACCTGATGGCGGTATGATCAGTATAGATGGTCACTCTAGATCCAATGATGTAAGATCTGAACTTATCTAGGGTGAAAACTACGGCTAACATCTCCTTCTCAATGACGGTATAGTTCCGCTGCGCGACATCTAATGTACGGCTAGAGTAGTGAATAGCAAAGGGGACTCCATCCCTCCTCTGTCCCAGCACTGCCCCCACAGCAAAATCGGAGGCATCCGTCATGATCTCGAATGGGAGAGACCAATCGGGCGGCTGGAGAACATGAGCCTCTACAACACAACTCTTGAGAGTCTCAAATGAGGATAGACACTTATCATCAATAAGGATCTCGGTGTCTTTCGTCAGCAGATCAGTCAACGGTCGGGCAATCCTACTGAAATCGTGAATGAAGCGCCTGTAGAAATCGACATGCCCCAGAAAAGACCGTAACTGCCGCAAGTTGGACGGTAGATTGAGTTTTCTATTGACATCCACCATAGTCGGATCAACCTCCATGCCCCTGTTGGAGATGATATGACCAAGCACCGTCCCCTGAGTCACCATGAAGTGACTCTTCTCCCAAGACAACACAAGGTGAACCTCAATGCATCGTTGAAGGACTCAGTGTAGGCAGTCAAGACAAGAATTGAATCTGTCACCCTAGACCGATAAATCATCCATGAAGACCTCCAAGCACTCCCCCACCATGTTCGAAAAGATGGACAACATGCATCTCTGGAATGTCGCCGGAGCGTTGCACAATCCAAATGGCATGCGTCTGAAAGCATATGTCCCGAAAGGACAGGTGAAGGTGGTCTTATCCTGGTCCTCGGGCGCGATGGCTACCAGATTATATCCGGAGTACCCATCCAAGAAACAGTAATGGCTCTTCCCTGCCAACCTCTCTATAATCTGATCAATAAAGGGTAGGGGGATATGATCCTTCTTGGTGGCCTGGTTCAATCGTCTGTAGTCCACACAGACCTGCCAAGAAGTGGGTACCCGGGTAGCGATCTCCTCTCCAGACTCACTAACAACTGTGGTGATGCCCGTCTTATTGGGCACCACATGTAACGGACTGACCCATTTGAAGTCAGAGATGGGGTAGATAAAATCGGCGCACCACCATTTCGAGATCTCCTTCATGACTACATCTCTAAGATTCGGGTTCAGCCGCCGCTGGAACTCACGCGACGGCTTCGCGTCCTCCTCGAGATAGATATGGTGGGAGCACAGGGCCGGACTTATCCCCTGGAGATTGGCTACACTCCATCCTATCGCCTTGCGGTTCTTTTCACGAACCCCCATCAGACGGGATTCCTGCTCTCCAGTCAAATCAGCAGAGATAATGACTGGGTACATCTCATGCTCACCCGCAAGGAACCTATACTTCATCGACGACGGTAGCGACTTCAGCTCTGGACAAATAGGTGCTGGCGGATCTGGCCTTTGAAAAGTCTGAGCGAATGCTGCCAAATCTGCATGGGAGAATGAGAACTCTCGCTCGCAATCTGAATCTGGCGAAGGCTGCTCTGCTGGACTGTCTCTGCTCTGTATGGAATCGGCCTCCTCCCTAGCTGTAGGCTCAGTAGAAGTCAGACACGGTAACAAATCATCAAACTCTGCCCAATCAATATCTGAGTCTGAGGGATCTGTATCAGACTCACAAAACTCTGCCTCGCGATCGGGAACCGACTCCGCTGCCTGAGATGTATCCTGGACCAGGAATGCGCTCTCCAAGCTCTCCTCTGCTAGAGTCTCTGCGTCAGTGAACTCTGAATGTGAGAGGATGGCCTGTGTGACTGGATCTGCCCAAACTGCCTCGTCATCTGTAATAACAAAATCGCAGTCTTGGTGGATGTCTCGCCCTGCCTCTGTCATCTGCTCTGAATCGGAAGTCGGCTCTGAGCAACCTGAATCTCTGGCTCTAGTCTCCTAGAACTTGGTCGATTTGGATGGAGTGTAAGTCGTGTTGACAGGTATAAAATGGGTTGACTTGGTCAACCTATCAATAACGACCCAAATAGAATTATGGCTACCTGGTGTCTTTGACAATCCCGTAACAAATCTATAAAAATGCTCTCCCATCTCCATTCAGGAATGGGGAGATACTGCAGTAATCCTGGTGGTCTCTTGTGCTCGGCCTTGACCACCTGACAGGTCATGCATCTGCTGACATGTAGCACCCCATCGGGCTTCGTTTCATCCCACCAGAAATATCGGCGTAAATCACGATACATCTTCGTGCTACCTGGATGGATAGATAACCGTGAACTGTGTGCCTCATCAAGAATATCTCTGCGTAACTGCTCGTCGTTGGGTACAACAACTCGGCCCGCCTTCCATAAAATAGACTCTGCCACAACAAAATCATCAACCTCGTCCTTGACGGCGCGCATGTATCTATCTCGAATCCAAGGATCTGTCTTCTATCCGTCGACGATACGATCCCACAAGCTGTTGAATCGTGGAGGCACGGTAGTATAAATGGATGCGCTCTCCTGAGGATGCTAATCGATCAAAGCGGCAAGCATATCCCATGTATATAGCCAGTTCGCCGTACCATCCGCATGCGTTCTCCTGCTAAGGGCATCAACCACTACATTTCCCTTACTGGGATGGTAAGAGATCGTGCAATCATAATCCTTCAGTAGCTCGAGCCATCTGCGCTGCCTCATGTTCAGCTCCTTTTGATCCAAGATGTACTTCAGGCTCTTATGATCAGTGAAAATCTCGAAATTCACCCCATAAAGATAGTGGCACCAGATCTTCAGACCAAAGACTACTGCTGCCAATTCCAAATCGTGTGTGGGGTAGTTCCGCTCATGCGGCCTCAACTGTCGTGATGCATAAGCAATCACCTGTCCTCTTTGCATCAACACTGCTCCTAGATCTTCTCCAGATGCATCTGTATAAACTGCATAGTCCTGAGTGCCTAAAGGAAGAGCAAGAATAGGTGTTGTAGTCAATCTCTCCTTCAGTATCTGGAAGGCCTTCTCACATGAATCGTCCCAAATAAATGGGACTCCCTTCTGCGTCAGTCGTGTCAGAGGGCGAACAATGCGTGAAAATCCGCTGACAAAGCATCTGTAATAGCCCGCTAGCCTGAGGAAGCTCCGAATCTATGTAACTGTCTTGGGTTGCTCCCAAGACATGACTGCCTCAATCTTCGCAGGATCAACTGCGATACCTGCTCCAGAAATGACATGTCCCAGGAATGAGACTTGTGACAACCAGAACTCACACTTGCTTAACTTCGTATATAGCTTGTGCTCCCGCAATGTGTCCAAGACAATTCGTAGATCATTCGCATGATCCCATTCATTACGTGAATAGATGAGCACATCGTCAATGAATACTACCACAAATTTGTCTAAATATGGACGGAAAATCATCTTCATCATATCCATTAAAAGCCGCAGGTGCATTGGTGAGCACAAACGGCATCACCACAAACTCGTAGTGTCCATAACGAGTCCTGAAGGCTGTCTTCGGAATATCCGACTCGCGAATCCTCAGTTGATGATAGCCGGAGCGAAGATCGATCTTCGAAAATATCGAAGATCCCTGGAGCTGATCAAATAAATCATCGATGCGCGGCAAAGGATAACGGTTCTTCACCGTTCTCTTGTTCAGCTGCCTGTAATCGATGCATAACCTCATGGATCCGTCCTTTTTCTTGACAAATAGAACCGGAGCACCCCAAGGTAAAGTGCTCGGCCTCACGAATCCCAAGTCAAGTAACTACTGCAACTGCACCTTCAACTCCCTCAACTCAGCAGGTGTCGTGTGATAAGGAGCCATCGAGATCAGATGTGTATCTGGTAGTAATCTGATCTCGAACTCGATTTGTCTCCTAGGAGGTAGTCCTGGTAACTCATTAGGAAAAACATCCCGGTATTCAGATACTACTCTGATGTCCTGTATCATCGGCTCTTGATCAGATACCTCCTGAACAAATGCAAGGTATGAATCACAACCTTGATCAACAAATCGCTGAGCTCGCAACACTGAAATGTACTCCATGGTGGAGTCATGTATAGTACCCTCAAAAGTAAATTCGAGTAAATCTGGAATTCTGAAGACAACCGTCTTCCGAAAGCAATCAACAAGTGCATGATGAGCAAATAACCAATCCATGCCCAAAATCAAGTCGAACTCATCAAGCTGTAGAAGTAGACAATCTGCGATCATCTCGTGACTGCCAATCAGTACGGGCAAGTGCCTGACTATCAGAGAAATGACAAACAACTGGCCACCTGACCCTCGGATGTGATACGGAGAAAAGAGTCTCTGCGACTCTAACTAAAGAAGCAAGTAGCCTCGAAGCAAGAAAAGAATGCGTCGCACCCGAATCAATTAGATTATCGAAAGGTCGATAAGAGTAGTCAATATGTGTGCTAGTTGGTTAGTCATCTCCTACTCTGGTCGGGATGACATGGCTCTACATGAGAACCATTTTTAGTCATAAAAATTTATTATTCGTAGATAATACGATATGTTTTTTCTCTTCTTGTGATATAATATGATAATTAATGAAATTGGTGACATATGTGGTAATTGAATATGAATGTCATATTTCCCTTCTCGGACTCACGACAAGTCGGAAGACTGCCATTATCCGAGAACTTAATGCAATCGGCATTTAAATAACGCGAATGTACGTATCGAGATACCACTGCTCTGATACCAAAAATGTGACCCCCCGAGGATCCGGGTACCCGTTAATCACACATTTGCACTATTATTCACATGAGATCGCAGAAGTTATAGAAAAGCAAGGAATTTTTATTTTACATCCACATTCATAACCACAAGCTAATAAAACAATTGGCACCAAAATCTCATTTCATTAATTTCCATATACTTTACAAATGTACAGTGACTGACAGTACATACAGAATTCCCAAAAATCTAACTGAAGAGAAAGAAACATAATACATGAACAAAAACTGACACAAAATAAATCATACCGTCGGGTATAAACTCTATCTCCTGGAACCATGTATAGCTACTAAGCTGCTACTGAACAGCAGGCTATTTGCCTGACAAGCGTCCAAGGAAGAAAAGGCGTCAGCGGGCGCTGGTAGTTCCCATAAATTTATAAAACATAAACAAGGATTTAATATATCAAAAGTAACAAGTAGAAAGGTAGGAGCAACTCAATTTAATTTTATTTCTACTTGCAAATGTAAAAGGTTTCCAAATTTCTAGTAAGCACCTCTCATGATTAGCCATTAACCCAACATTTCCCACACAAGCATATTTATATTGTAACTAATTGATCATAAGTAAGTATATTTTATTCTCATATTACTTAGAGATCATATTTGTGGATTTTGATGATGGCAAAGATGAGATGAGAAGATATAATGATTTATTAATTTCTTAAGTCTAGTGGATAGTCTGTGGTCTTGGTTTGTGTGAAACCTCACATGACTCTAAGACTTGGGAAATGTCTTAGGCTTGGGGTGCCTCCGTAGGAATGCGGTGTTGTATAATGCATCCTAACTAAGTTCCCAACACGTCCACTAGCTTAATGAGATTTCGATTCAGATTGTAGTTACTTCCATTTACTCAACTTGATTGTAATCTTTATAAGGATTTCGAAACAGATTATAGTCATTTCCAATCATCTCAATTTTAATTGTAATTCCTCCAAACCTTTACAGTAACTCTTCCAGATATAACTCTCAATGATGTAGATATAGATATAAATATGGATAATCTGGATGTAGAATCGGCAAGTCTGTTGGCGAAAGAAAAACTCAAGCGGTGAAGAAGCCAACAAAAGGGCTCTTCCATCTCGCCCTCTAATTGGAAGCGCGGTCCAATAGAGGGATAGGTCTACTCCAAAACTACACCATTGAGACGGGTGAGAGAGACTTCCCGGAAAAATCGCTCTAGAAAATGGCCCGACTAGTACGAGCGAACGAGCTCGTACGAAAACAGAAAACCAAGGATCCCCCGCCTGGGTATCCTAAAACAGAGAGTCAGCGGAACTGGTCTAAAGTCGGGATCCCAACGAGGCGTAAAAACACTACGAGCTCGCGTAAAAACCTAAAGAGGACTGGGATCCTAGACCCGCGCACTTGGCGGCCGCTACCCTAACTGGGCTTCCTATCTCACGCCCAGGTGAGGGTCACCGCGCCCTCGCACGGTCAGGTGTAAAGGTCACCATGATCGGCACGATAATATAAGTCATCATTGATTTATCCTTACATTTCTTACTTGATTTCTCAAGTCTTTCTCAATCTCTTCCGTGGTTAATTTTACAGATGTAGTAGGTATTTTTTTCATAATTAATTATTAATGATATCTATAATTATAATTTGATTCAATGGGTGTGGATGATTAATCGTAATGATCTCAGAAAAACACTGGTTGGATTCAAGGGAGAAGAGTGTCAATTTATTAATAGTTGTATTTATCATGGGTTTGGCAAGCTCTTGGTTCAGAGACATTTCTACTCCTTGCTCCAATGGAACTAAATGGTGTATATATATACATATAAATCCTACAGTAACATTTGATTCTAACTAATGTATAATTAGTCTTTCTACTTGTATATTATCTACATTGGTCCTTTTTTTTCTCTTAGAAATTTAAGAGGAACCTCACTAAAATTTTTCTTATTGCACTAAGTAGAGCACATGAAATCTTCGTGGAAAATCAAAGAACTTCAACTAAGTAGGTGGGCATTGGAATGTAAGCCTCCAATTAGGGTAGTTATTACTAAGTATCCAACCTATCCTTCTTCTCAATAATAACACACAATTGTACTTTACTAATGTCAACCACTAAAATACCCCTCTTCGCATGAACTATTCAGGTGGAAAAATTTTATGGACAAAGTTGTAATAAGGAGCTCAATATTTAAGTAAGAATAATAATTTCAGGGAAAAGATGATATGACAATAGTTACTGGAACCAAAAATTTTCCATATTCTGAAGATGCACAAATGTACCAATATCTGAAATAGATACAGTATGTAATTTACAACTATGATCGAATAAAATAGCCTTCATAACAACAACAATCGTATGCATGCCACCACTCTGTCATACTTCAACTACTTTAGATCCAATTAAAATTTCGAACCCCATTCATCATGTATAATCTCTAAGAAAAGATACTAATCTGCAACATAACAACATGATACATTATCATCAAACCCAAACTTCTGAAGATTCACATCCAATTTGTCCTATGACAAGATCCTAAACCTCCAATCACAATTAGGGCACTGTTAGGATCATTAAAACAAACCCATAAATTTTCGTCACCTTGTGGATCATCATGGAATTCGTAACAGGATTACAAATATTTTTATATTAGGGGAAACCCAAAACCAGAAATGACCTCAGATTGTCTTATGATCTTCAATCGATTGATAATGAAATTAGGAGAAATCCTATTGTCAAGACCAACCAGCAACTCTTTGAAACTTAAACATGAAACGATTATACCCCACAGGGAAGATCTGTTTCTTCAGGAATATTCCAAAATTTCATATGCATCAAAGATCACTGACAATTAATCTGATGTTTATATAAAAAATCTGAGATGAAAGAAATTCAACTTGAACATCGATTTGAGAAACACAAGGGTTATAAAATTCAAGCTTTTCAACAAAAGGAGGTGAAATTGTGCACATGCAAGGCAGCAAGAGGAGTTAGAGACATGGATAGTACCTATTTCTTCAAAATTTTGAAGATCTTTGCATGCAAGAGGGAGGAAATTGAGCTCCAGCAGCAGTAGCACAGAATTCAACCAATGATTGAATAACAGCAACAACTCTTTCAGCTGAAGGAGAAGGAACTGCTGGAGAAAAAAGGCTGGAGCCCTAGCAGTTGAAGCAAGGCTTGGTAATATCTCCAGCAAGAGAGACCTTCAGCCAGAATTTGGAGAATGGTTGAGGCTCTCTCTTTCTCTCGTTGGAATTAGAAGCTAAAGGGTTTTCGGGAGAGTGAGGGTGACGTTGGGTTTTGGAAGAAAGAGGGATTCTTAAATAAGAAGAGTGGGAACTTAGGATGTTGACATGTGTGAAGTTGTTGAGAGCCAAGTGTGCACTGTATACACAGTCTGTTGTCTGCTGTAATTTAATTTAAATTAATTTTTTTCCGATAACCGAGCAGAGTCAGCTGTATTTATTTTATTTTATTATTATTTTTTTGAAACAAAGCTCTCTTTGCTTGAAATATTTAAAGCTAACCGCATTCACGCCCCAGGTGTCGGATTTCGACGCACCATAACTCGATTTGATCGTTTCTGAATGACGATCAAAATGAGTATAATGTTGATATACTTCCGATCGGGTTTTGAATACCCGAAATTTTCGGATATGGTTTTTGTTTTACGGTTAAATTTTGTGAAATTTAAATACCAAACGACCTCCGATTGACGAACGGTTGATTCCGTTGGTCTTGTATCGTCGAATCGGATCTAATGATGGTCTCGATTTGTTTTACGGTTTCTGAATTTGCGTCGCGGCTTTTTCGCATACGCATTACGATGTAATCGATTTCGCCCAAACAACTTTTGATTCATTATCAACTGGTTGATTTAGGTTGTCTAGTGTTGCCCGATAACTTTATTGGGTAAATCAGACCCAAATCGGATCGGGTTCGGGTTTAGGCGGATCTCGGATGTTACAAATATAAAAACCTTAAAGGGAGTCTCTTCCTCGAGACTCGAGTTAGGGTCATTAGGTATATTTTGATTCGCATAAGGTCATAAAAACCTCAAAGAGTTTTAAAACCCATAAAAACCTCAAAGAGAAAACAAGCCATATATTTATCATGTATCTAATTACAAAAGCTTGTTTTGATGATTACATCAAAAAAGCTGCGGGTATCGTGCCCGCATGTCGGCTTCGGTCTCCCATGTTGCTTGCTCGACTCCGTGACGGTGCCACAAAACCTTGACTAATGGAATCTCCTTGGTGCGAAGCTTCTTCACAACACGGTCAAGTATCTGAACTGGCTTCTCCTCATAAGTCAAGTCTGGTTCCACGTCTAGATTCTCGTAGCTGATGACGTGTCGAGGGCCGCACACATATTTCCTCAGGTTGGATACATGGAATACGTCGTGAATGCCAGAAAGATGTGGAAGAAGGGCTACTCAGTATGCCACCTTCCCCACTCTAGCAAGGATCTCGAATGGTCCAACATATCGTGGCGCCAGCTTGCCACGAACGCCAAATCTCTGTCAGACACCACCTCTTGTGGTATACCATGAAGTCTAATGATATTCTGCACATAGAACTTGGCCAATTTGGATGGAGTGTAAGTCGTGTTGACAGGTATAAAATGGATTGACTTGGTCAACCTATCAATAACGACCCAAATATAATTATGGCTACCTGGTGTCTTTGGCAATCCCGTAACAAATCTATAAAAATGCTCTCCCATCTCCATTCAGGAATGTGGAGAGACTGCAGTAATCCTGGTGGTCTCTTGTGCTCGGCCTTGACCACCTGACAGGTCATGCATCTGCTGACATGTAGCGCCACATCGCGCTTCGTTCTATCCCACCAGAAATATCGGCACAAATCACGATACATCTTCGTGGTACCTGGATGGATAGATAACCGTGAACTGTATGCCTCATCAAGAATATCTCTGCGTAACTGCTCGTCGTTGGGCACAACAACTAGGCCTGCCTTCCATAAAATAGACTCTATCACAACAAAATCATCAAGCTCGTCCTTAATGGCGCGCAAGTATCTATCTCGAATTCAAGGACCTATCTTCTGGACGTCGACGATACGATCCCACAAGCTGCTGAATCGTGGAGGCACGGTAGTAGAAATAGATGCGCTCTCCTGAGGATGCCAATCGGTCAAAGCGGCAAGCGTATCCCATATATATAGCCAGTTCGTCGTACCATCCGCATGCGCTCTCTTGCTAAGTGCATCAGCCACTACGTTTCCCTTACTGGGATGGTAAGAGATCGTGCAATCATAATCCTTCAGTAGCTCGAGCCATCTGCGCTGTCTCATGTTCAGCTCCTTCTGATCAAAGATGTACTTCAGGCTCTTATGATCAGTGAAAATCTCGAAATTCACCCCATAAAGATAGCGGCGCCCGATCTTCAGAGTGAAGACTACTGCCGCCAATTCCAAATCGTGTGTGGGGTAGTTCCGCTCATGCGGCCTCAACTGTCGTGATGCATAAGCAATCACCTGTCCTCTTTGCATCAACACTACTCCTAAACCTTATCCAGATGCATCTGTATAAACTGCATAGTCCTGAGTGCCTGAAGGAAGAGCAAGAATAGGTGTTGTAGTCAATATCCCCTTCAGTATCTGGAAGGCCTGCTCACATGAATCGTCCCAAATAAATGGGACTCCCTTCTGCGTCAGTCGTGTCAGATGGCGAACAATGCGTGAAAATCCGCTGACAAAGCGTCTGTAATAGCCCGCTAGCCTGAGGAAGCTCCGAATATATGTAACTGTCTTGGGCTGCTCCCTAGACATGACTGTCTCAATCTTCGCAGGATCAACTGCGATACCTGCTCCAGAAATGACATGCCACAGGAATGAGACTTGTGACAACCAGAACTCACACTTGCTTAACTTCGTATATAGCTTGTGCTCCCACAATGTGTCCAAGACAATTCGTAGATTATTCGCATGATCCCATTCATTCCGTGAATAGATGAGCACATCGTCAATGAATACTACCATAAATTTGTCCAAATATGGACGGAAAATCCTGTTCATAATATCCATGAAAGCCGCAGTGAATTGGTGAGCCCAAACGGCATCACCACAAACTCGTAGTGTCCATAACGAGTCCTGAAGGCTGTCTTCGGAATATCCGAATTGTGAATCCTCAGTTGATGATAGCCGGAGCGAAGATCGAACTTCGAAAATACCGAAGAACCTTGGAGCTGATCAAATAAATCATCGATGCACGACAAAGGATAACAGTTCTTCATCGTTCGCTTGTTCAGCTGCCTGTAATCGATGCATAACCTCATGAATCCGTCCTTCTTCTTGACAAATAGAACCGGAGCACCCCAAGGTGAAGTGCTCGGCCTCACGAATCCCAAGTCAAGTAACTCCTGCAACTGCACCTTCAACTCCCTCAACTCAGCAGGTGTCGTGCGATAAGGAGCCATCAAGATCGGTTGTGTATCTGGTAGTAATATGATCTCAAACTCGATTTCTCTCCTAGGAGGTAGTCCTGGTAGCTCATTAGGAAAAACATCTGGGAATTCATATACTACTCTGATGTCCTGTATCATCGGCTCTTGATCAGATACCTCCTGGAAAAATGCAAGGTATGAATCACAACCTTGATCAACAAGTCGCTGAGCTTGCAACACTGAAATGTACTCCATGGTGGAGTCACGTATAGTACCCTCAAAAGTAAATTCGGGTAAATCTGGAATTCTGAAGACAGCCATCTTCCGAAAGCAATCAACAAGTGCATGATGAGCAAATAGCCATTCCATGCCCAAAATCAAGTCGAACTCATAAAGCTGTAGAAGTAGACAATCTGCGATCATCTCGTGACCGCCAATCAGTACGGGCAAGTGCCTGACTATCAGAGAAATGACAAACAACCGACCACCTGGCCCTCGAATGTGATATGGAGAAAAGAGAGTCTCTGCGACTCTATCTAAAGAAGCAAGTAGCCTCGAAGCAAGAAAAGAATGCGTCGCACCCGAATCAATTAGATATGGAAAGGTCGATAAGAGTAGTCAATACGTGTGCTAGTTGGTTAGTCATCTCCTGCTCTAGTCGGGATGACTTGGCTCTACATGAGAACCATTTTTAGTCATAAAAATTTATGGTTCACAGATAATATGATATATGTTTTTTCTCTTCTTGGGATATAATATGAAAATTAATGAAATTGGTGACATATGTGGTAATTGAATATGAATGTTATATTTTCCTTCTCGGACTCATGACAAGTCGGAAGACTGCCGCTATCCGAAAACTTAATGCAATTGGAATTGAAATAATGCGAATGTGCATCTGGAGGTACCACTGCTCTGATACCAAAAATGTGAACCCCCGAGGATCCGGGTACCCGTTAATCACACATTTGCACTATTATTCACATGAGATCGCAGAAGTTATAGAAAAGCAGGGAATTTTTTTTCACATCCACATTCATAACCACAAGCTAATAGAACAATTGACACCAAAATCTCATTTCATTAATTTCCATATACATTACAATATGTACAGTGACTGATAGTACATACAGAATTCCCAAAAATCTAACTGAAGAGAAAGAAACATAATACATGAACAAAAACTGACACAAAATAAACCATACCGTCGGGTATAAACTCTATCTCCTGGAACCATGTATAGCTACTGAGTTGCTACTGAACAGCAGGTTGTTTGCCTGCCAAGCGTGCAAGGAAGAAAAGGCGTCAGCGGGCGCTGGTACTTCCCATAAATTTATAAAACATACACAAGGATTTAATATGTTAAAAAGTAACAAGTAGAAAGGTAGGAGCAACTTAATTTAATTTTATTTCTACTTGCAAATGTAAAAGGTTTCCAAATTTCTAGTAAGCACCTCTCATGATTAGCCATTAACCCAACATTTCCCACATAAGCATATTTATATTGTAACTAATTGATCATAAGTAAGTATATTTTATTCTTATATTACTTAGAGATCATATTTGTGGATTTTGATGTGGTAAAGATGAGATAAGAAGATATAATGATTTATTAATTTCTTAAGTCTAGTGGATAGTCTGTGGTCTTGGTTCGTGTGAAACCTCACACTATGACTCTAAGACTTGGGAAATGTCTTAGGGTTGGGGTGTCTCCGTAGGCATACGGTGTTGTATAATGCATCCTAACTAAGTTTCCAACACGTCCACTAGCTTCATGAGATTTTGATTCAGATTATAGTTACTTTCATTTACTCAACTTGATTGTAATCTTTATAAGGATTTCGAAACAGATTATAGTCACTTGCAATCATCTAAATTTTAATTGTAATTCCTCCAAACCTTCACAGTAACTCTTCCAGATATAACTCTCAATGATGTAGATATAGATATGGATAATCTGGATGTAGAATCGCCAAGTCTGTTGACGAAAGAAAAACTCAAGCGGTGAAGAAGCCAACAAAAGGGCTCTTCCGTCTCGCCCTCTAATTGGAAGCGCAGTCCAATAGAGGGATAGGTCTACTCCAAAACTACGCCACTGAGACGGGTGAGAGAGACTTCCCGGAAAAGTCGCTCTAGAAAAAGGCCCGACTAGTACGGGCGAACGAGCTCGTACGAAAACTGAAAACCAAGGATCCCCCACCTGGGTATCCTAAAATAGAGGGTCAACGGAACTGGTCTAAAATCGGGATCCCAACGAGGCGTAAAAACACTGCGAGCTCGCGTAAAAACCGAAAGAGGACCGGGATCCTAGACCCGCGCACTTGGCGACCGCTGCCCTAACTGGGCTTCCTATCTCCCGCCCAGGTGAGGGTCACCGCGCCCTCGCACGGTCAGGTGTAAAGGTCACCATGACCGGCACGATAATATAAGTCATCATTGATTTATCCCTACATTTCTTACTTGATTTCTCAAGTCTTTCTCAATCTCTTCCGTGGTTAATTTTACAGATATAGTAGGTATTTTTTCATAATTTATTATTAATGATATCTATAATTATAATTTGATTCAATGGGTGTGGATGATTAGTCATAACGATCTCAGAAAACACTAGTTAGATTCAAGGGAGAAGTGTGTCAATTTATTAATAGTTGTATTTATCATGGGTTTGGCAAGCTCTTGGTTCAGAGACATTTCTACTCGCTCCAATGGAACTAAATGGTGTATATATATACATATAAACCCTACAATAACATTTGATTCTAACTAATGTATAATTAGTCTTTCCGCTTGTATATTATCTACATTGGTCCTTTTTTTCTCTTAGAAATTTAAGAGGAACCTCACTAAAATTTTCCTTATTGCACTAAGTAGAGCACATGAAATCTTCGTAGAAAATCAAAGAACTTCGACTAAGTAGGTGGGCATTGGAATGTAAGCCTCCAATTAGGGTAGTTATTACTAAGTATCCAACCTATCCTTCTTCTCAATAATAACACACAATTGTACTTTACTAATGTCAACCACTAAAATACCCCTCTTCGCAGGAACTATTCAGGTGGAAAACTTTTATGGACAAAGTTGTAATAAGGAGCTCAATATTTAAGTAAGAATAATAATTTCGGGGAAAAGATGAGAGGACATTAGTTACTGGAACCAAAAATTTTCCATATTCTGAAGATGCACAGATGTATCAATATCTGAAATAGATGCAGTATGTAATTTACAACTATGATCGAATGGAACAGCCTTTATAACAACAACAATCGTATGCATACCACCATTCTGTCATACTTCAACTACTTTAGATCCAATTAAAATTTCGAACCCCATTCATCCTGTATAATCTCTAAGAAAAGATACTAATCTGCACCATAACAACATGATACATTATCATCAAACCCAAACTTCTGAAGATTTACATCCAATTTGTCCTATGACAAGATCCTAAACCTCTAATCACAATTAGGGCACTGTTAGGATCATTAAAACAAACCCATAAATTTTCGTCACCTTGTGGATCATCATGGAATTCGTAACAGGATTACAAATATTTTTATATTAGGGGAAACCCAAAACCAGAAATGACGTCAGATTGCCTTATGATCTTCAATCGATTGATAATGAAATGAGGAGAAATCCTATTGTCAAGACCAACTAGCAACTCTTTGAAACTTAAACATGAAACGATTATACCCCACAGTGAAGATCTGTTTCTTCAGGAATATTCCAAAATTTCATATGCATCAAAGATCACTGACAATTAATCTGATGTTTATATAAAAAAATCTGAGATGAAAGAAATTCAACTTGAACATCGATTTGAGAAACACAAGGGTTATAAAATTCATGCTTTTCAACAAAAGGAGGTGAAATTGTGCACATGCAAGGCAGCAAGAGGAGTTAGAGACATGGATAGTACCTATTTCTTCAAAATTTTGAAGATCTTTGCATGCAAGAGGGAGGAAATTGAGCTCCAGCAGCAGTAGAACAGAATTCAACCAATGATTGAATAACAGCAACAACTCTTTCAGCTGAAGGAGAAGGAACTGCTGGAGAAAAAAGGCTGGAGCCCTAGCAGTTGCAGCAAGGCTTGGGAATATCTCCAACAAGAGAGATCTTCAGCCAGAATTTGGAGAAGGGTTGAGGCTCTCTCTTTCTCTCGTTGGAATTAGAAGCTAAAGGATTTTTGGGAGAGTGAGGGTGATGTTGGGTTTTGGAAGAAAGAGGGATTCTTAAATAAGAAGAGTGGGAACTTAGGATGTTGACATGTGTGAAGTTGTTGAGAGCCATGTGTGCACTGTATACACAGTCTGTTGTTTGCTGTAATTTAATTTAAATTAATATTTTTCCTATAACCGAGCAGAGTCTGCTGTATTTATTTTATTTTTTATTATTTTTTTGAAACAAAGCTCTCTTTGCTTGAAATATTTAAAGCCAACCGCATTCACGCCCCAGGTGTCGGATTTCGATGCACCATAACTCGATTTGATCGTTTCTGAATGACGATCAAAATGAGTATAATGTTGATATACTTCCGATCGGGTTTTGAATACCTGAAATTTTCGAATATGGTTTTTGTTTTACGGTTAAATGTTGCGAAATTAAAATACCAAACGACCTCTGATTGACGAACGGTCGATTCCGTTGGTCTTGTATCGTCGAATCGGATCTAATGATTGTCTCGGTTTGTTTTACGGTTTCCGAATTTGCGTCGCGGCTTTTTCGCATACGCATTACGATGTGATCGATTTTCGATCGATTCCGCCCGAACAACTTTTAATTCATTATCAACTGGTTGATTTAGGTTATCTAATGTTGCCCGATAACTTTATTGGGTTAATCGGACCCAAATCGGGTCGGGTTCGGGTTTAGGCGGATCTCAGGATGTTACAAATATAAAAACCTCAAGGGTGTCTCGTCCTCGAGACTCGAGTTAGGGTCATTAGGTGTCTATTTTGATTCGCATATGGTCATAAAAACCTCAAAGGGTTTTAAAACCCATAAAAACCTCAAAGAGAAAACAAGCAATAAATTTATCATGTATCTAATTACAAAAGCTTGTTTTGATGATTACATCAGAAAAGCTGCGGGTATCGTGCCCGCATGTCGGCTTCGGTCTCCCATGTTGCTTCCTCGACTCCGTGACGGTACCACAAAACCTTGATTAATGGAATCTCCTTGGTGCGAAGCTTCTTCACAGCACGGTCAAGTATCTGAACTGGCTTCTTCTCATAAGTCAAGTCTGGTTCCACGTCTAGATTCTCGTAGCTGATGACGTGTCGAGGGCCGTACACATATTTCCTCAGGTTGGATACATGGAATACGTCGTGAATGCCAGAAAGATGTGGAAGAAGGGCTACTCGGTATGCCACCTTCCCCACTCTAGTAAGGATCTCGAATGGTCCAACATATCATGACACCAGCTTGCCACGAATGCCAAATCTCTGTCAGACACCACCTCTTGTGGTATACCATGAAGTCTAATGATATTCTGCACATAGAACTTGGCCAATTTGGATGGAGTGTAAGTCGTGTTGACAGGTATAAAATGGGTTGACTTGGTCAACCTATCAATAACGACCCAAATAGAATTATGGCTACCTGGTGTCTTTGGCAATCCCGTAACAAATCTGTAAAAATGCTCTCCCATCTCCATTCAGGAATGGGGAGAGACTGCAGTAATCCTGGTGGTCTCTTGTGCTCGTCCTTGACCACCTGACAGGTCATGCATCTGCTGACAGGTAGCGCCACATCGCGCTTCGTTCCATCCCACCAGAAATGTCAGCACAAATCACGATACATCTTCGTGCTACCTGGATGGATAGATAACCGTGAACTGTGTGCCTCATCAAGAATATCTCTGCGTAACTGCTCGTCGTTGGGCTCAACAACTCGGCCCGCCTTCCATAAAATAGACTCTACCACAACAAAATCATCAACCTCATCCTTGATGGCGCGCATGTATCTATCTCGAATCCAAGGACCTGTCTTCTGGTCGTCGACGATACGATCCCAA